>CM057452.1:295706250-297158125 GCA_016271365.2 Neoceratodus forsteri | reverse complement strand
GTACCTGGCCAGAATTCAGTCTAGTATGGACACTAACCAGAGGTGGGAGCTCATAAAGCTGGGGATAGTGGAGGCAACCAAAACCTGCTCAAAGCCCAGAGCAAGAAGACTAGGGCTAAGAAACCAAGCTGGTTGAGCAAGGAGGTCATGGAAAAGGTAAGGAGGAAAAGAGCTGCCTTTACGAAGTACAAGAAAACAGGGAGGGGAGGACGAGAGGAGGTACTTGACAGAATCGAAGGAGGTGACAAGGGCAGTGGGAGCCAAAGCATCTACGGAACTCAGGCTGGCACAAGGCATTAAGAAGGGGAGAAGGACTTTTAAGTACGTCAGGGAGAAAAGGAGCTGTTAGGACCACATAGTAAGGATTAGGAAGGAGGGGGGTTGGGTAAGCAGGGAAGTATAAGGCAGAAGCACTAAATGAGTACTTCTGCTCAGTATTTACTAAAGAGAAGAGGGGGGGTGACACCCAAGGGGGAGAAATGGCAGAAACGTGGGGGAAGAGGTGACAGATGGGGACATCATGGAGGGCAGAGTTCGAGAGGGTTTGAATGCACTGAGGGTGGACAAGGCACCAGGCCCAGATGGCATCCACCCCAGGGTACTGAAGGAGCTGGCAGAGGTCCTTGCAGGACCTTTGGCAAACCTATTTAATGCCTCACTGCATTTGGGGTGTGTACCTCAGGACTGGAGAATGGCTCTTGTGCTGCCCCTCCACAAGAGTGGCCCAAGGATGAACTGGGAAACTACAGACCAGTGAGCCTCACATCCATTGTGGGTAAGCTAATGGAGACTATCCTGAAGGAGAGGCTGGTGGCCCTCCTAGAGGCCAAAGGACTACAGGACAACAGACAGCATGGCTTCATACATGGCAGATCCTGCCAAACCAACCTGGTGGAGTTCTATGACTGGGTAACTAGGCAACTGGACAGGGGCCATGCAGTGGATGTCCTGTATCTGGACTTCAGTAAGGCATTTGACTAGTTGCCGCATGGAAGGCTGGGAAGGAAGTTAGTAGGCACAGGGGTGGGTGCAAAGCTGGTGAGATGGGTAGGAAACTGGCTTCAGGGAAGGCAACAGAGCGTGGTGGTGGGTGGGGAGCTCTCACACCCAAGGGCAGTGATGAGCGGTGTTCCACAGGGCTCTGTGTTGGGACCAGTGTTGTTTGGGATATTCATTGCAGACATGTTATGGGACATCAAGAGCAAGATCAGTCTGTTTACTGATGATACCAAGGTAGGCGCGGTGGTGGATGACCTAGGGGGATGGCAGGGGTTGCAGGATGATCTGGCAAAGCTTGAAACCTGGTCTGACACCTGGCAACTGGGGTTTAATGCCAAAAAGTGTAAGGTGCTGCATTTTGGGATGAAGAACCCAAGGAGGAGTTACCAGCTGGGGGGAGTGCAGCTAGCCCAGACAGAGGAGGAGAACGATCTGGGGGTGCTCATTACAGGGTCAATGAACAACTCGGCACAATATAGGAAGGCAGCTGCAGAGGCCAACAAAATGCTGGGTTATATTGCAAGGGGTATATCCTCGAGGACGGAGGAGGTGATTCTGCCACTGTATAGCATACCTCTCAACCTCCTGCCTCATAAATCAGGGACAAGGCTTAAAACAATCAGGGGCAAAGGACCAAAATCAGGGACACTTCTTCAAAATTGGAGATATTCACTCAGGAAACTGGTAGACTAAAGAGCTTAGTGTATAATGCATTTTCTAAGGAATAACAAGTTTATAACATTAATGTTTGACATTATTTTGAGCTTATGACCCCCACCGTTTGGTCACAAAAACACAATTTTTTAGAGGGACAGAGTAAAATTTTGAGACAAAATCAGGGACGTCCCTCAAAATCAGGGACAGTTGAGAGGTATGCTGTATAGGTCATTAGTTAGACCGCACCTGGAGTAATGCGTGCAGTACTGGCACCCATATCTGAAGGAGGGACATTAAGTTACTGGAGGGAGTGCAGAGCAGGGCAACAAAGATGATCAAGGGTCTGGGGGACTTATCATACGAGAGGAGGTTGAGGGAGTTGAACATGTACTCATTGGAGGAGAGGAGAAACAGGGGTGACATGATTTAAACCTTTAAATACATGAAAGGAATAAACAAGATGGGTACAGAGGGACTGTTCAAAGTAAGGGAGGGGAGGGCCACCAGGGGCCATGATATGAGACTGGAGGGAGGAAGGTTCAGGAGGGAGATGAGGAGACACTTTTTTACAGAGAGGGTGGTGGCTGAGTGGAATGCGTTACCTGCAGAAGTGGTATCCAGTAGAACAATGGACTGCTTCAAAAGGGGATGGGACAGGACAAGGGGGAGGGTTAATGAAGGGGAAGGGTGGAAAGGAGGGGCAGTTGCAGAATAAGGGGTGCTAGCTGCACATTCGAGCAGACTTGATAGGCCTTTATCTGCTGGCAAATTTCATATGTTTGTACATATGTTTGTAAGTCCAATTGTTGATGCATCAGCCTGTTCCCTGGAATCATTGATTTCACAAATATCCACTTGGGACAAACCCTCCCAAAGCGGGTTGATGCCAACCACTTTGGATGACAGACCACCAGGAACTACAGTCCCCTTGTCCTTGCTACACCTTCAGCTGTATTATGCTGCTGAGGTTTGCAAACCTTGGCACGTGACTTCTGTTCCCTATGAACCAAGCGAACCAGTTGACAACTGATATTTTTTACCTGTTCAGGCCCTCCCTCCAGTACTGATGCAATTCCATGTTTGTATCGTGGGTCCAGCATTGTTGCCATGGCAAAGTTGTCACTACGCTGAATGCTCACAATGTGACGATTCTGGTTGAATACTGTCAGCATGTGTTGCAGCAACATACTGCTACCACCATCTCCGGCAACATCAAGGCTATGCTGTACATTCACTAATGTCTGCCTCAGCATCCGCAGCAGTGGAATTGATTGGCTAATGGAGGCAGACTTGCCACTCACTGCTTGTGTGGCATGTTCAAAAGGCCACAAAATTGTTATTACAGAGTCCATGAGGCGCCACTGTTCAGTCATCATAGACATGGAGGCCCCGGAACTGTCACGGCTAGTGTGCATTACAAGATATTCTGAGATGGCTTTATATTATTCATACAACCTCTTTGCCATGTATAACATGGAGTTCCATTGGGTGACAACTTCCAGCATCAAGCGGCACTGAGGCAGGCTGTTTTGTATCTGCAGCTGCCGCAGTTGGTCACGGGCTTTTCCAGATCTTGAAAAGTGAGAGCAGATACATCGTGCAATGGTCAGCATTTCCTTTATGTCAGGGTGCTGCAGAAACTCCTGAACCACAAAATTTAAACAGTGGACCATGCATGGAACACGATAAAAGGCACCATTCGTGATGCATTTCACCACATTTGACCCATTGTCACTTGCTATGGACCCAGCTCTCAGGGACAGAGGGTTTAGCCATCTGTCAATTTCAGTCAGTACCATGTCCAACATGTTCTCACCAGTGTGTGAACAGGTCACACTGTGCATTGCAATTGTTGCATGCTGGTGAATTCCAGGAAGATTGCTACCATGACAATCCACCTTCCTGCACAGATTATTCACACTACCAGCATCACAAACAACACCTGGCACCTGTGCCCATTGTGCAGTTATACACAGATATGAACTCCCCGCTGTTTTGCCACTTGTCCACATATTCATACTTAAATGGATGAATGGAGAGAAGGAGTGTTGAAGGGCATGTCTTACTGAGTCTGAGACAGTGTGAAACAACTCAGGAACAACACGGGTAGAAAAGTATGTCCTGGATGGGACTTTCTATTTTGGACAGGCACAGGCAGCAAACCGCTGGAACCCAGAATTCTCCACAAAGGAGAAGGGCAAAAGATCGATTGCCAGCATTTCCGCTACAGCAGCGTTAAGTTCACATGACACTGTATGATTGGGTGGCACTTCAGCTTATGCGCAAAAACACTGTTACCTGGGCTGACTTAAACATTTTACATGGGGTGTGTTATTGGTCACAAATGGTTGTGTTCTGTGATGAATGGCATTGGCAGGGGGTGGAGTGTGGACATTTGATGAAGACGGTTGCACAGATGATGATGAAAACCCAGAAATTATGTTATTTTTCCAGATTTGCCAACCAGGGTTGATGTACCACTTGCACTAGACATACTGCATTCACCACCACCACCACCACCACAAAAACTGCTACTCTCACCAGCACTGGACAACATTTCAGAGTCATTATGGTCCTTCACCTCATCATGCCTGTAGTAATCCTCTGCTCTTATTACTGCACTACTACACACGTTTAATTTCCTACTGGGCTTAACAGTCATGGAAAGGGATACATGATGGCTATGGTTGCCGGTGATACGGGTGAATGCCCCACTGTGGTATTAGCTGCCAGCTTGTGCTGGGTCCACAGAGCTAAGTGCCTATTCTTAAGATGCGTATGCTGTCCTCCTGTCCCAAGATGGCTCTCCTTTTTACCTCGACTCAAACACACATGGCAAACCTGGCAGATAGCAACTGAATCATCATTTGCATCTTGAACAAAAAAATCCCAAACAAGGGAGTGTGATGCTCTGCTTTTAACATATCCATGATGATGTGGCTTATTTAAGTGTTATTTTAAGCACTGAAGTGGGGGGGCATGTGATGTTTCTGGCACTGCACACCTGGACTACAACTGACCACCATGACTACCTATCATATTGATTACTGGGTCGTCATCATCATCATCATCATCCACTAAAACCGGTATATCACAAGTTTTTATGGGGGGAGGATTCCTGCAAACAGATTCAGACACAGCCACTTTTAATTTGTTTTTCTCCAGTTCCCAACTGGAGTCAATTACATCATCATCATATTCATCAGCGTCACTGTCACACACATACACATCTTCTGCTTGGATGCTAACACGTGGACTGCATGTTGCAACGACAGCAACATCATCATCATCAGCATCATCACTTTCATCATCAGCATCTACACCACCATCACCTGATATTTTTTTCACCACACTGTGAACCACTGCATGGAAAATGTGTGACGTTAAGTGCCACGGTGGGTGGAATATCACATTGTATGCTATTGTTGACATGATCATCAGAATCAGGTTCAGTTAATGGGATGTTACTGGGCAGTATGACATCATCTACGCTGTCACTCACTTGCACTGCTTCACACTCAATATGTTTGGATACGGTACACTGGTTGTAATTAGAACTTGATGCAACAATGCTAATATTACCTCCACCACCACTACCACCAGTAACACTAACACCACCAGCTGGGAAAACATCATCTCCTCCAACTAACAGTGAAGCTACTTATTGGGCTGTAAAAAACATTGCAGGAGAAAAACCTTTCCTCACATCAGCAATGCACTTCTACGTCTGTGTACTACTACCACGTCCACACAGCCTCTTACTGCCAACATTGCCACGGCCAGAAACAGCTTTACTTGCACATCTCTTTGCAGGCATTTTGGAGGATCAACCACAAATATTATTACCAAATTCAGGTTTTGATATGTTCACTTTCTGACTGGAGGGATGCTGGCTGGATGTGAAGCAAAATAAACAACTGTGGCTTCAGCAACAGATAAGAGACTACTGTGTTGTGACACTGTCATGGAATTAAAACAGCTTTAGTAACCAGTGGTGCTGATGGGGTCACAAAAACAATTCAGTCTGGTAAAAAATACCTTTTCAATGTGGGGGGGGGGAGCACTGAATACAGACAGTGCTGATTTTTACGGCACTACAAGCAGCTAAACTAAGAACAGAGAACACGATCGCAGTACAAAATCAGGCAGCTGCAGTGGATAACAGGTTCACACTGCTGCGCTTAGTTGCACTTACTCTAATCTATGTCACAAATTTTAAAAGGTGTATTATATTTGATGCACGCAACACTGCACACACAACACAGAACACTTTGGCCCAGATATTCAAACTGCGCCAGGCTGTGGTGCAAGCTTGGGCGCAGCTCAACTTGGCTGGGCAGGGGTGTGGACTGGGCTATATTCAATGGAGCTGCACCATGGCTCAGCAGCTTTGAATATCGCACCCTGGCTACCCCCAGTGTGCATGGCACAGTGGCACTGCACCAGTGCAAGTGGCCAGAGTGGAGCATGGAGATGTGCTAATGCAAGTTCCATTGTGCCATGCACAGCACCAGTGATATTCAAAAGTAGATATGCAAATGGGGCCATAATGTATGCAAGGTGCACATGGGGCCATTTGCATGTCATTATGGCCCATTTGCATACAAGTGCGTCGATCCCCGGCGACTTGCACCTGGCACCCTGTCAGGCAGCAGCCGTCGGGGACCGATGCCCCCTGCAGCCCGATCGCAGGCATTTGTACAAAATGAAAACTCTGTCCCATATCCCTGGTGGTCCAGTGGACCACTATGTGCCCGATCGTGGGCATCTGTAAAACAGAGAACCCCATCCTATATCCCTGGTGGTCCAGTGGACTGCTATCTGCCCAATCACGGGCATTTGTTTCAAAACAGATCCTCATCCAATATCCCTGGTGGTCCAGTGGACCACTATCTGCCCGATCGTGGGCATTTGTAAAAACAACCAATTCCAATATCCCTGGTGATCTAGTGGTGCCCCCCACCCGCCCACTGAGCCCCACTGACCCGCCTCCCGGTCAGCCGGCGGTGGCAGCACCCTGCCCGCCTGCCACCCCGCCACCCGCCGGCTGACCGGGGAGCAGGGCGGTGGGGCCTCAGTGGGCGGGTGGGGGTACCTCTAGACCACCAGGGATATTGGAATTAGTTGTTTTACAAATGCCCGTGATCGGGCAGCTAGCAGTCCCCTGGACCACCAGGGACATTGGAATTAGTTTTTTATTTACAAATGCCCATGATCAAGCAGATAGCAGTCCACTGGAACACCAGGGATATAGGATGGGGTTCTCTGTTTTACAGATGCCCTCGATCGGTCACATAGCGGTCCACTGGACCACCAGGGATATAGGACAAAACAGCTTCTCTCTTTATTACAGATGCCCGCGATCAGGCAGATAGCAGTCCACAGGACCACCAGAGATATTGGGGAATTCATTTATCTTTACAGAGGCCCACGTTCAGGCATGGGGGGGCACCGCCAGGTGCAGCCGGAACTCGGGTGGCCACTCACAGGTGGCAGCTGCTGTGTTGCGCCCTGCTATGTGGCAGCTCACCTGTGGGTGGCCATCAGTTGTTCCTTTTTTTGGGTGCGTAACTTTGTGCTGGCGCAGGTAGGGGTTGCACATGCATGGCTCTGCACATCCTGGGCTGAATATCAGGCTGTGCAGGTTATGCATGGGCACGCCCCCCACCACCTGTGCCTGCATACATTACTGATGCGCTCCGGCTCATCGGGATTTGTACCGCGCAATTTTCCCTTTTGAATATTACGCCGTGGCGCATCAGTGGGTTGTGCATGGTGCAACACTGTTGTGCCATGCGCAACCCTTTTAAATATCTGGGCCTATGTGTACAACGCTGAACGAGGAATGCGATGCAAATGAAAAAGTTCAGTGTACTGCCACGTAATGTAAATCTGTAATTTAAACAGCCTGACCTTATGAAATGCTGCATCACATTCACACAACAAACAGCAAGAAAATTTGTACTATTACTGACAATTTTACTATGTGTACAGTAACACAGTCAGTTATAAAACAAAAATATAACCAAAACACAAAAAAATCACTAGTTCTCCAACTTAAATCTACCTACACATCACAGATATGCCCCTCCCCCACACAGCACACTTCACTGTCTTTCACCCACACATTCAATGTTGTAAATTCACATTCAAAATCCACACACAAACAAAAACGCTCGATGATGTGTGCACAGGAGGGTTTTCTACAATCGATGAACTACAGTTGGATCCCCAAAAAAAGCAAAAATGCTTTTTGAACAGCTTTTAAAAGATTCCTACAGACAGCTATCAGAGCACACTGTCTTCTACTCCTTCCTACTCATACTACCCCGAACTGAGGATGTGCAGATCAATATATAGCCCATGTGACTAGAACTCCCATGAATCACTGCAAAATCCACCTTCAGAGCTCCAAAACAAGGCGAAGTGAGGTGAAATGAACTGCCACCAATGTACTTCGCCTTAAAATTGAAAGAGTAGTGACCGGTGGAGGCAGAGTAATGCGAAGTCACTGTTTTCAATGCACTTCATGTTCCTCATTATAACACGAAGTACTCCGCTTCGCATTGTGGAACACTCCATGAATCTACCTGTGCTCCACGAAACGCTTCGCAGAGCAGATTAAGCCCACTTCGCTCACCACTAGTTACGTACCCAAGGATCTTAACCACCAAGTAAGCTTCGAATGACTCACACGCACACCCACAGGCATGTCCCTCATTACATTAGATTCAAAACCACATAGACTCCTCCTTGGCTCACATGAAAAAGGCTGGTTCCTGTAACAGCAAGAGGTCTACACACCAGGTGGGAGTTTTGGGGATGGGTAAGCTTAGAAGAGATAGTGTCCCTGGTGTATTGACAGAGATCGGACTATTTGCTATGCCAGCATCTAGTGCAAACATTGTGAGGGATGGGAAAGTCAGACAAACATTAATCATACTGAATACCTGGTGAGCACATGAATAAAAAAATGTAATCTTGTTCTCCAGGGTGGGACAGAAATAATATATAAGTGACACCAGCCTCTGAATGCATCAGTCTGATTGATGCCAGGGCTCTGTTGTGATCCTTCAGAGCCTCAAGGCTCCTATCAACTCTACAGTCCAAGAATGAGTTAAAGTCCCCTCTCCCATAATAGGTAACCGCTCTGGGTTAAAACTCCAAGATTTGGGACAACTGATTACAAATGATGAGGTCATCAGTGCTAGGGACATAAAAAATACAGAGAAGGAAGGCAATAATATAAAATTTGGCATTTGCCCTAAGCCATCTGACATTTGCTTCTCAGTGGGAGTCTAAAATGGTCCATGGTAACCACTTATGAAGCAAACTTGAGACCCCATTATGACATCTATCCCCATTACTATGGTATTCAAATCCCACCCACTCCCTCTCTAGTTTCCAGGCTTCCCTCTCTGGCAGATGAGTTTCTTGTAAGAAAGCGACATCTACACAGAGGTAGAGTGAGACAGAGCATGCCAGTTTCTGCTTAATGGATCTATGCAGGTCCTGTCCTTGACATTCCAGGAAACAAATGTTACCACTTCACCCACCATAGAAGACCAGTTGAGGGGAGAGAGACAGACAGATCACACTGTAGGCTAAACCCCATAACACAAATACAGTAGGCAGTAGAACCATAATTCTTTTGAGACCCCAGGGTACACAGTACTGAATTGGGATCCGAGTATAAAACCTGCTTTTTAGAGATGTAACACCATACTGAGTGTTGCCTGAGACCAGTAGGCATATAAGAACACAGTACCCAACAAACCCATCCTGAAAACCCCCGACCCCCATCCCAGCATGTGCCAACTGGCAATAACCTTTCATAGTGAGACAGCATAGCCAGTAGTACTGTACAGCATAAAACATATCAGGAAAAACAGTAACCCAACAACATTACCTCCCTCAACTCAATGAGGAACCACCTGATCATTCTCGTACAGCCAGGGAATCTGCAAGCATGGAGGATAGACCATGAAGTTGATCACGACCTTGGGGTCACCATCCACCATGACCCCATTCAGAATTTTTCTACTGCAACCTCTCTGGGGACTGGGCATGGAGGAAGAAAGCCCAAATGTGGGACTGGAGACACTTTACTGGACCTATAGGGTCAGTCCAGTGAGTACATACCCACCCATTGAGCTGTACACCTACCCTGACAACCCAGTACACTCTGCAGTGCATATGCAGGAAGAGAGAAAATAAACTCACATCATGTCTGGGTGATATCAGGCAAGGGTAGTTACCCACAAGTGATAACATTAGGGCAACCTGTCTGGTTAAGCTAAAAGCGGTCCAGTCAGTAATCAGATTTCCCTCTTGTAAGGGGAAAAAATTAAAAGCTGAAAAGCACAAGCTGATGGGGTAGGCTACCACTTGATAAAAATAAAAGCTACCATGGAGACACTGAGATCCCTGGAATACAAAAGTGCCAATCCAAAATAGAGCAGAAAAGTGAGGACCTTATGTAATGTACACAGAAAGACACAGGAGCAATGAAAACTAGCCAATCATTCACTAAAATACCATCAACATCTTAATCTGATTCAGTTTCGTTTGGTTTGCATCTTTATACCACCCCCCGTGGATGAGGCTGGAAATAGGCAGCATTTAGAGCCGTATGAAAGTTGTGAATTCAACTTTAGCAGAACTTCTATGAAATTTCACAACTTTCGTGGAATTTTCCGAACTTCCACCTTTGGCAAAACTGGAAATCTTCCAGCTGTGTTTGATGAATTTTCTCCGTTTCAAGACACTTTCTCACTGAACTGTGGACTAACACCCATGAACTGCGGAACTAATGCATTAATCCACAATTCATGTAATTATTCCTCAGTTCAGTGATCAGTTCTGTACCATCCTTGGTAATTAGAAAAAACTTTCTCTGGTGTCTAATGGCAACCCCCACCCTCTGATACCAAGCCCCCTGTCAAATAAATGTTTCACTAGCATCAAGTGGCACCCCCACCCTGTGATCACCAGCTCGCTACCAAATAAATGTTTCCCTCGTGTCTAGTCAATCAATTAATCAATCAATCAATCAAGTCTTTATTTATCCAGGTGAACACCATTGAGCAGGTCATTTACAAGGTGGACCTGTGTTACACAAGGTCAAGAATAACACTTTTATGTACAGATAATAAATAGACATAATTATACAGAAATAGAAAAAAAATACACAGAGCAATAACAAGTATTTCAGGTATAAGGTTAACAAGGTTAGGGAGAATGGTATGAAAAGGGGAATTAAAACATTCTGAAACAGCCAGCATATTAAAACATTTTCAAACAGCATGGCATATCATTGGTCAGGACATATACAAACTTAAGGGACAGATATGGAGGGGAGGGGTATAGGACTGCAGCTGTTCTAGGAGGGGTGCTACGGTAGATGGGCTAGGGACATATATATTAGGGGTCTGAAGGTAAGAAAGGTAGTGGATTAGCAGAAAAAGGTGGGGTATAGGTGGAGACAATCAAGGGGCCAAGTTAGATGGAGATGTAGTGGGCAGGTAAGCAGTAGGTACCCTAGCACGCTAAGCGTGCTGGAAACAGCTGCATAGTTCCTTAATAGCCTTGGCATACAAGGTCTTGAAGGTGGTAAGACTCACTGGGAGACTCAGTTTCATAGATTTCTGGAGTTTGTTCCAGAGTGAGGACAACACAAAGTCTATGGCCACTCTCCCAAAGCATGTATTGGCCCTAGGTACCTTCAATAGACTCAGAGAATAGCTTCTCAGTGTGTAGTTGCCTACCAGGTATAATGGCAAACAATCGGAAATGTATTAGGGTGATTTCTTGGTAATAGCTCTGTAAGTCCAGAGAACCGCATTTCTATTCCTTCTGTACTGAAGGGAGGTCCTCCCCACAGCTGCATATAAGGAGCAGTGGTTGGTGGTCATAGGTAGGCCAGTTATGAATCTCAAGGCTCTGTGGTATAAGGTGTCCAGTTTAATAAGACAGGAGGCATTACACTGACTGTAAATGAAATTGGCATAATCAATTAGGGATAGAAACATGGATTGAACTAACTGCATCTTGGCATCTTTGGCCAGGAGGCGGTTTATTCTGAAGAAGAGACCAAGCCTCTGCCTCAACTTTTTCAGCAGATCCTCGACATGCTTCTCAAAAGAAAGTCTGTGGTCTAGCCAGACCCCTAGGTACTTGAATTTTGTAACAAATTCCAACCTCTTTCCTAGTAAAGTGTTTATGGGAGGTAAGGAGCCAGAGATAACAGGGTTCGCCGAATGAGTAGCTGGAGAGAACAGCATAGCTTTTGTTTTATTGGCATTGTGTAAGAGTTTTTTTTTCAGGAGCTGATTCTGCAACAAGTTGAATTCTGTTTGTAAATCTCCACAGGTGGCTTCCGGGAGTTGGGCGGCTTAGGTACAACAATGTCCGGCTTAGGTACAACAATGTATCATCAGTGAAAAGGTAAATATTGGCCTCCTCGATGCCAACATCAATACTGTTGGCAAACAATAGAGGCCCCAGGATGGATCCCTGTGGCACACCTTTTTTTAGTGGTTTGAGTGGAGAGAGAGCTCCCCTTCGGCCTTGACCTGCTAAAGCCTATCTGCAAGGTAATTATTGAACCAGCACAGAGAGATCGGGTCCAGACCTATCACTTTTAGGGTGGAAAGAAGCACGCAGTGGTCGACAGTGTCGAAGGCCTTGCTAAGGTCCAGGAACATGGCACATACAAATTTTTTGTTTTCCAGCTGTTGTTGCCAGTCATCAGTCACTTTGGCCAGAGCTGTAAAGGTACTGTGCTTAGCTCTGAAACATAGAAACATAGACTTTGACAGCAGATAAGGACCACTTGGCCCACCCAGTCTGCCCATTTCCCCTACCTACTGGATAAGCTGCAGATTCTAGTTAACCAACAGCCTATTTCCTGCCACCCCCCACTACAATTGCCTTGTGTCTGTCCCATGCATGTTTGAATTCCCCCACTGTTTTAGCCCCAACAACCTCCCCAGGAAGGCAGTTCCATGCATCCACCACTTTCTCCGTGAAAAAAGATTTCCTCACATTACCCCTGAGCCATCCCCCCTCTATCTTTAAATTGTGTCCCTTTGTTCTTACACATCTCTTTTTCTGAAAGATGCTACCCTCCTGGACTTTGTTGATTCCCTTGAGGTACTTGAGCATTTCTATCATGCCCCCATCCCTCCTTTCATCAAGGGTATACATATTAAGCTCTCTCAGTCTCTCTTCATATGATTTCTGATGCAGACCCTGCACAATTTTAGTTGCCCTCCTCTGGACTGCTTCCATCCTGTCTATGTCCTTGCATAGATGATGTCTCCAAAACTGCACACAGTACTCCAGATGGGGTCTCACCAACTGTCAGTACAGAGGGATAACCACTTCCCTTTTTCTACTTGTGATGCCCCTTCCTATGCATCCCAGTGTCCCCCTGGCTCTCCTTACTGACTTCTCACATTGCTTACAAACCTTAGGATCATCTGATATGACTACCCCCAAGTCCCATTCCATTTTTGTTGTTGTTAGTACCGCCACTGCTATTGTGTACTCTTCTCCTGGGTTTTTGTTTCCCAAGTGCATTACTTTGCACTTCTTTGCATTGAATCTAAGTTGCCATATGTCTGACCATTCCTCCAACCTTGCCAAGTCCCTTCTTATCCTTTCTACCCCCCTTGTGTATCAACTCTGTTACAGATCTTTGTATCATCTGCAAAGAGGCATACCTTTCCTCAGACCCTCTGCAATGTCACCTATAAAGATGTTAAAGAGGACTGGACCCAGTACTGAGCCCTGAGGTACTCCACTAGTGACCCCCCTTTCTTCGGAATGTGTTCCACTCACTATTACCTTCTGTGTCCTGTTGTGCAGCCAGTTTGCAACCAAGGCTACCACCCTGGGACCCACTCCCAGGCTGGCTAACTTGATTATTAATCTTTTGTGTGGTACTGTGTCAAATGCCTTGCTAAAGTCTAGGTAGGCCATATCCACAGCCCCTTCCTGGTCTATTACTTTAGTTACCCAGTCAAAGAAATCTATTAGAGTCATCTGACATGACCTTCCTGCTGTAAATCCATGCTGCTTTGGGTCCTGTGCCTCGCTGGCCTCTAGGTACTCAACAATTCTTTCTTTCAGAAGTGATTACATAATTTCCTCTACCACTGAGGTCAAACTTACAGGTCTGTAGTTCCCTGCTTCTGTCTTGCTCCCACTTTTGTGAAGGAGAATCACATACACCCTTCTCCAGTCCTCAGATACCACCCCATCCTCCCATGATTTGTTAAAAAGTGTGGTAAGTGGCGTCACTAGGTCCTCCCTTAGTTCTTTTAGGATTCTGGGGTGAATCCCATCAGGCCCCATTGCTTTGTCCACCTTGAGTTTTAGGAGTTCTTTCAGGACTCTTTCTTCTGTAAATGGACTGGTGTCAACCCCCTACCCAGAGTGCTTCTACTGTCTGGTTTAGGTAACTACTACTCATTTTCTTTTGTGAATACTGAGCAAAAGTATTCATTCAGTATTTGCCTTTTCACAGCCTCCCCTCTCCCTTATTAATCTTCACTATTCCTCCCTTAACCTTTCTATGTTCCCTAATGTACCTAT
This sequence comes from Neoceratodus forsteri, assembly GCA_016271365.2. Lineage (NCBI taxonomy): Eukaryota > Metazoa > Chordata > Ceratodontiformes > Ceratodontidae > Neoceratodus > Neoceratodus forsteri. The sequence goes on along the minus strand of CM057452.1, from coordinate 297,143,869 downwards.
AAAAGGTTTTATCCCCCTTCTTAACTGAATTGGCTATTTTTTCCTCAGTTTGGGCTTTTGCTATTCTGACTGCCTTCCCCACTTCTTTCTGCTTTACTTGATACAGTTCCCTGTCGTGCTCCTTCTGTGATGCCTTATACTTTTTGAATGCAGCCTTTTTCTCCTTAACCTTCCCTGCCACCTATTTTGAGAACCATAGTGTTTTTTTACTCTGCTTTGTTTTCTTTATCTGTATCACACAAAGGCTTGTTGCCTCTATGATGGCAGTTTTGATTTTTCTCCATTGTTCTTCCACCCTCCTTTTGGCCATTTGCTAGTGTATTCCTCAGGTATTCACCCATTTTGCCAAAGTCAGCCCTTCTAAAGTCCAGTATGCTTGTTTTTGTATGGCTTGTCTCCATGGTTGTGCTTATTGTGAAGCACACTGTGCAGTGGTCGCTTGTTCCCAGATGTCTACTGACTTCTAAATTTGTGATCCTCTCTCCATTTGAGAGTACCAAGTCTAGTATTGCTCCCTCCTGAGTGGGTTCCAACACTAGCTGTCTAAGGTCTGCCCCCTGCAGGGCATCAAGAATGACCCTGCTCTTGGATGTGGCTGCAGTATATGTCATCCAGTTAACATCTGGCAGATTCAGGTCCCCCATCAACAGTATCTCCCCTTTTTCAGCCATTTTGAGAATGTCCTCTATCATTTTGTTGTCCATTTCCTCCCCTTGAGATGGGGGTCTGTATACAACCCCTGTGCAGATTGTGATCCCATTCCCTGTCTCCAAGGTGACCCAGAGAGCCTCTTGTCCTCCCCCTTTACTTTTTAGTAAAACCAGACTGCATAGGGTTTAGAAGGTTCTTGTTGTCTAGATAGGTTCTCAACTGAGCATTTACAATTTTTTCCAGCAGTTCAGACAATATTGGTAGGAGAGATATCGGCCTGTAATTATTTAGGTTGCAGGGATCCTCTGATTTAAACAGAGGAATAATGTGGGCAATTTTCCATAGGTGTGGAAGAGTCCCCTGGGACAAGGGCAAGTAAAATAGGTGTGTGATTGGTACAGCTAGGATGTGGTATGTAATCTTTAAGAAATAGGGGTCGAGAGAGTCAGGACCAGTGCTTTTCTTGGTCTCCAACTGTATAAGGAGGTCTTCGACCTCTTTCAACAAAGCAGGAAGGAATGAGAAGACTGTATTAGAGGTGCTGGGTTCAGGAATCTGTGCACTAACCTGAGAATGTAACATGGATGCTGGTGAATTGTTGAATACTAGGTCTGCCATAACAAAGCAGTTGTTGAAGGCCTGGAGAATCTCCTTGCTATCGTTGATAGTAACATTGTCAGAGATGATTTTCAAGTGAAGTACATTTCCAGCTGTATGACTTGTGGACCAAAATTTAGCTGGACACCTTGAGACAGAGTCAAGCTCAGAACAGTAGAAGTTGGCCTTAGCATCTCTAACCAGTTTGGTGCAGGAGTTCCTAGCCTTCCTGAAGTGGCACCAATCCTAGGCAGTTTTTGATTTGTGGGCTTTTTTCCAGAGTTTATCTCTTGCTAGTAATGCAGCCTTGAGTTCAGCAGAGAACCAACGGCAAGTTCTGGTTTTTACGTGGACTTTTACCAAGGGAGCATGATTATTTATGGCACAAGACACTATTTCATGAAAAACGTCATATGCCATACTGACCAATTTGGCTAGGTAAAAGTTCTGCCAGTGTACAGACAATTTTAACTCATCGATGTAGGCAAATAGGTCAAAGTTGTGTCTGGGCCTTCTAGTGGAGAACATAGATGTGGAGGGGGGATTGGAGTCAGAACTTACACTGGTGTTGAAGCAGTGATCGCTGACATCCGAGAAAAATATTCCAGCCTAGAAAAAGGACTGTGGCTTGCTTGTAAGTAAGACATCCAATAAGGTGCTATTCCTGGGGTTTTCTTGTTAGAATGTGTAGGTTCTTCAATGAGTTGTGTGAGCCCAAGAGAGTCACAGTAGGATTTGAGGGGTAAGGAAGCCTTGGATAACCAGTCATAATTGAGATCCCCTAGAATAATAGTTTTGAGGGTCTCATGTACCATAAGAGTAGATAGGTGAGACAGGAGCTGGGACCCAGCAGATGGAGACCTGTAACACCCTATAACCCTGATAGCCATTGGGCGGGATGTTTCAACCTTAAGGGACAGATATTCGAAGCAATTTGCAATAGAGGAGGAGTCAATGGTAGTGAGCATATATTTGTCCTTGACATAAATGGCTACCCCACCAACCCTAGTCTGCCTGTCAGCTCTGAACAGCCAATAGTTAGGGATGTTAACTTCCCTGTCAGGGGCAGAAGATCTGAGCCTGGATTCCGAGACTACCAGCACATCTGGTTCGGTATTTTGTTCTATGAGCCTGTATGTACCTCATGCTGTTTTACCCACTGTTGGAGCATGTTGCTCCGGTTTTGTAACCATGATTCTGTAGTTGTTTCATGTATACCTTTGTAACTCTCCCGGGTCACACCTGAAAATAGGCACTTGGCTGTCTAGTGTGCTTACCTGGTTACCAAAAGCAAATAAATAAATAAATAAATAAATAAATGACCCAGTTCTGGATCAATGTAAGCTTTTTTAAGAGACTGCAAACATTAACATGCATAAAGCTCATTCCTCTAAGCCTTGTAAGGTTGGACGGAGATGGCAATGCTTCTGTAGGACCAGGATTAAATTCAACATTGCCTGAGCATAATAGGAGAAGAAACATAATTTTCTTTAGGGCAGCCAGAGATAATTTGAAAGCTCTAATTCTTCCACGACTGCTTGGAATGACAGAACGAGATTGCTTGGCCCTGCTATTTATGCAGTGCTGTCCTAAGGATGCAGCTACTAAAACCCTTGCCACATGGCACCAAGTGGCATTATTACTGGGGATATAGGGGGAAATACACTGTATGGGTAGGGAGGTGCAGGTCCCACCCCCAGAAGCTACCTCAGACTGATTCAAGTATGGGAGAGCTGGGGTGCAACAAAAGCTATGAGATGAGTTGTTGTACAAATAGCACTGTGACTAGTGGCACCGCTACCCTCTGATCACCTGTCCCCTATCAAATAAATGTTTCCTTGGTGTCTAGTGGCACCCCCCACCCTCCGATCACCCACCCCCTACCAAATAAATGTTTCCCTGGTGTCTAGTGGCACCCCACACCATCTTATCACTGGCCCTCTACCAAATAAATCTTTTCCTAGTGTTTAGCGGCACCCCCCCTTCTGCTTGCTTGCTGATGTTTAACTCTCTGGTGGCTAGCAGCTCCCCCAGCACTGCCCACACTGGGCTGAGTACAGCAACCTGCCAACCCCCTTCCTTTCCATAGTCCTTGGTACCACTGCTGCATTGCTGCAGGGAACCTATAGGGTGACCGGCATAGCCCTCCTCTCACTACCTTGGCCAGACACCAAAAATGACAGGGGGTGTGCTCAGTGGGGGCTGCCACTAGATGCCAGGGAAAAATGTATTTGATAGGGGGCCAGTTAATTGAGGGTGGGGGTGCCACTAGATTCTAGGGACACATATTTTTCTGATATGGGTCTGGTGATTGGAGGGTGGAGGGTGCCACTAGACACCAGAGAAACATTTATTTGATAAGGAGCCAATGATTCAAGGGTGGGAGTGCCACTAGATAGCAGGGAAATATTTATTTGATAGGGGTCTGTTGATCGGATGGTGGGGAGTGCCACTAGACATCAGGGAGGGAAACACTACATTAATATGAGGCCAGTAATTGTGATTCACAATTCATACATTCATTCCATAGTTCAGTGACTCACTGAACTGCTGACTGAATATATGAATTGCGGATTCATGTTTTAAACTGCTGAAAGAATTTCCTCAGAACTGACCTCTGACAGTGATTGGTTCTGAAGAATTTTCTTCAGCAGTTTAATAAATTAATCCACAGTTAACACATTTATTCCACTGTTCTAAGTCAGAATTTTTCATGAAAGCTACCAAAAAGACTTCAGGACTTTTGCGGAAGCGAAAGTCTGACTTCCACATAAATTCTGTCGATGGAAGGGTTTTTTTTGGCACAGCACTAGCAACATTGTCTAGCCCTCCTCTCTCAGTCAACAGAAATTAAGCACATAAACCAAACACAGGAAGTGGCTCCAAACTAGAACGGAGTGGTGAAGAGCAGAATAGTACCTCAGGTTGGCAGGACTGCTACTAACAAAACTGCCAATGCGTTAGCTGCAAAAGTAGGCTCATTCAATGTAGTGGAAGTGGGATCATTTACACCAGACAAGCTGCTCATGAGAAGCAGTCTGCCCGCCACCTCCAAGGCCCAGGAGGGGGTGGGACATCCTAGAGATAGTAGGCATGGCATGTGGTGTGATCAATAGTGGAGCTGGGTCTTCCACTAGGACTGAACTGATCAGAGTGTACCTGTTCTTTTGTAGACATTGATGCAAGGAGAAGAGGAAGCCTGGAAATCCTTGATGTGGCTGTGATTATGTTGTGGCACCACAGGGGTGGAGACAGTCTCTCTCTGCATCTGCTGCAGAACTTTGTCTTGCACTGGTTTCTCAGGGCTGGCTGCTATAGGTTGTCCTTTGCCAAAATCAAAAGGGGTGCCCTTTGTACTACCTTACAACCATGCAAGGGGCTATCTGGTACAAGAGTGGTGTCCATGTCCCTGTCTTCATGCCGAATGCTGAGCTGGGTCTTCTCAGCTGCCTTAAAGAACTGCAATGGATCTGTAAGTAATTTTTCCCATTAGAAGCTCTTTCTAAATACTGGTTCAAATTCTGTTACTACTCTATCTATTCAATCTTTTTTAGTTATCCTAGTAGGTGTTTCTGATTTACATGCTGCTGGTAAGATGCAGTTTAGAACTGCATGATGTAGTTTAAGTCTCTGTTCTACTCTTCTATTGTTGGCACAATGCATCCATATTCTTCTATAGAACTATGTTGCTGAAACGGACATAAATTACAATGTACAGTTCTAAAATTGCACTTAATCATCAGACTGTAAAGCAAAAACATCCATCTAGGTTACTAACAGGCATTTATAGATGGAACAATAACAGAATTTTAAACAGTATTTAAAAAATTGCTTCTGTTGAGGAAAAATGACTTACAGGTTCAGCACAGTTCTCCTTTAAGTGATTATGCCAAGTCTGGGTACAATCTCCATACAACATTCATGGTGGCTGTAAGCAATTCATATTATTTCTTTAGATTTGGTGTTCAACGCTGTACGCTACCTTGCTGTGGAGAAGGTAGGGAAGCAGGTACTGTATAAGGCTTTTTTCCATACTTTAAAAGGTATGCCACCTATGTTATGATATACAGAACTTACCAGTTTGGCTTGTGCATGCATTGGCTGGCAGCCCAGTTCAGGCATTCTCCTGTGTTCCCCAGGAGGAAGCTTGGTGGTGGTGGTCAAACCGGGTAACACAGAGGGACCCTTTGGAAAGGTCCTAGCCTGATCTGGTGATCCAGGAGCCAGAGGGTGTTTGAAGAAGCTATGAGTGAAAAGCTGAAATTGAAAAGGCCAAGAAGCAGAAGAAGTAGAATTTTTATCAAGTGGGAAATATACATTATCCATGACTACAGACCTGGTTTTGGCCAGGAGATTATTCAGGGGAGTTGATGTAATTGTCTGTAGCCGTGCATCATGCAGTATTGAATTGTTACAAGCAAAACAGTGCAAAAATCAGTAGCCTTTATTTTATTTTTTTAATAATTTAGTTAAAAGTTTTAAAAATATGAGTCTAGTTCCCCATGATTGGTCCTTAAAGGTCACATGACTTAAGTGCATAAAGTGCATGCGTGGCATTTCTGGGGTAGATTTGCTATCTTACATGATTTGAAAGGGATCTGCAGGAGATGTTAAGAGAGCAACCCTTATTTTTCTGCTGTTATGTTTGTACTTGACTATCGGTATACTGGAACTGCTGTTATTTAAAAAAAACCTAAAATGGACTCAGCAGAGTAAGTTGTTGTATAGCTGTTATACTGTTATATAAACAACATCAGTATAAGGTTTTACTGGCATCTTACTCTATCAGGCTGGGGACTTGTTTAATTGCCTAACCTTGCTGAGTATATAGCGTGAGACAGTGCCTTTACTTATACAGTTTTTAAAATATTTATAGGTAATTTACAAGTAGTATCTGTTTTAAAATTAGGACCTTGGTTTCAATTATATGAACATCTTTGTTTTCTCCAAGTAATCGCTACAACTTTGGACAGCTGGTTGGTTTCTGGGGACTATTGCTGCAGGTTAAGAAAAATGTTTTCCTGGCTTGTAACACTATGTGAAGGTAGTGGAATTGCACTGCACCCCCTCCCCCCCCTCCACACCGAAGTGGTGGTGGAGAAAGAAGAGTATACAAATTGAATAATCAAGCCTGTGATTTAGAAGAATTTCTCTTACTATCTGAAGACAAAGGACTGATGTAACAGAAAAGCTGTGGAAGCTTGTGACTTTAAAATAGTGTGTACTGCACGTGGCACTTTTTGAATTGGTTTCCATTAAAACACTAAGGAGCAATATGGATGCTATGAACTTTTAAAATATATTTGAATGTGGTTATTATATTGATTTTTATTACTAAAAAGTTACTTAAAAGTTTATTCTCTGACCCAGTCTTTTAAATTTGTGTGGGAGATTTGGGGCTATTTAGAGAACAACATCTAAGTATTAGTTATTGGAGTGACTTTTTTAATAGAAAAATGGTGCCGACAAGAAAACAAGCTGCAGAAAGCGAAGTCAATTGTAGCAACTGATGAATGTATAACATTGATAAACTTAGATGCAGATATAAAGACAGCTGCTAACCCTAAGCAGAAGCAGAAATTGCACAGAGTAAACCAGAGGAAGAAATATGCTAAAAATAAACACAGTAAAGCATCTGGGTTAAAAGTTAAGCAGAAGAATATAAAACAAATAAAAGGGGTAAAACAGAGGATGCAAAATAATGGTCAAACACCTATAAAGCAACATAAACTAATTAAAATTGCCGAGCACTTTTTAAAAATTAAGGAAGTTGGACCTGATAGTCAGTTGAATATACTGTCTCTTAACCCAATTAATAACAATTTATCACAGAGCGTGGACTCTGTTGATTTCTTTCAACTTTCCTCAATGCCAAAGACTTTTGCACCTAGCTCTATAGAGGATCTTAAGGAGTTTGAGGAAGATGCCAGCTCAGATAGTATGCAAAACCAATTGACTGCATTTGAATCTGAAGTACAAAATTAGGTTAGGCAAACAAAGACCTATAACAGGTCAATTGGTTGTGTCTTGTCCCCCCACTCCTCTAGGATGTCCCCTTGTACTGGATCTTTGACATTTTCCCCTGAACCACTTACCCAATCTGTAATAAAGGGCACACAGGAGGTTACCCTTAATAAAATAGAATTACATAAAATGAGAGAAAAATTACAAACAACTGTAGGACTGAAGAAATTAGATATATTGTATGAAACTAATGATCAAATAATTGAAGAAATAAGAAGGTATCCTTTTGCATTAAGTGAAGACTTGAAAGATTTCATGTTAAATCCTTATGCAGCCCACTTGATGATTTTAGACCAATTGTTGGGGGTTAAAAATGAAATGGAGAATTTAAAGGAGAACATTGCACTCAATAGCTTCAGGCTTGATGATATATTAGAAAAAAAAATAGTACCTGTGGAAAACTTGCCCTCAATTGTCAGGGATGATTCAACTCAAATTAGACCACAATTTTCTCTGGTTGAAATTCCTGAAACTCTGATTTTGAAAAACCAGAAAAGAGATAATAAAAAGAAAATGAAAAATAAAACAACAAAACCAACAGAAATAGCAAGTGATAGACAGGCTGAAGGGAAATTGACCTGTGAGCAAAATGAATGGAAATTCTCCGATAAAACAATCTTGGACTGTGCAGACCCTAAACTGATAGAAGAGAAAAGTGTTTTAGAAAACACTAAGGAAATTCATATGGAACCGATAGAAATCGATACTGACTTGGAGTCTGATGGTTTACTGCATAAACCAATAATAGATTTAGAAGCAAACTTAACTGGAAGGAAATTAATCTCCATATTTAGCAACTTAGAGGATCAGTTAAAAGTAATAAGGCAGGAAATAAAATCACAAAAACTACATGAGGAGATTGGAGATTGCAGTAACCAACAGCAAATAAATCAGAACTCCATGATATCTCAGCAGCAGTGATGGGCGAAGCGGTCCCAATTTGCTCCGTGAAGTGATTCACGGAGTGCAGGCGAATTCGCAGAGTGCTCCACAATGCGAAGTGATGTACTTTGCGTTATAATGGTAACGCAAAGTCCATTGAAAGCAATGACTTTGTGTTTCTCCGCCTTCCACTTTGCCTCACTTCACCTTGTTTTTAAGCTCCAAAGGTGAATTTTGCAGTGATTCATGGGATTTCAGGTCACATGGGCTCTAGATTGTTCTGCACAGCCTCAGTTTGGGGTAGTGTGTGTAGGAAGCTGTGAGGAGACAATCTGCTCTGAGAGCTCTCTGATTCAAACCTTCAAAAGCTGTTAAAAAAGCCTTTTGAGTAATTTTTGCTGAAACTTTAGTTCATCGATTATAGGAAACCCTTCTGTGCTCATATCATCGAGCGTTTATTGTTTGTGTATGGATTTTGAATGTTAATGTACAACATTCAGTCTGTGTACTGAGAGACAGTGGAAGTGTGCTTTGGGGGAGGGGCATATCTGTGGTGTAGGTAGATTAACCTGGAGAAAAAGACAGTGCTTTCTGTTTTGGTGATATTTTTCTTGTATAACTGTTTTAATGTACACACAGTAATATTTTCAATATTTCTTGCCATTTTTTGCTGATTGTTGTGGTGCCGCAGTGCATAATTTTAGTTTGTTTAAAATATGTGGTTATAGTACTGAAGTTTTCAATTTGCTATGCATTACTTAGTGTGTGTGTGAGTATGTGTGTGACGCGTGTCATCAAATCAGACACCTTTTATTGTGCCACATAATCATTTCAGTAATGTGAAGCTGCTATCCACAGCAGCTGTGTGATTTTTGTACTTCAATGTGGTATCTTTACTGGTACTAGTACTAGTGCCTGTTACTGCAGTAGTGCAGTACACTGCCGCCCCACGGCCCACCCCAACTGGCCAAGGTATTCTTTTCCAGATTTGAATTTCTGTTGGTGAGCACTGGTTAGGTGTTGTGCCTTTGTGTCTGCATCTCTTCAGAGCACAGTGCAATCTTAATCTGTCTGTGCATTTGCATCTCTTTAGGGCTCAATCTCCATCTGTAACTTAAGTCACAGTTGTTTCTTTTCCCTTCAGAGCACTGGACAGGTGTGGTGCTTAATTCTGCATGAACATTGTACTCATTAATATGCGTTTTTAAGTCAGGACCATCATCATAAGTCACTCGTGATACAAATCATGTTCTTCATCATCACGGTCACAAATGCAGTCACAAATCACGATTCAAAATCATTGACATTATGAATCACAACATTAATTTTTTTTCTAGTTACTTGGATGTATTGTAAGCCTGTTTTGTAGTATATATCTGGGCTTCACCACCCCACCATTGTACTCATTGATACGTGTTTTTAAGTCTGGGAGTTTTAAGCTACAGCTCATCGGGGAAGTACAGCCATAGGCATTCACATTCCCAATACAGTTTCATACTGGTTATCTCACACCATCGAAACTGAATCACGTTCTTAGTATCATGGTCACAGATGCAGTCACAAATCATGATTCATGATCATTCACGTTACAAATCACAACATTAATTTTTTTTCTAGTTACTTGGATGTATGGGTCTAAATCAAAGTTTAAATCTCCTCCTCACTCTGATCTCAAAGTATCAGCAGTCACAAAACACACTACTCTCTCCATCTGCACAGGAGAAAGTAAAAGTGTCTGCTTGTATGACTCACTTTCTTCCTGCCTAGCTAAACAGCATGTGACTTACAGTACTGTAAGCCATGTGATGTGTAGGGGGCTGCCAAATCTGAAACACCAAGTGGATCACTTAGAATCATAATGAGGAATGCAAAGTCCATTAAAAACAATGACTTCACCTTACTTTACATTGCCATTCCACCTTAACGTGAAGTGGTAATGACAAGGTGGAGTGAGCACTTTGCATTGCTCACTCCGCTTAGCGGAGTGGCAATGCAAAGTGCCCACTTCGCGTTCACTTCGCCGACGGAATTTAAATTTGCTCCATCTCTACTCAGCAGCCTATTAACAAAAAGGAACAGTATAAAATTAATATAGATGAGTGTGTAGTACTATGCTTATATGGATGGAACTGGGACCAAAACAAATGATACAACTACAATAAAAATAAGATTGTGAACCTTCTTAGGGCAGTGTGTAAAAAAACTGTCATGAGTGAGGATATAATACAGATGTGGAATGACAGAGACCCTCAGGGTACTGAATGCATATATATATATATATATATATATATATATATATATATATATATATATATATATGTGTGTATATATATATATATATATATATGTCTCTACCACGTAAAGCAAACTATATCTGGTTAAACAACATGGCTCTGGGGAAATTTGGTTGTGCCCTGGTGTTCATTAATAAAGAAGCATTAAAGAGGAAATATATGCAAGAAGTGGTAAAATCTGCCCAATTAACTATATTTAGGTGTAAGGCTACTCCAAATGAAAGTGAAGATAAGTTAAAAAAAGGTAGTAAAGAATTTATTTTCACATTTCCTCCAGGTACCTCCAGATAAAGTAAAAGTGTATAAAATACATAGATGGGCACAGGATAACAAGGCAGGGTAAGTTGATGTTTTATTGCAGGACGCAGAAACAGTGGAGCTGATCCTACAAAAAACTAGGCTATTTGATGAAGCAGGCATAAACATCATTGATAGCTCAATTTTGAATAAACCTGCTAGTCAATGGTTAAATATGGAAACATCTGATAAAGGGAACAATATAGAAATGTCCTTAAGCCTTTTTGGCCTAGGAAAGAATTAAAGGAAAACTGAAATAAAACTACACTATCTTGTAAAGGACCTTTTTGAGCAGATCCTACACATTGCTGAGTTTGCAAAAGAATCTGTGCATGCAGTTTGAGTTAATCATGATGTAACAAGTGATCAAGTCCTACTAACTATAAAATCTCTAGAAATCTATAAAAATATAATGTTGAATATAAACTTATTAGACAGACTGGGACTGCATATAGTTGAGAATGAAAAATCAGAAAAGCCTACAGAATCTGTGAATGTTTTGCATCCTGAAAATGATACCACTAGAGGCAACATAAATGTGTTTGCTAAAACAAATATCCAAAACAATAGTTTAATGTGTAATGTCACAATGGAGAACAGATTTTCAGGTTTGTTAGATCAAACAGCCTGACATGGGGATAATAGTAAAGAAAAGGACGAGTCTTTTATAATAGAAAATACATGGCAAATACTCTTCTAGCATATAACAGGTGTGAGCACAAGGTTTGTTGATTCTGAATGGAATAGATTTGTTCAAAGGCATCCTATTGTCTGCCTACAGGAGACATGGCACCAAGTGGATTCAGAAATTTCGCTGAATGGATTTACTTGCTTTCATGTACCAGGAAATAAAATAGCTAAAACAGGTAGACCTTCTGGGGGCTTTATAACATGGGTAAAAATAGAAGAAGGTCTCACAGTACAAGAAATTGCTAACACTGTGTTTGCTAAGGCATTTGAAATTAAAACTGCAAGCTTGAGGTATTGCTTGATAAACGTGCATATTCCTCCAATTAATTATAAATACCATAAAACAAATATATGGGAGGAGCTAGAAATATTCATCTTTAATAGTTGGTGGCGGGCATCCAATAATGAGATACTAATGTATGAAGATTTAAATGCATGAATTGGTAGATATAATGGTAGAGCTGATTGTATTATTCAAAACTGTACCAAGCAGGACTTAAAGCAATGTGCAACAATCTGGTGAAAATTTTGACCTATACATTTTTATGCTGTTTTAGATTGACTCATACCTCCTGACTTGTATGATACCATTCTTTCCACAGTTTGAGTCTGCTTTAGTATTTTTTCATGTCTGAAATAATAAAAGGAGCAGTCCTTTTAATATGACTTGGATCAAGTTTTCATCAGTATTTGCAGCTGCTTTTGAACAACTATTGTTCTGTAAGATCAGAGAGCACTGTCTGCTGCATAATAATTAATTCTAATCACAACAGAAGTGATATATAAACAACTGATGGTCAAAAACAGCTAAAAATACTGATGAAAACCTGGTCCACACTGTATTAAAAGGAGTGCTCCTTTTATTATTTCAGACATGAAAAAAAGTACTAAAATGAACTCAAATTGTGGAAAGAAGAGTATCATACAAGTCAGGAGGGTAAGTGGCAATTGAAAATAGTATAAAAAAGTATAGGTCAAAATTTTCACCAGATTGTTGCACTGCTACTTTAAATAATTATTTGTGGTCAACACTGGATCCTAAAATGAATACTTCAGGTAAAAAATTGGTCTAAGTGTTAACTACCTCCAATTTAGCTCCAATTAATGGATGTCTAGAAAAAGATAAGGGGCTAAGCTGGCTCATTAAAATGCAACATATGCCTCTATCCTGGATTTTTACTTCTGGTCTGGCCCTATGGACGTTTGGACATCTTTGGAAATCCTTGTTAGAGCTGAAAGTGATCACTGCCCTCTTCTACTAAAATGGGGGCATAGTTTAAGTTCAAACCAAAAACATTTAACAGGGTTTGAAGAAAGAAATGGTACTAAAATTAAATGGGAAACAAAGAAATTAAATGCAATTCTTCCGTTTTTACGTAACACATATGAACAAATGATTATTCTCTCATCAGGAGAACCTACTTGTGCAATATTACATGGCATCCTTGTAGAATGTTGTACTAGTATTAGGGAACTTATATGCCATTCAGTACCTATAGAACAAAAGCAGAGATATCTTGAAACATGGTTTGATAAAGAATGTTGTATGCAAAAAAGATTACTAACACAATTAGTCAGAATCACAAAACAAAATAGGACAAAGGATCTGCTGAAACTGTTAAATAAAGCAAGAAAAAAAGTATGAAAGTTTCCTCAATTTAAAAAGGAAAAAAATATCAGGATACTTTGTTGGAGACTATGATGGGAACAATACCTAAAAACGATCAACACAAGTTTTGGCACTTGGTGGCCAAAGGTACTAAAAGCAGTAAATACCAATTAGACACATATATTACAATGGAACAGTGGATTAACCACACATAAAGTTCTTTTATGATCCTACTTTGGTTGATGGTGAGGCAAAGTGGGATCACAAAATAAATAGATTTTGAACCCATTACACATGCTGAAATTTATTTCCCTATTATTACCCTAAAAAGAAAAAAAATGCACCTGACCAGATCAGATTCTATCTGATATATATCTGGTATCACCTTCATTATGGGCAAACATTTTTGTCCCTATTTTAATATCTGCATCAAACAAAGAGAGATTCCCTGAGACATGGAAAGGTGCCACTATTGTACCTATATTTAAAAAGGGAGATAAAAGTAATCCTCGAATGTACAGATCAATTTCTCTATTAGACATTAGTGGGACATTTTTTTCTGAAGTCATTTTGAGTAGACTTTTAAAGGGATTGGTTAGATGTGGTAATCTTTCTGAATACCAAGCAGGGTTCTGATCAAAATTTAGTACCACAGATAATTGTTATATTCTGACACATTTAGTTGAAAAGTATTTTGCACTAAGAGAGCAAAAGTTATACTTGGCACTCATTGATTTCAGTGCCATTTCTGATAATATTTCATGATCCAAACTGTGGTTATTAATACTTGAAAAGGAAATCCAGCCATCACTTATAAGGATCATAAGGGAATTATACAGTAACACCTGGGCACAACTTAGAATGGGAACCTCAGGACAATTAACTAATAAAATACATATCAACAAAGGAGTCAGACAGGGTTGCGTGATTGCATCTGTATTATTCGAAATCTATATTAACCAACTGTTAAATCAACTAGTGAATACTATATCTGATTCTGCTGTGATAGGTATACAAATTTGCCCGGCATTGGCTCACACCGATAATTTGGCTTTTATCTCTTTAACACGATCTGGCCTACAAAAAAGTTAGATACTTTGAACAACTATGCAAATGCTTATAATCTAAAGATAAATGAAAGTAAGAGCCAGGTAATAACATTTGAGTCACGTAAAATTAATAATACATGGAAAGTAGGAACAAAAACTCTAAAATCAGTACAATGTTATGTTTATTTAGGTCTAATGTTATCTAATAATGGAAAGTGGAACAATCATATTAAAATGCAGTTAATTACGTTAGAACAGAAGTCTGAAGCTTTAAATATGTTTAATTACCAGTATGGTGGTTATACCATTGCCCCCCTTAATTAAAGCAGCTGAGGCAAAATATGATTCACAAGCACTGTACCAAGCGGAGATTCGAGGTTTTGGTAAAATGAATTCATTAGAGGTACCCCTGAGTAAGTTATATCGTACTGCTCTAGGAGTGGGAAAATGAACTCCCACCATTCTATTAAGAGCAGAAATAGGATCCACAAGCCTAAGGGCCCTATCAGAAGTTAGACTGTTAAGATACTGGATAAAAGTTACCAGAACAAATCCTGACTGATAGCCCTGTAAATGTTTAATGGAAAAAAATAAATGGCAACAGATTAAATGTAAGACCTCAGATTGGTGCAATGATTTGAACATGGTCTTGAACAAATATGACCTGAAATATTTAAGGGACTATATGGAAAAGAGCATAAAAAATTAGCTTAAAATATAAAGCTTACTGTACAAAGAAAATAAATTATAACAAAGTTGAAGATTTAAAGAAGATAACCAAATTAAAAAAAAATCTGTGGTTGTCTATAAATGATAATGTTCATTGTTACAGATATTATTTAGATGTACTTACAGGGGAGTCCTTGAGGAAACACTTTCAAAATTTAGGATGGAACAATTCACAATTAATATTTTGAAAGCAAAATATGCCAGATCAGCAGATCCTGATGCTACATTATGTAACTGTGATAATTCAGAAGCAGAACATTTGAGCCATTGTATGTTTACTTGCAGCCAATATGCCAAACAAAGATCTCTCTCTGGTTAGAGCCTCTACGGTCTGAAATAGCTTAAAAAGTTAAGGGTATGCTCTTAAATGTTATGCTCACATCAGAGGATTAGCATATTATAAAAAAGGTGGCTGAATATCTTAGAGCAATTGCAAAAATATGTTTAAAATTTGATTAAAAATGTAAAGAATGAAATCAATGCAATATACTCTGCTTCTGCACTTTAGAGGATAGACATTTTATTTATATATTTATTCTATATTTATATTTTGCATGCCATGGAAATGTAAATTGTATATGTACTGTATTTGTTTATGTAAGTGTGTCTTAAATGCTTCTAAAGGTCATTGACCAAACAAATAAACTTTAAACTGAAAACTGAACTTAGATTTGGTGGGTCAGAGAGAGCCTCATCCCATACTGTACCACTTGGCCCATCAGTATTTGTTGGACCAGAGTAAATTCCTGACAGCAGGCTGTGACCTCCTGAGAAAAGTTCTGATACACTTGGATAGTATGCCCTGGCCAATGAAAAGAGACCCCTCTTTGGTTAAGTTCAGGATCAATTCCTTCACTGATAATGGAAAGGCTGTAGCCAAGATGAGTCTTGAGCAATTCTTCATCTTTTGTGGTGGTGTGAAAAATATGGGAACCCTCTCTATCTCCAGAGGGGCATTCCCTGGGCCCATTGAAAAATGGGGTAATATTTTATAGGAAGGAGGCAGTAACCCTGCCCATGCAGCCCTCCAGAAAACCCACAAAATGGAGATTGTTTCTATGGCTGTGGGTTTCAAGGTTTCAACTCGTGCCCACAGTTTCTTAAGTAGCTGGACATCCTCCCACACCATCATCACAAGGCTGGTTCCAGTGTCCTTGGGCATACCTGAGTGCATTTCCACATCACTGACCCGCTGTTAGAGGTCCTCAATGATGGCAGACAGTGTATGTTTCAAGGTTTTTAGGCATTGCCATTTCAGGCGGCAGAGTGGGGAACATGCACCTAATAAATTGCAAGTCTGAAACCATGTCCTGGCTTCCACTCACCACCATAATGCCTCACACATAGGACAGAGCTGGAGATCTTTACATGCTGAAGAGAAGTTGCACCCAAATGCAAATTTCCAAGTAATACTAGATTTACCATGTAGGGCAGGCCGCAATTAAATTCTGAGGGGCATAGAAGTAGAAAGGTAATGGCGGCATAGGATGTTGAAGGATATTTGGTCCAGGTGGATGTAGTTCCCATTTCATGTGGCCATCTTTGTTGGCAGCTCAGTAGCCCCCTCCTCCAATCATGACTTGATTAATGCAACACTCTTTACATTTCCCCTCCCCCAAGTACTAGCTCTAATATCTTCTCCCCAGCTCATGGGGGGTGGGGTCTTTTCAGTAAACTAAATTACAGGCTAGTACTAGACCCTAGGATCGATTCTTGCATCACTTGTCTCAGATTTAGCAGATCTACTGATTATGCTGAAGGAAAACTTTCCTTTAGCCAAGCAGTTAGTCTCAGGTCTTGTTCTTTACATGCTGCAGTTACAACTTTCTCTACCTGATGGCACTTCATAGATACATTGATACTGTCCACAGATAAGGACCTATGTCCCATCCAGTCTGCTCATATGAGTTCATAAGATCACTCTGTTTTTCTAGAAGTCTTATGCCCCTTACCCCTGATCTTCAGGATTCCTTACATCTATCCCATACATTCTTAAATCCCGTGATTGTTTCAGCACCCGCCACTTTCTCAGCCAGGGTATTTCACTTGTCCACCACCCTTTCTGTGAAGAAATTCCTCCTCACATTTCCTCTGAATCACCCTCCTTCCAACTTCATCTCATGCCTTCTAGTCCTGGAACTTCTTTTCACTGGAAAATAGTGTTTTTCTGCACCATGTTCCTCCCTGTAAGGTACTTGTATGTGAATCTATGACAGCTGGTTGACAATTTCATTGTTGACCGATGCTACAACGACTCCTTTATGTCAACTGCATTTGTGGTTGGCATAAAGGGAATTGCATCTAACTGTGTTTTCTTCAGGGGGCTTTGCCCCCTGAACCCCCCATGCAGGGGGCTCTGCCTCCCACAAGCCCCCCACACTCCCTGCTATTTAAATAATCAACTCTGAGTCAGAGTTGTTTTGGGGAGGAGTGTAATACCCCCAGAAAGCAGTGCCAGGATCCCACGCTGACACTACAGAGACCTGACACTGTGGTCGCTGTGGTGTCAGTCATGGTAAAGTTGTAGAGGAAGCACCAGTAAATGCTTATATGTCTCCATGATGTCCGCGCTCTCTCTCCTGTCCTCCAGGAAGTACATATTCAAGTCCTTCAGCCTGTCCTCATAGGACTTGTGATGCAATTCCTGTACCATCTTTGTTGCCCTCCTCTGAATCTTCTCCACCCTGTCTATGTCCTTACATAGGTAAGGCTCTAGAACTGGACAGTGTACTCCAAGTGGGGCCTCATTAGTGTTTTGTATAGTGGTATTATGACCTCCCTTTTCCTGCTGGATATGCCCCTGTCTATGCATCCCAGCATCCTATTTGCTTTTCCTGCCACCGTGTCACACTGTTTCCCTACCTTGAGGTCATCAGAGATGATAACCCCAAGGTCCCTTTCTTGTTTGGTGCATGCTATCTCCTCAGCCCCCAACTGATATGTTGTTCCATGGTTTTTGTGCCCCATATGCATTATTTTGCTCTGTTTTGCATTAAATTTCAACTGCCAAACCCTTGACCATTTTTCATACTTCTGCAGGTCCCGCCTCATTTTGTCTACACCCTCTGGCATGTCCACTGTGTTACAGAGCTTTGTGTCAGCAGACAGGGAATTTCTGTCTTCTAGGTCCTATGCAATGTCACTGATGAAGATGTTGAATAGGACCAGTCCCTGCACTGATCCCTCTGGCACTCCACTGGTCACTCTTTCCTCTGTGGAGTGACAGCCCTTTACCACTACCCTCTGTGTCCTGCCACCCAGCCAATTACCCATCCACCCCACTACTGCTCTGCCCACTCCTATATTCCACAGTTTGTTTAACAACCTTCTATGTGGCACAGTGTCAAAGGCCTTGCTGAAGTCCAGATAGGCCACATCAACTGCCCTCCCCTGATTCACCTCCCTTGTCACCCAGACAAAAAATTCAGTGAGGTTGGTCTGACATGACCTCTCCCCAGTGAAACCATGGTGCCTTGGGTCCTGTAGTCTGTTGGTAACCAGATGTTCCACCAATCTTTCCTTCAGTAGTGTTTCCATGATCTTCCCCACTATCGAGGTCAGACTGACTGGTCTGTAGTTCCCTGCTTCCTCTTTGTTCCAGCTTGTGAACAAAGGGACTACATCTGCTGTCTTCCAGTCTTTGGGTACCTTCCCCTGTTTGCAGTGATTGGCTAAACAAGATTGTCAGAGGTTCAGCCACCACTACTACAGTTGATTGCTGAATCTCTACGTGCTACTATGTAACAGCTTCAGCACCTGGAGGCTGGACTTGATTTAAAATACTGTGGCATGTCACCTTATGTAAACCTGTGGGCTGATCATATAACACCTGTTCATTTGGGTTTCTATTCTTTACTGGACAAATACAGTGTTCAGTTCTAGGACCTACTTTTTTTCTTATAAGTTTATCTGTGCAAGTATCCTCCACTGAATTTTCAAATAGTATTCATAATTGCGACCAAACATTCTTCATTATTTGTACTCTAAGAAATCATTAATTGAGCCAAGAAAGGTAACACAACATTCTGAAAACATTTTAGCCCTCTCCTAGGTGGAAAAGACTAGTCCCACAGCCACCCACAGTCCCTCAGTCATCTTTTGCCTAACTCCCTCATTGGTCATCTGTGTATTACAGTACAGTCTATATATGGAATCCTGACAGTCCTTCCCCTTGTCCAACACATGATTCTGAACCTCCCCCGTATTCCCAACATGGCCCTGAACCATGAAGGGGGTGGGGCCATAGCTAAAATACCAGCAGTTCTGTTGTGTCCCTTGTCCCTCCTCCTGCCTAACATCATCATTTTAAAAACAAACACAACCCCTTCTCACTCCCCTAGGTCCTCTATTTCCATATTGTTAGCAATTAATTGCTGCCTCAACTCCATCTTTATTAATGATGATGGCAAAAAGATCATGGCTGCTGAAGTGGGTTCCCCCCAATTTCACAGCACCAACTATCACTTGTCAACTGACAGCTCTCTAAGGCACGTGTAGGGGGCCCACAGTCTGCTCTGCATCACTAGAGATGCTAAGCAGACTGCCATAGAGGCTAGCATAGGAATTTTAATGTATTATGTGACATTTATGTAGAGCTCCATCTTGCTATGACACTTTGCCTTGACTACATCCACAACTGCCACCCACACATCTTAGTCAATACTGTGTAATGTAATACTGCTTTGTAAAGTGCTTTTGGCTTTTTCCAAACACAATATTTTAAACAAAATTGACAATGATGATTATAAGAAAAACAAGAGCGAGTATTTTATATAATGGCCAATGTGAAGTATTCAGTAGAGGAAAACACTTTCTGAATTGCTAGGAATAATTTAAAACAGTGTACTAGTGCATGAGCCTATTCCCTTTAAACTGCAGTATGTTTTCATTAATACAGCAGACAGTGAAGCAGTACTGAACTCCAAATGTAGCAGATAGTGAACTAGTACAGAACTCCATGTACCCAAGGTACCTCTGAGCAGGAGAGATTTGGTGGCTAAATGATGTATGGCATCAAACAACTGCACATAGAAACACAAAAACAGAATTTGGCAGCAGATAAGGACCACTTTACCCACCTATTCTGCCCATTTTTCCCCATCTACATTATCACCGCAGACACTACTTGATCTACAGCGTTCTCTCTCCTCCCCTTCTTTTCCACTATGACTCCCTTGTGTCTATCCCATGCATTCCTGAACCCCACCACTGTTTTCAACAACAACACCTCTGCTGGAAGGATAGTGCAGGAATTAACTACTCCTTCTGTGAATAAATACTTTCTCACATCTCTTCTGAATCTACCCCTCATCTTCATGTCATGCCCCCTTGTTCTTGAATACCTTTTTGTTTATGAAAAATACTTCCCTCCTGTACCTTATTTACCCCATGAGGTATTTAAAGGTCTCTATCATATGCCCGCTCTCCCTCCTCTCTGCCAGGGTGTACATACTGAGGTCATTTGGTCTCTTCTCATAGAGTTTTTGATGCAGACATGCACCATTTTAGTTGCCTTTCTCTGGACCACCTCCATTGTGTCTATGTCCTATGGAGATGTGGTCTCCAGAACTAGACACAGTACTCTAGACAGGGTCTTACCAGTGGTCTATACTGAGTCAACATCACCTCCTGTGTTCTACTGGTAACCCCCTCCCTGTGAACCCTGGCATCCCACTAGCCCTCTCGACTACCTTGTCACACTGCCTGGACACCTTTAGGTCATCACATATGATTACCCCAAGATCTCTTTCCTGCTTAGCAGTCCTCAGTATCACTCTGTTACATAAACAATCTCAGCTAGTAGAGTAAATAATAATAGTACTAATAATACAGATTCTTATATTTTCGGAGTCTGCCAAGAAACATTCGTAAACAACAAGGAGCACTAATGAAGTTTATTATACTACTTACACTGAGCATGTGACAAAGAAAATCACAAGGGAGATGGGTTTCTCACCACTAGCCTGAAGAATGTACATAATCTCCAGTATTGTAGAATCTCAGGTTTGCCAAGATCTCAGTCTCTCTCCCCACTCTTCTAGAGGAGCTACAGTAGGTTACAGAATCTAAATACTACAGACAACAGCATAGCAACAGAGATTACCTCATAGTTACATATATGAGAAACAATATGTATTGGTCCTAAGTCATTCTTCATTGGATGATGACTTAGGAGACAGAATTACTAATGTGTATCATACGAGACAGAATATGCTTCCATTAGCATGATATCTTGGACAAAAGAAATGCTGATGATTCAAACTACATGTGGCATTTCTTGCTTATGTACAGTATCAGACATAAAGACATAACAAAGGCTTTCTCTCTCTGTCAACTTGTGCAAACAAAGATAAGTGCTGACAGGGCTCTATTACATGTGGCATATCTGCCTGAGTGTAAAACACACACTACATCTAATTATATGAGAATATAAGTATACAAAAATCACTGATGATCCCTCAGAGTCATCTTATCAGTGATTACATAAATTATATATGGAATATATATGCAAGATAAACATAATCTAGATAAATGTATTAGAGTAAGGTATAATGAATCATGCATGATAAACATTAGCATATATTAGCAGCAAAGCACATTCCTAGCACTCATGCTTATATGATGGGTGCCTATATCTATATGTTAGTGCAAAATATCAGTATCACAGTATAATAGACCAGGAATACAGTGTGAGGTGTATGTGGGATGATAGGGGTATAACCCAGGTGCAACAGTCCCCTCTTTGTTGCACTAATTGCAAAAGTGGCAACACAACAAAAAGACAGTGGTTAGGCACCATTAGTCTACAGTCCCGAGGCATGAGCCTGACAGAGGAATATTAACTCATCACGGTGGTGTTTCAGGGTTTTCCTTAAACAGCAAACTGTAATTATAAGGGTAATGTTAGTAAACCTTGTAATACTAGAAACATTTAAAATAAAACTTCACAATGGGGTTTTCCAATATCTAAACAATATCATTAATTACCGATATGTATAAGGTGTGCATCTGTCCTACTGGGAAGAAATTGAAAAGACAAATTTAAGTTGCCTGTATGGATATTAAAAATAGTTAAAAATTTAGATAGAACTTCAAGATAGTTAGGACTAGACTTAATGATATCTGGTTCCAGGATGGGAACAGGTGTAATTACCGTAAAACCAATAACCTGTTTAGGGAGTAAAAACAGAAGTTAGAAGAGTTCACTTTGCATAACTTTAGTCCATATCAGAAGAATATACAGTTGGTCACCACACAATGTTCCACATCAGCAGAATATACCACCTTGGAGGATGGCATTTTTCAGTTGGTAAGTTGAACAGGACATGAAATGTCAATGTCCACAAGACATAAACTACAAACAGTTCCAGGGATAAATCCAGGATTTCTTCAAGTGTTAGATGCAGATTCACAGTTCAAATTTGATGCATTCAGATTTTCCAAAGGTAGATCAAAATGTTAAGGAGGCAGCAGTATTTTCAGAGGTGTAAGAGGTCTGAACCTCACTTTCAGGTTCTTGGCAATATTAGGAATGCAAATAATCACAAACAGGTTGCATTCGAGTAATAAACAAGTTTATTACTACAAAAGGGATAAATCACAGTTGCCCTAAGCAGTTCTTACCAATATGAACTGGGAGCCAGTGCTAAGCGTTCCCTACACCTCGAGGTTTCTCTGTAGTCTTTTGGGATCTCTCGGGTCTCCGAGGTGTAAAGCCTGTGCATAACATTATATACCTTTGATAATTACTATGGTTACTAAAAGATAGAAACATTTCTAGTTATAGAGATGAGCCCTATTGGCTAAATTAGAGGTGGCTCCACGGTCCAAGATAACATTATATAATTCTGTAAAGTCATCAGTTTTAGAACAAAGACGTTCTTATACAGAGTCTTACATAACAAGGTGTAGTGGTGTACATCACCAAAGGATGGCAATGTTGCCTTACATATTACAATTACTTCAAGGACAGGTGTCTTGGCATCTGACAAGTAAGAAATAGACAGAAAATATATATGGTATAATATGTATGCATTAGCAAGCAAAGTGAGTTACAATAATATGCATTCATATCCTGACATCTACTCTTATACGGTAGATGCCCTTAGCCCTATGTATTAGTATAACCTATGCCTAAACATTAGCTGTCTACGGTGTACCACTGAGGATATCAAGTAGGGTGCAGGGACCTCATGTAACAATTCCCCCCCTTGTTGCCTCCAAGGGCAACACAGGTAAATCCAGGGAATGGACAGGAGCAGTGGCCGTTTGCAAGCCTGACACACGAGCCTTGTAAAGGAACTCAAGCTGCTCACGGTGTTGGCACAGTGTACATCATAGGCAGCAAAGTATAATAATCAAAGTGAATATTAAAAATGCTAGTATTATAACAAAACCTTTAAAAGTGATCTCCAACCTGGTGTTAGTCAGTGCATTATTCATATCTCCATCATTGATCAGGTCAAGAACAGCTTCATTGGCTTTGGTTATATTATTGCTGATGTGGATGAGGTGTGTGTCCTTTCTATCTAAAAGGGATTTCAGTGTAAGTGTAAGTGGATCTATGTGTATATTAAAGTATGGTAGGTATTCTGAGAGTGTGAGTAAATAATCTGGGTTACCATCAATAATGTCTGCATCCATAAGGGGAACGGGGGTTATGACAGTATGTCCAATAACAGTTTTCTGATGGGGAACAAAACAGAAGTTGGGGTAATCAATTGGACAAGTAACTGAACCATATGTATAAGACTTAACATTAGTCACTATACAGTACTCTCCATCAGAGTTATACTGTGAACGTACAGTAGGTAGTCTCCATTTTTGCACCTGGACAGGGCATGTGTAGGTTGTCTTCGAAATCCGTGTTGACAGGCGATGAGCTTCCTCATGATAGGACTGGTAGAGCTGATCTGGCGACGGCATCAATTCAAAAGAGTTGGTGCCATTCTCAGTGATGTCATCATCCATAGTAAAGGTCCAATGAATGCTGTCTGGAGAGTAGCCACAAACAGGGCATATGACATCAAACACATCACATCGGCACAAGTAGATGTATTGCTTTTTCGCACAGCAGTCCATGTGCGGTGCCACCCAGGCATCCAGGAAGGAGTGGTAGACCAGTAGAGGTGGTAGATCCAGGCGTTCTCTGTAGATGTCATCATCCAAATGCCCAATAGTATGTGCCAGTGCAAGCTTGTCGAACAAAGCTGTAGTGGGATCAAAACATGGTAAGGAGACAGTAAAGGAGACAAACATGGTATCTGTAATGGAACATTTCTTGGTAGAAAAACAAGGACCAGTGTTTGGGTGTCTGGTCACAAACCCCAAATTTCTTGCTGTGGAGAGAGGAATAGACAAAGCCTGTTGCATACATAAGGAAACACAAGTTGAAAGTTTACATTTAGGACAATACCATCTAGAAATGCGTCTGTCATGTATTATGTCAGAGATTCTTCCAGTTTCTAAATCACGGAAGAGGTTGTTGATGGTAGTGAGAATGTATGAACCATATGCAGAACAAAGTATTTCCCTACCAATGTATTGTCTTTCAGCTTCTCTATTATTCTGTTGTATGAGTGCATTAATCTTATCTTTTGAATCAGTGAAGGCTTTGGTAATGTCGTGCATGTTGTATACAGTGTATCTTTCTTCCTGACTAAGGCCATCAACACCATGCAATAATGGTGGTAGTACATTATTAACCAAACCAGTGGAGAACTTAGCAGAATGACTCTTAATAGCAGCAATGTCTGCTTTGTTCCAAATGGACATAGCAGTACCAAAAAGACCTGTGACAGTACCTGTAGCACCTGTAACATCAGAACTGTCAACTTCACGTTTAGTACGTTTATGAGTAAGAGTACCAGGAGGGGTTTTCCTCCTAAAATGACCTCTATATTCAGTAGAATAAACCCCAGTAAAAAGGTCCTTAGTACGAATCTGAAATGCAGCTAAACTATCAAGCAATAATGTACTATAGAATGCAGATGTATTGGTATTGTGACACATACCAAATTCTTTCATATTCCAGTAAGTAAGGTTAAACAAAACAGGTATATGCATGAACTGTAAATTATTAATCAAAGAACCTGGGAGGGCAGTGGCTGTGAGACAACTACGGGGACCAGGGTTATGTTTTGGACATTCCAAAAGCTGTTTTTCAGTGGGAGGCAAAACAGAGAGATACATGGCTGTAGAGGCCATGTGGTGTACAGCACAGAATCTGCGGGCAGAATCTTGGGAGAGAGAGTTACAATAGGAAGGATCAATCAGAGCAGTAATGTTGTACAAACCAGAGTGTCTTAATGCAGTTTGTAACAAGGGCAGTGAACCATTTGGGGATAATTTAGCGTTGGGCCAACCCTGAAAAGTTCCCTTAGAGAGTTTGGCCACAGGGAGAATTTGTTCTTATGATGTGGTTTGCCACTCAATTTGAAGGGTAGATTTGTCAGGAGCAATGACCGAGGCAGTGAGGTATGCATCGGAACCTTCCTGGACAGTAATCATAGTATCTGGTATTTTGATGGAAACTCCCTCTGTTGGAGGTGCTGGAGGATCCAGTTGTCAAAGGAGGTCTGGTACCGTGCCTTGGGTGCAAGGGATCACTCCTGCAAGGAGGAGAGATAGGAACAAGATAGCCATCTTGTCAATGTATATGAAAAGGAAGATCAAAGATTAGTACATTAGTACAATTCTGCCTAGTGGGGTCAGGAAAAGTAAGTTTAAGTTCCTTTGTACAATTTCAACTGGTTTGCATGTAACCATTTGTCAGCCAATTTATTGTTGTGGAGGAGTCTAACTTGATAGACTGCCGGACTGAGCTTGTTGACAATGGGGTAAGGGCCTTCCCACTTATTGGAGAAGGAGTGGGTGGGATGTGCAAATCGAAGTACCATTACCTGGTCTCCAACCTGCCAGTCCACTTCTTGTGCATGTTTGTCAAATTGTATTTTGGACTGTTGCTGGGCTTTGCCCATGCAATTTGCAGCATACAAGTGTGTGTGTACGAGGTCTTTTCTGAGCTTTTCCACATACTGATCCACAGACACACGGTCTGCAGTGGGGGTGTGTAGGTCAAACAGCAAGTGTTCAGGCAATCTCATTTGTTCTCCAGTCATCACCTCAAAGGGTGTAAGCTGGGTGGTGGCTGAGGGTGCACCAATTGCAAGGGGAGTAAGGCAATAGGGAATCCCAGGTTTTGGGATTGTCCTCAATGAATTTGGAAAGCATTTGCTTAATCCGTCTGTTGGCTTTTTCTACTTGACCTGAGGATTGAGGGTGATTGGGTATGTGGAACTTTTGCTGAACTCCAAGGAGTTCAAGGGACTCTTTCATCAACTCACCTGTAAAACTGGTTCCTTTGTCGGAGTCTACCTTGAGAGGCAGGCCCCACCTGGAGAAAATCTGTTCTACCAGGATTTTGGCAGTTGTTTTTGCTGTGCATGTCTTAGTGGAGAAAGCCTTAACCCACTTAGAGAATAAGTCGGTTACCACAAGGGCATACTTGTTGTTTCTACTGGTATTGGTCAAAGGGCCAATGAAATCGATTTGGATGGCATGCCAAGGGCCAGTGTGTCTTTGTGGTAAAAGTTTGGCATTTCATTTTGTAGGTATGGGATTGTTTTGTGCGTAAACAAGGCAATTGTCAATGTATTGTTTAACATCTTTGGTAATACCAGGCCACCAGGCGGTGGTCTTGAAACGTTGGAGGGTATTTTCTGCTCCCTGGTGTCCGCCAGTAGGAGTATCATGTACTTGGTGCAAAAATTCGGATCTCAAATGTCTGGGGACTACCCACAATTTGGTGGTAGTATCCTCTGGTTGGAACCAAATGTGTTTATCGTCAGGTGATAAGTGTAACTTACCTTCATGCCTGCGATATGGGTTATGTGTAGGGAGTCTTTCTTCAGTACCTTTGTCAAGGAATCTGAACACTTCTTTGAGTTCAGTGTCCAAATGCTAGGCTGCTGAGAGGTCCAGGGGAGAAAAAGATTCAGATTTATTTTTGAGAGCTGCAACCTGTACAGCTGCATTGGCTTCTGGATGATCCATCATCCAGACGTCCCCCGGCCCCTTCCTTAGCAAGGGTATCTGCTGTGCCATTAAATGCATGATAGGGATCATGTAGAGAGTGAGCTTTGACCTTGTGCACATAAAGTTTGTGTGGGTGTTTCTGTGCCAATGAGTGTATGTAGATTACCAATTCTTTGTATTTCACTGGACTGCCATCAGAGGAGAGGAGAGGAGAGGAAGGATTTCTTCTGCCAGAAAGGGAGAAATTCTGTAAGGGAGCAACAAACCCAATTAGAGTCTGTAAAAATGATGGTATCCTGAGTTCCATGTTGGATAAACTCAAGTGCGCAGGCTACCGCTGCCATCTCTGCGTACTGTGAGGAAGCTACACTACAGCGTTTAGATATTCTGACAGTGTTCCCATAGGGATACACCACCAAAATACCCATCCCTGCAATCTGTTCTCCCTGATAGTATGATGCTGAACCATCAGTGAAAACACGGCACAAAGAGGCATTTTCCAGTATCTCTGGTCTGGCAGGGAGAAATGGACCCGGATCTGGGAGGTCAGGTGACTGCAGTGTACAGTCATGGGGTTCCCCCTGAAAAAGGAGACCATGAGCTAGCAGAGATGGGACTTTGGTCTGGTGGACCTGGATATCCCTGTCCTGGAGGAGAAGTGACCAGTGTGTCAGCCTTGTGTTAGAGACTTAGCCATCCTTCACTCTATCGGAGAGCAGAAAGGTAGTTGGCGTGTGATTAGTGTTGAGAATCAGTGGTGAGTACCCAATGACATACAAGAAACGCTTGACAGCCCAATAGGTGACTAGAAGGTTCCTTTCACAAAGGCCGTACTTCTGTTCCACTGAGTTCAAGAGCTGCAATGCATATGCAATAGGTCTCAAGGTGCCATGCACCTTCTGGGCCAGCACGGCTGACATAGTGATGTCAGAGGTGGCACACTCTAGATGGAATGGTAGTGCTGGATTGGGGTCTACCAGTGCTGGGGCGGAGGCCAGAGCCTGCTTCAGTGGTGTCATAGCCTGGGTATGAACAGGGCCCCAGTTCCATGGAACGTCCTTTTTGAGTACAGAGGAGCAGCTTTCTGAGCAAAATCACAAATAAAATCTCTCGAGTAGTTTACCATACCTAGAAACCTTCGAAGAGTTGCCACACTGGTGGATAATGACAAGTCTTGTAATCCCTGAATCTTTTTCCAAGTAGGGCTCCGGCCTTGGTCAGTTATTTTCAAACCCAGAAAGAGTACTTCTTTCTGACATAATTGTGCTTTTGCTGGGTTGCATTTCAGACCTGCTCTCTGAATGAGAGTCAGTAGTTCATCCAAGAGATCCAGATGTTGTTCCTGTGTGGCCGTGGCCAACAACAGGTCATCTACGTACTGTAAGAGACATTGGGGGCTGAGAAACTCTGTAGGGCATCCATCATGTGGAGATGGAAGAGGGATGGGCTATTATGGAATCCCTGTGGCAAGCAAGTCCACGTGTACTGTCTTCCTTCAAAGGTGAAGGCAAACTTATATTGACTCTTAAGGGCCAATGGTAATGACCAAAAACCATTAGAGATGTCCAAGGCACTGAACCATTTCTGATCTGGTGTGAAAAGTCAAAGCACATCTGGTGCCGATGCCACAGTTGGGGAGCAACTGGGAGTGACCTGATTCAGTTTCCTGTAGTCAATAGTAAGTCTCCAGGTGCCTGTGGGTTTTTTCACGGGCCAAACAGGAGAGTTGGCAGTGGAAACACAGGTTCTGATTACTCCTTGTTTAAGGAGTGACTTGATCGTTTCTCAGAGAGATGGTAAGGCTTCAGTGGGAAATGGGTATTGCCTTTGTCTCTCATGTGCCGGGCCTGGCACCTCGATAACAGTATGCATTCTGCCACAATCATGCTTGTTAACTGCAAACGCTTCCAAATGTCGTTGCAGAATAGGTAGGAGTTTTGGGAAAAGTTCATGGTTCTTGAACAAATCTATCACGTCATACTCTTTGTTGTTGATAGATATTGTCGCCACAGCATGTGACTCAGGAATTAAGACAGTATGGTATTGACCCTGGATCTGTATCAGCAGCATGTTAGCTAGATCCACCACACAGCCGTGTGGTGCAAGGAAGTCAATCCTGATGATACTAGGATGATCATGCAGCATCATCAGTTGGAAAGCATGTGAGGCCTTCAAATGGCCTAGCTCTACCGGTAAGGGTAGAGAACAGTATGCAGGTAGCCTAGTACCATCAACTCCTGACATATTGGTCTTCCATCTGGTAGACCAAGGAGACGTGTCTGGGTGTTCGTCGTGTAACACAGATACAGCTGCACCTGTATCTAATAAGAAAATTAGTTGGCGGCCCCCGACCTCGGCCTCGGTGCAGGGCCTTCCGTTTGTATCCAAGACCAGCTTGTTTACAATGCGGACTGGGGCCTGTAATTGTCAATCTGTATTGCTGGAGGCATGCAGAGGTTGGGCTTGACTTGCATGGATGACTTCACAGTGTGGCACTGATGCAATATAGGGAGGAGCTTCCGGGTTCAGGCTTGTGTGGGCCTGAGAGCTCATACTTCCGGTGTCTCCATGACCAGTAGTGGCATGGGTCACTGGTTGTACTGCTGCAAGGGTCTGTGTGGGAACAGCGTCCGCTACGGAGTGCACTTACCCCAGGAGCTCTTGAAATTTTCAGTTTTCTTCAGCTATCTCCTTGTATGAGGGACCCGATCTTTGTAATGGTTTCCCTCTGCCCTTGTGCCTTCTGTTTTTAGGCCAATTCCGGTTCCCGCCCCACTGTTGTTGTTGGCCATGTTGGGGGTTTTGCTCGTTGCTAGCTGGAGGGGCCGATGGATGTTTGGGCTGCTGTTGCTGGGCCTGCCCTTCCACAGTATAGTGTGTCACAGTCCCGGAGGCGGGTTCCACGGCAGCAACCTTCTTGGAACCGGAACCCAAATCACAGATGTACAGTTGATACACCCTCTCGGTTTTCTGAAGAATATCGGCAAACCTATCCGTATTTGGGTATGTGGTTGGCTCTACCTTCTCTCTTACAGCTGGGATCATGTTCCTAAGGAACAAGGTCTTATATTCAATAAGATCTACATCCGCAGCTTCTTGTGCCAGATGCTTCCCTGCTCGGTAGGCCATCCAGAGTCTCAGGTGGTAGGTCGCTGGGCTTTCTTTCGCATTTTGCTTCACGGGGTATGCCAGCATTACTCCTACCACACCTGGGCTATGAGCGGAGATGAGCTCAGCTGCGACTTCGTCAAAGGTAGCGTTCCCATCCTGGTGAACTACTTCAGGGGAGTTTGTCCCATAAACCAGGATCGATGGTCTAGCGTAGTATTTGGACCTGATATTCTGAGGCGAGGCTAAGCATCTCGCATTTGGAGCACACCTTTTCCAAATAGCAGCTGAGGTTGTCAGACGGGCTCATCCGACCAATACTGTCAGCAATTTACTGAACAGAGTAAGCCATTTGTAGGGGATTAGTCGGTGGTCGATCAGGCAGAGGTAGTGCATCTTGCGCACCGTCCAATGCTGCGAGAGCTGCAGCTTCAGCTGCAGTATGAACAACACCTTCCTGAGTGCCAGCTTCTTGGAAAATTTGTCGGATCTGACTTTTAATGGCTTTCATACTTCTTTCAGGAAGAGGAACATTATCTAATGCTCTATCAATCACGGTTTCAATCTCTTGCCTGTCTTCCACACTAATAACGGCTACCGGAGGTGCCATCGGGACCAGGCTTGGGCCTGCTTCTCCCCTGTTGTGGGTGCCACCATGATGGCATTTCCCATGATGAGTGTCACAATGTCATCGACGTGTGACCTGGGGAGTAGTGGGCGGGGACCTGCCATACTGTGGATGGCTGGGTGGGGAATCTGGGCCATAGTAGGGGCGTGACTGGGCATTGTACTGTCAGACGTCATCATCAGATAGCTCCCCTTCTGATGACAAGTGAAAGGCAGGGGCTACGCCTCCCATTGCCTTAATGTGGCCAGCCAAAACCTCTCACTGATGGCGCAGTTTATCCATCTTAGCTTTACATTCATCATGATTCACACTTTCAACATCCATATCAACCTGATCCTGCTTCTGCTTTTGCAAAACACGGTACGCGGCGCTCAATTCACGATTGTCCCTATAGGCTATTTCTAAATCGTTACGTACCTGGTTGATCTCATCCTGAAGCTCACCCATTTCTTCACTCAACTGTGCATTCGCAGCACTCAACAAATCATTCATTTGCACAACCTGACTCTTATCCTGTCTCAAACTTTCACTCCTGTTTCAGAGTACATTTCTTGTTCACCAGCCTGTGCGGAATGATGCAATAGTGAATCCTTTCTTACGCAGAGATTGGAGTTCTGACTCCAGGTTCTGCTGTATTCGAACACATTCAGTTTCTTGTAAACCCATCTCTTGCTTAAGAGATGCGATCTGCAGATCAAGGGTACGAAACCTCACTTTGGAGACTTCCAAAGCAGCGTAGAGAGCAGCAACCATCAACCCTTTAGCGCAACGCTTATTGGTTGATTGTCTCGTCTCTGCATACTGGGTTGAAATCCCCAGTACAGGGTTTTCGAATTGACTTGTGTCCCACGCGAAGTCAGCCCATTCTCCATGGGAGGTAAGAAAGTTAGAGACATCGAGTCTCAGTTCTGCGCAGATATCTGATACTGTGGCCATTGTGTGGGAGGGAACGAAAATTCAAACTGTGAAAAAGACCGCGTGTTGCGTATCGATCCACAACACGAGTACTTCAAACACAGCCGGGCTACTGTATAAGTTGTACGCTTGCAATTCAAAGCTGCTATGGAGTGGGTCGAGATGGCATCGGCCACACCCAAAAAGTCAGCCAGACTTTGCAAGTATCTACAAATTGGTAGAAAAGATGGGAGAGGTGTTACGGGAGTGTACACCTACAGTCCCCGTGGGGAAAAGGAAAATGTACAGCAACAAGTGAAAACCAGCAAACACCAAATATCGCCTGCACACGGTCGTCAATTTGTAAGAGGTCTGAACCTCACTTTCAGGTTCTTGGCAATATTGGGAATGCAAATAATCACAAACAGGTTGCATTCGAGTAATAAACAAGTTTATTACTACAAAAGGGATAAATCACAGTTGCCCTAAGCAGTTCTTACCAATACGAACCGGGAGCCAGTGCTAAGCGTTCCCTACACCTCAAGGTTTCTCTGTAGTCTCTTGGGATCTCTTGGGTCTCCGAGGTGTAAAGCCTGTGCATAACATTATATACCTTTGATAATTACTATGGTTACTAAAAGATAGAAACATTTCTAGTTACAGAGATGAGCCCTATTGGCTAAATTAGAGGTGGCTCCATGGTCCAAGATAACATTATATAATTCTGTAAAGTCATCAGTTTTAGAACAAAGATATCCTTATACAGAGTCTTACATAACAAGGTGTAGTGGTGTACATCACCAAAGGATTGTATTTGCCTACATATTACAATTACTTCAAGGACAGGTGTCTTGGCATCTGACAAGTAAGAAATAGACAGAAAATATATATGGTATAATATGTGTGCATTAGCAAGCAAAGTGGGTTACAATAATATGCATTCATATCCTGACATCTACTCTTATACGGTAGATGCCCTTAGCCCTATGTATTAGTATAACCTATGCCTAAACATTAGCTGTCTATGGTGTACCCCTGAGGGTATCAATTAGGGTGCAGGGACCTCATGTAACAGAGGCCTCAGTAGGGGTGCATTAGACTGCACATTGAGTTTTACAATGGAATAACAACAGTGTTCGGTTAAAGATGATCACATGACTGCACAAAGTGTAAGAGTTTATAACAGTACTCAGTTTGTATGAAGTTCCAGCCTGGCTTGGTAGACAAGCAGTGAAGAAACTGGATTTCTTGACTGTAGAGCAAATGAAGAAAAGTCTTCTTGCTGAAGTTAGAGGATTGCCCCCACTCCAGACTTGCTTTATAGTATGCATAACAATGAGCTTGATTATAGAATCTTAAATGGCTGGACCGAATACAGTTTATTTGAAAGTTCACAAGTGAAAGCTCAGTTTCAGTTATTAGGCCAGCATTCACAAGTTGGTAAGACAAGTTTGAAGATGTCACATTTGCATAAAAGGTGATGTTCCTTTCAGCTACAAAATATCAAAATTCATAGTCAGTCATGATTCCAACCCTTCATGGTAAACAAGGAAAGGAGGTAGTTTCAACCTTTCATGATAAAAGTTCCCATCAAGATGATCAATAGAATGGACAGTTGCCAGACGATCAGAGATGGATGTTGGATGAAATTGCGACAATGACACTGTGAGAGTCACAAACATGGTTTCCTGGATTGTGCAGGAATAAGTTTTGAAACATGGAGCAATACTGCTGTGTGTGGTGACATATCCAAGGTTCCTTGTCATTGACAAGGGAATAGTGCTGGATTCAAATAAACATTTGTCAACACGTGCAATAGAAGTGCAAAATGTGGCAATGCCACTGACCCATATATCTGTCATGTATGAGATCATCCTAATATATATATATATTATATATTATAGATATATCCTAATTCCAGATCCCTGAAGAGATAAGCAAAGGGTTGTAAGAACATAATAGCTATAGGCTGTGCAAAGGACTTTCTTAGCTATGTGATGCTCATCTGCTTCCTTAATGTGAGCAGAATAAAATTCATTAATATGAACATTTGTCATGTCAAACCCCTTCACAATATCCTTCATATTGTAAATGTAAATCAGTCTTTGTGAGCAAAATCATGTATACTATGCAATGGGGCGGGGGGTATGATATTATATTTCATACTATCATGAACCTTTAACATATGTGCTTGAATAATGGCTATATCAGCCTTATTTCAAATAGATATGTTAGTACCAAATAGTTCTGAGCCTAAACCTGTGTTGTTTTTCAATAAATGAAAAAACAAAAACAAAATGCCTAGTGGGTTTGGGTAGGTTTACAGTCATAAGATGTACAACTAGCAGTCAGGATGTGAAACTCCTGTGTGTGTGTATGTGTGGTGCTATCAGTCCCTGGATGGAGGGGTCATTAATGAGTACCTGGTATGCTGCCAGGATATCTAATAACATCATTATTTAAAAAAAAAGTGGGAAATGTCTGTTGTGAAACGAAACAAAACATTCCCAGTTCTAAAGAGTGAGATTTAAAAACCACTGGGATGTACATGAACTGCACATTATTAACTAGAGTACCTGGCAGAGAAGTGGCTATTAGACCACTGGGTGGTCCAGGGTTCTGTTTTGGGCACTCAATGTTAAGTGTCACAAATTATGTGGCATCAGAGGGTGAAACCTTAAGGTCTAATGGCTTTTATTGACATATAATTTTGGATGCAAAATTCCTGTAAAAAGGAGTCCAGATCAAGTCTAACTGCTAGAATTGATTCAAAGTAATGATCATAACATTTAGTAGGGCCTCACTACCCTTCTGGACAATGAACATGTCTTTTAGGACTTTAGTGTGAATTCCACAGAATGCAATTAAATCATGTGGGCTTGTGAGGTACTCTGCCTCAACAATCTGTTTAGGATTAGGTCACTGGTTCTTATTTGCAATAAGATGTGCAGTTTGGGCTTGTATGAAGATCCATACTTTTAAAAAGAATAATAAGCATAAAAGCAAGCATCTCTCTCTCTCTCTCTCTGGAACCTAAAAGAAAAGAGAAAAGAAAAACATAGTTAGTTTAGTACTATTCTGCTTATTGGGGTATGGAAAAGTAATTTAATCTCCTTTAAACAGGTTAATCTGAATGGCATGTAGCCATTTATCAATGACTGTTATAGTGAGGCAGTCAAATTTGGTAGACTGCTGGACTGTGTTTGGTTACAATGAGATAAGGCCTGTTGTTGGGCCTTGCCCAAACTTTGTGAAGCAAACAATTGTACCTTTTGGATGTGTTGTTTGAGTTAACATATTTATCTACTGATGCTCCATCAGCAGTGGCAGTATACAGGTCCAGAATTAAATGTTCTGGGAGTCTCATGGACCATCCAGTCATGATTTCAAAAATGGGGTATGCTCTGTACCTGAAGAGGGTGTCCATCTTATTGCCATAAGGAGTAAAGGCAATAATGAATCCCAGTCCTTTGGGTTTTTCTGAACAAGTTTGGATAACACAACTTTGATCTGCCTGTTAGCCCATTCCACCTGTCCTGATGACTGTGGGTGGTAAGGGATATAAAACTTTTGTTTTACCTATAACAAATCCAGAATTTCTTGCATTACTTGGGTTATAAAGTTGGATCTCTGTAATCAGAATTTATCTTTAGAGGTAAAGCCCTACCTGGTAAATAGCTGGTTGACCAAGACATTTGCAGTCACTTTGACGGTGTTGTTCTGTTTTGTCATAGCTTTAAACTGTTTGGAAAATAGGTTGGCGATCACTAGTGTAGACTAATTGTTCTTAATGGTTGGCATAAGGCCAATGTAGTCAATCTGGATGTTGTTCCAGGGGCCTGATTGCCTCTGGGGTAACAATGTATTTTCCTAGCTGGTATAGGATTGTTCTGTGCACAGATCAAACAGTTACTAATGTAGTGTTCTACATCACTTCTCATGTATGGCCACCAGATCACCACTAGTGGCCACTCGATCTCTCCCCCAGCTGCCAAAACCCATTCCTCTCATCATGCTGCCTCTGGAACTCACCTTGTTAAGCCTACTCTTCCCCCTAACCTCCCTCCCACCAGCCATTTACCTGGATTCTCCTGCCTCCCCCACTAGAGGCTACGCATAGGCCCCCCCCATATCACACTACACTCCACCCTGGCCCACCCACACTATCAACTCTAATCAGTTGGAATATAGGGGCCGCCCTCCTGCCTCCTTCTTTCCACCCTGGGCTGTCAGTCCTATACCCTTCACTTCCTAAATACCGCCCACCAGCCACCCATCAGCCACTGACCCCCCGGAAGGCAAGAAATGCGACGCTCATAGTAAAACACCTAATAACTATGTTACTGCTCCTAGCAGGTGACATTGAATCAAATGCAGGACCACCTACCCCCCCAAACAACCTCATCCCCTCACCTATCCAATTACCTCGGGGGCTTAAAATTATGCATCTTAACATATGTAGCCTCCTAAACAAAATTACCCCCCTTCAACCATACATCCTCTCCCTATCACCTGATATCCTTATTATCTCTGAAACTTGGCTGAAACCCCATAACTTGGATGCCAAAGTAGAATCCCTGCTACTCCTCACCAGTATGACCGGCTCCAGGCAAAGAAGGGAGGGCATTGCCAAATCCTATCTCTTCCAAGCTACAATCCGCACCAGTCCAACTCCCAAACCCAATGCACGCTATAGACTCCTCCTACTCAGACTCTTACTACCTCACTCCACCCCCTTATATATAGCAGGGTCCTACTGCACCCCAGACACCCCTCTGAACTCCGTCATTGAACATCTAAGCACCCTAAAAACACTCGTCGAAGGGGGCGAACTATACATACTTGGGGATTTCAATATCAACTGGCTATCGAAAACTAATTCTAAGCTCATAAACCAGGTGACTGCTCTTAACCTCTCCCAGCATATTACCGAACCCACCAGTTTAAACCATAAATCTCTTAACCACTCTCTCCTCGACTGGGCCCTTACCACACATCCCCATAGGGTATTACAAGTTGGTACTCTGCCCGATTCCCTCAGCGACCACCACATGACTTACATAGTATGGAAAATTTTCAAACCCCAGGCACCACCCCCTCGAATACTGCTCACTAGGGCCTACAAATCACTAAACCTTGCTGCACTGCTAAGAGACCCATCTAACACTGACTGGTCTTTTATCCAACATGCTTCCTCCATAGACTCGGCCCTGGAATTTTTCAGATCTAATTTCCTCGCTATCTGGGACTACTATGCCCCTCTCAGAAGAGCCCACATTAGGGGCACCCACCTACCTTGGGTACATGCCCATATCACCGACCAACTCCATGCCAGGGCATGGCCTGAAATCTTACAAGGCATCTGGGTCTCAGGCAGCCCTCCAACACTCACCGCACACTCTGGACTAGCACCAGGTTAATTCGCCAGGCAAAAGCAAACTACTTTAAGACTTTGTTCAACACAAACCACAACCACCCAGCAAAATCCTGGAAGTCCTTGAAATCCCTGCTCTCTCCCCCATCTCAGCCACCCACCCCTGCCCTAAAAGTAAATGGCTCCTTGGTAACGGACCATGGGGAGGTGGCCTCTGCTTTCAAATCATTCTTTACAAACTGTGCCTCCTCACTCTTCCCCACAAGCATGCGCCCCCCCAATGATACCACATCCACCCTCTCAACCCCCACCCAGATCCCAACACTTCTCATTTGCCTGGTCTCCCCAGCCGAGTACTAGCTGCCCTACGCACACTCAACCCTAACAAAGGCAAATGCCCCTCTGGCCTTGATTCCAAGATGTTATACTTATCTGCCCCTGCCATCGCCACCCCTCTGGCCTCCCTCTATAACCTGTCTTTCTCTCTCGCCAAGATCCCAGCTGCATGGAAACATGCCACAGTCATCCCTCTCCCTAAAGGCGGTGACCCCTTCTCGCCGGGCAGTTACTGCCCTATCTCCCTCCTCCCAATTCTAGCCAAACTCCAGGAAAAACTTGTTCTCTCCCAATTGTCCACCTTCCTGGACAACTCCTCATTCCTGTCACCCTATCAGGCCGGCTTCAGGAAATCGCACTCCACAATCACATCCTTGCTCAGGTTAACAAATGACATCCTCACTGGCATGGACAATGGGAAAATCACCTCCGCCATCTTCATCGACCTAGCTAAAGCTTTTGACACGGTGTCACATTCACTACTGTTATCAAAACTCACCCTAGCAGGCCTCTAGAGGGAGGCCACCAGCTGGTTCCACTCTTACCTAGCAGGGAGGCAACAAGCAGTTAGAATTGGCCCTCACCTCTGACCCACTACCCATCTCAATAGGTGTGCCACAAGGCTCAGTCCTTGGCTCGATACTCTTCTCTATCTTTCTAAATGACCTGCCCTCCGCTTGGCCCCTTTCATCCATTCACTTGTATGCTGATGACACCGTAATTTAGGCTATAGGCCCCTTCCCCGCCATCGTGTCGTCCAAACTCCAGGAGGATTTTAATGCAATCCAACTCTGGCTCCACTCTCACCAACTATTTCTCAACCCAAAGAAAACCGTCTCCCTAACCTTTGGGACCAGGCAAAGGCTCTCCAGGGCCCACCTATCCCCTGCCTTCCACACCTTAGATGGAACCCTCCTGGAGACCTGCACCTCGTTCAGATACCTCATGGTCTGGCTCGACCAGCACCTAGACTTCTCAGCCCACATTGACTCTATCCACAAAAAACTGTACCTGAAACTGGGAGCCCTTTACCGGAACAGAGGCTGCCTGCCCCTGCCAAACCGAAAATAAATTGTCCAGAAAATGATACCCTCACTCCTTGATTATGGTGACATAGTTTATAGCTCAGCCCCCAAATCCTCCCTTGCCAGGCTAGACCCTCTCTTTCATTCCTTCTGTCGTTTTGCCCTGGACCACCCGACCACAACACACCACTGTGATCTCTACAGATCATTAGACTTTCCTTCCCTACAGGACCGGAGAATGGCACATTGTGCAAGAATAACAGCAAAATACTGGTCTCAGTCCCTCCTCCCATACCTTGCTAATACCCTAACTGCCCAAACCCCTTCATGCTACACCCTCCGTAATCTCGACACTAGGCTCCTCACACTCCCTCGTATGTCCTCCTCCAACGGTCAACGCGCATTCAAGTACCGAATGCCTTACCTGTGGAACACCCTCCCAGAAGTAATCAGACACTCCTCCCCCTCTCTGCAGCTCAACCTCCTCCTCAATCAGCATTTTACCACCACCTGCTCATGCAGGTAGCCCCTCAAGGTATTTCCGAAGGTTCACATACACGATTTGCATGAGTGTTTACTGGCTATATGTTACAATGTGTTTTCGTTGCACTTAAGCACCATTGTGTGCCCTAGCTGAACAAGTTTCTTCCCCTGCCAAGAGGCAGGCATATTTTGTTATACAATGTGTGTCTCTCGACCTTGCATTGCACTTTGGTGCTCATTTGTATGTTGCTCTGTATACTGCCTTGCTCTGAATCCCCCTCCCCCCAGGACGCATTTGGAATCGAGCGCTACAATGCTCAGTATGCCTTCCTGGTAAAACGCTTAAATAAATAAATAAAAGATTTCAGTCTGTCCTTTTACTGACTCACTGGTGTCCACCAGTTGGTGTATCATGTACTTGGTACAGTAGATAAAATCTACTCTCAGGTGTTCAAGAATTACCCGTAACTTTTCATGAGCGTTACAGCAGTGATACCAAATGAATAGGCCATCACTGGATGGGTAAATGTCATTTTCACTTGCTTATAATACAATACAGTTGGGGTATAAAGGCTTATTTCTGGAAGTTATTCCCCCGGTTCTTTATTAAGGAACCTATAGACTGCCCTCAAATGAGGGTCCTTCTTTTGGAGCATAAGGTTCAAATTTTACAAGACGCTCAATCCTTATAAATGTACAGTTTGTATTTAAACTGCTTATGCTATGGTTGTACACAAACAAGTCTGTATTTCACAGAGGTAATATTAGGAGTATTGGAACAGAAATTTTGTTTTCTGCCAAAGAAATTCAGTTTGGAGAGAAACAGACTCAATTAGAAACTGTAATAAAAACATAGTATCTGCAGTCTTTTAGATCAAAGCCATTTTGCCAGACTGCAACACTTAACCCTCTCATACAGTGCTGGTATAATTTTACATAAGGAAAAATCGTTTTATTCCTTTCTTAACACAAGCTGTGTCTTTCTCAAGAATGTACCAGCTCTTTAAACTATCCACAAATATTTGTGGTAATTAGGAGACTCCTCGCATCCTTTCTTTTCATTTTATTTGCCAGGCGTGTTTTAACAATGCTTGTGAATTGTACATATACAATGATGCAATTACTAGCCATGCACACTCTGTCATCACCAGGATGTACAATAAGAATTCCAAACCCTGCTATCTGACCCTTGTTTGTATGTGTGGCTGAGTCATCAGTCAAAACATGACACACACAGTGGTGTCTTTTAACACTTTCTGAGGTTCTGTCAGAAAGGGCCCTGGGACAGGTAGGTCAAGGTGTTGGAGTGAACAATCATGGATCTCTCCTGTAAATTGTAGGCCATGGGCCAACAAGGATGGAGTTTTGATAGGAAGGACAGTGATGTCATGATCCTGTAAATGAGAGACCAGTGTGTAAGTCTGGCATTGGATAAAGAGTCATCTTTTACTCTGTCTGACAACAGAAAGTTAGTTAGCAAATTATTGGAATGTAGCACAATGGGTGCACATCCAATGATGTACATAAAGTATCTCACTGCCCAGTATGTAGCCAAAAGATTCCTTTCACAAAGGTTGCATTTCAGCTCCACTGGGGCAAGCATCTGGGATGCATATAGAAACATAGAAACATAGAAACATAGACTTCGATGGCAGATAAGTACTGCTTGGCCCATCTAGTCTGCTCATTTCCCTACCTACAGGATAGGCCGCAGATCCTAGTTAACCAACAGCCTACTTCTTCCTACCCCCCCCACAAGAATTGCCTTATGTCTGTCCCATGCATTCTTGAATTCTCCCACAGTTTTAGACCCCACAACCTCCTCAGAAAGGCTGTTCCATGCATCCTCTCTGTGAAAAAATACTTCCTCACATTGCCCCTGAACCCCCTGTATCTTTAAATTGTGCCCCCTTGTGCTTGCACTTCTCTTTTTCTGAAAGATGCTACCCTCTTGGACTTTGTTGATTCCACTGAGGTACTTAAAAGTTTCTATCATGTCCCCCCTCTCCCTTCTTTCCTCAAGGGTATACATATTAAGTTCCTTTAGTCTCTCCTCATACGGCTTCTCTTGCAGACCCTGCACCATTTTAGTTGCCCTCCTCTGGACTGCCTCTATTCTGTCTATGTCCTTGTGGAGATGGCGTCTCCAGAACTGGACTCAGTACTCCAGATGGGGTCTCACCAACTGTCTGTACAGAGGGATAACAACTTCCTGTTTTCTGCTGCTGATGCCTCTCCCTATGCATCCCAGTATACCCCCAGCCCTCCCTACTGCCTTCTCATATCGCCTGCTAACCTTAAGGTCATCTGATATGATTACTCCCAGGTCCCTTTCCTTTTTTGTTGTTGTTACTACCTCGCCCCCCACTGTGTATTCTTCCCCTGGGTTCTTGTTTCCCAGGTGCATTATTTTGCACTTCTTTGCATTGAATCCTAGTTGCCATACTTCTGACCATTCCTCCAACCTTGCCAAGTCCCTTCTCATCCTTTCCACGCCTCCTTGTGTATCAGCCCTGTTGCTGATCTTTGTGTCATCTGCAAAGAGGCATACTTTCCCTTCCAGTCCCTCGGCAATGTCACTTATGAAGACATTAAAAAGGACTGGACCCAATACTGAACCCTGCAGTACCCCACTAATAACCCCTCTTTCTTCAGATTGGACTCCATTTACAATTACCTTCTGTGTCCTGTTGTCCAGTCAATGTTTTACCCAGGCTACCACCCTGGGACCCACTCCCAGGCTGGTTAATTTGATTATTAATCTTTTGTGTGGGACTGTGTCAAATGCCTTGCTAAAGTCTAGGTAGGCCATGTCCACAGCCCCTCCCTGGTCTACT
This sequence comes from Neoceratodus forsteri, assembly GCA_016271365.2. NCBI lineage: Eukaryota > Metazoa > Chordata > Ceratodontiformes > Ceratodontidae > Neoceratodus > Neoceratodus forsteri. Next base: position 297,102,326 of record CM057452.1, on the reverse strand, counting down.
ACTTTGGTCACCCAGTCAAAGAAATCTATTAGATTCATCTGACATGACCTTCCCGCTGTGAACCCAAGCTGCCTTGGGTCCTGTGCCCCACTGGCCTCTAGGTACTCAACTATTCTTTCCTTCAGAAGTGACTCCATCACTTTCCCTACCACATAGGTCAAACTGACAAGTCTGTAGTTTCCTGCCTCTGTCTTGGTCCCACTTTTGTGAAGGGGAATCACATCCGCCTTCCTCCAGTCCTTGGGTGCCACACCATCCTCCCATGATTTATTAAAAAGAGTAGCCAATGGTTTCACTAGTTCCCCCCTTAATTCTTTTAGAACTCTGGGGTGAATTCCATCAGGCCCCATTGCTTTGTCCACCTTCAGTTTTAGGAGTTCTTGCAGAACCCTTTCTTCTGTGAAAGGACTGGGATTGACCCACCTATCAAGAGTACTTCTGTTAATTGGATTAGGCACTTCCCCCTCCTCTTTTGTGAATACTGAGCAGAAATATTCATCCAGTATCCCTGCTTTTTCACTGTCCCCCTCTGCCCACCCACCATTCATTCTATTCAGCCTCACTATCCCTCCCTTTGTCTTTCTACGCTCGCTGATGTACCTATAAAAGATTTTATCCCCCTTCTTAACCGAGTTGGCTATCTTTTCCTCAGTTTGGGCCTTTGCTATTCTGACTTCCCTCCTGCTTCCTTCTCCCTTAACTGGTACAGTTCTCTGTCCTGCTCCTTCTGTGTTTCCTTATAATTCCGGAATGCTATCTTTTCTTCCTGACTTTCCTGATCACCTCTTTTGGAGAACCATAGTGGCTTTTTCTTTCATTTGATTTGTTTATTTGCTTCACACAAAGGCTTGTTGCCTCTGTGATGGCAGTTTTGATGATTCCCCATTGTTGCTCCACACCTCCTTCTAGCCTGTTTGCTAGTGCTTTTCTGAGACACTCTCCATCTTGCCAAAGTTAGCCCTCCTGAAGTCCATGCCCTCACTTTGTACGGGCTTGACTCTGTAGCCAAGTTTAACATGAACCACACTGTTTGATGGTCACTTGTTCCCAGATTGCAACCCACTTCTAGATTTGAGATCCTCTCACTGCCCCGTTTGAGAGTATGAGGTCTAAGATTGCTCCCTCACAAGTGGGTTCCGAAACTAGCTGTCTGAGGCCTGCCACCTGTAGGGCATCAAGAATGGCCCTGCTCTTGGATGTGGCTGCAGCAAATGTGCTCCAGTTAACATCTGGCATATTCAGGTCTCCCATCAACAGTATCTCCCCTTTCTCTGCCATTCTAAGAATGCCTTCTATCATATTCTTCATTCTTCATCCAAGCTCTCCCTTTCCTATGCTCTCTCTAACTTCCTTGCACCTAGTTGCTGCTGCCCCTGACCACCCTCCCGTTTGGCTCCTCCCCCCCATTCCCCCTGTGTCTGACCAGTGGCCTGTCCATGCCTAATTGTCTGGCTTATATGCTACCCCCGCACACTTATTCCCACTCTATTTCCTTCCCCACACTCTCATTCTCTCCCTTCCCCCCTTCCTACTCAACCTAAGCTCCCCATCCCCACTCCCTCCCTTCTCACCTATACCTCTCCCCTACTCACCTACGTTTCCACACCCTCCATCTCTTCCCCCCATCTTCTTTCCAAATCCTTCCTCTCTATGTGATGCATCTCCCTGAAGCCCAACCTCCACTACTGACATTCAAATTCTGCTATTACTACCTCTGTTCTGTAACTGGCACTTATGTATTTCATGTTTTGCCTCGCTGTGTACCCTTGTATTGTATACCATGCCTTACGATCATGTTCTGTACTGTTCCTACCTCGCTGAGAAACCACGATTTGTATACCTGTACTTACTGTGTCTGCACTGTACTGAACTGCACTGCCTATGTATAAGTTCAAATGTAATCCCTCCCAACTATGTACATTTTCCATATTATGCTACTGCAAGTTCAACTATTGTATGTATACCTGCCTCCTCTGTAACCCCTCCCCCCAGGTCACACCATGAGACGAGCATTTTTTTGTTCAGTGTGCCTTTCCTGGTGAAACATTTTCAATAAATAAATAAATAAAATATCCTTGTCCATTCCCTCCCCCTGACATGGGGGTCTGTACACAACCCCTGTGTGGATTGTGGTGCCCTTTCAAGTCTCCAAGGTGACCCACAGTGCCTCCTCTCCTCCCTGTTCACTCTTTTGTTCAGTTGCTTTTATCCCTTCCTTTACACAGAGAGCTACTCCTCCCCCTCTTCTCCCCTGCCTGTCTCTCCTGTAGGTTATGTACCCTGGTATGTTAACATCCCAGTTATGGTTCTCTGTGTACCATGTTTCTGTAACTGCTATGATATCCAGGCATCCCTCTTCCATCAAGGCCACCAGCTCAGGGAGCTTGTTGCCCAGACTACAGGCATTGGTAGTCATTACCCTCCATTTTCTGATGGCCTTACTCCTTTTTGCCCCATCCCTGTCCTTCTTGCCTTTGTCACTTTCTCCATTTACCTCTGCCCTTCTCCCTATCGACACCTCTATGTTGGTGTTTACCCCACTTACTACCATGATTTTTTGGGGACTAGGATTTCCTGCTCCTTTCCAGTGCCTCCCCTTGGCTGGTTAAATGCTTACCAATGAAGCATTTAAACCTATCACCAGGATCCTGGTTCCCCTCTGGACAGATGCAGCCCATCATGCCAGTATAGGCTTGCATCACTCCAGGTGGACCTCCAGTCCCCAGTGAAGCCAAATCCCTGAGCTCCACACCAGTTTTTCAACCACTGATTGAATCCCATGGTGCGGAACACCCTAGCCTCTCCTACGCCATAGATGGGCAGCACCTCTGAGAAGGTTACCGTGTGTGCTACTTGTCTAAGGCCCCTCCCCAATTCCACAAACTCTTCCTGCACTTCTCTAATCCCTTTCTTAGCCAGGTCATTTGTCCCTAGGTGGACAATGACATCCAGCTCCCTCCCCTGTGCAGCTGCTCCAGCATTCCTGAGGATTCGCTCCCTGTTCCTCCAAGCCGTGGTGCCAAGCAGGCACCTTACCTCCCTCCCTCTCCCCTTCCTCCCCCAGTTCTACCTTCCTAACAATGGAGTCCCCCACCAGGAGTTGTTTCCTTCCCCTGCGGGGTCCCCTGCCACCCTCCTGTGGGTCTCCTTTGTGGAGGTTCCCAGCATCCTCCTTGGTCTCCACTGTGGGTGCCTCCATAGAGGAACCACACTTTGCCAGAATAGCATAGTAATTGTGGAGGGGTACAACTGGAGGGATGCATCTCTGTTCCACCACCCTCACCCTCCTTGAGCCCACTGTGGTCCAACCACTCCTCTTTCCTGGCAACCTCTGAGGCAACGGCAGTGGCACTGGTGGTCCCTGGATGGAAGAAGAGGTCCCACAAATCCTGGACAACTCAGCCTGGAGATGAGCAACCTCCTCCCTCAGCCCAGAGAGGCGCCTGCAGATGGGACAACACCGCATCCTCCAGAACTTCTCCCGGAAGACTGCTGCTCCACAGCCACTGCACTGCACCACTCCCATCATGTCTTATTTCTGGCCCCTTAACTGTTTGCAATCCTTACTCTTTCCTCTGTTTTTTTTTTCTCTCTCTCTCTCTCTCTCTCTCTCCTTACTTTCTGCCTGTGTGCCTTTTAAGCTCCTGATTGTCCTGTTCAGAGACAAGAATATCCTATATTTCTCAGTAGACCCCTTACTTGCTCAGAGGCAGACCTCCAGCAGCTAGAGGGGGCCGGAGAGCTACTCTTGCCCTTCTAGGATGGTGGATCTTTTGTGGCTCTGTGATCACTCACTTCCTGCTCCCAAACAGGAAGTTTCTGTTGTCAGTCAAATCCTGTGCCTATAAAAGTAGAACTAGCTTTGGGTCGGAGGGTGGAGGGGAAGGAAGGAGGGCAATATAGTCCCAGCAGAGAAGTCCAGTCACACAGCAGTCCTTCCTCCTGGTGTCTTCTGCCAAGCTACTAGCAGGCTCTTTCTAAGGCAGTCTTTAAATGTAGCGTCCTTCTTGCTAAGCCACTCCCCCTACTTACTAGCTCTTTCTACAAGTAATTTAAACCTTACAGCTATCAAGTCCTTTCAATCACCTGAGATTTACACCTAGATAACTGTTCAGACAACCATTCAGTTCAGTTAACTCAGACAAACACACACTTTTTTTTTGTTTTGTTTGTTAGTTTTTTTTTACCCTAAATTAAAGGTCCAAGTGCAAGAGTTCTACTTCTTTAGTCCCAGCAGAGAAGTCCAGTCACACAGCAGTCCTTCCTCCTGGTGTCTTCTACCAAGCTAAGCAATGGGTCTGATGCCAGGCTAAGCAATGGGTCTGATATGTCCATTGTATGTTTGGGCTAAAACTGCTGAGATTGCTATATCTGGACAAGTTTCAGTATACCCTAAAACTGTGTTAGGATTAACCAATGCTGGGACCATGGTCAGTGATCCCAAAAGAAAAAAACAATGATATCAGTATTAGGATACCTTGTACCTTATTGCAAGAGGTGCCTGCTATTGTCTGTACTAGAAATAACCCAGACTGTTCCTGGCTTGTGCCTGCTATTGCAGCCACAGTATGGGATGATCCAAGTGTCACTGATGGAGGAGGTTCTGCATCATGTGCAGGGAGTGCTGGCACTATCTAGGGTGCCTGCACAGTGGAGAAAAGTGGTGCTCAAGTTACACTTATTCCTCCAGCTATGGACTGTGGTTCAGTAGCCATCAGGGGTGGAGAAAATAGTACTGAAACAGCTGTCAGCCCAGGTTTAGAAATCAAACCTGTAACCCTCCCCCCCAACATGGCCTGTGATGCTGAAAATATCACAGTCATGGGGCTTTCAGAATCAGGGTTGTTCCCTCCCCCATTAAATGTTAAGTGGGTTTCCCAACTGGAATGTTGCTGGATGGTTGCAACATTGTTTTTATTACAGCTTAAAGTATTAATGCACTGCATAGGAAAAACAGTACATTCAGTCTTAAGGGGAAAGCTGCTGTTAAATTGCATAGGGAAGAATCACAACATTTCATGTAATTAACTGCAATGTGTTCTTCAGCCAAGGACACTGTATAGTAAACATTGCTAGCAGAAGTTGCTTCTGCAAATGTGTGTGGGGGGCGGCTCAGAGGTAGAGGGGTGGAAGTATTTTTACAGAGAAGGTTGCGGATGCATGGAACGGCCTTCTGGAGGAGGTTGTGGAGTCAAAAACAGTGGTGGAATTCAAGCATGCATGGGACAGTCATAAGGCAATTCTAGAGGGTGGGGGTAGGAAGAAGTAGGCTGCTGGTTAACTAGGATCTGCAGCTTATCCATTAGGTAGGGAAATGGGCAGACTGGGTGGGCCACACGGTCCTTATCTGCCATCAAATTCTACGTTTCTATGTTTCTATGTTTACCTCAGAAACACTAGTCTTACTGATAACATTATTAATCATGCCAAAAAACTCTGGTTTGTTTTGTTTGGTTATGGCAGCAATCACAGGTCCCTGTGACTGCATGATCAAACCTCCATGCTGTGGTGGTCGGCCATTTTGGATTACCTCATGGACATCTTGACTTACTGTGTTATGACCATCATCACATGACCGTGAGTGGCCATCTTGGGGATGGTATGGGGATGCAACCTGATGACATGTGTGTCCACCATTTTGAGACTATAACAATTCTCCATTTTGTGAATCAAAGAAAAACAAGTGGCTAGCATTTGTTCTAGTCCACCCCCACAGCATACTGTGAGTGTTCAAAATCAAACTCTTCAACATGAGAAGAGGCAAGGTCTTTGGGCAATAAGTTAGTATACCCTGCCAATACCTCTGGCTGATGGCGCAAGTTTGCCATATCTGACTTTTTACTCCTACATTCTAACTGCTCTGATACAGGAGTTAGCAAGCTGTAAAGTGCATTGTTTTCAGAATGCAAGACATTCTCATCTTGTAAAACATGCCTGTTATTAATAGAAGCTGTGTCACAGTTTATATTCAAAACTTTCATTTCAAGTCTGCTGTAATGAAAACATACTGAATCATGCTGTTCAGTCAAGGTCTGGTGATGAAATACCAGCACGTTAACTCTTTCAGTAATTTCTTCAGACTTTTTATCCCTAAGTTCCTTGTTTCCAAAACATAAGGAATCAGTGTTACTATCCAGAACACCATTCATTTGAAAAACTTTTTTTCTAATAAGTTTTGCCTTTTCAGCATTATCTATTAAGGCATGCAGGTCTTGGCTGCTTCTCCCATTAAAGAGAGACTCATTTTCCTGATGGACAGACTGCAGCTGAGACTGCAGTTCATCTATCCTTTCTTTATTAGAAGCCTTTTTCAGACTAATTTCCTGCTTGCAAGCAACATTCTTCATTTTGCAAACAATATACTCAGATTCCAAAACAGATAGTTTATTTAGAACAGTATCAAAACATATAAACAACATTGCAATTAATAATCCTTCAAGATCAACTCTTTTGGTACCGTGTTTCAATTCCCCATAATAGGCAATGATATCCCTTAAGGGACTACCACCAAATGTTGTTACTTCATCAAAACTAGACCAACCACCATTGGCAGTTTGGTATGTTGAGGCATCCAGCCTCAACTCAGTACTGATATTTTTTAACATGTCATGTAAGATAAGAAACCCTTAGCTGTCTGTGGATCAAAACTGTTGTTTGCAACCAAGTTCATGAAAGGACACAAACAGTATTTGGTGTATGTGGACACCTAGATGAGTAAATACCCATTAGGACTTGAATCCATAAATGAAAGCAGTCTATCTGTCTGTTCAGATCCCTTTATAGCTCTGTGTTCCCACAGAGAAAGAATAGGGAAAAAAAAATAATAAAACAACTCATTACACAGAGATTGAATATCTGCCAAGAGATTGTTTTTCTGTACTGTAGAACACACAACACACCGAAAAGTTAAACAGAAGTCACTTTCAGCAGCTTGTTACTGGAGATTTCTCATCCAGTGATAATACTAATAATACAGATTCTTGTGTCATCGGAGTCTGCCAAGAAACATTCGTAAACAAGCAAGGAGTACTAATGAAGTTTATTATACTACTTACGCCAAGCATGTGACAAAGAAAATCACAAGGAAGATGAGTTTCTCAACACTGGCCTGAAGAATGTACCTAATCTCCAGGATTGTAGGATCTCAGATTCTCCAAGATCTCGGTCTCTCTTTGCACTCTTCTAGAGGAGCTACAGTAGGTTGCAGAAGCTAAATACTACAGATAACAGCATAGCAACAGAGATTATCTCATAGTTACAGATATGAGAAACAGTATGTATTGGTCCTAAGTCATTCTCCATTTAATGATGACTTAGGAGGCAGAATTACTAATGAGTAACATATGAGACAGAATATGCTTCCATTAGCACTATAGCTTGGACAAAAGAAATGCTGACGGGTTCAAACTACACGTGGTATTTCTTGCTTATGTACAGTATAAGACATAAAGACATAACAAAGGCTTTCTCTCTCTGTCAGCTTGCTTAGACAAAGATAAGTGCTGACAGGGCTCTATTATACATGGCATATCTGCCAGCATATAAAGTACACACTACATATAAGTATATGAGAATGTAAAGTACACAATAATCACTGATGATCCCTCAGAGTCATCTTATCAGTGATTATATAAATTATATATATATATGAAAGACAAACATAATCTCGATAAAAGTATTATAGTGAGGTATAATGAATCATGCATGATAAACATTAGCATATATTATCAGCAAAGCACATTCCTAGCACTCATGCTTATATGATGGGTGCCTATATCTATATGTTAGTGCAAAATATCAGTATCACAGTATAATAGACCAGGAATACAGTGTGAGGTGTATGTGGGATGATAGGGGCATAACCCAGGTGCAACAACTCCACCCATTTTGTACTGTGCCCCTTGGGTTTTTTGTGCCCTAAGTGCATTTTTTTTCGATTTTTTCACATTGAAACCAGCTGCCATACCTTGACCACTCCTGTAGTTTTCTCAGATCTCTCCTCATCTTTTCCATACACACACACACACACACACACACATACACACACACACACATGGAGTGTCTAGCCTATTGCAGATTTTGGTGTCATCCACAAAGAGGCAGACATTGCCTTTCTGCTCCTCTGCAATGTCACTTATAAATACATTAGAAAGGACTGGTCCCAGCACTGATCCCTCAGGCACCCTGCCTGTCACCCTCCCTTCCTCAAAGTGAGCTCTGTTTACCACCACCATCTGTCACCTATCCCCTAACTAATTTCTTATCCAGTTTGCCACTTTTGGATCCACTCCTAAGCTACCCAGCTTATTTGCTAGTCTCCTAAGTGGAATGGTGTCAAAGGCCTTACTGAAAGCCAGTTAGGCTACATCCATTTCTCCATCGTGATCTAATTCCTTTGCCATCTGAAGCAATCTATCAGGTTCATTTGACATGACCTCCCTATAGTGAACCCATGCTGCTTCGGGTATTGTAGCCTACTGGATTCAAGATTTTCAGCAATTCTTCCTACAGCAATGATTCTATTGACTTTCCCAACACTGATGTCAGTCTGACTGGCCTATAATTGCCAGTCTCCACCCTTCTAACACTTTTGTGAGGTGGGACTATATTCACCTTTCCTCCAGTTTTGAGGAACGACTCTTGTTTCCAGTGAGCTGTTAAATAGTACTGTCAGAGGTGCAGCAAGTACCTCCCTGAGCTCTCTCAATACCCTTGGATGCATCCCATCTGGCCCCATTGCTGTATCCACCTTCAGATTAGTGAGTATCAGCCTCCCTCCCTCCCTCCAAAACTTCTATTTCTTTTCTGTGGCACCTCCCCTTCTCCTTCATCTGTAAACACTGAACAAAAGTATTAGTTCAGGATGTTTGCCTTTTCCTGGTCTGCCTACGCACAGTCCCCCCTTCCCTTTTGAACCTTACAATCCCAACTCTGGTCTTCCTTTATTCACTTACATACCTAAAAAATGTCTTGTCCCCTTTCATTACTTCCTGGGCTACTCTCTCTTCAGTTTGTGCCTTTGTGCTCCTTACTGCTTTCCATGTTTCCATTTGTTTTCCCTGATACACCTCACTGTCCTCCTCCTCCAACTGTGTCTCCATATACTTTCTGAATGCTACCCTTTTTGCCTTTACCTTTTCACCCACTTCTTTCAAGAACTATAGCGTCTCTTTTTCCCCTTGCCTTTGCTCACTTGTTTGACACAGAAGTTTGTTGCCTTTACTATGCTCCCTTTTAGCTTCTCCCACCATTCTGCCACCCCACCTAGGCCACACACCTCCCACCAGGTCATCCCTGAGTCATTCACCCATATTTATAAAATATGCCCTCTTGAAGTCCAAGACCCTTGCCCTTTTGCACTGTATATTTAAAAGTGCAGGTGAGACCTAGAAGAAAAATGCTCATAGAATATGTCAGTGTTGATGACACTATGCTTTCCTTTTAGTTTTTTTGTTTTTTTTTTGTCATTTACAGTGATGTCATGCTCACAGCCTGTTATACAGCTGGGGGTGTGGAAATGCAAAGAAGTCAAATGACTTCCTGAAGGTCTCACATTGCATCTGTGGCTGCTGTGGGATTCAGATATGTGACCTCCTGTGCTATGGTTCAGTGCTCTAACCACTAGATAACACTGATTTCTCACTACAAACATAAATTCAGAAACGTATAATTAATCAATTATTTTCACTGATGGCAACAGTAACAAACAAGATTTTTTTTTAATAAGGAAATGTTTTGTATGTTTTTCTAATAGTGTCTATTGTTTAATGTAAGAATGGCTGAATTCAATGAAAAAGACTGAATGTGAAGCAACAGTACTGTAGGTAACTACTAACATGTTCAATAACACATCAGACTTCCATTAGTTGCGTATACAAGCCCCATATTCAGATCAGCCAATTCCTGTCCTTGCTTGCCTAGTTGCCTTTCACCAAGTTTTCTTTTTACATCTTTTCTTCCTTGTTATGTTTCCTATTTTCTCAGATTTCCATCCATTTTTTGTTTCTTTTCCCCTCGTCTCTTAACACTTTTGTTTTTTGTTTTTCAGTTAGGATGTAGAACCAAAAAGCGCTGCTTACCATGAGGCACTGGATCTGCACATTGCAGCTACAGTAATAATGCAGTATGTTGAGGACTGGCAGCCTAGGGGACAATCAGAGTGATTTGGTGGCAGTGCACTGTAGCTGTTGCTAGTCTAGACCCTACTTGTCCTATGACCTTAATCAACAACCTGCTTTCTTCCCTAATTCACTCTGCTTCTCTGTTCCTCTCTTCCCTGCCCTACCCCTATTCTTCATTTCGGTTACACTTGCCTTGATAATACTCCACATCTCTCCTCCTTTTCCTGCCCCCTTAAGATCCTCCCCCTCTTCACCTCCACCTCCCCCTGCTCCTCTCTTGTACTCCCTTTACCTTATGTTTCCTTATGCTCCTGTCCTAACTGTTTTGGCTGTATGTTCTCTACTTATAACGATTTTTCAAAGTTATGTTTATAACTATTACCTTTGTATGTTTTACCTGAGCACTATGTACCACATGTGCCATTTATTTTTATGTACTATGATTTTATGTATGTATTTTTCCTTTGTATGTCTGCATATCCCAGGACCTCCTTGTGAATGAGCTTGCTCAATAGAGTTCTCCTACAATAAACTTGAACTTAAACTTGAACAAAGGGAAAAGTCTTTTTGGTGATGTTTCCCTTTGATGAATAGGTATTGAGCCATGGGACTGGATTTTCAAAGCTCAACAATATGCTGCACCACACTTGCAGAAAGAAAAATAGGATTTTCAATCCCTTGCGCTAGTTGGACATCCATAGACCACATTTCCATGGTCTAGTGTATGTCAAATGGAATATCTTGTGTGCTTCTAGAAGTAGCTTGTGGCCAGTCGTATTCATAAGTTGCCATAAAGAAGGTCCAAAGGATGCAAGTGTGTGTGATATTAAAAAAATCAGGTGCTGTTGTGGCATTTGGACATGGCACACCTGTGATACCTCACAGCATGGCCACAAGGATTGGTGTGGACACTGGGTAAACATTCTGAAATCCAGCCCTATAGAGTCATACTTATTTTTCTGTAATTGCTCAATAATTCTGTTTCTTATGATTGTCTCAGAAAACTTCTTTAGCATTGATGTTAAACTGACTGACCTACTATAAATCCCAGACTCTGCCCTGCAGCATTTTTTGTGTTGTCTTGTGTGCACAGTGCAAGCAACATTTTGTGACAGCTTGCAGGAGTAGTAGGTTGTGGAGGTGTGGCCGTGTTGTGGCCAATGGCGCCATTGCTTTTTTGGGCTGGTCTCTGTGGCACCAATGAATGAGCACTCATAAAATGTGGGTATTTAACTAGAAATTATATAATGCACAAAAGGTTGACAGTGTCCCTTTAATGGGCAGCAACAAAGGAGAAAGGAATGTTAGTTCAATCAGAAAAAGAACCCTAAGTGCAAAACAACAGCAATACGTTCACAGTCCATAAGCCCCCCACACACTTCAACGTACTTGTCTGACAACATCTATGACAGCAGGTCAGAAGCATGCCACCAACTTGAAAGAATTTCACCACTGCAATGAGAGAGTGCCCCATCATTGCTCGGCATGCCATGCATGCTGAAACATTTCAATAAACATGGCAGCGTCTGCCACCATCCGCCTCTCAAAGTCCTGTGAAGCCAACACTGGTGGTGCCCAATCCTTCCCTAGTTTGTTTGCTGATGGGGGAGTCCAATCCCTGTCGGCATAATCTTTCCCCTTGTTTTGTCTGCTGAGGGGGGGTGCCCAATCCCCCTCGGCATCATGCCTCCCCAAACACAGACACATTTTTTTTGATGATGTGGGGCCCAATCCCCATCAGCTTCAGTCCCCTGTCCCTAGAAAATACAGGTGGCACACTGGGAGCCCACCCCAGTGTGCCAGAATGTAGTTATCACACCCTGAAAGAAAAAAGCTTCCCATAAGGTTTTTTTTGTTTAACCCTGTAAAACAGAAAATGGTCACTCGTGGTCATAACAGCCCCCCTCCACCAACCTGCACCCACCCTCTGTGCACCCCACCTCCCCTCACCCCCACCCCATGCTTACCTCCGGAGCCTGGCGCAATGATCTTTGGTGGAGTGGGAACATGGCTGCACTCTTGAAAGCCGACCGCAAACTGAAGAAAATTATGGTGAGCTGTAAAATGGCATCAATGGGGTGGTTCAACTTAGCTGGATATCTTGGCCATTTTTGTGACTTTTGGCCCCAGATTTTCAACATGGGGTTCTTGGGACCCCACCTCTTAAACTCAGTCACTGTCATTTCTTTATTTGCTCTCGAAAGTTGATTTCTCGGTCAGTGTGCCGAATCACCTTTTGGGACCAATCAACAAAGCAACAGTGTCACTGTTCATGAGGTGAGCTCCCAAAAAGCCTATGTTGCAAATTTGGCGAAAACAATTCCAAAAATGACTGTTATGAGCATCCATTGCACAGTTTCCATGCACACTCGTAAGTTCGAGAATTTTTAATATGTTCACTCGAGATTTTCAGCATTGCCATTTTTCACACCTCCCTTATGAACAGTACAAGCTGTCTTTTTCACAAATCTGTTTGAATGTGTTTTTCACACATTTGGGCACAATCGCGCAGTCGCAGTGGAAATCACAGTGACACCATTCATAAGTGAAAGTCCCAAAATGCCTATGTAGAAAATGTGGTGAAAAAATTCCACAAAATGACTGTGTTATGAGCGTGCATTGTGCAGTTTCCATGCACACTCATAAATTCAAGAATTTCTAATATTTTCACTCCAGATTTTCAGCATTGCCATTTCTTCACACCTCATTATGAACAGTACAGCTGTAATTTTTCACATCCTGCCTGAAATTTGTCTTTTCACATCTGGCACAGAATGGCACAGTCACTGTGGGAAATCAATGTTTGGGACAGATTAACAAAATCACAGTGCCACTGTTCACAAGCAGAAGTCCCAAATGCTTTCATGAGGTGGGGTCACAAAAAGGCCATATTGAAAATTTGGAGAGCAAATACTAACAAATGCCTGGGGTGTTAGGGTTTCTAACCATAATGCCCCACCCTGTAGAGACTGACAGGCATCAAGGGTGTGACTTTGGATTATCAGCTGTAATGCTTATGTCACTCCATCCCCATCCCAATCCCCACACTGCAGCCAGTGACAGGCATCAAGGTGTGCCTTGGACTCTTCAGTCACAAAGTTCACCCCATTCTCCTATACTGCACCCATCTCAACTTATTTCCTTATGGAATGGGGTGAGCATAAGGCCCGACAACCCTAAGGCACAATGTGACACTTGTCAGAGTCTGCATGGTAGGGTGAGGTGAAATGGCATGAGCGTTATGCAAATTACCCAAAGGCACACCTCAGTGCCTGTCAGTCTCTGCAGGGTGGGGTATGGTTGGTGTTATCTCCATATTTTACTGCCATTCCTACTATGCATCTCTCTACCTCCTGCACTACCAATACCAATGCCAGCAAGACAACATTTGGAATTGACAAATGCTTGTTTTAATACTGATTAGTACAATGTGAACCATCCTACAGTCATAAAATGCATACATGTATGCATTTCTGAATGACTCATTGAAAATTATTGCCAAGGGCATACATACTGTGTGTAGATTCTGACTACAGTAGTATTAAATGGCACGTTTTGCAATTAGATGAAATAAGGCATTTGTTCTGGCCTTTGCAAATACCTTTCACTATAGATGCATACTACCAAGTGAATTGCCAAGATGGTAGCTGTATGATTTTTAAAGAGTAGCTGATGCCTTCAGGAGAACTTTATCAAAACAGAATATTTAGTTGTAGTCCAGCTTATATTTCACATTCGTTCTGTGTTCCTCCTCCCTATTATTTATTACTGAGGTAATTTGCATAAAAACAGGATCTTTGCTCCTGAAGAGTTTATCTATTCCTATTTCTGTCTCCCTACCTGAGGTCACAATGCACTGCTTGTGACATCACCGTTACTCCCATGGCAACAAACTGTGATGTCACAACAGAGGATTATGACTTGAAATAAGGAGTCAGCTGTAGAGGTAGATGAATCCTGAGGGATAAAGATCATGCATTTGTGCAAATGTCCTTGGTAATAAATACTGGGGAGGAGGAATCTTTAGAATATACATGGAATGGAAGCTGAATTGTACTTAATTATTATGTTTTTCAAAGTTTTTTTTTATGGCTTCAGCAGCTCTTTAAAATAAACCATGTCAAACTAGAAATGTCTATATTTTGAAAAGGTGGTGGTGGTGGTAGAGATGGGTGTTCCTTGTACCCAAGGAAGGAAGAAGGTTCAACACTTCCATGACTTAAAATAGTAACTAATAGATGTTTAAATGATTGCAAACCTTAGACATGTGGAATCCTAGTGTACCTCTTGAAGTCATTAAAGGATATTTTATTCAGGCAAAATGCTTTGAAAATAATGCATCCACCTGTAGGATTCTCCTTCAATAACCAGTCAAGAACCAGTGGTGAAGGGTCACCCACGTACTAATTGTGATTTTGTTTTCTCACCATGTCATGGCAGGGGTTTGATTCCTGAACTGGGATAATGCATGTTGGGGGGGAGGAATGTAGAGCTCAAGACCCCAGTGCTCCACATGAAGTTCCCTAGGTTTCCTCTGTAAACTGTTAATAATAACCCCAGACCCCCTTACCCTATAGTTACTTGGTATTACTTGGTATGAAAGAACAGAAGAAGGCCAGAGTCCATCAAGACTGTTCCCCACACTATGTGGGACATTATGTATCTATTATCCCTCAACCAAACATCTAATTTGTTTTTAGAGACAGTGGCACTAGTTGCCTCTACCAATTCTTGTGGCAAGGTGTTCCATACAATGGATGCTCTTATTGGAAAAAAGTTTCCCCTTTTGCTGGTTTTATAAGTTTTTACTTCAAGCTGTTTATTATGCAGTCTCAGAACATGTTTCCTTTTGGAGAGTGTTAGACCACATTTTTCCATTAGATCTGGTAAATCTATTAAATTAAAAACCATAAGCATATCACCTCTTAATCTTCTAATTTGAAGAAAGAATGGGCCAGTTGCATTTAATCTGTTCTGATAATCCAAGTTTGTTAATCTTGGAATCATTCTAGTGACTCTCCTTTGAACCTGTTCAAGAATTGCTATGTCATTGTTTTGGTTTGGATTCCAGAAATGGGGGCCATAGTCTAGATACGGTCTAATGTATGCCCTATACAATGGAATAAGGCACTGTTCATTGCGATTAACAAAAGTGCATTTGATTGCCTCAAATGTCTGTTGGTCATGCAAGCAGTTCTAACACAGTGATCATTTGATGTAAGTTTATTATTAACATATATCCCTAAATCTTTTTCACAATTTGATGAGTGAAGTGGTAGTCCATTTATATGATATATCGTTTTGGATTATTTACACCAAAATGCACTACTAAACATTTGTCTTGATTAAACTGCATATGATTTTCATTTGCCCAAAGTGTTAATTTTTCCAAATCCTTCTGTAATGCAGAAATATTTTCTTGATTATTAACCTTGCCCCCAATTTAGTATCATCTGCAAATTTAACTATGAAGTCATTTGGCCCTGTTTGTAAATCACTGATAAAGAGGTTAAACAATGTTGGTCCCAAGACCGACCCCTGTGGTACACCACTTGTCACACTACCCGAATCAGACAATAAATCATTAATTCTGACTCTCTGAGAATGATTTGTCAACCAGTTTAAAGTCCAGTTGACAATATCAGGTGACAAACCTAGATTGTGCATTTTAGTAATGAGTTTTTCATGTGAGACTTTATCGAAAGCTCTACTAAAGTCCAAAAGAATTACATCAGTAGGGATACCCACATCTAGTAGAGTACTTATATTATTGTAAAAAGATATCAGATTGGTGGTGCAGGAATACTTGGGAGTAAACCCATGCTGATTTGAATCATAAAGTCCTAATTTTGTACAATCTTGATCTATTAGAGATTTCATTACTCATTCCATTAATTTACCAGCCATTGAGGTCAGGCTAATTGGATGATAATTTTGCACAGAACCTCTATTGCCTTTTTAAAATATGGGAGTAACTATTGCTGAATGCCAATCATTTGGTACAATGCTTTCTTGTAAGGATTTATTGAAAATAATTGACAAAGGTATAGAAATATTTATAGAGGTTTCGATCAGAAACCATGGATGAATACCGTCTGGGCCTGGACTAGTATTTTTTTTTTAGTTTTTTGATAGACTGTATAACGTCAGTTGGATAGAACATATGATAATCTATGTGGTGAACTTTAAATGTACTAATAGGTTATTTTTGAGAGAAGACAGAACAAAAGTACTTATTAAAGAGATTTGAGGTTTCTATATTAGATAGAGAAGAGCCATTGGTTATAATGGGACCAATGGTCCTTGACACACCTTTTTTTTATTTATTTAGGAGAAAAGAGGTTTGTGACAGTCATTTGTGTGACCTAGTTTAAATTCTAGCTTATTTTTTGCCAATTTAATAGAATTTTTTAAGTTTTTCACAGATAGTCTGTATTTATGTAATAGAGTAGTTTTAAATGGAACAGAACTGTTCTTAAGTTTCCTGAAAAGTAAAATTTTTATTTTAATCTGATTTTAATTGTCTTGTTGAACCAAGGGGGAATTTTTCCTTTATTATTAAATTTCCTCTTAGATGGAATAACGGTATTTTCCAAATAATATACACTGTTTTTAAAAAAAGTCCCAAGCTTGTTGTGTTGTACAATTAAGAAGATTAGATTCCCAGTTTATGTTTTGTAAGTATTCATTGATTTTTAGAAAAATTTGCTTTGTTATAATTTTTTGTATAGTATAACTTTCTTTGTGTAGTTTTATGAATTTCAAAAAGAATAGATGAATGATCGCTGGTCCCATGTGGATTCCACATTTGTAAATTGCTAATTTGTTGCTCTATGTTAGTAAATAATAGATCCAAAATATTAGGACCTCGAGTGGGTTCAGTAACAAGTTGTTGTAATCCAGTACTAACTATCACATCTATTAGCCCTTTCTCGGCATAGGACTGTCCTGAGAATGAGTCCCAGTTAATATGAGGGAGGCTAGAGTCACCAAATATTACAGTATCTTGAGATTCTGAAAAATGTGTAACTTCTTTAAACATATCAGTTGTGTAATCTGAATTTGCAGATGGAGGTCGATAGATGTTATCAATAGTTATATAGGACTGCTCCTTCAATAAGATTTTAACCCATATACTTTCTAAAGGAAAGGGAGAACACACTTCAAAAGAAGGAATATCATTTTGTATGTACATACAAACTCCACCACCTTGCTTTTCTAATCTGTTTTTATGAAATAACTTATAACCTGGAATTTCTCTGGACCAAATTGAGGATGCATCCCACCAAGTTTCAGTTACTCCCACCACACCTATATTTAAAGTTTTACATTTGGCTTCGAGTTCTGCTAATTTGAGTTGGTTTAAAGATCTTGCATTCAAAGCTAGGAATTTACATTTAGTTGTAATAATATTTTGGTAAGTATTCAGAGACTTGGGAATAGACCCATTCTCCCCCATTGTTTTTAATTTAAACAATGATTTATGATTTTAGTGATACTTTTCCCCATAAGTGTACTACCCCTACGACTGAGATGTAAACCGTCCCAGCAAAACAAGGAAGAATGATCTGAAAATGATTCCCAGTGGGTAATACAGGGTATATCCTGCTTAAAATACCACTTTCTCAGCCATTCATTTAGGGCTTTGATTTTCTGCATCATGGTAGATGTTGCTCTTGGAACAGGTATAATTTCAAATATACATACACAGCATCCCCTATCAAGTAACAGGTTACATAATGCCACATAGTCCAGTTGTAACTGATTAAATGGGGTGTTGTTTATATCATTAACACTGGCATGTATCATAACCAGTGGATTTTCCCCCACATTTTGTAAAATTTTAGGCATCATGGAGGTAATGTCAGATACCCTGGCCCCACGGAAGCTAGAACAAGTGCTATTGCTCTTGTCACTATTGCATACCACCCTGTCAATGTTCTTAATGATTGAATCTCCCAGGACTAACACTTGTTTTGAGACAGTAGGGGTACAAGAATCAGAAACAGGTGATTGTTTAACACACTCTGGAGTGATTAACTTAATAGGTATTGATTTGGTAGCTTGAGACTTACTAGGACAAGTATTCATGGGCATTAACTCCTGATTGAAAAGTGTTTTTGAACCATTATTATCAACAGAGGGTGATGCACAGAATAAATCATGTAGCACTTCATTATTTGATACAGTCAATTGCTCAAACCTATTACGAGTTTCAACAGGGGCACTATTGTGTATTTGACCACCCCTCCTTTTTTTAAGAGGCTTTGTGACAATGGTCCAGTCATCGTTATCATGAGAAGAGGGCAGATAATCATCCACCTAATAAGGGGGCAGAGGCAACAGGTATACTAGTACTAGTCGTTACAATTGACTCCTCATCAGGAGGCATAGAAATGCTACCTAAATGTGAAGGAAATTGTTCATTAGAATGAAGTTGTTCATCCATAAGATCAATGTAACTTTCCAATTCCCTAATATCAGTAGAAACTGGTTTAATATTAAGCAGAAATGCTATCTCTGCCTCAAGAGTAGTAATCAGATGGCAATTAGCACATACATACTCGCTCCCATACTTTCCTTCACTGTACATCAAACATTGCATACACTTACTAAGTTCTTTTTCCATTATTAAAGGTGTATATTTACTAAGTAGAGGATATGCTAAAATTATCTTAACCACGTATGTCTAATGCCAGCGGTTTCAGTGTGCCCAGCGGACAAAACAGACACGCGTAACCGCAAATGTAGCTTCTTTTATTTAGCTGCTTTCTGATCTACAAGCAAGGCAAGCAACAGGAAGTTGTAATTTGAGTCACCTGCTTTTATAGTGTCTAAGCCATACCCCCAATTAAGCTCTCTCTCCTCCTACTGGTTTAGCAAAGTAAGTTGATGCAGTACCCTTCACAGCACAGAACACACACTGACTTTCTTTCTTTTCTTTCTTTTTTTAACCCTAAATAAGACCCCTTCTACTTCTAATAAAGTATCTGTCTTGCTTAATCTCAACAGGCACTGACTCCTGTTGAGATATAAGTGTTAAATTAATAAGAAAATGTAGCTTCTTTTAGTTAGCTTCTTTCTGCTCTACAAGCAAGTCTAGTTAAGCCCCCACTAACAAAAATAATCCAGCACCCCTGCATGGGATCCCATCTGGGGAGACAGCAGGTGGGTATGCAGTCTGATGAGACATAGACAGCCTCTTTTGAGTATAGCATTTGCTGCTGATTTTATGCCCCTTGGTGGCCCAGGGGACGAAAAGGGAATTCAAGTAGTCAGAGTGATGCTGCTGCAGTCCCTTCTTTCTGCAAGGTGTGGTGGTGTCTAATGTCCATGAGCAATGTTAACAGCATGGTCAGGAAGGAGGAGGATCAACATAGGCCCAAAATCTAAGGAAGGCTACACAAAAGAACAGCTCCATGAGCAGAGATGGAGAAAGGCTGGGGAACTCTACCAGAATGGGCCAGTCAGTCTCATGAGATACAAGCCATGGTAGATCCAAGACTGGCAAGAGGTACTGTCACAGGCAAGCAAAGGTGAATGGCTGACTAATATGGGGGAAAAACAGGTGAAACTCACAAAAAAACAAAGACCAATGATACTGAGAGACGCTAAACTATGGATGAGTTATTTTTGTACAGTAAAATCACATATACATACTAAGCAATGTACACACAGATGCTGCACAATAGAGACACATACAGGCATACAAGTGCGCACATACATCTCAAAAAAATAAACAAGTACCCCACACAATACACAAACTCAGTACTTTTAACCAAATCAGTTCCTGCACTATGGCCTCTGGAGAATAAATGATCTTTTGTCAATTTGAAGTAATGTTTCTTAAATTTCATTCAAACTTCAAAGTCTCAGCTGGAACTTTTCAAGTTATCAGCAATACTGTACTAAGGTTCTGTGGCAGGAACTGTATGCTGAGGCAAAGGACATCCAGTAGTGAGAGCAGTCCCCCCCAGAGCTGCAGTTGATTTTAGTAATGATCAGTCTGTCAATCTGAAGTGATGTTTCTCAAGTTGCATTCAAACCTCAGTGTTTCAGATGGAATTTTTCAAGTTAAAAACAATACAGAACTTCAAACCTTAATGAAACTCTATCACTAACATCAGCAATGACATCTAATAATTTCTCTCATACTACATGTACTGTAATTAGAAAGAAAAAGTGTTCCGTACTGGGGATCAAACCCATGACCCCTACCCACTACTGCTTGGTAGCCTGTGGCTCTTCTGCTGTACATAGGATTCTTGACATGAGATGCATGCTGTGGCAAAGGACATCCAGCAGTGTGTTCAGACTCCCCTACATAGGTGCAGTGGATTTTAATAATGAACAGTCTATCACTTTGAAGTAATGCTTCCAAAGTTGCATTCAAACTTCAAAGCCTCAGGTGGAATTTTTCAAGTTATCAGCAATACTTTAGGACTTGCTGAAACGCTATCACTAACATCAGCAATGGCATCTAACAATTTCTCCCATACTACATACATTGTTTATTTATTTATTTAATGGAATCAGATACACCTGTGAGCCAGGGGCTCTTTTACAAAGGTTCCACATCAGGTTACTTGAAACATTAGGACAGGCAGTGGTATTGTGCAAAATAAAAATAAACATAGCAGCCGGAGGACTTTGTCAATTACTAAAACATCACAATTGTGCAAATCACTTCTATAACAAATTAAACAATATAGATTTGTATAGGTAGCCATCCAACAGAGGGAGGCAAGGCCAGAGGCTGGTGTAAATAGGGAGAAAGAGAGGGAGGGAGGTAGGTCAGGGGCAAGGTCAGTGAGGAGGTGTGTGTGGAGGGAGTAGAGGAGGAGGGAAGGAGTAGGGAGGGAGGGAATGGAGGTATGGGAGAGGATAAACCATTTAGGTGTAGCAGTCACAGGAGGGACAGGAGATGAGGTATTGATGCAGGCTGAGCTTAAAGGCACACAGGGTTGTTTTACTGGTAACTTCTGCTGGCAGGGTGTTGAACCAGGAGAAGGCTCTGAAAAAGAAGGATTGTTGGCCTTGGGTAGTCATAGAAACACAGACTTTCATGGCAGATAAGGACCACTTGGCCCACCCAGTCTGTCCATTTCCCTACCTACTGGATAAACTGCAGATTCTAGTTAACCAACAGCCTACTTCCTGCAAACCCCCCACTATAATTGCCTTGTGTCTGTCCCAAGCATGTTTGAATTCCCCCACTGTTTTAGACCCAATTACCTCCTCAGAAAGGTTGTTCCATGTATCCACCACCCTCTCCGTGAAAAAAAAATTCCTCACTTTACCCCTGAGCCATCCCCCCTCCATCTTTAAATTGTGCCCCCTTGTTCTTACACATCTCTTTTTCTGAAAGATGCTACCCTCCTGGAATTTGTTGATTCCCTTGAGGTACTTGAATGTTTCTATCATGTCCCCCCATCCCTCCTTTCATCAAGAGTATACATATTAAGCTCTCTCAGTCTCTCTTCATACGGTTTCTGCTGCAGACCCTGCACAATTTTAGTTGCCCTCCTCTGGACTGCTTCCATTCTGTCTATGTCCTTGCGTAGATGAGGTCTCCAAAACTGCACACAGTACTCCAGATGGGGTCTCACCAACTGTCTGTATACAGGGATGACCACTTCTCTTTTTTCTACTTGTGATGACCCTTCCTATGCATCCCAGTATCCCCCTGGCTCTCCTTACCGACTTTTCACATTGCTTACCCACCTTTAGGTCATCTGATGTGACTACCCACAGGTCCCTTTTCATTTTTGTTGTTGTTAGTACCTCCCCTGCTATTGTGTACTCTTCTCCTGGGTTTTTGTTTCCCAGGTGCATTACTTTGCACTTCTTTGCATTGAATCTAAGTTGCCATATGTCTGACCATTCTTGCAACCTTGCCAAGTCCCTTCTCATCTTTTCTACCCCTCCCTTGTGTATCAACTCTGTTACAGATCTTTGTGTCATCTGCAAAGAGGCATACCTTTCCCTCCAGATCCTCTGCAATGTCACCTATGAAGATGTTAAAGAGGACTGGACCCAGTACTGAGCCCTGAGGTACTCCACTAGTAACCCCCTTTCTTCGGAATGTGTTTCATTCACTCTTACCTTCTGTGTCCTGTTGTGCAGCCAGTTTGTTACCCAGGCTACCACCCTGGGACCCACTCCCAGGCTGACTAACTTGATTATTAATCTTTTGTGCAGGACTGTGTCAAATGCCTTGCTAAAGTCTAGGTAGGCTATAGCCACCACCCCTCCCTGGTCTATTACTTTGGTCACCCAGTCAAAGAAATCAATTAGATTCATGTGACATGACCTTCCTGCTGTAAATCCATGCTGCTTTGGGTCCTGTGCCCCGCTGGCCTCTAGGTACTCAACAATTCTTTCTTTCAAAAGTGATTCCATCATTTTCCCTACCACTGAGGTCAAACTTACAGGTCTGTAGTTTCCTGCTTCTGCCATGCTCCCACTTTTGTGAAGGGGATTCACATCTGCCCTCCTCAGGTCCTCAGGTACCACCCCATCCTGCCAAGATTTGTTAAAAAGCATGGTCAGTGGTGTCACTAGGTCCTCCCTTAGTTCTTTTAGGATTCTGGGGTGAGTCCCATCAGGCCCCATTGCTTTGTCCACCTTGAGTTTTAGGAGTTCTTTCAGGACTCTTTCTTCTGTAAATGGACTGGTGTCAACCTCCCTACCCAGAGTGCTTCTATTGTATGGTTTAGGTAACTCCTCCTCATCTTCTTTTGTGAATACTGAGCAAAAGTATTCATTCAGTATTTCTGCCTTTTCACTGTCTCCCTCTGCCTGCCTCCCTTCTCCTTTATTAATCTTCACTATCCCTCCCTTAACCTTTCTATGCTCCCCAATGTACCTATAAAAGGTTTTATCCCCCTTCTTAACTGAGTTGGCTATTTTTTCCTTGGTTTGGGCCTTTGCTAGTCTGCTGCCTTCCCCACTTCTTTCTGCTTTAATTGATACAGTTCCTGTCATGCTCCTTCTGTGATTCCTTATACTTTTTGAATGCAGCCTTTTCTCCTTAACCTTCCCTGCCACCTCTTTTGAGAACCATAGTGTTTTTTTCACTCCGCTTTGTTTTCTTTATTTGTTTCACACAAAGGCTTGTTGCCTCTATAATGGTAGTTTTGATTTTTCTCCATTGTTCTTCCTCCCCTCCTTTTTGGTCATTTGCTAGTGCATTCTTCAGGTATTCACCCATTTTGCCAAAGTCAGCTCTTCTAAAGTCCAGTATCCTTGTTTTTGTATGGCTTATCTCCATGGTTGTGCTCATTGTGAAGCACACTGTGCAGTGGTCGCTTGTTCCCAGATGTCTACTGACTTCTAAATTTGTGATCCTCTCTCCATTTGAGAGTACCAGGTCTAGTATTGCTCCTTCCTGAGTGGGTTCCAACACTAGCTGTCTAAGGCCTGCCCCCTGCAGGGCATTGAGAATGACCCTGCTCTTGGATGTGGCTGCAGTACATGTTATCCAGTTAACATCTGGCATATTCAGGTCCCCCATCAACAGTATCTCCCCTTTTTCAGCCATTTTGAGAATGTCCTCTATCATTTTGTTGTCCATTTCCTCCCCTTGAGATGGGGGTCTGTATACAACCCCTGTGTGGATTGTGATGCCATTCCCTGTCTCAAAGGTGACCCAGAGTGCCTCTTGTCCTCCCCCTTTACTTTTTAGTTATGTAGCTTTGATCCCTTCCCTTATGTATAGAGCTACTCCACTTCCTCTTTTACCTTCCCTGTCCCTTCTGTAGATTGTGTACCCTGGTATGTTGACACCCCAGTCATGGTTCTCAGTGTACCATGTTTCCGTGACTGTCACAATATCCAATTGTTCATCTTCCATCAGGGCTACTAACTCAGGAAGCTTGTTTCCCAGACTATGGGCATTGGTACTCATTACCCTCCATTTAATGTTGGCTTTATCCTATTTTCCCCCATCCCTGCTCTTATTGCCCTTGTCTATTTTTCCATTTACCCCTGTCCTGCCCTGTGTTGAGCTCTGTACCTCAGTGTTTACCTTACTACCTGCCATGTTTTGTCGGGGGAGGGTTGAAATTCCCTGCCTTTTATCAGCACCTTCCCCCTTGGCTAGTTTAAAAGCTTGCCAAGGAAGCATTTAAACCTGTCACCTAGGAGCTTGGTTCCCTTTGTGGACAGATGCAGACCATCATGCCAGTATAGACCCTTATCTCTCCAGGTGGACCACCAGTCCCCAGTGAAGCCAAAGCCCTGTGCTCTGCACCAGTTTTGCAACCATTCATTAAACTGCATGGTGTGCAGTACCCTAGCCTCACTCCTGCCATGGACTGGTAGCACCTCTGAGAAGGTTACCGTGCTTGCTACCCATCTGAGGCCCCTCCCCAACTCCAAAAATTAATTCTGCACTGCACTGATCCCATGCCTAGCTAGGTTATTTGTCCCAAGGTGGACTACAATATCTAGTTCCCTCTCCTGTGATGCTGCTTCTGCACTCCTGAGGATTCGCTTCCTGTCCCTCCAAGCCATGGCACCTGGCAGGCACCTTACTTCCTTCTCCTCTCCCTTCCCCAGTTTTACCCCCTAACAATTGAGTCCCCTATCAGAAGCTGTTTCCTTCCCCTGTGGTGTCCCTTGCTACACTTTTGTGGGTCTCCCTTGTGGATGTCCTCATCATTCTTCTGGGTCTCCACTGAGGGTGCCATCATAGAGGAACCTTGCTCTGCCAGAATGGCATATGATTTGTGTAGAGGTACAACTAGGGGGCTTCACCTCTGGTCCACCACCCGCACCCTCCCAGAACCCACTGTGGTCCAACTGCTCTTCATATTTGGCAACCTCTGAGGCAGTGGTTGTGGCAGTGGTGCTCTTTGGAAGGGGGAGGCCTCCTTAGTCCTTGCTAGTTCAACCTGGAGGTGGGCAACCTCCTCCCTCAGAGCTGACAGTTGCCTGCAAATAGGACAGCAACACAGTTTCCAGAATGTCTCCCAGAAAACTGCTTCCCACAGCCAGTGCATTGCACCATTTCCCACATGTCCCTCTCCCTTATAATATACAATATGTAATATATCTATCTATCTATATATATATATCTATATATATATATATATATATATATATATATAGATATATATATATATATATAATATATATACATTATTATTATTATTTGTGGTGTGTACCTACCCTTTTGCACTGTGCTGGGTTATTAAGAATATGACAGTTCTGCCCCAAGACCTGTTGAGGAAGTGATGTCAGAAATGTGGCTATAAAAATGCTACGCCTGGGGGTGGGGAGTGGGGAAGGGTGGGTGGGTAGTCCATAGCCACTGGTGACTGTTAGAAACAATCAAATACACAACTGCTCCACCACCCTGGTGAGTACTGCTCTTTATAGTAATTCAACTAACACCACAATTTACTAGACCACGGCTCCTACACAAACCACTCTACTGAGTCCAGGGATAAAAATCAACTCACTCCTCAGCCAGCAGGACACTTTTAAAATGTTGTAAAAATATCCTTCCAAATCATAGGTCTCAACCTCAGCAATCAAGCAAATTCAGTTGTATCTCACTCCCTCTGGTTATAAAATTACTACACTTTTAAGGGAATCCTGCAATTCCCTGCTTAATGCCAATAAGGAAAAAAAATGAAACCTTTTGTAGAAAGTGTAGCTCCCCTTCTTAACAAGTCCCCACCAGTATTATGCCTTACCAGGTTTCCAGGTCCTAAATGGAGTCATAGTTTGCTCTTTGCAGTGTAGCAAGGTTCTCAGCTACCAACAGACAAATCAAAGTCAGTCTGACTGGCTTCTAACTGTGAAGGATGCCTAAGACAGCACAGTGTTGAAACCCCACCCAGAGCCAATTGATTGACTAGTGACACCTGAGATGTAAGCAGGCCTTTCAATGCAGGCACTCTGCTATGTCTGATTCCAATACACAAAACCTTTCAGTGAAACCAGAGATAAAAACTTAACTTCTCAGCCAGTAGGACACTTTTAAAATGTTGCAAAAATATCTTTCCAAATCCTAGGTCTCAGCCTCAGCAATCAAGCAAATTCAGTTGTATCTCACTCCCTCTGGTTATAAAATTACTACACTTTTAAGGGAATCCTGCAATTCCCTGCTTAATGCCAATAAGGAAAAAAAAATGAAACTTTTTGTAGAAAGTGTAGCTCCCCTTCTTAACAAGTCCCCACCAGTATTATGCCTTACCAGGTTTCCAGGTCCTAAATGGAGTTATAGTTTGTTCTTTGCAGTTTAGCAAGGTTCTCAGCTTCCAACAGCTTCCAAGTCCTGCAAAGGGGAACAGTGAAGGAGAGGTTGTTTGAAGTCCTGGTTTGTCGTGGGCTACTATGTGGTCTCAGCAGTGCCTGTGATCCAGGGGATAGTAGGTCCAATGTTTGCTTTTTTGCTAGGATGCAGGTTTGCTATTTAATTCTGCCAGATAGTTGGAGCCAGTTTGTGTGTTCGTAGATCTTGCAGGTGTGTGTAAGGTGGTTTGCAGATGTTTGGAGATGACATACCTTGTTTAGTGCTGTGGCGATGCATCAGAGAGCTGTGTCAGTGGCAGACCCGTAGATCACAAGCCCATAGTCTATTATTGAGATTACTGAATTGTAAATGGCAGTACTTAGGGCTTCATCCATGTGGCAGTTCTTATGTCTATAGAGCAGGCTTATGAGAGTATGCACAGTTTTTGCTACGTAGTTGATATGTTCAGTGTATCCAAGTGTTGGGTCAAGAATCACCCCAAGATATTTAAATATATATATATATATACTTGTTCAAGGGTAGCCTCTTTGCTGTTTCAGATAGAGAGGTCTCTGTTTTTATGTTTGCTATGGGTACCATGGAACAGCATTGATTTGGTTTTGCTGTAGTTAAGAATAAGCTTGTAGGATTTAAATCATGCATCTACATCAGTGAAGCTTTCTTGTAGTAGCAACTGAAGAAATGAGGGGTCAGAGTGGGAGGTGAAGATGACAGCATTGTTGGCATAGAGTAGGATTTTTTCTGAGCAAGATGAAGGGAAGCTGTTTAGGAAAATGCTGAAAAGCATAGGATCCAGGATAGATTCTTGTGGGACTCCTGATTGGACCAAGAGGGATGTTGAGAGGGATTCGCCAATTTTTACCTACTGTGTTCGGTCACTGAGGTAGTATTGAAACCAAAGAGTTGTGTCTGGAGATAGACCTATTAGAGATAGTTGTTGAAGCAGTAGTGAATGGTTGATGGTGTCAAATGCCTTAGTTAGGTCAATGAAGGTGGCGACAATGAGATCCTTTTGGTCCAGGGCATTGTGGATGTAGGAGGTAAGCTATAGGAGTGCTGTGGTCATGCTGTGGCCTTTGCGAAATCCATGTTGTTCTTGACATAGCAGCTTATACCTAGTAAGGCATTCTATCAGTTGGTTGGCAGCTATTCTCTTGAGTATTTTTGAGAGATGGGGAAGAATGGAGATTGGTCTATAGTTGCTTGTAACAGATTTATCGGCACTTTTGTAGATAGATGTCACCATTGCTGATTTCCACTTTTGAGAGAACTGTGAGAGCATGAGAGATTTGTTAAGGATTTTGGAGAGGGGGTTCAGGACTTCATTGAGGGTAAAAGAGAGGAGTTTCAGGTTGAGGGATTCGCTGCTTGATCTAGACTTTCCAAGTACTCAAAGGAGGTACTTTTTTGTGATGTCCTTGGAGATGGCTTTAAAGTAGAACGGCAGATTTCCCTCCAAATTTCTGACTTTGACTGAGTTAATTGTATCTTGAGGAGGATCAAAGAAAGTTGGCAGTAAAACATAGTTAAGGTTTGTAAATGCTGCATTAAAGACATTTGCCATTGTGACTTGATCTGTGATGATGTGGCCATTTAGGTGGAGCATAGTGGGTGGGACTTTTTTTTTCCAGTTGTAGTAAGAAAAAAAACATTTACACACTGGACATAGAACAGCAGTGTCAGTGGCTCAGCAGGTAGCACACTTGCCTCTGAGGCTGGGAGATCAGTAGGCTGTGGATTCTATCCCCACACCAGGCACTTGGGTTAATATCCCAATACTGACACTGTAGTGCAGCATGGGGGATGCTGCATGCCTGAGGTGCCGTCTTTCAGATGAGATGTTAAACCGAGGTCCCATCTGCCTGTTCTGGTGGTAGTTCAGGTGGATGTTAAAGATCCCATGGCACTTCTCAAAAAGAGCAGGGGGAATTTCCCTGGTGCAGTGGCAAAATTTCCTCTATTAAGGAAAAATACCTCCAACAGCTTCATCTGGTTTAAGGTCAGTTGGCATTCACCTGTATCCTCCTCCCCCGGGTCATGCCTGAAAATAGGCAGGATTTGTCTAGTGCACATACCCGGTCAACAAAAAATAAATAAATGAAGAACCCATGCCCCCTACCCACTACTGCTTGTTGGCCTGTAGCTCTACCACTGTATTAATGTTCTTCAACAGGAGATACATGCTGTAACAAAGGATTGGGGATCAAACTGAAGCTTGTGTAAGTCTGAAACCCAATATCAAGACATAAAAACCCTATCACTGACATCATTAATGACAGGATGCAGCTGAATTACTCACCCTGATTGTACCTTTCAACTTGACTAAATGCCTAAAAGAGTATGCATGACTACAGTAGACACTTACAGCTATGCTGTTGGCACCTAAAAACTGACAACAGGCTTAAAGCCACAGTTGTATACTTTAGGTAATTGGAGCCTTCAGAAACATGATTCTCTGGAACCCACCACAAGGAGTAAAACAGGTTCAGTGGTTGATAGGCAGACTATAATTTGTTCAGTTGCACACAGATAAAATTATCTACATGCTAATGGCACCTAATGTACTTTAATAATACACCTACTCCATGTGCTGTTGGCATTTTACTTTATGTCACAGCATTAGTGGCAAATACATATAAATCAGAACCCCATGTGTTTTTTTAAACAACTACATCTTTCACTGTCTGCATATATCTCTAAATCAACCAATATTTATGGCACACAGCCATAATTCTCAAATTTCTGATTGCTAAATTGAGCACAAAGCCTAAAACAAAATCAGGGACAAATAATCAGAATCAGGAAGATCACTTAAGCAAAAACTAATATGTCAGCTCAAAAAGCCTGATACAATGCATGGTTAAACCCTCCAGCTCTCTATGCCAGCTCAGTGAGCTGCAGGAAAAGTGTAGGGGTCATCCAGTTCCTCAGAGAAAACAGGGCAGCTTTGCAGAGGGTGTACTGTACCTAACTGTTACTGCAGGGTCCCCCTAATGTAGAAGCTGCCCCCATTCCCTCTCATTGACCCTTCAAAGCATCTAGATTTAAGGGGGGTCACATGGATTCATGGTCCCACTTTGTGCCTGCTTCTGACCTGGCAGGGGTGGAGTATGATCAGGTGTTGAAGGGGTGTGTGCCCCCCTTTGTGACTACCATGGAGGACACCACATGTGGTTAGCATTGGTTTATAGCTATGCACTCTCCTTTGCACCTGTGAAATGCTTTTTCTATTTTATGGCTTGGACCCTTAGTGTAAAAGGCATTATCAGAAAGATAACCGGACTCGAATATTTAATGTTTGGCATTGTCTTATGAGTCAAAATCTTACTACTCAGTGACAGAAATGCCAAATTTAGGAATGGCTATGGAAGGTTTTGAGGTATAATCAGGGACATAACTGGACATCAGAAATAGTTCAGGGATACAGTATGGCACTAAACATATAGAAAACATTGCAAAAATATAATGAGCAATAGTAAGAGTTTAATAAACAAGCATTTGTGTGCATGTGAGCAGCATGTATGTGTAAAGAGGTAAAAGTACAAAAACTAGCTTACTTCACAAACAGCATGGTACAACCTACGTGCTTTGCTGAGCTGTTGAAGCATAGTACAACTTCTTATTGCTTGCATTCATCTCACACTGACTTCATTTGTGTCCCCTCCTTCTGCAAGGGGAATTCCAGTTGCTGCACATTGTTGTGAGGTTTTTGACTGAATGCTACAATGCCCAGAGAATCAAGGAATCACAGTCAAAAGAGAGCCAAGATGCTTCACTTCTCCTGCTTCCACCAACACAGCTATATAATATAGCTTGGCTGTACAAATTTTAGCATTAGTAATTTGATCATTGCTAGTGCTTTTCTTGTATTGTCAATCAAGTATGTTGAAGTGTGTGTGTGGGGGGGCTTAGGGACTGTGAAAGTATTGCTGTTGTTATGCACCTAGGGTTCTTTGTCTGATTGAATTAACATTCCTTTCTCTTTTGTTGCTGTACATTAAAGGGACTTTGTCAACCTTTTGTGCATTATATAATTTCTAGTTAA
Organism: Neoceratodus forsteri; assembly: GCA_016271365.2. Classification (NCBI taxonomy): domain Eukaryota; kingdom Metazoa; phylum Chordata; order Ceratodontiformes; family Ceratodontidae; genus Neoceratodus; species Neoceratodus forsteri. Next base: position 297,071,893 of record CM057452.1, on the reverse strand, counting down.
ATACCCACATTTTATGATTGCTTACCTTGTTTAAAATTCATTGATGTTAGTAGTTGCTTAAACTGCCTTCTTTCTTAGTAGAACTGAAATGCATGCTAATGGTGCAGTTCTACCCAACGTTGTTTATTTTCAAATTCTTGACCTACTCTTGTTGCATTCTACCTGAACATTACAGCACCTCTAAAGAGTGCAGTCACTCATGATGCAGTTGTCTAATCTCTTCCTATTGCACCGTCAGTTGCTAGACTGTAGTAGCGGTGTTGCCAAGTCCAGAAAAGATGCAGTGGGAGTTGATCAAGCAATGTAAACAAACCTGTTCTTGTGTGGTAGTATCAGTAAGGGGGGGGGGCAATCAGTTTTTCACTTTTTAAAAGTAAAAGGGAATCAGATTCAACTGACCAGCTACATCAGCAGTCTCTACAAAATGTGAGCAATTATAATGTTTTTTTTTTTTAAACTAGAGACACTTTGATCCCTAAGGTGGTTGACAGTGTCCCTTTAAAGAGTGAAATATTTATTTGCAGGTTGCTATTTAATAAGCATGTACCAGAAGCACAGGAACATAGCAAAAGCAAGATGAACAAGCATCTGTCAGTGCCAGATATTCACCACTGGTATAGAAGCTTGGGGTAGTAGAATGAATGAAAAAGTTTATTGTTTGGCACAAAGCCATTACAAACAAGTAAAAGAATACAGATGCTTATAAAATCAGTTCATATAATAGTTACATCAATAGTCATATTAATGTATAAAGAACGAAAGGTCTACTAGTCTTTGTGTTACAGCATCAATAAAACATATTTTTTAAACATATGTCACCGGGGATATCTATAAAAACCCCAAGCACATCATGATTTTAAATCTTGTATCTTATATCAATGAGACCACAGCTTAAGTGTAAGCAGATTATGAGCTAGAGCATGTAGATTTTCATAGCTATTTGATTTAAATAGTTGAGCGAGTACTTGGTTTGGAGAGAGACGGAGTTTGGAATTATTGAGCCGAACCAAAATCTACAACTTCTTTCATATAATGGACATAATAAAACCATGTGCTTTAAATCATCATGTGTTTTCATATTACATTTACAATATTCAGTTTCAGAACATTTTTGAATAAAATAAGTGTAGTTTGCTCCATATAATTCTAACCAAAACTGTGTGATGATTCTATGTTTTTTTGGGTTTGGTAAGAATTTTGAGATATATTTCTAATTTATGGTCTGTTTTTAATGTTTTATACCTTTAATATAATTTCTTAGTTTGAAGAATTTCAAAGTCTTTAGTACTAGAGATGTCCGTTATTCTCTCCTTTAGTTGTAAAGCTATTTCTTTAAATGGTCTATAATGTATTTGATAGAGGAGATGACCCAGAACCATAGGATACAAGAAGGACGTTTTATTTTCCATTATAGGAGAAATGAATCACTGTGCATTATATTTTATTTCTTCTTCAAGACACATTCTTGGGAGTCTATGTTCTGGAAGAAGAAAACATTTCAAAACAAATGTAAGCTTCCTTTTAAGAATTATTGCAGATAAAGGTAATTGACCCAACTCCATTCTTAAAATCTCTGGGGAAACTGACTGGGGAACCCGAAGAATATAATGCAGTAACTTGTTTAATTGTACCTGCAAAACTTACAGATGATTTGGTGCCCATATCTCAGATGCATACATGATGCTCAATCTAATTTTAGCATTTATAACTTTGAGGGAGGCATGAATAGTCATCCCCTATTCGTGCAGAAAATCTTTTAAAAGCATTGAAGGCAGTATTAGCTCTAAGTTTCATTAATTGTATGTGGTTAGACCATGTAAAGTTCTGAGAAAAACATACCTCTAAGTAATCATAGGTCTTAAGAGTATGTATTCTTGTTTCCCCAGTATATAATGATGTTTTGTTTGTCTTTTTTCCCTGAAAGATTACCATATTTGTCTTCGAGTAATTTATAACCAAGTTATCATTATTACATACTGTAATATGTAAAAGTGATTGTCCTTTCTTTGGAGGCCTAACAGAGAGGTAGATATCAATACCAAGTCATTGGCATACACCAAAATTGGTACTCTTTTGTTTAAAACTTTTGGTGAGTGAAAAGTTTATACTGTATATAGGTTAAACAACGTGGGAGGTAAGTAAACAACCTTGACATATGCTGAGATTAGTATTTATCGGTGCTGATAGGTCATCTCGCTGATTAAATTTGACCTTTATCCAGGAATTTATATGCAATCTGATAAGTATGCCCAGTTGTGTTGCATCAAGTTTATGGCATTGTAGTTTATACCATAAGCATGAGTGTCTGATGGTATCAAAGGCCGATTTCAGATCAACAAAACAACAATACAGCTTTGCCTTGTTGACTTTTACATACTCCCAGATCAGGCAAATCAGAGAATAACAATGCTGCACCATTGACCGGTTAGCTCTGAATCCATTTTGGAATTCACAGAGAATGCGGTTCTCTTCTATCCAAGATTGCAGTCTATTCAATATAATTTTAAAGAAAAGCTTTTGTGAGTCATCAAGGAGAATGATTAGTCTATACATAAGGGGATCCACTGAATTTCCCATCCTCTTGAATATGGGGCAGATAATGCTGCCCTTCCAGCTATATGGTATTTCGGCACCTTGCGTGATATAATTAAAAATTATATGGAATATTGGTGCCTGCCATTCAGGGTAATATTTATAAACCTCCAAGTGTATAAGATTGGAGCCTGGGCTTTATTATTTTTTAACCAGGTCAGGACTTCAAATTTCTCTTCTAATGTAAAATAAAGAGGTTTGGGGGCATAAGATGGATCCACTGTTAATATATCAATTATTACCTCTGCCTGTGAAAAATACAATGAATGAAAATGTTGTTCCCAAATCAAAGGCATGATTGCTGCATCTACTGAATTTGAATATTAAAATGTAAAATGGAAAGGCCACATTGACCTGTTATGGGCCAAAATGATAACTATAGCCAATGCATTAAGGATCTTTAATGCCAAACTATGAAAAAGCTGTGTCAAAGGATATCTAACAGTAATGAATACAAAAGCTAATGCTAGCATAGTATATGTAGCAAAAGTGTAGGCTGCAGACAATTTAAATACATTAGAAAAAGTTATGAACAAACTCTACAGGCACATATTAATGATTTTTCAGTCTGTGTCAGCTGAGATACTAAAAAAGGAACTGGACCAATTTTCCTTACAGACTCTGGCCATTGGAAGGCAACTTATATTTATTATAAGGCTATTGCTAGTGTGATTGCCTGAAACATTGCTCTCAAGATGCTGTATTGAGGAAGAAACAGCCTATTCCATGAATGGGTTTACGTTTCCCTCAATACTTAAGATTAAAAAGTATTTGCTTCCTTATAGACTGCCCCATCTTATGGATGAGTTTGCCTTATATTCCACCACCTTACTTAAACAGATAATTAAGAATAGAGTGAGAGATATCTCAATGGCTAGTGACTTAAAAAAGCTAAACAATTTTTTTTAACCTTTTGTTTATACCAGGAGAGACACACTAAGTAGTGCTGTGCGGAATGTGGAATTCCACTGGCTGAATTAGTGCAGAATGACCATTCTGCCAGCAGAATTTCCTCCAAAATTTCACTTGTTCACCAGCAGAATTCTGCCTACTATGATCCGAGGAATAATATTCTGTGGAACACTAATTTTTCCACAGAAAATTATTTTGCAACAATGTTCGCAGAAAATATAGAGATCCATGGAATAATATTCCCTGGGACAGCAATTTTTCTGTGGAAAATCATTCTGCAACTATTTTATGTTGTGGAATTCCACCATTCCATTTCCAGTGGAATTTGGCAGAATTTTCAATATTCTGTGGAATTTTGTTCTGCCGGATTTGAAAATTCCACACAGCATTAACAGTAAGCTGGAAGCTTGTTTACAGGTGCAACCTGGGAGCAAAAGGAAGTTAAGTGATTTGCTCAGAGTCACACAGCATGCAAGTGGGGGCTGTGCAATTCAAACCCTGGTCTCCAGGTTTGCAGCTCAGAGCCTTAAGCCACGGCACTATACTGTCTCCATTTAAAATTCTGTCTTTGGTACAAACTATTTAAGCAGACACACAGTCTCGAACCATATTTGATGTGCATTCCTAACCCTAAGAAAAGAAGGATTATTACTAGATACAGATTTGAACTTTATAAAGCAAATTATATCTACTTCCAGCGAAAAAGATCCAAGACTGAAGCTCAGTTCTGCAAATGTGGCTTAAATCTATGCGATGATCTAAAACATACAACATTAATATGCCCTCTTTGTGCTAAACTATGGAAATATTGGTTGGGTGAAACTTTGGACTCCCTTGGTCTACCTCCCTCCGAATTGATTAAAGAATTATATACTTCTCAGGACGTTTGACTTCTGCACAAACTTGCAAGCTGCTTAGCAACTTTGCACTTATAAAGTTTATTCGCACAGTAATTTCTATATTAACTTAAGCACATTGCAACTGGACAATACTGATGGAAATATGAAATAGACTGGGTACTAACTTTGATGTTTATTGATGCACCAATGTACTTCTTGGCCCAGATATTCAAACTGCTCCCAAAAAGTGCTCAACAGCAGGAGCAAGCACAAGTCCACTGCGCCCATACGCAACAAGCACGATATTCAAAAACTGCACAGGCCAAGATGCGCCTATGGCCGACAACTGAATATCACAACACCTGCACCATAGTGCAACTAGGGAGGTGAAGCTAGCATATCTGATGCGCCATAGTGCAACAAGAGATGTTCAGCTGAGCAGTCCAGATGTGCCATAGCACAACCAGGGACACCCCCCAGCAGCAGGGCAGAAATGCAACAGCACAACCAGGGATTCAGGGGCCCACCCATGTTACAGATGGGCAGAGGAACACACAGCAGAACAGACATCGTCCCCCCACACCCCATGTACTGCACAACTGGGGAAGGGCTGGAATAACCACTGGCCCATGGATAGCAGCAACCAACCCATAGCCGGGCCATGGTGCCCCATCACACCCCCTGGCAAGCTATGACCGGCACACAAGGATGGCCGACCACCCCGTACCACACCATCCCACAAATGCAGAGCACACCCTGCACCATGATCCCCATACACCCTGCCCAGGAGTAGCACCCAACAGTGCAGGACACCCCATGCATGCCACCACCCCCACTGTGACAATGCAACCCTGTGCACCATGGAGCCATGCAAGGCAGCCCCACCATGGACACCCTGCAGCGGGTGGCAGCAGAGAGTGATGCAACATATGCATACACAGTGCCGCCCTTCACGTCCCCCCTGAGGTACAGCTGAGAGACTGACCTTGCATCAGCACATGAGGTACCCCACATGCAACAGGGCATGCTCCAGACCCCACCTCCAGCGGTACAGCACCCTGCACACCCTCCCAAGGACACATCCCGTCCCAGCAGTAGCCACAACAGCCACCACTGACACGCCAGCAGACAGTGCATATCACAGACATGCAAGGGTGTCAGCTGCACAGGCCATGGATGGTCTGACAGGGGTGCCATGCTCACAGTGCAGGCCCCATGGACCACTGCACACAGGCATCCAGTGCACAGAGTACAACACACAAACCACAGACAGTGACTGATCCCCCTGCCCACACCATAGGCGGTACACCTCTGCACACACACACACACACACACACACACGCCCATGTGTGCGCCACCCCTGACACCATGCACACCACTGCAGCTGAGCACCTGTAGCCCGCTGCAAATCAGAGACCACCACAGTTGTCATAACAAAACAAATGTATTTAAAATACAAAATACAAAAACTATATACAACTATATACAATGGGGGGGAAGGGCCACATACCAAGTGGGGGTGGGTAAGGGGCAGGGGTGAACATATGGGAGAGGGAAGAAGGGGTGTGAGGGTGGGTCCAGGGGGAAGGTGTAATTAGGGGCATGGAGTGATCATCGTCTGTCACAGTCCTCCTCCACGTGGTGCCGATGTCGACTCCTCCTCCTCACTCTGTGGTGGTCCATTCTCTGCAGGCACTCCAGGGTTGCCCTCACCACCTGGAGAAGCTCCTGCAGTCCTCGCTCCAGCACCTGGAGTTGCTGTCCACCTAGGACGAGGGAGCAGAGTCAATAAGTGTGACTGTCTAGCCCCCTGCAGCCCACCCATTGTACATGGCATACAGCCATGTGCCATGCCCCTGTGATGGTGTGTGACCACCCACAGTGAATGTGTCCACAAGACCTGCCTACCCAGGCAGCCACAGCCATATGGACCACTGCACACATCCACCGCCCATGTCCTGCACAGCACCACCGTGGCAGTACAGTGACTTGGCTATGCGGTGTGAAGGCAGTGGCACAGCCATGTGCCCGATGCACACATGGACCACCATTGACACACTCCCAGACATGCAGTGCCACTGGACAGTGCTGACTGTAACAAGTTGCGTGCATGGCAGTGGTGTCAATGGATTGTGGCCATGCCCCGCTGGCCGCCCAATTATACAACATGCAATAGTAATCATGGATGTAAGGCACTCACCATCATCAGGGTGGTCCATGCGCCTCTGACCACCATCACCCCTCCTGGCTTGCTGCTCCTCCAGGCAGCACCTCTGGTCTATGGCCTACTGGCGTTCTGCGGGCCTTAAGGTGCAAAACATGGAGAGAGTAACATCAGTACAATCCTGTAGTTCCCCCTCCCTCATGTGTGCAATCCCACACAGCCAGACCCACCACCACCCCACCCCGATAACACCACCACGGCCAACACCGGACGCCCCCCATGTGCCGGACACATGCAACCATGATACCCGTATGGACGATAAAAGTGTATGGATATTGCACCTACCTGGCCATGGCACCATGCCCCTCCTGGCATGTGCCCGCAGGTGGGCAAGCAGGTCCAGGTCCCTCCACCTCAGGTCCCCATATCTGTGGTGGCACTGCTCTGCCATCCGCTCCATACCAGTGGCCTCCTCCAGGGCATCGGCCACCTCCTGCGTCACCTGACTCCTGGCCCTGTCCAGGGGTGCCTCTCCAAATAAAGGCCCAACATGTGGCTCCACAATGGCAACAAGGTTTGCCAGCTCCACCTGGCTCCACTACACAGCATGCATCCATGCCATCTCTGCTGCTCAGTTCAGTCAAAATGGCGCTCTGCAGCAAGGTCCTGCCAGGTGCAGATGCTGCGTGGTACGGCGCTGCCATTCCCTATCGTGCTGTCACTGAACAGCGTGATAGTGGTGCACCCATGCCTGATGAATGGCGCCTAGGGGGCAAAGGTCCGGCACAGGGTCAAGGGTCTCTGGTGCACAGACAGCCATAGCGCGATTGAACCCAATGTGTGTAGCACGATTGGGTGCCTGTGTGCCACCTCCTGTAGCAGCCTACCGAGCTGTTGCCCCAATGTGCCTACCACGCCCCAGTGCCACAGCGCCATATAGGTGAACAGCACTGTAGCACCACTGGCACAATGGTGGCCATGCCCTGCATTGCCTTCCGCACACAGCATGTCAGCAGTGCAGCAGGCATCTGCATCATCAACCCGAGCATGCGCAGTTATGTGCGTACTGCGCATGTTACAGAACTGCGCCCTTGGCTCAGCACGTTCAACACAATTGCACAAAGTGCAACAGCACACTATTCAGCCGGCAAATGCAAATCAGCTAATCAGCCATTCAATGGCGCAGTCACTGCATTTGCGTCCACTTAAAAATGCGCCTCGCCTCATTTGCATGGGTTACACTATAAAAGTGCGACATTGGGCTGCACTGGCCATAGTCGGTTACAGCAGTCTATTGCAGTGAGTTGCATGCTGTTTGGGAGTGTGGACTGTGGATTTTGGGACATGCATGGGACTGCACAGTCACAGGTAACACCTGTCATTCTCACAGGCTGAATCATGACCGAGTGTGTTGTGGAGGAAGAGGAACAGAGTCGTGGGAGGAAGAGGAGGCCGAATATCACTAAGGCCAAGACAGATGCCCTGTTTGAGGCGTACCTAGACCAGGAGGCACTTCTCAGCGGATGCCAGGGAACATCACAGGCCCGTGCTACATAGATACATAGACAGTGTCAGCAGATAAGGGCCTATGGCCCACCCAGTCTGCCCATTTGAGCTTGTAAGTTCAGTTTGTTTTCCTAGAAGTCTGTTGCCCCTTACCCCTGACCTCCAGAATTCCTTTACGTCTATCCCATGCATTCTTATATCCCGTGGTTGTTTCAGCCACCACCACTTCCTCTAGCAGGGTGTTCCACTTGTCCACCACCCGTTCTGTGAAGAAATTCTTTCTCATGTTTCCTCTGAATCGTCCTCCCTCCAACTTCATCTCATGCCCTCTAGTCCTGGAACATCTTTTTCACTTAAAAATAGTGTTTTCCTGCACCCTGTTTCTCCCTGTAAGATACTTGTATGTCTCTATCATATCCCCTCTCCCTCCCTCTCTCCAGGGAGTCATGTTCAGTTCCTTCAACCTGTCTTCATAGGACTTCTGATGCAATCCATGCACCATCTTTTGTTGCCCTCCTCTGAACCTTTTCTACCCTGTCTATGTCCTTACGTAGGTATGGTCTCCAGAACTGTACACTGTACTCCAGGTGGGTCCTCACTAGTGTCTTGTATAGCTGAATTATGACCTCCCTTTCCTGCTGGTGATGCCCCTGCCTATACATCCCAGCATCCTATTTGCTTTACCTGCTGCCTTGTCACACTGTTTCCTACCTTGAGGTCATCAGAGATGACAACCCCAAGATCCCTTTCCTGCTTGGTGCATGCTATATCCTCACCACCCAACTGATATATTGTGCCAGGGTTTTTGTGCCCCATATGCATTATCTTGCACTTCTTTGCATTGAATTTCAAATGCCAAACCCCTGACCATTCTTCAAGTTTCTGCAGGTCCCTTCTCATTCTGTCTACACCCTCTGGTGTGTCTACTCTGTTACAGAGCTTTGTGTCATCAGCGAACAGTGAAATTCTGCCTTCTAGGTCCTGTGCAATGTCACTGATGAAGATGTTGAATAGGACCGGTCCCAGCACTGATCCCTGTGGTACCCCACTGGTCACTCTTCCCTCTGTGGAGTGACAGCCATTTACCACCACCCTCTGTGTCCTGCAACCCAGCCAGTTACCTACCCACCAGACTACTATCCTGCCCAAACCCATATTCCTCAGTTTGTGTAATAGTCTTCTATGTGGCACAGTGTCAAAGGCCTTGCTGAAGTCCAGATAGGCCATGTCCACTGCCCTCCCCTGATCCACCTCCCTAGTCACCCAGTAAAAAAATTCAATGAGGTTGGTCTGACATGACCTCCCCCTGGTGAAACCATGCTGCCTTGGGTCCTGTAGTCCATTGACAACCAGATGTTCCACCAATCTCTCCTTCAGTAGTGCTTCCATGATCTTCCCCACTACCGAGGTGAGGCTGACTGGTCTGTAGTTCCCTGCTTCCTCTTTGTTGCCACTTTTGTATAAGGGGACTACATCTGCTGTCCTCCAGTCTTTGGGTACCTCCCCTGTTTCCAGTGAAAGGCTAAACAGGATAGCCAGAGCTTCAGCCACCACCTCTCTTAGTTCTTTAAGGACCCTGGGGTGCACCCCATCTGGCCCCATTGCTTTATCAACTCTTATTACTTCCAGTTCCTTCAGGACCCTTTCTCGTGTAAGGACTTGTGTCCATTTGCACCATTCTCACCCTTGTACTCCTTCAGACCCATTACCCTCCTCTTCCTCAGTAAAGACTGAGCAGAAATACCTGTTCAAATGTCAGCTTTACTGTTGTCATCCCCACACTGCCCCCATCCTCCCCTTCAGTCTCACTATCCCTCCTTTGTCTTTCTTTTTCACTTATGTACCTGTAAAAGGTTTTGTCCCTCTACCCACTGATTTTGCAATGTGTTCTTCTGTCTGAGCTTTGGCTTCCTTACTGACCTCCCTGCCTCCTTTTGCTTCTCCTGGTACTTCTCCCTATCCCTTCTGCCTGTGTCTTTGTATTGCCTGAATGCAATCTTTTGGCTTTCACTTTCTTTGCTACCTCTTGGAAAACCATAATGGTCTCCTCTTCCTTTTCCTCTTGCTAACCTGCTTAATGCATAATTCTGTTGTTCTTGTAATCCCCATTTTAAATACTGCCCACTGTTCCTCAACCCTGATTCCTGTCCATATCTCTTAATGCTCTTTCAAGTATCTCCCATTTTCCCAAAGTCTGCCCCTAAATCCAGGATACGTGTTTTTGTGTGGTTTGGTTCTGCTCTTTCTGTGATTTCAAACCACAATGACTGGTGGTCACTGTTTCCCAGGTGCTCCCCACTGTTACCCCCATCACACTGTCCCTGTTTGTGAGCACAAGGTCCAGTATTGCCTTCTGCCGAGTTGGTTCCATGACCAGTTGCTTGAGGAAGGCACCCTGAAGGAGTCCAGGATAAATCTGCTTCTTAGTTGATGCTGCTGCTGGAATGCTCCAGTCCACGTCTGGAATATTGAAGTCTCCAACCAGTACTACCTCACCTTTGTCTGCCATCCTTTGGATGGCTAGCATCAACCTCTATCTGTTTCTTCCTCCTGGGCTGGTGGTCTATAGACCACACCTGTGCGGATGGCTGTCCCCATTTTCCTTTCCAGCTTAACCCACAGTATCTCTCCCATTTTGTTCCTCCTGGATCTCTGTGGCCCTTTATGTCATTTTCACAGTGCCACTCCTCCTCCCTTCCTGCCTGCTCTGTCTCTTCTGAATATGTTGTAGCCAGGTATGGTCATCTCCAGTCGTGGTTATCATTACACCAGGTTTCAGTGATGGCCACAATGTCCAGGTCTGACTGTACCATGACAGCCTCCAGATCTTCCATCTTGTTGCTAAGGCTCCTGGCATTTGCACACATGGCATTCCATGATTTGACATCCCTAGACTGTTTCACTGTTCTACTCGAGTCCCTTCCTTGGTTGTCATTTATCCCTGGTTCTCCTTGCTGTCTGCCCTTCTGCTGAATTTTGCCCCTGTGCTGCTGAATGGGAGGAAGTGGTGCATGCTGTAAACCTGCATGGCAGCCACCAGCACTCTGTGCAGGAGTGCAAGATGAAGATGGGCCAGACAGGTGGAGGATTAAGGAGAAGGTGGCAGCCATCAGGGCAGCATGGTCTGTGACAGGTGGGGGACAGCTGGAGGTGCTATGCCTGATCCCACAGGAGGAGCAGATCGCTGGCAGCATGCAGTGTTGTGCCATTGAGGGTGTTCCGGGTGGTGGATTCCAGATGGGTGGTAGCCCGTCACTGCATGGTAAGTCATGGTCTGTCTATTGGGGGGGACAGGGTAGGTCACATGCAGTAACGCAACTTTGTTTTCCCTTACAGCTACTGAGCATCTGCATGGGTCAGCGGTGGTGGGCTTCTTCACTGAGGCCGGTCACATGGAGATGGAGGAGGGCCCATCCACCTCCACAGGAATACGTGGCTCAGGGCAACAGTGGGCCCGAATAGACGTCCAGACTGATGTTGGTGGAGCAGGTGCGGAGGAGGCCCTGCCCATGTCCCAGCATGCCAGCATCCACGGATGCCGGCATGCTGAGACTAGGGCTGGTGCCGGATCTGTCACCGATGATGATGTCACTAACGTTGACAAGTGTGTGCCACAGGATGGCCACACAGCAGGTTACATCACGGCCATGACTGTGGGTGGTGCTGCTGTGGAGGCCTGCATGTCATCACAGTCCCAGCCTGTGCCTGTCAGCACTGGTGGGGCAGCACTGGTGTGTGTACAGGACAGTGGGACTGTTGCGGCCACTGTGGCAGCACCATTGAGCCCTGGGGAGCGGCAGTCAGAGGGGCAGCATCAGCAGTTGGCCAATGGGCATGGGGGTACAGTGTCAGGGGGCGGCATCAGTGCACCACCTGTGGACATGCCCCGGCCTGGCCCTGGTGTGCAGTGCCCAACCTCAAGGGGTGATGAGCATCAGGGCCACGAACACACTGAGGGACAGCATGCCGATCAGGCAGATGACCTCTTGGATGAGCACACCCCCATACTGCAAGCATCAGTCAATCAGCAGATGTGGCTTGTGACGGTGGTGTATGCACTCAGTACGGCTCTGTGCCAGGCAGAGGAGCATAGCAGCAGAGGCACCACTCTGCTCTTGGCATGGATGGACCAGTTGCGGGAGGATGTGACCTCTGCCATTGACAGGCAGACACAGGCATTCACTGCTGTCATGGCCACATTGGGGCACACAGTTATGTGCCCATGCGTTGCAGACACCATGCAGTGCACTGTCCATCCCTCATTCCCAGCGTCGTTTGTCACCATCCTTGTTGACACCGGGTTCAGCTGTGGGCATCCCGAGCACGCCTGGCGCAGGCATGTTCGGTGTGCTGCTGACCCCTGTGCGAGCACAGTCACGTTCATGCAGTGGAACCCCTGGGGGACCGTCGATGCCACCCCATGAGGCCAGTGGTCAGCCTGTCACTGCTGGCAGGTCTCGGCGGGGCCACCCACGCATCCATGGTGACTGTGGCACGTGACTGACCTGTCTCCCAGCACGGGTACTGTCTTATGCTGCCCTGTGTGCATTGTGTCATTCAGTGGGCAATGCATGGGTGTTTATCCGGGCCCTGCATGCACACACACGGTCCATCTGTACACCCTCCCAGCTGCTGTCCACAGTTGCATGTGCATGATGATTCCTGCATTGCACTGTTCACCACTGTGCAATGGTGCCCAGCATCTGGCACACGCACAATGACAGCCAGTGGGCATGGTGGTCTGTGGACATGTGTGTGGCTAGGGGTGGCGTTCTGGATCGGCATGCCTCCTACCCTTTGTGCATGTCTGGTGAGTTGTGTGTGTGTGTGTCTGACCGCGTGCCATGTTAGACCTCGCCCATCCCTGGTGGTGTATGTGGTTCCATGCCTGGCCACTTCTCTTGATGGCATGCACCCCGGGGTGTGTCCATGGGTGTTTGTGGGTTGTGCCTTTGCCACTGGTGGTTGCACATGGCCCCATGACTTATCTGGGTTGGCTGAAGTGCTCCTCCATGATGGTGTCCCGGTGCAGCTGTGCCAGCCGGAGCAGTTGGGGGTCCCGTCACCCAAGGGGGGGCTGCTCATCACCATTGTCATCTTCCCCATCGCTGTCCCCCTCTTCAATCTGTAAAGCTATCCCACATTCATTGGCCATGTTGTGCAGGATGCAACATGCCAGGAATAGCCCGCAGGCCTTTGAGGGGCTGTACTGTAGGGCACCACCGGAGGTGTCCAGGCAATGGAAACATGCCTTCAGCATACCGAACACCAGCTCAATGACATTAAGTGTGGTGGCATGTGCCTCATTGTAGCATTGCTGTGATGGGGTCACGGGCCGCCGGTATGGTGTGAGCAGCCAGGGACGGAGGGGATATCCACTGTCACCCATGTGTAGAGGGTGGAGGTTAGTTTGGTGATCAGCATCGCCCTGCCCTGGGCCATGTAGGCCACTACCCATGTCACCTCTGACCATGCCCCTCCCAAGCCCTAAGTTTGTCCATGTGGTTTGCAAACTCACCCACTAAGTGGCCAAGGGGGATGTCCCCACTCTCAAATCTGTGGCACAGTGCCGACTGGTGCCAGATGAAGGCATCGTGTGCTCCCCCAAGGTGCGTGGCACAGACATTGATTATGCACCCCCTGGCATCGCATACCACCTGGCAGTTGATGCTGGCATAGCCCTTGCGATTTATGTATGCGGCCCCCTCAAGGCCAGGTGGTGTGCAGATGGCCACATGGGTGCAGTCTATTGCCCCAGCATGCCAGGCATATGTGCTACCCTGCGGAACTCCTGTATGTTTGCTGTGCGCTCCGCCAGCGTGCTGGGGAAATGAATGTACTCCGCAGCATGTGGCAGCAGTGCGCTGAATAATTGGGTGAGGTGGCATGATGCAGCCGACTGGGTTATGCCTGTGGTGTCCCCTGTTGGTCTCTGGAAGATACCCGTGGTGAGCAAGCACATGCAAGCTGTCACTTTAGTCTCCACTGACAGAGCATGGCTCCGTCGTGTGGGTGCCTGCATCACATCACTGCACAGCTCACAGAACCACCTCAGAATTGTCTGATTCAGGTGATACTGGCCCACAATCTCAGTATCACTGTACAGCTCGAAGCTGGTGCGGGCTCGGTACTGCCTGTTGGGGGCATACCGCCGATGGGCCCTTCCATGGCCGCGCCCCCCTGCTGCCCGCCTTCTCACCCCCCTCATTACTGCCTCCATCTGGATGGTGGCACTGGCCATGTCCCTGGATTGTGTTCACCCCCCCAGCAGCTGTTTCTGTGTTCCCTCTGCTGTCCTGGCTGCTACTTCCCCTGCACCGGGAACACCTAAATATGGTGGCCTCGGTGCTGTGTGGCACTTCCCCCTTCTGCACTGGCTGTGTCTCCCCACATCTTCCCTGTGCCTCTCTATTCAGGGTGCCCTTTCCCTGGCCTGCCCTGTGTGTCCCTCCTGCCCTCTTTGTGCAGCTATGGTTCAGCCTCATGTGCCTTCCCTGTAGCATTCTTGCACCTCTCCCTTGTTCCTTTTTATTTTGGCTCATTTCCGCTATTGAGCAACTTCCACTTGCTCCCCTATTGTGTATGGCGCATGTTGTTGAATATCACACTATGCCATTTATGCATGGTTCCTCCCCCTTCAGTTGTGCATACATTCATTATCATTGCACTATTGATCAGCGTGATTTGGGGGGGGCGCAACTGCCTCCCGCTGAATATCGCAGAATGGCGCACTTTTGGACTTGCGCTGGCACAACCCTATTGCACATGGCGAAACCCTTTTGAATATCTGGGCCCCTGTTTATAATATGCACAATACATTTTTTGTGATTGTACAAATCTATGATTTTAAAGAAATTCAAAAGGTTTTTGTGTTTTTTACTTCTAACAGTTTTTTACTCGTAATGGCTAAATTGCTGAACAGTAAAACAAATTTATACTCTCACTTGAATTTGAATATTGTACTGTATATACCCTTGGCTCACAAGTGTCAAAAATTGCTTAGTGTCTTTATTTTGTATTGTTTGTCTAAGCTTGTCCTATTGTCCTATTTGATTTTTTTTTCCCTTTGTTAATAATAAATTTTTCCTTGCTTTAGTTAGTATTTCATGATTTATTGAAGGGTTATGTTTAAGTTTCTGTACCAAGCTATTAATTTGTTTTTTGCTTTGATACAAGTACTATTGAACCATGTATGATTTTTAATACTATTAGGTTTATTCTGAAACAAAAAAGGTCTGATATAATTAGCTATCTGTTGCCAATTGCCAATAGTTTCCTTCATAGATATTCCTTTGTTCAATATATCCTCTCTGAGATCTGTAATTAGAGAAGCATAGAAAAGATTTGTTAAATTATCTTTTACATGATTCTGTCATCTGATCCTGTGGAGATTCAGAAATTCTAAACTTTGTTGTCCCTGGCCCAGATATTCAAAAGGGTTGCGCCATGCGTAACAGGGTTGCTCATGCGCAAGTCCTACATTGCGCCATTCTGCGATATTCAGCAAGAGGCAGTTGCGCCACTGAAAACAGGTTGAGCAACAGCGCAATGGAAATGAATGCATGCTCAACAGGAGGGGGAGGAACCATGCATAAACTGCGCAACCCGATATTCAGTCGGGTTGTGCAGAGTTGTGCAGCCGCAACCCCAACCCGTGCCTCTGCACAACTTTGAGCCAAAAAAAGGATTGCTGAGGCCACCTCAGGTGAGCTGCTGTATTGCAGGCGCAACACAGCAGCTGCCACCCGTGGCTGGCCCCAACCCAGTCCCTGTGCCCCCACCAGCCCGATCGTGGTCAGAACGTAAAAACAACCCCCAGTGCCCGATCATGGGCAGAATGTAAAAGACCCCCAACCCGAATATCTCCCTGGTGGTCCGGTGGACCGTAATGCCCAATCGTGGGCAGAATGTCCAGTGACAACCCCCAA
Source organism: Neoceratodus forsteri (assembly GCA_016271365.2). Lineage (NCBI taxonomy): Eukaryota > Metazoa > Chordata > Ceratodontiformes > Ceratodontidae > Neoceratodus > Neoceratodus forsteri. The sequence goes on along the minus strand of CM057452.1, from coordinate 297,055,952 downwards.
ACATCTCTCTGGTGTCTAGTGTCCCCCACCCCACCGACCCATGAAGCCCCACCACCCCGCCTCCCCGGCAGCCGGTGGGTGGCAGCATCCCACCACCTGCCGCCTGCCATTTACTGATCAACCAGGTTGCACGCTCCGGACAGCTAGTCACGGGCACAGCGAGTCTACCGCACATACGACAGTCCAGATTTGTGAATGGCAAATCTGGACTGTCATGTACGGTATGGGCTGATGCCCATTGGCTCTAGCCTGCACCAATGGGCGTCAGCCCCACCGACAGTCAGTCGGTGGTGGCAGGGCGGCAGGCGGGTGGGATGCTGCCGCTCGCCGCCGCCAGGGGGAGCGGTGTGGGCTTCATGGTGGGTGGGTGGGGGGGACACTAGACACCAGGGAGATGTTTGGGGGTTGTCACTGGACATTCTGCCCACGATCAGGCATTATGGTCCACTGGACCACCAGGAAGATATTCGGGTTGGGGGTCTTTTACATTCTGCCCACGATCGGGCACTGGGGGTTGTTTCACGCTCTGCCCAAGCGATCGGGCATTGAGAGCTGTTTGGGGGTTATTTATGATATCGCCTGCCCACGATCGGGCATTGGGAGATGTGTGGGTGGGGGGATTGTTTTCACCTTGTGCCCGCGATCGGGCTGCAGGGTGTGTCGGTCCCCGACGGCTGCTGCCTGGCAGGGCGGCCAGGCGTAAGTCCTCAGGGATCGGCTCACCTACATGCTAATGGCATGCAAATGGGGCCATAATCAGATGCAAATGGCCCCCCCTGTGCCTTGCATGAATTATGGCCCCATTTGCATGTCACCTTTTGAATATCGGAAATTTGCGCATGGCACAATGGTACTTGTGCCACCGCAAGTTTAATGCTCAACTCTGACAACTTGCGGTGGCACAAGTTTCACTGCGCCATGCACAGTGGCTGTGGCTGGGGGGTGATATTCAAAGGAGTTGTTCAATAGCGCAACTCCTTTGAATATCGCCCCAGCCACAACCCTGCATAACTCTTTTGAGCAGCGCAAGGGCTTGCGCCTCAGAATGGCGCAGTTTGAATATCCAGGCCTCTGTGTTTTGGTGTTTGACCAATCTTAAATATTTGTTACGACTTTAATTTCTAATGGGTGATGAGCAGATTCAGTATGCTCCCTTGCAGTTAAAGATAACAGGATCTTAACTGCTTCAATATTGGTCCACAGTTGATCTATTAATGATGAGTCCATTGGCCCATTAATTGTTTGTGCTCCTTCATAGTCACCCTTTATTCTTCCATTCATTATATTGCAGCCTGCATTCATCAAACTGTAGATTGTAAAAGGAGTTTACCTTGCTTGTTGGTTTTCTGATCTTTCGGTCTCCTTTTGAGCATTATGTTTGGATTAATCTGAGAGAGGCAATCAAACATGTCATCTTGTAAATTTTCCCTGAGATCTTCTTGTAGTACTCTGGTGTTAAAATCTCCTATTATAACTAAAGGGCATAATTCATATGAATCAGTGAGTGATTCAATATACTTTGTAAATTCTGATCATTCATGGCCCACTGTGTTTTTTTTTTCATAAGGGTGGAATATAAGTATTCATTATAATTATTTTGAAATCACTAGTTTCTAATAAAAGTGGAAGTATGGTTTTGAGAAGAATAACTAATAATGTAACTGGCATGTTTAAAGCTGTTTCTATGTATGTGGCTATGCCAGCTAGATCTTTACCTCCTTTTGTTGATTTAGGTGCTGGTAAAGCATAGCCTGTGTAACCAGGAATCATAGGAAGATCCCTTTCTATACTCCAGGTTTCCTACAAACACATAACATTGCAATCAGTTAAAAAGCCCTTACATACAGAATCTGCTAATTGTTTCACCAATCCTTGTATATTCCAAGACAAGATCATTAGAGTTTTCCCAAGATAAGTGTTTTGATTATTAGATATAATTGTCATTTGACATTTACTGTAGATATTGGGTTAAATCTATTTACTGTATTAATTTGGTGTACACTATGATTACCATTGAAGTTTATCAACGAAGTCACATCTGTTACATATATCCCTATACTGTCCAAGAATGGAGTCATTTCCTCTATTGCAGCTTTCATTTGGGGTTTTCTAAATGTAACATCTATTTGTGGATATGATGTTAGTGCCTCATGTACTTCAATCCATTCTATGACATTCATCCCCAGGGGTCTATTTAAAATCCTAGAAAAGAAAGCTACCATTTCCTTCTTTATTAAGCCATAATCGTACTTCTTTTGGACATTCCAACCAAATATTGCAATAGTTCTATTTTCCCAATTAGCTTGTTGTGATAATTCATATTCTGAGATCAAATTTAAAACTCTATTATTACATTCTTTTTGTTTATCTTGGTTCTGGGTCACCCCCCCATTATTGTTTGGAACAGTTTGGAGGAGGGGGTAAGACATTTACACCATTTACCCTTGCTTCAGGTTCTTTTTGCCAGATGTTATCTGCCAGTTCCTTTGACGTACAGTATAGAAGGAGACAATCAGGTTTATTTGGGCTGGGTAGGTGAGTAACATACATATCCCTCTTGTTAAAAGGCACGTATAATCATTTACTCAACCATTCCTGAATTTTCACCATATTTTCCTGATATAGAGGTTGCACTCCCTACATCTCCATGAGGTATTCACTGTTATTCTGCTGATCTTCCTCAGAGCACGTTAAACATTCATTATTGTCTTGCTTATTTTGTTGCCTATCAATCCTTACATATTGCTCAATATGTATCTCCTTGGTCTCGCTCTCTATTTCCAGGCGTCCAAGGTTAGATTTCCCCTCCCTCTTGTCTAGTTTCTTCGCTGTCAGTTTTGTTTTGTGTTAGAGTGTCTCTTTCTTTTATCGCAGTTTGTTGGGACAGATTTCTTTCTCCTATTTGGTTTCCTTCACTTATTTTTTCCTACTATCTTAGTTATGTTATGAGGTTCAGACATTGTTATCTTGGTGTCAGTTACAAAGTCCTTGATTTTTTGTTCTGAAATAGTGACCTTTTTGGCCCTATTTTTTTTTTTTATTTTTAGAGGTGCAATTTCTAACTTTCTTCTGATTCCCTTTTAGTTTTCATCTGCCTTTTTGTGTATTTCATTTGGTTGAAATTTCCGGATCCTCCATTTCCCTAACAAAGGGTTGTGGTAGATTCACATGTATTCCTCTATTTATTTTTTCAGAGTCATCACTATCTTCCATGGATGTTTTTCCTGCAAGACTCTTTCTTAGATTATCAAGATTGGCTTTGTTAAAAAATACATCTGATCTAAGATTTGCCAGCTCTTCTTTTAGGACCCACAGATTTGCTAACATAATCACATTTGCAAAGTATGGGTTCTTGATTGTCTCTAGCATTTGCTGAGATAGTGACTAACAGGTGATAAAGTTTTCATTGTCATATTTATCTTTCTCTAAACCATTTATACAAGTTTGTCCTTTTGATTTATTATCATTTTATGTTATAATATTTGAATCTATGGTTGCTGGAGAAAAAATAGGGATGATGACTCACTAATTTTAATTGAGGTTCTAAGACACTCTCTTTTTTGTTCATCTGCTAGTTTTTGTTTTAATCCTAGTATTGTATGATCCAATTTGTGTATAACTGGAGTTAGATCTTCTGGACTGAGATGTAGTTTAGCACCTTTTGGATATTCGTTCTTCTTATATGTTTCTCCTACAAATGTACACAGGGAGGCTGTTGCCTTTTCATTTTCATTTTCATGAGATGCCCAGATCACAGGAGATCTTAAAACAGAGTCATTATTTTTTACATTGGTGTAGTACCAGGGAGTTGTCTTCAAAGAAACTCATAATGTACAGTGAGTCTAATGACAATGCTTCCATGCATAAGGCTGGTCTGGTAGTATTATCTATCTTTGAAGATCCTGCTGCTTGGTCAATAGCTCCAATATTTGTACAAGTTAATTGTGCCAGTGTAGACTGCTGTATAAATCTTGTTATTTATTTATTAAAGAGTTTCACCAGGAAGGGCACACTGAGCAACAAGTTGCTTGTCTCATGGTGCATCCTGGGGGAGAGGGGAGTTGGAGTAATATACAATTAACATACATCATTAAGGAAACTTACAGTAAACATAGCTGGATTTGGCTTACATGAAAGGCAAGGCAACTTTTATTTTTCAGCACCCAATCCCAGAGGTTCTGGGCACCGTACAATAAAAAAATCAAACTTTAAACATTACAAATAATCAACATTCTAATTAAAACCTATATAACACCAATAAAGAAGGGACTAAATTGTCAGCAAAATTCAATAACCGCAGTTAAATAACCCCTGTATTAACTACAAAACAGTGTCTGGGAATGCCCAGCTAAACAGGAAAGTCCTTGAGGTGGTCCTTGAATGCCTTGACTGCAGTGATGATTTTCCATATAACAATAGCATAACATGTAGTAGAACAGCAACTATAACATTGATTTGTGTACTAGCAAGTAGGAGAATAACAACAGTAACACAGTGTCAGTGCTTAATACATCCAGCAGACCAGACCTGGGTTTGATTCTCACAACCTCCACTTGCATACTGTGTGACTCTGAGCAAGTCATTTAACCGCCCAGTGCTCCCAGGTCACCCATGAAAACAGGCACTTGTGCCTAGTGGGCCTTACCCAGTTACCAAAGACTAAAATAAAAATAAAATAAATAAATGGAGGGACACAGTGTAGCAAGGGGAGGTCAGTTACAGTTACAGTTAATGGAGATAAAATTTCACAAAGCAGAGGAAATAGATGAGAGGGTGGAGGAATGACACATTTTTTGGGGGGGTAAGTTCCACAGTTTAGGGAAACAATAAGTGAAGGCAGCCTGTCGAGTGGAAGCCATGTGGTAAGGGATACCTAAGGTGCGGGGGTCAGATGACCTAAGTGATTGGGTGTGGGGGACAGCTAATGAGGAGCTAAGATAGGTAAGGAGAGATCCAAACCAAAATGTGGAGATGAATTTGGCACAGTGAAGGAGACAACTGTTTTCTAATGAGGGGAAAGCCAGAGAGTGGAAAAGTTCACAGTAGTGACTAAGATATTAAGAAGTAAGTATTTTCAGATCTTTAGGGTTTTTTCCATATTTATGTCCATTATATTCTCCTTTCCCACCTTTTCTGAAGCTATATCTTCTAATATACTAGTCTGTCATTTTTTTAAGTTCTTGTTCCTTGTGTGTCTTTTTTTTTTTGGTATTTTTTGTTTTAATTTAGTATCTCCTGAGCTATTTGTTATAGAAACATAGACTTTGACAGCAGATAAGGACTGCTTGACCCACCTAGTCTGCCCATATTCCTACCTACAGGATCAGCTGTAGATCCTATTTAACCAACAGCCTATTTCTTCCTACCACCAACAAAAATTGTCTTATGTCTGTCCCATGCAGTTTTGAATTCTCTCACAGTTTTAGACCCTACAACCTCCTCAGGAAGGCTGTTCCATGCATCCACCACCCTTTCTGTGAAAAAATACTTCCTCGCATTGCCCCTGAGCCCCCCCACCATCTTCAAATTGTGTCCCCTTCTTCTTGAACATCTCTTTTTCTGAAAGATGCTACCCTCTTGGACTTTGTTGATTCCACTTAGGTACTTAAAAGTTATCATGTCCCCCCTCTCCCTCCTTTCCTCAAGGGTATACATGTTAAGCTCATTTAGTCTCTCCTCATATGGCTTCTCTTGCAGACCCTGCACCATTTTAGTTGCCCTCCTCTGGACTGCCTCCATCCTGTCTATGTCCTTGCAGAGATGGGGTCTACAGAACTGGACACAGTACTCCAGATGGGGTCCTCACCAGCTGTCTGTACAGAGGGATAACAACAACCTGTTTTCTGCTGGTGATGCCTCTCCCTATATATCCCAGTATCCCCCCAGCCCTCTATACTGCCTTCTCACATTGCTTGCTAAGCTTAAGGGCATCTGATATGATTAACCCCCCTGCGGTCCCTTTCCAATTTTGTTGTTGTTACTGCCTCCTCCCCCATTGTGTAATCTTCCTCTGTGTTTTTGTTTCCCAGGTGCATTATTTTGAAATTCTTTGCAATCAATCCAAGCTGACATACTTCTGACCATTCCTCCAACCTTACCAAGTCCCTTCTCATCCTTCCCACACCTCCTTGTATACCAACCCTGTTGCAGATCTTTGTGTCATCTGCAAAGAGGCATACTTTTCCTTCCAGTCCCTCTGCAATGTCACTTATAAAGACGTTAAAAAGGACTGGACCCAGTAATGAACCCTGCGGTACCCCACTAGTAACCCCTCTTTCTTCAGAGTGGACTCCATTTACAATTACCTTATGTGTCCCTTTGTCCAGCCAATGTTTTACCCAGGCTACCACCCTGGGACCCACTCTCAGGCTGGTTAATTTGACTATTAATCTTTTGTGTGGGACTGTGTCAAATGCCTTGCAAAAGTCTAGCTAGGCCATGTCCACAGCCCCTCCCTAGTCTACTGCTTTGGTCACCCAGTCAAAGAAATCAATTAGATCATCTGACATGACCTTCCCACTGTGAACCCATGCTGCCTTGGGTCCTGTGCCCCACTGATCTCTAGGTACTCAACAATTCTTTCCTTCAGAAGTGATTCCATCACTTTCCCTACCACAGAGGTCAAACTAACAGGTCTGTAGTTTCCTGCCTCTGTCTTGCTCCTGTGTTAAATTTATCACTTCTTGTATTTACCATCTCGTAAGCTGTGTCTTTCCCAAGTAGCGCCAACAAAAACTATTGTATATTTAGCTGCCTACAAAAGGGTAACAGTTATCATACAACAACCTAGTTTCCTTTCTTACAGCACTTTAGTTTTGTTTCAGTAGTACAATAGTCAATCAGATTAGAAGAGGCTGAATAATAAAATAAAATATCTCTGTATGACATTCAGTTTAACTTCCTTTTGGTACTATAGTAAACAAGCATTTGTCAATGCCGAACATTCACTTGCAGGTATTTGCAGTAGTGTTTGGCATGTATGGTGCTTTACCCTAATGCCCTGTGCAATTGCTGGTATTTGCACAATAAATTTCAGCATGACCTTTTTGTTACCCCCACTGTGCGCTACATAGGCGGAAACACGTTTTGGGCAGGATGTGAAAAATGACAGCTGTACCGTTCATAAGGAAGTGTGGTAAATGGCAATGTTGAAAATCTGGAGTGGAAATATTGAAAATTCACAAACCTAGGAGCGTGTGTGGAAACTGTGCAATGCACGCCTGAAACAGTCATTGTTAGGAATTTTTTCACCAAATTGTCAACATTGGCATTTAAAACCTCTGCTAATGAACAGTGTCACTGTGATTGTCTTACTATGTGCCATGCATTGATTTTGACACCGACTAGCCCATTGTGCACACATGGGGCGGAAACACGCTTTGGGCAGGATGTGAAAATGATAGCCGTACTGCCCATAAGGAGGTGTGGTAAAATGGCAATGTTGAAAATGTGAGTGAAAATATTGAAAATTCGCAAACTTACGAGCATGCATAGGAACTGCACAATGAACACTCATAAAACAGTCATTTCTAGGAATTTTGTCACCAAATTTTCAACACAGCCATTTTAAGACCTCTGCTCATGAACAGTGTCACTGTGATTTTCTTAATGTGTCCCATACATTAAGTTCGTACAGACGGATCGTTTTATTGCACATATTTTGGAAACATGTTTTGGGCAGGATATGAAAAATGACAGCTGTACTGCTCATGAGGAGGTGTGGTAAATAGCAATGGTGAAAATCTGGAGTAAAAATAATGAAGAAGTGTAAGCGTCTGACGTGTAGGAACTTCATTGCCTTTTCGTAAAAGTGATCATTTTAGGAATTTTTCACCAAATTTCCAACATTGCCATTTTAAGACCTCTGCTCATGATCAGTGTCACTGTGATTTCTTAATGTGTCCCATACATTGATTTCGCGACACCGACTGCGTCATTGTACTACATGGGCAGAAACACATTTTGGGCAGGATGTGAAAATGACAGCTGTACTGCTCATGAGGAGGTGTGGTAAAATGCCAATGTTGAAAATCTGGAGTGGAAATATTGAACATTCGAAAACCTACGAGCGTGCGTGGGAACTGTGCAACGCACGCTCGTAAAACAGTCATTTTCAGGAATTTTTTGACAAAATTTTCAACATTGCCATTTTAAAACCTCTACTAATAAACAGTGTCACTGTGATTTTCTTACTGTGTCCCATACATTGATTTCGCACACCGACTGTGCCATTGTGCACTACATGGGTGGAAAGACATTTTGGGCAGGATGTGAAAAATGACAGCTGTACTGCTCATAAGGAGGTGTGGTAAAATGGCAATGTTGAAAATCTGGAGTGAAAATATTGGAAATTCGCAGACTTACGAGCGTGCATAGGAACTACTGGCACTTGCGGCTCGTAAAACAGTTATTAGTTTAGATTTTTGCCAAATTTTAACATAGCCATTTTAAGACCTCTGCTCATGAACAGTGTCACTGTGATTTTCTTAATGTGTCCCATACATTGATTTCAGACAATTTACCTGCGCCATTGTGCGCTACATGGATGAAACACATTTAGGTGAGATGTGAAAAATGACAACTGTACAACTCATAAGAAGGTGTGATAAAATGGCAATGTTGAAAATCTGGAGTGAAAATATTGAAAATTCGCAAACTTATGAGCCTGCGTAGGAACTGCGCAATGCACACTCGTAAAACAGTCAGTTTTTGGAATTTTTGCACCAAATTTTCAACATGGGGTTTTTGGGACCCCTTCTCATGAATGATGTCACTGTTATGGCATTATTCAAGCCTGAAGACTGATTTCACGCAGTGACTGCGCAGTGCCTGCGAAATCACCCTTCAGGCCTGAATAATGCCATGACAGTGACATCATTCATGAGAAGGGGTCCCAAAAACCCCATGTTGAAAATTTGGTGCAACAATTCCAAAAAATGACTGAGATATGCAATAAAGTTGAAACCCCCGTATCTAACCCATTATACAGCTTACCGGCATTTTCCTCAGTTGGCGGTCGCCTTTGAAGAGTGCAGACGTGTTCCCGATCCACCGAAGATCATCGCGCTGGAGTCCAGAGGTAAGTATGGGGTGAGGGGGGTGTGGGGAGGCTGGTTACAGTGGATGGGTGCAGGTTGTGGGGGGGCTGGGAGACATGCCGGGGACCGCTTTTATTTTCAGGATTTCAAAACAAAAATGATGACGTGGGATGTTTGCCATGCTGGGGTGGGCTCCAGCATGGCAGGAGATCAACTGGGGTGAGGAGCCGGCTGGGATTGGGCACCCTGTCGGCAAACTATCTGGCGAGGGCGAGGAGCCGGGGGATTGGGCACCCTCGCCTGCAAAACAAAGGACGTTGCCACGCTGGGGTGGGATCCCAGCGCGGCAGCAGGATGGCTTGGGGGCATGGTGCAGATGGGGTTTGAGCACCCCGTCGGCAAACAACGTTTGCCACGCTGGGGTGGGCTTCCAGCGTGGCACCAAAACTTTGAGAGGGCAGTGTGACACATGCGGGGGGAGCACGTGACGCGAGGGGGGGACAGCATGACATGGTGCTCAGTATGGCAGTGGTGCTTTCCTTTAAATCAGAGGAACACCGCTGTCATACAGAACTCCTGCACCCATTGGTGCAGGACCACCACGCCTGATCAAGGGAGCAGTGCATTGGATGGGAGAGGCACACCTCCAAAGTGTGCTACTCTCCCAAAACGTTCCTTGCGCATGCGCACAAGTGAACGTAAAAATGAAAACGTAAGTAAGTTTAAAAGTCACCAATAATACACAAAGGTATACAGTATCTCAATATCATCCAGAAAGCTTAAAAGTCCATCAGTTCATAAGTTCTCTGAATCTTCTTCCCAGTTCTTGAAAGATATTACATCAGTCAGAAGATGTGTTCCCCTCTACAGATAGTCGACCAGGAGGAAATGTACAGTCTGAAAGGTCCTCCGTGTATTTATTTATTTATTTATTTAAGCATTTTGCCAGGAAGGCATACTGAGCAGAGTACTGCTCGATTACAGATGCTTCGTGGGGGAAGGGAGAACATAGGAAGACAGTTTTACACAGTATAGACAAGAAAATACATAATGGGAGAAATACTAACATTTGGATCTGATTACAGCTATAGATCTTCCCAAAAAACAATCAAGTCCAGGTTCAAAAGTTCTGAGATGAAAAACCTATCTGGCCTATGCTCCAGCAAGTGGGATTTACATGCCCGAGGCACGTATCCCACCTGCAGAGCTCTGCACCTGCAGACAGGTGCATGCCGCCGGTATTACCCAATGTCTACGACCTGTCCACTGGCACACCCCCTGCTGTGCAACATTCTGGGAGCTAGCCAGAAGCAGAGTCATGGATCTGGACTGGCATCCAATCAGATGCCCATCCTGGGACCAACAGTAGATCCCTTGCATGGTGGGGGGTGTGCTGGTTGTGCTCCCTCATGGATGTCCTCATTGCTGGAGACCATGGAGGTCAGAAGTGAGTTGTGCCACTGGCCATGCCTTGCATCCATCTAGATGAGGTGGAACTGGGGTGGGGGCATTGGCACAAGGGTGTGTGTTGGGGGGAAGGATCTCACTGCCCACTACACCAGTGGGGCAAGGGGACATGAGGTGGGCAGGTGGTATGTTGCAGGGGGTCTGCAGTCCAGGGGAAGTACCCCCTTTGTGTGTGTGTGTGTGGGGGTGGCATGCATGGGGAGGTGTGGGGTATGATTGGGTGCAGGGTGGGTGGCCCTGTGTGGCCAATCACTGCCCTTGTGTAGTGTCCCCTTGTTGAGGGATGGAGGTGTGGCACATGTAGATGGCTTATGACAGAGTTTCCCTGTATAACAGCTGCCCCCCTATTCACCCTGGTGTGCAGCTCTGTGCCGCTGTGTGCATGCTGCATAGTGCTGGCATGCCCCCTGCCTGCCCCCTGTGCCTTGTGATCAGTACCAGTGGGGGATCATGTGCATAGGGGCTGCACCTCATTTTGTTAATGCCGCATGGGTGGCACAATGGGTGCAAAGTGTCTCCACACCTCACATACGTGGTGCAGATGTGCTCAGCTCCTTTGAGCATAGGGCCCATTGTGTGCAAATATAAATCAAAGCAGCGCTATCTCTACTCAACAAATGATCCACTCCAAAAAAAAAAAATATATATATACAGTATTTAAACCAGATCTAACTGCAGTATATTTGGCATATCATAAAAAATAAAACACAATAAAACAGTAAGATTCTGATTCATACAGGTCAGAATATGTACTATCACACTATCACACTTTGCTGTGTAATTATTTCAACTAAATTCAGACATGCAAGTTCATATAGGAAAACCATACAGTAGGCAAATATGTGTATCTTTGCCTACAAGTCTATTCCAGAGTCTAGTATAAATTGTCAAATTTCAATCAAATATAATCCTTTAGCCTTAGTTCATAAATATTTTTTATCTATCTAAACTAAACCACTAAAGGTGGATTTCAAGTTTTACTCAGACAGCAAAACTAACACAGAAATATATTTCAGTATACAGCAGGCTTTACTGTAAACTGAAATGTATTGAAATAAACCTATTTAATTTTCAAATGCTATTTACCATTCTTGATTGCATGAGCTTCAAAGACAGCATTCTATTCACCAGAGTAATAAATTCAGAAGCATATAATTTTGCACTACCAATTGCAAAGATTTTGCAACCCTCAATTTATGGCTTTCAGCACTCTAACTCTTATATAGGGAGATAAGCCAGAATATTCAGGCACAAAGACCAGCAGTCACATGTATTTCTTTCCAGAGGAGCTGGAAATATTTAACCTCTTCCTTTTCTCTGCCATGAAGGAGGACGCAAAAAGCCACAGTCCATTGTTACAAAAAAAAACTTGTGAGTACAAAAAAAACTCTTCCTTTTCTCTGCACACAAAGGAGAACTGCAACATTGCACAGTCTGTTTTTACTAGAAAAGCTTGTGAGCACACAAACCACTCTACCTAGTTGCTCAGTGTCATCTGGGGTAGTAAATGCATTGTGGTGCACTGTGTTGGTTATGTATTACCATAGTTAGGAGGCTGCATTTATAAAGTTGAATGCAGGCTCATAACTTTGTTATGTTGCAATATTTTTGTCCCAGATTGTCTACATTGCCTTCTTATTACCCCATCTCATTAAGAAATGCAGAGAAAATGTTCAACTCCTGTCTGGAAGGTGATTTCATGCAAAAACTGTGAAATCACATTTTGGGATTCAAAAACACATTTTTGAACAAGATTTGAAAAATCACCTTTTAGGACAGGTTTTTCTAATGTCAATGCAATTGTTCATGAGGTGGGGGTCCCAAAAAGGCATGTTGAAAATCTGGGAAAAAATATGCAAAAATGGGCAAGTTAAGCCACTAAGTCCAACCCCCCCATTGAAATACGCTGAACCGCATACCTGTTTCTTCAGTTCACAGTCCAACTTTGAAGAGTGAAGAAATGTCTGCAGTCCACAGCAGAAGATGTCATTGGACTTCTGGTGGGTAAGTAAGGGCTTCGGGGGGTGGTGGTGGGTGCTGAGTGGGTGGATCAGTTGGGGGGACAGTAATGGCCGTAAAAGACATCAATGGACAGTTTTCTTTTCACAGGTTTAAAAAAAAAAGGATGGACAATTCTGGATTGCAGCACTGGGGGATTGGGCACCCGCAGTGTCACTGTTATGTTTGTAGTGGGGCTAAGAGGGAGGGTTGGGTGTGTGGTATAACTGTGCATGTGCAGTACTCGACTGGGGGTATAAAAACAGGATGGATGATTCTGGATTGTGACACTAGGGGCCTCAGCACCCCCAGTGTCACTGTTATGTTGGGGAATGCTGAAAGGGAGGGTTGGGTGGGTGGGATAAAAATATAAAAAAGGCATATGGATATGTTACTGCATATGCACAGTACTCAGCCGGGAGGGTACATATCAGGTGGTGACACTGGGGGATTGGGCACCCCCGGGTCACTGTTACATTTGTGGGGGGTGCTGATAGGGAGGGTTGTGTGATCAGGAAACAGGAAAAATAAAAACAAGATCCACAGAGATGCAACTGTACATGTGTGGGAGTGAGGTTTACTCTTACAGCTGAAAGACATTCCACACATGACAGGCTGACTTTGACAGATCACCTTGACTTGCTGGGCAGTGCAGATCAAAGGGAATAGCTGATCCCAATTGGATCAACTATTCCTTTTCAGGTTTGTGCCATCTCAGCCCAGCAAGCCAGAACTCTGTCATATTAAACCTCGCTGATAATTGGTGTGACACTGAATCACCCCTAAAACACTGCTCTGCATTGAACAAGCAGCATCACACCCATCAAAAAGCAATACTACTGCAATACGTTCACTTATGCTTGTGCTAATGTCGAACATAAAAATGAATAGTGATCCATCCAGTTTTTCTCTCACCATTATGGCAGTTGCATTAAACATTTTATGATGAAAAAAACAGTATAAGATTTGCATAGAGGGGTCAGGAAATTTTCATTTCAGTGGGCCTATGCAACCAGAGTAGTGTTATGCTTGTACAACTGTGATAACTGTTTGGCCATTAGCACTCTATATTCCATGGGGAAGTACCACCCTATGATGATACCAAAGGTAAGGAACTCTCAAAGAGAGTTCCACCCCTAGAGATGCTGTAAGAAAAATTCCCTAGGCTAACGGTACCTTAGAAAGGAGCCCCCCCCCCGGGGAGAGGCATGCCACAGGAGAGTGAGGAGATGATGGTGAGGCAAAGAAAAAGTGCTTCAGAAGCAGGCTGGGAGGAACTGTTTATATAGCTGAGGAAGGGGGTGTGGCTGGTTGTTCACCCCATTGAACTACAGGCATAGCCTCTCAATTAAGTGGTCCTGCACAACCAGAGTAGTGGTGTGCTTGTGCAACTGTGATAACTATTTGGCCAGTCACATTCTGTTACATGAGGAATTACCACCCTGTAAGTATACCAAAGGCAAGGATCCCTTGAAGAGGGTTCTACCCCTAGAGGTGTTGTGGGAAAAATTCCCTTGGCTAAATGTGCCATAGGAAGGAGCCCCCAATAAAACATTGAGCAGTAAACATTGACTATGAGGCAGAGAAGCAGATTGACAGCACTGAGACAGCTTGATGAAACAAAAATGAGATGCACATGTCGTTTGGCTTGTGCTGATAAAATGGATTGTACTGTTGACATCAGGGGGCTTAGCAAGGAGAAAGGGAACTGTGAGTAGGGACACCATCCTTCTCCATCCAACAGCAGAAACCTACCCAATGAAACTAGGCAATATACTACAAAAAACGAACTACATATCATAATATATGACCTTGGCATGGAGCAGAGGAAAAAATCCCTTTTAAAAGGAGGAAACCTCTGGGGATCCAAGGCCTGGGTTGCCTTCCCTCCAGGCTAGGGGTAGTTTATTTAGTGATGGCTCTGCTGCTGCAATTTAGAAATGCAATCAAAGGGGAGGAAATATTCAAATTTGGTGGATGCACTCATGATCCTTCTAATGGGAATGCTGTGAAGGGTTGCAAGAGGCCTCTGCAACAATGATTAATCTTGAAGCAACAGCAGACCCCCAAGGTGGGAGAAGGAGAGCAATGACCTCTGATGCACTCAGCCGGCCTACCAACTAAAATAGACCAGGTGAACCAGAATGATCAAAGGGAGAATAGCTTTCAAAGGTGCCATACCATCATCATAGCCAAATGTGCACTCTTGGGTTTAAGGGCCTCACCCCTCATAGCTGAAGTCTTAAATTCTACATCAAGAGGTGCCACCAATGAGTTAGACAACTGAAGCTCCACCTGGAGCGAGGACATTTCCACTATGGGCCAGATAAGAAGGGCCCCACCCTGAGCTTCACATGCTCAAGGTGCAGACTTCGTGGGTGCAGAGCAAGATCATTAGCCACAGGGCAAGCCTTGAGGCAGAAAAGATAATGGTCATGGTTGGCATGCCTCTGATTTATGAACGAGCACATGAATCAGCTTCGATGTGCTAGATAGAAGGAGGCTGGGCAAAGCCAGCAACTGTAAATTAGGTAGCAGGTTATTGATTAGGAGGCCGGGCAAAGCTAGTGGCTGTAGATTAGGTAGCAGGCTAGTGATAAGGAGGTCAGGTGATGCCAGTGGCCTGGGTAAGGCAGGAGGCTGTAGAGAAAGCCATTTGATAGTAGTAACAGCCAGCAAAAAGCAAGCCAACCAATTCCATTAAGGAAGCCAAATTAATGGTGACATAGATGATAGGTTTTTAGGTACAGAGAGGCTGTGGTGCCAGTGATTGAATCAATGAGATTTAGTGTAAATGAATCAATGAGGTTTAGGAGATAAAAGATATGCAGGAGCATTTGCAACAGCAATAAAATGGGCAGGAGCATAGATAAGCATGATGCATTGCAAATGAGGTAAGCTGAATTACGTATATGCTTGGCCAACCAGTTACATAAAGGAGCAAATTATAGTTTACCTAAAAGCCTTTGATGCTATGGTTTTAGCATGAATAGTGAACTGATATGATTGGCATGAATACCTTAAATGCCATTAAGGTGGAGATAGGTTATTCCAGTAAGGAGCATGCAGTGCAGTAATGGAATGCAATGAATATCTGAAAGCCATGTAGGCTGTGAGGCTAATGATTTATGCATGGATAACTGAAAGCACTGTAGGCAAGAAAGCAGAGCAAAATCATATTGCTTACATAAAGCATGATCCTGCTACTTGGAGCCACAATGCCCCACTATGACATCACAGTCCCCTGCCATGAGAATAACAGGAAGCCACAAGCTGAGCACGATGAGACCAAACAGCACTGTAATGTTGATAGGTCAGGAACCCCCAAAATAGAGGTGCTTTTACTGGCAAGGTCCAAGTTAAGGACACACCCAAATGATAGCAAGACACTGAGGCAGTAGAGCAACAATAAACTGCAGCAGAGCCACACTACAGTGCAGAAAAGCAAGCATGGGAATTAAAAGCTGGGAGTAGTAGCTGCCTGACTTGAGCTAACACTGAATGAATTGAGCAAAGCTGTTGAGACAAAAAGAGTACAGCAGAGAGTGGCAGCTAACTGGAGCAGGATGAGCCTAGACCAGGTGCAAACAAGTAAGGTGGATAAGCACAGAGACAGCAGAAGCAGGGAAGCAGCAGCTGAACTGAAACATAGAGGTTTGCAGAACTCTGATGAGTAAATGGGAGCCGAAATAGCATAAGCACAGGATTAGCACAATACAACAAAAGGGCAACAGGATGCTTGAAAAAAAACAGAAAGCCCCCAAAAGAAAGAAAATGCAAAACAAAAAAAAAAAAAACCTCAAGAGGACAGGAAACAAGCAACACAAAGAAGCACATAGCAACCAGAGACAAGCAATACTAACCAAAAAGCAGGAGAAACACAACAGAAAGAAATCCTGTACAAACTAAGCAGAGCCCAAAGCACAAGGGAAGGAGGAAGGCAGATGCAGGGAGGATCAAAGCACTATCAAGCCTCAGGGGACAAAGCAGAGACAGACAGAGCCTCCAGCTACAAAGAAAAAGTTCTTTAGAAGGAGGCTTGGAGGAACTGCTTATATAGCTGAGAAAGGTAGAGTGGCTGGTTGCTCCCCCCATTGAACTACAGGCAAAGCCTTACAAACATAAGCAGCTCTTTGTAAGGGCAATATTTATATTTTAAGAAATTATATTTATACAACCACATGGCCCATATTTGATTATATCTGATTAAAAGTGGATGTGAAAAAGTCGGAGGCCACACCATCGAAATGATGTTAACCGGCCGGAGATGGTCCAGAGAAGGGCAACTAAGATGGTACAGGGCTTGCACCACAAATCTTATGAGGAGAGATTAAGGACCTCAATATGTACCCGCTGGAGGAGAGGAGGGAGAGAGGGGGCATGATAGAAACATTCAAGTACCTAAAGGGCATAAACAAGGTACAGGGGGGAGAAATCTTCCAGTACAGGAGGAGTACAAGAATGAGGGGGCATGACACGAAATTGGAAGGTGGCAGGTTAAGAGGGAATGTGAGAAAGTTTTTCTTCACAGAGAGGGTAATGGACACATGGAATGGTCTGCCACAGGAGATGGTGGGAGCAAGCACTGTGGCTGGAATTAAACATGCATGGAACAGGCATAGGGGAACCATACAGGTAAAACAGAGGGAGGATCAGAAGCCGTTATCAAGTACAGGGCTTACAGGCAGACTGGATGGGCATAGCAGTTCTTATCTGCTGACAGTTTTTATGTTTCTATTCTGTATTATTTTGTTCTTATGGATGACATTCTGTACATTTTTTTTACATGGAACAGGCAATTTGGAGTTTTGGCTACTGTATGTCACAGCATGGATTCAGAACTCTGAGTCCTGCTCTGAAATGATGGCTTGTGGTCAGAGTTCTGAATCCATGCAGTGATACAGTAAAAACTCCAAATTCCTTGATCCGTGCTGGGAACTGCACAAATGTTGTGCATCAACTGAAAACAATACAAAATGCAGCTTTTATATCCACTTTAATTCAGGAATGGTTAAATATAGATCATTAGGGGTGTGGATATAATTTTGGAAACTAGGAATATTACAAGCGGCTATAAATTCACACACATTTCCTGTCCCCTGAAAAGAACTCCTATTAATGTAATAACCCCTCCTCAAAAAGGCTACCATACTGATTAGCCATTTCACACACTCTTGTGTACCTGTTAGCCCTGTATTATAATTGCATTTGGTGTCTCAATATGTAAACAAATGCATGTAGTTCACTGCCATCTGAAGTTAAACTGTTCCACCACTAACTGTGCTATCTTAATGATGTAGCTGGTTAGGAGAGCAGAGTATGTAGTAGGAATTGTGATTTAAACTGTGGATTTGGCCCTGGCTCAGGTTATCTCAGATGTGATGAGGAAAAATGCCCACAATCCACCAGCCTCATCTACACCTGACCTAATTTTTGTGCCCTGGTCCGAAGTATACTGTACATAGAAGCAGCAATTCTTCCTAATGTTTCCTTAGGAAACATTTCCTTCCTATTTTCTATTTTCAGCGTGCATTTAATATAACCATTTTGTTTTGCTTTTAGACCACATGCTTACGCAGCACCTTGTTTTTGTTTTTTACAATTCTTCCTAATGAGTTCAATGATCACCATGTTGTATGTAAAAGGAAAATGGTCAAGGTTAAATCTCCTCTAAAACTAATTACTTACAGATGTTTCAATAAGTTTGACTACAAGCAATTTGCAGCTGCCTTTGATAATATTCACTTGTATAGAATATACAGTATCTGATCCCAACAGCCAGTGATGCTTGGAACTTCTGCCACACTGAGTTCGTGGTGGTATGTAACACTCTGTTGGTGATATGCAACACTCATATCCCAATCAAACATAAGAAAATCCAGGGTGACCATGCAGCTTGGTACAGCTCCAACCTACTGTATACACGTTGTGTAGATCAAGGAAC
The DNA here is from genome assembly GCA_016271365.2 of Neoceratodus forsteri. Lineage (NCBI taxonomy): Eukaryota > Metazoa > Chordata > Ceratodontiformes > Ceratodontidae > Neoceratodus > Neoceratodus forsteri. The sequence continues at coordinate 297,037,505 of CM057452.1, read as the reverse complement.
ACATTTTCGGTGAAAGGTCACATAACCAATTTGATATGTGACTGGCATCAGCATTAGGGCTATGTAGATATTTCAAATTCTGATGGAACAGAATTCTGTGACATTTCAGGGTATTTCACCTTATTCCATAGAATTCCATCAGTAGCCGAATTCCAAAATTTCTAAAGTGGAAATTTTTTTTGTGGATTAGTAATCCAAAGATTATATAAACTGTAGATTCCTATTCTGCAATCCACAGAATATTACTCCACCTTTTACATAATCTGCAGAAAGTTATTCCATGGTTTACATAGAAATGCTTTATGGAATTACGTGGAATTCAAAAAGAAATTCTGAAAAACATTTCGGGAGTGGAATTCTCATTCCACATGAATTCTTCCAGCTGAATTCCACATTCTGCACAGCTTCAATCATGGTCACAAACTTAGAAAGGAAGGCACTAATGAAGTTGCACTACCATGAATGACCCCATCATAAAATCACTGATAGCTTTGATGATCCCAAACTCTCCATTAAAATCCTTCAGGTCATTCCAAAGAAGAGTTCCCAAAATTTTTTGAACTTGAAGGCAGGACCTTAGTGCATGGAAATGGATATTTTTTAATGTTTTCAACTCCATTCAACTGAGCTTGAATAACCTATTTGATTTTTCCCAAGCTGAACAATATACCCCCCACAGGGAATCCTACAGTCTCAGTGAAACCAGCCAATACCCACATTGCCAGTACCAGCCAACTCAAATTTAAGGAAATCAGTAAAACTTATATCGTTGAGCAACTCCTTGTACCAAACACATCCAAGAGCTATGGCCTGGATAGAGCTGAAGGCAGACATTTAAAATTCACAGCCATAAATAAGACACATAAATTAGGTCATGGAGTAAATATAGCTTAGAGGGTTAAAGCACCAAGCTGTGAACCTGGAAACCCATCAGACCTGGATTTGAAACCCATAACTGCCACTTGCATATTGAGTGACCCTAAACAAGTCACTTAAGCTCCTAGCGCTCCTAGGATGCACCTGGCTTTAACTCAGTGAGCCTTTCCTCACCAAAACATCTAAAATATAAATAAATAAACTTACATACTCAGCCTTAACCATGTCTGGTGAGTTTCCAAGTGCTTGGAAACAGGTGAAGGTTATACCCATCCTCAAAGGAGGGAGGCTGTCCTTGCTAAATAATAATAGACCCATCTCCCAGTTACCCCTTGGGTCCAATATTCTTGTAAGATGTGTATGTCTGTTCCCAATTACAGCAGACAGATTATTGGATGATGACAATCTGTTGGACAAATTCCTATCTGACTGCAGAGAACAGCAGAGTGCTGTAGCTTCAATCAGTCCTGTCTACAGTGATATTGCCGTAACAGGAGGTAAGTGCCAAAAATCTGGAGCTATTTATGTGGACCTATTTAAAGCATGTGACACAGTGGAACATAACACAAGTCAGCAAGCTGTGAGATCTGAGTTGTGGATATTCTCTGATCCAGTGGTTTACAAAGTGTCTGTCTCAGACAACATAGTGGTGTCCTGTCTGATGATGGCATGGTTTCTGTGGAGGTTCCACAGGAGTTCAGTTCTTGGCCCACTTTATTCTCAGTATATAGCAAGCATCTGGCCTCAGCAGTGGGCAAGGTTATGGAAGCAATCCTTAAGGAAAGGATAGTGCAACACCTGGAATCCATAGGGGCACAGGATCCAAGACAGCATGGGTTTACAAAAGGAAGGTCCTGTCAAACTAATCTCATAGATTTCTTTGACTGGGTAACCAGAGTGGTGGACCAAGGGGAAGCAGTTGATGTCGCCTACCTTGACTTTAGCAAAGCTTTCGACACTGTTCCACATAGAAGATTGACAAATAAGATGGGTAGGCTCGGGGTGGGTTAGAAGTTGGTTAACTGGGTGGCAAACTGGTTGATGGACAGAAAACAAAGAGTGGCAGTAAATGGTATACAGTCAGAAGAGAAACAAATCACAAGTGGGGTACCTCAGGGATCAGTCCTGGAGCCAGTCCTCTTCAATATCTTCATTAGTGACATTGCAGATGGACTAGAGGGTAAGGCTTGTTTGTTTGCAGATGACACCAAGATCTGCAACAATGTAGATGATCCAGATGGGGTGGGCAGAATGAGAAGAGATCTGGATAAACTAGCAAAATGGTCAGAAGAGTGGCAACTGAGATTTAATGAAAGAAGTGCAAGATCATGCACATAGGGAAGAGAAACCCTGAAGCCACCTATAGGCTGGGAGGGGAGTTGCTGGCAGTCACACAGGAAGAAAAAGACTTCGGCATCATCATCACCAATGACCTGAAATCATCCAAGCAGACCTCTAAAGCAGTAGGTAAGGCTAGGGGGATGTTAGGGTGTATTAGTAGGGGTATGACAAGTCGTAAGAGGGAGGTAATAATCCCTCTTTACAAGACACTGGTTAGGCCCCATCTGGAGCACTGCATGCAGTACTGGAGGCCACACCTTCACAAGGACATTAACCAAATTGAGACAGTCCAGAGAAGGGCAACCAAAATGATGCAGGGACTGCATCAGAAGACATATTAGGACAGATGCACGGAGCTCAATATGTATACCCTTGAGCAAAGGAGGGAGAGAGGTGATATGATCGAAACATTCAAACACCTTAAGGGCATTAACAAGGTGAAAGAGTGTAACATGTTTAAATATAAGAAAAATAGCAGGACAAGAGGACACAGCATGAGATTAGAGGGAGGCCGATTAAGAGGGAATGTGAGGAAATTATTTTTCACAGAAAGAGTGGTGGATGCATGGAATGGCCCACATCAGGAAATGGTGGCTATGAATACAGTGCAGGGCTTCAAACTGCATGGGATAGGCATAAGGGAGCAATACAGATGAATATGAATAGATAGGCCACTGACAGAGCAAAGGCCAATGGCACATTTATAAGGTAGAAAAAGAAATGGGCAGACTGGATAGGCCTTGCAGTCCTTATCTGCCATCAGCCTCTATGTTTCTATGTTTCTATGTTTTACTGCCAAACTCTGAAGTGTTCTTTAACCTTAAAGTTCAATTATATGGTGACAGGTATATACTTTTATTCTAGCAACAAGTCAGACAGCACTATTCAAAATACAATAAAGACCAGTTTTGATGAACTTACTGATCTCCCTCTCTGGAAACAGGTTAGTTCTAGATGCAGACAAGACAAAGATACTGCTCTTTGGCTTGATGGGCTCCTTCAAAATGAGCAGTGGCTTCAAAGCTGCAACAGCTCATGGTGTTCCCTTGCAGCATGTCAAATGTTACAGATACTTAGGAGTATGGTTTGGCCCAGGACCTTCACAAGCAGTGCAGCTGATATGACCATGGCCATACCATTGTTGGCCATTTGACCAAAACAAAAAAAAATTATAAAAGGATTGGTCTGGAGAAAAACAGGTTGCTGTGTGCTCAATTCTGGCAGATTTGATTTTGACCAGTCATGTCCTACAGCAGCTGGCTTTTGAAAATAAAAATAAAAAATGAACAAAGGAAAAAATAAAACTAAGCCAGTCAGAATTTAAAAAAAAGGAACCTCTGTTTGTGACTGTGTGTGAAGAGAGAGTAGATTTTGTTGCCCTGCCCTGCTGCCCACTTATCTTATGGCGTGGCTTGCTTGTTAAAGGAAGAAAAAAAAAGCCTTTGTATGTATGTGTGTGTACCTGTGACTGTTTGGGCCTGACCTGTGGTAGGTGTGGGGAGCGGAGAGTTCACATAGTGGGAAAGCCTAGCGGTGCCCTGCTTGTCCACTTCTATGTCTTTCTTGTGAAAGAAAAAAGCAACTAAAACATTTCACATAAACTAAGACAAGCTTTTGTGCGTGTATACTTGTGTGACTATTTGGGCCTGACCTGTGGTAGGTGTGGGGAACAGAGAGTTCACATAGTGGGAAAGCCTAGCAGTGCCCTGCCTGTCCACTTCTTCTATGTCTTGCTTGTGAAAGAAAACAAAAATAAAAGAAAGGAAGGAAATCACACACAAAAAAAGTTTTAAAGAAAATAAGCCTGTGTGTGGCGCGATTGTGATGAAGGAGATAGGTGGTTACATTTTGAAATAAGTGATAAAACCAGACACAGACTTTTAAATCAGCATTACTGTATTTTCAATTTCACAAACTCATCATAAGCATAAGGAAGGAGTACTGGTTTTGTGTGATGTAGAAAGAAACATAACACATTTTTAGTCTGTCACGTATTGAAATACCAATACCTGACAAATTTAGTTATGGCACTGGCAAAGTTTTTCAACAAATGCAGTGCAGGTCTGGAAATACCAAATCTGTCCAGTAGCTCTCATCAGCCAATGGTGTACAATTACCCAAAATGTCAATTTGGAAAAACACAGGTGGTAAATCGCTCGTTCAACGGCACTTGGTTTGAGAGAAGGAAGTGACTTCATTATGATGAAAGCAAGGACTGTGTTTTGCTTCACATGTGCAAAGACTTGTAGGGATAAACTTCTAAATACTAGTTGCCTTGTTCCCTGTTTCATATCTAAGGGGTATAGCAACTGGAAAGATGCTTGTGGTAACTTTAGATAACACAAGCTTACTAAGTGTCATGAAACTGCTGTTTTCAAGGTGGTGACAGTTCCCAAGTCATTCCTTGAGGTTGGAGAATCGCTGTCTTCACTCCATGAACAGAAGCGGAATTGCCATCATTGTTTCCTAAAAATTCTTCAAAATGTAACATTCTTAGCTAGACAGGGTTTGGCTTTCCACAGAGACAGTGATGAATCAGATTCAAACTTTATACAGAGAATCAAATTAAGAGCTAATGATTACCCACAACTTAATGACTGGACTGAGCTAAAGACAGACAAATACACATGCCCAGAGATTCAGAATGAAATGCTGAAGACTTTAGGTTTAAGACTCCGGCGTGAAGTGATTGAAAGAATTAGATCAGCTACATTCTTCTCGATAATTATTGACAAAGCCAGAGATTCTGGCAACAAGGAACAGGTTGTGATTTGTGTCAGATAGGTGGATGACAATTATGAAGCTCATGAAGAATTTTTGGGACTTTATGAAGCTAGAGGAACTGATTCAAAAACACTAGTGCAGGTCATCAAAGATGTGCTGTTGCATGCTAACCTTAGCATCACCAAAGTCAGAGGGCAGTGTTACGATGATGCTGCTGCTATGGCTGGAAGGAAGTCGGGTGTGGCTGAAAAGATATCTGAGGCAGAGCCTAGGACACTGTTTATGCATTGTTATGGTCATTCCGTACACCCAGCATGCTGTGATGCTGTGAACAATGCAAAGAAGTCAAAACAGCTCTTGAGATAACTCACAAAATACCAAAATTGAGGAGCCTGCTTTGAGAAGCTTAAAAAGGAACTTGCTCCTAATGTCCCATCGCTTTGTACTCTATGTCCGACAAGGTGGACTGTGAAAGGGAAGTCACTAAAGAGTGTTTTGGATAACTAAGAAGTGTTATAAAACACATGGCTTGCCTTTGAAGACCGTACTCCAATCCCAGAGACTAAGAGTTGAATTCTTGGTGTTTTCTTCTCAAATGAAGTCCTTCGATTTCCGCTTTGGTGTTGCCCTTGGTGAGGTTTTATTTCATCACGTCTTTATAATCACCTGAACTATGTGCATCAGACAGACAGAATCTAGCAAGAAATACCATGGACATTTTAAAAACACTCAGAAGCGAGGATGAGTTCAAGAAGTTTGGTGCTCAAATAAGAGAGATGGCCAATGACCTGGATGTTGTTGAACCCCCGTTTCCTAGAAAGAGGAAAGCACCAAGTAGACTTGATGATTACATAACTAATTATCCAGCTTCAGCAGCTTTCCCCACTTCTGTTGAAGACCACTATTGCCAAATCTACATGATGGCATTTGATGTTGTTATCACTTGCATCAAAGACTGTTATGAGCAGCCTAGATATCAGACAAATTCTAAGCTGGAACAACTGATCTCAAAGACTGTCGATGGTGTGGAATGTGAGGAGGAATTTAAACACATCCTGAAATTGTACTATGATGACATCAATGCTTCATCCCTGCACGCACAACTACAAGCCCTTGTTGCAAATGTTGCTATGAAAAAATGTAGCTTGTGACTTAGGGATGTAATTGATTCATGAAGACTCTGGGCCCAATTCTCATAGCCTCCGTCATGGCACAAGGGGCCTGCGTCACAACGAATGTCGCAGGGTGTACCTTGCACCAAAAGATGCTGGTGGGAGCTATTCACAAAGGCAGCCTGTGTCAAATTCAGGGTGCCTGCCCCAAACAGGTCTAGCACAACCCTTGTGCCCATGGACAAGCTGCTACACGGTACAGGGGTGCATGTGGCGGATGCAAGCTGCCAAAGCCCCCAATTGGTATTCTCAGAACACCGCTGGTGGGAGAATGTCTAAGTACCCTTAGACCAGCCAATGCTGGTACAATGGTACTTAGAATGAAATCCGCTGGAGCAGTGTAGCCTGTGGGGCACAGTGTCATGGGCACCCAACACACACTCCAAACTCTGACATGCCCGTCATGTCATTATGACATATAAGCAACCCTGGTGGTCTAGTGGACCATCTCACTGCCCCGATATGACCATTATCCCATTGTAATAAATATTGTATCTGGTGGTCTAGCAGTCCCTCCCCCCGGCCCGATATGGCCAGTAGCCACTGTCATAATCATATAAAACCCTGAGGATCTAGTGGTCCCACCCCTCACCACCCGCTGGCATGTCATGCTCACCCCACACCCCGAGTCAACACTGGAATACCACTCCACTCACCACCGCAGCTGGCGCAGACTGAACTGTCATGAGCGCATGTAGTATAATACAGTATGCGCAATGTGCGTGTTTGGTGTTATAATATAAGTGGACTGTTGACAGGTCAGTTGGCACTGGCTGCAGTGGTGAGTGGACTGGTGTTCCGGCACCGGCTCAGGGTACGGGCTGGGAGGGGGCAGGGTGGGCACGACATGCCAGGGTGTGGTAGGGGGGGTGGGACCACTAGATCACCAGGGTGTTTTATATGATTATGACAGTGACTACTGGCCATATTAGGGCAGTGAAAGGGTCCACTAGATCACCAGGGTACAATTTTATTTCAATGGGGTAATGGGCATATAGTACAGCACCACGTATGGAGGACACGGCTGCTGGCCCTGTTCACAGGGGCTTCCGCTGAACATCTCCTGTTTACTGGGCATTTGTCACCCAGGAGAGGTTGCCTCATGTGTGGGCACTTAGGCGTCAGCACTCATCCTGTACCAGAATCTGGTGCAGGGTCCTTGGCACATGGGGCTTCAGTGCAAGCTGCAGTTTACTGCATCTTGCGCCAGATGCAGCCCCGTTTGAGAATCGGGCCCTCTGTCTCACACTGAACAGCAATTTTTCTCAAATGCTGCTGTTTTGCTTAAGCTGATATTTGTGATACCTGCCACAAATGCAGTCAGTGAACGGTCTTTTAGTGCTCTGAGAATAATTAAAGATTATCTCTGTACAACCATGTCACAGGTCCACCTAAATCACCTAATGCTTCTTCACATACACAACACTGTAACAGATAGTTTGAACCTTGTGTATGTTGCTAATGACTTTGTAGAAGGTTCAGAGCACTGTCCCGGTATCTTTGGCAAATTCACTGCTGATCATTTAAAAGTAAAAAATGAGTAATTATGAAAACAGAACTAAAATGTGTCTTGAGTCTTCAATCTTGTTTTTTCCTATTCATTACAATTATTGGTCCATCAGTTCCATTCCAGTACAGACTTGGCCTGGTGCTGACACACTGCTGTGGTACAAGCCTAAAATCGCAGTGTTCAATAGTCAGGCATTATTAAATTCTGGATTGTGACATTCCTCATACTGACAATGGCACAGCCTACAAACTCATGACAATAATGCTTATCTAGCTGACCTTAACATCTGCAACTGGAGTGTGGTGGGAATACACCTGGCTGTCAACAATGCCATCTCATAGAGTGGGTGGTTGGTGGATGCCATCCTCCACCAACCACCCACTCGATGAGCTACTAAAATCTGAGCAGAATTACTGCAATGTCCTGCAAAAGAAAGTCTTGTTATGTAGTCTCTGAGCCTGTGAGCCCTGTGGGTTGCTAGCCACCCCACAAAGCTCTGGAAGGCTAGATGCTATTGTTGAGTTTGGACCTTTATAGAAAATTAAACAGTAAATCACACCAGTTCATACCACTTACTCCTGTGGAAAAACTAAACTTTTTCACTGAAGTTAGGAGTGTGGACACCTGTGGGGGGGAGCTGGCTGACCAGCAGTTCCAGCAACCACATACCCATAACACAGCAACCCACCCCAGTGACCCCATGATGAGCCGCAGCATTATTACAATGTCACTTCTGAAACAGAAACATCTTTATAAAAGGTTGTGAGGTCTGGAGACGGGGGGTCTGCTAGACCCACAGAAGTTCTGGGGGTGTACATGCTCTGCTGTATGTTTTGGTGTTTTTATTGAAGATTAAACACACTTTTGTTATGTCTTTCTTACCTCTGAATCCTGTGATACCATTTTTTCACACTTGAGTCAGGGCCATGGAGCACTCTAACTGCCACAGTCTCCCGCTGTCCGGGGGAAACAAATATTTTTTCCCACTCCAAGACTCGGGTAGGAAAGACAAAACAACAAAAGTGTGTTCACTCTTCAGTAAAAGCCAAAAAAAAATCACCACAGAGCATCTAGACCCTCAAAGCTTCTGGCAGGGGTCCAGTGGCCCCCAGACCTACTGCCTTTACAAGGTTTTATTTAACTCTAAAAATTGATTAGCGTTTTGCTCATAAAAGTGCTAAATCTTTGTGAAAATGCATAGCTCTTGCCTCACTGCGTTTAACAAACACAGCACTTCTAGAAAATCTATATAAATACTTTCTGTACAGTTAGTATCGTTCCAAGAAAAAAACTGCTAATCAATTATTTAAAACCCTGCTTTATAAAAAAACTAAGATTCACACAGTACGGACATTGAATAATGATCATGATCGAGTCATGGGTGGGATTCTTGTGGTGGGTGGTAGTTGATGCCTCAACTGTCTAGGCAACAATGCCAGACACATTCATGATGTCTGGCATTGTTTCTTAAGCAGTTGCCCCCCCTCCCAGTTGCAGCTGCATGCTCTAAGCACAGCTACAGTGTCCCACAGTCCTAACTCCAGAGGGAAAAAATTACTCAGCAATTAGGGGTAGGAAAGAAACAAATAAATCATCTGTGCTTTATCTTAAATAAAAGTTCCAAAATTCACCACAGATCAACTGGATTCCAGAACTTCTGTGGCCCTGGTGTCCCCCAGACCTCCAGCCTTCATATTACAAAGACTGGGGACCTATATAAACATCTTTTACAGAATATTGCAATAATTCTCATCATCGGGTGGATGGGTGGTTGATGGCATTGTTGCTTAGTCAGTTGGCCCTCTCTAGTTGCAGCTTCAGGCTCCAAGGCCAGCCAGGGTCTCACACACCCTTAGAGGAAGAGGACATTTTTTTTTAACCCATGAATCAGGGGTATGAAAATCACAATAAAAGTGCTTTTTATCTTCAATAACTGTTCCAAAACTCACCACAAAGTGTCTAGACCCCCAGAGCTTCTGGGGTCCGGCAGGCAGCAGACCACCGGCTTTATTATCTTGGATATCGACAATATCGCCTAACCATTTTTAAAATGCTTCCTATGGGCTTGGTTTAAGTCACTAACATTGAAGGCCTGTGTAGAAAAATGCTTTTGGGTTTCCTATTCATGATAACAGCAATCCTAACCCAATTCAGAAAGCAAATTGTCAAGACCCAGATCCTCCCGATCCTAGACTACACTGCATCACCTATGCCACAGCCTCAAACTATGCACTGCAGAAACTGGATATTGTTTACAACAGGTTAACTAGGTTCATCCTAAATTGCCCCAACCTTATCATTGTCTTAAGAACAAGCTGCTTAACTGGATGCTCTTGGCCCACAGGAGAGGCTAGAATAAAAACAGTTTACTCACCTCTAACAGTAGTTCTAGGAGTGGTATATGATGTACATCCACACTTCTGGCAGTCTTCCTTTCCCTATAATTTCTGCTGGAACATTTTCAGGCTGGCTTCTCCCACCCACCCGGGTGGTAACTCCCCCAGCACCACCAAGTGATGTCAGATCTTACCTGCCAGAAGCAAGAATCAGTGTGCCACTTGCCAGGGGAGGTTGGGTGGGTCATCGTGGATGTATATCATATACCACTCCTAGAACTTCTGTTACAGGTGAGTAACCTGTTTTTCTAGAGCCATAAATATGATGTACAGTTCCACACTTCTCACAGACTCCTAGAAGTTCTCTAGGGAGGCAAGGGGCAAGGTGTACACCCCCTACTTAGAGAACAGAGATTTGGAGAACAGAGACCCCAAACCTAGCATCCCAGCATGACTCAACATCGATGTGGTAGTGGGAAATGAAGGTGTGTACTGACTTCCAGGCAGCAGTCCTGCAGATTTACTAAATAGGGATATCCCTGGAAACAGCCACTGAGGCAGCGGTATGATGAGTGGAATGATCCTTAAGCCCTAAGGGAGGCTCCCTACCCACCAACCTATAGCAGAGGCTGATGCAGGATACAATCCACCTGCCAATCAGCCACTTAGCTGCTGGTCTGCTAGGCACAGCTTCAGCTTAGATGACAAAGAGCTGGCAAACCTCTTGGTGAAGAACACTGGGACATGCATCACCTGGTTAATGTGAAACTCAGACACAACCTTAGGGAGGAACTTCATGTTGGGGTGAAGGACAACCTTGTCTTTGTGGAAGACCAAGTAAGAAGACTCCACCGAGGGCCCTTGGAGCTCACTGATCATTCTGACTGATGTGATAGCCACTAAGAAGGTGGTCTTCCACAACAGATGTGACAGCTCACACCTGTGCATTGGTTTGAATGGCTTGCCAATGAGCTTTGCCAACACCAGCAACTAGTCCCATGTTGGTGGTTGTTCATGCACCAGAGGGGAAATGTGATAAAGGCCTTTGAAAAAGCACCAGACGACCTTCTCCTGTGCTACTAATGGCATACAGTCCTGAGCCCAGTCTGCAGAGATGGCTGCCAGGTGCATCTTAAGGGTCATCGACTGAAGGACCAACTGAGAGAGGGACCAAAGATAGTTAAGAATGCTACCAACTGGGCAAGATAGGGGGTCAAGACCCTTGCCCTGGCACCAAATGGAGAACCTCTTTCATTTAAAGGCACAGCATTTTCAGATCATCTCTTTCCAAGAGGTCTCAACCATGGTGAGGACAACTTCAGAGAGACCCAAAGCCTGGAACTCTAGCCTCTCAGGAACCAGGCTGTCCAGTGCAGGGACTGAAGGTCCAGATGGATTACCTTCCCCTGATTGCAAGAGAGCAGGTCCGGTGTAGAGGAAGATGCCATGGGGGCCTGCAGCTGAGGCTGAGGAGACTGGGGTACAAGAACTGGCAGGGCCAGTTCAGAGCCATTAAAACAGTTAAGAACGTGCTGCGAGCTATGGCTGAATGAGGTGGTGCTAAAACAAAGGGCAGCCAGCCCAAACACAACAAGAAGCCAAAAGTAGTACAGCACACTTTAGCCCGTTGCAGGATAAATCCAGGTCCAAATGTATAGATGCAGGTAAACTAAATTATTTATTGTATCCAAAGAAACAACACAGATCAACAGGCAGAACAGAAAACAAAGCGCTTAACGTGAGCAGCACCTTGTGAATCAGCAGAATGGTGGGAAGGTATACATGAGGACTGGGATCCAGGGTGTCAAGAAGGTATCCCCCTGCAGTGTTCCCTGCTCAGGGGGTGGGCATGATACAGCCTCAGCTTTTTGTTCTCCCTGGAGGTGAACAGATCCACCAGAGAGGTGCCCCACTAGGTGAACAGACTGTGTACTATCTCCTGAAGGAAAGACCACTCATGAGACACCTTGCCCAGTTGGCTGAGGGCATCTGCTAGCTGGTTGGATATACGCCAACCATATGGATGGCCATGAGATCCTTGCTTAGGCTAAGCATAAGGGTCCAGATGCGAAGAGCTTCCCTGTACAGAGGAGAGGAGTGCATCCCATCCTCTTTGTTTAGATAGTACATGGTCGTGGTGTTGTCTGTCTGGACCTGAACAACCTAATCCCAAATGTGTGAAGCAAAGACTGTCAGCACCAGCCACACTGCCTAAAGCTCCAGCAGGTTGATATGGCATCAGGACTTCTCGGGGGTCCAGAGTCCATGGACTCTGTGCTTCCCTAGGTGGGCACCCCAGCCCATCAAGGAGGCATCAGTTGTGATGGTGACCATAGGCTCCTGGTGGACAAATGGGATTCCTTCCTGCAGATGTTCCAGGACTAACCACCACTGGAAGGCATCACACATTGGCTGGGTCATAGTGACCAACTGGTCGAAGTGACCCTGGCACTGAAACCATTAACAGGTGAACTCCCACTGCAGACAGTGCATTCTCTATCGGGCCCACTAGACCATGCTGGTGCATGCTGCCATGAATCTCAGAATGTGCAGGAAATCCCAAGTAGGGTGCAAATAGCCAACTCGAAATGATCAGCTAAAGAAGGAGAGAACCTCCACCTGGTCCACCAGGAGTCCAGCTCCTGCTCTGCAAGAATCAAGTTCTGCCCTGATGAAAAGTATCACCTATGTAGATATGAGCTCTGACTTGGTCTCATTGACCAGGATGCCAAAGGATGAGCAGGTCTGGAGGGCCAGATCCCTGGACAGCTCCACCACCTTCCTGGAGGGACCTGCTATCAGCCAAACATCCAGTTAGGTGTACAGCCTGACCCCTCAGAATCTCAGGTCGGCTGCCACCACTTCAATACACTTGGTGAAAACCCTGGGAGATGAGGAGAGGCTGAAGTGCATGGCCTGGAACTTGTAGAGATTCCACTCCAAATGGAACCAAAGCAACTGGCAGTGGAAGGGATGGATGGGAACGTGGAAAAACACCTCCTGAAGATCAGGAGAGCAGAACCACATGTTCTGCTACAGAGAAGGAATGATCTGAGACACAGTGACCATCCTGAAAATGTATGACCAAAGCAGCTTGTTCAGATCGTGCAGATCTAAGATGGGGCTTCAGTCCCCCCATCTGCTTTGGAACCAAGAAGTACCTGGAGACAAACCCTGGGCTTACTGGAGGGTCCAGGACTTGAGCTACTACCTCTTTAAAGAGCAGCTGGGCAATGTCCTCCTGAAGGGTTGACAGGACACCATGTCATCCTGTGGGTCGTGGGCTCTGCAAGGTGGGTAAGCCTCGAACTCTAGAGGCAGACCCTGGCCAACCACTTGGAGGATCCACCTGTCTGTGGTGACAGTGGACCAGGCAGAAAGGAAGAGGCAGAGCCAGCTCCCCTGGGAGGATTCAAGGGAGACAGAACAGGTATGGGGGAGGTGCCCCCATCCTGTCACTGGGCAGACTTGGAGGAGGAGGAAGAGGGACCAGCTGAGGTAGTAGTGGGTCCTCAACTACCCAATTTGCAGACGAACGAAGTAACCGACTTTGGTCAAGGATGCCAAGCCTATGTCTGCTGTCCAGCTGACGGCTGAGACAACATGACAACAAGGGCAGAGAGGGGCCAAAAGGGCTTCTTCCTCTGAAGTTTAGAGGCCTTGGGATCCCTCTGGGCAGAGGTGACAGAGTTCAGGTGGCACTGGACATCTCATTTCGAGTGAGGTGTTCTTCCACCCCTGGGCTGAATAGGTCAGTGCCCAAGAAGGGGACATCTGCCAACTTGTGCTGGGTATTAGCCGTAAAGGTAGAAATCCACAGCCAAGCCCTGCAGCACCTGGCTGCTGCAGCAGCCACAGACAGGGCATAGGAATTGCTGATGTTCATGGCTGTTTGGAGTTGCTGTTTTGCCACTGCTCAGCTTTGGCTCCAGACTTGCTTGATCATGGTCTGTAAGTCAGCCAGGAGCTGAGGAAGCACCTCATCAATAGTGCCAAGAAGGGCATGAGGAAAATGAGCCATCAAAAGGGCCAAACTTGCATGCTGAAGGCTGAGAAAAGAGACACATAGACCCTTTTGGCCATGTGATCCAATTTCTTGGATTCTTTGTCAGGAAGTTTGTCCATGTCCCTGAGATTGTCTGTATGCTGAAAGACTGAGTCAGCCACCATACCCTCAGCTGAGGGGTGCTTGGTGAAACCCAACACGGATCCCATTGGGACCACATACTTTCAGGCCATATGGGCCAATGGTGCAGGACAGGAGGCAGGATGCTGCCAAAGCTCCAGAGATTGGGGTCAAGAATGGCCTCAGTGACTGGGAAGGCAACCTAAGGGGTGTCCTCTTGATCGAGAATTTTGGTCAAGGGATACTTAACCCATTTTTGGATGAGCTCCATCTGGATTCCAGTTGATTCTGAAATCAAATGGAGCAGGCCTGCAAAAGACGTGGGACCATGCTCTGTAGACAAATCCTCCCCAATTTGGCATCCAACTGAAAATATTTTATTTATTTATTGAAAATATCAGAATTACAAACCTTTGAGTCAGAGTCTCTTTTACAAAGGCTCCATGTCAGGAGAATTACAAAGTGAGTACAATGCATGTTTATAAGGAGGTTACACAGCAAAAAGTAGAATACAGAAAACCAAGTAAAGCACATAAAGAAAACAGTGCAAGTACAAGTATAAGTACTAGTCCAGTGTCAAAATCATACAAAGTTATGTAATAAGTGCTGGTTAGGATACAAAAAATATCAAGAAAACAATGGTAGAGGAAAACAATGATAGGAAAAGAGCAGGTCAAGAGGGTACAAGTTAAGGGAGAGGCAGTCTAGAAAGTGAGGTATCCACCTCCTCCTGTGACAGCACATCGACTGGCTTAAGAATAATCTTGACAGGTTGGTCAGTGGGTGTCTCAACTGACTGGCCCAATGGGGAGTCCGTGGAGCCAGCAGCCTGGAGCAAAGGATCAACCATAGTCGAAACCTCCAGGGAAGCGCAAGATTCTGAGTCCCGTGAGCACTCGTGATCCCATGATCATTGACAAGATTTTTTCTTAGTCTCCTTTTTTGATGATTTTGAGGATTTCGTGCCTTTAGAGGGACCCTGCCCAAGGGTGGGAAGGGACTGGCACAAATCCTTAAATGCCCCTGTGAAAGTGCTGCCAAAAGAAAGCAGCACAAAGGCCAAAGCCAAAGAGGTATGCTCTGCGTTCTAAGCCGCCACCTCTTCAAAAGCCGCTAGTTGTTCTGCAGACTCCAGCCATGGAGACTGCCCTATCGGCATCTTTCAATCAAATGGATGGGTCCTATTCATCTGGTCACCCTAGAAGGAGTCCAGCATGCCAGTCTTCCAGAGTATTGGGATGCAAGGTGCGACATAGGCCACACACCTGGGGATAGTGATCATGGTCTAGGCAGTAGATGCACAAGGTATGGGGGTCCATCCAGGACATCTTCTGTCTGCAATCACATTTTTTTAAACCTGGACACCAACTTTGAGTCATCCATGACGATAGTTTTGAACTGATTCGAAAGTCGCTTGAAGGCTTGAATCGAATTTGAAAATGTGAAAGCAAAGGGCCTATTTAGTGTTAGAGCAGTAAAGAGAGAATCTTCTTCTTAAAACAGAAAGGAAGATCTGACATCATGGGGTGGTACTGAGGGAGTTACCAACTGGGTGGGTTAGAGGAACCGGCTTGAATACGTTCTGACAGGAATTAAAGGGCAAGGAACACTGTCAGAAGTGTGGAACTGCACATCATATCCATGTCCCTAGAATATTCAATTCTGTTTGAAATGCCTCAAGGGTGACATGACTATTTTTTTAAATAATGCCTTCAGGTCTGAAAAGCCAGAGAGGCGCAGAGATGATCTGGAAGTCCAGATCTGACAGTCTCAGGATCCATAGCAACTTATATAGGAAAGCCTTCAGGCTCTGCACCAGCATCAGATCATGCTCTGCAGATATAACTTGCTGGTTCCTGGTAGTTCTGATGAAATTTTTATGATGCTTGCAAAATTACACAAAATTGCTGATTTCACATTGATGCAATATATTTTCACCAAAATGTAAATTCATTTTTCCAACACTTGTTTAGTGAAATAGTGTCATTTTTCCTATGCACATTTTTAAAAATGGGAGTTCCTAAATATGCACAATTTCAGTAATTAGCACCATCATCCAAACTGCATTTTTAAAAATGTTATTTTTTTTAAAGCTGTAATTTCAACCCAAATTTCACTTTTTAAGCACACTGTTCTATTTCACCAAATTGTGCACCATTGAGAAAACAGCATGGAGAGTATTTTTTCTAATTTCTCCTGACAATAGTTCCTGAACACAGAGCACAGACCAAAGCCTTGCTGCATTAACTTCTGTCTGCACTGTTTTAGGTGTGTTGTAATTTAAACTATTAAACTCTGTGCCACTATGCAGCTCTCTTGTAATACTGCCTGTATGCTGTAATCTCATGCCACAGTACCTCTGGGGTGGGATATTCAGACTGCACCAGGCTGTGGCGCAAGCCTGGGTGCAACGCAACTGGGATGTGCCAGGGCGCTGACCAGGTGATATTCAATGGTGCTGTGCCATGGCTCAGCACTGTTGAATATCGCGCTGTGGCAACCCACATTGTGCATGGTGCAGTGGCACTGTACAAGTACAAGTGGCCAGAGAGGGGCAGGGGGATGCGCTAGTGCCGTTGAAGAAAGAAAGAAAGAAAGAAAGAAAGAAAGAAAGAAAGAAATACTCATCGATACTTGTTCTCTTTTGAGTGGCAGTGGAAGCAAGTTGAGCTGGGCTCTCTTGGAGTAGCAGTGAGCACATGATGTGCTACTGCTATTGCATTGAACTACAGAAGCTGTTTTTTTTTTAACAAATAAGAATGGATGGAAATGACATGAAGCTGGGGATTAAAATCTGTGTCTGTATTTTGTAGCATTTGCTACAGAGAATGGTGGGGGGGCTCTGTAAGCCAGCATAGTGGGCACTCATAAAAATGGCAACTATCATAGTTTAAAATAGAACATGGGCAGAAGGATATTGAGAGGTGATGAGTGCTGCCAGCAAGGACTTGTTCTTTAGAGGGCATTATTGAAAAATAAATGTATAGGTGCAAGGGGTTCTTAGCCAATCAGATTTGAGGAATTTTAAAGCCCATTTTCTATAAAAAACAGTTTTTATGTTGCTTGCATGCATGTTCAAGAAACATAGTGCCATCATCAGAGTTTTCGGAGGTGTGGCACCCGTCTTCCAATGCAGTCAGTGTGTTTGCAGGCGCGGCCCCAGTTCCCCAATCACTGCTGCAGCTGTCTATGACAGCAGTTGAAAATGCAGTGGTCGTACAGTTGAAAGGGAGAGCTCCGCTTCAGTGAGCAGAGCTCCCCCCTCCACACACACACACACACACGCATGCACGCACACTGCGTGGTCATGTGCCTTCCCCCTTCCCCACACACTGTACGGCCGAAGGGGGGTGCCTAATCGCCCCTCGGCTCCACGCCCCCCCAAGCATCCAGGTGCCACGCTGGGAGCCCACCCCGGCGTGGCAAAATGTTTTATGGCTGATGGGGGTGCCCAATCCCCCGTCAGCTGCACACACCCCCCAAAGCATCCAGGTGCCATGCTGGGTGCCCACCCCAGTGTGGCAAAATGATGTTATGGCTGACGGGGGTGCCCAATCCCCCGTCAGCTCCAGCCCTGCCAACAGCCTTCCAGCTGCCATGCTGGGATCCCACCCCAGCATGGCAAACGTCCCTTGTAGTCTTCGTCCCTCATAGTCTTATTAAAAAAACCAAAACCCTGTAAATACAAAAACTGTCCCTCGGCGCTTCCCTGGCTCCCTCCTGCAACCCGCACCCACCCACTGCGCACCTGCCTCCCCACACCCACCCCCACCCCATACTTACCTCCGGACCTCGGCGCGACGATCTTCGGTGAACCGGGAACACGTCTGCACTCTTCAAAGCCGACCGCGAACTGAGGAAATGCCGGTAAGCTGTATAATGGGATAGATAGGGTTTTTTCAACTTTGTTGCATATCACAAGAATTTTTGGGAATTTTGGGCCCAAATTTCCAACATGGGGTTTTTGGACCCCTCCTCATGAATTCTTGCACTGTCATGGCGTTATCAGTCTCGAAGGGTGATTTCGTGTCACTGCATGAAATCACCTTTGGACGACTGCAAAACGACACTGCTGGTGTTCATAAGGTGTGCTCTCAAAAGTCTATCTTGAAATTTGGTGAAAAATTCATAAATTGACTTTTACGAGCGCAGCATTGCACAGTTCCCACGCACACTGCAAGTTTGGTGAATTTTCAATATTTTCACTCCAGATTTTCAGCATTACCATTTTACCACACCTCCTTTTGAGCAGTATAGCTGTCATTTTTCACATCTTATTCAAAATATGTTTCTACCCATGTAGCGCACAATGGCGCAGTCGGTGTGCGAAATCAATGTATGGGACACATTAAGAAAATCACAGTGATACTGTTCATGAGCAGAGATCTTAAAATGGCTATGTTGGAAATTTGGTGAAAAAACTCCTAAAAATGACTGTTTTACGAGCGTGCTTTGCGCAGTTCCTACGTATGCTCGTAAGTTCGCAAATTTTTAATATTTGCACTCCAGATTTTCAACATTGCCATTTTACCACACTTCCTTATGAGCAGTACAGCTGTCATTTTTCACATGTCGCTCAAAATATGTTTCCTTGCATGTAGCGCACAATGGCGCAGTTGGTGTGCGTAATCAATGTTTGGGACAGATTAAGAAAATCACAATGACACTGTTCATGAGCAGAGGTCTTAAAATGGCTATGTTGAAAATTTGGTGAAAAAATTCCCTTCAGACGTTCTGCAATATTACTAATGAAGACATTGAACAGAACTGGCCCCAGGACCATCCTCGTAGCACCCACTGGTCGCCTGCCTCCCTAAACTGCACACCATTTACCACCACTCTCTGTCTCCTGTCTGTTAGCCAGTTTCTAACCCAGTTTACCACCCTTTCCCCCATGCCCAGCCTACCCAGCTAGTTTATCAGCCTCCTATATGGGATGGTGTCAAAGGCTTTGCTGAAATCATGGTAAGCTTCCACTGCCCCACCCTGATTCACTTCCTTTGTCACCCAGTCAAAGAAATCAACCAGATTTATCTGACATGATGTCTCCACTGTGAATCCATGTTGTCTATGGTCCTGGGCTCTGATAGCATCTAGATGCCCCACTATCCTTTCTTTAAGCAATGTCTCCATGATCTTCCCCACTACTGAGGTGAGGCTGAACGGCCTATTGTTCCCTGTCTCCTCCCTGCTGCCGGACTTGTGTAGAGGGACCACATGTGCCCTCCTCCAATTCACTCATGTTGAATGACACAGTGAACATGGCTGCCAGAGGTACTGCTATCTCCCTTCGTAATTCTGTTAATATCCTTGGGCGTATGCCATCTGGTTCCATCGCTTGTCCACCTTTCAATTTAGTGAGCTCCTTCAGGACTCTTTTGCCTTTGAATGGACTATTGTCCACCTCTTCACCCCCTTGGTAACTGCTGTACTGCTGTGGCCCTTGTCCCTCCCACTCTTCTCTGAATACTGAACAGAAAGACACAGGGGATGTCTTGGGAGGAAGGCATGGAACTATCACTTCCAAATACCTAAACAACACATACAAGCAAGCAACATTCGGCATTGACAAATGCTTGTTAAACTTGTTGTACAAGTCAACCCACCCATTCTAAGCTACAGTGTCCAGCATCCTCCCACCATTCTACACTTTGCTAATACATACCCTCACCTCTTCACCTTCTAGTATGTACCTCCCTCCTCTTGTCTCAGTGAAGTTTAAATAACATATCCCTTCCTCAACTCAAGCTACTTTTGTAAAACACACCATCACATCACCCATTTCCCATATCCCAGCCCTGTCCCTAAAGTCTAAAAATAGTGTGATAACCCCACTTTATCCATCTTCTAGCACTCAACCTTCCTCTTCCTCTCCAAGCACCAAGTAGTCAAAAAAGAAACATAAATAACACAGTTAAACTTGGAGAAAAAGAAAATAGTCCAGTTCTGTAGTGAGACATCCTCAGTCGTCTTTGTCCTGCTACAGAGTGAATGAATGATAATGTCCTCTTCTATATTAACACCTGACTGACTGCCTGACAACCATTACTCACATGGCATGGGTGAGGAATACGGTATATTATTTAATATAAAACTTTGCTGAGACAAAAGGAGGCAGGAAAGTTGAAGCTAGATAGCAGATGGTTGGGGTATGTATCAATCAAGTGTCTGGGTGTTGGGAGGGGGCAGGGGACTGTAAGTCACAGTGGGTGGGGGGTGGCTTGTATTTTTAAAACTGCCTTTATTTAATAAAACCAACTTTGCTGAATGAAGTTGGTGGTGAAGTCAGAAACTTCTCTGTTACATGTATCACAAAGTTTCCAACTTTGTTCCAGCTTTGCAGGTGAAGTTTTAATTCTCTGCATCTTTATGTTTTTATTTTTTCATTAATGCTTTTATAATTTAAATTCTAACTTTTATTGGTATGAGAGCTTCTAGTCATTAGCTTTACCCTTCCAAATGCATGTCAGCCAATCAGGATGCTCCATTTCCAGCCATTGTGTATAATTATTTTATGGACCTTGGCACTGAGGAGAGAGGACAGCTCCAGTGGCAGAAATCTCTGGAAACTCAAGGCAGAAGATATCTGTCCATTACACACAGGTATTCTGAAACAGCCTTGCAGTGTTGTCCCAGGTGACCATCTACCCACCGCAATCAAAATGGATCTTTTAATTTATTTTTTGTTTCTGGGATCAGTAGTTTTCTAAAAACAGTAAAAATCATGTCATCTACATCCCATAACAACAATATCTGGGGAATTAAAAAATCCCCAGTTTAACTGGCTTGGCTACAGTGTTAAAGTTAATTTGTACATGGTAGTAGTTTCTGACTTAGCTCTGGGAACTACTTTTTTTTTTATCTGAGATCCTGTAAT
This sequence comes from Neoceratodus forsteri, assembly GCA_016271365.2. NCBI lineage: Eukaryota > Metazoa > Chordata > Ceratodontiformes > Ceratodontidae > Neoceratodus > Neoceratodus forsteri. The sequence continues at coordinate 297,016,543 of CM057452.1, read as the reverse complement.
CCAAGCCAAAAATATTTTAGGAATTAGAAGTCTAGAACTAATGCCACATAGAGATTATATTTTGCAAGAGTATCAGGAGTACTCAGTAAGCAGGCTGTGTGCATGTGCTGTGCATGGTGCTGCAATGGCCTGCAAATTACCTTTGCCATATATGGATAGCAAGGCCACTCTATGGTTTTTTGGACTGACAACTCCCATGGAGGAAGCACTCATGCAGCATTGGGAATGCAGACTGGACCTGTTACTCCTACAGAGGACATAACCAATCATACACAGCATTGGAACTCTCGGTTAGATCCACTCTGTGCAGCATCAGGTTTGTGGGCCGGACTGCAGAGAACATGGCTGCTCAATGTGGCACCAAGTATGCTGGGTAGACCTGCTCTTCCTGTGGAGGATATAAGCACTCTATATGGTGCCGAGACTGCAGGCTGGATCCTAATGGAAAAAATCTGCCAATGCTGACCAGATACAGAAGTGTGAACATTGGATGAATTGTTCTGGTTTTGATGTCTCTTATATCCCTTATTTGTTTATCTCTTAGTGAGGAACAAACCTCTGAAGAAAGGTTCTCACTGCCTCATATTAAAAGGAAACCTTTCTGAGACTGAAAGTGCTCATCACAGTTTGAAAGCTCATAAAGTGAGGGACTGGCTTACCTGCAGCAGCAGCAGGCAGTCTGGAGATACTGATGATTAAATCTACCCTATATCACACTTTTGAGTTTGAAGCCTTGCCATATCTTCAACACTTTAATGCTTTCTCTTGGGGATTATATTTATATTGTTAAAGAGCTGCTTATGCCGCAAAGAAAACTTTGAAAAACATAGGGCAGGATTCACTAAGCAGATGCGCTGGGTGCAAATGAGATGCACCAGCGCAAATGAGATATGCCGTCCCCAAACAGTGGGATTCACAAAAGGATGCACCACAAGATGCACTGTGTGCATCCCCACTGTGAATTGAACTGAAGCTCCATGGCACAACCTGAGATGCCCCAGCACAACTGGAAGCATCCTGGACAGCACAACACTGAATACAGTGCATGTGAGCAAGGGACACAGGAGCAACAGGGGGAGACTGCAGTGGCACAAAGGATGCAGGCAAACAGACCGTCAGGGATTGGTCAGAGTGCCAAAGGTCCAGAGAGTGGCCACAGCAGATGAGATGCACAGATAGAGCACACACAGAGACACCTGGAAGCACAAGACACACATCCACCACAGGGGCCCAACAAGCACAGTTGCCATGCACAGGGGTGCCTGATAAAGTGTGCCACAGCATCAGAGGTGCACTGTGCAGCATGGCAGAGGGTGCTGTACACATCCCAGTGCACAGAAACCCAGCAGTGCAGACAAGGGAAATGCCACATGGGTGCACACAAGTGGACAGGCACAATGGCGGACAGGCCAAAGGCCATGCCCTGCACAGGTGGAACATGCCCACAGGCAATGTGGACCACAAGAATAGTGGCATAACAACAGAGGACCAGCACAACAGAAGCTGCCATCATGCACCACACACATACTGTAATAGGGGGACTGTGAAAAGCAACATGTCACAATGCCCACCAACAGGGCAGAGGCAACAAGGAGGGGGCACACTGAAGCGGGTATGAAAGGGGGACAGGATGCATGTGTGCGCAGTATCACAGGTGCACATGTGTGAATGGGAACAAAGTTACAGTGGAAACCAGCAAGCACAACAGAGAACATGCACAAGATACAGTGAATGACCACAGACACCATTAGCAGTATAAAACACTTTAGTAACAAAATAATGAAACCAGATGAAACTATGTACAATGACAACATCACTAGGAACATGGAAGGTGTGGTGTGGGAATCAGAACAGGTACAATAATAATAGTACATAGGAGGATGATGGTATGGAGGCAGTGGAACAGGGGACAGTTACAGACAATGGGGTGGGCAAGAAGTGCGGGGTTAGAACAACAAAGGGGCTATATACAAATGTTTATGGCCCAATCATGCTGAATGGGCTGCAGTACAGTGGCCACCCCTCCGTCCCCTGCAACTGAGCACCCGGACCAGCAAAATGAGTGCCTGCAGGACCTGCCCCTGCTGCCTGTACAGCAGTGGAATGGTCCTTTTCAGTGCCCTCTGGAGCTGCAACCCTATCAGGAGCCCAACAATTTGTCTCCGCCAAAGCCCTGGCACACCCAGCCGTACTCTCCATGGACCTACAGTGAGGACACAGACAACAGGTACTAAGAGTCATGTTCCACACCGGCCCCCTCCCTCCACCCAAAATGCAAGTGTGCAGGAGGCAGCCACCATGGAAATGGCCAACAGCCCTCCAGTCACACTGCATGCCAGCAACAGGCTGGCACACAGTGCCACACTGTGACCATGCAATGTTACTCAGAGAGCACAAGGCCCACATGTGCACGTACAGTTAGGCATACAGGGGCACACAGCCATGTCCCACACAGCATGTGCAGATGTCAGCAGGCTGCACAAGTGTGCAGGCCCCAGCCGAACACCATTGGAGCACCACAGTGTGCCCATGGTCCATGGTAGACACGCACATGGTGGACGGACACACAGGGGGCCATGTGCATTGTGGCCCAAGCACACACCGCCATTGCCACACCCCATGCATATGCACAACGTGCATCACATGGACATGCACAAGGGACCAGCAACCACCTACAGTGGGCACCGCCCACCCTCCTAATAAACACACAGAGGATGCACAAGAAGGACACTCACCTACACCTGCATGACCTTGCCCCTTGGCTCCACCACTGGCCCTAGCTAGCCTGGCCTCCACCACTGCCGCAGCCCTCCACCTGTCTGCTGGCCTTGCAAGGGGAACACAAGCAAAGAGCACCATGAGGTGATGATAGGTGTGTAACACCTCCATGCCCCACAGCAACAACACTAACATGCAGTGATGGATTCACCCTCACAGTGCCCCAAAGAAGGCGTCCCGGTCAATGTGCAGCAACACACAACACCCCAGACTGTGCCCTCCATGTGTGTGTGCAGCTGTACATGTGCCAAGCCAATGGCTGTACCATGCTGTGTCCACCACAGTGTCCATGCACCCCCCTAATGTGCACCATGATGCACATGGCTATGCACTATGGCCATGCCTGCACCCCACATGACAAAGGGGCACAGCATGCCACACAAGTGTGTGTGTGGGTGTATGTACAGTGGTGGGTATTGCAGTAGCTCCCACTGGACACAAACCCCTGCCTGCTTGTATATCTGTAGGGTGATGTGACTTACCTAGGCATGGCACTGCACCCCTGAGTGCACTGTCTTGGAGGCTCTGGAGCCTGTTCGGGTCCCGGTGCTGCAAATCCCCATACCGGTGCATGCATTGCTCCCCTGTGCACTCCACCCCAGTCCTGCACACCAAGTGCTCCATCACACTTGCCCACACTGCAGAGCATGGATCTGTGAGGTCATCAGAGCCAAACAGTTGTCCCTCCACATGCATTACCAGTGCCACAAGGTTGACCATCTCAACCTCCCCCCAGTTCATGGCCCTGGGCCCTGCTGCCTGAGCATGTGGCATGTGTCCTGTCTGTGTCTTCTGGGCAGGTGTGCACAGATCAGGCTGCTGGTGTGCAATGGCCCTGTCTCGCCACATGAGTGATTGCCCGTCATGCAATACCCCACTCAACATGATAATGCGGGGTGGTAATGTGCGATTGTAGTCTATTGCACATCACCATGCAGGTGCACTGTGCACCTCACTGGTGGGAGACCAGGGTCTGGGGTCATGATCTGGTCATGCATGCACATTCCATGCATATCCACCATATTATGAGTGGTAAACAATGCCACTCACAGTGCACTGGTGCAGCACACACTGCCAGTGTTGTGATGTGCACTTTAGATATGCATTGACACCATGTCATGCCAAAGCTCAATACATGCACTCAACGAGATATTCAGTACAGCACCAATGGTGTATGGGGATGGCATGAGTACAATATACTCCAGAGCTGCGATTGTGCCCACTTGAAGTAGATGAGCCTTTGCCAACATCTGGGCGCACCATGCAGCTGACAACTCATGTTCCATGGCCAGCTGTGTCCGAATGCCCCTGAGCTCTGCCCTTTGGGTCACCTTCCCCTCCACGGTGTCCCACAGGAGGTGTGCATAGCCTTCAACCTCATCAGCAGGAGGGGATGCATCATATAGACAGTGCCGATGGGCAGGTGGGGTGCTGGCCTGCTGCTCTGCATCCACCATAGGCAGATGTACCACAGCAGGCTGTTCTTCCACCATGGTGCACTGGTGCAGCTGCTGACTGTCCACCCCTGTTTATGTGTCACCCTTCCCAGTGCGTCTCCCTCCCCCATGGTGGGCCAGCTCTGACCTGCACACACCAGGAACTGCATGCCCTGGCTGCACTCAGCTGCCCTGCATCTGCCTGTGTATGCTGCCATGGCTGCCCACACCTGTCCCAGACAGAATTGCCTGCCCTCCATTGCCCAGCGGTTGCCCATGCCTGGCTGTGTGTGGTGCATTCCGCTCTGCTATTTGTGCCTGCTGTTGCACATAACATCACCTCACCCCCCATGCTGCACTGTGATGGTGCACTGTTTCCCATGTCACATGTGCAGTTCCCTCAGCATGCCACCTCCAATGTACCACCTATGCACCTCCCCCATGCTGGCCCTGCAGTGGTCCATGCACACCTGCTCTCCCTCCTGTCATTTGTTGCACCATGGTGTCCTGTTTGTGGGCATGTATGTATGCCCCACTCACCCACTATGTGGCCGCTAAATATGTCCCCAGTCTCAAACCGGTGGCACAGGGTGGATTGGTGCCATATGAAGACATTGTGTGTACTCCCAGTGTGTGTGGTGCGGACATTACTGATGCACCCTGTGGCTTTGCACACCACCTAGCAGTTGACAGGGTGGGACCCCTTGCAGTTCATGCATGGCATGGCTTCTTCACCAGGTGGTGCATGGATTACCACATGGGTGCAGTCAGTGGCCCCTCTGATGACTGGCATCTGTGCCATCCTGTGGAACTGCTGCATGGCTTCTGTCCACTCTGCCTGTGTGCTGGGGAAGTGGATGACTTCCAAAGCACATGGTAGCAGTGCGGTGAGTAATTGCATGAGGAGACGGGATTTGGACAGCTGGGATATGCCAGTGGTGTCTCCAGCTGGCCTCTGGAAGATTCCTGTGGTGAGCAGGCACATTGCTGTTGCCACCTTGGTCTCCACTGATATGGCATGACCCCTTCCAGAGGGTGCCTGCATTTCATCATGGCAGAGCTCACAGAGCTGCCTCACAATAGCCCTGTTCAGGCAGTGTCAGCCGACTGTTTCTGAGTCCATCAGTTGTTCAAATGTTAGTCTGGCATGATAATGCTGTGGGACAGGCCACCTATGCTGCCTTCTCCTGCCACATTGTTGGTTTGCCTGTCTCCTCATCCCTATTATCATTCCCACCATCAGGCATGGTGCACCATCCATCTCTGTGGCCTATTTTCTGCGGCTGTTGTTCTGCCTGTTGCTGCTGCTACGTTGCAGTCTGCCTGCTGGGGGCTTGCACTTAAGTCTACTTCTTTTATACTCACCTCCTTATGGCGCATTTGATGGATGTGCTGTGAATGCGCCGTGTTTGCGCATTCATTTTGCTTTGTGACTGGCTTTGCACTGTGTATGGAGCTACACCACAGATACACCACATATCATTATTTTCACCCTCCAGTGCATCCAGTGCATCCAGTGTGGTGCAGTGCATTTGGGGTGCACCAAGGCTTCTCTGCTCTTTCTGAGTGGTGCCATGGTGCATTTTTGTGTTGCACCAGCACATCTCATTTGCACCCAGAGCATCTGCTTTGTGAATACTGCCTGCAATATTTAGGCACAATTCAGCTTGCATTTCATATATATTCTATAGATTTCTCCTCCTCATTTTTTATTACTGGGGAAATTTGCATGAATACATGATGTTTATCCCTCAGAGCTCATTTACTTCTATAGCTTTCTCCCTACTTGAGGTCATAATCCTCTTTTGTGACATCACAATCTGCTGCCATAGGCATAACATTGATGTCACAAACAGTACATTATGACCTCAGGTAGAGATACAGCAACAGGAATAGATGAACTTGTCAGGAGCAAAGATACTGTTTTCATGCAGTTGGCCTCAGTAATAAATAACGGGGAGTAGACATACTGTACAGGGCTAATGTCAAATACAAGCTGAACTATGTCTAAATATTATGTTTTGTTAAAGTTCTCCTGAAGGCGTCAGCTGCTCTTTAGAATTTTGTGCGTGTATCGGTTTGTATAATCAGTACTTTTCTGAGCCTCCTTTCTCATCAAAGTACCACGGATTGTAAAAACATGTAGTTACAATGTTTTTTCAGTAACTGTGTATTTGTAGCATGTTTCTGTTTTCTTCAAAGCTAAAATAATGGTTAACACTGGAAAGAACTTCACCACTGTAATTGGTCAAATTATAGCAAATATGCAGCACTTTAAATGTCCTAATCAGTAGCTGCAGGGAGATGAGTACAGTATCTGGGACAGTCTTCAGCACCTAATGAATATTCAGTCCCCAGAAACAGCTCTGACTGGCTGTATGGAGTAGGAAAGTGTGAAACACCCTCAATACCTAATGTATATTTATAAACCTTGGTTAGGAGCAATGCTAAACAAATTCTAAACATGTAACACTGAATCACATCTACTGTAAATTATTTTGCTTTGTTTATGTTAGTTAAGATAACATAATTTGACATTGCATGTATCCTGAAAACAGATTACTGCTTTACATCTTTTATTTTAATTTCTAAAAGTTTATTTTTGTCTTCCTTTTTTTAAGTATGCAGTGCCTTGTCAAATTTTAATATTTTTTTTTTATGTTGGGTCACGTGATGCAGCTGAGCTGAAAGGAGCTTGGCTCTTGAGCTCTGCCTTGGTACCAGGAATCTGTGACAATTCTCCCTTCTTTTTTGCTCTGATTTTGATTATGACCTACAATCCACCACCTTTGGAGGTTAGAAAGTTGGCTATTGATGGTTTAGACAACCCTAACCTGCCTAAAAAGCCTAAAACTGAGGATGTTTCAGAATGGCCTGGGATGGAAGAATCTAATATGGTGACTGGCTCCTCTGATTTATCGCCTTCTCTGATGTTGGAACTGGCAGAGATTAAACATTTTATGAGTTCTGTCACCACACAGCTCTCCCAAATGAATCTTGCATTGAAAGCTGTCAAAGGATCAGTGGAAAATCTGGGTTCTAGCATTACGGAGGTGGAGAAGTGGGTGAGCTTTCTTGAAGATTGGGCCCAGCCTACCAATCAGAGAATGGCGATGATTGAACAGGATATACAACTACTTTGGGACAAAAGTGATGACCAAGAAACCAGGAGCCGCAGGAACAATTTGCAGCTCCTGGGTGTCCCTGAATCTAGTGAAGGAAATAATGCTATAGCCTTTTTGCAACAGCTTCTACCAGCACTTGTGGATCATCACTGGGATCAGCCGATAGAAATAGACTGGGCACATAGAGTCCATTTGGGTCCTCCACCAGTCTTGTCTACCTCTCGACCAAGTCCATTGACTTTTCACCTCCTCTGATTCCAGGATCAGGAACTTCATTTTAGCTAAAGCCCGGCAGTGCAAGCAGCTGAGGTGGCAGGTGTTCAAAGTGGTGATCACTCCCAATTTTCCAAAGCAAGTCATCGACTGGCAAAAATCTTTTGATGGAGTTCGAGACCTGGCAAAGCAAAAGGGAGTTAAATGTTTCCTTACCTCCACTGCCAGCCTCCGGGTCTTCTCTGGCTCTTCCTCTACATTGTTCACCTCTCTGGATGAAGCCCACCACTTTATTATGTATCTTGACCCTTCTGCTGGATCTCCTACTTCGCAGTGGAGCCCCACTTCAAAGATTTATCTTGCATTGGATTAGGATTCTAAATCAAACCAGTATTTGGGGTCTGATAGACACTCCATTTCAAATCAGAAACCTGTTTCAAACAGGGTTTCTCTTGCCGCAAAATCGGCACTCTAGCATCTGGCTCCTAAGACTCAGCAGATTCCCCAGCCATGGATGCAGCCGCCACAATGCTCACCTTCTGTCTCTGTGGAGAAGGTCCCCTCTGGAAATGTGGTCACCTCCAGAAATGCTACATTGGGTCCTGATGTATCTGCTGAATTTATGGATCAGGAGGCCATGGACACAGTGGAGCTGCCCACTTGAAATAATCATTATGTGGGCTTATTGGACACTGTGCTGTTTGTCTTCCTTGAAGTGAGACTACCTCAGCTTTCCTAGCTGGGACAGTACATTTTTGCTGGGATATTCTTTTTGTTTAGGGGCTGTGGTCTCCCTTGACAGGGGATCGACAACCTGACTTGTTATCTCGTACGAGAGAAAGAGGTTTACCTGGTTGCAGTGTGTGGTTCAGCAAAGTGTATGGGGTGGGGGGGGGATCTGATAGATATTACATCAGGATATCAACATACTGACAGCGTACACAAGCATAGTGACAAATCTCGCCAAGTCGAGATTGTTCGCTGTGGTGATCCGCTGTGATCTAACACCACAGCTCCCAGTGTTGTGCCCCTACCCTGAACCAACTCCAACTCAGAGCTGGTTATTTAAAGATGGGGAGGTGAGGGGGGGGGAAGCACCCCTTCCCACAGAAAAACACTTTTTCCTGTCGGGAACAATGCTGACAGTTGGCATTGTTCCCGTCACTGTCAGGGAGTCTAGGACATCCAAGACATTATACAGTGGTGGAACCAATCTGATATGGGCCTTACTCTTGCTCTTGTTAATCGGTAGAAGAACTTTAATTTACATGGATTTATTTTGGGACCTATTCGGGGGGGGCTGGATGCCTTATGTTTCCTTTGCTATAGTCGGGTTCCTGTTTTAATGGTTATAGCCTCAAATGTAGCACGTGATCTCTCTGGGTTTTTGGTTTTGTTATTGTTGGGATCACATGCTATGCTGGTGGGCTTGCTGGATTCCTTCTCCTGACATGGCTCAGCTGAAATTGGGGTTGGTCAATATCTGGGGGGGTAGAGCTGGGCATTTCTCCTTATCTCTGCCTTTACCTTAGTGGAATTAAGGGAGCTGAGGACTATGTTATTACCTGGATGGTGGGCTACCAGCTCGTTGTTTGGTTTAATAATTTGTGTGGGGAGAAGGCTGCTACCAGGACCGGGCTACAGGCTTTGGGTCTGTGTTATGTTAACAGTGGTGTCGTGGGGTGAGGGGAGGTTTGCTGAGTGTTATTCTCCTTTCGGATTCTGGCAGACACTCAGTGTCCACCATCTCTTTCTGCCATTTATGAGTAGATTTGCTATGTCTGTTTTTGTATATAGTTCACTTATTATTCATTTCTGGTTTTATTGTTCTAGCACTGAATTTTTGTACATAGTTACTATGTTTCATTTGGTAAGACAGATGACCTGGGAGGTGTTTTTTTCTTGCTTAACCCCGGGGGGGGCAAGGTTGAGATATTCTGGGGTCTTATTTCCACCTCACTGATTTATAAAACAATAACATTCACAGTTTGGGGGTTGAACAGCCCTGTAAAGAGGTGAAGGATTCTTACGCATTTAAGGCAGTTCGGTGGCAAATACATTTCTTGCAAGAGACCAATTTAGTGAAAAAGGAGGTAGACAAGCTCAAGCAGTTAAGAGGGGGTCCTATTTATGATTCATCCTACTCCTCTAAAAAACGTGGGTCACTATTCTTTGTCATAAAAATGCGAACTGGGTGGCAGATCAATTTTACAAAAATAAGGAAGGTTGTTGGCTACTGGTTAGTGGTTGTCTGGATGGTAATCCTGTCATTTTAGGTGCTATCCATGGGCCAAACTCAGATGACCCCTATTTTTTACATGCGGTATCCCCAGCTCTGTTAGACCTCGGTTCCTCTCCTGTTATTCTGGGGAGCAATATGAATCAGGTTTTGGACCCCCTCTGTGACAAAAGCGGGTCTACTTACTTGACCCCCTCTGCAGGTGGTAAAGCCCTACATCTTTTGATGCAGGAACATGGGTTGTTGGATGTGTGGCTACTGGAACATCCCTCTGGCCATGACTATATGTTTTACTCAGCCCCACATCAGACCTATAGTCACATAGATATGGTTCTGGCTTCAGGGTTTGTGGCTCAGGGGGCTGTCTGCTCCACTATAGAGCCCATCCTTATTTCTGATCACTCCCCTGTGAGCTTTACTTTTGACCTGGGTACCTTGGTACAGTCTGCTAGGAAGTGGAGGTTCAATGCTAGTTTATTCAATGATGCTACATTTTTTCAGATGTTGAGGCAGGAAATCCGGGAATTCCTAACAACAAATTTCATAAGTGAGACTTTAACCTGATGGGTGTGGGGAGACTTTATAAGCATTTGTTTTTTCAGTTAAATGTTTTATTGTTTTCAAACATAAAGCAAAACATACATACAGTATTACAAATACAGTGGATGTGTATACAGAGTCGCTTGGTGTTGACAGTCTGGACATAACCTTGATGTTACACCATCCCGTCCAAGTATCCATTCAAGCTGCACTTATAATTGTATAATTGATATCGTATGAAGGATAAATGCCTCTTTTATGATACCCATGTACTAGTATTTAGACTGGTGTCAACACCCTAATCACCAAACATACATAACAAAATAATAAAACAAAGAAAAGGAGAAAAATACAGAGGGAATACCCCCCTAGGGTATATACTGTGAATACCTATGAAATCTCAGATCCTAAAGCATATTGAGAAACAGGCAAGATAGATGCACCTACCTCACTTTTCCCATAGCACGCAACCATAGGGAGGTATCACCACATATAAGACAGGGCTTCATGGAGTATAATAGTTACACCCTCTTATGGCCGCTTCGTACACTGCTTCTGGAGGAGAGAGACCACAGAGTAAACAAAGTAATATCATACATCATCTGTTCCTACTGTGGAGCATATCTACTATTAATAAACAGTGTTATACGTTCTATACGGGTAAAGTGGGTATGTTAGATACCATTACTCAAACTACAAAATATAACACTTGATAGATATTCACATACCAGTCATTGACCTATATTAAACCTATAAAACAGAAATTACCTCAATGCGGGTAAACTATTTACACTATATCATTCAAATAGAAACAACATTGCACATTGCTGACACTCTATACCCTTATAACCATAGATTCATAATAGAGTATTCGTAGGTAACCTTAGTTCAGACAGTAAGTGGTGACAGATGGATATGAGGAGACTGATCATCCGATACCAGCTCTGGCTGGCAGATATGCCATGAAGGGGGCCCAGCAAGGAGAGAAGTATTCCATCTTCCCCATAGCCATATGTGTCCGCCTATCCATCTCATATACAGAGGAGAGCGATGCTATAATCTCCTTGAGACTGAGCAGGACAGTACTTTGCCAGTTTTGTAGGATTAACCATTTAACCTGCATACTAAGTAGGAGTAGCCACCTAAGTTCCTGGTGTTTAAGGGGGGGGGAACACCGCGCCACAAACCTAACAGCATAAGGGAAGGATCAACAGGAACCTGACAGTTAAGTATCACATGTATCACTTCCTCCCAAAGATCATGTATTTGGGGGCATTGCCAAAGAATATGAAATAGATCCCCCCCGGGCTGGAGACATCGCCAGCACATATCATGTGTGAGGACTTTCATTTTCTTTAATATAGCAGGTGTCCTGTACCAAGAATGTAAAATTTTTATTATGTGTAAGTCTACTCCGGGTATCTTTATGAGTTTTTAACCTAACCTGCCAGCACCGTTTCCACTGTGTCTCTGATATTTTTATATTTAAGGCTTTTTCCCATTTTAACTTAGACTTTATATTGGAGGAAGGTAGCGAGTCCCTCAGTACAGCATATATCGTAGCTGCAACTTTATTGGGCAGGTGAAGCCACCTTTTTAAGTATGAGTCGAAAGCTGGAAGAGCTTTACCCTGATTTAGGAGAGGTCTAAGACTGTCACGCAGTTGCAGGTATTTCCAAAAATCTGATTTATCCAGGTTCCATCTGGATTGCAGGTTCTGGTACGTATCCACCACAAAGGAATTGGGTCCCACTATATCTTTAAGGAATATAATCCCTTTTTCTTGCCAGGAGGGCCAGGCCACCATGGAGCCACCAATGGTTGTGCTAGGGTTGTTCCACAGGGGCACGTATGTAAGGGGAAGAGTCTGGAGTTTTATTTTTTTTTGTAGAATCTTCCAATATCTGATTGAGGAACCTATAGTGGGATGCAATGCATACTCCTGACCAGGGGAGGAGCAGATCAAAGAGACTGCTGTAGGGCTATTACTGTACATCTGTTCTAGCCTTAGCCACTGAGGCGAATCAATATTATGGGGTTGGAACCATTTCAATGTTTGTGCTCCTTGAAAAGCTATCTTATAGCCTTCAATCCATGGAAGGCTCCATCCTCCCTGCAGAGGATGAGCCCGAAGTTGATTTCTACCGAAACGAGGTCTAACTGAGCCCCATAGGAATGATCCAATCATTGTGTCTATTTTCCTGAACCAGTAATTTGGGAGAAAAAGGGGAATATGAACTAGCACATAGAAAAATCTAGGGGCGAGGGACATCTTAAAAGCGGCTATCTTACCTGCCATGGTTAGATGGAGCTTATTTATTCGCTCCATGTCAAGTTTACAATTGGCCAGAAGGGGGCACAGGTTATTATCCCACCACTTCGCTAAATTGCTCCCAACCTTGCTTCCCAAGTATTTGATCGTATGCTGTGACCATTTAAGTCCAAACTGTGCCACCAGGTGAGACTTGCACTGCGAGTTGAGAGGGAGTATTTCAGTTTTGGATTGATTTATTTTTAACCCTGAAATGGATGAAAAGGAGTCCAGAATATCTAGAAGATGGGGTAAGGACTCGTTAATGTCTCTTAGCAATACCAGCAGATCGTCAGCATACAGCAGGGAGGAGACAAAGACCTGCCCCCTACCGATACCAGTGATGTGCTGATTCTGTCCTGATTGCAGCTGCTAACGGTTCAATAGCAATGACAAACAAAGAGGGAGAGAGCGGCACCCTTGACGGTACCTCTGTGTAAAAGAAATGGTTCAGATAGGACCAATTAGTGAGGACTTTTGCATTGGGAGATGTGTAAATGGAGGAGACAGCCACTCTAAAGTTCGATCCGAACCCCATGTAGTGTAAAACTTTCTGCAGGTAATCCCACTCCACTGAATCGAATGCCTTTTCAAAATCAATGGCAACAGCAGCAGACGCCCTTAATGTATCCTGATTCGCTATGTGAATAAGATTAATAAGTGTTCTAATATGGTCAGTGCTATATCTACCTTTTACAAAACTGACCTGTGATGGGTGAATCAGGGATGGTTGGACCAGGGCCAGTCTATCCACAAGCACTTTGGTGTAGACCTTGCTGTCTGAATTTATTAAGGATATGGGGCGATAACTAGCCGGTTCTTCAGGGGGTTTATCTTTTTTGGGGATCACTGAGATGACAGCCTCCCTTAGTGTAGGGGGTAGTATACCTTTATCACTGGTCTCCTTAAAGACCTTACAGAGCAAGGGAGAAATCAAAGGGGATAATAGTTGCAGAAATTCCACAGGGAACCCATCACTGCCAGGGGCCTTTCCTGTTTTTAAAGCCATCAGGGAGGCCGCAACCTCTGCATGGGTTAGGGGTTTCTCCAGAGCTGCGGTTTGTTCTGGAGCCAACTTCGGGAGTCTCACCGTATCTAAAAATGGCGATATATCCAAACAAGGATTGGTTTTGGTTGACTTGTATAATTGAGAGTAAAATGCCTTCATAATATCATTCACTTCCTGTGGATTCATTTTCACTACTCCTGTGGCTGGATCTTTTAACCCCCCATGTACCTATTTCCTTGTTGTTTCCGCAGCTGATACGCCAGAATTTTGCCACTTTTTTCCCCGCCCTCCCAGTATGCATGTTTTAATCTAATAAGTGCCAAGTCAGCCATCCTGGAGAGAAGTTCATTTAACCTAGTCCTTATATCCAGAACTCTTCGACCCCACAGTGATTTAGAGGATGGGTGGTATTGAGCCTTAAAAGTTTTTTCAGCGTTGAGCAGGTTGTCCTCCAATTGTACTCTTTCCCTTTCCCTATTTTTCCTCCTGTAGGAGGCATACCCTATAATTTTCCCATGCATGGTGGCTTTGAAGGCCTCCCAGGTATTTTGGGCAGATGTGTCCTCAACGGGGTTTTCCCTAAGAAAGTTTGTAGTCTCTAATTCAGCCCATTTTCTGAAATTGGGATCTCGTAGGAGTAGCAGATCGAGTCTCCAGGAAGGGCATCTTCGAGAAGAAGGACCCCAAGAGATAACTACCTGTACTGGGGCATGGTCCGAGATTACCATGGGAAGAATAACTGAGATACTAACTAGGCCCGTAAGAGTATGGGAAATAAGCCAGTAGTCTAATCTACTATAAGTACCATGGACCCCAGAATAGTAGGAGTAGTCCCGGACAGAGGGGTGCACTAAGCACCATATGTCCACCAGCCAATACTCAGAGCTTAGGTGTTGAATGGCCTGAGCTCCCCTGGTGTGAGATTCTTTGCCTAGATCACTCCTGTCCAACACAGGGACAAATGTAAGATTAAACCCCCGATGATAATGGGTATATCTTTTTCTACCATTGTGTCTAATTTAGAGTTCAACTCTAAAAAGAAAGAAGGATCATCCACATTCAGAGCATAAATGTTTACCACCAGAAGGTGGCCCTCGGGGGTGTCGAACAGGGCTATTACCCAGAATCCCTGAGAGTCCGTCTTCCTCTTAACCACCACCCATGGGAGTGATTTGTGGATCAGGATTGCTACACCTCTTTTCTTCGTGGAGGCGCAAGAATGCAGTTCCATACCCACCCAGTCCCAAAGTAAATATTTACAATCCTTCTCTGCAAGTTTAGTTTCTTGCACTAAGGCCACCTGGGTTTTAAGTCTTTGAAGATGGGAGAATACCTGCTTCCTCTTAGAAGGGGAATTTAACCCTCTTACATTCCAAGTTATAAAGGAGATATCACCCATTAGGACGTATATAACAAAATCTTTTAGGGGGATATGAAGGGATAAACTCAGTCAACCATCGCAACTTCTCCTCAGATCCAGTCTGTAACCCTACATGCATAATACAGAGTTTACTAAAGTTTAACACCACACATCTGTTTTGTAAAGTTGTATAAATAGTCTGGAACACAACAATTATTAACACACTAAAACTATTTACACGCGATGCGCACCAGTGCGCTTTGGAGATAAACGATGTCTCGGGCCGAGGAGTCAAAGTCCTCTCAGGCCTCATCGTTCCGCCTACAGTGGGGTGGTGGTCTTGGGCATTAACCAGGACTTTATCACCCCTGAAAGCAACCCATTTCTTGGGGATCAAGTACTTTAACATAGCCCCATGTCCGATTTCTCTAACAGCTAACGGGCAGGCATACCGAATAGCATGTTGACCCCTTACATAGTTGCAGTGCCCATGGGGGGGATATCTCCGTTCCAACCTTGGCATTATTCTATTGCAGCCATAAAGATTCACTGGGTATCGGAGTTTCCCCCATCACAAGTCCTCCGTGGGACCAAGGACTCCCAGGGGTATTTATTACTATAAGGGCCATACCAGGACCATCAAAGTTTAAACCAGCTCTGTAAGACACACTCTGGTGCCATAAAGACCTAAGAGGATCAGTTAGTCCACAAGGAATGCCTTGCAAATGGGCTGCACAGACCTCTAGTTTATCCTGCCCACTTCACAACCTCACCCCTTAACTATACAGAGTGAACATAGGCACTTATCTAATAGTGGTTCTGTGCATCCAAGGAGGGCAAACTTTCAATACTGAGTTCAGGCTGGCATGCACAGTGATCTAAGCTGCTTTCACCACAGTTGTTCATAGGTAGTTCCTGAGTAGAATCCTTAGGTGTGGGTATAGCTGACACAAGATCACCGACAGGGTATTCAGCCTTTGAAGCCTCTTGCAGCATTTCCTCTTTGGGGTATTCAGGAAATTCATCCCGTGAGATGGGGGCAAGTGGCGCAAATCTGTTAGGGGAGAGGAATTGAGAGTGAAAATCCACCATAGAAGCCTTTGAGCTTAGTGATAGATCAGAAACATTCCCTGCACAATTGACAGGGTGAATTCTCTTAGGGTGATTCTCGTTCTGTTGACGTTTCTGTGCACGTGCTGGGAGTGGAGTACTCTGGCCTTGAAACTGGAACCCATTTGGGCAAGATGAGGATATGCAGGCACCATCTAGCGATACATTATTACTGTAACTCTTCCCCAGTAGAGTAGAATCCATGGATACATTGTCCATACTGACAGCTCCATACCGTTTGCTTTTTAAATGTTCAGACAGACTACTCAGGGTAGTGAACGAGAGAAATGTACCGTTCTCTTCAATCCACATAATCACAGGGTATCGAAGTGAAAATTTGATGCCCCTTTCATGCATGATACATCTGGCCTCAGAGTATTCCTTCCATCGAGCTGCCAGGTCCCGAGAGTAGTCCTGAAAAATCATTATTTTATGCTCCCACCAATAAAGAGCACCAAGCACCCGAGCACGAGATGTAACCCATTCCTTGTCGGCAAAGTTTAATATTCGTGACATGAGCGGTCTCGGCCTATCACCGAGTTTCGGTTTAGGGGCGAGAGTTCTGTGCACTCGCTCAATTGTGAAGCCAGGAGGAAGATTATGCTTTAGCAGGTCAGGGAGGGTATCGTAAAGAAAATCAACAGGGTTACCTTGTTCTGCACCCTCCGGAAACCCTAGCAAATGCAGGTTATTACGCCTACTATGATTTTCTAGATCGCCAACCTTAGCCTGCAATGCCTGGATTGATCTCTCTCGAGCCCTCATTATGGCAGAGATGTCTTCCAGTGCGTCAGTGTTTTCTTTAATTTTATGCTCTGTTATGTCCAGTCAGGAGTCCAGCCTATTAATTGCTGCTGTCGTATTGTTCGCTGCCAGTGTCACTTCAGCCATTTGCTTTAAAAGTGCAGCGAACATCTCCTGGGTCTGCTGCACACTTGGGCCCCCCGGCTTTCCCCGGCCCACTGGGTTTTGACTTGGCCAGTTGCCTCAGCTGTATCACCGCAATCCGTCGTGCAAACCAAAGTGTCTCGTTATAACCCGATATCCTAATAGCCAAACCTTTCCGATTGATTTCTTAGCTGCTAGATATTATGATACAAGTGAAAACACGGAGCTATTGATCTGTTAATGACCCCAGGAAACGGAGCGCTCACATCAGGTGGCCATCATGTCAGGAGCCAAGCCACGCCCCCATCTAAAAGCATTTGTTAGGGGGATGGTCATCTCATACGCTTCAGCATGGAAGAAATCGAGACAGGGGGAATTGAAGGCTTTGGAAAAACAGTTGATCGATCTCCAATCTAAGCATAAGCGTGGAGAGCATTCGACAGAGCTCCTGCATTCTATGAGGAATGTTCAGTACCGGATCAACGCCCTCAAGTCGCAAAGGGGAGAATTTGCTTTAGGTAGGGTTCAGCATGTATTTTGGGAAGAGGGGGCAGGCTGCCTTTTGGGCTATCATCTGAAGAAACTTTCTGAAGAGTCAAAAATTCCTAGTGTAAAGGTAGACGATTCTGTGTCTATGGCTCCAGGGGTTTTCAATTATGCGTTTGCTGATTTCTATAAAAGGCTTTACTCCAACAGGCTCTCACCAGGTCCCCTGACAAAGAAGGCTATTGCCTCCTTTCTCCAATCAATTACACTTCCTAAACTGTCAGAAGACTAGGTGAATAGTTTGGATACCCTGATCATGGTCCAAGAGATCACTGCGGCTATACAACATATTTTGAGTGGGAAGGTCCCTGACCCAGATGGTCTCCCTATTGAATTTTATAAACTTTTTTCAGATTTACTGGGCTAGGTTTTGGCTACCACTTTCCAAGAGGCCTAGGATGGGCTCCTCCTTACTGGAGTCGATGTCTGACATGAGTATTATGGTTCTCCTAAAGCAAGGGAAGGATTCCTACCTGTGTGCCCCATATCCCTATTGAATGTTGATTATAAAATCTTGACTAAAGTGTTGGTGCTAAGACTTCAGGCAGTCTTACCCTATATTATACATCCTGAACAAGTGGACTTTGTAGCAGGGAGGGATGGGGCAGACCATATCTGGAGGTTGATCAACTTGCTTTGGGTGGTGGAGTCCTCTCCATGTCCAGTGGCAGCAGTGGCACTGGACACAGAAAAGGCATTTGATTCCTTGGAATGGCCATACTTATTTGCTGTACTCAGGAAATTCGGTATTGGAGAAGGGTTTATTCGATGGGTGCAGACTCTATATTTCGCCCTGAAGGCATCAGTAGTGACTAATGGTGTAGCCTCATCCTTGTTCCCGTTGGACAGAAGAAAAAGGCAGGGGTGCACCCTGCATTTTTTGTGCTAACCATTGAGCCCTTGGTGCACAAACTTTGCAAATGTTCTGCCATCGGGGGTTGGTGCTAGGGGATGAGGTATTTAAACCAATGCTATTCATCTACGACATCCTTCTCACTCTGTGTGATCCAGCGCAGCCAATTCTGATCTTGATAGATTTGTTAAGCCAGTTCACAGAGTTGTCAGGGCTCGGGAACAATTGGGGGAAGACGGAGCTTCTGCCTCTCAATTGCCCCTGGCAAGCAACGCCCTTAGAAAAGCTAGAGCTCAAGTGGGCGCAGCACCCGATAAATTATTTAGGTATTCTGAGCTCCCCTACTTGGAGAGAATGGGTCCAGATTAACTTTTCCTCCTTGCTGAAATCTTTGCAGGAGGAGTGCCAATGGTGGAGATGTCTCAGGTTAACTTTATGGGGGAAAGCTCAAGCACTGCAGATGATCGTCCTTCCCCAGATACTGCATCTTCTCAAGTACTTGGCCATGCTGGTTCCAGAGTTGATCTGCAAAACATTAGACAAACTAGTCCTGTCTTTTCTGTGGGAGGGTGGGAAGCTTCGTGTTTCCCTGTCTCATCTGATGGCACCTCTGCGACAGGGGGGCCTTCGAGTTCCTTGGTTTAAGTGCTATTATTTGGCCTCAGGCTTGCACCAGATCTGGCAATGGCTGTTTGCTGACAGGTGTCAGGGAGCCTCTAGGTGGATTAGTTTGGAAGAGAAGCTATTTCCTGGGGTGGAACCAGATATGATTTTCTGGAACCCCACTTTGATTAATGAGGATTATCCACTGCATGGTTATACTATGGGGGTATGGAGGGAGGCCTCAAAACCACTTCCCTCAAGGTTGCAGATCCCATTGTCTTATTGGCCTTTGTGGAACAACCCCAAGTTCTGGATTGGGGGAGCCCCTGTTTATTTATTTATTTATTTATTTTTTATTTATTGAACTTTTGGAATTACAACCTTTGTGTCAGCAACTCATTTACAAAGACTCCATGTCAGAGGCACAACATACATAAGTACAACAATAGTTAAGTTACATAGGATATAATACAAGGGACTGTAAGATACAGGAAGAGGCACACAAATGCTATTTATTAGCCCCAAAGGACTGCTGGTGGGTTATTAAGGGTAGCAGATTTATTCCACCCTAAGCAGGGTTGTTTCAGGGATTTTGTGGATATTAAGACCCAGGCCTCTTTTCTGGAGTCTCACCTGTGGAAATACTTACAGATTCACCACATGTTGTCTTCATATAAAGGTTTTAGTCTCTGCCTCCCTAAATTAGGTATTTGGGATGATGTTTTGTGGCAGGCTGGATGGGGCGATTCATCTAACAGGGCACCTAAACTGGGTCAGGTTTATAAGGGATTGTTAAGGGCCTGATGCTCATGACTTCAAGTTTAAAGCTCCTCTGGGAGAAAAAGCTTGGCTCCTCTTTAGCAGAGGAGGATTGGGGATGTTGTTGGGATAATGTCTCTGAGGCTTCTCAGGACTTAAGTGGGTGACTGGCACATTGAAAAATGTTGCTTCTGTGGTATAGGACTCCAGACTTACTCTACAGGATGAACGTATGTCCTAATGCAGACTGTTGGAGATGCCATCAGATTGACACCAGTTTGTTGCACATACTTTAGTCATGTCCTGGGTTATCTGACTAGTGGCAGGAACTCTGTGGGAGGCTTTCTCTTGTAATGCAGTGTTCAGTACCATTGGATCCCTCCATTTTGGTGCTTGGCAATACAACTAAGCACCCAGTTCAACATAAACCTCTCATCTTGTGGTTTGTGGCAGCGGTTACAGAGGCCAAGCACCTTATACTTAGGAAATGTCATTCAGAATCGATTCCTACTATAGCGGAGTGAGTTGGCAGCCTCTATAAGCTAGCTAGTATGGAACATCTCTCTCATTGGGCAGTAGGGATGTTTGACCAAGTGTGAGAACCTTACTTGAAACTAACTCCTCTTCATGTAGTGGGGCTTAAATAGAACTGTTTAGGCCCTTGGAAAAAGTTGGTGCTGTTTTTCCCCAGGGTGGGTGGAAGGAGAAACTCTCTGGGTCCATTCCCTGCTTTTGTTCCTGGGTTTATTTAATGTATCCTACTTAGGTCTGCATTTGAGTCTTGTCTTGCCATAATCGTTTTTGCTTTTTTGCTTTGTTTCACTATTCACTTTAGGGCAATGTTGGCACTGGTGTTCCCCCGCCTCTAGGTGCAGCACACAGCGGTTACTGGATGAAGGTACCGTTGGAATATTATGATTCTATCCCCTCTGGACATGGATAGTTACATTCTGATGGGACTTTCTTTCCTTTCAGAAGAACTACTGGTAATACATATACAGGTTTCCATTTCAACAGATACAGGGATATTGGGTTTGGACCCTGCTTTTTGAGTATTGTGAACTGGTTGATTTTTGTGTTTTGTTTTCTATAAGACTCCATGCTTTGGATTGTTAGATGTATTATTTGGGGGGGGGGATTGTAAGATGAATATGGAGGTTGGTCTGGTGCCTTGACTTGGTCCTGGGTATCTTTCTTCATTATTCTTGTATGGTTACTCTAAAAATGTTTTAATAGCATTTAAATTTAAAGAAAAACTGAAGGAATGTTTGAAAAAAGGAAATTCTTGTTGCAATAATGAAGTATAAAAATTAAATGCTGGTAATAATAAAATATTACTATTACAAAGTGAAACATTTGTCAAGCTATAGTCCCACCAAAAAACTATAGTATGTATTTTCCTATGATTTTCTTCCAGATTAAAAAAACACAAATGAAATCTTTTAACTTCTCAGGCAATTTACTTGCTGACAAAAAAGAAGATGTTGATGCTCCCTGAATAGTATGCACTAGTTCAGATGTTGAAAATACACATAAATAGCTAATCAGCTACATTTAAAGAGACACTGTCGACCTCCTTTAGGTCTTAAAGTGTCCCAAAAACACATTTTGTTTGCTCACATTCTGTAGAATTTGCTGATGTAGCTGGTCAGTCTGATCCTGGATCCCATTTTTAAATGAACTATAGACTGCCCACCATACTGGTGTTACAAGTACGACACAATAACATGTTTGTTTACATTCTCTTGATCAACTTCCACTGCATATTTTCTGGGCTTGGGAACACCCTCAACACAGTCTAACCACTCATGATGCAGTGGTGCAGTGGAAGGTAAGGAGACTACTGCATCGTGAATGGCTGTGCTGTTTGGGGGTGCTCCTAATTTTTAGGAGATATGCACTAAAAATGGAGCAAGAATTTACAACCTAATGGGTGAGGAACAGCATGGGTTCCAAAAACATTATGGGACTGACTCTGCTCTGGTGTGTCTCACCTCAGACATCTCTAAAGTCACCAATGGAGGAAAAGCTACAAAGGCTATCTTCATCAACCTCACGAAGGCCTTCCAGCTGGTGAATCATGAGGTACCATTGGCCAAACTAAAGCGTCTATGGCTGGATCATTAACCTGTTACCTAGTTCAGAAGCTACCTAGCAGGCTGGGCTGAAACCAACCTGTTAAATGGAATGTCTGCATATCCACATGCATATCCTCATGCCAAGCAATCACTGATCACTGATGGGGTCCCACAGGAGTCAATACTCAGACCTTTACTCTTCTCTCTATTAATGATCTGCCATCCAACTGTAGAGAAGCAAAAACAATCCTGTATATAGATGATGCAGTCCTATACAGGATAGGCAAAGCCATGGCAGATGTTGAGAAAGGGCTAAATGAAGACTTTGCTATGTAGATGGCTCTCATCTAACAAACTAGTGCTTAATGTTAAGGAAACAAAGGCCATGTCTTTGGGCCAAGAAAGTTAGGAGTAGCCGGCCTGGTGGTGCAGAGAGTTGAGGTGCTGGACGCCATACCTCATGCCATGTCTGTGACCCAGGTTCCAAAAAGGACACAGGCCACCAGGGGCTGGCAGGGGAGGGAAGGATTGAGCATCCTGTGACTGCTCTCCTTCCTTCAGGGTGGATGAGGGACGTGCACCGCACTGTAGTGACACCTGGCAGAGGCTAGGTGCTCCACAGATGCGGGCATACACAGGGGATGAGTGCGGCGGATGTCTGCATGTATGTGCATCGATGTCACTGCATGACTGGCTCCTCAGTGGGAAAAAATGGTAGAAAATCAATGGGGCAACCTTGGCGGCTGATGGCCAGCCCTGTGCCCCTGGAGTCATGTGGCGTCTTCGCCAGCTCCATGCCGCAGGTCCCTATAGGTGGGGTATCCTGCCATTAGCCGTACAAGTGCGATGGGGTATATAAACTTGCACGTCTGACTGACTCCAGGGGTGCAGGTGCCAGTGGCTGGGGGTTGAAGGGGGACTGCTCCAACCAAGGTGGATAAACTGTGGCATAAAAAAAAAAGAAGAAGGTTAGGAGTAGACAAAACCGAACTTCTAAAGATCGCAGATATCAATGAGACCATGCTGGAAGTCGTAGGCAGTACAAAATACCTTAGGATGTGGCTAGATTAAGAACTAACATTAAAACAACACATTAAACACACTACCAAAGTGATACTCCAGTAGATAGGACTGTTATATAGACTAAAATCGTACCTCGCCAAGGAAGCCTGCCTAGCAGTACCGAATGCCATCCTGCTCCCAAAGCTTCTTTATGGAGCTCCAATACTGGCTTCCTTGAGGGAAATTGAAATAGCCAGACTTTGCACACTACCATAAAATAAACAGGTTTGCAGCACAGGCTGACAGCAGAGAACACCACTGTAAAGCACTTGTGTTTCTGAACTGGCCCCAACTGAATGACAGTCTGAAGCACCCTTTACTGTGCCTCATGTTCAAAATTGTGAAAAACCACATACCTCACCTACAGAAACTAGTTGTGCACAGACAACACAAAAGAACTCTTCATTCTTCCTTGCAACCCTCTCTAGAGGTACCCAGGGTAAGCACAGCTGCTGGGCAAAGATCATTTGTGTGTAAAGTCACGCAGTATTAGAACAAGCTCCCCACTATTATACAGAGCAACCCCTCTCTCCTTTCTTTTAAGTTCTTCCTAAAAACGCACCTCTCCAGCAAAAGTAACTGCACCTGCCCTCAGTAACTTCACCCAAAAAATTACCAAAGTCTGTAAGTGCCTATTTCGTACCTTTGAAACATGCATAGCACTTCTAACATAGATTGTTAGCGTAAATATCATTGTACTGTAACTAATGACCTGTCCTGTACTGCATAATCTGTGATCTATAGTGTTGACCAGTTACGTTTCCATGTGTAAATTTCTCTGTGGAATGATTTTTAGTAGATCAAATCCGACTGTGGATAAGCTTTCTGCTGAACTATACATGATCAATGTCTGTGTTTTACTATTTGTAACAAATTCCAGGTCACCCCTGAAAAAGCGACCATTGGTCTCAGCGGGCCTGCCCAGTCAACAAAATTTAATAAATAAATAAATTAAAATAAATAAAATACGTTTGGATATTATGACTATACTGTCAGACTTGTACTCCCAGGGCTCAGTTTTTCATGACCCTTCAGCCACCTGAATGGTCACTTACTTGGGGTATCTTTATGTTCTTGTCCCACTATTAGTCACTGCTCATACAGAACACCCCCTTCTTTCCTTCCCACCCTGTCATTCATGAACAGATTATAGCTTGGTATGGCCATGTCCCAGTCATTGTTTTCAGTGCACCATGACTCAGTAATGGCCACAATATCCAGGTCGGCTTCTGCCATGGTGGCCTCTAGTTCTGGAATCTTATTTCCTACTCTTTTAGCATTCACACACATGGCCTTCCAGATTTTTTTTAGCTCTGTGCTCGTTACCCTCTTTTTCCTTTTTGCGCTCCCTCCTTCCTCCTCTCTTTTTAATGCTATCATTTCCTCCCCCCTTCATTTCTACCACCCTGCTTCCTTCATTAATTTGCACACTCAGAGATTCATCTCCTGTCAGGTTCTCCCTACAATCTACTTCAGCCTGTGGAAGGGGGGGCAGTTTCTGCCTCCCCAATTCCTTCCACCACCACCCTGGGCTTGATGATCTGTCCACTTGGGAATTGGGGAAGTAACTTGAACAGAAACCATTGTTTCTTTCTCGGGGAGGAACAGGTCTTATGGCTCTATTGTGAATAAGTGACTGAATCTCTTCTCTCAGAATGGACAAGTGGCTTAGAGGATAATGAGAAGGAGGTGGAGGATGAACTGGAGGGGTGGACAGCAGCTCCAGAATATGCCCCATTTTCATTATTTTCAACACCCACTCATCTGTCATGATCTCCCTCCATTCTGACAGATGAAGGGAGATCCTTTCCCAACTTGTACCTCTGGAGGGGTAGGAAATAGTGAATCAGAAGGTACCAGAGGTGGCAGGGCCACCTTGACCAATACCTTTGAATGTCTTTGTATGGGCAGCAGGGCTGGGGGGGCTAGAAGGGGACTGCCTCCATGACCATGAGTCTGCTGGTAGGCACTGACACCACAGGGTGCAGCCCTACAAAATGATCTTCTTCCATGTCTTCTGGCAGGTTGAGGGTTCAGGGGTCTGATTGATCTTAAAATCATCTTGGAGGATTGAAGCTCATGTTGAGCATTTTCATCATCACTTCCGAACAGCTTGGAGTCCCTGAATGGGGCATTATGCACAGCCTGTTGTACATCAGTAGCAAATTTTGCTACCCTGAGCCGAATATCTTCAAAGGCAAATTCTGGAGGCAGCAGCCTGGCAGAAGCTTCAGAGGCATTGTATGCAGAGTGTAACAGTGCTTTCCAGTATCCATTCCAGCTGAAGCAGCTTTAAGCAATTTAGCCTTAGAAGGGCTACCAGGCAAAGCCTAGCTAGTAGACATAGCAGATTTCTACAGGTCATTCTGATATTTAATTATATTGGCCTGGTAGTTTGCAACTCATGGGCCTAGTGATGCAGAGGCAAAGTTCTTTTGCCCAGAACATCTAGCCTCCTACATTCTTTGTCAGGAGGCAAAGTACTCGTGTCTAGGAGTCCTAGAAAAATTAGGAACAGCCATGATAACTACTAAATTAATTTCCAACTGTGAAGCATGATAAGACTTAACAGACAGAACAGGGTACTATTTATCAGTCTTTCTAGGCACTGCAGACGAGGTATTAGGCCTATGCCAGGCAGCAAAGGTAGCATTCTGTAATGCAGGTTATATAAGAGGTACAATAATTGATGTGTAGCTGTAACCTGTAAGTTTCTTTTACTGTATTCTTCTTCTTCTTTACCCTCAAAGCTCATGACACCCTGGATTTGACTGAGCAAAGCCTGGAGTGAGAAATTTAGAGGAGGAGACCTAGGAGAACATACCAGAGTCCTCACTACCTGAGGAGAGTGTGGAACTGGAAGGTAAACCCTCATCATAGGGATCGCCCTTTCCTAATACTCTAAATTCTCCTCCAGATTAAGGAGATCAAGATTATCTCCACCTCGTCGTTGTCTGGAATGACGATGGGGGTAAACGACTGAGCCGGCAACAAAGGTGGCAGCTGCAATGGAGAAATAATCTGTGTGCTCATAGATCTTGTCAAGAATGACAGTACTGATGAGATAGGCCCAGTCAATGGGATATTAGTTATTGAAAGCGATGGTAACAGACATCTGATTAGTTCAAAGAAAGACACTATCAGAGCAAGGAGACGGCTGAATGAGACAGCTAGAACATTTCTAACAAGGAAGTAACTATACAGATAATTTATTAGAAGTGCAGCATTTGTAAGGTAAATTGGGACATTCAGTCTTGGTGGTAGTAAGAGTAAATCCTTTTTATTCAAAAGAATAATGACATACATTCAATTGAGCAAACTGGCAAAAACAAAAATACTGTAGCTGTCAGCATGCTAGTCTGAGTTGGGGGAAGGGAGCTGATAGTCATCCTTGCACTCTGCTGGGGCAGGATAGCTGTGAATTGGGGGTGTGGCTTAGGGTTTCATGTCATAACAGCGATTGCAGAATAGCAATCACTATGACGGCAAGTGTACACCCCTGAAAATAAATTTTGGCGATGCACACGCACAGCGTGGACAAAAAAGGGCACCCAAGACCTAAGGGTCTTATTTTTAATGCAGGGGGCTGTGCCCCCACACACCCCTTCTTATAGATTCCCAACTCCAGGGGGGTGCATGTTGGGGGCGTGAAAAACTTAACAAAAATGAAAGTCGCCTGTTGGCAAAAAAAAACAACCGGCGCCACGCCAGACCCGAACCCTGCACCCTGTACCTCCCAGCCAACCACCCTCTCCACCACACTAGTGGACCAGCTTGGCAGCTTCCCACCACACCCCCTTCCACATACCATCCCTCCCCTGCCTCTTTCCCCTCCTCCACGTGTGTGCTCGGACGTACACCTGCATACTTCCCAACGCGGTATTTCGCCTCCACCCCAGTATCCGGTCACCCTCCTGCTGGGTAGCCATGAACACAGCTGCCATAATTGAGTCACTGTTTTTGTAGGCACCCAGTTTTGGCCACCTTGTTTACTGGATACCGTGGCTTAGGCAAAAGTGAAAGCAGTTGTCTGCATTTAGACTTCCCAAGCCTTCTTATAAGAGCACTATAAAAGGACTCCCTCCTAATATGTCATATTGATGCTCATGTCCCATCAAATGAGTGGAACAGTGAAGGAGCGCAACAGATAACTGGCAACTTAGGCATCAGCAAGCATCACCAGAAGGAAGTGAGAAAGAAGGGGATTCAGCTGGTTGACTAAGGTAAGGTTCCTGGTCACTCCCATTGCAACACTCACTGTAAGGAAGGGTGGAAGGAAAGCAACAGACCTTAACTGGGAATAGGTGCAACATCCTATCTAGGGTAAGGCTACAAAGGGATTTAAGGAGGCTATAGAGAAACACTAATAGCAACCTATCTAGGGTCAGGTAGCAAAGGGTTGTGTGAAAGGGCTGCTGCCTTAGTAGGAAAAGCACTGAAAGTTAAGGGGTAAAGGAAGGAAATAAATACTTCATACATGAGGTGACTCCTCGTTGAATGGAGTAGAAGGGAAAACCCTATCTAGGGAAGAAACATAGAAACATAGGCTATGACAGCAGAAAAATACCAAAGGTCCATCTCGTCTGCCTGAGTTCTCCATTTAGCCCTGGTACTTACTGTTCCAGATGGGTCCTAGCTCTCCCCATCCTCCCTCCCATTCTCCTCCTCTTTTCTGATGCTCCAAGCAAACACTATGCCCTTTGTTATGTCAGCCATGCTTAAAATCACTGACAGTGTTCTCATTCACCACCTCAGCCAGCAGTAGTGGTGGGCGAAGTGGGCTCAGTTCGCTCTGTGAAGTGATTCATGGAGTGAAGGCGAATTCCCGGAGTACTCCGCAACGCGCAGTAGAGTGGATCGCATTATAATGGGTAACGCGAAGTCCATTGAAAACAGTGACTTTGTGTTACTCTGCCTTCCCAGACCACTGCTCCACCAATTTTAAAGGTGAAGTGCATTGAAAACAATGTACTTCGCCTCACTTTGCCTTGTTCTTAAGCTCCAAAGGTGGATTTTGCAGTGATTCATGGGATTTCAGATCACATGGGCTCTATATCGTTCTGCACAGCCTCAGTTCAGGGTAGTGTGTGTAGGAAGCTGTGGGAGAAAGTGTGCTCTGAGAGCTGTCTGTGATTCAAACCTTCTAAAAGCTGTTAAAAAAGCCTTTTTCAGTAATTTATTTTGCTCAAACTTTAGTTCATCGATTGTAGGAAACCCTCCTGTGCTCATATCTTTGAGCGTTTATTGTTTGTGTGTAGATTTTGAATGCTAATGTACAACTTTGAGTCTGTGTAGTAAGAGACAGTGAAAGTGTGCTTTGGGGGAGGGGCGTTTCTGTGGTGTAGGTAGATTTAAGTTGTAGAAATAGGGAGTTCTTTGTTTTTTGGTTATATTTTTGTTACATAACTGACTGTGTTAATGTACACACAATAATATTGTCAGTAATGGTTGAAATTTTTTTGCTGATTGTGTGTTGTGTGGATCTGGTGCAGCAGTTCATAATTTCAGATTGTTTACAATACGTGGTATATTACTGAAGTTTTCAATTTGCTACGCATTACTTGTAGACACATTTGTGTGTGTGTGTGTGTGTGTGTGTGTGTGTGTGTGTGTGTGTGTGTGTGTGTGTGCGGTGCGCATACCTCTCAACTGTCCCTGATTTTCAGGGACGTCCCTGATTTTGTTTCAAAATTTTACTCTGTCCCTCCTACAAATTGTGTTTATATGACCAAATTGTGGGAGTAGTTGAAAGCATAAAATAATGTCAAACATTAAAGTTAAAGAGTTGTTCTTCCTTAGAAAATACATTTTGCACTAATCCCCATATTCTACCAGCTTTCTGAGTGGAGATCATCAAGTTTGAAGATGTGTCCCTGATTTTGGTCCTTCGTCCCAGATTTTTTTAAGCCGTGTCCCTGATTTATGAGGCAAGAGGTTGAGAGGTATGGCAGTGCGTGACATCAAATAATACACCTTTTATTGTGCCACAGTATAATTGCAGGTGCAGCAGTGTGAACCTGCTATCCTCTGCAACTGCATGATTTTGTACTGCCATTGTGGTATCTTTTCTTTGTTTTGCTGCTTGCATTGCTGTAAAAATCTACAGTCAGTGCCCTCCCCCTCCTTCCCCCCGACAAAAGGAATTATTTTCCAGATTTGCATTGTTTGTGACTTCAGCACCACTGGCTAGTTAAGGTGTTGTTGAACTTGTGAATTTGTGTCTGTATCTATTGCTGAAGCCACAGTTGTTTTTTTTTGGCTTCACATCCAGCGTCCCCCACCCAGAGTGAATATTCAAAAATCTAAATTTGTTTATAATATTGTTGTTGAGCCCCCAAAATGCCCGCAAAGAGACATGCAAGAAAAGCTGTTTCTCACCAAGACACTGCTGCCAGTGGTAAGATTGTCTGTGGGCGTGGTAGCACGCAGACGCAGAAGTACATTGCTGATGTAAGGAAAGGTATTTCTCTGCAATGTTTTTTACAGCCCAATCAGTAGCTTCACTCATAGTTGGAGGAGATGATGTTGTCCTAGCCGGTGGTGTTAGTGCAGTTGCTGGTGGTGGTATGAGTATTGCTGTCTCAAGTTCCACTTCTGACCAGTTTACCGTGTCCAAAAATATAGTGGAGTGTGAAGCAGTGTGAGTGAGTGGCAGTGTAGGTGATGTCATACTTCCCAGTAACTGAACATGAGGATTCTGATAATCATGTCAACGATAGCATACAATGGGACATTTCTTCCACCGCAGTTCAGGTCACGCTTTTTCCATGCAGTGATTCACAGTGTGGTGAAAAAATATCAGGTGATGGTGGTGTTGATGATGATGATGAATCTGATGATGATGATGTTGCTGTGGTTGCAACATGCAGTCCACATGACAGTATCCAAGCAGAAGATGTGGATGTGAGTGATGTTGATGCATATGATGATGATGTAATTGACCCAAGTTGGGAACTGGAGAGAAAAAGAAATTCAAGGTGGCTGTGTCTAGGTCTGTTTGCATTAATGCCCCCAGTAAAAACTTGTGATTTACCAGTTTCAGTTGATGGTGATGATGATGATGATGACCCAGTAATAATGATAGGTAGTCATGGTGGTCAGTTGCAGTCCAAGTGCGTCCTGCCCAAAAAAGCACGCAGCACACACCCCACTTCATCGCTTAAAAGAACGGACTCCAATAAGCAGCACCAGGGACATGTTAAAAGTAGAGCATCACAATCACTTGTTTGGGATTTTTTTGTGCAAGATGCAAATGATGAGTCAGTTGCAGTGTGCTAGGTTTGCCATATGCGTGTGAGTTGAGGTAAAAAGAAGGGGAGCCATCCGGGCACAGGAGGACAGCATGCACATCTTAAGAACAGGCACATGGCACTGTGGACCCAGCACAAGATGGCAGTTAATACCACAGTGGGGCGTTCACCTTCGTCATCAACCATAACAAGCATGTTATCACCTTCCATGACTGTAGCATCAAGTAGGAAATTAAATGTGTGCAGTAGTGATGGAATAAGAGCAGATAATTACTACAGGCAAGATGAGGTGGAGGAGCATAATGATTTTGAAATGTCGTCCAGTGCTGGTGAGAGTAGCAGTTCTGGTGGTGGTGGTGGTGGTGGATGCAGTATGTCTAGTGAAAGTGGTACATCAACCCCGGTTGGTAAATGTGGCAAAATAACTGCATTTGTGGGTTTGTCATCATCACCTGTGTAACCGTATTCATCAAATGTCCACATTTCACCCCATGCCATTTGCAGAGCAGAACCATTTGTCATCACATCCCATGTAAAATGCTTAAGTCAGCCCACGTTACACAGTGTTTTTGAGTATAAGCTGAAGTACCCACCCAATCATGCAGTGTCATGTGAACTTAATGTTGCTGTAGCTGAAATGCTGGCAATTGATCTTTTGCCCTTCCTCTTTGTGGAGAATTCTGGGTTCCAGTGGTTTGCTGCACATGCCTGTCCAAAATGGAAAGTCCCATCCAGGACATACTTTTTGACCCGTGCTGTCCCTGAGTTGTACCGTACTGTGTCCGACTCAGTAAGACATGCCCTTCAACATTCCTCCTCTCCATTCATCCATTTAAGTATGGGTATGTGAACAAGTGGCAAAACAGAGGGAAGTTCATATTTGTGTATAACTGCACACTGGGCACAGGTGCCAGGGGTTGTTTGTGCTATTGGTAGTGTGAATAATCAGTGCAGTAAGGTAGAGTGTCATGTAGCAATTTCCAGGAATTCAACAGCATGCAACGATTGCTATGTGCAGTGTGACCTGTTCACACACTGGTGAAAACATGTTGGATGTGGTACTAACTGAAACTTGACAAGTGGCTGAACCCCCTGTCCCTGACAGCTGGGTTCATAGCAAGTGACAATGGGTCAAATGTGGTGAAATGCATCATGAATGGTGGCTTTTTTCATGTTCCATGCATGGCCCACTGTTTAAATCTTGTGGTGCAGGATTTTCTGTAGCACCCTGATGTAAAGGAAATGCTGACAGTTGCACGCCGTATCTGTTCTCACTTTTCACGATCTGCAAAGGCCCGTGACCAACTTCGGCAATTGCAGATGTGAAATAGCCTCCCTCAGCACCGTTTGAAGCTGGAAGTTGTCACCCGGTGGAATTCCACTTTATACAGGGCAAAGAGGTTGAATGAACAATACAAAGCCATCTCAGAATATCTTATGCACACTAGCCATGACAGTTCCTTGGCCTCCATGTCTATGGTGACTGAACAGTGGCTCCTCATGGGCTCTGTAATAACAATTTTGTGGCCTTTTGAACATACCACACAGGCAGTGAATGGCGAGTCTGCCTCCATTAGCCAATCAATTCCACTGCTGCGGGTGCTGAGGCAGGCACTGGTGAATGTACAGCATAGCCTAGATGTTAGCAGAGACAGTGCTAGCAGTATGTTGCTGAAACACATGCTGACAGTATTCAACCAGAATCGTCACATCTTGAGCATTCAGTGTAGTGACAACTTTGCAATAGCAACAATGCTGGACCCACAATACAAATGTGGAATTGCCTCAGTACTGGAGGGAGGGCCTGAACAGGTAAAAAATGTCAGTGGGCAACTGGTGCGCTTATTTCATGGGGCACAGGAGTCATGTGCCAAGGTCAGCAAACCTCAGCAGCATAATGAGGCTGAAGATGCACCTGGAGGAGTATCAAGCATATCCTGTAAGGGGAAGGGGACTGCAGTTCCAGGTGGTCTGTCATACAAAGCAGTTGGTGTCAACCCACTTTGGGAAGCTTTGTCCCAAGTGGGGATTTGTGAAATAAATGATTCTGGAGAACAGGATGATGCATCAACCACTGGACTTAGTGTGGCACAGAGAATGGTTGAGTCATATTTGTCTGAAAACAGGCATCTTTCAATAACTGATGATCCTCTTTTATACTGGAGTGGAAAGGTCAGTGAATGGCCCAAGTTGACTGCAGTGGCACTGAAGTACCTGACATGCCCACCCTCCAGTGTAAGTGTCGAGAGGGTATTCAGTTCAGCAGGGGCAATAGTCAGGGACTGTCATACAAACCTCTCTCCTGCAAATGTCAGTTTGCTAACATTCATAAAAATGAATGAGAGGCACATATCAGCACAGACTGCAACCTCAGTATTCATACCCTGGCCTAGTCATGGTTTTGGTGATTTAGAAATGGACCATCCTGGTGGCACTGGCAGTGGCAGCATGAAACGGCCTACCACTGACGTAGATGATGACACAATGGAGAAAGAATTTCCCAGTGGTCAGACTTCAGACATAGATGACTGTGAGGGCAGCTTTCTTTATGAGGCTGATGATGAGATTAATGTTGTCAGGTTTTAACTGAAGTTTTTAAAAGGCTGTCACATTTGTTGTATGATACATGTTTTCTTTTTCATAAGGTTCAATGAGTGTCCCACTTAGAGTGGGACTCAAATTCCACATGTCATGTCACATTTGTAACGTAGAGCACAATATATTCTGGCCCCTGTACCACCACCTTAAGATTGCTGATAGCCACTGCCACCACAGGGAATGACATTGTGTGCCCCCCCCCGGACCACCACCATAAGATTGCTGATAGCCACTGCCACCACAGGGAATGACTTTCTGTGCCCTGCTGAACCACCACCATAAGACCACTGTTAGCCACTGCCACCACAGGGAATGACTTTCTGTATCCCCCTGGACCACCACCATAAGACAGCTGATAGACACTGTCACCACAGGGAATCACTTTCTGTGCCCTCCTGGACCACCACCACCTTAAGACCACTGTTAGCCACTGCCACCACAGGGAATGACTTTATGTGTCCCCCAAACCACCACCATGAGACCGCTGATAGCCACTGCCACTACAGGGAATGACTTTCTGTGCCCCCCTGGACCACCACCATAAGACCACTGTTAGCCACCGCCACCACAGAGAATGACTTTGTGTGCCCCCCTTGACCACCACCATAAGACTGCTGAGAGCCACTGCCACTACCACCAGATGCAGGAAGATGTCAGAGGGAATGTCATCATGTGCTGCAGCTATGACCACCAGCACCCACCACCAGTGTCATTCTAACAATGTTTTCCCATTACATTGACCATGCCAAGGCAGAGGGAGTTGAAGAGGAGACCACATCCATCAGCCACAGGCACAAGGCTTCTTATTATTAAAACTATAAAGTGAGTATGTGTACTAATGTTTTTTTATGTTATTCAACTTCAGTTAGCTGTGCGTTTTGTTTTCTGTTGCTCTTCTGAGCTGCAATGGTCAAACACATACGGTAAATTTATTTTGTTTTTTTACAGGTTAACAACAAATGACTCTCCTTCACTGAAAGTGGGCATCAATGGTACAACAGCAGTACCATACACAGGAACCTATGGAACATCCATTTCAAATCCATACTGGTAAGTATATATATTTTATTTCATCTGTTCATTTTTTTTTAAAAGAGTGCAACAAATCTAACTGAGGATTCATAAACTAGGTGACATGTGTAAGTCACGAAAAGTATTTCTGCAACATATCATGCACTGCATTCCAAACTTGCAGCTGTGCAGCCATGACAGTGATGAAAAAGTTGGACACAGGTTGTGTTACTTGACAAGATGTGATTTTGAAATGTAACTTGAGTTGAGAACCAGGAACACTGGCACAGTGTATTTGTTACACAGCCTGGTACTAAATTAAGTTGTGATTGATCTGCTGATTGCAGTGTGACAGCTTGTTATCTGTGTTAATCCAGATACCCATGGAACAACCACGGCTTAAACATAATGGACAGAATTCAAAAAGAAGATGCTCCTGGCGCAGCTCAGATGCTCCGGCGCAAGCCAGATGCACCGAGCCCAGGTGGTGGCATTCACAAAGGGATGCGCCGTGCCAAGCAACAAGCGCAACACCACTGTGAATCACCACAGGACACAACAGCAGATCCACAGAAGTGCCGGAACATCCAGAGATGCCCCAGGGAAGGCAGGCAGCCCTGCAGCCATGCAGGGGAGCCAGCAGAACAACTGGAGCAAAACAGCGGGGCAGGAGGAGCAAACACAGAGCCGACACAAACAGACCCACGGACACAGGTGTAGAGTAAAACATGTTTATAATACGTAATGGTCATAGAAACTGTACAGATCAAATGCCAGAAAAGGAACATCATCAACAACAACATCAACAACGACATCCACAGAAGGGGATGAGGGGGAGCAGGAATGGGTAGGAGGACAGGAAAAGGGACAGAAACAGAGAACAGGGTAGGGCAACTATTTACACAGGAAGGCCTCCAGTCGGTGGCAGGGGGACACTAGCAGCACCATGCTGTGCCATGCAGCACCCTGGCATGGCCCAGAAGGTGCAGCATGAACCCACACAGGGCAGCTGACAGGCACAGTCTGAGTAAGAGGGTGCAGGGCCCCCTGGATGGCCACATGGATCCTCTGGTCCACATCGGCTGGCACAGCGCCACCACCATTACCACCTGGCGCAGCACAGTGATCAAGTACACCTACAGAAAAAGACAGAAGGAACACACACTGAGGGCCAGAACTTGGAACACAACCCTGCCCACCAAAGTCTGCACAACACCAGAAAGACTGCAACCATGTAAAGCGGTACTCACCCACTCCTGGAGGGGCACCAGGCCTGGCACCCATGTATCTGTGACAACGCAAATCAGAAGCGTTTGAGGCATGTTGCCTGGCCCCTGGACCTTAAAAACACAACACACAGCACCATGAGCGAACACTGCCACAGTGCAGGATGCAAGTCCTCAGCCACCCCACCCAGCCGGAACGTAGCCATGCAGCAAACAGCAATGCCAGTGTCCGAGGCACCCGGTGTAGGTGGGCACACACAGCCATGCCCATCCTTCCCAGCAACAGGGCAAAGCAGCACAGGAGCACCATGGGGGCAGTGATAGACACACACAGCATATGCCACAGAAGGATACAGCTGGAGAACACCTACCTGGCCGTGACAGTGCACCCCTGTGTACACAGTGCCGCAGTTGTACCAGCCTCTCCAGGACCCACCGCTGGAGGTCACCATAGTGATGCCTGCACTGCTCACCTGTGTATGGCATGCCAGTACACTGCACAATCCGTGAAGCAGTGGTGGCCCACACCCTGGCCCTGGGCTCATGGAGGTCCTCCTTTCCAAACAGGCAGCCCTCCACAGCCATGACCTGTGCCACTAGGTGTAACAGCTCCAAATGTGACCAGTTCATGGCCCTAGGCACCATTCTCCCAGCTCCAGGCATCCTACACTGTGTACATACAGTGGCAAGGTGCAATCAGGGAATGCGCTGTCCACCGACCATTATGCGCCACGTGCAACAGTGATATACGTGCAGCACACTGTGCAATGAATGTGAAGAGCTATTGGCCACTACTGATGGAACCATGCATGCACACACCACCATGCAATGGCGCCGCACAGCAAGGACACGATCGTGCATGCACTGTGTGCATACCAGTGCCATGTTGTGCACAGCATACACCAGTAACATGTGCCATGCATAGTGCACGATCCATGGGGAGGGACGGACATGGGACAAGTTGTGCGATACGGTACATGGCACCGGGATCATCAAGCACTCTATGGTGAACCGGACAATGGCAAAACAGTGCATAATGGAATATGCACCATACAACACGTACAACGCATGCATGGGGGATGCGCCATGTGGACAGCCCAAAGCCATGCAGATGCACCACCCAGACCACGCATGCACTGGCAATGTGCTGTACTGCTGGTGGCGCATCACATAGATGCTCCATGCAAAGTGAGATGAGCTGGGAACAATTATGCAATTCAGAGAGAATGTGCCCCAAACAGCCTCATCATCCATGCAAGGGCATCTCAGCTGATTAGCATCTCATTAACAGGTGCTCAGGCCTCATTTGCATGCCCTGATCTATAAATGCTCCCAATTCAGCAGGCTGAGACCAGGGTACTGAGAGAAGTCAGTGCCTACAGGGTGAGTACACTGCCACAGTCACAGGCTACAGCACACACTGGTGTGCCTGCATCGGAGTGTGCACAGCTGTTGGTGCCCCAGTACACCGCATGTGGGACCAGACCGCCATCAGGTGAGCACCACAGCAACACGTGATGTACAACTGCAGGGACATATCTATGGGGTGACATTGGACAGGTCCCTGCTGAGGCCACAGTGGATGACCGTGCCACTGGGACACACACAGCACAGCATGTGCTGGGCACCGCTGCATGATGGATGGCAGCGCACCATGGCAGTGCACTGCAGGGGGGGTGCAACGTGTACGAGGACATCACATAGTACGCAGGGACACAAGGATGGTACAGATGGCTGGGGTTGGACTGCACTGTGAGGTGCATGCAGCGCCATGACACATGTATGTATGCCGCACAGTGTCATCACTGCCAGCACGCACACCGCCGCTGTGCAAACACTGCATGCCACCATTTGGCAGTCCCTCTCTGCCCTGCAGCCAACACAGTGGTGGCACCCAGGTATGATGGTGCACAATGGTGGTGGGACACACACAGCAAGGGTATTGGGACACACACACACACAGCGGATGGGTCGGTGTCACACACCCTGTGGTGGCTACATGATACCCCTGCTGCATCCTGGGTGTCATGTGTGGCACGTGCGCCATCCCTCATGGACCACACACCATGGTACATGTCCACCTATGTCAGGC
Organism: Neoceratodus forsteri; assembly: GCA_016271365.2. NCBI lineage: Eukaryota > Metazoa > Chordata > Ceratodontiformes > Ceratodontidae > Neoceratodus > Neoceratodus forsteri. Next base: position 296,979,456 of record CM057452.1, on the reverse strand, counting down.
AGCCCATGCATGGACCACGGCACAGGCCATTGGCACCACAGACCATGGTGAGCCTGCAGACAGTGGGAGCTTGGTGTGGGACTGTGTGTACACCTGGGCAGGTCTGACACAAGGTTGCTTCTACCCACAGTGTATAGAATGTCTGAGGAGTCAGGTGCTGCCAGCAGGCGGCGACCAAACTTCACACGTGATGAGGAGAGGGCACTCATCGAGGCATGCCATCTATGCCTGGATGTACTCAGTGGCAGGGGTGGCAGCAGGACGGCATGTGCAGTGGACTGGGAGGAGGTGGCCCAGCATGTGAATGTGGTCGCACCATACAACCACACAGTGCAGGACTGCAGGAAGAATTGGAATGACGGGCAACGGAGTACCAAGGAGAGGGTGGCCAGCATCCAGGCCTCCCTGAGGTGGACGGGGGGTGGACCCAGCTTGGTGGCACCACTGAGCCCCAACAAGGCCCTTCTGGCTGCCAGTATGTCAGAGACATCCGTGCATGGCGTCCCTGGGGGTGGCTTCCAGTCGGGGGGCAGCCCGTCGCAGCATGGTGAGTAACTGTGCACCCTGTCCGCACCCACCATGGACAGGCGTGCGTACCCGGTGGTGTGTGGTTGACTGTGCATTGTGCCATGTGCATCCTGTGCATTAACCATGTCTCCCTTTATGTCTTCCACAGCTCCATCGCTACTCCATGGTGCAGCTGTGGCCAACAGCGCAGCCCCCATAGACAATGATGCAGGCCCACCCCTTGGGGCCATTGACAGTGACATGGTCGTGTCCACACTCCACACACCACCAGTCATGGCACCTGTGGTGGAGGGCCCTGCAGATGGTGGTACTGCAAGTGGGTACTTCACATAGTTGGGGGGCCTGGATGGGTTGTCTGATGGTGACCCAGAGTATGTGGTGGACGTAGTGGATGCACTCATCATGCTTGCCCGTGGCATGCAGGGTGAGGGCATTAGCACAGATGCATGTTCCACCATCAGCAGTGCCACTGCCATGGGCAACTGCAGTGCACACAGCACGGGGCCACCTGTGCATGGGACCCTGGGTGCCAACAGTGTCCCCACTGTGCTGGGCACCATTGCAGTGGTGGCACGTATGCCTGGGCTGTGTGTGCCATGCCCCTGCACTGCTGCCCAGCACAGTGCTGGCAGCGTCAGTGGCATCCAGGCAGGGCACCAGTGGGCACACACCCACTACAGTGGGACCACAGAAAGACATGTATGGACAGCAAGTAACTGTGCCCAGCTATGATACACACACAGCACAGCCTGACAGGGTGTGTTCACCACCCTTGGATGACCCTGGTGAGGCTGCCCATTCCCCGGTTTGGCAGCACCACCCACATGCCACATTGCCTGCCGATGACATGGGTGTCTACCTTGACCTGTTGTGGGCAACTGTGGATGGTCAAGAGGCACTCCGGGCAGAGTTCTATATCAGTCGGGATGTCATGGTCCAGGAGCATGAGTCCGCGGCAGCGTGGCGTGCTCGGATGCTGAGACACACCTCATGCAGGTGGGCATGACCGCAGCCATGGAGCGGATTGCAGCCACTGTGAAGGCAGTGGCTGCATCCACAGCATGCTGCGGACAGCATGCATTTGGTCGGATGCCCAAGAGCACATCCCGGACACCTTGTCGATGGGACCAGGTGGACCCACTGCTGCTGACCTCGTTGCCACTGGCATCCACCCCCACCAGCCATGGCTTAGCCAGGGGGCATGGTTTGGCCACCCCACTGAGCATCTATTCACGGCCTCAGTGCACTACCTATGGGGTCCCTTGGGACACCCCCTGTGGCTGGTGGTGGCACCCCAATCATCAGTAGCTGTGGAAGAGGCCACCTGCGTATCTGTGGTGGTCGTAGGGTGGCCCTGTGATGTCCATGCCCAGGGGCCTGTGGTGGTGGGTGGCATAGTCCTGCACACTGGCCGCCCTGTAGGTGGTGCCAGTGCCACTGTGCGTGGTGGTCTCCAGCCACACGGTTGCCCTGGCACACCCCCGTGTTGCCTGTGCTTGTGCACTGTGTGTGTGTGTGTGTGTGTGTGTGTGTGTGTGTGTGTGTGTACACTGCAGTTGTGCCATGTGACATGGGCATGATGAGTGCATTACGGTGCATGCAGTGCCCATGTGCTGGCTGCAATGCACACTGACCCATGATGGTGTGGGCATGACCTGTGTGGTTCTGGTGTGGTGCATGCAGTGTGTGTGTGTGTGTGTGGGTGTGTGTGTGTCCCACCATGTGCATGTGCCTGCATGTGCACCTTGGTGTGGCATACGGTGCCTGCCTTGCCCCCGCCATGTTGTTCCTACACTGTGGTGCCCACACCTGCCATGTACCAACCTGCATACTCACCTGCGTGTCCCGAAGTGTTCCTCCACCACTCTGCTGTGGTATGCCCGTACCCTGGCTGTCAGCCTTGGATCCCTGTGCCCATGTCCATCATCAGCTCCATGTTCCTCCAGGTGTGCTCCTGCTGCGCCCTCCCCCGCCCCCTCCTCCTCCTCCTCGGAACTGTTGCTCTAGCCGGCCTCAGCAGGTATCCCATGGTCTTGGGCCATGTTGTGTAGCATACAACAGGCCAGGAATATGCCACAGGCCTTCTCAGGGCTGCACTGTAGGGCACTGCCTGACTGGCACAGGCACCGGAAATGCATCCTCAGCATGCCGAAGACACACTCAACGATGGTGCGCGTCGCAGCATATGCCTCATTGTAGCATTCCTCAGCCACTGTTCCGGGTCATTGGAAGGGGGTGAGGAGCCAGGGACGCAATGGGTATGCAGCATCACCTGTGGGGGTAGATGTGTCTCTATTAGTTAACGGTATTACACTGTGGCGTGTGACCCAACACCATCTCGCCCTGTGTTGTGAACCCCTGTCCTGCCCCCCGCCCATGCTGCCACATGCCTGACAGTCCTGCTTCCCCTGCCTCTGCTGCCTCTGCCTGCCCCATCCATCCTATGGTGCACATCGGGACCATGCCACCCTGCTGCTGCCCCAGTACTGTTCCACATCCCTGCTGGCCTAGTGTCCCCAAGCCTGCAGTCTCCTACCCATGGCCCACCCCAGGTGTCCCTGGCATGGTGGCCCCCCTTGGCTGCTGGCGCACAGTCACATGTACCTAACAGGTGTCCAGTTTGGATGTCCCCAGCCACGAACCTTGCACAGAGAGCCAACTGGTGCCATATGTATGCATCATGTGTGCCTCCAGGGTGTGTGGTGCAGACTTTGGTGATGCACCCCATGGCATCATACACCACCTGACTGTTCACTGAATGGTACCCTTTCTGATTCACGTATGTGAAGCCCTCCTCACCAGGTGGTGCATGGATTGCCACATGGGTGCAGCCGATGGCCCCTATGACACCTGGCATGCTTGCCACCCTGTGGAACCCCTGCATGGCTTCTGTCCACTCCGCCTGTCTGCTGGGGAATCTGATGTATTCTAAAGCATCTGGTAGCAGTGCAGTGAGGAACTGTGTGAGGAGGCAGGACGTTGGCCTCTGGAAGGTTCCCGTGGTGAGCAGGCACATGACCATTGTCACCTTCGTCTCCACCATGATGGCATGTCCTCGTGCAGTGGGTGCCTGCATCACATCATTTCACAGCTCACATAGCTGCCTCAGCATGGCCCTGTTGATGCGGTATTGCCTGACTGTCTCCACCTCTGTCAGCTGCTCGAAGGACAGCTGGGCACGGTACCACCATGGGGCCGGCAGCCTATGGTTACTTCTGGTGCCCTGCCTCCTCCTTCTCATTGGGGCACCAGCAATGGCAACTGCTGCTGGGTTCATCCCCTCTGTTACTGTAGCCCTGTGATGTGGCTTGCTGTCTGTGCCTCTCTCTCTCTCTATAATGACTTCCCCTCTGTGCGTGTCCTGCTGTTGTCATTCCATTGACGGCCTGCTGGTGTGCTGGACTTAAGTCTCCTTCTTTTGTGCTTATCTTTTTATGGCACATCCTGGCTTTGCGCTGGAGTTGCTCCATTGCTGCTCCTTGGTTTTGCTCTGTGGATAGGGCTGCGCGGTGTATGCATGGGTACACCCCCTGTACATGCGCCGTATATCATTACATTGCACCTATGGCACATGTCTTTTGGCACAGGGCATCTCATTTGCACCGGCGCATCCTCCCTGTGCCTGTATCACCTTCCGGTGCATTTCTGACTTGCACCAGTGCAACTGAGATGCACCAGGCACATCTGTTTTGTGAATCCTGCCCTATGTGTTACTGTTGCAATCAAGTTGTAATAAGTCCTTCATTTCTTTTTTTAGGAAACTTCCAGATGCTTTGTTGTGGCATAGTTGCCTTAGCCAAAGAAGTTCTTCAACATCAGCCCCCCTCCCCCCAGGCTGGGGCAGACATGCAACACACAGAAGTCGTTTCACTCGATGACCATGACCATCATTACCAACCAGACTTGAGAAGGATGCAGAGGAAATCTGTGAAGAAGTAACCAAATAAGAAACCATTAATGAGACCTACCTGCAAATATGACCCCCCTCCAAAAAAAAAGACTTACCTTCATTGGCTTGAGAGTATTCCATTTTCAATTTCAACGCAAAAAGTTCTCATCAAGCACTGGAATGTGCACACCAACAGTATCTGTGACCTGTGATACAAAACTATACTATGAGTACATGTCTATATATGTCAACCCCCACCTAGAAAATACAAAAATATATATATACAGTATATATATATATAATATATATATGTTGTTTTTTTTTTATTGAGATATTCAGAAAGACCTTTGAGTCAAAGACTCCTTTACAAAGGTTCCACATCAAACATAGAAGGTACAGGGACAATATTTGTTATAGATATATCAACTCACCAAGACTACTATTAGTGTACAGACAAAGGGCACCCTTCCATCCAGTTGTGGTGATCACATCACATTTGCGGGAATCACAGCACACTTTGGACCAGCAACAGTTCTCTCACAGTCATAATTTCTGATGGGACTTTGTATGTGGTGTAACACCTACCATTTCACTTCCTTAGCACTTGTCAATTTTCTGGACAGAAGACAGATGCATTTTGGGGCTGCAGAAAAATTCTGGGGACTCTGTGTAACCACTGTGTGCATGAGTGACTGTGCAATAAATTCTGGGGGACTTTGCATGTGGTGTAATGCTTCCATTTCACTTCCTCAGCACTTGTCAATTTTTGGGACACAAGACAGATGCATTTTGGGGATGCAGAAAAATTCTGGGGACTCTGTGTGACCACTGCGCACTTGAGTGGCTGGGCAATAAATTCTGGGGACTTTGCATGTGGCGTAATGCTCCCATTTCACTTCCTTAGAATGTGTCAATTTTCAGGACACAAGACAGATGCATTTTGTGTGTTGTGATTGTGTGCACATAATGTCATACTTAGAATATAAATTAAAGCAGCATTGCAACAATGTGTTGAACATTTTTACCTATACTTTTTTATGCTATTTTACATTGCCAGCCACTAGTTACCTCCTGACTTGTATGATACCCTTCTTTTCACAATTTGTGTCTGCTTTATTACTTTTTCTCATGTCTGAAAAAAAAAAGAAGCACGCCTTTTAATATTGTCCTGATCAGGTTTTTATCACTATTTGCAGCTGTTTTTGAATAAATATTGCTCTGTGAGGTCAAAAAACACTGCCTGCTGCATAATTGTTAATTTTACAACAGAAGTAATATATAGCAACTGATGGAGAAAAGCAATGGAAAATACTGACAAAGACCTGGTCCACACCGTATTAAAATGAGTTCTCTGTTTATTATTTCAGACATGAAAAAAAGCAGTAAAGAAGACTCAAATACTGAAAACAATAGTATCATACAAGTCAGGATGTAAGTAAAGTGGCAATGTAAAATAGCAAAAATAGGTCAAAGGTTTCAACAGATTGTTGCACTGCTGCTTTAAAGAGATTCACCAAGTTACATAGTTATGGTATTGCACCTACTATATGGGTGCTTTACCTCCAGGGGAATCTTTCTTGCTTCACATGTCCTTACATAGTGCAGTACTTTTCTGGCAAAAACGCTTGTAATTTCATTAAACCGGGTCCCGGAGGACTTCCTGTTCTGAAGAGCCATTCAAGTTCCGCCCCCCTGCTCAGCAGCATTATGATGTGATGCCAGGGAGAGCACGGGGCACACTCCATTATACTGAATGGCTGGCAGCTTTCCAAATGTTTCTTTATATTATAATGGTCAGTTTGTGGTGAAACATGGGCACGTTTCCACTAACAAGGCCCTTGTTAGTAGAAACTTGCCCATGTTTCACTACAAACCCATTAATAAAAAAACATTTGGAAGGATGCTGGCCATTAAGTATAATGGAGCACACCCCCGCGCTCTCCCTGGCATCACATCATAACGTTATTGGGCGGGGGGGAGGAGCTGGGGTGGCTCTTCAGAATGGGAAGTCCTCCATGACCCAGTTTAATGAAATTATGAGCGTTTTTGCCAGAAAAGTATTATACTATGTAAGGACATGTGGAGCAAGAATGATTCCCCTGGAGGAAAGGCACCCATATATCAGGTGCAATGCTGTAACTTGGTGAATCTCTTTAACGTCTGTTTCAAAAACAAAATATTTATGGAGCCTCAGTAATGTTTACTTTTGACTCATAATTTGAAGTGTTTCACAAAAAGCATGACTGAGCAGTGCAAGTATGTTGTGCTAAACTGCATGTGTGCCATCACTGTTCTTTCCTGTGTATACAGAAATTGTCCAGCTTCATGCGAACATATATATGGTGTGACTTGTTGCAGTATCTCAAGAATAAAGATAAGAAAGAATATATGACGTATATTTTATTTGTACCATCAGCACCAGTGGAGTAAGTGATATGATATTTTTTCAGCTGTATCGGGTCACTGCGCACCTCAGTCACTCACAGTGCACACTGTGCACACATGACTTAGTGGAGATCATAGCACAAAAAACACATGCTCTCCTAAAAGTCATGTGTGCAGTATGTGACTAAGGTGCACTCTGTCCAGACACCTCTGAAAAAGTATTGTATCACTTAGTCCGCTGATGATGATGGTGGCACTAAAATATACGTTATTCTGCTCGCTATTCTTTATACCATAAACACTACAACAAATCAGCAATATATGTTTGCAAGAAGCTGCACAATGTCTGATGTCTCTCACACACACACACACACATACACAGGAAACAACACTGACTGCACACATGCCATGCAATTTAGCACATCATACTTGTACTGCTTATGCCAGCTTTTCTACAACCACTCCACAACAGAAAGTAAACATTACTGAGGCACTGGATTATAACAACAGGGTAATAAGGAGCATGTATAACTGTATGTGTATGTATATATTTAAATGGAAGCAGTCAGCAACAGGAGATCCTGCCCCCTCAAGGCTTACCCTACGGTTAAGCCTTTTAAGTATGTTGTGCCATTTTTCTCGTGCCACAACATACTTTATTTTAATAAAGAAAACTCAGAGACTCAGAAGTATGGCAGATGCTATGGGGGCTCCATTATGTGTAAAGGAAAGGTGCGTCACCATTGCACCTTTACACATAATGGAGCCCCAGCATCTACTCATACTCAAAGTCACCAATGACTTTTCTTTATTAAAATAAAGTATCTTGAGGCACGAGAAAAACGCAGCAACATACTTAAAAGGCTTAACCGGAGGGTAAGCCTTGCAGGGAACAGGACCTTCTGTTGCTGACTGCTTCAGTTTAAATTAATACTGTGTGGCCTTCCCTCTGTCTGTTATTAAACATTAAAAAACACAAAACACTACAGCAGTGGGGGGAGATGTGCAGAAAAAATAAGCTAATGGGGGATCCCATGACATTGCAGCAGCAGAAGGAGTATCGACACTATCTGTAGCTTGTGTTGCTTGATCTGCTCCACCTGCTTTTGGACAGCACCCGCCCTCTCACTACTTTCCTCTAGCACAGCCCACACCAGTGCTATGTCTGCCTGCATTGCAGGCACTATGGCAGGGTCCACTGGTGCAGGGGAAAACCAGGTAGTTGTGGTGGTGAGGGTGGTGCTGGTGGCAGTGGTGGGGGTAGTGGTGGAGCAGCTGCTGCTGTAGCCCTCCTCCTTCTGCAGCAGTGAGGCAAAACACCAGCACCCTCTGCCACTGCCCCATAAGGGCCAGCAGGTGGAGGCCTGGCCTGTTCGGTGGCAGCCTGCCACTCCACCTTGTGGTGGTTCAGCAAATGTGTGTGCTGGCCACCAGTCCCCAGATGTGTCCTCAGGGGGCCACGGCACACCTGCACACCACATAGCAGACACACCACAATGGTGCTGTCCCCCAACACAGTTAAAAAACTGCCAAACTAGGGAGCTGCAGGGGGGGCAGGTACAGGAGGGGCAGATGTAGTGCTGACAGCACTGTCACGCACCTGGGGCTCCACCTGCTGCTGTGGAGGTGGTGCTGCTGGAGCTCCTGCAGTTGCTACTGGTGGTGGTGGTGGTGGTGGCAGACTTGGTGGATGTGGCAGTGGCACTGGTGGTGCTGCTGCTTCTGGAGGGGGAGAGGCAGGACCAAACAGTTGGGAGTGGTCCAACGACACCCTACAACCCCCACATGTGCACACTTCCCTCTGCCCACAGGCCACAGACTTTCCCTGGTCTATCACACCACAAACTCCCTCCCTCTCAGACGCATCATGCAATGAGTGACTTCTTCACACACACACTCATTGTCACACACACACACGCACACACACAGTCACACACACACACAAAACAAAACTTATAAAACAAGAAATCGGTCACAAAAAAAACTGAAAAAACACTACAAAAAAAACCTAAAGATTTAGATTTTAAAAAAGCTGTTTGGTTTTCTGCTATTTGCTTAAGATACAAACTAATAACAATCCGAACTCTCCTCTCCACACAAAATGCTTCCTCATTCTACCTCTGCAAAAGAGAAAGTGAAACTATCTGCTTGTACGACTCACTTCCTTCCTGCCTGGCTAAAACATGTGACTTACAGTACTGTAAGCCATGTGATGTGTGTGGGGGGGCTGCCCTATTGTTGTCATTACTTCACATTAAGGTGTTATAACAAAGCGAAGTCAACATAATGACAAGGCGAAGTGAGCACTTTCCAGTGCCCACTTCGAGTAGTGTTATAATAACACAAAGTGGCCACTTTGTGTTCACTTCACTGGCAAATTTGAAATGCACTGCATCTCTAGCCAGCAGCCTATTCTATGACTTCACTGCCCTTTCTGTAAAACAGTCCTTCCTCAGGTCTCTCCTGAACCTCCCTCCCTCCTGTTAGCTTCCACTCATGACCAAGTGACTGTGAGCTAGTATTCAAATTAAATAGCTACCTGCAGTTCACCCTGCTAATTCCTTTTAGGAATATGAAGGTCTTTATCACATATTGGTCCTGACAAATGGGGGCAGTGCAGAGGAGACGGAGGTGGGGGAAGGACAAGGTACAAGTGACCACAAAACTGTAAGGTTCAGGATGAAAACAGGGAAGGAGACAAACCAGATCAGCAGCATGATGGCAATGGACTTCAGGAGAACAGACTTTTGCAAAAAGAGGAGGGTATTTAAGGTGGAGATAAGGGGACAAGGGAATATAGAAGGAGTAGAGCAACTATGGAGTACCATCAAGGAAGGGGTATGGAAGGCCACAGAAATTTGCATAAGGATGGTAAGCAAGAACAAAAAAGGAGGAGACCACCTTGGTTTACAAGGGAGGTGGTAGGGACAATCAGAGAAAGGAAAAAGGCTTTCAGAAAGTACAAGAAGACACACAGAGAGGAGGATAGAGAGGCTTACTGTGAGAAGCTGAAGATAATGGGGAGGAAGATAAAGAGGGCAAAAGCTGAAACAGAGGAAAAAATTGCAGGACAAGCCAAATGGGATAAAACTTTTTTAGGTATGTAGGGGAATGGAGGAAGGCGAGGCAGGGGATAGTTCACTTGAAGAGGGAGGGGGACAAATACTATTTATTTATTTATTTGTTTTTGTTTACCAGGTAAGCACACTAGACAACCAGTTGCCTATTTTCAGGTGCGACCCGGGAGATTACAGAGATACATACATGATAATAAGGATACATTCAGGTATAACAGGCAGACAATAAGAGCAGGTACAAGTAAGGGCATCAGTCATAAACATAAACATGGTAAATGCAGCAACACCAGAGGACCTTACCTACCCTGTGGTAGGAAGATCATAACATCATATATAGGAGGTCGATCATCGGCTGAGTATAGCAGACAACACGGCATTTGAAGGCTAGGGGTAGAACAGTACATCAGGGAGATTACAAAAGGGTGATAGGAGAGGCCAATGAAACACTCAGCTGGCCTAGTGCAACTTGATCCAGAAGAGCAAGGAAGGATCCTTACAAGCAGATACATTGATCCCCTATATGTTTCACCACAGGGGAAGGTCAGGATACCCAAAACCATAGAGCAGTAAGAAACAGTGGGGCAAGCGGCAGGAGTACGTTAAGTGCAGAGGCAGGGAAAGGCAGATTTGAGGAAGCCCCAGAGGGAAGCCTTAAAACAGGAATGGGAGGTGGAGGGAGGTGTCTCTGGAAGGGAGTTCCATAGTCTGGCGCAAGGGGTAGGAAGGCCCGTCACCCATCTGAGGTGCATTTTAGGAACCAGAAGGACATGGGAGTCACTGGACCTAAGGTGGTAGAAGGAGGAAGGGGGAATGAGGGTAGCTGCAAGGGCAGGAGGGGTGGCAGTTCTGATAACCTTGTCTATGAAGTTGCCTAGGATGAAGGACCGGTATTTTTCTGGGGGAAGCCACTCCAACTGAGAATAGAGCTGGCAGCGGTGAGTGAGGCGAGGGGCAGAGAGTGCAAATCGACATATATAGTTGTATGCCGTATCCCATTTGGAGAGATTGTTTTTGTGGTGAGGGCAAAGGAGACAAGGCCATAGGAGAACGTGGGTAAGAAGAATCCTTTGGCTAGGGAGAGACGTGCCGCTGGGGTGAGGCAACTTTTTGCTCTATACACAAGGCCCATCTTACTGTTAGAGGCCTTGCAGACATTGCGAATGTGCAGAGTGCAATCCAGTTGTGGATCTAGAGTCACCCCCAGGTATTTGACAGATTCAGCATCATGTAGGAAGGATCCATCAGCACATGAGATCCTTAGAGAGGAAGGGACCACTTTTAGTTTGGCTGTGGAGCCAAAGAGCATGGTTTGAGTTTTCTGCAAGTTGATAGCAAGCTTGTGGACCTCCAGCCATGATTGGATCTGGTTGAAGTCAGCATTGAGCTTGTTGTTGATATCAGAGCTATCCCAAGCACTGAACAGGATGACTAAGCCGTCAGCGTACAGAGTAGAGCACCCATGGGCCAGGGCAGAGGGCAGCTGATTAATAAAAAGGGAAAAGAGGAGGGGCCCAAGGACATAGCCCTGAGGGACCCCACAGTTGGCCGGGGCAGGCATTGAAAGGGCCTTGTTAAATGAGGTGTACTGCTGTCTGCCCAAGAGGTAGTTGCTGATCCAGGCTAGGGCGGGGTAGGAGAAGCCCAGAGACTGGAAAGAGGAGCACAGGAGAGAGTGGTCAACATGGTCAAAGGCTTTTGAGAGGTCCACAAAGATGGTTCCAGTCAGTTTGCCTTGATCAGCAGCTAATCTGATCTCAGAGGAGACAACCGCTAGGGCAGTGGAAGTACTATGCCCTTTCCAGAATCCGTGTTGGGAAGGGAAGAGTACATCATAGGTCTGCAAGTAATGGGAGACCTGCGAGGCAACCACGCTTTCGAGAAGCTTACTGATCGCTGACAGTATTGCTATCGGTCGGTAGTTCGTGGGGTCCTTGGGGTCACCCAAGAGGGAGGCTTCGAGAAAGCAGAGGTGCTCAATAGTTTCTTTTGCTTGGTATTCATGGAGGAAGGTGTAGGTAGGGGACCTGTGTTGAAGGGGAGGGAAGGCAAAAGCGTGGAGCCTGAAAAATTACAGTTGTTATGTTCATGAGGTGATGTGAAAAAATGGCAATGTTGAGAATTTGGGGAGAATACAATATATTTAAATTTACCAAAGTAATGAGCATGTGTTGTAAAATTTCAATCTACGCTCATAACTTTATTGCTTTGTAATAGTTGTACCCCACATTTTCAATATAGTCTTCTTATGACCCTACCTCATTAACAAGGGTAGAGAAATCTTTCAAAACCTGCCCAAAAGGTGACATCCCTCATCAATATCATTCTGCACCACAGGAGTGAAAACACATTTTGTCTACAATTTGAGCAAGCATTTGTCAATGCCAGATGCTTGCCACAAGTATTAATGTTGTACCGGATCAAGGTGCAGATCCCAGGCTGTGCCAGAAGAGTAAGGGTTGGACCCGGGGGGGCAGGGCAGGGGGCAGTTATGGTGGGGTAACAACTGACAAACTGATGGGAATTTAAAACAATAAAAAATACTGTTTTCACCATTCTCTGCTTGGAGTGGGAGCTGGGCTGTCAGTGCAGAGGTTCCTCTGCATCAGGGCTGGTGTAGTCTGGTGTACTTGAGTGACTTCAGAAAGGAATGTGGCTCTATTCCCATCAGTCTGGTGTTAGAACATCATACAACTGAACTGCAGGCTGTGGCAGAGCTGTGCTCTATGTTAGGAATAATTGGAGCACCCAGGGAAATATTTTTGTAACCTCTCCCCTTTTCTGTCCTAGTGGTCTGCTGCAGTAGTGCTGTTTTCCTATCCTATTTTTTTCCCATTTTATTCCTCAGTAGATTGGCCACCTACTGTACTGAGGTAGTCTCCCCTCTCACCATTATTTCTCTTACAGCTTTTTTTTCTTTTCTGTTCATAAGTGGTGGAAAGTGCCCGCCGTGCTCAATAAAATGCTTGATGTGCATATGAATAAGAAAAACATGTTAAAGAGCAGCTGACACCTTCAGGTAAACTTTAGCAAAACATAATCTTTAGACACAGTCAAGCTTGTATTTCACATTAGTTCTGCGTTTCTACTCCCCATTATTTATAACAGAAATAATTTGCATGAAAACAGGATCTTTGCTCCTGATGAGTTCATCTATTCCTGCTGATTTCTCCCTACCTGAAATAATAATGCATCCCTTGTGACATCACAGTTACTCCCATGACAACAGATTATGATGTCACAACAGAGGATTAGGACCTGCAGTAGGGAGTAAGCTATAGATGCAGATGTACTCTAAAATAACTCTTAAGGGCTAAAGATCATGTATTCATGCAAATGTCCCCAGGAAGACATGATGGGGAATAGAAATATATAGAATATATATATGGAATGCAGGCAGAATTGTACCTAATTATTTTGTTTTTTAAAGTTTTCTTTGAGGTGTCAGTAGCTCTTTAAGAAAGTGCTTATAATACTTTAGCAATCATAAAGTACCAAGCATATTTGCTGGCTATTGATGTAAATAAAGTGCAGAGGGTACGTTATATGTTTAAAAACCTGACTCTAAAATGTCTGCAGTCCTTGAATTCAGGACAGAAGCAGTCTAGCTGGAAGAAGGCTGAAACTTAATGAAAATAATGTGCATGTTTAAAGATAAGCCATTATATGACATAGACATTAACCTTTCCCTGCTCTGACACAGAGAGAAACATATGACCAGCTGTGCTTGCTGAAAGAGATTTGTGAACGTGTCTGTCGGCACAATGTTTTGAAGATCACGCACTACATGCCTGAACAGTGTCATTGTCTGGCTTGCAAATTATTGGTCAAGCCCCTTGAAAACTGTCTTGCATTGGATCACAGCAACACACCTCTCAAAGTCCTCTGCTACAGCAAAATGCTTTGCCTGCGGCAAGCATAAAAATTACATTTGTCACATTCATGAGATGATGTGAAAATATGGCTATGTTGAAAATTTGGGGTCAGAATATGGGGGTATGCCTCAGAGACAGACTAGCAGAGGGAATGACCGTGGTGGGAGAATAAACAAGATAGCAGCCAGGCTGGGCTGCTATTTGCAAGGGCTCTGAAGGGAGCCTAATTTTTCTAGTTTGTGTTTACCACCTATTTAAATCTTAGGAGAATCCTGACTGTGCGGCTTTTATAGTAGTTGTCCAGAGCATTTTATTTTAGTTGTTTATTTTAGTTAGACGTAGGTAGCAGGGCTTCAGTGAAGGTAGGGCTGGCAGTGAGTTACTTTTAGGAGTTTGCATTTTTGTTTTCAGGTAGGTCTGGTGCTGAAGTGTTGTGTAAATCCATGAGGAGTGAAGACTTGGGAGCCATATCATCAGAAGCACCTACATTACTGCTGTTTCATGCTGCTCTCCCATTCAGCAAAGGTTGTGGCAGAGTTTGGAGGAGACATCAAGCAGCAGCTGTGAGCATTAATGTAAGGCGTACAAGGACAGGAGAAGAGCTCCTAGAGCTGTGGAGTCAGAGAGAAACTGTTTACCACACTAGCAAGGGAATAGTTTCCCAACAGTGGAGAGACTGCCACGATACCATAGTCAAGACAAACAGCTAGTGCTGGAATCTGCGGCTAGAAGTGGCCGGCCCATTGTTTTGCTCGGAGATTGAATGGACTGTCTGGGACTCATAGAGAAGAGGTTAGTAGGACTTTATCATCTGCCTGAAACCTGTGTGACATCGGTAAGAGTGGTGTTGGTGTTTCGGGTCTCTCTTTACATACCCAAGGTAAGAGCTTCCCTTATTTGAACTTTGCTGAAATTTACCCAGTGCTAGTGTAAGCAACACTGAGGAACTTGGGCAGCTCCTAAAAGACTTGCTGCCACTTTTTAAATCTTTTGTTCAACAAGCCTAATATTGATAGTGGTGGTGAGTGCACCCTTTCTGTTGAGTTACCTGCCTCAGTACAGGTGAGAACTGCACTAAGAAGTTTGGCTGTTGGACTTGCTGAGGTTCCTCTGAATATCTTTGAGCGACATTTGTAGTTCTGTGTATATTTGCTCCTTAAAGGAGCTATTTTTTTCGTTGAACTGACTTCACAACACTTCTATATTTGGATTCTCCTGTTAAAGGTTGTGGGATACACTGTTTAATATTATTTATTGAGGAGTTGGGTGGGGTTGGGTATTTATATGTATTTTGTTTTAAATGCTGTCAGTTGTATTTTGTGGAGGTGGTTGTAAGTGAGACGGGTGAGTGAGTGTTTGTGTGATTGGTATAGAGTTATATGTGAAGCAGTAGTGATTAAGAAATTGGTGTATGTGTGTAGAGTTCATTTTAGTGGGAATTGCATTATTTTGGATTTATCTTGTGTTGTAGGGAGGGGGTAATTTATGTGGCATATTTTATGGTATTTTAAAGTGTGTGGAGTGATCAAAAGATGGGCCTGGGCTTCAGACCCCTCGAATTACATGTTTGGTATCTCTGCTGTTCGACCTTCACCCATTTTTCAATATCCCTTTACCAGCCATGGTGGTTAGGAGCTGTAGAGAGGTGGGTATTAGTAGGGGGCAAGTAGGTTGGTGGTGGAGCACTGGAAGGTAAGTGGTATTGGGGTGGTCAGGTCCAGGAGGTGCCCTGGAATGACATGGGGCCTTGAGAGAGGCCAGATGTGGTTGGTTCCCATTCCCAGGGTTCCCTCCAGACTGAGCGGAAATGCAGCCAGTGGGCCAGCAGTCTCCAACAGTCCCTTTCAGGTGGTGCTATGCAATGTCTATGCAAAGTAGTAGACCAGGGAAGGGTTGTGGACATGGCCTACATAGACTTTAGCAAGGCATTTGACACAGTCCCACACAAAAGATTAATAAACAAATTAGCCAGCCTGGGAGTGGGTCCCAGGGTGGTAGCCTGGGTAAAACACTGGCTGGACAACAGGACACAATGGTTAATAGTAAATGGAGTCAACAGTGAAGAAAGGGGGGGTTACAAGTGGGGTACCGCAAGGTTCAGTACTGGGGCCAGTCCTTTTTAATGTCTTTATAAGTGACTTTGCGGAGGGACTGGAAGGAAAAGTATGCCTCTTTGCAGAAGACACAAAGATCTGCAACGCGGTTGATACACCAGGGGGATAGAAAAGATGAGAAGGGACTTGGCAAGGTTGGAGGAATGGTCAAAAGTAAGGCAACTTAGAGTCAATGCAAAGAAGTGCAAAGTAATGCACCTGGAAAACAAAAACCCAGGGGAAGAGTACACAATGGGGGTGGGGGGAGGTATTAACAGCAACAAAAATGGAAAGGGGACCTGGAGGTAGTCATATGAGATGATCTAAAGGTAAGCAATCATTGTGAGAAGGCAGTAAGTTTGGCTTGGAGGATTTAGTGATGTATAGGGAGAGGCATCATCAGTAGAAAACAGGAAGTTGTTATCCCTCTGTACAGACAGTTGGTGAGAACCCATCTGGAGTACTGCATGCAGTTCTGGAGACCCCATCTCTGCAAGGACATAGACAAGATGGAGGCAGCCGAGAGGAAGGCAACTAAAATGGTGCATGGTCTGCAATAGAAGCCATATGAAGAGACACTAAAGGAGCTTAATATGTATACCCTCAAGGAAAGTAGGAGATGGGGACATGACAGAAACTTTCAAGTACCTCAAGGGAATCAACAAAGTCCAAGAGAGTAGCATCTTTCAGAAAAAGAGATGTGCAAGAACAATGGGGCACAATTTGAAGATAGAGAGGAGATGGCTCAGGAGCAATGTGAGGAAGTATTTTTCCACAGAGAGGGTGGTAGACACATGGAATGGCCTTCCTGAGGAGATTGTGGAGTCAAAAACAGTGGGGGAATTCAAGAATGCATCAGACAGGTATAAAGCAATTCTACTTGGGGGTAGAAAGAAGTAGGCTGTTGGTTAACTAGGATCTGCAGCTTATCCAATAGGTAGGGAAATGGGCAGACTAGGTGGGCCAAGCATTCCTTATCTGCTGTCAAAGTCTATGTTTCTATGTTTAGTTACAAAGGCAGCAAAATTAGATTATTAATTTAACAAAAAAGGTCAAAAACATATCAGAATAATGGGTAGCTAATACATGAAAAACTGGAGGGCATCTAGAGGAGTACAAACTGTTTCATATCACCTTTAAAACAGTATAATATTTTTTCACCAGACCTTCCAAAGGCATACCCTTGACATGAGCCCCTTCATCCTTAAAAATGTCATGAAAAAAATGAAAAAATTCCATGTTCTAAGCTGTAGGTGAGACCAAAAAGTGCCCAATGTTAAGTATAAAGAAACCAAATGTATATATTTTTTTTTTAAATCGCAATTTTATCTCCTCCTCATCCTGCCAGCCCTGACCCTTCAGGGCTGCTAAGGAGTCATCCTCCTGCCTCTTGCTCTACCCACATCCACCTCCGTGTCCCCATGGAGCCTCGGATTACCCCCCCCCGGGTGGGGATGGGATGAGGCCCCTAACACCCCGAGCTACTCACTATTTCGTCAGTCCGGAGGTGGCAGGGCGAGCGGGGGCACATCGGAGACACTCTCCATGCAGCCCATCTTCCCGGTCCTGGCAGGCATTTTCCATTTTTCTCCCACCCCTACAGCGTGTAAGACCCAGACTTCAAGGCGTTGAGCACTGACGTCACACTGCTGTGTAGCGGCCACCCATCTCCTATTGCTAGGGGCTTGTAATACTCTGAGCCTCCTCTCGGAGTCATACAAGAGCGCGGGCTATGGCCTCAACCCTCCCCAGAGTAGGCAAGCTGTCATATGATGCTCAAGTCTATCTCCCACCTGCCAACCCACCAGCAACCCGAGTCCACTCCCGAACCCCGGTCTCCGGTGTGGAGCGAGGTATGGCATCCAGCGCCTCAACCCTCAGCGCCACCAGGCAGGCCAAATGTACTGTAATTCTGTTTCCATTTTTGGCATGCCATATTTATTTATTGAAATGTTTCACAAGGAGGGCACACTGAACAACAAGCTGCTTGTCTCACAGTGCAACCGGGGTGGGGGGGTAACATCAGGGTAATAACAGAGATTATACAAATAATGAATGGATGCATTGGTACACAATATGTGGGAGCAAGTAGACAGAAGTGCAGCAGTTAGGGAGAGGTGCAAACAGATACAAGTAGTAAAATGATACATCAAATATGAGTCCATAGATTTACAATATATTACAGGCCATACAATAATGCAGCAGAACATCAAAGTGCAATACTATACCAAGAGCAGGTTCAGAGCAGTGAACACATGCTGTAAGGAAGAGGAGAAGGAAGGTGAGTAGGTAAAAGTCACTAAGGAGTAGAAGTGATTAAAGGAGGAGGATAGGGGAAAGGAGGGGGAAGCAGGCAGGACCAGATTCCACCAACAGGATGATGATGACCTAGCAAGGGTAATGGGGGTTGGAGGGAGGGAGAGAGGGGGAAGAGAAGACAGCCAAAACCTGTTTCCCCTTCAGGATGCTGAGAACCCTGCAAGGGGGAAGGAGTTGGTGGTCAGAAACTAGGAATAAGGTCATTTAAGGAGGGTAAAAGCAGGAACAGCTTCGAGAGAGGAAGTTATGGAGGGCAATATTAAGAGAGTAGAAGGAAGAGGAGTGGTGTATCTGGAGGGGGAGGGAGTTCCAGATGTTAGGGAAATGATGGGTAAAACCCCTCTGGCCGATGAAGGTTGATTGGTGTGGGACCACCAAGGTGCGCATGTCACTAGATCTGAGAGAATGGGAGGGTGTTGGGGGGGGGTGGAGAGAGAGGAAGAGAGGTAGGAAGGGAGAACTCCAACCCAGAATTTGGAGGTTAGTTTTACACAGTGGGAGAGGTGCCTATTTGATAGTGGAGGGGAGGCAAGAGCACGATGGAGATCACAGTGGTGAGTAGGGGTGGGAAAGTCAAGGGCAAAGCGACAGAAGCAGTTGAAGAGAGTTGTCTAATTTGGTCAGGGAAGATCTGGGAGAAGCATCATAGACTACATCGCAGTAGTCAAAGATGGCTCCATCTTCTGGTCAAGTTCACACCTCACAGTCAGCAGAATGCAACTGCGATTCCTGTACTGGGCACCCAGCTTAGGGCACAGTTTATTCGGGGCAAAATGTGTAACAACAAGTCATCCCATGTTGCAGAGTGCTTCTGCCTGTAACCTGAAGTACCCACCCAATCATGCAGTGTCACGTGAACTTAATGCTGCTGTAGCTGAAATGCTGGCAATTGATCTTTTTCCCTTCTCATTCGTAGAGAATTCAGGATTCCGGTGGTTTGCGGCACGCATCTGTCCAAAATGGAAAGTCCCGTCCAGGACGTTCTATTCCACCCGTGCTGTCCTTGAGTTATACCGGACTGTGTCCAACTCTGTAAGACATGCCCTTTAACATTCCTGCTCGCCATTCATCCATTTAAGTATGGATATGTGAACAAGTGGCAAAATGGTCGGGAGTTAATATTTGTGTATTATTGCACAGTGGGCGCAAGTGCCATGGGTTGTTTCTGCTGGTGGTAGTGGGAATAATCAGTGTAGTAAGGCAAACTGTCGTGGTAGCAACCTTTCGATAATTCGACAGCATGCAATGCTTGCAATGTGCAATGTGGTCTGTTCCCACACTGGTGAAAACATGCTGGACTTGCTATTAACTGAAAGTGATGAGTGACTGAACCCCTGTCCCTGAGAGCTGGATTTATAGCAAGTGACAATGGTTCAAATGTGATAAAATGCATCATGAACGGTGGCTTTGTTTGGGTTCTATGCATGGCCCACTGTTTAAAACTGGTGGTCCAGGAGTTTCTGCAGTACCCTGATATAAAGGAAATGTTGACAGTTGCACACTGCATTTGTTCACAGTTTTCACGCTCTGCAGAGGCTCGTGACCAACTTCAGCAGCTGCAGATCCAAAACAGCCTTTCTTAGCACCGCCTCAAGCTGGAAGTTGTCATATGATGGAACTCAACTTTATACATGGCAGAGAGGTTGTATCTACAATACAAAGCAATCTTCGAATATCTCATCATGCACACTAGTCATGACACTTCCGGGGTCTCCATGTCTCTCATGACCTAACATTGACATCTCATGGACTCTGTTATAACAATTTTGAGGCCTTTTGAACATGCCACACAGGCAGTGAGTGGTGAGTCTGCCTCCATCAGTCAATCAATTCCACTGCTGCGGGTGCTGAGGCAGACATTGATGAATCTACAGCATAGCCTTGATGGTTGTGGAGACTGTGCCAGCAGTGTGTTACTGAAACACATGCTGACAATATTTGACGGCAATCAGCACATCTTGAGCATTCAGCAATGTGGCGAATTCACAACAATAACAATGCTGGACCCACGATACAAATGTGGAATTGAGTCACTACTGGAGCGAGGGCCTGAACAGGTTAAAAATGTCAGTGGGCAACTGGTGCACTTGGTTCATGGGGCACAGAAGTCACATACCAAGATCAGAAAATCACAGCAGCATAACAAGGCTGGAGGTCAGTTTGGAGTAGTACCAAGCACATCCTGTAAGGTGTCTGCAGTTCCAGGTAGTCTGTCATCAAAACCGGTTGCCATTAATCCACTTTGGGGTGCTTTGTGCCAAGTTGGGATTTCTGACATCAGTGAATCTGGAGAACAGGATGATGAGTCAACCACTGGACTTTGTGCAACACAGCAAAATGGTTCACTCATATTTGGCTGAAAACAGGCATCTGTCAGTAATAGACAATCTTCTTTCAT
The DNA here is from genome assembly GCA_016271365.2 of Neoceratodus forsteri. Taxonomy (NCBI): domain Eukaryota; kingdom Metazoa; phylum Chordata; order Ceratodontiformes; family Ceratodontidae; genus Neoceratodus; species Neoceratodus forsteri. The sequence continues at coordinate 296,958,895 of CM057452.1, read as the reverse complement.
ACTGGAGTGGAAAGGTCAGTGAATGGCCAGTGCTGACCTTTGTGGCACTGAAGTACCTGACCTGCCCACCCTCCAGTGTGTCGAGAGGGTATTCAGTTCTGTGGGGGCAATAGTTCGGGACCATCGTACAAACCTCTCTCCTTCAAAAGTCAGTATGCTGACATTCATAAAAATGAATCAGGGACACATACCAGCTCAAACTGTCACCCCTGTATTCATACCCTGTCACAGTCATGGTTCTGGTGATGTGAGAGAAGCAGACCATCCTGGTGGTAGCATGAAATGGCCTACCATTGAGGTACAGTAAATAATGAAATCATGGAGAAAGAATTCCCTAGTGGGCACAATTCAGACATTGATGACTGCGAGGGCAGCTTCCTGTATGATGATGACGATAAGGTTGATGTTGGGTTTTAAGTTAACTGGTTGAAAGGCTGTTACATTTTTTCAATGGTACGTGTTTTGTTTTTCATAGCGTAAAATCAGTGTCCCACCCTGAATGAGTCTCATTCCATAATTTCATACTGGCAATTTGGCACAAGTAAATTCACAATCCTTCTATTTTACATTCCCCACCTTGATATTATTTCTGATTAGACTTAACAGAATGTGTGCTGCTGTCAGCAAACACAGTCAGCCTCTTAAACACAACTGTCCATTTGTAGTACTAGGTGTTAGCCACTTAAAACCTACTGATTAAAGATATCTGCCTCCTGACTGAGAGTGAAATACTGTAACACAATACACACCATATCCAGCCACCCACCCGTGTGTGTCTGACAGTGAGAGGGAATGTGTTGCAGCTGTTCCCATGATCACCACCAATAACCTTCATTCAGCCGAAGCTGCCAGATAGTGAGAAGGAATGTCATCATGTACCCATGACCACCACCAGTAAACTGTAGTCAGCCAAAGCCACAAGATAGCGAGAGGGAGTGTCATCATGTGTCCATGATCACCACCAGTAAACTGCAGTCAGCCAAATATGCCAGATACTATCTCAGAGAGGGGGAATGTGATTGTTTTCTATCCTGTGTCCTGCCCATGGCATGGCAGATGGAGACCGCATCCAGCAGCCACAGCCAGAAGGTTTCTTACTATCAATACTGTACAGTGGGTATGTGTACTAATTTTTCATACTATGGAAGTTCTTTGAGCTGTGTTATGCTTCCTGTTGCATTTCTGAGATGCACTTGAGAAACACATAGTCAACATATTTTCTTTTTTACAAATTAACAGTTTCAAGCACTCTCCTGGACCTGAGGACTGTAGTACTGCAGTGCTGTCTACAACCACCTGTAGGATATCTGTTTCAGGTAAGTATATCAATTTTATTTCATCAGGTCTTTTTTGCAGTTCTTTTTGTCAAGAGAGTGTAAATCATAAAATGTAGGTGACGTACATCATATAATATATTTTTCATGCACATCAGACACTGTATTGCTGCAGCAGGCCATGGCAGTGTTGAACAAAGTTTTATCCAGGTCATGACAAAACGTCTTTTAAAATGTAACTTAATACACTGGGACAGTGCATGGGTTGCATGGGTTACATGTACTAAATTTATGATTTGGTCTTGGTGTGGCTTACTAAGAGCTTGGTGTCTGTTAAGCCGGATATATAACAGACAGTAACAGCCACACTTTGAACTGAATGTGTTACTGCAATGAAGTACTAATATAATATATTTCCCATCTGCAGCCTATACCATTACTCCACTAGGGGCTCCATAACTGCTTACTTCTGCTGCCAAATCTCTTAAGTCTTGCACAGATTCACTGCCTACCCAGGCTGTAAATTATGCCCAGTCTCTGCATCCTGCTACAGCAGCTTATCCTCCTTGCAATCCTATGTCATGGCCATACTCCCAGATGTCAACAGGCTCCACAGTAACCAATGTACCCTGGCATGCATATCCACTATGAACCCTACTGTGTTACAGGGCACTAGTTCCTGATTGCTAAGGGACCCTGCTCAGCTCATTAGCTCATACTACCGCCGAGTTGGTGGCTGACATTGGGAACCTGCTACCTCTGCCCCAACAAGATCCTTCACTCAAAACCATCTGGACTCCCAGCGTCCTGCACACAGTCTACGTATAGGAAGAAAAATAGCAGTCTTTGTAAAAAGTTGTGTGACTACCGGCAAATTGTGCACCGCCACCTATTGCTTAGGGTGGGGAATGTGCACCCAAAACCTGGCCCACCAAGTCCACTTCATCCCCTAAAATGCCCAACACACGGAACAGTCAAAACTGCATCAATAAACATTCAAAGCCTCACAAGAAAGCTGGACCAACTCCAAGCCTGGACCGCTCAGCACAGCCCTGACATCCAGTCAGTAGTTGAAACCTGGCTCTCACCCAAGATATCTGATAATGAGGTTGCCCTTCCTGGCTTCAATGTTTTCAGGCTTGACAGGGCTTCCAAGAGAGGGGGTGGCTGTGCCATCCACATCAAGGACACTATAAAAGGTCATGCCCTCCCCCATGCGGATCTTGGGCCCCATGCCCAGGCCCTAGCAATTAAAACCTTACTTGGGGCACACAACAAAACCCTAACTATTGTCTCTTTCTACGTTCCCCCTAATGAACACAAAAGGGGTTTCAAGGGTATTGTCAACTTCATCCATGGCCTGCCCTCTAACTCTGAGACCATCTTACTAGGGGACTTTAACATCAACTGGCTCTCACCCGATGCATGCACATACAGGGACGATATCTCAGCAGTTCACCTCACCCAGCTTGTCTCCTCCCCTACCAGGGATAATTACAAAACAGGCACCAGCACCCTCCTAGACTGGATACTCTCAAGCAACCCAGAACGACTCACCAATGCGACAGTGCACACTGATGCTATTAGTGACAACTCCCCAGTCTCGTGTAACTGGTCGAACAAATTCCTCAAGCCACGTCCACGCTTCACCTTCAGTAGGGTACTAAAGTGTGGGCATCTTCAGTCCCTGAAACACGATCTTGCCAACTCTGACTGGTCACAAATTGACCGTGCTACTGACATTAATACTGCGCTGGAATACTTCATAAAACAATCCACGCAAGTCTGTGACATGCATGCGCCCCACAAAAAGGTCAAAGCAAGGGGGACAGTTAATCCATGGTTATCATCTGACCTTATAAGCAAACTGAAAAAGCGCGATCACCTATGGCACCTTGCCAGAGAGTCGGGTAAACCCTCAGACATACTAGCCTACAAGCAAGCCAGAAATGCCTGTACCCAGGAAATACACCAGGCCAAATCAAAACACCACAAGGAGTTACTTACTGCCTCATGGGACGACGAAAAAAACTTTTGGACCAACTTGAAGGAAATCTTAGGTAAGGATGTGAAATAAGCACCAAACCTAATCAATATACAGGGAATTCCTGCCCAGGACCCACTTACCTTAGCCAACACCTTCAACGAAGCATTCTCAGACCTCTCTGGGACACTCCCCCCAAGACTTCTTTGATGACCCTCCATACACCAACACCTCTACTACTGATGCTCGTCTTCACTCAGCCCCTCCTTTTTACTTCAAGAAACTGACAACTTCATGAGTCAGGAAATACCTCCTCAAAGTGCTTGGGAAATCGAGACAAAGTACAGACACATTGGACCTTAAACTTGTTGCCCTCACTATTGAAGAAGTTCTCCTTCCCCTAACCAAGATCCTGAACATGTCGCTCTGCCACTCACAATTTCCACAGCTGTGGAAATTGGCCATCATGACTCCTGTGTACAAAAATGGAGATAGGGTATTGCTGTCAAACTACCGCCCATCTCAATTCTGCCACTGCTCTCCAAAGTGCTAGAACGCATAGTGGCTGACCAGCTGGTCGAATATCTTGTAAAATGCTCAATCCAATGCCCAGAGCAGCACAGCTTCCATAAAGGACACAGTACATCCACAGCACTACTTGAACTCACTGGGTTTATTCACCGGTCCCTGGACCAAGGAACCCTAGCAGAGGCAGTATTCATTGACCTCTCAAAGGCCTTTGATACTGTCCACCACTCCTCCTCTTAAACCAATTAACCTCCATTGGCCTCTCTACAAAATCAACCCTCTGGTTCAAAAGCTACCTAGGACAACGTACACAAAGAGTGAAAATAAACAATGTCCTCTCTGATTATCTGCCTGTAAAATCTGGGGTCCCCCAAGGCTCCATATTGGGACCGCTTCTTTTCAGCATCTTTCTCAACAATCTACTGCGCTGCTGTCCACAGCAGATGCTACTCTATGCAGATGATGCAGTAGTCTTCTCAAACTGCCCAGACCCTGAGAATCTTGAGTGCAAGCTGCAACATAGCTTCTGGATTGTTGAGGAATGGTTCCAGGACCACAAACATATCCTAAACAGTAAAAAACCCAAAACCATAATGTTCTGCAGCACTCGAAGCAAGTACAAGTCATACGCTCTCAATATTAGTACATGATCTGGAACTCTGCTTGAACATATCCACCACTTTAAATATCTTGGTGTCACACTTAACAGTAGCCTGACCTACGGCCAGCACATCAGCAATGTGGCTAGGACTGTCAACTACAAAATCAGTCTCCTCCACAGGCACAAGCACTGTCTCACCTCGGATGCTCTTAGACTAGTTATCAACAGCTCTATCCTCTCTGTCATAGACTATGGTTTGATCATCTATGGTGCTGCTAGCCCCACTGCCCTCTGCAGAATATTGGTAGCACTAAACAAGGCCTGCAGGCTGCTCACAGGAGCTGAGCATCTCACCAGTACCTGTGACCTCTATGCTCAAATGGGCTGGCTCCAACTTAGTGGGGGGTTATACTACCAAACCTGCCTGATGGCAAAAAAGGCGCTACTAGGTATTCTCCCCCATGGCACAGCAAACCTACTTCAGCCACACAGCAGCAACACACAACGGATAAGAAGTGCTAGCACTCACCTCTGTCATGTTCCTCATCTTCAAACGATGCAGGGTAAGCGCTTATTTGGCTACAGAGCACCCCTCTGATTTAATGCCCTCTGTCAGGACATCTCCGCTCAACCTACTCTAGGCTCCTTCAAGAGACTACTACGCCAGCAGCTTTCCACATCCAGCACCTGTGACTGTTACCACTAGTCCCTCTGCCACAGGGCTCTGACCTACCTATATGCGGCTCTCACCATGGCATGCCCATGTTATCTATACCACCCCTACACTCCCTCACCTACTTCCGTTTGGTGGCTCACAACTCTGCTTGGCCATCTGCCTTACACATCCACCCCTCACATCTCACTTGACAAGGTCCATGACTGCAGCAACTATATTTCCCTCCCTACCCTCCCCCACCCATCATCTCTTAGCCCTCTCTTCCCTACCTCCTACTTTTTTCTCCACTAACTACTGCCTCAGCAAACTAACTCCCAACCCTCTACTACCTGCAACTATCCTCTCCTATAACTTACTGTAAATGCAACCCAAGGGTATCTTACCCTCTACAGTTTTTTTTTGTTAGTATAAACCTGCTTGAATAATCCATTGTAGTTATTGTAAATACTGTACATGTTTTATACTCTATGTTACTTGAACCCTTGTAATACTGTCTTCCCTCCTATTGATGTGGAACCTTTGTAAAAATAGCTCTCCGCTCAAAGGTGTTTAATTCTAGATCCTAATAAATAAATAACTTTCTTATTCATCTGTTTTTACAGGAAACATTTTGGTGCTGTGTGCTGCCATTGGTGCTTTCTCCAAATAAGAATTTCAACATCACACCCACAACCGGCTCTTCCTTACAGCATGTGTTCACTGCTCTGAACCTGCTCTAGGTATAGTATTGCACTTTGATGTTCTGCTGCATTATTGTACTGCCTGTAATATATTGTAAATCTGTGGATCCTGACCATCAGGATTGGACTGGAAGATACACAGAAAACCTATGAAAAATTCACAAAAAAAGAAACCATTAATGAAATTTGCTTTAAAATGGTAAACCCCCTCCACCCCTCCCCCCCAAAAATAATTTTCTTGCTTGGCTTGACAGTATTCCAACGCCAAAATTTCTCATCAAGCCAAAAAATGCACACCCCAAGTTTGACTATATGATGGCCTGTGACACAAAAAAGAGCAATGATTACATGTATATATGTAAATATATACATATATATACATATTTATAAAATGGGTAGGAAAAATTATGTCTGTTGATTTGTTGATTCAGATCACATGACTGTGCGTATATCAGAGCTCGACCGCACACCTGCACTTACAACCTAAAAACAATTTTGCCATTTTATAAGATGAATAACCCACTCTAAAGGTGTGTGATGCGCGCTCTGATATACGCCACAGCTTGGGTGGTTAGCCTTTTCAGTCTGGAAGCCTCGTGGTACACACACACCAAGGTGTGCGTATATCAGAGCGCAACTGCACACCTAAGAGTGGGTTATCTATTACATATATATATATATAATATGAGTGTATATAAACATTTAAGGTCAGGTTCTGTGGAAAACCCTGTTGGTGCCAGGTACATTAACTTGCAAAAGGTAGTATAAGTGTACACACACATAGGGCATTCTTCTCGTTTGCATCAGTGCAGCAGACTTTGGGTAACCAACAGCATCATCACATCATGAATCATGATGGTTAACTCAATGGTTATCTTTTGCTATCACATCATTTGGCAAGACACTGTACATCAGCCCAGTCAGTGAAAGAAGCATTACATGAAATTCCAAGAGCAGTAGCAGGTGACTGTTTTTGTTGGAGTGTGTGCACACATGAATGAGTGTGGCACAAATTCATGGAGACTACAGTATTCATCACATTTAATGGTCTCATCATTTTTTTCAATATGTGGAGTCTGGAATTTTCATCACATTTATACAGAACCATTTCTTTGGTCCACAATTATGGGGACTGTGTGCACGCATAATTTAGTGCATCAAGGAAGACGACAGACATTTTAGCACATAATGCTCTCATCATTTCTTAATATGTGTAGTCTGGAATTTTCTGGACATAAGACAGCAGCATTTTGGGGGTGCACAATTATGGGGACTGTGTGCACATATAATTCAGTGCATCATGAAAGACCGCAGACTTTTCAGCACATAATACGAACATACGAAGAAGCCAGCAGAAGAAGGCCATTTGGTCTATCAAGTCTGCTCATATTGCAGGGTCCACAGTTTGAGCTACTATTCCTGAACCCTCTCCCCCACACCTCCCATCCTCCCTACCCATGACCCTTACCCTCCCCCTATACCTGTCCCAGCCTCTCTTAAAGCTGCCCATTGTCTTCAACAAGATTACTTCTTCTGGTAGCGCATTCCAAGTGTCTACCACCCTCTCTGTGAATAAGTGATTCCTGACCTCCCTCCTACACCTCCCACCCTGCAGCTTAAGACTGTTCCCTCTCGTGTTATGTTTGCCACTCAGCTTAAAGAGACTCTCCTTATCCTCATTTATCTTTTTCAAGTACTTGAAGGTCCCAATCATGCCCCCCCCCTTTTCTCTCTCTCTCCTGTCTTCCAGGGAGTACATGTACAGTGCCCTCAATCTTTCCTCGTATGGCTTACCCTGCTGACCAGCTATCATGTTTTCAGCCCTCCTCTGGAACTTCTCCAACAGGTTAATGTCCTTTTTGAGGTGTGGGACCAGTACTGAACTCCATATTCTAGATGCGGCCTTATCAGTAACCTGTACAAGGGCAGTATAATCTCTTCTCTTCTACTACTACTGATCCCCCTAGATATGTACCCCAGCATCAAGTTTGCCTTTGTTGCTGCTTTCTTGCACTGCGTGGAGTGCTTCAGGTCACTAGTGATCATCACTCCCAGGTTCTTCTCCTCTTCTGATGCAGATACTCGGAATCCACCCAGGTAGTACTCTGTACGAGAATTCTTGGCTCCATTATGCATAACTTTCCATTTCTTGACATTGAAGCCAAGCTGCCATATCCTGGACCACCTCCCTAGCTTTTCCAGATTTTCCTCTAGGTCCTGTATCACTTCAACTGTGTCCACTGTCCCACAGAGCTTGGTGTCATCCTTGAATAGGCACATTTGGCCCTTAATGCCATCTGCAATGTCATTGCTGAAGACATTGAACAACACCAGCCCCAGCACCAAGCCCTGCGGGACCCCACTGGTTACCCGTCTTGTACCAGAAAACTCTCCCCCCACAACCACCCTCTGGGTTCTGTTCTTCAGCTAGTTTTCCACTGATCTTGCCATCTTTTCCCCAACCTCGAGATCCACCAATTTCCTGATCAACCTTTTGTGGGGCACAGAGACAAAAGGCCTTGCTGAAATCAAGATAGAGGATGTCTACCGCTTGGCTCCTACTGTATCTACTGTCTTAGTGACATAGTCAAAGAAGTCAATCAGATTTGTTTGACACGATCTCTCCCCATAAAACCATGCTGCCTCACATCCTGAAGACCATAGAAACACAGAAACATAGAAGCTGATGGCAGATAAGGACCGCAAGGCACAGCCAGTCTGCCCATTTCTTTTTCTACCTTATGAATGTGCTATAGGCCTTTGCTCTGTCAATGGCCTATGTATTCATATTCATCTGTACTGATCCCTTATGCCTATCCCATGCCTGTTTAAAGCCCTGCACTGTATTCATATCCACCACTTCCTGAGGTAGGCCGTTCCATGCATCCACCACCCTTTCTGTGAAAAAGAACTTCTTCACATTACCCCTTAATCGGCCTCCCTCTGATCTCATGCTGTGTCCTCTTGTCCTGCTATTTTTCTTATATTGAAACATGTTAGACTATTTCACCTTGTTAATGCCCTTAAGGTGTTTGAATGTTTCAATTATGTCACCTCTCTCCCTCCTTTGCTCTAGGGTATACGTATTGAGTTCAGTTAATCTGTCCTCATATGTTTTCTGATGCAGTCCCTGCACCATTTTGGTTGCCCTTCTCTGGTCTGCCTCAATTTGGTTAATGTCGTTGTGAAGGTGTGGCCTCCAGTACTGCATGCAGTACTCCAAATGGGGCCTAACCAGTTTCTTGTAAAGAGGGATTATTACCTCCCTCTTCTGACTTGTGATACCCCTACTAATACATCCCAACATCCCTCTAGCCGCACCTACTGCTTTAGAGGTCTGCTTGAATGATTTCAGGTCATCAGTGATGATGACGCCCAAGTCTCTTTCTTCTCTTGTGACTGCCAGCAACTCCCCTCCCAGCCTATAGGTGACTTCAGGGTCTCTCTTCCCTGTGTGCATGATCTTGCACTTCTTTGCATTAAACCCCAGTTGCCACTCTTCTGACCATTTTGCTAATTTATCCAGATCTCTTCTCATTCTGCCCACCCCATCTGGATCATCTACTCTGTTGCAGATCTTGGTGTCATCTGCAAACAGACAAACCTTACCCTCCAGTCCATCTGCAATGTCACTGATGAAGATATTGAAGAGGACTGGCCGTAGAACTGATCCCTGAGGTACCCCACTTGTGACTTGTATCTCTTCTGAATGTATACCGTTTACCACCACTCTCTGTTTTCTGCCCATCAACCAGTTTGCCACCCAGTTGACCAACTTCTGACCCATCCCGAGCCTACCCAGCTTATTAATCAATCTTCTATGTGGAACAGTATCGAAAGCTTTGCTGAAGTCTAGGTAGGCAACATCAACTACTCCCATTGGTCCACCACCCTGGTTACCCAGTCAAAGAAATCTATGAGATTAGTTTGACAGGACCTTCCTTTTGTAAACCCATGCTGTCTTGGATCCTGTGCTCCTATGGATTCAAGGTGTTGTACTATCCTTTCCTAAAGGAGTGTCTCCATAATCTTGCCCACTACTGAGGTAAGACTGACTGGTCTGTAGTTCCCTGCCTCCTCCCTGCTACCACTGTTGTGGAGCAGGATCACGTGAGCCCTTCTCCAGTCTTCTAGGACCTCTCCTGTGCTCAGAGACTCATTAAACAGTTCTGATAATGGCTCTGCTAGTTCCACCCTTAGCTCCTTTAGTACTCTGGGATGTATGCCATCAGGTCCCATTGCCTTGTCCACTCTGAGCTTACCGAGCTCTTGTAGGACCCTTTATTTTGTGAAGGGACTAGTGCACACCTCTCTCCCTCCCCCCTGTGTCCATGGTGCAGAGCTGTAGGCCCTGGCCTACCTTCTCTTCAGTAAATACTGAGCAGAAGTATCTATTTAGGATAGATGCTTTTACATGGTTCTCCTCCTCACACGCCCTCTTATCTCCTTTAATCTTAACAATGCCCCCTCTAGGCTTTCTCCTTTCACTAATATATCTATAGAAAGTCTCGTCACCTTCTTTTACTGTTTGTGCTAGTGTTTCTCGATTTGGACTTTTGCCTGCCTTACTGCCTTCCCTGCTTCCCTTAGGGAAGTTTGGTATCTCTCCCTCCCTATCTTCATCCTGCTGTGTTCCCTTACATTTCATGAAGGCCAGCCTTTTGGCTCTGACCTTTTCTGCTACTGTTTTTGAGAACCAAAGTGGTTTCCTTCTTCTTTTGCACTTCCTTTTCTCATTAACACAATGGGATGTTGCTTCAAGTATTGCATTTTTAATGCTTGCCCACTTTGCCTGTACCCCCTCACCTGTATTTCTTTTTGACAGGGCTAGCTTAACTCTGTTGGCCATCTTATCAAAGTCGGCTCCTTTGAAGTCCCATATTTTTGCCTTGGAATGGGATGATATTGTTCTAGTGGCCAAATTGGACCATACCATGTGATGGTCACTGGCCCCCAAGTGACCTTCTACCTGGAGATCTGTAATCCTTTCCCTGTCAGTTAGTACTAGAGCTAGGATAGCCCTATCTCTTATGGGTTGTTGTACCAGTTGTTTGAGGACCTCCCCTTGCAGGGAATCCACCATGTGTCTAGTTCTGGCAGATGTCCCTGCTGGTATTGACCAATCTGTATCTGGCATGTTGAAGTCTACTATTATCATAACCTCCCCTTTAGCTGTCATGTTTTGTATATCTTCTAACAGTAACGTGTCTATGTCCTCCCCCTGGTCTGGAGGCCTGTACACAATCCCAGTTCGTATAGCTGTCCCATTTCCTGTTTCCAGGGCGACCCACAGTTCTTCTGGCCCCTTATGTGTATTCTGAATTTCTGTAGCTTTGATATTTTTATTGACATAAAAGGCCACTCCACCACCCCTTTTTGCACCTCGGTCTCTTCTGAACAGTACATAGTCAGGTACTGAAGTCTCCCAAGTGTGGTTACTGGTAAACCATGTCTCGCTAATGGCTACTATGTCCAGTTTAGCTTCTGTCATTATTGCCTGCAGGTCTGGGATCTTTTTTTTTTATTTATTTAGTTGTTTAACCAGGTATAGCACACTAAGCTGAGAGCTTTTTTACAGGAGCGACCTGGGAGCACGAGGAGGTTAAGTGACTTGCTCAGGGTCACACAGTATGCAAGTGGAAGCTGTGGGATTCAAACCCAGGTCTGGTCTGCTGGATGTCACCATATTTGCAGCTCAGAGCCTTAGACCACTGTGCTATACTGCCTCATATCTGCCTCAGGTCTGGGATCTTGTTTCCCAGACTGCGAACATTTGTGTACGTGATTTTCCATTGGTCAGATTTCGGTGTGTTAGTTGTTGGGCGAGGTCCGGCGTTTCCCCTGTGCATCGTATGGAGAGCTGGACCTTTTTCTTTACCTGGTGATGCAAATGAACTACAAACATGCTGAACTCCTGTTTGGCCACTAGCTGAGGGGGGAGGGTGTTCCTATTCGACGCTTCAGGTGCTGCACCCTCTCCCATTTGCTGGTTTAAATATTCTGCAAAGACATCAAACTTCTGCCCCAATGCACTGACTCCCTCCTTAGTTAGATGCAGTCCATCAAATTTAAAGAACTTTCACTCCTAAAACTGTTGCCAGTTCCTACAAATTTATGTCCTTTTTCCTGGCACCAGTCCTTGAGCCACATGTTTGGCTCCCCATCTCCCCTTCTCTGATCTTCCGTCCATCTGTCCCACTCTCCCAGAATGGCAGGATCTCAGAGAAGGAGATGATGGATGAAATGGATGATAGTTTGTCACCCAGCCTTGTTAGGTGTTCCTTGGTCTCCACAACTGACCGGGCTGGTGAGATCGTTAGTCCCTATGTGTACCAAGACATCAATGTTTTCTCCTGCTTCCTGAACAATTTTAGCAATGCAGTCAGTGTCTCTCCACGCTGATGTACCTGGGAGACATCTGACCATAATCTCTGGTTGGAGATACATGTCAGCTCCCCGAATCATGGAGTCTCCTATGATCAGAAGTTTTTTGGATTTCTTTTTTGCTTTTTTTGTTTTCGTTCCTGTTTTGGGTGCATTTTGTTGTGCTTTCTCCTGTGTTGCAGAGTCCTGCTCTGCAGTGTCCTCTGCTCCTTTGTTTGATTTCAGAGATAGAGGAAGATACCTGTTTGTAGTTTTTATATGGTTTGTGGAGGTGATATGTTGGAGAGCACCGAGTGATGGGGCACCCGATTTTCCCCTCCTAACCATCTGCCAACCTCCCGGACCAACTAACCTCGGCAGTCAAGGTTCTTCTGTTGGATGTTGGGGAAATTACGGTTGTTCTTATAATATATTTCCTCTTGAATATGCAATCTGAGGTGCGCAATCTCTGCCCATGCTGCCTGGAGCTGAGCTCTTAGATCTCCAATGGTCCAGCATGTACGACAGTGTTCTAAATCCTGTAAAACTGCCCTTCTGAAAAGTTTTCCACAGTACCTGCAGTTAATGATATCCGTTCCAGCTAAGTTGCTGGGTTTATAACCTGATCAGAGTAATTAGAAGGAAGAAAATGAAAGCAAAAGTTTGATTTTATATTTTGTTTGTTTGTTTTTGTATAACTTGTTATAACAAGTTCAAAAACTAGTGCCCCTGTAAATGAGGTCACTGTGTGGATACCCTCTGATCCGCCTCTTCCTGCTTTGCTCACAGGAAATGTCACAATTAGTACCCTATAAAAGGAGGTGAGTGTGGTTAGTGGATAGGGTGGGTGGATAGGCCCTTCCCCAGCTGAAAAAGAACCACGGACAAAAGAAACAAGGAAGTAAGAGCAGAAACAATCAGCCAGCAACAAATGCAGTAGCCCTGAATGCTTATCCTAATGACAGATGAAACTGTAAAACCTGTAAAGCACCACCTGTAATAATTTCACAGAATATATACCCTGTAAGAAACACTTTGCAACAGAGAAAAATAAAACAGTAACAGAAGATATACCTTGCAAAAGACAATTTGAATCAGAAGATTAGAGCAATAGTCTGTAAGCACACACCTGTAGGCACACCCTGTAATAATGCAACAGAATGTACACCCAGCAACAACAATTTGAATCAGAGAAAAATAAAGCAATAAAAATGTTAGCAATAAACAGTAGCAATCCCTGTGAGTACAAATTAAAAATAACAACACACAGTAAACCTGCCTAGCCAAAAGAAGCCTTAATCCTTATTGTTGCTCTGGTAAGGTTCTTTGCTCTGTCCTTTCAAGCAAACTAGAAGAAAAGAGCTCAGGTGAAGCTAGGTGCCTTGGCCATGCTCCCCTACACATTCCACCAACCTTTCCTTTAGTATTGTCTCCATGAGCTTGCCCACAATGGAGGTCAGCTTGACTGGTCTATAATTCCCTGGGTCATCCTGTGGATCAGCACTACATGTGCTGTTCTCCAGTCCTGCAGTACTACGCCTGTCTCTAGTGAACTATTAAATTGGTCTGCCAGAGGCCCTGCCAGCTTCTCAGCCATAATGCTCTCATCATTTCTCAATATGTGTAGTCTGGAATTTTCTGGACATAAGACAGCAGCATTTTGGGGGTGCACAATTATGGGGACTGGGTGCATGCATGAATGAGTGCGGCATGAATTAATGGAGACTTTTCATTTCATTTTATGCTCTCATTTCTATTCATCTGGAGTTGGGAATTTTTGGGACATAAAACAGCATCCCGAGATTTGTACGAACACTGGGCAAAAACATTCTACAGAAAATAAGCTAAAAAATGGTGTCCTTCCCTTACTTGTTATATTCTGACTTAATAATCTCTGTTTCCAAAAAGAAAATGTTTTAGTGGTCTCAGTAATGTTTTCTTTCTGTCTTGGTGTGTGCATGTGTGGAAAAGCAGGAGTGAGCAGTGCAATAATCTGCTAAACATCATATGTGCACTGTCAGGTGCACACTGCCCAGCCCCCTGAAAACATATATGATAGCTGGCTTGTTCCATTGTTGATGGTATAAAGAATATATAACGTATATTTTATTTGTACCATCATCAACAGTGAACCAAGTCATATAATATGTTTTCAGGGGGCTTGGTGGGTACAGCTAACCTGACAGTGCACGCATGTTGTTTAGCAGATTATTGCACTGCTCACTCCTGCTTTTCAACAAGCAAACCATGACAGAAGGGAAACATTACTGAGGCCCAAAAAATGTGTCATGGTAAACAGACATTATTAAGTAGGAATATAATGAGGGCAAGGCCACCACTTTTGCACTTTATTTTATTTCAGCTGTTTTTGGGTGTGGTTCTAACCATTTTTGGGAGGTAAACAAGGTTATATGAAAGGAAGATGGAACACACACTTAACATTATACACATACAGTAACAGTGCACAATGGAGGGAACTAATAACAACAAAAATGGACAGTGACCTGTGTCAGATGGTCTAAAGGTATGCAAGAAATGCAAGAAGGCAGCAAGGAGGGCTGGGAAAATACTAGGATGCATTGGGAGCCATCACATTAAAATGAAGTCCAAAAATGGAAGTTCTTATACTTTTGCACATAGATTTCGGAAGACCTCATCTTAGGTACAGCGTTCAGTGATGACAGCATATCTGTGCAAGGATATACAAAGGATGGAGGCTGTACAAAGGAGGGCAACTAAATGTTGAAGGGTATGCACCAGAATGAAGCCAGATGAAGAGACACTAAAGGACATAACATATAAATGGGGGGCATGATAAAACTATCAAGTACCAAAAGGGAATCAACAATGTACAAGAGGGTAGCAACTTCCAGAAAAAGAGATATGCGTAAAAAAGGACCTAAAATTTGAAGATGGGGGGGGGATGGATCAGGGCAACATCAGGAACTACTTTTTCACATAGAGGGTGGTGGGTGCAAGGACAAACTAAAACTAATGATCAGTGTTCTGATGGGATAGCAGCAGTTGAAGCATCCTCATAATTCATAGCTGGTGCCCCTCAAGTTTGATCCAACTGCTACTCAGAGTTGTCAAGACAGTGGTTAACAGCCTCCAACTCACTCCACATCAGGCCCAAATCGGGCTGTGTGGCCGGTAGTGGGACAGGGTTGCCACTGTCACCTGCTGCAGATTGTGGTGGTGGAACAGTCGGTTGATCCATGGTCCTTCCCCTTCACACCACCATGTGCAGGTGGACGCCGTGCTGCCCCCTCTTCCCCAGGAGGGCCAGCAGATGCATTACTGCCCTGTTCTGCAACCTTGGCCTGCCACTGTACATGGTGGTGGTTGTACAGGCTGGTGCACTGACAACCTGTGCCAAGGTGAGTTCCTCTGGGGCTACGGCACACCCCCACACCACACAGATTACATTTCACTACACTGCTATCCCCAGGTAGTGTAGTAAAGAACTCCCACACTAATAAGGTGTGGGGAGGACCAAGCACAGCTGGGGGGGCCCCAGGTGTTGTTGGAGCCAGGGGCTGCTGCTGCACAATTGGGGCCAGGGGTGCTGCGAGTGCTGTGTCTCCTCCTACCTGACTTCCTACTACAGAGCCGCTGGCCCAGGGGCCATAGCAGGTGGTGGCACTGGGTGGGCACTGGTAGGTGCCACAGGAGGTGCTGCTTTCATGGCCCCAAGTCCACGATCTCCTGCTTTGTGGGGTAACAGTACTCAAGATGATGACCCTGTCCAAATGCAGCCTGCCACCATGTGTGCATACACCGACACGATCTCTGCTACATCTGCGAAAACCACCTCTCTCCCCCTCCATTCTGGTCTTTCACACACACACACACACACACACCGCCACACACACACACAATTAACAAATATTAAACTGAAATACTGCACAAACACAAATCCAGACAACAAATAGGCAAAAATAATCATCTACTTAGCAAAGAAATTAAAAGGTTTATGGTAGTTTTAGACTAGTTTCTAGATTTTCCTCAGGGCCTTAAGATTCATCATGAATGCCCCATTCAACGTTCATCACTGTTCCCTCTATATGCAGATTGGCTGGCCATCTCTTAGTACAAGGAGGAGGCGAAATGCATCCCTTTGGATGCACAGAGCCTTAACTTTGAAACTCGTCCCTCCCCCATATTTGCTCTCTGTTCAAACGTGCTCCTTGTGTGTATACACTGAGAAAACTTTCCTTCATAACATTTGATATTCCCAGGATTAGAACCAGCTTTGGTTCCGCATCCATAAGTCATGCTTTGCTTACCCTTTGGAATACCTTACAAAAATCATTCAATCTTAACCATACTGATGGCTTATGTACATTTAAGTTGATGCTTAGACTTATGCTGAAGGATACATGTAATTGCTATGTATGAATCTGTATGCTGGTACTATGAACCACACCCTTTGGTTGCTTCCTAGCACTTTTACCTTCTCATTAACCTTCTCCCTCCTCTGATCCTTTCCCTCCACTAGTCTCCTTCCTGTCTCTGCAACCTCTAAACTTCAAAGACCTCATTTGCTGAACTTGCTGCATTTGGTGATTTTTTTCCTGTACAGTAATTGCTGTGCTAACTGAACTTGTATTGTGCATGCCTTTAACTTTACCTGTATATGTACTCGTGTTTGATGAATTTGCATTGTGTATGTTTGTTAGTTTATCTGTAAATGTATTTGTGTCCCCCAGGACCTCCTTGCAAATGAGCTGTCTCAACGGTGTTATCCTGATTAAATAAAAATTGAATTGAATATGCCACCCTCCAGTACCTTATTGATACCCTTGAGGTATTTGAATGTTTCTATCATGTCTCCCATTTCTCTCCTTTCCTCCAGTGAGTACATATTTAATTCCTTGAGTATTTCCTCGCAAGGCTTCTGATGCAGGCCATGCACCATTGTGGTTGCCCTTTTCTGTATTACCTCCAGCTGGTCTATGTCCTTCCTGAGATGGGGCTCCAGAACTGGACACGGTACTCGAAGTGACGCCTCATTATTTATCTATATAGGGGTAACACTGCCTCCCTTTTTCTGCTGGTGATACCCCTCCCTATGCATCCCAGCACCCTACTAGCATTACTGCCTGATCACACTGCTTTTCTACCTTCAGGTCATCAGATATGATGACCCCCAGATCCTTTTACTGGTCTGTTGTTAACACCCCCCCCCCCAACAATGATGTGTTGCTCTTGTGTTTCTGTGCCACATGTGCATAATTTTAAATTTTTTGGTGTTGAAGGCCAGTTGCCAAAACCTTGACGGTTCCATGTTGCCACGATGACAGGAATGTCGGCGGCCTCCCTTACAGTGACATATGGTCAGCGACATCCCTGTCACCGCCAACTGTGGTCCCCGAACAGAAAATGCACTGCCACACAATTGGTGTTCATGTGGGGAGGGGCTGTGCCCCCCCCACACACTCCCATGTGGGGGTCTCTGCCTCCACCCCCTCAGACTGAAGGATTCCAACTCTGGGGGGACAAATCTTGGGGGAGAGCGACCAAACTCCGGAGTCAATGACTCTGGCATCGCTCCAGCAACCTGATCAACACTGCGGGTGTTGTCGGGTTGCTGTTGCTGTTGCTGTTGCTATAACAGTGTCACTGTTACAACGGTATGCCATCCTTGACCTGTCTACCATTTTTTTTAGATCTTCCTTCATTCCTCCCCCCCCACCGTGTGTCCACTAGGTTGCAGATTTTTGTGTTATCCGCAAACAGGTATGCTTTTATTTCCAGCCCCTCTGCGATGTTGCTAATGAAGACATTAAAGAGGATCAGTCCCAGTACTGATCCCTGTGGCCACATCGATGGTTACCAGTTACCTTCATCTGGGTAAACTCCATTTACCACCACCCTCTAACTTCTGTTACTTAGCCAACTTCATACCCATTTTACTCTCTTTCGATCCACTCCCATGCTGCCTAGTTTGTTTACCAGTCTTCTGTACCTTACTGAAATCCAGATAGGCCACATTCACCACTCCTCCCTGATCCACCTCCCTGGTAACCCAGTCAAAAAACTCTATTAGGTTTGTTTGGCAAGATCTACCCCCTGTGAATCCATGCTGCCTCGGATTCTACAATCCAGTGGTGTTAAGGTATTCACCAAACCTTTCTTTAGAGTTTCCATATCCTTGCCCACCACCAAAATCAGGCTTAATGGTTGGTAGTTTCCTGCCTCCTCCCTATTCCCACTTTTGTGTAGTGGGACCACATCTGCTAACCTCCATTCCCCCTGAACTTCCCCTGTATCCGGTGAAAGACTGAATAGGGCCATCAGAGGTGCAGACAGTTCCTCCTTTAGTTCCTCCAGTATCCTAGGGTGAACCCCGTCCAGCCCCATAACGTTGTCTACTTTTAGCTTTGCTAGTGCCCTGAGAACTCTCTTATCCGTAAAAGGGCAAGGGTCCACTTCCCTTCTCTTAATGCCCTTCTGCACTGTCTGTGGCCTGTCACTTACCCCTTTCTTTGTGAACACTGAACAAAAGTATTTATTCAATATGTCAGCTTTCTTCTGGTAGTCTTCAGCACTTCCCCCTCTCCTTCTAGTCTTCCTATTCCTGCCTTGCTTTTCTTCTTTTTGCTTATGTACCTGAAGAAAGTTTTATCCCCTTTTTTGCTGATTTGGCAATGTTTTCCTCTGTGCTTTAGCTCTCCTAACTGCCTTCCTGACTCCCTTTGTTTCTCCTGATAACTCTCCCTATACGCTTCCTTCTGTGTCGTCTTGTACCTTTTGGATGCCTGCTTCTTTTCCTTTACCTTCTATGCTGCTTCCTTGGAGGACCATAGTGGTCTCTTCCTTCTCTTGCTCTTAGTAACCTGCTTGACATAGATGTTTGTTGCCTTCTCAATGGCCTGCTTTATTCTTTGCCCACTTTTCCTGTACCCCACCCTTATTCCCTATTCCTGCTAGGGCTTCCCTGAGGCACTCTCCCATTTTCCTGAAATAGGCACTCCTGAAGTCCAGGACCCTCATTTTAGTATGGCTTGGTTCTGGCCCTGTCCTTATGATGAACCACACAGTATGATGTTCACTGGTCTCCAGGTGGCTTCCACTATGACATCAGTGACACTGCCCTGTTTGACAGGGCATGTGGACATCACGTCAGACAGGGCACCCAGACACCTGCATATGTACAGGCAGGCCATACAGTGGGGAAGGTCTGACTAGGCAAAGGGGAACAACAGGGGCACATAGGTACAGTGCACAGTCCCCCAGGGATGATAACCCTGTTGTATAGTTTCAAGACACAGAACTGCACACAGGCCATTACACATATCATACATCGAGCCATTTGTACTCACCTGGCCTTGCTCAGTGCCACATCAATGATTGCCCTCAACTGCTGCAGGTGGCATGCCTCCCTCCTCTGTAGGTGTTGTAGCAGTGCCAGCACTGGTCACTGGTGCAGGTGACCCTGGGTTTTTTGAGTGAGGCCATGCTCTAAAAATGCCCACACTTTGCTCTGTGATCTGTCTAACCCTGCTCCCTCCCACAGCAGCTGGCCCTCTCTGGCCACCACCAGGTTGACCAAATTGGCCAGCTCAGTGTTGGACCACCATTGGTCCCACTGATCCATAGCCCTGCTCCACTTGCCTGCCATGGTATCACCCTAAGTGTAAACCTGGCACTCCCACCATGCTCTTGCAGGTTCAGGGTTATCTGGGTGTGTCCTGCCATTTTGTGCAGCACATTGCTGTGGTAGTGCTGTGCTAAAATCACATTGTACACCACAATATGTACTTCTGGGAGGGAGATTATACCTGGAGCACACATCAGGCATAGAGTGGCACATGCTCAGGGTGCACATGCACTTTGTGTGCATGCGCAACCCTGCACAGGGCTGTGTACTGCAATTGTACAATGGCATGGCACACAGAGCCATGTTGTGTGATAATGTCATATGCAGCATCTGACATCATGTCTGCACTGCATACTGACATTCTGCAGGCACAGGACCTGCGAAACTGCATGCACTAGTGCAACCACATTAGCATGGGGGGGCAAAATTGTAATATTTGGCCAAGGTATTCAAATGAGTCAGTTTCTCAATCTATGGGCAAACATCTAAATTTGCATCTCCTTACTGGCAGGTATGCATACATTATCATACCTAATTGCACCTGGAGTAAATAAGGGAGCACAATGTGCCTCCTAGATTCCACAGTTCAATTGCAGGTGCATAGAGGTAGGTGTCCAGTTGAATGGCCTAGAAAGGGACATGGGTGAACACTGAACTGTGCATATGTTTTCTGCAGTGGTACACTGGACATTTTGAGGAGGTGGACCACACCATCCACATGTAGTGGTGGTGATGTTGTCGTGTCTCGATGAAGGCACCCTCCAATAGTTGTCAATGGTGCACAGTGACAGAAGATGCAATACTGTCACACAAGTTTGTACATGGTGGTGTCCCTGGGTTCCTTTGGTCCCCTTCCTTTTGCAACCCCTGTTTGTCTCTGAAAGTGAACATGACTGTGTTTGCACATGGGCAGGTCTGTGGCAGCAGGTCACTGGTTGTGTCAGCACTTGCATTGCTGGGGTACCTACATGTCCTGGGGGGGCCCCACTGCACTGTTCAGCTGTGTTCCACTGTATGTAATCTTTAGTCACCTGTATTCAACTCCCCTGTCCAGTAGGTACCATGAAGGACAGGAACAAATTATCAGCCAACCACTTCTCTGAGAGGGAATTGCAGTCACTGGCACAGGTCTACATGGCCAGGGAGGATGTCATGTCCCAGAGCAACAACAGGAATGTCCAGCTACGGCAGGTCTGGGTAGAGATCACTGACATGGTTAGTGTCATTAGCAAGTGGAACAGGCCCTAGGAGGCTGTGCGGAAGTGCTCCAGGGACATGAGAAAGTGGACAAAAAAGGTGCTGTCGATGCAGTGCAGGAAGATGCATGTCACAGGCAGGGGCCCACAGGCATTGGCAGCTGCATGTAACCTGGATCCTGCAGAGGAGGCAATAGCCTCCACCCTATAGCCTGGGGAGGTGATGGAAGTACTAGATGGTGGCTATGAGAGCCAAGTGGGACTGGACCAGCAACGTGAGTGATCAACTGTGCAATGTCCCATTGGCCATGTGCGTATATGTGTGTGTATATCTATGCATGGGTGCATGCATATGCCAGTGTTGTGCATCACAACAGGTGTAGGCTGCACTACTGTTTCCATATCTCCCGGGGTGTAACCATCTCTGTGGTACTCCTTGACTGTGCACCATGTGTTGTTGCCTGTGGGCACCTTGGTTCTGGGATGTGTGCTCCCTGGGGTGGTTTGTGTGCTCCCTAGTACTGGATGTGTGCTCACAGGTGTTGGGGTATGTGCTCACTGATGCTGGGACATGTGTTCACTTGTTCTGGGTTGTGTGCTCACAGGTGCTGTGGTGTGTGCTCACTGGTGCTGTGTTACATGCTCCCAGATGCTGGGATGTGTGCTCACTGGTGCTGGGAAATGGGCTCACTGGTGATGGAGTGTCTGCTCCCTGGTGTAGGTGTGTGTGGTGTGTACATGGGTGGTGTAGCTAGGGCACCGCACAGACAGCATGGGTGTTGTTTTGCCGTATATTGGGCATGCATGCTGCCTAGGCTGACACACAGCTCTGTACAGTACATTGCTATATAACTCTCAAAACAGCACATCACATCATACTGGACACCATGGAGGATGCCACAGGTCCATCCTGGCAGCAACTGCCCCTGCCACCCACATGTCTGCACATGTTGATGGACAGCAGTGAGGATGATGTGGATGAAGAGGATGATCAGACCTTCATTGAGGGCTGGGGACAACTGGGGTATGCCCATGACCAGCAGAGGTTGACCCCCCACTAATGGGGCCCAACTGCTGTCCCCAAGCAGCTGTGCAGTCACTCCGGTTCAGTCCCCCACTGCTCCTGGCACAGCAACTGCTGTGCCACCCCATGACCCCATGTCTGGCATGGTCATCACCCTGTTGTCCCCAGTTGATGCCACAGGACCAGCCACCACTGTGTCTCCCCAAGATCCATCCTCCAGCATGGCCAGAGCCCTGATGCCCCATACCCATCCCTCCAGGCCAGCCTCAGCTGACCCTGCAGCACTCACAAAGGGACTCAGCACTGACAGTGGTGCAATCCCAGGCCATACAATATCTGAGGGTACAGCCTGATCCTGTTCTAATGGACAGTCCCTGGTGACAGCAGTATGTGGCTGACAACTAGCAGCTGCTGCAGTTGGTCATGGAGGCACAGTGTCGCGCAGCAGGTACTACCATGCATCCTCCACATGTTGCATGAGAACATGCAGCATGCTGAGCAGCAGGTGAAGGCATGTAATGTGGACCACATGGCAGCCCTACACAACCTACACCAGGTTTCTGGCTGTTAGAATGGAAATACTGTGCCGGGACATGATCTCCTCCATGGATCACCTGCGTGACACTGTCCTTGAAGTTGCAGCCATAGTGGCTGGCACCACCAGGGCCAGTCATAGCCCCAGCCTGTCCACAGGGAAGTAATGCCACCCCACAACAGACAACATGGCATATGCCCACACCACTCAGTACTGAAATGAGAACACCCAGCACACCTGGGACTCCCAGGACACCAAGGATATCTTGTCTACTCGGTTGTGACCTGCTCCTCGCCGGGGTCAGTACCCCAGGGGGCCATAGCCAGAGATGAATAACACTGTCCCCATGCTCACCCCCCCATTGTGGATGATGAGTAAGGGAAGCCAAAGCTCAGACAGAAGAACACATTGCAAAATCAGTGGGTAGAGGGGACAAAACCTTTTACAGGTACATAAGTGAAAAAAGAAAGACAAAGGGAGGGATAGTGAGACTGAAGGGGGAGGATGGGTGCCGCATGGAGGATGACAACAGTAAAGCTGACATATTGAACAGGTATTTCTGCTCAGTCTTTACTGAGGAAGAGGAGGGTAATGGGTCTGAAGGGAGTACAAGGGTGAGAATGGTGCAGAAATGGACACAAGTCCCTTTACACGAGAAAGGGTCCTGAAGGAACTGGAAGTAATAAGATTTGATAAAGCAATGGGGCCAGATGGGGTGCCCCAGGGTCCTTAAAGAACTAAGAGAGGTGGTGGCTGAACCTCTGGCTATCCTGTTTAGCCGATCACTGGAAACAGGGGAGGTACCCAAAGACTGGAGGACAGCAGATGTAGTCCCCTTATACAAAAGTGGCAACAAAGAGGAAGCAGGAACTACAGACCAGTCAGCCTCACCTCGGTAGTGGGGAAGATCATTGAAGCACTACTGAAGGAGAGATTGGTGGAACATCTGGTTGTCAATGGACTACAGGACCCAAGGCAGCATGGTTTCACCAGGGGGAGGTCATGTCAGACCAACCTCATTGAATTATTTGACTGGGTGACTAGGAGGTGGATCAGGGAGGGCAGGACATGGCCTATCTGGACTTCAGCAAGGCCTTTGACACTGTGCCACATAGAAGACTATTACACAAACTGGGGAATATGGGTGTGGGCAGGACAGTAGTGTGGTGGGTAGGTAACTGGCTGGGTGGCAGGACACAGAGGGTGGTGGTAAATGGCTGTCACCCACAGAGGGAAGAGTGACCAGTGGGTACCACAGGGATCAGAAGGACTGGTCCTATTCAACATCTTCATCACAGTGACATTGCGTAGGACCTAGAAGGCAGAATTTCACTGTTCGCTGATGACACAAAGCTCTGTAATAGAGTAGACACACCAGAGGGTGTAGACAGAATGAGAAGACCTGCAGAAACTTGAAGAATGGTCAGGGGTTTGGCAGTTGAAATTCAATGCAAAGAAGTGCAATATAATGCATATGGGGCACAAAACCCTGGCACAATATATCAGTTGGGGGTGAGGATATAGCATGCACCAAGCAGGAAAGGGATCTTGGGGTTATCATCTCTGATGACCTCAAGGTAGGGAAACAGTGTGACAAGGCAGCAGGTAAAGCAAATAGGATGCTGGGATGTATAGGCAGGGGCATCACAGCAGGAAAAGGGAGGTCATAATTCCGCTATACAAGACACTAGTGAGGCCCCACCTGGAGTACAGTGTACAGTTCTGGAGACCATACCTACGTAAGGACATAGACAGGGTAGAGAAGATTCAGAGGAGGGCAACAAAGATGGTGCATGGATTGCATCACCAGTCCTATGAAGACTGGTTGAAGGAACTGAACATGTACTCCCTGGAGGAGAGGAGAGGAGGGAGAGAGGGGATATGATAGAGACATACAAGTATCTTACAGGGAGGAACAGGGTGCAGGAAAACACTATTTTTAGCGAAAAGATGTTCCAGGACTAGAGGGCATGGGATGAAGTTGGAGGAGGACGATTCAGAGGAAACATGAGAAAGAATTTCTTCACAGAACGGGTGGTGGACAAGTGGAACACCCTGCCAGAGGAAGTGGTGGGGCTGAAACAATCACGGGATTTAAGAATGCATGGGATAGACATAAAGGAATTCTGGAGGTCAGGGGTAAGGGGCAACAGACTTCTAGGAAAACAAACTGAACTTATAAGCTCAAATGGGCAGACTGGGTGGGCCATATGCCCTTATCTGCCGACACTGTCTATGTATCTATGTATCTATGACCCACCAACCATACCAAGTATAGTGCATACATACTCTCTCCATACCCAGGGAGGTGGTAGTAGACACACATAGGTTGCGAATCACCAACCTGCACCAACATGTGCCACCTATTCTCCCCAGTACCCACATGTCACTGCCTCCTACCCCTGTGACTTAATCTAGTCATTTCCTCTCCCCCCCCCCCGGCCTGGATCTGTATGTCCATCAACCACCCCTTTTGGCCCCACTCATCTGGCTGGCATGCATTATGTTTCCACCCCCTTTAGAACCTCCCCATGAGAGTGCACTGTATGTGTGAGCACCCGATGTGCTACCCACCCCCACCTGGATGGACTGTATTTCTGTTACTCCCCCCTTTGATACCCCCTGCATGTATTGCTTCGATGTTTGTACTGCTATTGTTATGTGATAATACATTGACCAAACACATCACAGTTTCCTGTGTGGTCTGTACTCACCCTCCATATCTGAAGATGCCTGCTATGACACAGGTTCTGTACTCCTGAGCCCTCCTGGCCATCCTGCAGTCATGCCTGTTGAGCTACTCCTGCATCCCCTGGCTATCTGGCTCTGACTCCACTGCAGGTTGTTCCTCTGGGGCTGGCATGCATATCCCACAGTTGAGCACCATATTGAGTAGTATACAAAAAGGCAAGGAATATGGCACAGGCCTTCTGAGGTATGTACTGTAGGGCACCACTGGAATAAGCAGGGCACATAAACCATGTCTTGAGCATTCGAAAGACACACTAGATGGAATTGCACATGAACCCGTGTACCTCATTGTAACTGTCTTCTGCAATGGATGTGGGTTGTAGGACAGGTGTGAGGAGTCAGGGATGCAGAAGATATGCACTGTCCTCTCTGTAGATAAAGGGCATTGGTTAGTGTCACTGTCTGCATCATTAGAGGAGAAGGAAGAGGCCTTTGGGGTATACTTACTGATGAGATGACCACTAGGGATGTCCCCACTTTCAAACCTCTGACACAGAGGGAGTTGTATCATATAATGTCATCATGGGAACTGCCAGGGTACCATGTCAAGATATTGATTATGGGCCCTGCTGCATCACACACCATGTAGCAATTGATGGAGTGGTAGCCCTTCCTATTGATATAGGTGGCCACTCCATCATCAGTAGATGCCTGGATGGCAACATGGGTGCAGTCAATGGCACCAATTACAACTGGTACATGTGTGACTCTATGGAACTGTTGCATGGTGAGGTCACATGATGCCTTTGGCAGCGTAGCAGCTCTTTATTTCTGCTCCCGCTTCTCTTGTATGTAACTCTTTTTTTGGCATCTTTTACCTGAAATTTTGGATTCTACCCAGTGTACACCTTTGGAGAAGATACTGACTACCGGATTGATTTGTTCCCTGGACAATAAATGGAGCTATGGAGGCAGAAATGCGCCATCCACCTCAGTGGCACATGCAGCCTCCAACCCTTGATAAATCATTTAAGAAGCCTAAGGTCCAGGGATCTACTGGCTGGCACGTAGGCATGACAACTCCTTGCTCAACCCTGCTCTCTGAAGAGAATTTCCTCGCAGAGTTCCAACCTTTCAAAGAATCATTAAGAGA
The DNA here is from genome assembly GCA_016271365.2 of Neoceratodus forsteri. NCBI lineage: Eukaryota > Metazoa > Chordata > Ceratodontiformes > Ceratodontidae > Neoceratodus > Neoceratodus forsteri. The sequence continues at coordinate 296,932,584 of CM057452.1, read as the reverse complement.
GCTTACCTGTGAATTGAAATTCCTGAGAACTGACCTGTGTGAAATGGGCCATAGAATGAGAGACATGGAAGCCTGCATCTCATCGCTGGAGAAATGGCGTGACCTAATAGATCCTGAGGTTTGCGCACTTCGGCAGAAACTGGTTAAAGTTGAAGCCAAACTCAAAGCTCTCGAAGGGAGAAGCTGCCAGAACAATTTGATAATTTTTGGCCTCCCTGAAGAAGCAGGGGGTGCAACTCCGATCATCTTTGTCCAAAAGTACTAGCTAAGGTGGCTGACCCAACCCCAACAACCCAGCCTATATTGTTGAACGTGTGTACCGATCGCTTTGCCCTAGACTGCCAGAGGGTTCACCACCCCATCCACTTATCCTGAAACTACTGAACTTTTTGAACAAATAGCACATCCTCACAAAGGTTAGAGATCTCAGATAAAAAACCTTGGAGGGATCTAAGCTTCACATCACACAGGATCTACCTGCAGCAAACTGATAAAAGAGAGTGGAGTTTCACCGGTGGTCACCAAGCTTTTTCCTGCTGGGATTCACTTTCGGGTAATATACCCTGCTCATCTTCAGGTTCATTTACAGGGGGTTTGGCATTCTTACGATACCCCTGAACAGGCAACCATGGATCTGAAGAAACTAACCCGACCTTCTTAGAGATCGCTGAAATGCACAAGTGATCTATTTCTCTGACCTTCAATATCCCAGGTTGAACAAGGATTGTCAATCAAAAATCCCTTTCTTTTCTGTTTTCTGTAGAGAGACTATGCTCTTTATTTTCAGCCTTCCATGTTTTTTTTCTGCTCTGGAACCTGTTACTAACCGTGGACAGTTGATACATGACTCTGCCTAATTTCACACAGACCACTGCACTGTGCAAACTAGGATTATCCTTTGGACTGCCTTCTGCACGTCTTGTGGGTCCTGCTTTGATGCAGAATCCCATTTCAATCTGCATTCTTCTTCATGGATCGTGACTCTTCAATTGGTTTGAAATGGGATTAGTCCTCTGGCTGCTCCCTGCTTCGACTCTGGATCTTGCATTGAGGCAGCCTTCAGCTTGAATCTTTGCCCTGCTAGTTAGTCTTGGAGAAGACCAGTCTGGAATTACAAGGTAAGGTTCCCTTTGTGTTGGAGCAGATTGCTTGGCTGAGTGTGTAGTTCTGTGGGCTGGTTTCCTGGTTCTTAGCAGCTTCATGAAGGTTCATCCATCTCTACCTGCTCCAGAGTTAATTTCATATGCCCCTGGTTTTGCCGGCATCAGATGTGGATTGTGACTTGATGCAGGAATGGTTTGAGTGATGTGCATCCCTACAGTCTGCAATCGGTGAGTCTGGATTTAACTTCCGTCATCCCCAACAAGGTGACTCTGGCTTTGTTTTACTATTGGTTGCTGCTTTTTGAATGGGTCTCAATGCTGTTACCTGTGCCCAGCCACAAGTGCTCTTCAACATTTCCCCTTACCCTTGGAACAGCAGGCTGGTCAGTTACTTTTAGTCCTGTGTCGAAGAGTCAACAACCTGTGCTCAAGACTCTTAGAGCCTTGTGGAACTGGTTCCATATTGGACATTGTAAGGCAGCCAACAAATGCCACAGTGGGGCTTCCTCAAGCTCTGGAGTTCCTGAAGCAGTATTACTGTACTTCTTTGCCCATGTTTTCTCTGCCATATTGGATGTTACTGGCCGGTTCTCCTCTCTTGGTACATATGGTCTTTCTTTTTAATTGATCACTTAACTTTGACTTTTTATACCCTTAATGGTGGTCTTGGTGATAATACTGCCTATAATTATGATGTTTAAGCTGCCAATTTGCCTAATGGGTGCATTGTAGCTACTCTGTTATTTTGCTTTCTTTTTCAGGGGTCTTTTTTTTTCAAGACTTTATTCTATTTTGTAGTGGTTTTCTTAGACAGGGTAAGAGGTACAGATTAACTGGAATTTTTCCACTGTTCAGTTTCAGGCAGTGTCATCTATAGTAGGGTATATGTCACTTGTTTTCTGCTGTGTATGTACTAGTGTATATTGGGGTAGGTACAGTACTAACTCGAAGGGTAGTGGATTTCCTTTCTTTATGAAGGATGATCACAGGGTAATGTGGTATAGGAGGGAGGCAGTAGTGGGACTGTGAGGGTACGGTGACTGCTGAGCATCAGGGAAGTCATGCACCGATTAGTTGGGGGGGTATGTCAGTCACCAGGATGGGCTATAGATGGTTGGCACTGGTATACGGTTTTTATTTTCTGGTGTATATGGCTACCTCTTTCCATTTTTATTTTTTTTTTCAACTATTTTTTCCTCCGGTCAGAGCCTGTGGGGCCTCTCTCAGGCATCCTAGCCTGATCCTGCCCACCTGAGGTCCCCCCATCCCAAACCTCCTCTCTCCCCCCCTCCTCCTGCAGCCAGTAACCCCAGCTTAACCCCTCTGGGGTGAGGCTGCCCCTCCTCTTTGGGCGCTCTTAAGTTCTGGCCAAGCTGTAGGTGAGGGCCCAGGTTAAGGAACTGGAAGGCCAGGTGGGTGGTATCCAGTGGTGGGCATGGGGATCAGGTGCTATCACCTACCCCACAGAGCTGGGTTTTTCCATGTTCTGTTTCACTCCCCCCTGGTATCATGGGGGTGCAGTGACATCTAGCACCAGTGTGCACGCTCCCAAACACGTCGGCAAGGACGTCTGCCCATGGTGCTTCCCCTGCCTCATGAGTGCTTCCCAAGTGCAGTGATCCCTGCCTCCACAGAGAGTCACTAGTGCTGGGAGATGCATCCCTTCCATGCCCCAGGAGAGGAGAGCTGTCATTGGACGCTCAATCAACTCCTCCCCGGCCAGTCCCCAGAGACCTGGACTCACTCCTGAACCTGGGTCGCCGGCATAGCGTGAAGTGTGGTGTCCAGCACCTCAACCCTCAGCACCACCGGGACAGCTTTACCTCTTTCTGTTTTTGGTGGATTGGATATCACCTACAAATGTATAGCAGAGTCAGTGGCTCAGCAGGTTGCACACTCACCTCTGAGACTGGAAGATCCGAAGGCTGTGGGTTCTATCCCCACTCCAGGCACTTGGGTTAAATCCTAATAATGACACTGTAGTGCAGCATGGGGGGATGCTGCAGTCCTGAGGTGCCATCTTTCAGATGAGATGTTAAACTGAGGTCCCATCTTCCTGTTCTGGTGGCAGTTCAGGTGGATGTTAAAGATCCCATGGCACTTCTTTAAAAAGATTAGGGGAAATTTTTATTCCTCATTCAAAAACAAAACATAAGTGATAACAAAAGTGAAATCAGAACACAAATATGATACAGCTCATATGATCCACCACGCATTACATACTTAAAAAACATCCCATACATAGTGCTCATACTAATACAATCCCTTAGTGAGAATAAACTGTGACAAAATAAGAAAAGTCCCATCACCAAAACACAAAACTATATTCCTCATTACAGAGACATTTTACATTAAATGCTCTAGTGAAATTATCAGAGAGAAAAAATATAAGTATTGTCCCACCCACCCAACATTCTTCAATAGCCTAGAACCCACAGCCTGTCCTAAAGTTCGAAATTCATATTCAAAGACTCTATCAAGTTCTCCTTGAATGTTAAATAATACTTCTTGCTGTGTGACCTCTTTACCTTGCAGGGATCTTTGGCATCTTGACTGCCATAAGGACCACTTTAAGCAATCTAAAATGACATAAATAGCGCTTTTTGTCCATTTTAACCATGAAGCAGGAATTTGTCCTAATGTCAAAATATCATAGTTCATATACTGAAAGAGATCTTCTCCCCACCAACCAGCTAGTTGTTTCCAAACCCGCGAACATTCACATAGTCAAAAAACAAATGCTGCATAGTTTCCATTTGACCATGACAAAGTAGCTCCCCACATCCTCTGTCACCAATTTGTTTATGTTTTTGTTGCCCTTCACATTCAATTTCTGATGTCCACATAGCCATATTAAATCATGCATCTTAAGGGGGTTCCGTGATTCCACAATACTTTCCAACAGCAGCACAGTATTAGTTGCTGGGGGTACCTGAAATAAGGGCTCCTCCTTGTACCATTTGTCTAGCACAACTTTATAAAAATGTTTCTTCTCATGTCCCAAAACCCAACCAAGCTCAATTTTCCAAGTTCTAATATATCGTAAAGTGTCCGTATATACCCCAGAAGAGCTTTCTCTGAGAGACGCCATTTACCTCTACCCCATGCCATCAAAAAAGGGGTTCCCCACAACCGCATACACAACAATCCCATACCCTCAGATTCTAAAACTAAGGGATGAATTGAACTAAAGAAGAAATTTCCAAAAAGATACATTAAAGGCTGAATCATATTCAGACCCCCTGCTTTCCAAGCCCTATATGTATGTACCTTCTTAACTGGAGTCAATCTACTGCCCACAAAAAAGAAAAAAAGGCCCATAACTTTTAAATGCATAGCAAAAGATAGCAGAAAGATATGAGAGGCATCTAAAAAGATGGGAGCTATATATGCTCTAAGCAAATAAACCCTCTTTTTCCTAGTCATTTTCCAGGAAAGCTGTGACACAACTTTAAGTTTAGCCAAGTCATATACTGAGTTCCAGTTATTCCCTTCGGAGTCTCTAGAACCAAAGAACAAGCCTAAAATCTTAACTTCTTCTTTCGTCATAGTGATAGAAAACTCTTCCACAACCTGTGCAGCACCCAGAACTAAAATCTTACTTTTTCCTATATTAATCTTAATCCCTGTAGTATCATAGACTTCCTCCAGTGTCCTTAAAATCCGTTCACCAGATTCTAAATCAGCTATAGTGAAAACACAGTCATCAGCATAAGCAGTAACTTTCTGAAAAAACAACCCCATTCTTATTTTTAATAGCCTTAATATCTGCTGCAGTTTCAATAATCCTTAGCATGGGATCTAATCCAAACACATAAAGCAAAGGACTCATTGGACAGCCCTGTCTAACACCATTTTTCATATATATAGGTATTCCTAGATGCCCATTCACCAAGGGGTAACCTTCACTTCAGCATACAATGTCCTCAGTAAAGTCAAGAATGGCTCTGGAACACCATAGTGCTGTAACACCATCCAGATATATTCTTGCCGAACTGCATCAAAAGCAGTCTCCTGATCAATAGTCAGCAAATAACCATCCGAATTCATATCTAAACCTTGTTCTACCACTTCTCTAATAAAAGTCAAATTCTGAACAACATTTCTACCTGGAATTGCACAGGTTTGTAAAGAAATAATAACCAGCTGTGCAATTTTAGCTAAACGACTAGTCAAAATTTTAGTTAAACTCTTGTAATCAGAGTTCAGTAAACTCAAGGTCTTCCAATTCTTAACCTCTCGAGGATCCCATTTTGTATATAGGAAAGTCATAATTCCCTCCTCCATGCTAGATACGAACCTATTTTCTTCCCAAATAGCCCCATAAATGACCTGTAACCAAGGAGCCAAGATGTCAGAAAAACATTTATAAAAATCATTAGGTATTCCATCATTCCCAGGAGCAGTCCTTGGAGTTAGTTTAGCAATAGCTTCCCTTATTTTTGTTATTGAAATAGGGACTATTAAACCATGATCCTCCACTTTACTCAACTGTGGTATATCCAATTGTTGTACAAAGAATATGGCTGCCCTACCCTGTCCTTCTGGAAAGTAACCTTAATATGTTTTTGAATTAACAGCATAAGTCCACTATTATCTGTTACTAAAGCTCCCATGTCATCCTTTAAGGCAGTCATAACCAGGTGTTGAGCCCGCTGTAAGCCCAAATCATAAGGGTTCACCTGCTCTTTCAGTCCCCTAGTCTGATATTTTTGTTGTTGTGCTGCCCTATTCTCTGGCACTTTCAAATACATATACATTCTGTCCTTTATAGATTGTAACTGCAGCTTTACATCATTCTTCAGATCAGCTGCCTGAGTTAACAACTGCACATATTTTGCTCTAAGCCCCAAATAATGAATATATTTTCCTTTAGCTTTTTCACTGGTAATACTTATGTAGAGTTTTTTTTAGATCTCTCTTAGTGTCTTCCCACCACTCTATAGGGTTATCATATAGGAAACCAATATCTGCTCTCGACATCAAATACTCTCTCACAGAAGTCTGTATAAGGGCCTCCTGTAAAACAGCAACATTCATTTTCCAGTATCCTCTCCCCATGGGAAACTTTTATACTATTCCTAATTGAAGCCTAATAGCCATGTGATCTGAAGTTTCCAAAGGGACAACCACCACTTCCTGACAAGCAACCCGAGCAGACATGAACCAAAAAGCTATCCTTGTGGACAAATTTCCTTTATAGAAGGTGTGTGTTGGAACCTGTTTCAAAAGATTATAAACATGACATAAATTACTGAACTTTAGAATTTTAACCAAGGCATTCTTGTCACTGTATATCTACATTGTAGCCCTCTCCCAATCTCTATGTGATAGGCCACAATTAAAATCACCTCCCCATATCACCAGTTTAGAAGTATGTAGGTAAGGCTGTAATCTCCTAAAGAGAGAAGACCTATTTGTCTTAACTTGAGGAGCATAAATGTTTATAAGTCTATAAGTCACATTACCTAAAACCACATCCATTATCATGGTTCTCCCTGGCTGAACATCAAAAATGTGTAATACACGCACAGTCAGACCTGAAAATAAAAAACCCAACCCTGAACAAGATTCCTCTCCTAAAGACCAAAAAGAGACACCACATCTCCAATCCCTTTGCACCTCTCTCACCTCTGGCAAAGAATGCAATCTTGTATCCTGCAACAGAATAACCTGTCCTCTCCCTTCTCTAAGACTAGGAAAGGTGACTCGTCTTTTTACTAATGACTTAATGCTATTCACATTAATTGTGAGAAGAGAAATATTTTCATTGATAAGAAGTAAAAGATAGAGGAGAGAAAAAAATACATAACAACAAAGCATGATGAATAGTCAATCACAGTCATTTCTTCTTTTTACATTTCCTAGGCTTAGGCTTATCAACAGGCCCTACGTCAGTAATAACTTCCGCCTGCGAAGAAGCAATCGAGAATAAGTCTGAATCAATACTTTCATCTTCAACTCCCTCTTCAAACAACAACGCGTAGGAATTGTGTACTGGGAGACCATCCAACTCCTTAGAAACAACTTGACAGTCTATAAGGGGTTTCCCTGCTTTCGATCTAGTGACCCTGTGAAAAACTGCCTGTTGTTGAACAGTAGTAGGAGGCATGGGATTTTCTTCCACCACCATCTCCATACTCTGTTCAGATTCTTCAACCAGGCCATCTTGCACACAGGGCTGAATTATATTCTGGGAAGGGGGATCACATAAATCGGCATCTGCCTTGGTATCTGGGTCACACCCTGTTTCTACAATGTCAGACTCAACATCCATGACAGCAGACCTAGACTCAGGTCTCACTCCATCCAGAACTAATTCCTCCATAGAGGTCTTTTTACATATTCTAGATACTCTTTGGGGTTTTGGATCTATATTGGGAACAGATTTTAACAATTCCAGCATACACAATTTTTCTTTTTGTAAAGTAGCTACATAAGCATCTTGCTCAGCCCGAACAGCCAGATCTCTACTGTTGTGAGAAGCCCAGGAACAGTTACAAAAAGTGTGACCTTGCTCATCACACAAATTACATCTCAATGGTTGCTGACACTGAGCCCCAAAATGACCAGTTTCACCACAAAGGCCACACTTCTGCTTATTACAGACATTACTTAAATGCCCAACATCTCCACATTTAAAACATGCCCTGGGTTGTCCTGGGTAGAAAATCACCCCATGGTCTCATCCTAGAAAAAAACAATTCCGCAAGTGTTTAGTCAGTCCTTGTTCCAATTTTAACACAACCTGATATTTCCATCCACCAGTCCATAGTTGTTCATCATCTAATATTGGCTCTGGATAACATTTGACGGTGCAATGCTCTTGTAACCAATAAGTGATATCAGCCACATTCACCCCTTCATTCCAAAACAATACAGTTATTTTCTTTGTCAGGGGTTTTATCAGGGGAATTGACAAAAATGGCTTCCATAAAGGAGAATGTTTCAACAGTTGATACCGTTTCCAAAACCTTTCGATGCCTGCTGGTGCTTAAAACTAATGTCAAACACATAATCCCCAGGCACGTGTATGAGGGCATATACTTCATAGGCATAGTACTTCATGCTATCTTTAAGCAAGGCCCGCCCTACAAAATGCCTGTCAGGGACATCTGAAATATTACCCCTGTATTTTAAACACACAGCATTTCTTCTCATATCCGGTTTTGATAGAAGCCTAATGTCAGATGGAAAAAGTTGATCCAGAACTTTATCATGCCATACATTATCAGGGGTCTGTAAGGGTTTTTCTGGGCCTATCTGTAACTCAGGGGTAGTATCCTGTCATAAAGGAACAGAGCCAGCCAAATCCTCCCCAGTAGCTATCAAAGAAGAGTCCAGCAAACCTGGCATGGAAATGTCACCCTCCAAATTTTTTATATCTTCTAATAAAGTATTAGAAGTATCAGGCTGTATAAAAGACGAAGAACCTCTATGTGCAAGCACTAAGGGAATGGTTACCCCAAAGGGCATTTGGCCAGGAAGCCAAGTTTCAAAGAAATACAAAATTTCACATGCCCCCACAATGCAAAGCATCATGGGCTGCAAATGCAAATCACCACAGAATATTATGCTGGTTCAACTTTAAGCAGAAATGCATAATTTGCACCATAGGAGATCATTGCCCTGGTGGCAAAATAGAGCCATCACTTAATTCAGAGGAAGGGGCAGAAATGATATGGAGTTGATCGGGGACAGAACCTGAAGCCTTCATACTTTGAAAATTAGCATTCCACCCTGAACCAGAATTATTTTTTACCCACCCAGCAGCTTATAATGCAGACGAGACCCAGTCTGCAGAACTAGAGGAAGGTCCCAATGAAGGTACATCAGAATGCTTCTGAACAATACCAGGAGATTTACTGATAGCATCAGGGATCTGTAGACATATTTTCCAGCCCTTACCAGCTCCCTCCTTACTAATAGACTTTCTTCCACCTCCTGAGGAGACCCCAATGGAAAAAACGATTGGGGGTAAGAGGCCTGTCCCTTCACAGACTTTTAGATTTGAATCAGGTACATTACTTTGCTGAATTTGATTCCTGGAGTCTAGGGGAATCAAAATGTCACTAGCTGCCTGCACGTTTCTCTGTTCGCTCCCATCTGATGTGGAAGCTATCACAACTTCAGCTACTTGCCTTACCGGATAGCCGGGGAGACAATATTCATAGAAGATAAAAGCAGATTCTCTGCCTCTCTCGAACTCTCTGCATACAAAGCAGTCTGCATCTTACTTGACACAATATCCAGTTCCTGAGTCGTGGACTGTTCCTCCTGCAGCCGCAATTCCTCCTGCAATTTATTCCGAGTCTCCACAAACTGTTTTTCAGCCAACTCCATCCTCAATCGAATATCAGCCACCTTTTTTCCTAGGACAGCCTTCTGATCGGACTTCTGAACCTCAGTTTCTGACTCCGCTGAACAATGTAAGTCAGCATCTGAACCATCCATATTTTCAGTGGCCAACTCAAACATTTCCTCCAAAACAGGTTCCAAATCCATAATAGCCTCTAGAATAGGGAAGGCCAGGGGGAGGCCCGCTCCTCAGCCACCCACACGTCTTGTTCCTCCAAAATCTCTTGTACTTTGTTCACTTTCTCACAGCAGCGCAGTGCCCTCTAGCAAAAAGAGTAGAGGAATTTTTTATTAACAAAAACTTCAGAACAAAAACAAGAAGAAAACAGTGTTAAATCATACACAACAAAAAAGAGAAAAAAATAAGTAAAGCAAAATCACAATGTAAAAGGGTGAAAAAAGGAAATCACTATTAAAGTCCTACTAGGCAATTGAAGAACCAAAAACTCACAGGACTGTAAAATAAAGGCAAAAAGAAGTCATGTAACAGGTACATCATTATCTGTAACCCATGGCAGGTTCTTCCATTTCATTAACAAAAGATCATGTGTGTGCAGTGCAGCTTCAAACTTATAAATGCGATGAAGCTCTACAGTAATCTTTTGAAGAAGTTCAATATGAGAAAACACTTTCTGTTGTAAAGTAAAAAGGCACCGACTGTGCCAAATAAACCATTTAAAGACTGAAAAAAGAATATTTAAAGTACTACTATCCCATTTGTCCCACAACAAAGGATAAGAACCATAGATCAATATTTCATAAGAAACAGTCAAAAAGGCAGATTCCTGCCAAACATGAGCAACATATGGCCAAAATGTGGAAATATATGAGCATGAAAAGTATAAATGATGCATGGATTCAAGCACTTGGGAACAGCCAGGACGAGAACAATTATATTCATTTAGCTGTTTATGATGCTGATTGCCTTTAACATTAAGTTTCTCATGGCCACACAACCATGTAATGTCTCGAAGTTTGTGGGGAATTTGTTTGTCAACTGTAAGACCCTGTAATGCAGAAATGTGTAGATCAGGACATTTTGGGAAAGTGACCAGTTCTGAAAAATGGGAATCAAGCACAGCCTGATAAACAAATTTCTTATTTTTAGAAAGGAGTCAAACACTAGTAATTTGCCACTGCCTTAATTTCACAAAAACTTCCCGAAGATAGGGACCCACCAAAGGGTTTGGTTTAAGACACCCAAGTTGGCAATCCTTCCATTCTTGAAACCATTGCCCAATAGTCTGACTAAAGAGACCTGTCCATAATTTCGGAATTTGTTTCAGTAAAGGTGGAAAATTAGAAAAAAGGAACTGACAATAAAAAAATTGGAGAGGGTTCACCATATTAGGACCACTGCTAGAAATCAGTAAATATAAAATATTGCGTTTGGTTGGGTTGAGACGACTACCCCATACTGCCTGGAAATAAAAAACTGAACAGGAAAGCTTCACATTGCTTGGGGAGATTACTCAAAAATAAAAAAAGAGGCAATAAATATGTCAGAATCATATAAATACATTTAGATTTACTAAGCTGCTATTTGTTCCAATTCTGAACCATAATTTTACCTTTTTTTGAGCTGAATATCCCAGTTAAATATGTCAGGGGTCGGGAAGCCAAAAACAATACCTAAAATACGAATAGGGTCTACTGAAAACTGGATATCTGAAATAGAAGTGTGTGTAGGAAGGGCCATACCTAATGCTCATCCTAAACATTTTTGTTTATTCAGTGAGGTCCCAGAAAGAAGCCCATAAGAGTCACACATAACAACAGACTTCTGAACTGGAAGAACAGTGGAAGTGCAGATGCAGATATCATCCACATATGCCAGAGCAGAAAAGGGGAGTAAAACACCTGGGACAGTGATGGAAGGAATAGTCATATTTAGTGAGCACAATAAGGGATCAATACCAAATACATACAATAGTGGACTAGCTGGACAACCCTGTTTAACTCCCCTTTTTACCAGGAGGAGGGGTCCTAGATGTCCATTAACTAAGGGGGATACCGTAGCATGTTTATAGATTTTACGATGCCATATTATGAATACAAGAGGAATACCATAATGTTGAAGAGTGAGCCATAAGAAATCATGGTTCACTGAATCAAAAGCTCCCCTTTGATCTAGGGATAAAATAAACCCAGGATACCCCGTAATCTGTGACCTAGCAAACATTTCTTGCAAAAAAAGTAACTGGCCAGTAATGGTTTGACCTGGAATTGTGCAGGATTGCTCCAGGGAAATGAGATACTGAGCTGCTGTCAAAAGATGAGTATTAAGAATCTTCATTAACATTTTCAAATCTACGTTCAAAAGACTAATTGGTCTCCAATTAGAAAGGTCTTTCTTATCACCTTTTCATGTAAAAAAATAAGAGTACCACCCACCATGTCAAGAGGAAAATCAGAATATAGTAACAAGTCATTATAGACAGCAGCAAGCTCCTGAGAGAACTCAGCAGTCAATAACTTATAAAGCTCCAACGTCAATCCGTCCTTACCAGGTGCTTTATTAGTTTGTAAAGAATATATAGCATTGATCACATCCTGTGGAGTAATAGGGTCTGCTAAATGTAGAAGTGTAGAGGGGGGACAATCAGGGACATCAATACGATGTAGATAGGCCTGAGCCTCAGCTAGATCAACAGGCTGTTCCTGAAAAAGTGACGTCGTATGTGATGTTACTTCAGACATCATACCTTGCTGAGTGACTTTCACCTGACCGTTCTGCTCTATAATACCATCAAAAATCCTCTTCTGCACCCTATCCCAGTAACTAAGAAAGAGACAAATCGTAGCAAAAGTCCCTTGTGTACCATACATTTGCTGTGATTTTAAAACAGAGGATTGGTTCATGTGGAAAGGCACCATTTTATCCTTAAGGGATTTAATTTGGGTAGAAAAGTCATGCTTGGTAGTTTGAGCCAAAGACATAATCTTCTGCAACTGCTGTCTATATTGAAGGTAGGAAAAGTAAGCCTTCTCCCGGTACATCTTCCCCATAGATTTCAATAAAGCAACAAGATCTTTCTTAGTGTCAATCCACCAAGACAAAGGGTCCTCATACATCTCATACAAAGATTTTCAAGCAGAAAAAAAATAGCATAAATGTTGCAAAACTTCCTGCTGTGCTGGAAGGGTAGAGTTCAGTCTCAAGAGGCCTCTCCCAAGAGTAAATGTAGCATTGGAGCCTACAGTAATGCATAAAGCACAATGATCTGAAAATTCCACTGGGGTCACCGAAGCCAGACTCAGTGGCAATCATTCATTGATGAAAAATAAATCAATCCTAGTGGCTAAAGTTCCCTTATGAAAAGTAGGGACCGTGTTCCCATGTAATCGAGCATATGCATCAGGTAAACCGGCAGTGTGTGCAACAGTAGCTAAACAGGACATGTCACAAAATAATTTTGTGGTTCTTTTACCTTTACCCCTATCCTTACTAGACAACCCGCAGTTAAAATCTCCACCCCAGACAACATGAAATGATGTATGCAAATAAGGTTGAATCACATGGAACAAATCAACTCTGGCTGCTTTCATTTGAGTAGCATAAACATTGATTAGCCTGAAACAAACCCCCTGTAATGACACATCCAAAAGCAAAATGCGACCAGGGACAAGATCAAATAATTTTAAAACCTTAATGTCAATATCATGAAAAAGAAGGGTTATTCTAGTGCAAGGTTCTAGACCTAAAAGACCAAATAGGAAACTCCAGTGTGCCACCATTTCACAGCACTGGAGAGTTTGGTTACCGTGTGTAACTGAGTATACTGCAAAAAAAAAAAATATGACAATGGGTAGACCTTAAAAAGGAAAATATAACAGATTGTCAAATTTTGTTCTTAATACTGTTCACATTCAGTGAACATAAAGTTAATGACTGAGACATTTAGAAAAGTTAAGAAACCCCCTCGGGGGGCTTACGTTTACCCTTCTTCCCTTTTTTCACTCCTGGGGTAGAAGATTTGGCAAGAGGAACCTGTCCCCCTTCAGAGTCTACATCAGAGAGCCCACCAGAGGCTTCAACCCCTGTTTGGGAGGATCCTGATTCTGCATCAGAGACATCCTGGGCAAACAAAAGGGCATGAAATCATTTCGTGGTAGGAGTATTGAACAACTTTGGGACTTTAGAAGCAGGCTGTGCATTATACAGTTTACATCTGGCCATCCTAGATGAAAAGGGTAGTTTCTGTGGAAGTTGAGGAGGTGGCATAGACAAGGTATCTGGGAGAGCAGGGGGGTTTAAGGTCGATGTGTCCTTAGAGACCTCAGGAACACTGACCATATCAACCTCCAACACATGGGGAGGGGGAGGCAAAGAAACAGGAGATACTGAAGTGAGGGGGTACAAGAGAAGGGGGGTTGGGGTTGTGGAGCAGGGCAGGGTAAATCTGAGCATGCAGAACAAGACCTCTGCACAATGACAACCAGCAATCTTTGTTCTTATGAGTCATGTGGGTCAGGCTGCCTGTGAGCAGCTTCTGAACAAGTAGCATAGGAGTGGCCAATAACTCCACTTAAAGAACATACAGCTATGTTCCTGTACTGCCCACTGGTGTGTTCCAGGAAATAACAAAGCATACAGCATAAATGGTCACAGACACTGCTAATGTGATAGGACTTTCCACACCCGTAGCATGTCTTGGGCTGCCCGGCATAAAAAAGAACACCCCTATCATGTCCCAAAAATACACAATTGGGGAGGTGCTGCAATCCATCTTCAGTGGAGCTCAGGATCACCCTGATTCTCCAACCCTCTGTACAAATATCTTTGGTATCGAAGATAGCTTCTGCGTGCCCCAATACAATGCATCTCTGGTTTAACCAGAATATGAGGTCAGTGGCACTCACCCCCTCATTTCTGAAAAGAACTGTAATCGTTTTGTGGGCTGGCTTAGTCAGAGGCAATACTTCAAAGTGGGGACCATAAAGAGGATTGTCAGACTCTTTGATAACTATTCCAAAATTTGTCTAAACCAGTATTCAATTTAAAACTGATATTGAAATTTTTTTCCCCAGAAACATGTATCAAAGCATACATTTCAGCAGATGTCAAATGCAAACTATCCTTCAACAAAGTTTTAGCAACAAATTTACGATGAGGAAAAGTCCCCATACCCCCTTTATAAATAAAACAGACAGCATTATGTTTTTTGGCTGAAAAGGTGGGGGGGTTGAAAAAAAAAGGCATATGAACAAGAGTTAGTATGAGGATGACCAGAAGGTGAGCCAGGTAATGGGCCCTCAGGATCTTCCTCAGTTGCCTGGTCCTCCAAATGATCCGTGAATAAAAATGGCGACATCCTTGGAGAAGTCCAGTTGTTAGCTGGATGAGAAGTATCAGAGAATTCAGTTTCTAGCTGAAGCACTGGGTTCTGGGTCAAAAGTAAATTGGAAGGAAGAGCCAGAGGCGATTCCTGTAACACAGTTTCTGAGGTTGGGGCCTCCACTGGACAAGCCCTACCAGAGGAATCTTGTGGTATGGAAATAGTAGATGTTGCAGTAATGGGATGGGGGGGAAGGAGCAGGCACTTCCCCACCAGTCATATGAACCCCAGGAATAGTTATTGGAGAAAATCCAGAAATCCAGCGACCGGAATCAGGGAGCTGAGCCCATCCAGCCAATTTTAAAGCAGCGTCAACAGACCAAGAGGCATCTGCCTCTTCTACCTGATCAGCCCAGGAGGAGGTCTGTTTAATGGAGGGTTTAGAAATACTTTTGGTAGGGCGCTGCACTTTACTAGCAGCAAAAGAAAACACTGTAGCTTGCTGGTGATCAGAAAATCCAGTAGTGAAAATAGTACCTGTAGATTGTGCTCCTGGACCAGGAGATTGTAGTTCAACATCAGGAGCAGCGATGTCTTGAGAAGGAAAACAAGGTGTTGTAGACGTGGCAGCCTCGCTGTCATGTTGCAAAACCGCTACCAGTAAAGCTGCCAAAAGTTCAGTTTTCCTTTTAAGGAATGCCTCCTCTTCTGAGGCCAGGAGAAGTTTTAAATCTTCTGGATCTGTAGAAAGAGCTTTGGTTGAAAGATCCATAGAGTCTGGTGCAAATTTCACGCCCTTTGAATTCCGTACTGTTTGTCCTGAAGCAGCCTTATCATCTTGTGTATTTAACAGTATTTTATCAGATTTGGTGAAACCGCCTGGCTTGGCGGGTGCTTCAAAGAAAATTTCTGATTCCACAGGTTCTGATGTAAGTGAAGAAACTGGCCCCTCGGCCTGCAGCACATCCTGCTGCATTGCAGCCTGCTCACCAACTGAGCTAGCC
This sequence comes from Neoceratodus forsteri, assembly GCA_016271365.2. NCBI lineage: Eukaryota > Metazoa > Chordata > Ceratodontiformes > Ceratodontidae > Neoceratodus > Neoceratodus forsteri. The sequence goes on along the minus strand of CM057452.1, from coordinate 296,916,840 downwards.
ATCTCTATGTTCAGAGATTCCCCCTACTGATGAGTAAGGGAATTTCCCCAGTGTCCTGGACAGATTTACCCCATTCAGTAAAAATACCACCAACAGCTTAAAATCTGGTTCAATTTCACTTGGCATCCATCGTAGCCCCCCACACGCCAGGATGAGGCTGAAAATAGGCAAAATATTGCCTAGTCCTTCCTGGTGAATGAAAACTAAATAAATAAAACAATATTTTCTTTTGTTCGGCCCCTCCTGGATACTGGGATTTGTTAGGTATGATTTACTGTGTGATCACTGGTTGTTAGTTATACTTGTTACTATATTCCTGGACTTGGAACATACAGGGGATTATACTGAGGGGAGGGTTTATATACTGGTGGGGTGGAGGAAGGTGGGTATTTGGTTTGTTAAGGGTGGATACATGGTGGTTATGCTGATTCAGGGCATGTGCATAGGAGCTAAGGAAATGGGATTTTTTTGCAGGGTTTCTTTTGAGGGTTCGAGTAGGTAATCGATGGGGGGAAGGGTGGGGTGGAGTTGGCTATTATCTGGATGTTTTGTACACTCAGGGTGATATATATTCTTTGTTTGTTGTTCAAGACAGATAAATGCAATGTATATTTCCTAGAATGTTAAAGGAGCCTGATCCCCAGTTAAGCATTTCCAAATCCTTACTCATCTGCAAAAACTCAAGTGCAGTGTTGCTTTTTTACAGGAGACCCACTTACTGTCTACAGAGGGTAATTTATTCTGCAGCAGGTGATGGGCAAGGTCTTTGCTGAAGGGGGCAGCAGGGCCAGTAGAGGTGTAGCTATACTAATCAATAGAAATGTTCGGTTCCAGTACACTCAGAGTCTCGCTGACCCTCAGGGGAGGTACATTTTTGTTAAAGGCATTTTAGACCAGGTAGAGATGGTTCTGGGATACTTTTACGGTCCAAATTCTGATAGTTCCCCCTTTTTTATGGAGTTGGCCTTGCTCCTTGTCCCATTTCGTTTGGTTCCTCTGGTCCTTGGGGAGGACTGGACTGTTTTCTTTACTCAAGATTTGGATAGTCTGGCAGTGCCTGGGTTGGGCTTTCTCCCACCCAGCACTCCCTCTGTGATATGGTTGAGTCCTTAGGCCTGTGTGACCACTGGAGGTTGCTGCACCCACAGGATAAGAAATAGACCTATTACTCTCCTGTTCACTGATCATACTCTCGTATAGATTACATTTTGATAAGTCAAACAGCAATGAGTGGAGTGCTGGATGGGGGGATTGCTCCCAGGGTCCTGTTGGACCATACCTCAGTGAGGTTGAGGCTTTCCCTCACTCCCAATATCCAGAAGGATACAGCCTGGAGGCTGAACAATCAGCTCCATTAAGACCAATTTATCTTTGGTAAAATAAAGCATCAACTTGAGGTCTTTCTGTCTCAAAATTCTGGCTCTATAGATTGTGGGAACATGGAGTGGGGGGCATTTAATGCTACCCTTAGGGGGAATTTATTTGGTTAGCTTCCAGGTGGAAGAAGCCTCTACCCTTTTACAGTGCATAACTAAAATTGAACTTATGCTTTCCCCTCAGACCTCATCAGATATCCATAAAGAATTGCTGGTCCTTCATGATAAATATGTGGACCTTATGAGAGAGAAGGCAGAGTACCTTTTTCTCAAGACCCAAGCTAAATACATAGATCAGGGTGAAAAAGCAGGCCACTTGCTGGCTTTGTGCATTTGGAAATTAGAAGCCTCTCACTTGGTGTCTTCGATTAAAGCTGCAGATGGTTCCATTAAAACCTTGCCTCGGGATGAACTGTAGTTCAGGAATTTGCAGCTTATTTTAAAGTGCTTTATGGCCCCAAAGAAAACCCACCCTCTCTGGCAGGCTGGCAAGAAGCTGATCTCTCTCTCCCAACTTTAACTGCAGATCAGGGGTGGTTTTTAGCTCAACTTTTGACAGTTGCTGAAATTACAGCAGTCATAGACAGCCTAACTCCAGACAAGACACCGGCCCAGATGGCTTCACGGCCAACTTTTATAACGTTTTTTTCTAAAGAACTGATGTCCATATTATATTGCTTTTACTTTTCTTTGTGTAACTCTGGTATCTCGAACTTCACTTTATTTGAAACTATGATTGTCTTGTTACTTAAGCCCAGTAAGGCACTGGAACAGGTTACTAGTTACCGGCCTATATCTTTACTGAATTATGACATTAAAATTCTCACCAACATTTTGGCCTCCAGAATTAACGCTGTCTGGGCTGGACTCATTAGTCATGAGCAGGTTGACTTTATGCTTACCCACTTTTCAGTGGACCACCTTCGTAAAATTTACAATATTTTCTCCATGTCCAGGGACCCAGCTATTCCTGCTGTGTTGGTATCCCAGGACGCAGGGAAAGCTTTTGACCAAGTCAACTGGAATTTCTTGTTTTTCACATTAGAGAGATCTGGCTTTTCTCAGGCCTTTCTTAAATGGATTAAGGTTATTTACTCTCATCCGAGTGCTAGGATTTATTGCAACAGTTTTTTCCCTAATTTTGCTTTACATTCTGGCACTCACCAGGGATGTCCTCTACCCCTTCTCCTATTTAATTTCTATTTGGAATCTCTGCTTCTGAAACTTAAAGTCCATCCTGGTCTCATGGGAGTGATGGTGGGATCCAAGAACCTTCAATTGCCATCTTATGCTGACAATATCTTACTACATGTTACCGACCCCCAGGCTGCTATTTCAGCAGCTTTGGAGGTCATACAGGAGTTCAGCTCCTTCTTCAATTATAGGCTTAACCTAGAGAAGTCCAAAGTCATGCCCCTCAATCTGGCTCTTCTTGGATCCAATATTTCTTCCCTTGGATTGTGTTAGTTTCCTAGAAAGCTTAAATATTTTGGCATTTATCTCTCAAGAAGCATTACCCTCCTCTGGAAACTTAACTTAGAGGACCTACACATCACCATATACAGTCAAACCCGTTTAAACGCACAGGCATGGGATGTTGTGATATTATGCGTTTAAGCGGGCTATTCCATTAGGCGAATTTAGCTTTCCCAGCCCATCCCCGAGATCTGTTATGCCAGCCAAGTCCGTTCGGCCTCCCTTGTTCCAAATATCAAAATATGCTCCACACAGTAACACAGTATTAGACAGTAACTATACCTGTCTCTGACTTTTCACTTCTCCTGAGCTTTCATAGGTTATTTTGATCTTCAATATTGTTTTACAGTGCATTGTACTGTCGGTGGTGCGGCGGTGTGGAGAACTACCTGACCCCGAACCACACTTCCATGACCTCGGTCACATGATCGCGCATGATCGCGCTAGTTCTAGAAACCTGTATCTAGGTAACCTAGGTTATCCTGGTTACCTGGCCATAACTTAGCAGCGCTGCTTGCATGATTAAAATGCTTATTAGCCTGTAGCCTTTTTTTTTATGTTTGATTTTGTTGTTTTTGTAGATTATTTTTTGTGGCAACTATTGTGGCAGTAGAGAGGGAGGGGTACAGGTATGTCTTCGTGTTTTCTTTGTGCTTGTGCTTCAACTTTGTTCAGAAACGATGGGGGCTGTTTGGTGTTGGAGGTGCACTTAAAAACCACAATGTTTATTCAATTTTTTTAAATGTTTTAAAATGCTCAGTTATCTTTGACTGATGGGTCTTCTTACATATCGCATTGCTGCATACACTTTCAAGGGCATAGAATGCTTTGTAGTCATCTTCACCAGTCGCATTTTGTTCTGTGTATCGGTGAACTGTGAGCAGGCAATCATATACCTCTCATGCTGTAGGAGGTGGCAGCAATGGCACTTCTTCGGCCTCCTCTTCATCACTGGCATCATCTTTGATTACTGATAAGGCTATCTCCTGATCAGTCAACATGCCCGAACAAGGCAGGTCATCATCAGCTGAGACAAATTTTTCAAAAACCTCCTGAGGGATGTTCTCTGGGGTGTGTATAATGTCTCAGGGCTAGATAAAAAATTCAAGGCTCTTACTTTACCTCTTAGTGAAAGCTCTGTTCTTTTCTTAGGAGTCTCTGCCATTATGTAGCGATCATAAAGACATCGTGGTATGAATGGTACACAACTGTAGAGTTTTATACAGACTGATGATTGTATTTAGCACCTATTTAATGAGCATTTGGGCTATAGAAGCAGGTGCTTTGATTGACATGAATTCAGGGGTAATTAAATGACCAATTAGCTGTTGAGTAAGCATGGGATAAATGGAGTAATCATGAGGTCAGACAGTTGCAACACTCGAAAAATGATGCTTTTAAAAGGGTGGACTGTATGCTTGAAAGAGAGCATGTTTTAATGGGAAACATTGACTAGGAACCGGGAAATGGAAATTTTATGCGATTAAATGTTTTTTTCTAATAAGCGGTATGCGATTAACTGGGTTTGACTGCAACAGGATCTTAATAGATGGAAGGTCATTCCCCCTTTCCCTTTGGGGGAGGATTAACATTGTTAATATGAACATACTTCAAGAATATTCTATCCTAATAACATGCTTATTTATGGATCCCCCTCAAATGGTTTAAAAAAATCCACAGCCTCCTGTCAGATTTCCTTTGGTTGGACAAACCTCAGAGGAGATCTTATAAAAAATTGGCTTCCCCCAAGCATTGTGACTGTTTGAGGCTCCCTCATTTTACAATTTACTGCTTGGCCAGCCATGCCAGTAAGTACTTCCGGTGGCTTGCTCCGGACCCCCAGACCAATTTTCTACTTACTCTCCTATTTGGCTGGAGCTGGAGCTTGAACTTATACAGAGGGCTGGATTGTCCCCCTCTTTCTTTGCTTCATACTTCTCTAAAATCCCTCCCTGGGGGCCTGAGAAACTCTGTTATATGTATTTCATTTCATGTCCATGCTCAACTGTGTTCTGTGATGAGATACAATTATACCAGAGATGTCATACAGCCTATTTTTCAGAATCCTAATTTTAAAATTGGAGGTCAGCTCATAAGTGATGCCTGGCTCCCCAAGTTGGCTAATGCTAGGGTATGCGACCTGCTCCACCAAGGGATTTTGGGGTCCTCCAAGGATATTATGGCTTCCTATCGATTAGGTACCATGGCCATTTTTAAGGTATTTCAATTGCATCACACTTTAATACATTGGTTTGGGGTGGGCCACTGGGAGGTTAATCAATCAGAGTTTTTCCAGTCTATTCAAGATATCGTTTTGAAACCTCATGTAGTTGCTAATTTATATTCCCTTATATTTCCTAAATTTTTTCCTGAGTTGGACAGGAAATCTCCCTATTGGGATAGTCATCTCTCTTCCAAGTCTTTCTGATGGTAGAAGATTTGGGGAGATTTATACACTTATATTTCCAATGATAGGCTGCATCTCATGCAATTTAGTATACTCAGTAATCTGTATTTCACACCTATGAAGCTTACTAAAATGGGTAGAGTGTCCTCCCCTCAATGTACTAGACCTTGCCAATTGGATGGTACACTTATGCATATTTTCTGGGAGTGTTCTAAGGTTGTCCCTCTTTGGCATCTCATCAAATCGAGAGCGGATCCCCTTTTAGGCATTAATGGACTTTTCACTCCAGAGGTTTGTATAATTGGTGAGTACAGTGCAGTTTCTGTGAAGAAAAGAAAGAAGAAGATATTATATGGCTCTGATTTCCTTATCTGTTAAAAAGGTAGCTTTATGTCATTGGCTCGACTAGGCTCCTCTCTCATACCAGGAATGGCTGCAACAGTTACTTCTTAACCTCCAGGTTGAGCTTATGGTTGCAAGCCTTCGTAACAGACCCACATCCTTTGCTAAGAGGTGGAGCAGGTTGCAGACTTTAGAAACATAAACTTTGATGGCAGATAAGGACTGCTTGGCCCACCTAGTCTGCTCATTTCCCTACCGATTGGATAAGCTGCAGATCCTAGTCAACCAGCAGCCTACTTCTTTCTTACCCCTCCTACCCCCCCACTAGAATTGCCTTATGTCAGTCCCATGCATTCTTGAATTCCCCCAATGATTTTGACCCCACAACCTCCTCAGGAAGGCTGTTCCATGCATCCACAACCCTCTCTGTGAAAAAATACTTCCTCACATTGCCCCTGAGCCGTCCACCCTCTGTCTTCAAATTGTGCCCCCTTGTTCTTGCACATCTTTTTTTCTGAAAGATGCTACCCTCTTGGACTTTGTTGATTCCCTTGAGGTATTTTAAAGTTTCTATCATGTTCCCCCTCTCCCTCCTTTCCTCGAGGGTATACATATTAAGCTTCTTTAGTCTCTTTCCATATGGCTTCTGTTGCAAACTGTGCACCATTTTAGTTGCCCTCCTCTGAACTGCCTCCATCCTGTCTATGTCCTTGTGGAGATGGGGTCCCGAAAACTGCACGCAGTACTCCTGATGGGATCTCATCAACTGTTCGTATAGAGGGATAACAATTTCTTGCTTTCTATTGGTGATGCCTCTCCCTGTGCATCTCAGAATCCTCCCAGCCCTCCTTACTGCCTTCACACATCGCTTGCCTACCTTAAGGTCATCTGATATGAGTACCCCCAGGTCCCTTTCCATTTTTGTTGTTATATACACTTTAGGCTTCTCTTTCTTTGATAATCTCTAATCTTTATTATATATGTGGGCTACTTCAGCTTTTGCTCCCCTTTTCTCTTTGATAAGACTTTTTGGTGGTTCATTGTTTTTTTTTTCAGGTGTATTGATGGGCTCCTTCTGAATGCATCTTCCATATTTTATCAGTCACTCTGCCAGGGTGGGATGGGTGAGTGAGAGGTGGATTTGGTATGTATATCTGTAATGTTCAGTTATTTGGTTCTGCTATGTTATTCTTGTTCTTAAGAAAGTTCATAAAATTTCAGAAAAAAAAAGAACTGTTGCATGGTTGCTGTTCACTCTGCTGGTGTGCTGGAAAATATGATGAACTCCCCAGTATGGGCCAGCAGGGCATCTAGGAACTGGCCCAACAGCCACGAGGTGGCTGATTGCAAGGTACCAGTGGTGACCCCCACCGGCGTCTGGAATGTTCAGGTGGTCAGGAAGCACAGTGCAGCCATCACCTTGAGCTCTACAGACATCACATCACTGTGCTGGGTATCTGTCCAAGCTGGTAATACAATAGCTCACACAGCTGCTTAAGCATGGGCCTGTTGAGCCTGTACTGGCCCATGATCTGGTCATCATTGAGGACTTTTTGTGACTAATGGATGATACTGTCTGTTTGCAGCATAGCACCTCCATGGCTTGTGCTTCAGCCCAGGGTGGCCACTGGCCCGCTTCTCATCCTCCATGGTCTGCTGCATGAAGTACACTATGTGTGCTGCCATGTGAGTCATCTTGGTGTGTGGCCTGCAGTGTCTTCCTCCACCTCTGAGGTTTTCCTTCACTAAAGATGGCCTTTTCATAGGCAGTATTTGCACAGCACTATGTGGCCTGAGCAACCAATTTGGGCAGTGTTACCATGCTGAATATCATGCTGCGTACGTTATGCAAGGTACTGCGCCCCCCCCCATTTGGGTGCTGAATACCGCTAATAGTGCTCACAGCGATGCTCTCTGAATATGGGATTCCAGGGCTATAAAATGTATAATGTGGGAGCAAACACTTTGAACCCAGTGCATCTTGAGCACCCAAGAAAAAAAAATTTTTAACATAAACAGTGTATTCAGGTTAGTGCATTAGTTTTGCAGTAAATATTCAGTGCTTGTTCAAGATGGAAAAATCCATAATATGTTCTTCTATTTTCTCCAGGAATCCCTGGGCTCCATGCCCCACTCACTATTGTATATACTCCTCACAGACTGCCACTTAAGCTTTCCAATTCCATCTGAAGTGAAATGTTGCTAAACAACAAACTGGCAACGTGTTTGCTGAATAAAAATTTCATCACTGAGAACCATACAGTCAGAATACCCCTTTGATATTTACCCAAAGCAGGTCTCAGATTACCAAAAATTAATTCCTCATATGAAATAGAAAAAAAACAGAGGCTCTTTCCACATCCCTGCTACATGTGCTCAAAACAACTGAATATAAGGACACTTCAGGAACAAGTGCTCCTGAGTTTCTGAACTAGCAGCACATCCTATTCTCAGACAGAACTGTCCTCTTCCCCTTTGTGTTTCCTATTATTCCTAAGCCCCCCCCCATTTCCAATGGCAGCTTAGCCATAGCATATCCCACATTCTGGGAGTGACTCTCCTAAATCAACAACAGTAATAGTCGTCCTGGTGCTGCTGAGGGTTGAAGTGTTAGATGCCACACCTAGCGCCACGCCGGCGACCCGGATTTGGTGATGGACTCAGGTTGCCGGGGGTTGAAAGGGGAAGGAGGACAGCTCTCCTCTCCCTGAGGAGGGCTCCAGGGTTGCTCGGTGTCCTGGCAACCCCCGATGGAGATTGGGAGGTACTGCAGGTACACTAGCCAACATAAGGGGCAGTGTGTGGCAGATGCCAGCAGGACAGCCACGTGCAGGTGTCATTGCACACCGCACTCCGAGGGGAGAAAACAAAAGAAATACCCCTGATGGCCGGGTGAGGTGATGGCTGGTCTCCAGGGGTCGATGCCCACATGCTCAATGCCGGCCACGAACCTGACCCTATCCCCTGGGGATCCTTGGCCTCCTCCTTCTGTGTGTGTCCAATGGGAGAGGAGGAAATCCTGATACCGATGTCTCAGTTGGGTAAGTGGTTCACGTGAGAGGTTAGGGGGAACACCGAGCGAGCCAGCCTGAGAGATGCCCCAGAGCAGCAGGTGATAAATAGAATATAAAAAAAAACATGTTCAGAGTAAGGTGCTGGTTGGAAACTGAACCTGAACAAAAAACAGGGGGGAACGAAACAGTTGTACTGACTATGGTGGTGTATAAACCCTTCCTGGAAGTCATTTTCAGCCTCTATCCATGACAGTTTCCAAAGTCCAATTTTTGTCATCAAAGCATTCAAATATTCAGGATATTAGGATGAAACCACAGATCATGATCACCTATATTTATCTTGTTTCCATTCCTGGAGAAAGGGCTGCTTCTATCTGATAACCACATGTCCCAATCTGCACAAGTATCCCTGAGAAATCCTCAAAAAATTGTGTGCAAAAAAAGTACTATAAAAGGCAATAGGATTTAACATACCTAACCCAACCTCCTTAACTGACATTGATCTTTTTCTGTTATTGTCTATTTTTCTGTTTCATTGTAATATTGCATTTAATAGGTTTGACCTATTTCCCCATATCACAGAAAACAACTATAGATTCTAGTTTCCTATAAACATGGTGGTGTAAAAGTATAACTGACAAATAGAAAAACAGGAACAATAAAGATTTTCACAATGTTATCTCTTTCCTTCTCTGAAAAATGCCAGAATTTCCTCATGTCAACATTTACTTTACCTTCAGCTATTTTTTCAATCTCTTTTTAAGTTTCTTTTATCTGAACTACTGAACTGAATGCCCAAAATTCTAATGGGCTCTGATGTAATTGCCACCCTTCTCCACCAGGGGAGATCCAGGAGTTGAAGCAGAATCTAATCTATGTCCGACACATTTATTCTTATTTATCAGGGAGCCAGAAATCTAGGCAAAATCATCTAGACTGGAAAAGGCTTTGTTATAAGCTCCTTCATCCCCAACTAAAAGAAACAGTTTGTCAGCATATGACAAACCTTTTGGTGTCTGTAAACCACCAAAACATTCAATGCACTTTGAAACAGTATTCTGACTAGATTGCCAAAGAAGAGGATCTATGTCGAATACATACAGGAGGGGATTTAATGTGCACCCTTGCCTTACACCCTGGAGGACCGGAGTGTGACCCCCAATCCATCTATTCACATTTGGAAACACCCCAGCCCCTTTTATTATATTATTGCTGTTACTACTTGATAGTGTACTCCTTAGTCTACTATATTCCTCTCTAAAAGTTAAGTAATGTAAAAAATGTATGCCTCCCATTCCCTGCAAAACTTCTCTACATCTCTGATATGAAATAAATTTCCCTTCCCGTAATAACTGATACCATCTTTGTATACATGAGCTCCTAATTTTTTTTAGCAATTTCTTTCTTCTCCCTTTTTCACTGTGTATTCCCTTTCCAGATGTCCAAGTAGAACCACTGTATTTATCCTTTGTTTTTTAAAGTTGTTTATCGTCTTAATCAAAAATCCCTCCAAAGTGGAATATATTTTGGGGATTTTCATCTTTTTTGTAATCCTCCAAATTATACTTTCTTTATTGCATCTTATCAGATCCTCACAAAATAAAAGTTCCCACCTCTTCTCTTGTTTCTTCAAAAAGGTCAGGTCCCACCATATTTTTACATGGTAGGTCACAGCATATCTTACTGGGTCTGGACAACTATACCTTCTGGTCTTCCTGGGCATAGTCAGTATTTCCCATGCAATACAGGGCTTCCCCCCAGAGAATGTCTTTAAAACTTCTTTTAATATTGTTGAACCAAGTAAGACTAGGGAAACCTATTACTGCTTGTATAACAAATATTAAATGAGACGAAGACATAATTTTTATTGTTTCTATTCTTCCACATGGAGATAATGATAATTTTTTCCAATTCAGTAATAATGATTCAATTTTAGATTTTGCATTCTTATAGTTATTTTGTGTAGTATCTTCTTGATTACTGTAAATATTAATCCCCAAATATTTAAAGTTATTTGCTATTGTAAAATTTTCTTTAATTACTGCATCCAAATTATATTTACCCTCAAAAATTGCATTATCACTGATTTTGCTTTATTCAGACTATATCCAGACACAGCTGCATATTTCTCAACCTCACCCAGGAAGAGCGGCATGGACTAATTTATCTTTGACATAAATAATAATACATCATCAGCAAATGCATTCATTTAAATACGTTTCCCCTCTATCTCCATCCCCTCAATTTTACAGTTTGTTCTGATATAATTAAGAAATGGTTCCAAACAAAGCAAGCACATTGTGGGAGACAGAGGGCAGCCCTGTCTTACCCCACTCATCATAAGCATTGAATCAAACAAATATGTGTTGACTGCAAATCTTACTGTTGTACCTTCATATGCAGTATGGCCATAATAGGTCTTAAAATAGAGTATGGTATACCCCATCCTTGTAAACATTTTTGCAAAACTTTTCAGTCCAAATAATCAAACGCCTTTGTAGCATCTATTGCTACTGCATATAATAACTCAGTATTGTTTTTTTGTTTGTTTGTTTGTTTGCAGTGTGTATAATGGCCTATACTTTTCTAGTGGCCTGGTACATGTTTCTCCCCTTAATAAACCCAAATTGATCCTGATGTATTTTGTATGGCAAAGACTCCTTAATTCTATTGATCTGTATTTTAGTAAACAGTTCATAGTCACAATTTAATAAAGCTATTGACCTCTAACTTCCAACTTTAAGGGGGTCTTTACCCTCTTTTAAAATTAGGACAGTCTTGGCTTCTTTCATTGATTCTGGTATTTCCCCTCCATCTCTTATCTCTTGGAACAATATTTTTAATTTGGGTACTAATAGTTCTTTAAATGTGTCATAAAATTCAGTAATAAACCCATTAAGTCCTGGGCTTTTATTCTTTGCCATTTCCTTAATAGTTCTCCTTATTTCTTCCTCTGTTATTGGTTCCTCATTACATTCCAATTGTTCTGCCTCTCCCTCCTTTATATAATTATCAAGCTCTTCTTCTGTTGCTCCTAACCTTCTCTGATAAATAATTTTGTATTCTTTCAAAATGATCTCTGCCAGTTCCAAATCTTTATTTATTTACTTATTTATTTATTGTCACGAAGAGCGACACATTAAGCTGCAAGCTTGTTTACAAGTGCAACCTGGGAGCACAAGGAAGCTAAGTGACTTGCTCAGGGTCACACAGTATGCAAGTGGGGGATGTGGGATTATATTTTTTATATTTATATTTAAACTTTATATTTTATTATCCCCTCTTGATCTTCTAGGCTACCTATGATATTTGTTTCTTTTTGGTTTTTTAATAATGTGGCTAACAATTTCCCTGATTTGTCCTCCTGAATATACTTATTTTTTCTTAATTTAGTTATATTATTTAGAACTTCCTTATTATTGGCCTCAATTTTTTCCAATTAGAATTTTTCAATTCTTTATGATACCTATCATAATCTTGTTGTACTAACCTATCTAGTTCTTGTAAGCGATTCTCTATCTTTTTCTTGTTGTTGTTTTTATTTAAAAATATAGCTTTGATATGATATAGAAACCCCCCTAATCACTACTTTTAAAGGATCCCATATTTTGTTATTAATGAATGAGGTGATTGATTAAATGTCCAATACTCTTTAATTGTTGCATTTATTTTATTAATGTAATTTTGATCTTTTAACAATTGTGAGTTTATTCTCAATGTTCTTGAATAGCTCCTATTTATGTCCTGGATTTGTATATCTATCTGGAGTAGAACGTGATCCAAAATTAGTTTAGAATGATGTTAAAGCAGTTGGATATGTTTAACTAAAATCTTTAGAAGTTAGAACCAAATCAATTCTAGTAAAAGTATTGTTCTTTTTATCTAGGTGAGTATAGTCCTCAATGTTAGGGTTTAATAGTCTCGATCCATCTAAAACTCTTATTCAATCATAACATTTCTTATTCATTTGGAATGCTGTTTATTAAAGGGGGCAGAATTTGACAATTTATTCATTAATGGATCTACCAGCACATTATAATCCCCTAGTATTATTTTCTTATCTGCTTCTACTTGTACTAGTCCTTTTATTATTTCTGCCAAGAATTCTTAGTATTGTTTAAAGGGGGCATAGACCGAAGTCACTGTTACTATAGTTTGAAGAAATTGTATTTTTAATTATTCTACCCTCCTGGTCAGAGTAAGTATCAATCACCTTAAGATGGGGTGATTTCCTTATTAGTATTTCCACCCCTGCCTGTTTTCTGGTACCTGTAGAGTAACACACCTTAGCAATTGAATTCTGTTTTAGCTTTAATATTTCTTGCTTATCTAAATGGGTTTCCTGTACAGCCATACAACCAGCCTTAGATTTCTTTAAGTAATTTAACATTCTTGCTCTCTTAATAGGTGAATGTTATCCACTGGTATTTAATGATACACATTGCAAATTTCTTATATTATCCATCATAACATTGTATAATAGTACCTTGTATGTATCTCATGTTTTTGCTTATTCCCCTATGTCTCCATGATAGGCTATATTGAGAACCCCCTCCTTCCCCAGCACCCCCAAAAACTCCCTTCCCTCCACAAAACCCACAATTCCCCTCCACCAAAAAATATGAGTTCTCCCCCCCCCGAGACCCAAACCAATCTTTGGGACTATCCCATACAGAAATTATTATATGAAATGTTTTCATGCTGCACAAACAAAACTGCCCATGCGATAGGCATGCTGCAAGCATGTTTTAAATGTTAAATTGGAACCAATTGCATGTATGTGACATGCATGTAACAAGAAAGTGTGGAAAGCATGCTTTTTATGTTAAATTGGAAAAGACTGCATGCATGTGGCATGCGTGCAGAAAGCAAGTGGTCACTGATAACTACACACATAAAAGTTAACTGACATGCTCAGGATCACACCATATACTGTACATGTGAGGGTTGATGAGATTCCATCCCAGGTCTTCAGGTCTCCTGGTTTGCAGTTCAGTGCCTTTAACCACTAAGCTGTACTGCATGAACACATATGGCTCACTTGTACTTTCATAAAAATCTGCATACATCTGAACGCGTGCAGCATGCTTATAGCCACAGTTATACTTTTTAGTTTTCTTGTCCTCCCTCATCTCAGCTGCACAGCTGAACTGTAGTACGTATACCAATGGGAACACAGGAGGTTCTTCCCACCCCAATGCATACACTTACCCACAAAATTACTCAATTACTTCTGTCTGGCCTGCACTCCTACTATTTTTTCTCCATAGTTTTGAAGTCTTCCACACAAACAGACCTTAAGGGACAAACACAAAAGTAGCAATAACTAAACACTCACATTCCTGGTCCCCCCCCCCACCATGCACATACACTGCAGAAAATGCTGCCATTCTGTTACAGACAACCCACCAAGTATAGATATAAGTTGAGAATCTCTTACCTGAGTACTAGGGAGCCAGAGGCAGGAGTCTTTAAGATATTATGTCCATGGCTCAGAGTGCTGGAGCAGTACCCCCTTGAAATTAATGGAGTCATTTTCTATTACTATTTTATACATTATGATGGTGAGCTGGAGAATAACGAAGGTCACTGTTCTACTAACAAGGCCCTTGTTTGTCGAGCTGTGGTCTTCAGTGTCTCCAACTCTCCATTAGTAATATATAAAATAGTAATAAAAAAATACCCCCATTCATTTCAATGGGGCACTCCCCTGCACTCTCCCTTGCCCTATGTCATAATGTGCCTGAGTGTGGGGATGTGGAGGTCAGCTTCACTGGGGGGGGCATAAGCCTGACTATAGTAGGGCTCCAATAGCGCATGCCATACCACTCAACTGTCCCTGAATGCAAGAGACAGACCTCATTTTACCTCTGAAAACTGCTCTGAACCTCATCCATCCTTCATGGAAAACATCCTGCTCACACAGAGGATGTCCTGTAAATTTAGACTTTATGGCAGGGGTGCCATTTCAGATTTCAGCAGGGGGGAGCCAACAACCAGTGGAGGCCAGGTGCTAGTTAGCCCCTAGGCAGCAAGCTCTGTAATATCTGGAACATCTCTAAAAGGTAAAACTTATTTGTTGTGGCTAAAAAAGATATTCAAATCAGGAAAAATTTAAATGTATGAGATTCATCTGTCTATACCCCGGAGCAGTGCATCAGATCTGGGCTTAAACCCACCCAGTTACTAACCAATTTTTTTTCCTGGCTGAAGTTATGAACCCCCCCTCCAAAGAAAAACATTCTAATTTCTCTCCCTGATTCTATTCCATTCAATACCCATTCCATATGGGTTGTGAAGCCACCCAAAGGCTCAGAAACATGAAAAACACATCAATATTTCAACCCTTCCTCCTTTCCCAATCCCCCTGTAAAAAAATAAATGATTTACTTTTACTTACCTGGCCATCTGGCCAGAACCTGCATCCTGACCCAGTGTGCCACCAGCCCAGTTTTCTGTTTGCTCCTCCTCCATCCTTCTGCCAGAAGCTGGATGCTAGAAGCGACCATCCCAGCTCCTCAACATGGTCCGCAAGCAAGTCACCTCACCAACCGAGCCCACCCAACCTGTGTTGCTTGTTTCTTGCTCGACTGTTGCTGTGGCTGCTGCTGCACTACACTAATCATGGCCTATGAAGGCTGCCTACACCTGGGAGGGGGAAGGGCAAACCATAACTTATGGTCCAGATTGCACACCATCTCTCACATGCAACTATGTTGGTTATTCATCATATCCTTTGTTCTGATTTACTTACTCAATTATGGTGCATGATGTGTGTTTTTCCACCTGGAATGTAAAGGGGATCAGAAATAAACTCAAACAGTGCAAGGTTTTAAAACACTTAAGTCTTTTACGTTCGCAAATCACTTTCATCCAAGAGTCACACTTGTTGGGTTCAGAGGCCCTGCAGATGAGAAGGCTTCAGGTAGGGAAAGTTTTTGCCACCCAAGGCTCTACCAATAGCAGAAGGGTTATGATTCTGATTAACAAAAGTATTGTTTTTGATGCGGAACAGGTCATTGGGGATCTGCAGGGTAGATATATATTAATTAAAGGGACTATTCATTCGGTCCCCCTCCTCCTTTGCAGTGTATATGGCCCTAACTTAGATGACCCAAGTTTTTTTACAAAGCTGATCTTGAGGATACTTCCCTTTCTTCCTACATTGATTGTCATAGGGGGCGACTTAAATCTAGTAATTGATTCTGAATTAGACCGATCACCTCCCCAAATCAAAGGGATTTCCCCCACACAGAGAGCCTTGCATGACCTGCTTGATCAGCTCAGTTTATGCAACATCTGGAGAGTATTGTACCCCAAAAAGAAAGAATACACCTTCATTTCTCCGGTTCATCATACGTTACCGCGTATAGACTATTTATTAATTTCACAGGCGCTTAACCCTGGAGTGTTGTCCTCCAACATTTTTCCCGGCTCACCTTCTGACCATTCCCTAGTCCAATTCTGCATAGCCTTAGCCATACTTTCAAAGAGAGACAGAAGATGGAAAATTAATGACCAAATCATAAAGAATCCTAAGACTGCTCAAAAAGTACAGGAACATATCGAGTTTTTCTTTACCACAAATAGATCTCCGGATGTTGCTTCAGATGTTCTATGTTGTGCCTTTAAAATGTATATTGGAGGTATTCTAATTACTCAGGCTACTGCACAGAAGAAGTCACAGGACGTGAAGCTGAAGACTCTGTTGTCTCAGATATGGGCAATTGAAAGCTCCCTTACTCCAAACACACCTGAGGAAGTTAAACATAATTTAACAGTCATTAGAGATCAATATTTGTAGATTCTTGGGGAGAAGGCTGCATTTTCCATCATATGTACCAAAGCCAAGTACATGGATCAAGGGGAAAAAGCCGGTAAACTCCTTGCCCTTAGGATTAAACAGCAGGAATCAGCAAGGTTTATTCCTGCTATTAGATCTGTAACAGATGGAATATTGAAAACCTCCCCAGAGGATATTTTGCATGAATTCACTGAGTATTATAAATCTTTATATCATAAAATGAATAAACCTCCTTCGGCTTCCATATTGGATGACTATTTTTTGCGTACTCATTTACCTGTTCTATCTGAAGCTCATAATAGTCTATTGCTGGCACCTATTTCTAGTCTGGAAGTTACTGAGGTAATAAAAAACTTCCCTTAGACAAGGATCCAGGTCTGGATGGCTTCTCAGCCTACTTCATTAAGAAATTTAAAGATTCAATTTTCCCTGTTCTTCTCTCTCTATACCAACATATTTGATCCGGGGTCCGTACCGATCCCACCCTTTTTGAAGCCCTAATAGTACTGATTGTGAAATCCGGAAAAGACCCAGAACTTGTTCAGAGTTATAGACCTATTTACCTTTTAAACCAAGACATGAAGATCTTAACAAAAATTCTAGCTGATAGGCTCTCTATCATGTCGCCAAACCTTATTGGAATGCATCAAGTGGGGTTTATGCGAGGACGCTCTTCAGTGGACCATCTCCGTACGCTTTCTCATGTCCTCTCAGCATCCAGGGATGCACAATTCCCAGCAGTCTTGATGTCCCTGGATGCTGAGAAGGCCTTTGATAGAGTTGATTGGAGTTTTTGTTCCAGGCATTAAAAGCTTTTGGTTTCCCATCTCAATTTCAGGACTGGATTGTTGCTATTTATCAAGCCTCATCAGCTAGGATTATGGGAAATGGAGCTATCTCAGACTCTTTCCCTCTGTATTCAGGCACCAGACAGGGATGCCCTCTTTCCCCCCTTCTATTTAACATTTACCTTGAGCCACTCCTACGAAATCTAATTGCTAGCACAAAAATACAGCGTATCACCATGTATGGTCAGGAAGTAAGGATTTTAGCATATGCAGAAGATCTTCTTCTTCAGCTCTCTCATCCAGATACCTCAATTCCTACAGTGCTCGAGGTTATAGAGAGTTACAGTTGCCTTTCTAATTACAGGCTTAACCTAAGTAAATCGGCTGTTTTCCCCTTGAATCACAAAGTTTTTAAGCAATCAGTTACTACCTTGGGTCTTAAATGGGTTCCAGACTCTCTTGAATACCTTGCCATTTCCCTTACCACAACTTCTCTTTCAACCATCAAGAAAAATTTCGACCCCCTCATTTTGACCGTCACGCATGATCTAGACAGATGGGATAAACTTCCTATTTCCCTCTGGGGTCGGATCAATCCGGTCAAAATGAATATATTTCCTCATCTCTTATATCCCCTCAATCTTCTCAATGTTTGGCTTCCTGGGGTATGGTTTAAGAGGTTACATCAACTCCTTACGAAATGTATTTGGGCTAATAAGCAAACAAGATTGGCATACAACAAGTTGGCTGCGCCAAAGGACAAGGGTGAGTTAAGACTTCCCCATTTGCATATGTACTACTGGGCCACCCATGCCTCTAAATATATTAGATGGCTTGACACAACTCCTTCATCTCCCTGTCCTCTGTGGCTTGAAATAGAGACTGCCATGATTCACTCTATAGGGATTGAACCCTCTATCCTCCTAACTTTAAAACCCTCTCAACTTCTCCCTAAACTAAAGTCCACAATAACTGAGCTATCCTTGCGGGTTCATCTACAGCTCTGTGTGTCCCTACAATACAGTCCTCTCTATGATCTTTCCCTATCTATCTGGAACTCTCCTTTGTTTGTGCTGGATGGTAAACCCATCTCTTCTACATGGTTACTGCAGTTGGGGATGGGTTCTCCATCTTTGTTCCCAAAGGATGAGAATGCTTGGCTCTCTATTTTGGATATTATGTCTAAATTTAATATTCCATCCTCCGGCTACTTTAAGGTATATCAACTTAAACATCTTCTCATTGAGGTCTTGGGCCACTCTCCACCGGCATTAAATAGTAAGTCATTGCATCAAGATTTCCTGGTTTTAAGTCATCCCCCTAAGGATATCTCTAAGATATATGCTACACTCTTTGAGTACTGTTTCCCACAATTTTTAGGCCCCACGGAATACTGGACCGGTCTGTTCCCTTCCTTAACATTAGATTGGGCCTCCTTGTGGTGTAATTGCCATTGTTTCATTACACAGAATAGACTCCGTCTTACACAATTTCATATATTGCACAACTTATACCCAGAAATGGCTAAATATGGTCTTATTGAGTCCAACCTATGTACTCGTTGCTCCTTGGAGGTAGGTTCATGCCTACACATTTTCTGGAGTTGTCCAAAAGTTGCACCTCTTTGGAGAACAATTTCAGCTAAGGCTGATCCTTTGTTAGGCATTTCTGATTGTTTTACCCCTGAAATTTGTATATTAGGGGATTATTCCTTGTTAAGAGTCACAAAACATAAATATTATATGTTCATTATTGCGGTGTCTGTTAAGAAACTTGTACTTAGGCATTGGAATAATTCAGAGGTGCTCTCTTACAATGAGTGGCTCAATGAATTATTGTGGAATCTTGGGACAGAAAAAGCCTGTGCTAATCTCCAGTATAGACTGCCTAAATACAATAGGAGTTGGATCCCCTTCACACCGTGTTTTCCATTGAATTTGTTTAAGAATATTGGTCTCATGGACTTAATTCTTACTGATGCCGTAAATTTGGTGGTTTGCCGGGGGTTGGGGGATTGGGTTTAAGGTGGGTGGCTGGGGGGGACAGACACAGTGTACTGGAAAATTTGTACAGTATGATTATTTCCTATGTTCTGTCTCCTTTATGTATGAAAAACTTTTAATAAACTTTAAATAAAAAAAAAGGCTGCCTACACCTCTGCCACTCCTGCTGCTAGGCATAGCTTGCTGCCACAGTGGGCCCATGCTGTTTATTTTTGTGAGGCAAGTCTAGTACAGTAAGTAGGTGGGCTAGTCTTGAGTTAGCTTCTAGCTCACCCCCTGCCCCTTCAGACACCAGGGGAGGTGGAAACTCACTAAGAGTAGACCAACAAGAATATGCTGCCACAACACTGCTATTGAGAGTTCAGTGCTCACTGACTCCTCCAAGCTCTAGTGTGCAACCTGTCTACTCTGTAGTGGGAAAGGCAGTGTACCACTTACATTATTCATGTGCTCTTGCTTGGCTGGAGATTCTCCGCTTCATGTGTGATGGTGCCACTGTTAATAGGAGGAGACAGTGGACAACACAATACAGACACATTTGAGTCAGGAGTGCACCTTCATCATGTGCACACTCAGGCCAGGAGGGCACTTATTGTGCAAAAGATTACATCCAAATTTAATGCCATTATTGGCATAAGAACAACCTAGGCACAAATGCGGGAGGGGGGCAACTACTCCCCTCTGCCCTGCCTTAATGGAACCCCTGCTTTATGGAAGTAATTCATTCTCAGGTGCTAATATTGGTGCAAGTAAATACAATGATTTCCACTGTGTTCTGAGGTACTGTATCTCCGTGTTTCAGGATGTGTCCTGATCATCATGAGGCTAAATGTCCCTTATTGTCCCTCATTTTGAGTGTCCATGTCCCTCATTTCAGTGACAAAATGTGAGGTATGGGGCATGATTTCAAGACCCTACTCAGCACAAAGAGTGCTGAGCATAGCCTAGCCATAGTGTACATGCTCCATACAGAATGACAAAGGGAAAGTAAGTGAGCCAAAACAGACATGGAGAAACACATTTGTAGCACTAAATATGCATAAGGGGACCTGCATAGCCCAAAACAAAAAGGTCAGGCTTCACAACACAGAGGCCCCTCTTTGCACATCTGGAATGGGGGATGTTGGCTGACTATATCCTAGGCATTTAATGCAGTAAGCAAACAATACTTTACAAATTAATGGCAATTCTGGGCTATGCAAGTCCCCTTATGCATCCACAAATGCAAACCACTCCCTTAAAGGAATGGTTCAAGAAGCAAACCTTGAGCAAGTTATCTCTGGGCCAACAAGACTGAACCACAAAACAGGGAATCATTCCACCCTCGACTGGGTGCTGGCAAGCAAACCTGGTAACTTACAGGCTGCAGGCACCTTATCGGATTCCTTAAGTGACCACTCCCCAATATTCTGCATCTGGAAAAATAGGGCTCCCAGGTTCCGTCGGTGAATCCTGGCTGCAAGGGAGTACACCCATCTATTACCCGAACA
The DNA here is from genome assembly GCA_016271365.2 of Neoceratodus forsteri. NCBI lineage: Eukaryota > Metazoa > Chordata > Ceratodontiformes > Ceratodontidae > Neoceratodus > Neoceratodus forsteri. The sequence continues at coordinate 296,896,140 of CM057452.1, read as the reverse complement.
ACTATCCAACTACCTAAGCAGCATAGTCTGGAGCCCAATCAAACTCCTCCCTTCACTGGACGAGGCTGTTGCCTTCTTTCAGCGAATACTCCGCACTGCAGCTGACCTATTCGCCCCCATGAAGAAACTCCGTACCAAGAGAAGCTGCTATAAGTGGATCACCCCTTCCTTGAAAACCCTAATGATAAACTGAGACAAGGCCTGGAAAAAATACAAGCTCTCCACCCTACCTGCTGACCTGTTGAGCTACAAAACTCTCAGAAACAGGTGCAAGCTGGCCATCAAAACAGCCAAAACGAAGTATATCACGGAACTTCAGAAAAAGAATCTAGGAAACCCTAGACTTTTCTGGGCACTCATAAATGGGTTATTAAAGGGGAACGGCAAGACTGAACATGGCCCCATCTAGGTAAATGGTCAACTAACAAACGACGACCCCCGCATTGCTATGGCACTCAACCACCACTTCATGAACCTTGACTCTTACAAGGCTGGACTACCTCCCCTCCACCCGGACCCTAACAGGCAGTCACTTCCTAACCTTGACCACCCAACCTTACACATCAGACTGGTAAAATCAAAAGAAGTTCTCTCATTATTAACGACTCTTAAAATCTCTGGCTCCGGGGGACCTGATGGGATTCGCCCCAGGCTATGGAAGGAAGGGGCCCATTCCCTAGTCGGACCCCTGACCTGACTCTTTAACCAATCCCTAAAAGAGGGCACAGTCCCTGAACAATGGAAACAGGCCTACGTGGTCCCAATCCACAAGGGAGGCCATCGGGAGTCCACTAGCAATTACAGGCCTATCTCCCTGCTTTGCACCCTGGCAAAGATACAAGAGAGGCTGATCTACCTGCAACTCCGTGAATACCTAGAGTTCTATCAACTTCTAGCACCCTCCCAGCATGGCTTCAGAACCAGGCAGGAGACGGACACTGCCCTCACCAAATTCTCGACTGCTGTTCTCTGAGAACTGGATAAGGGGACCCCTACTGGTGTGGTCTTTATCGACCTATCCAAGGCCTTCGACTTGGTCAATTACAATCTGCTATTGACTAAGCTGGGCAATGTAGGCCTTCACAGCCATTCTCTTATGTGGTTTGAAAGCTACTTAAAAGGATGCTCACAGAGGGTAAAATGGAAAGACTCCATATCGGAGCCACTCCCATTAATAGAGGGAATGCCTCAAGGGTCGATCCTTGGCCCCCTCATCTTCTCCCTTTTCACCAATGAACTCTGTGACCACTATGGTTGGAATTCTGTGGTCCAGTATGCGGATGATGCTGTCATCTATCAACCCTCCACTAATCTGGGAGACCTCAGCTCCTGGCTACAAGGAGACCTGAGTTCCCTCGAGCAATGGCTTGTCAACAACAGAATGGTCCTTAACACAAACAAGACCAAGGCCATGTTGTTTGTCCCAAGATCCCTTGGACATGATAGAAGCCAACACCTACAACTGACCTCTGCATCGGGCAGTAGGCTAGAGGTTGTGGCATCACTAAAATACCTTGACCTCACCCTGGACCAGGGATTCACCCTCAAGGACCACGTGGATGAAGTTACTAAAACTTACATGTGAAACTAGGCACCCTATACTGATTGAAAGACCAGCTGATACCTGAAGCAAGGGTCTCCATAGCCACCAGCGTCCTCCTCCCAACAATTACCAATGCGGCCCCAGTGGTCCAGGGAGTAGCCAGACTTGAGATGAATAGACTCCAAGTTCTATACAATAAGGTGGCTACGTTCACAGCAAACCCCAGGAACCATCACTGTGACACGCTATCCCAACTAAATTGGCTCTCCTGGCAAGCCTGTCTCCAGTACAACTTGCTTTGCCAAACCTTCAAGTTAATCAGCCCAACCCCAGCTTCTCGGGACTTATTGCACTAAAGAATAACCCTCAGCTCCTCCATACAATGGATGTGCTCCTAGCTATCCCTAGAGTCAGAACCAAGGTGGGGGGCAAGTCTTTCGCTCACACGGCACCCACCCTATTTAACTCCCTCCCTCCCAGAGTGCAGGAAGCTCCCTCTATCAAAAGTTTCTGCACAAGGCTTAAGGCTCATATTATGGCTACCTCCAAATGCAGCTGCTAGAGATACGGGTCTACCACATGGACACCTAAGCCTCACAGTCAGTTACTACCTACTGTGCACAACCTGTCTCTGAATTTGTGGTTCACCCCCTCTTTATTAGTATCAATACACATGCACTGCTGTAATGCTGATCTCAGCACATGTAACCAGCTGACTGTACACCTCTGTATAACTTGCATCATAATTGCATTTTCTACATTTACCGCATTGTGATGTATCCTGTTATGTAATCCCGGGTCGCCCCTGAAAAAGGGACCTCCGGGGCCCAGTGGGCTCACCTGGTCACCAAAATTTAATAAATAAATAAATAATTCAATGACAAAAAAAAAAAGCCATTAAACAAGTGGCAAAAGGATCAGAATTAATGAGTTTACCTAATTTTAATGGGAAATCAATGAAAAGGGTATTTTAATGGCTAATTGCTAGCAGTAGTATGAGAAATAGAAACTGATGTGTTTTTTAGATGTGATTACACCAGCTTAGTTGCTACACACATGGCAAGCATGCAACATGTGAACCTGATGTGATTTTTAGAAGATGCACCTATCAGCTTACCTGCTGCATGCATGTCAAGCGTGCAGCATGCAGTCCTGATTTACTTTTTAGACCTGGTTTGCTTATGTTCACTTTGTGTATGGGTACCACATGCAAACATTGTGCAACTAAACATGAGGCATACATTATGCATGTACAGAGCACACTTATATTTCTGTATTCCCCTTGTTTTTACTCTTACCTCTTCTTATCAAACTTTTTCTCCTGATCCAGAGAAAGCACCAGTCCTGTCAAATCCTCCTTCTGTTTATGAGAAAAAATTTCTTGAAATAAAATTAAATGGGCCTGGATTTTCCTCTCAGGCATGTTACAGGTTTGAGCAGGACTGATGATTATTTCCAGGACCAGATTCCGCTGTTTATCTGAAATTTTCATCAGAATTTTGAAATCAGCATTGATTTGCCTCCAGTTCTGTATCTTGCACTTAATTCCTTTTTAAACAAGCATTTGTCAATGCCAAATGTTGTCACACTGGCATTGGCTTTGGTAATGCATTTTGGGCAGGATGTGAAAAATGACAGCTGTACTGTTCATAAGGAGGTGTAAAAAAATGGCAGTGTTGAAAATGTGTCATGTAAATGTTGTAAATTTGCGAAGTTACAAGGGTGAGTGGGAAATGCACAATGCATGCTTGTAACACAGTCATTTTAAGGACTTTTGGCACCAAATTTTCAACATAGACATTTTAGCATCTCTGCTCATGTACAGTGTCACTGTCTTTCCTTACACTCTCCCAAAACTTGATTTCACACAGCAACCACGCTATTCTGTGCCGGACGTGCAAAAACACATTTTGGGCAGGATATGTAAAATGACAGCAGTACTGTTCATCAAGAGGTGTGGAAAAATACCAATGGTGAAAATCCAGAGTGAAAATATTACAAATGCACAACGTTATGAGCGTGTGTGCAAGTTGCACAACGCACGCTCATAACACAGTCATTTTAAGGAGTATCATCACCAAATTTTCAACATAGGCATTTTAGGACCGCTGCTCATGAACAGTGTCACGGTCATTTTCATAATCTGCCCCGAACCCTGATTTCCCATCAGTGCCATAGGAAGGCATTTTGGTGCCCTGGGCAAGAGACAAATTTTGCGCCTCCCCCCAGAAAAAAGCCAGGGATCTGGGGGCCACAAGCCCCCCAGAAGCTCTGAGGGGTTTACATGCTCTGTGGTGTGTTTTGGGGCTTTTCTTAAAGAAAAAGCATACTTTTGTTACATGTTCCCTACCCCTGATTTCAAAGAATGTTTTGCTCCCATGGAATAGGAGATGTGGGGGACTCTGGCTGGCTGGCTGCCTGGCTGGCATCAGAGCATGCAGCTACAATTGTTGTGGACAAGTGGCTGACCAACAATGCCAATCAATCACCAGCCCTATTTGTATTTTTGAAATATACTGGGAAAGATTGCTACATAAAACATGGGATCTGGGGGCTGCAAGGCCCCCAGAAGCTCTAAGGGGTTTACATGCTCTGTGGTGAGTTTTGGGGATTTTCTTGAAGAAAAAAATTTACTTTTGTTATGTGTTCCCTTCTCCTAATATCAAGGAGTATTTAATTTGCTCCCATGGAATATGAGATGTGGGAGACTCTGGCTGGCTAGCATCAGAGTGTGCAGCCGCAAGTGGACAAGTGGCTGACCAACAATGCCATCAACCACCCACCCTATATTTCAAGTTCAAGTTCAAGTTTCAAGTTTATTGCAGGAAAGACTCCACTGAGCAAGCTCATTCACAAGGAGGTCCTGAATCATATGCATATACAATACATAATTACATAGGAGATATACAATGTAGGACAATAGGTGGATAATTATATACATTTAGGAGGTATATACAATGGACATTCTTATACTATAATGCTGTACATTTCAGAGTTAGCCTAGTCCTATGTTATGTATCACTTTTCAGTTTATACAATAGAGGGCCAGTGGATACATGGGGAACTGTTTAGGCATTGGGGTCTAGTTGCATCTACATATGTCTTTTATTTTAGAGATTGCTAATGTTTTGAAGGAGTTAGTTGATACAGTACTGGTTAGCTTCAGCATGGTTTGGAGTTGATTCCAAATATTTGGTAGAGTGTATAAGACAGCCCTTTGTCCGGCTGCAGTACGTGTCCTGGGAATATCTAGTAGGACAAGGTTGGATTTCCTTAAACAGTAGGTGCTGTGCGAGATATTTGTAAGTGTCATCAGATATGCTGGCAGTTTGTGAAGTAGCAGTTTGAGGGTCCACATGCCAGCATGGAGGAGACGTCTGGTGGTCAGGGAGGACCAACCAACTGCTGCATAAAGGTCACAGTGACGGGTCCTATACACCAAGTTGGTAATGAAGCAAAGAGCACGGTGGTATAGTACGTCTAGTTTTGATAGGCTCAGGGTTGGGGAGGATATATAGATAATGTCTCTGTAATCTAGCAGGGGAAGGAAAGTTGCTTGGACCAGTCTTTTATGGATTGCGAGAGAAAAGAGGGTCCTATTTCTGTAGAAGAAACCCAGGCATGTTTTAAGCCTCTTTAAAAGATCCTCGATGTGGTCATGGAAGGAGAGCTTATTGTCTATCCACATACCTAGGTATTTGAATTTGTCTACGACTTCCAAGGGTTCACCTAAAGAGGTTACCACAAAGTTTTTAGTTGTGAAAGGTAGGGGATCAGCCATGGCAAGTCTCGAGAAAATCATAGTTTTAGTTTTTTTGGCATTTAAGAGCAACTTGGCATGGATAAGGTTGCTATCTAGCTGAAAGAAGTCAGCTTGGAGTGTTTTCCTGACTTTAAATAAGGGTGAGCCGGTTGTGTACAGAACCGTATCATCTACAAAGAACTGTATGCTGGATGTCTTTATGTGGGAGTCAAGGTTATTAATGTAGAGGGAGAAAAGGATTGGTCCCAGTATGGAGCCTTGAGGGACTTCTCTGGTGACTGGAAGTGGGGCAGATAGTAGGCCATTGGCCTTGACTTTTTGTATCCTTTCTGTGAGGTAACTGGTAAATCACTGCAAGGTGGTTGGAGTGGCACCTATGTGTGCAAGACAGGAGATTAGGAGGTGATGGTCTACAGTGTCGAAGGCCTTGCTAAGGTCTAGAAAGACTGCACCAGTGACCTTCTTGGTGTCCATTGCATGGATCCAGTCATTAGAGACTTTAGCCAGGGCTGTGATTGTACTTTGCTTCAACCTGAAACCAGATTGTGCCGGGTTTAGTAGTGAGTGTACTTCGAGGTGATTATTTAGTTGATTGTATATAAGTTTTTCCAACACTTTGGATAGTACAGGCAAGATAGAGATAGGTCGGTAACTGTTCAGGTCACAGGGATCTCCTGATTTAAAGAGTGGAAGAACATGGGCAGATTTCCAGCAGGAAGGAACAGTGGCTGTGGTAATAGACAGGTTGAAAATGTGAAGGATGGGAGCTGTGAGCTGGGCATAGCCTAGCTGTATGAAAAATGACTCCAGGCCATTGGCCCCTGCACTTTTCTTGGTGTCTAGGCTAAGAATGATGTCTTCAACTTCTTTATAGCTAATCTGACACAGCTGGAAGGGTTGAGTCGGAGTAACATGCGTAGAATCTGGTTTAGTGTGGCTGTTTGCTCAGCTAGCGTATGGGGATGAGTTGAATGCCAATCTGGCTGTGGCAAAGTGAAGGTTAAGTTCTTCTAGGATTTGCAGTTTATTTTCAACTATTCGATCCTTGGCCAGAATCTTGGTGGGAAGGGAAGGAGCAGCCGTATGGCCTTCAATAGATTTTAGTGTCTTCCAGATTTTTGGGGAGTTCCCTTTAGCCTGCTCCAGGGTGGAGATATAGAAATTTGCTTTAGTGGTCCGTACACTTTTAGCACAGGCATTTCTGGCAGTTCTAAATGCCTACCAGTCTTCCAGGTTCTTTGTGTGCCAGGCCTTGTATGCATTAAATTATCTGTTTATCATCAGCCTAGTAAGACAGCAGCACCAGGCAGTGGTAGTAGTGGTCCTGGTACACTGTACTTCCCTGGTCGGGTGGATCCCTCCAGTTTTGTTGTGAGGAAGTAAGTCAACAACTGGTCTCCAGTTACTGACTCACTTCCTCCCAAACAGAACCGGGAGGGACCCACCCGACCCGAGAAGTACAGTGTACCAGTACTACCGTGTACCACTGGGCTGGCGCTACTACCCTCTAGGCTGATGACAAACAGTCAGAAAACTTAATTACTGTAGTCAGGTGACACTGTCACCACACTAGACTGAAGTGACTACTGGACTGGCTGGCTTTCTCTGGGACTGGGCCGGCCAGCCCAACGGACGGTGATAGCCAATTGTGTACAGTTACAGCATTATTCTGCTGTCTGCTCAGCTCCCAGAGAAGCCTATTGTACCTATGTCTTAAAGAGACAAAACAGTGTTCTTCAATAAGCCTGCTACCCCATACAGTACAATTACATACTACTTCATCATGACATGCCTCATTTCCCCATGACCCCATGAGCACTGTCTGCAAATTATACTGCATGACTGATGACTTCATGCCATCCTTCCCAGCTGACTGGTCCCCCCAGTCAGCAGGGAAGGATGCCATCATGCATGCAGTGTAATTTGTAGACAGTGCTCCCCCTGGTAAGAGTACCACATCATGACATAAGGCACATAATATGGAAAATAATCTCATTAATCTGTGAATGAATAAATTCCTTATGACAGGACAGTGGACTAGAACAGGCTTGACTGATACACACACAGACACTGTAATTTGTTGAAGTAATAAAAATGCTATTTCCCATTACATACATTCAAAGCCTTTGAATGTATATCTATACATTTAAACAAAAGACTCAAGGGAAAGGCATTTTTATTACCTCAAAAAAGTTGTGTTCTGTTCTGCTGTTTTGTGCTTGTGCCATGGCCCATAACCATCCATAATAACGTTTATTTGCTAATATTCATTGGGTGCCCTTTACTGCCCTAACCCCCAGCTCTGGCTAACAGCCTGCCTATCACTGTCACATGGTTTTATTTATTTGCTAATATTCACTGTGTACGCCCTTCACTGCCCTAGCTCTGGCTAATAGCCTGTCTATCACTGTCACATCACAGACTGTAGACATCCTGATTCTATCCTGGGCATTCCAACTTTAAAATGATGGGTAGGGGTTGCTGCCTGCCTGCCTTAGTGCCTTGCACTTAGGCAAGACAACCCAAAAGCCAAAGTGATTCAGCACTGTCAGCAGGCCAGTTATTTATTTGCTAATATTGTGTGCCCTTTACTGCCCTAGCTCCTAGCTTAGACTGCAGACATCCTGATACCATCCCGGGCACTTCCACTTTAAAATGAGGGGTAAAGGGGTTGCTGCCGCCTGTCTGCCTTAGTGCCTTGCACTTGAAGACAACCCAAAAAGCCAGTGATTCATCAGGCCAGGCCAGCAGCCTTTAAAAACCACCTACAGTACTACTACGGTACGGGCCCACTGCCCGGCCACCCACCAGCTCATCCGCCACTCCTGCCTGGACTTTAGGAATTAAAGCAGTGCCAGCTGCAGTGTGGTTTGGGAGCTTGTGTGCCTGAGACAGGAGCAATCCGAGCAATTTGGCAAGTAAAGCAGACAGAAAGTTAGTAGTCAAGGCAAAGGTAGGAGCTCCAGTTTGTCTGAGCAGTGCATTTGGACTAAAGGTGTAACGGAGATGGAGAGAGTCTGACTTTGCTCAGCCTCTCTCAGTCTCCGTTACACCATTAGTCCGAATGCACCACTCAGACAAACTGAAGCTCCCGCCCTTGTCTCGACTACTACTAACTTTCTCAGCAAACACACAGGGCAAGGCATGTCTCTGTCTGAGTGACAGAAAGTAATGTAATGTATTCTTTGTTCTTTTCTCCATCATTGGCGAATCCGATTCGATCACAGTCAAAAACCACTAAACCAGCAGCAGGGAGGGAGCAGGCATCTGCCTGAGACTTAAGCTAAGCCTGCCTGCTGCAACACCAGAGACAAGACATTTTTTTTTTCAATAGGAGGACAACGGCCATACAGATGGAGAATTCCTGCCCTTAACAGTCAGGCAGTTTTTTCAATGTGAAAGGTTAAATACATTTAAAAGCTCCTTAGCTGCTGCCTGCCCCCCCGACCGATTGACAGACTAGTCTAGAAAAATGATGCTGCCAGTGCTTTAATTTCATTTGATTCATTGCTTATCCTTACTTACATACAAATAAAATCCCATCAAAGACTCCAAGACAAGTCCTCCTGATCCTGACCCCTCCTTAGTCACTCACTCGGATCTACTATTCTCTTTCGCTGTTTTTTGTGTTTTTTTTCTGTTTCTCATCTCTCTTTCTAACTACTACTGCCTCACTCTCTCACCACATGCTCTGCAAGTCCGCCCATCCCTTTTACAGGGCCATGGTGGCATGGGCACTACTGCACCATGTGATTTGTTTGCTTGAGACAGCAAGGACCATGTGACCATCCCCTCACCCCCTCACACTGACTGGTCCTCTGCCGATGCGCCTCTGCTGTCGGCATTAGTTATTACACTTTTTAAAAAAAATTTAAGCTACAGCACACAGCTGTAACATGTGGAGGTGAATCAATCAGTCAGGTTAACTGCGCCCCAGGGAAGCATGCACCCGAGGTGATTGCACCACCCGGCCCACCCTTCCTACGGTACTGTTTCCCATTGCGACCGAGCTATTGTGCGCCGGAAGTGCAGTAACACATTTTGGCCAGGATGCAAAAAATGACAGTTGTACTGTTCACAAGGAGGTGAAGAAAAATGACAGTGTTGAAAATCTGGCATGAAAATATTGCGAATTCATGAAGTTACAAGCGTGCATAGCAACTGCGAAACGCACGCTCGTAACACAGTCATTTTATGGAGTATCATCACCAAATTTTCAACATAGGCATTTTAGGACCTCTGTTCATGAACAGTGTCACTGTCATTTTCATAGTCTGGCTGGAACACCAATTTCCCACAGCAACCGCGCAATTGTGCGCCGGAAGTGCAGAAACACATTTCGGCCAGGATGTGAAAAATGACAGCTGTACTGTTAACAAGAAGGTGTGTAAAAATGACAATGTTGAAAATCTGGTGTGAAAATATTGCGAATTCACTAAGTTACGAGTGTGCATAGCAACTGCGCAATGCACACTCGTAAAACAGCCATTTTTTGGATTTTTTTCACCAAATTTGCAACATAGGCTTTTTGAGAGCCCACCTCATGAACACTGCCACTGTCCTTGCATTAATCAGTCCCGAAAGGTGATTCCACGCAGTGACTGTGAAATTGCCTTTCAGGACTGATTAACATCATAAGAGTGACAGAATTCATGAGGAGGGGTCCCAAAAACCCCATGTTGAAAATTTGGTGCAATAATTCCAAAAAATGCCTGAGATATGCATCAAAGTTGAAAAAACCCTATTTATTACATTTTACAGCTTACCGGCATTTCCTCAGTTCGAGGTCGGCTTTGAAGAGTGCAGACGTGTTCCCGGTCCACCGAAGAGCATCGCGCCAGACTCTGGAGGTAAGTATGGGGTGAGGGGGTGTGGGGAGGCAGGGTGCACAGTGGGTGGGTGCGGGTGGTGGGTAGGGAGACTACGAGGGACCATTTTCTGTTTACAGGTGTGAAATAAAACATTGCGGATGGTCTTCTTTTGTTACTGGTGTGTTTTTTTTGGGAGGCTACAGTAGCCAATGGAGGATTGGGCACCCCCTTGGCAAGCAAAAAAGAGGGGGGAATACATTATGCCGACTTGGAGTGGGCTCCCCCATCGGTACATAGGTGATGGGAAGGGTAAGCTGACCGGGGGATTGGGCACCCCCGAAGTCGGCAGTTTAGCGGCCACTGTGCCACCATGTTTGAAGCTAGGAAGCACGTAGGAAGAGTCCAATGCATGTGATGAGCTTTGCTCGCATTGCAGCAGACCTTTTCTTAGATGTGCTTCCCACATTAACTATGCATGGTGTGGCACCGGCACGCAGGCTGATTGGGGAATGAGGGATGCACCTACTGGTGCGTGTCCTGCATTCGCCCAACAGTGACCACACCTCCAAATCTCCACTGCTGCAAGATGTTGGCTGTGCAAGCATGCCAACATAAAAAGAAACTCATCAAGGCTTTATTATTTCCTTCAGAGGCAGTGTCTTACTTCAGGCAAGTGTTAGATATATCTGCCAGATCTGAGCAAATGATGCTCCTCATAGCCATATACCATTCCACCACAATGCCATCCACTCCTGGGGCCATCTCTGCATTAGGATATTTAATAGCAGTTTTAACCTCATCAACTGAAATAGTTTGGATCAAATTTTTACACCACTGGGACTTCCAACCTGGGACAGAGTAACCCTTTTTAGAAACTCTGGTTTTCTGGCTCATTAGTAAACATCTTATTCAAGGTCTCCCAGACATCTTGATTTACTCTGTCAAGAAAGCCTGATTTAGTATTGAAAATATGACCTGTTGAGTTATTCACTTGCGACATTATCCTATGTTTTATCCTGGTAGCACAGCTGTCAAAGGGGGTGCTCAAAGGCTGTTTTCCCTGAGTGCTATACCTCTGCTCCACTAAGAGAGAAACAGCTCTGTCATATTGATATTTCTTCATTTCAACCTTGACTTGATTAATTTGGGGTCTCAAACACAGCCAGTTTTCATGAGCATATGAAATGAGCTCATGGAGTTTTTATTGTACATTAAAAAGTCTGTAGTACCTTTCTCTGGTAACAGACTTACTCAAATTCTGTAAAAAGGCTCATACTGTAACTCATTCTTCATACATTCCTACCAGTAGAGACAGGAATCATACATACACTTTACTGTGCTCCGATCCATGTAAAATTCCTTACTCACTACTCTTACCACATTATATGTCAATAGATTATTTTTTATTTATTTTATTTATTTATTGAGTTCTAGGATTAAAAATACCTTTGAACAATAGGTTCATTTACAAAGGTTCTGCGTCAGATACAATTTTGGACATAACCAACAAAAGTGGGACAGATGCAAAACAATGTATGATTGCATTTAGAGAGATTACAAACATTGATCAAAAAATATTGATGCTAATATTTCTTTTCATTTTTATTGGTTATACTGGAAAGGCATGTGAGCATTGTTGCCCATTTACACAAGGGTCCAGATACATACAACCAAACATGAGACATGATATAGGCTTAAACATTTAACTAGCAGAGAGGGTTAATAAAATGGTATGCAAATTTAGGATAAAATAGACTAAAGGGAAAATCATGAACTAGCCTTGGCGAATTAACAAATACAAGGTGAAATTAAGCATTCAGTAAGGGTTTAACAATAGTGTAATATAACCATGGGAAACAAAACAATTTAAGTGCAGTCTACAAACTAGCCTCAGTGGATTAACAATACTACAAGTGCTAGAAAGAGAGGGTAAGTGCCTGAGGTAGATAATCAGAGAATGCGGGGGGAAGTGCAGAACGGGAGCCAGATTAGGGCTGTGAGCAGGTGCAGGTGGGATAGAAATGTCTCCTGATATTGTGTTTGAAGGCATTTGTGGATGGACAGAGTTTTAGTTCCAGAGAGAGACAGAGAGAGAGAGCTTGGGTCCCATAAAAGAGAAAGCTTTCTGGCCTTGAGTGGTCTGGCAGAAAGGAACAGTGAAAGAGAGAGTGGAAGACAGTCTAGTGGTCCTAGTGGTGGTGACTGTCTGGAAGAGAGAAATGATGCAATCAGGGAGCAGTCCACAGGAGACTTTAAAGAAGAAGGTAGCCATCTTGCAGCTGAGGTGGGCCCCAAGGGAGGGCCAACTGGTGAGCTTATAAAGGTCACAGTGGTGTGTGTTTAGGGAGACCAGAGGTAAAGCAAATAGTGTTATGGTAGGAGCTTTGAAGTCTGGAGACATTTTTGATGGAGAGGCGGGGGAGGGAGACAAGTGAACCATAGTAAAAGACAGGAAGGAGGAAGCTGGAGACTAATATGGATTTGGATTCCCTGCTAAGGATATGCTTGGTTCTATGGAGGATACCGAGGTGTTGGTGGGCTTTTCTCATTGTGAGGCTAGTGTGAGCATTGAAATTGAGGTGGCCATTCAGGAGTAAGCCAAGATATCAGAATTCACAGACTCTTTCAATGGCGTTACCATGGTTGTCATAGAGGGAAAGGTCAAAGCCAAGGGGTTTGTGGGGGCTGGAAAAAAACATGAACTTAGTTTTCTTGGAGTTGAGTACAAGACTTTTGAATGTGAACCAGGTGTGAAGTCTGCTAAAACCAAATTGGAGTTTGTTAATGAGAGTGTTAGGGTTTTTGTCCTGACAGAAAAGGGCTGCATCATCAGCAGACAGTATGAGTTCTGAGGTGGTGCAAATGTCAGGCCAGGAGGTAACAACCAGAGAGAAGAGAAGAGGGCCAAGGATGGACCCTTGGGGGATGTCGTGTTTGATGGGCCAGGATTCAGAGAGGACACCGCCAATAATAGTATGATGGGATCTGCCCATTAGGTAATCCTTGAACCAGAGGAAGGTCTTGTGGAAGATTTGCACCTGTTCCTGATGGTTTTGAAGTCTTGGAGGAGTTGGGGGGGTTTGTGTTTTCTGTATAACTTCCAGGCTCAGTCCCTATTCCTCATTAGTTTGAGAAGCTCAGGGGTGACCCATTCTTGGCTAGAATCCTTAACCTGGATTTTTTTAAGTGGGATGAAACAGTTGCAGAGGGCAAGGAACTTATTGCTAAAGGCTTCAAGCACGTTGCAAATGTCAGAAATGTTTTCAGTGAAGGACCAGTCTTGGGCTAGGGCAGCTTTGGAAAACTTGGTGGCATCCAGCTTCTTCAATTGCTTGGTTTGGATGAATTTGTGTGGGCAGGGTTTTTTTTTGTGGACCATCAGCAAAAGACAGCACAGTGGTCAATGACTGAGTCGGGAAGAACTCCAGAAGTGGTGACATGGGAGTGGTGTGAGACCAGGACCCAATCAATGAGGGACTGAGATCCAGTTTTGTAGTTGATTCTGGTAAGTTCAGTGATGAGCTGGTGTAGGCCAAGACCTAGTATGGATTTCTTGGTGGAGTCACAGTGAGGGGACAGCCAGTTTAGGCTGAAATCCCCAGGGATGATCCAATCGTTCCATTGGGGAGGGAAGGAGGTCTTGATATCGAGGAAGAGGTCAAGATCATGGGGTGAGGAGGAGGGTGGCAGGTACACCACACTGACTGTGACCATTTTATCTGCCCTGAGAAGGAGGAGGTTAATCAAGATGGTCTCAAAAGGAGGAGGGAGGTAGGTAGTGGAGGGTCAAATTTCAATGGCAAGGAGGTTATCAGATACCCAGATGAGGCAGCCTCTCCCACGCTTTCCCACTCTGTCTTTTCTAAAGACTGAGTAACCTTCAAGGAGGATTTCATTGGAAGAGATGTCCTCCTTCAGCCAGGTTTTAGTGAGGGCAATAACATCAAAAGTGTTAGCCATCACCCAGGACTCAATTAAGGTTTATTTTTGCCTAAAGGATTTGCACCTTAAGGTGAGCAAAAGTGATCTGTTTAGTGGGTTTGGGGGAGGAGTGAGGGGTGAAATCGGTAGATGGTATGGGTCCAGGGTTGGAGTGAACAGAGCCTGAGATAAGGAGTAGGAGGAGGAGGAGCCTTAAGTTCCTGCAGTTCACTAGCAAAGGCAGCTTGGTGGAATATAGCCCTGGTGTAGTGATGGGTGAAAAAGATATGGCTCTGGTAGGATGGAGAAAACTCATGGAACAGGCAAAGGCTGATGACGGGGGTTCACATGGGGAGGGGCAGGGACTGATTTGGATGCACAAGTGGGGGATGGGGAAGGGAAGGGAGAGGAAGGGAGAGGAAAAGGGAAGAGGGTGAACTGGGGTAAGAGGCAGTAAGAAGGGACTTTGTCATAAAGTGCTGGTGGCAAACAAAAGTACAGGGGCAAGCATGGGGAGGTATCAGGAAGAGGAGGGAAAAGGCTGAGGGGGAATACAGTAGGAAATTAGGGGAAGGAGAAGGACAGGCAAGACAAGGGTGAACAAACAGTGGAAGGGAGGCAGGGTGGGGGAGGTGGCAGGGGTTAGGGGGTAAAACAGGAGAGGGAAGTAGAACTAGTGGAGAGAGTGGAGGGGAGAGATGGAAGGGAGAAACAGTGCAAGATAGAGGGGTTCAAGGAGGAGGGGAAGAGATGAGGTGAGTAGCGGCAGTATAGGACAAGGAAAAAAAGAAGTGGAACAGTGGGACATTGGGGAAAGGAAAAACAGTGTAAGATAGAGGGGTTCAAGGAAGAGGGGAAGAGATGAAGAAAGTAGTGGTAATGAAGGATAAGGAAAGAAAGAGGTGGGGCAGTTGAACAGTGGAGGAGGTGGGACTGAGGGGGTTGAAGAGGGAGGGAAAGAAGATGAATATTCAAAGAGGAGAGGGAAAAGGAGTCAGTGAGTGAATGAGAAGGGAGTAAGAAGGGGAGAGGAGAGGAGAGAATAGCAGAGGAGGCTAATAAGTGAGGGAAGAGGAGAAGGGGAGTGAGTTGGAAGGGAGTTGGGAGGGGAGAGGAGAAAATAACAGAGGATTATAATTGAGGGGCGGGACATCCTGGTGGGTACAGTCACAACTGCTAAGGTTGGAGAGGTGAAGGTGCAGTTTGCATTTAAATGGGCCTAGCTTATTATCAGCAGTGGCCTCTGCTGGGATTCCGTTCACCAAGGATGGCTCACTAACAACAAAGGAGCGTTGAACTTGAGCGGTTCAGCAGAAGGGAAACGGGTTTGTGGATTTGCTTGCACTACGGGTGCACCGTGTGTTAGGGGAAGGCACCATAAAGGCGTGTGTGGCTGGCGGGGTAAGGCCAAGGCAGATTTTCTTGGCTAAAAGGCAGGTCTCATAGGCTATCCTACCTTGAAGATTGAGCCAGTTGGAGAGTTTATAGAGGTCACAGGTATACATTTATTTCCCCACACCAGTCACCAGCCAGCAGCACTTATTCAAAGCAGTCTTGATTCTTTTTAAGGTAGTATCAATGGCAGATTCATAGAATATTAGCCCATAATTAATAATAGACATGACAGAGCTATTAACCATTATACACATGGCCTCAGGAGTCAGGCAGTGGAGGTGGCGGTAGAGAATCCCTAACCTTGAGTGTATGGCTTTGGAGGTGAGACTAATGTGTGGTATAAGAAAGTGAGCTGTTGAGTGTAATTTCAAGGTATCTGAACTCCTGAACCTAATCGAGTGGGAGGTATTGTTTGTTCAGGAAATTTAAACTGGCTGATCTATGTCTGCTGTGAGAGTTGACGAACAAGATAGCTTTGTTTTTTTTTTTATAGTTCATCAGCAGTTTATGCTGATCAAACCATTTTTCAACAAGGCTGAAATTTGTCTGTAGGGCAATGGATAGGTAGACTGGGTCGGGTGGGTAGAGAAGAGAACAGCATCATCAGCATATAGGAGCATTTTATAATTGCAGGTTGCTGGAAGTTGCTAATGAAGAGGCTGAAGAATAGTGGACCAAGGATAGAGCCTTGGGGGACCCCAGTGCACACAGGGAGGCTTCAGGATAAAGGGTTCCCAATCTTAACTCACTGGTGTCTACCCATCAGGTAGCTTTCAAACCAGGTGTTTATCTCATTAGAGAGGCCAAAGGCGGGAAGGGAGTTCAACAGGAGCCGGTGATTAACGTTGTCAAAGGCCTTTGTTAAATCTACATACACTACACCTAGCAGGTGTCCAGTGTCAAGGGCCTTTTGAATATGACTAGAAAATTCAAGCAGGGCAGCGGTTGTACTTTGTGCTTTTCTAGAGCCATGTTGCTGAAGACACTGGATGCTATATTTGTCAAGGTATTCAGTCAGTTGGTCTGCAATAATGCGCTCAAGGGCTTTAGACAGCAGGGGGAGGATTGAGATGGGGCGGTAGTTGGAGAGTTGAGACCTATCACCACTTTTGTGTACAGGAGTAACAATTTGGCAGATTTTCAAAGCTTGTGGAACTGTCCAAGAGAGAGCGAGAGGTTTAGAGGTTTGGCGAGAAGGAGCAAGATGCCATCGAGTGAGAGGAAAAGAAGTTTTAGATCCAGAGTGTCACTGCTGAATCTAAATTTACCTAGTACATTTAGGAGGTACTTTCTGGATTCAGCAAGAGACACTCTTCTGAAGTAGAAGGTAGGGGTATTCAGATGGGGAGTAATTTTAACAATGTTGTCGGGTAAGGTGGATTCGCTAAAGAAGTCAGAGAGGAGGACACTACTTAGATCAGTAAAAGCGACATTAAAGGTGTCTGCTATTGATTTATGGTCCTGAATAACAGTGTCATTAACATCGATCATAGTGGGGTGATTTAATGGATTTTCCTGTGAGGTTTTTGATGTTTCCCAAAAGGTTTTGTTTTTACCCCAAGAGTTTGTGAGCTCACTTTGTAATATTCTCATTTTGCTCTACACACTGCCTGTGTACACTGATTTACAGTGGTTTTGTAATGTTGTATGTCAATTGGGTGACCAGTGGCAATTGCATGGTGTCATAAGCTATCCCTGTCCTTCATCAACTTTAAAAGGGCCTGAGTGATCCAGGGGTTAGAGGCAACCTTAAGTTTTCTTTTCTTGACAGGGGCAAACTTTTCACAACATCACTAAACAGAGCGATGAAGTAGGGTAGAGCCTGACTGATGCTCCTTAAGGAGTCTAAGGGGGACCAGTCAATCTGCACAAGTGAGACAAGGAATTGAGGGAGCTTTCCTTTTTTTAGGGTTCACTAGTAGGAGAATTTGACCTGCGATTTGGGTGCCTTATTGGACCATTGGCAGATAACTGGCAAGTCATAGCTCAGTGAGTCACGCAGAACTTTGGTGTTAGAGATCCTGCTTAGGTGGGTTGCAAGAATCAGATCTAATAATGAGCTGCAGCCGGTCCTATAATTTACGAGCGTCAGTATAGGTGCCATCTGGGTGATGTCAATGGCTACAAGGGCATCTTTATAAGGGTCAGCTTCTGGGGTGAGTCAATTTACATTAAATGGTACCTAAACAAGCAGTTTTTTAAAACTGCAAACTCCAAAATCTGGTTTAATAGGTAAAGTAAAGGCTGCTGTTTACATTTATGCTAAAACTGCATGTATGTAAATAACATAAATGCAGTTTCATAGCTTTTGAAAAATGTAAACATCAGCCTTTCACTTTCAAAAAACAGCCTTGGTTTCTCCCTAAGATGTCTGCCAATTGTGTTAAGTGATGAGTCATGATGACATCATCTGAGCCAGAGAAAGAGAGTCACATATATTTCTATAGTGCTAACTAGTTCTCCTTTCCCTCTTTATTTTGAATTGTTGTACCAGAATGATCAACACCATGTATTAACTCATGGATTATGTTGATCAGTACACATGTTAGGCTATGATTTTGTTCATTTTGTTTACTTTAACTTGCAGAAAATGTTTTGCAATCCAGCTGACTTTTTCTTTGGCAAACTGCATTACAGTACAACACTTCAAATACCTGATGATCTAGTGGTTATATGATGCACTGAATTTTGCTTTTTGTTAACCAGGAGAGACACACTAAGCTGAAAGCTTGTTTACAGGTGTGGCCTGGGAGTACAAGGAAGTTTAATGACTTGCTCAGGGTCATACAGCAAAGTACCGGTCTTGTTCAGTTCCAAAGTTCATGCTCTCTTGTTAAACCACAAATAAGGCTTTCTTTTTCCATGTAAACCCCTTGCACCTAGCCTGCCTTCTGTTGAACACCCCACCATCCATACCCTGTCCTTAGTACTGCCTGGGGCCGCATATAAGCCTGCGGTCTCATGAAGAGAATTATCATACCTCAGATTGTAATCTTGTACCTCAGAGAGTTGTGCACACCTATTCTGAAATTCATCATCAGCTGGCACTGTTAAAAGATGCCTTCCAAATCACTCTCCAGTCCATATTCTCAATGTTTGACTTCTGCTGCCACTGTAAACATTGAATGGATCACCACCCTTCTGCACAGTGAAGGTAGTATGTACGGTTCCCTATTGTGTTTTTTCCCATCTCATTAACCAACAACTAGGTCTTTCTGGAGGGCCAAGCAATAAGCATCATGACCCACCAGAAAAACTGCTGTTCATGCCCTCATAAGGGCTGCACTTACAATGGACAACAATACTATTAGTAGGAGAGGCATTCTAATACCTTGAGCGAATCCACCTGACTTCCAGTGTCAGTCTACTCCTTTACCTGTAATCTTCAGAACCCTGCAGGACAGTTCCCAGCAATTCTTCTCCAGTTCTTTTCTGTGCTCTGCTCCATAATGTGAGTTGGCTGGCTACCACCCTTCCAAATCTTAAATGTGCTATACACTACTCCCTCAATACTGTCCTAACAAACATCACCCCCGAGGGTAATCTCTCTACACTGAATTCAAGTAACAGTTTAGGTGCAGCCCTGCCACTCTGAGTATTTGTCATTACTGGCTACTATCACCCACGGTTGGGTAGTAATCATGATGCTGGCAGCCCCACATTTCAGATTTCACAGTGATCTGCTCAGCATCCTCCTTCATGTCTTCAACTAACCAGAATATACAGGTAGTTGTAGCCTGCTGGAATGGCCTCTTCAGTCCCTCTCTGGCATTCATTCTTCTCACCTGCTCCCCACACCAAAAACTGGTGAGTTCACTACCCTTTTGCATCATGAATGTGTTTAGTAGTATCCCGTGTTATATTTACATATTAATAATAAACACGATCTTCTGGTAAGCCAGGATGATAGCAGCATGGTACAAGTGGAAAAATAGAGAGGCAGTATAGCGCAGTGGTTTAAGGCTCTGAGCTGCAAACCTGGAGACCTGGGTTTGAATCCCACAGCCCCATTTGCATACTGTGTGACCCTGAGCAAGTCACTTAACTTCCCTGTGCTCCCAGGTTGCACCTGTAAACAAGCTTTCAGCTTAGTGTGTCTCACCTGGTTAAACAATTGGAAAAAAAATTGGCATTCCTACCCATATAAGATCTAAGCCACCTATGATTAGGCACTATTATAAGACGTGCATAATGATGTGCACACCCATCATTTAATAGTGCCTAATCAAAAGTAGCCTAGATATTTTAAGGTTAGGAAAGCCCATCATTCCCCTTGTTCCCTGCTGCTATGAGCCTGACTTACTGGAAAGATATGTTTATATTTGATATGTCAAATTAAAACCGGGAGAGTACTACTTGCATTCATGATGCAGAAGGGTGATGATCTCACCAGTTTTTGGTGTGAGGAGGAATAGTGAAGAATGAATACCAGAGGGGGACTGAGAAGGCCACTCTTTCAAGGTACTGCTATATTCAGGGAAGGGGGAAGGCAGAAGAAGAGAAATATGAGCAGATTACTGTGAGAAATAAGATGCGGGGCTGCCAGCACCTTGATCACTACCTGACCCCATTGTCCTGCCCAACATTCCCCTTCCCATAAAACAGTTCATGCAATTGTCCAAGGCTGTGTGTGGATATTAATGTACGAAATGGCTGCCACTACACATTCAGTCACTTCACTACCAGTCTAGTATTGCTTGTAAAGCACTTTGGAACACAATGTGTATGAAAACCACTATATAAATGCTAATTCTTAATATTATTATTTCCCATGGAAAAAGAAGACAAGACAAGCATATATTTGAGTTTTGAGAAAGTATGAACTCTAACATTAGACTGCACAAGAACTTTACTACAAAAAAAGTGGTGACTCTATGGGGTGGTGAAGGTGTGTGCTACCCCCATATAGGTACTTGCTTGCTGTTGCATTTCACTTTGTTGAAAAAGTCTGATTTATTGATTGTACAAATATTTACATTCAAACTATGGATTACATTTGTAGGTTCTGCCATAAATGGACTAGAAAAGAATAATAGAAGAAATATAAAGGTTTAATAAAAATGTTAGAAAGTGCATATTAAGCATGCACACCACCCCAGCACCCCCACTGTAGCATTCTGAATCCACCATAACCACTAGACCACCAGGTTATTTAAGATTTCTACTGCACTGTGGTTTGCCACAGAGAAAGTCAGTTGGAGTAAAACACATTTTCAGCATGTTAAAGTAAACAAAATGAACAGAACCATAGCCTGACATGTGCCTTATACAAAAGAACACACATGGTTTTGGCCATTTAGGTGAAACAATTCTATACAAAGGGAAAAAAGAACTAGTTTGCACTATAGAGAGCCATATATCTCACTGACTTTGGCTCAAATGATGTCATCACATAACACATTTGGCGGCCATTTTAGGAAGCAGGTAAGACAGTTTTTTGAAATTGGAAGGCTGATCTTACAATTTTCGAATGCTCTGGAACAACATTTAGGTCAAGTATGTAAATGTAGTTTTAGCTTTAATGAATACAGCAGCCTTTCCTTTAGTCACTTACAGATTCAGATTTTTGAATAGTTTGTTGTCAAAATGTTGTTTAGGTATCCTTTAAAGTCACCCATAACCACTGTTTCAGTATGGTGAGGGAGATTATCAAGGTAGTTGGTGATCATGTGAAAGCCAAGGGGGGATATATTTTATATTTTTTTAATTTTTTTAATTTTATTTTAGTCTTTGGTAACCAGGTAAGGCCCACTAAGCACAAGTGCATGCTTTCAGGGGTAACCTGGGAGCACTGGGCAATTAAGTGACTTGCTCAGAGTCACACAGTATGCAAGTGGAAGCTGCGAGAATCAAATCAAGGTCTGATCTGCTGGATGTAGCAAGTTCGTTCACAGCTCATTACTCTAACCTCTAGGCTATACAGCCAGCCCATATATATGGATATTGTGGTGAGGTATTTACCTTGCTGACCCAAGATTATTTTGATTGCTAGCATTTGGGATTTATTAACAGGGGGAGTTAGTGGAAAGACTTGTCCTTTGAGTGTGCCCTTCAGGTAGATGATGCAGCCACCACCCAGTTTACCCATGTGGTCGAGTCTAAAAAGGACATAGCCTGTGATGGATATAGCATTGTCAGGGACCTTTGCGGAGAACCAGGTTTCATTAAGAGCTAAACGATCTGGTTTGTGCTGTGTTACCCAGACCTGTAGGTCATCAGGTTTGGGTAGCAGGCTTCGAATATTAATGGTGGCTATTGCTAGTGACCTTAGTTTGCTGCATGGATGGGTGGAAGTTACGGTGGGACCAGAACTGGGGTGGACATTTCCAGAGAGGAGTAGGAGGAGCAGGGCAATCCAATATAAATGAATGGCAAAGAGCTTAGGAGCATTTAGTTGTCTCTGACTGGCGGATTTTTTTATGGGATATTGCTACAAGGGGTAAGTAGCTGCAGAAGGTGAGGGTACTCTAAAAGAGGGTGGAAGTTAGACAGGCTGTTGGCAGGGTGGGTGTGAGTGGGTTTATAGGTATCTGAGATATTAAAAATAACATGCCCTTGTGTATATCTCTGTTTTGGGTATCGTATGCATGCTGTAAAGTGGGTGTGGTGATAGAGGATGAGAGTGGTAAAGGAGGAGAAAGATTAGGTGGGGGGCCATAGTGTAGTAATTCAGCTTGAAAGGCTAAAGGGGGAGGGAGGGGTGGAGACAGGTGATGGGGGAACAAAATAGGTGAATGACCTAGTTGGGCTATAGGAGATAAGGGTTTATGTTAGAGAGGCAGGGGGAGAAAATAAGTTAAGAACTTTAGGTCTGAATTAGGAAAAGGCAATGAGAGTGCTGTAGCTTTGGGTGAAACAGGAGGTTTAGGGGGAGTATAAAAGAAAAGCGCTACGTGTGATTGGATAGACAGTTCATAGAGATACGTCTGTCAGGGCAGAATGCCCATTTAAAGAGTGCTGGGGCAGGGGAAGCTGGATGGGAGAAATTCAAATGTGGGAACAGCAGAAGAGACTGTGCGAAAGAACAGAAGAGAGGTACCGAGTGAGAGGCAGTTTGAGAAGGCTGCTAGCTGGAGAGGAAACGCACCAGACAATTGCAGCAGAAACTAAGTGAGGAATGTCCAATAGCATCCAGAGGTAGGAAGGTAAGAACCTATCAAAGGAGCAACTTTAGATGCCGTGCAGTGCTGAAGAACTTCTCTAGGCATCCTTGGTCCGTACTTGGTTTAGCTTCTGGCGGTGGGTAGCAGGGCACGGTCTGTAGCCAGCAGTCCTGTAGCAGCTGCCGGCAGTCAAGATTGCCCAATCACAGGCTCATACATTTGGGTTGGCTTCTGGCGCTGGGTAGCAGGGCACGGTCTGTGGCCAGCAGTCCTGTTGCAACCGGCGGCAGTCAAGATGGCCCAATCAGGGGCTCGTAGATCTGGGTTGGCATCTGGTGGTGAGTAGTGGGGTGCAGTCTGAGGCCAGCAGTCCTATCGCAGCTGCCAGTGGTCAAGATTGCCTGATCAGGAGCTCGAAAATCTGTGTTGGCTTCTGTTAGTGGGTAGCAGGTGTGATCTGCAACCAGCAGTCCTGTCAAAGCCACTGGTGGTCAAGATTGCCCAATCAGGGGCTCATAGAGTTAGTTGGCTTCTAGCTGTGGGTAGCAGGGTGTGGTCTGTGGCCAGCAGCCCTGTCACAGCCGCCGCTGGTCAAGATTGCCCATTCAGGGGCTTATTGTTCACCTTTCAAAAATCACTTCCTACTACTACTATTTCCTGGTTACCAACTGTACAGTACACCCCACAATGGCATATTTGAAAGTTTCAGACAGTACCATGACAACCTTGCCTATAGAGAAAATCTTGGTAACAAAATGGAAGTCAATATGGGAAGATAATTTCCTTTTAGGAAGGACTCCCCTTCCCCAGTTATATACTGCCCTATATGAATCTACTAATTCTGATGCCTGGACAGTTGGAGAATTGCACATATTATCCCTTTGTTCAAGTCAGGAGACCCTACAGACTTAAATAATTACAGACCAATCTCGCTTCTTCCTGTACTATCCAAGCCATTAGAAAAAATTGTCAACTCACAACTGAGGGAGTATTTGGACTGTGAAAATATCCTTAGCCCAGTCCAGTCAGGGTTCAGACCTAAGCATAGCACTGTATTGGCTGTAGCCAATGTGTCAAATGACTGGTTAAAAGCCCTGGATAATAAACAGCACATCTACACACCTTTCCTTGACCTTAGCAAAGCCTTTGACATGGTTGATCACTCCATCCTGCTTGATACTCTGGTAGTATTATTCTAACCCCTGCTGCAGTAAAGTGGTTCCACTTCTACCTCACAAATCAAAGACAACAAATTAAAGCACAAGGGGAACTGTCCTCACTAAAAGCTTTGCCCCGAGGTGTCCCACAAGGTTCTATATTGGGGCCTATCCTCTTTGTACTTTATATTAACCACATAGAATCTGACATACTAGCAGGAAATGTTCACCTTTTCAGGGATGACACAGTCCTCTATACAACCATCCCTTCTCTAGATCTTGCTTACAAGGAGTTACAGCAGGACTTTATCATCCTCCAACATAACCTGTTGAGCCTCAAGCTCTTTCTCAATGCCAAAAAAAAAAGCCATGATTATCTCCCTGCACTCCTCCCACAATATGGGAACACCTGGTAACCCCCAGATTATCACACTCCTTGATAAACCTCTGGAAATAGTGGATGAATTCAAATATCTGGGAGTCTGGTTGGATAACAAACTTAGTTTCATTGCACACCTGAGTGAGTTAACAAAAAAGCTAAGACAGCGCCTTGGCATATTTTACCACATAAGACATCTACTCACTCTTGAAGCTAGGAAGTGGCTGGTTCAAACAACCTTTCTACCCTTGCATGACTACGCTGACTTTCTCTAGTCACAGCCCCCAGTATGGTCTCCAGAAGTTTGACACACTCTACCTTCAACCTCTGAGAGTCATATTTGACATGCCCCTGCTGACTCACTACTGCCTGTTGTACCAGGCAATTGATTGGCCATTCCTTTTCATAAGGAGGCAAATAAATGCACTCATGTGGCTCTTCAGGGCTATTTCTAACAAACTTCCACCTATATCTGCAATCTGTTCAAATGGTCTAAAGATGCATACAGCCTACGGAACTCCTCCTTTGTTCTCCTCAAGCTACCACGGACAAGGACACATCATGGCACAACTGCCACCAGCTCCTTCCTACCATCACTTTGAAACAACACGCAAAAAGCACGTAAGCTTTCCCTCCTGCCTAACCCCTATGTATTTAGGCAGCTGCTTTATCGATGCCTGAAGACTGCATGCGATTGCTTCAGGTAATCACTGGCATATGGACTGAATATTCCCCTAGCTCCTGGACCTCCCTGGCCTTCTTATTCCCCCTGTTGGCTGACATTCCTTTTTAGTGTAACTACCCCCCCTCCTAGCTCCTCCCTCCTCCCCATGGCAGCCTCTGGGCCCTCTACCCTAGCAGGGCTGCCCCCCCACTCCCCTCATGTGTCTTTACCCTCCTCTCCTCTCTCTGTCCTCCACTGTGTCGTTTCCATCCTCTTCTCCCTTTGTCCTCCACTGTCTCCTATCCCATATATGCCTGTATATGTATATAGCCCTCGTTATCTATGTCTTGCTCCAGTTACCTAATGATCTCGTACTTAAAAAATAGTCTGTTTCAGTGTCTGCTGTGTTATGAAATGATGCTGAATACTGTAAATGAATTTGTCCTCTGTGCCCAGGACCATCTTGCAAATGAGCTTGCTCAGCAATGTAACTGCCTGGTTAAATAAAGTTTGATTGATTGAGTGACATGCCACAAGAAATTCAAGTCACAATAGAATTTTTCCCTATACCTTTGTAAACCCCTGATGACAGAGGACAATTACAATCCCAACTCAAAATTACTTTCTGTGATGTACACAAAAAGAGCAGCAAAGTTTTAAAATATTCACTCCTATTAACCTTGGACTAAGGGTGGACATAAACATTAATTAGTCTAAAGGGGTAGCCAGAAATATTTGCATCTAGGCTGAGCATCCTCCCTCAGATAACAGTCACTAATTTAGAAACTACAAATCTCATCTTTTAGAAGCAAATACCTACTCCAGAAATGTTTTCATTCCATATGAACCAAGATCCCCCCACCCCACACACACACACCCACACTTGCATCACACACACACACACACACATGCCGAATATCAGTTGTGGCTCTCAAATGACTGTCTTGCAAGAAAAATATAGAATGGTGTAATGCTGCTAGAAGGGAAAAAGTGGTTGTACGCATTTTTACATTTTTCTTTCTATTAATACTTAATGTTGCACATGCCGAAATTATATCTGTAATAAGAATAGTACAAATAGTAGGAATAGGGGGAATTTTTATTTGATAACCAGAAATAACAACAAAGACAAAATAATCAAATCTGCACTGCAAATATGTATTAACTAAATACAACCCAGTAATCAAGAGATAAAACTGCAGTGCCAAAATCTGACATCCATACAATTACTTTTTGACCCAGCATTCCAAGTTTCTTGTGATATAGCCATGAAAGTATCCCCCACCAGTCCATAAACATCTTTTTAGAAACTGCATGAGCCTCTCTTTCCTAAATATTGGAAATATCCTGCCAAATTAAATGGAATAGCTGCTCCTGTGAAAAGGCTGTTGCTGTATAGTAAACTGACATTGTCATTTGCCAGTAATTTGCCAGATCCAGTATTTGAAGCAGACTAGCATAACTATAAGGCTACTAGGGTTATAACTACACCAATGCTGTGGAAAAAAATGCCCATAAAAATGCTTCATGAGAAATATCATCAAAAGACAATTGCCTCCATTTATCTGATACCAATGCCCAGAAATCTCTTACATAGGGACACTCATAATATAAGTTTTCCATAGCCTCCCAGCCATTAGAACAAGTTGATCTTTGGCAGAAATGCTCACTAATGTCTTTATAATTCAAATTATTTTTCACATTTAATTTACTGTGCACACATAAACAGACTGTGCCCCACATTTTCTTGGGAATTCTAGTGTTTATTAATATGTTCCCTATACATTGGCTTTCCTGTAGTGATTTCTCAAAGAAACCAGGTTGTACAATAAATTGCTGCTGTACAATTAAATCATAAAATTATTTCCTAGATAAGGTACTTAGCTGCCCCTTCCTAATATTCCAATGTTTCAACTTTTCAAAGCTATCTTTTATGTAATATGGAAGTATTGAAAATTTCCCATTTTTTGGAATCAATGCATCAACTTGCCAGTCAGTTAACACATGGGTAGTATAATCCTGTACCCACAAACACCAATCTTTGTAAATATTTAACAACACTGTTTTAATATTTGCATAAATAAAATTACTGTAAATGAAAACAACCAGAGTTATTATATTCAGACCACAATGTTTGACTTCCAAATATGTTATACCTGTCTTGACCAGATTCAGTCTTCTCCCCCCATGTACACTGAAAGAAGCAGCTATACAATTGGACTTCTAAATGTTTAGGTGGAGGGTACATATAAGTATAAAATAATAGGAACTAAAAAGGTTTTGATCAAACCTATTCTTTTCTTCTTGCTCATCACCCATTGTTTCCATAATGTAACTTTCTGTAAAGCTATTGCTAGCCAGTTTTACCAATTAAAGGTGGCCATATTACCTGGCCCAAAAAAGATTCCCAAAATCTTACAAGGTCCTTGTATCACAACTCCCTCAGCAGCAGTAGTCTGAGTGGTATTGTCCCCAATAGGCCGGTAGAAACTTTTCTGATAATTGATAAGTGAGTCTGTCACCATTGAGCATCTGTCAAGGACTTCTTTGGCTGTATTTCCTGAACTCTCATCTGCCAAAAGAAGGCATACATCACCTGCATACTCTACCATTTTAGTCATAAAGGAATGATGGAGCAGTGCAAGGCCTCTAATATTAGGTACTAAATATATGTTCCATATTAATGAGTTTAAGAATAAAACATAATAACAGGCTAAGAGGACAGCCCTGGAGTACTCCTCTTTCTATCCTGCATTCTCAATCCACCCAGCCATTTACATGGGACCTAACTGATGCTATTTTGTAACATATCTGCAGCCATACAATGAATTGGTTAGGTATGCCATAATATTGTAAACATAACCGTAAATAATCATGGGACACCATATCAATGCTTTTGTTTAGTCAGGGCTAAGCAAAAATCCATTAAGAAGACCTACAGTCCCTCTATCTATAATTTCTCTTAATAAAATTAGATTATCCATGATTTTCCTCCCTGGCAGGGTGCATGCCTGAGTAGGATGTA
The DNA here is from genome assembly GCA_016271365.2 of Neoceratodus forsteri. Classification (NCBI taxonomy): domain Eukaryota; kingdom Metazoa; phylum Chordata; order Ceratodontiformes; family Ceratodontidae; genus Neoceratodus; species Neoceratodus forsteri. The sequence continues at coordinate 296,868,379 of CM057452.1, read as the reverse complement.
TAAAAGAATCCATTGCCTTTGCTAATCTATTACTCAAAACTTTTGTTAAAATTCCAAAGTCCAAATTCAATAATGTGATTGGATGCCAATTTTTCAACAGGGTCCTATCCCCTCTCTTGAACAAAAATATTAGAATACCATTATACATATCTATTGGTAACTCAGTGGCTTGTAGTGTAAAATTATATACTGCAGTCAATTACTCTGGCATATATTGTCATAACCATTTATGAATCTCATTAGGCAGCCTATCTAACCCTGGAGCTGTTCCCATTTTTAAGCTTTTAGGGCCAGATATTCAAAACTTTGCTCCAAGACTAAAGTAGCACTGCCTGGGGGGAAAAGTTAGCCTGGAGCACAAAGCAAGCTATATTCAAAAGGAATAGCCCAGGGCAAACAGCCTATGAATATAGCATGGGAATGATGCCAGGCAAACTGGGCTGGGAGTGCAGGGCAAATGTAGCCTTATGACAGCTCTGAATATAGCAACCAGGAAGTGCAGACCACAACAGCAACACAGTGCACAGCGATGCGAAGGTAGGTAGAGGTGGCTTATGTGGCCAACGAGTGTTCCAGCAAATGTGTGGACCCAGTACAGCTGCAGGGAGCAGCCTATGGGACAGTACAGTGTGCAAAACAGTATAATATTCCCTGAACCATTTGCACAGAGCTAACACATTTGCATGGGATTAGCACGGAGCTAAGCCGTTTGCCCGGTGCTAAACTTTGCCATATTCAAAAGTGACATGCAAATGAGCCTACTTAGGTAGTTTCTGGGCAAACAGCCACATTAGCATCTCATCATGCCCTGATTTGCATGCAGTTTGCCCAGCGTTACTGCAGGGTCCCACAGCTCCACCTGTAGGTCAGTCTGGAAGTACAGGGGCTGGCCAGGCCAGACCGTAGCTCCACCAGTAAGTCAGTCAGGCAGTGCATGATGATAGCTGCAGGCTACATGTAAACAATATAGCATAGTATAGCATATCGTACCCCAGGGGACAACACAGCATAGGCACAGGTGGTGGTGGTGCTGCATGCAACTGTCACACTGTAAGTCATGCTACAGTGCACAGAAGACACTACTGTAGCAAAGGGGGTGGTAGTGTGAGGGACATGGCAATGCTTATGGTATGTATGGCAGTAATGACCACTGCACTGTACACAGTGACAGGCCCAGCTTGCAGGTGATTACTGACAGTGGACAGTACTGTTACACTGTTGTGTGATCCACAGATGCTGCACCTGTGGCATGGGATGCTCACAGTGACATATACATGGCTGGCCATGTGTGCTGTTGCATCTGTACAGTTGTGCAGTATGTGGCTGGGGGGGCACGTAAGATCCGACAGGCACACAGGTGGTGGGGTATTCCTACTACTGGCCCATGTGCATTGCATGATGTGTCCCAGCCTTGTGGTCACACCTGGGCTGTGGTGAGGTCTGTCCACCCGTACACCATCCCCTTAATGGCCACCATGCTCAGAGTGCTGCATGTGTGTGCTGGCATCTGTTGGTCACCACAGGCATATGGTCTGCAGGTGTGTGCTGTATGGCCAAACTATCATGATGTCCCCTGTGGCCAGATCACCCCTTACTGCCTGGCATGGCTGGGACTGGTGGCAGCTGTTGGCATCATGGTGGTGCCATCAGTGAGCAGCATGTGTCCTCCATGTCTGACATTTTCTAAAGTGTCATACTCATATGTTAGGGTCTCGCAAGTGCGCGCAAATCCCACGCAATCACCGCGCAAAGCACCAATGTCATGCAAAGCTGATTGCCCAGGGTTAAGATCAGCTTTTCCTGGGCAGTAATTTGTACTGCTCTAAGGGTCGTGCTAAGTTGTGCTAAACACCTTAGCGAGGCGCTAGCCAATGAATATCCCATAGCACCTGTATTCATGTTCAGTGTTCCCCTTGCATATCATTATGGTTTGCCCGGTGCTAATGAGATTTGCGCTTACTATTTTGCCTTTTGAATATAGCAGACCTGCGCTAATCCCACGCTAAACCCACGCAAATGGTTTGCGCACCACGCAAACCTTTAATTATCTGGGCCTAAGTGTCTAATTCACCAATAGAAATGTGCTTAATCAAGCTGTCAGCACAGTGCTTAGAAATATGCGGCAATTTGCAATTTTGCAACCAGGGACACTTCTCACTGGTACCAGTAAATGGGGAGCTGAATGCTTATCTAATATATTGTTCTGCTATTTCCATTAACCCCTTTTTTGATCAGAAATTAATTGTCCTTCTGAATTTTGTTAACTACGGATGCACTTTTTTGAAATTTTAGGCTTACAATTCTTAAATGGGTTCACTTTATTTTTTTATTTTTTTTTATTTTAGTCTTTGGTAACTGGGTTAGGCCCACTAGGCACAAGTGCCTGTTTTCAGGGGTGACCTAGTAGCACTGGGCGGTTAAGTGACTTGCTCAGAGTCACACAGTATGCAAGTGGAGGTTCTGAGAATCAAACTCAGGTCTGGTCTGCTGGATGTACCAAGCTTGTTCACACCTCATTCCTCTAACCTCTAGGCTATACTGCTAGCCATTTGAGAATGTTTACCCTGGGTCACAAACTTCTACTTGGTATCCAGTGAGTATATTGACTGAATATGGGGACGACCATCAAAAGGGCGACTCACATTCAGTGCTATCCTCATGGGCTACCCTGCAAGGGTAGTGATCCTATGCACAGGTGAGTGTAGGGAACGGCTACCAAAAGGGGAGGATAGTGAGGAGAAGGGGAAGGTTAGGGAAGGGGTTTCTAGGGGAGTGGTGTACCTGCTACTGCCTAGCTATCCATGTGGTGTGGTGGTGTGGGTGGCTAGCTCTGGATCAGCAGGTAATGGGTTTGGGGCTGGGGACTGGGAGGGTTGAAAGTTTGCCGCTGCCTGCAGCAGCAGAACTTAATTTCTTTTTAAATCCAAACTGTGCCTCCTCTTGACGTGCAAACCCTGGAGTTGAGAATCTAAAATCAGGGGGGTGCAGGGGTCAAAGTCCCCCATGAGGGGGGCACGGGGGTGAGCCCCCCCCAAAAAAAACACTTTTTTTGTTGCTGGATGTCTGGTCACCGGCAAGTACATATCACCAATTTGCTTTTTGGCAATATACACTTGCCATAATAGCAATCACTGTTTTGCAATCGCTGTTACGACATGGAACCCTTCTGCTCCATCTCTAATGATTTGAACCTATTACTGTGTATTGATAGTGCATCATCTCCATCTTTATGACTGAGATCTGACTTGAATAATCATGAACACCTTTATTTTGTTGAAATAATAACTATGGGATCATATCTTGTAAATACATATATTTTTGAACTTTCAATTTTAGTAAAAATTGTGATATTCTTGAAAACACTGTCTGAAATCTGTTTTACTGTTTGACCACCATAATAGGGAGGAATCATACAGAAAAAATACACATTGCCTTTCTTGTATAAGTTGTTGCAACTCTTCCTGAGCTACTGAATCCTGCAGTATAGCAGCATTTAGTCTCCACATTTTCTTTCCCATGGATACTTTTGAACAAACTAATTATTTTAAACTAAGGAGACCATGATCAGAAGTTGCCACCAGTTTGACCTCTACCTGTTGGATTGTGAGTCTTGCTGTAATAAATCAATAATCTATACAAGTCGACACAGAACATCTAAAACATGTCTGTGTATGAACCAGCCTTTTCATTGCCTGTATATCAATTAACCCTGCTTCAGAAATTAATTTAATTAAAAAGGAGATATCACAGAATATTTGATCTGTTTTAATCCCCTATCAGATCTCAAAATACTACAATTAAAATCCTCACCAAAAAGTATGAATTTTGCTGTAAACAAAGAAGGTTGGACACATTTCAGCAGTGCAATATGATCTGCTTTTGTCTGTGGAGCTTTTGTCTGTGGAGCATAGATGTTAATCAATTAAAAGGCCTGGTTTTGAAACAAAATGTCAATCGTTAAGGCATGACCTAGAAAAATCTCCACAAGGTGGGTAACTTCTGCTCTTGGATTCTTTATGCAGATCCCTACTCCACTACACATCTTCTCTCCAATCGACCAATAGGATTGTCCCCAAATATAATCTGAAGTAGTCACTTTAATCTCCCTCGGTGTACTTAACTTAGTGTCCTGAAAAAAGACAGCATCATATCTACAATGTTCAAAACTAGCCAAGGTTGCCACCCTCTTTTTCTCAACCGTTATGCTATTTACATTCAGAGAGGCAATGGACAATTCAGGAAAAGCAGCCATTGCAAAAAAAAAGAAAAGAAAAGAAAAATGGGGTGGGGGAGACTGGTTACTTTGATGTTAAGACCTTAACCCCAGATTGAGACCCTATCTTTTTTCTTAATTTGAGGAGTAGAAGACCCTCTTCTTCTATATCTGATACCGGGTCTGGCTGAGAGGAAATAATTGAGGAATTAATTGAAGAAGAATCTGAATCTTCTTCCATGTCCGTGTCCCCAGTTGTAAAACAGTATACTTGTTTCCTAAAGGGTTAGAGGTATAATGTATATCTGATTTTCTTTTTTTCTCTTTATCTTTCCTACAGTTTGAAATTTCCGTGTAGTACAAACCCGGTGGCGTAACAGGGCTCTCTGTATTAACATGAAGCTCTTCAGTTCTCAGAGGAGCAGGTAATCCAGCATTCAAAACCTGTTCTCCTGAGATGTTGCCAAAGATTGTTCATGGTTAGGAGAGGAATGGTCCTCAGTCCTTTGTTCTGGCTGTTGCTGTTGGCACAAAGTGGTAGGACTTTCTTGAGCCTGTCTAGGCCCGGCTGACCACGTGGCCTCAGTGGATTTTGTAGCCTTATGAATGTAAAAATCATGTTCTATGAAATCATCATTTGAAGTATTATGTGCTGCCCAGAGCCAAGATGGAAAAGTGTGCCCTTCCTCCTCACACAAATTACACCTTGGTGAGAAAGTGCAATGGACGCCCGGATGCCTGAGAGCCCTACACATTGTATATTTAATTTGATCACAAATATTGCTTAAATGCCTTAAAGAATCACATTTATAGTATGATTTGAGCTGTTCTGGATAAAACAAGATCCCCCTGTCTCCCCAAAAAAAAAATAGTTAGTAACTATTAAATGCCTGCTTCTGTATGTTTTAATTGAACTCCGAATTTCCAACCCCAGTCCAAAAACCTTCACTGTCAATAATAGGTTCTAGGATATTTTTGACTGTACATCTTTCTTTCTAACCAGTATATCCATCACATTCACTCCCTTGTTGCAAAAAAAGAATAGTAATTATTTTAAATGCAGGTTTAGAGAGTGGTATCACCATAAAAGCTGTCCAAACAGGAGTGTCTTTAACTGTGTGGTACAGGGTACAAAATGTCTCCAACAAGAATTCTAACTGAAAACTAACTTCAAAGGTCTGTTCCCCTGAAGCATGAATAAGATCATACACATCCAAGGGATAAAATTGTAGATCTTGTTTAATTAAAGCTTTTCCAATGAAAAATCTGTTTGGGTGGGGTGTCCAGGCTTCCTCTGTATCTTATTCGAACTGCATGCCTATGTTTAGCTTGTTCAGGAGGACGATTAAACAAACCCACAAAGCTAGCTGGTTGTCTTGGAGTTTGTCTTGAGTCTATACCAGTAATTACAGCATTTTGATTCACAAATGGGTCAGCAGTCAAGGCCATTTGATTATCAGGAACAGAGTCTATAATATTCTCTATAGACACTGTCACATTAGCTGAAATCCCTGTATCACCAGTCTCCACAATATCAGTAGTCTGTGCAGAGGTTACAGAAGTTATAACATTTGTACCTGTGCCATCATCACTGTCAGTACTGTGCGCTGTCACTGCAGCTGGAAGCGGTCTCTCTTTGAAGTTATTTGACATGTTTGAGCTACCAGTGGCATCCTGCAAAGAAGAGTTGCTCGATCCAGGTAAGGGAATTTCTGGGTTTGGAATTCATTGTCCTGATTCCATCTGCATCCAACCAACAGTTTTTAGTGCATTTTCTGGTGTCCACTCCTCGATATCAGTTAAAGCAAATGGCAAGGGCAAGGCAAACTTATTTAAGAGACGCCCAATCCCGGAGGCTCTGGGTGCCATACAAAGATTTAAAAGCATTATACGCAAAAACATTCATACAGAAATAAAGTAATAAATCACAGACTATAAAATAAATCATACTCTAAACATCAAATGCTTTCAAGATGAACAACTCTGAGACTTGTAGGAGGGCAGCAGCCAAGGCCAACAGGATGCTGGGATGCATCGCTAGGGGGATCACCTCCAGAAGGAGGGAAATGATACTCCCTCTGTATAACTGCTTGGTGAGGCCGCACCTTGAGTACTGCGTGCAGTTTTGGAGGCCACACTTAAAGAGACATTAACCTCCTGGAGAAGGTCCAGAGGAGGGCAGCAAAATGATTTGGGGCTTGGGGGACAGGACCTATGAGGAGAGCTCGAAGAGCTAAATATGTACACATTGGAAGAGAGAAGGGACTGGGGGACATGATGAGGTCTTCAGGTACATGAAGAGGGTAAATAGGGAGGAATAGTCAGGGTGCTTCGAAGGAAGGAGGAAGGGCCACTAGAGGGCATGGGTGGAAGCTGGAGGGAAGATTCAGGGGAGAAGGAGGTGCTACTTCACTGGGAGGGTGGTGGAGCCATGGAATGCACTGCCTAGGGGCTGGTGGAGGCAGAGACAGTGGAGGGTTCAAGAGGGGTGGGACAGGTACAGGGGAATGGTTCTGGAAGCAAAATCCAATGCAGCAAGAATATCCGGAACTGGGAAGGGAGAAGCCAGAGAAGGCGAGGGGGACAGCAAGGTCAGCACCCAGGGTTGGAGCTGACCAAACGAGCAGACACGAAAGACCGTTAGGCCTATTCTGCTGGCATTTTAGTATGTTAGCATGTTGTGAAAATAGTAATGTCTTCAAGCAGACCTTAAAGACATCTATAGTGGGGGCCTCTCCGACAAAAGCTGGTAATGAGTTCCATAGAACGGGAGCTGCAACACTAAAGGCTCTATCACCGGCTGATTTAAGCCTCGTTCTAGGAACGGTCAGGAGGCCACCACTGGAGGATCGGAGAGGGTGGATAGAGGGAGTAGGTATCAGGAGGACTGACAGGTAACCAGGGCCCTGTCTGTGTAGGGCCTTAAAGGTGAGAAGACCCACCTTAAAGAGGATTCTCCACCTGACTGGCAGCCAGTGCAATTCGCACAATACCGGTGTAATATGACAGAATTTTTGCTGCCCAGTCAATAACCGGGCAGCTGCATTTTGCACCAGCTGCAGTCTGCGGAGAAGTCCCCCTGTGACCCCGAGATAGAGCGTATTACAGTAGTCCAGCCTAGATGTGACTAAGGCATGTATCAAAGTAGGGAGGTCCAGAGGTAGAACAAGGGGCTTAATCCTGGCAATGTTTCTGAGATGGAAAAAACAGGAACGAACCACGCAAGATATTTGAGCTTCCATGGTCAGGTTCCTGTCCAGAATCACTCCAAGATTATGCACCCAAGAGGAGGCCTTCAATGACACAGCTCCAAGAACAAGTCCAGTTGCTGAGTCAGAGGCCATCCTATCACGAACCCTGTTCGACTCCACTATCAATACCTCCATCTTGTTAGGGTTCAGTCACAACCAGCTGGAAGCCATCCAGTCATTTATCTCGGTCAGACAGATGTTAAGCACATCCACTGCGTTGGATGTTCCTGGGGCAAAGGACAAATATAGCTGAGTATCATCGGCATAGCAATGAAAACTCAAGCCATACTTCCTAATGATCCCCAGGGGCAGCATGTACACTGCGAACAACATTGGGGCCAGTACCGAACCCTGAGGGACTCCACAGGGAAGGAGACAGGGTGTAGATGAGAAATTACCCATCATAACCCGTTGCCTCCTGTTGGTAAGAAAGGATTCAAACCAGTTGATGACAGTACCGGTGAGTCCACACAACTCCCTGAGGCAGACAAGCAACACACAATGGTCCACAGTGTCAAATGCTGAAGAGAGATCGAGGATAACAAGAATTGTCCTGTCCCCTCGATCTCTAGCCCTGAGGAGATCATTCTGCACCCGAACAAGTACAGTTTCTGTGCTGTGTCTGGCCTGAAAAGCTGACTGGAAGGGATCATACATCTCGTAAGTCACAAGGTGCTCTTCCAGTTGAAGCGCTACCACCTTCTCCACCACTTTCCCCAAAAATGGGAGATTGGAGATAGGACGGTAATTTGTCATGATCTCTGGGTCCAAAGAAGGTTTCTTTGAAAGGGGTCTCACCAGAGCATCCCTCAAGACATCCGGAAAGACTCCCTCAAATAAGGAACACCGTACAATCATGGCAAACACCGGGCCAACAGAGTCAGCGCATCTCATTAAGAAACGCGTTGGCACTGGGTCCAGTTCACAAAAGGTGTGCTTCAAATTGACTGCCACCTCGATAACCTCACTTACCTCCACTGGTCTAAACTCCCCCCAACTCGGCGGAGTGCACTCAGAACACATTTGGCGACCACTGTCAGCTATAGTATTGCTAGCTGAAGAAGCTTCCCGCCAGATCAAGGACACCCTGTCCGAGAAAAAACGAGCAAACTCCTCACACTCTTCATTAGAAAAAACCCTCCTGGGCTGCAAACAGACAGGATGAAGAAGTCTATTTACAGTCCGGAAGAGTGAAACTGGTCGGTTCTTCCCGGCAGCAATCTCCCTGGACAGGAACACTGACTTCTTACGGTTGATTGCCTCCTGATATGCACAATAGTGCATACGCAGGACCAGTTTGTCCGCCTCCAAGTGGGACCTCCTCCAGCAGTGCTCCAATCTCCGACCCATCTTCTTCATCTCCCTGAGGTCCCCATCAAACCATGGGGACCGCAGGTATGAAGTTCTGGGTCGTACACGGACAGGTGCGAGGGAGTTGATGGTGTCAGAGAGCACCCTATTATAGGTGTCAACCCCGGCACCAACACCTCTGACGCATGCAGCACCCACACTAGACAATTTAACTGCCGCCAGAAAACTCTCAGGGGTAAGACCCCGCAAAGGGCAACAGCTAATCATCTCAGCAGGGGAAGGGCTTATGGCGGGAGCCCCAAGCGTGAACCTTCACCGTGCAATGATCGGACCAAAAAACCTGATCAATCCAGAGATCAGTGATCTCAAGCCCCAGTGAAAAAAACAGGTCCAATATGTGGCCATCCTGATGGGTGGGTGCAGCAACGACCTGGGTCAATCCTAAAGAGGACATACTCTGCAAGAAATCACTGCTGCATCTTTGATCTCTATCATCCACCCAAACATTGAAGTCCCCCAGAAAAACACATCTGGGGGAACCCAATGTTTCACCAGCAGTGAACTCGGCAAACTCCTGCAGAAAATTCCCCATCGGACCAGCAGGCCGATAGATGAGGAAAATCCTGCAGCCCGCGCCGAGACCACCGCGGATAGCCACACACTCAAAGTAACCCGGAGTTTCCACCGGATGCACAGTGAAGGTCAGGCTGGATCTAAAACAGATAGCTACACTGCCACCCCTGTGATTCACTCTGGGGCAGCGCACCACAGTATACCCGGGAGGGAACGCAGCCTCAAAAATAGGGCATGCATCATTACCCACCCAGGTCTCCGTAATGCAAGCCAAATCGACCGATGAAATCAAGGCGGCAATAATTGCCGTCTTGTTTCTGATCGATCTGGCATTGCACAGCACTGCCGTCAGAGGATTGGAGGGTGGTGTAGCCCCTCGGGTTATCTGACCACTCGGTCTGGTGGACTCCCTGGGGACGGGCACCAACCACGTCTGACCTCTCCTAGATGCCCGTCGTAACCCAGGGTGCCTCCTGGACCTAATGACCTCTTATTTATTTTTATTTATTTATCAAGTCTAGGATTACAAATACCTTTGAGCCATGGCTCTTTTACAAAGGTTCCACATCAGAGAAATACAAATTATGGGGAACATCAAGACAGGCATTACAACAATGTGGACATTGCAAACAGAGTACAGATTAATACAGTTCAAGCGTAGCATTGTAACAAGGCAGCCAGCGGCATTTGTCAGAGAAAATAGACAACAGATAAGAAGTGCCAGAGTCATAGGGAGAGGGAAGGGGGTGGGGGGAGAAGGAATGTAGGAAGGGTGGCGAGATGGTGAAAAGTGCAGCAATGGGGATACCAAGATGTGAGGGTAGAATCCAGTGAGGAGGGGAGGACAACTAGAGCAGAAAGGGAAGTGGAGAAACAAGGTTAAGTTGGGACCTCTATCCTACCATCACCCATAGCCAGATCACCCCATTGCCAATAGTCAGCACAACCCCCTACAATACCCACTTCCCGACAGCGTCTAGCCGTGGTATCAGACACAGGGAGAGGGACAGAGGGACGTAAATCATATAGCAGTGAATGGGTATAGGTAATCCTAGCCCTCATAGATCCTCCCACATAATCCCTAACATTCCAAACAATGAATACAGACTACTATTTAAACACAAACTAAATAACAACAAAACAGCTGCCTAACCTACTTAGTCCAATAAAACTAATATATTAAAACAGACTCCAGCTTAACATTTCTTACTACACATAAATAAATATAAAAATCTACTTAGCTTAACACACATTTAAAACCGAGTCACAGACCAACCTGTTTCCCTTCTTCAGTGAAAACAAAATTTTCAGTACCGAGTGGCGCACGCGCCACTCATACGCACGTGCTTGCAAGTGGAGCTTCACTTTTATGGCAAACAGTATCCCCGCCCCTTCAGCAGCAGCCCCAGCTCTCCCTCGCTCACATCTCCTGCAGATAGGAACAGTAGACTACGCATAGTCTCCCACACCATGCAAGTCACCGCCAGAGGGCAAACGGGCAGTTCTCCCGCGAGCAGGGGAGCGGTAAACACCAAAGATGGCCAGGTGCAGAAGCAGGCAGCAGGTAAAACAGAATGGCAGTCCAAACATCCAGCCGCTTATGAGCGGCGTTACAAAGGCTAGCTGAGTCCCACCAAGCAGAACAGCCGCTTACCAGTGGCACTTCATTTTTATGGCAAACAGTATCCCCGGCCCTTCAGCAGCAGTCCCAGCTCCCCCTCGCTCACACCTCCAGCAGATAGAAACAGTAGACTACGCACAGTCTCCCACACCGTGCAAGTCACTGCCAGAGGGCAAACGAGCAGTTCGCCCGTGAGCAGGGGAGCGGTAAACACCAAAGATGGCCACGTGCAGAAGCAGGCAGCAGGTAAAACAGAACGGCAGTCCAAACATCCATCCGCTTAGGAATGGCGTTACAAAGGCTAGCTGAGTCCCACGAAGCAGAACACTTCTTAATCCAAAGGCTGCTTGTTAGCTGAATCAGTTTTGGCACCAAAATTTGTGTCCTGAGTTTGCTGCGGAAATTTTTTCCTGACATACCAGGGGGCTATTTGCAAACCTTTTTCTCTTTTTTTTGCTTCAAATTTGCTTTTCTTCTGAAAAGATTGCATTTCCTACTTCTGTAATTATAGCTAAAAGTTTCCATTTACTTTCATCCAAATTTTGTTGTGGTTTGCGTTCTGCTGTCAACAGATCCTCGTCTGTCATTTCTTCAAGGACTATGCGTTGGGCTGGAGTCTGCAAAACTGGTGAGCTGCTCTCAACAGCAACTTTGATCTCCTGTGCTGGACCTGTGGGGAAGGAGATAGGCTCTTTTGCAGGTACACCAGCATCCTCACCATCTGACCTTATGTCTGCCATGACCAACAAATGGGCAGCAGCTCCCCCCTCTGAAAGAGTAGGGGGATTTTATTGAAAATCATAACAATTACAGTCACAAGACAATGCTTTATATAATCAACTCAAATGACAGTCTGATTCATTCTCTATATGTCTTTCAAAAGGGGTAAAAAAAAGGAAAAAATTATATTATCTTATTTGAATACATAAGGACATTTAACATGACTTTGGTAGTGCAAGGGTAAAGGTGGTCAACTCCTTCAAGTACCTGGGGGTCTACCTTGACCAAGATGTTACATATAAGAGCCACCTCAGCTACCAAACTAAAACTAATAAGCAGAAGATGGGCCTACTGTACCATCTGAGCCCATTCCTTATCTCTGGATCCCACTGTAGACTTGCCCAAGGTACCATCCTTCCTACCCTGCTCCATGAGGCTCCTGTACTACACTCTGTCAGAGATACAGAGCTCCAGATGCTGAGAACTCTCTATCATAGTCTAGGTAGGATTGCCAACTCAACCAGGCCACATGACCACCACTGTGCTGAAATCTCTAGACTTGCCATCACTCAAGGGGAGACTGTTCTACCCCTCCTTATGTCTCACCTACAAATTAAAACAGGGCAACACCCCCTCCCAGCCTAAAAACTGCTGCAACCCAAACATTGTGAAAGAACATTAAGATCCTGTGAACACCAGCTACTTCAGGTATCCAGAGTCAGAACCTCTTGTGAAGCTTGATCCTTCTCTTCCTCTATCCTTTCCCTATGGAATGGGTTCCCATGCAGCATACAAGCATCTACTTCCATATGGAATTTCAAAAAAGAGTTAAAATCCCATTTGCTGAACTCAAACCACTGTTCCTGCTGTAAATGAAAATGGCTTAATTGAGTCTCCTAGGCCTTGACATAAGTGATTATGAACTGTATAAATTAGAGATTTCTTGTCACTCTGGAATTATGTGATGTCTTGAATGCATACATGTCCCCTGCTGCACTGAACTGTACTATGAGGCCCCCCCACCTTTTTTGTTAAATACCCTTGCACAGACAATGCACTCCTAATAAACTGATATTTTTTGTCTCCATCTTGATAAGAATTGTTTGTGAACTATGTTGACTAATACTGCTGTATTCCTCTGTATGATGTATCTAGTGTTGCTTTATAAATGTTAATGTATAAATCACTGTTTTATGTATCTATGTAATTTTATTTATTTTTTTTTATTTAGCTTTTGTTGACTGGGTATGTGCACTAGACAAATCCTGCCTATTTTCAGGCATGACCCGGGGGAAGGGGATACAGATGAATGCCAACTGACCTTGAACCAGATTAAGCTGTTGGTGGTATTTTTCGTGAATGAGGGAAATTTGGCCAGGACACAGGGTTAATTAACCCCAGGTTACCCCTGAAAAAGGGACCCTCTGATCTCAGTGGACCTATCCAGTCACCAAAATTCAATAAATAAATTGTATTTTCTATTTCACAAGTCTTTTGAGTCCAGTCCACATCTTTCATGCTTTTTCAAAAGGATTAAGGTGTAGGTCTTTCTCATAGTCTTACTGAAATGCTGCTTCACATAAATTACTAACAGAAATACATGGCATTCTATGTTGCTAAAATACCAATCAGCATCTTGCTTGCCATAAATAAGATTTTAGACATGCCATAACTACTCTTAATGTACTATGTTATATTTACACATAGGAGCTAGAAAATCTCCCAACACTAGTACTTCAAAAGACATATTGCTTAACCATGGTAGGTTCCATTTATTTACTAAAAATTTTCCTAAGTTTACTATGTACGGGCATCCCAACATAAACTAGCATTTCTCAATGCCGAATGTTGTCTCGCTGGCATTGGCATTGGTAGTGCTGGAGTTATGGAGATGCATAAAAGGAATGGTAGTGAAGTATGAAGTGACCCCAACCCCATCCCCACCCTGTAGAGACCAGCAGGCACTGGGGTGTGCTTTTGGGTCGTCAGCTATAACACTCATGCCATTGTACTGTGCCCTACCCTGTAGACACTGACAAGTGTCGTGGTGTGCTTTGGGGTCTTTGGGCGTTATACTTACCCCATTCCATAAGGAAATATGCTGAGGTGGGTGCAGTATAGGAGAATGGGGTGAACTTTGTGGCCAAACAGTGCAAGGCACACCACGATGCCTTTCACTGGCTGCAGGGTGGGGTGGGGGGGGGTGGAATGGTGTGAGCATTACAACCGATGATCCCAAGTCACACCCTTGACACCTGTCAGTCTCTACAGGGTAGGGTGTTACAGTTGGAAACCCTAACACCGTAGGTGTGTGTTGGTATTTTGATTCCAAATTTTCAACATGGGCTGTTTGTGAGCCCACCTCATGAAACGCAGCACTATCAGTTTGTTAGCTGAAAGGTGGTTTTACACAGCGGCTATGCCATTTGGCTACACAGGGACAAAAACACATTTTGGGCAGGATGTGGAAAATGACATCTGTATTGTTCATGAGGAGGGGTTAAAAAATGGCAACGTTGAAAATCTGAAATGAAAATCTGAAAAATTGGTGAAGTCATGAGCATGCATAGAAACTGCGCAACGCACATCCGTAACCCAATTATTTTTGGGAGTTTTTTAGCCACATTTTCAACATAAGCATTTTGGGACCTCCCCTCATGAACAGTGGTGCTGTGATTTTGTTAATCAGTCCCAAAAGTTGATTTCCCACAGCGACCATGCCATTGTGCGCCACAGGTGCGGAAACACATTTTGTGCAAGTTATGAAAAAAGACAGCTGTACTGTTGATAAGGAAGTGTGAAAAAATGCCAGTGTTGAAAATTTGGCATGAAAATATTGCAAATTTGCAAAGTTACAAGGGTGCGTGAAAACTACACAACGCGCGCTTCTAACACAGTCATTTTACGGACGTTCAGCACCAAATTTTCAACATAGGCATTTTAAGACCTCTGCTCATGAACAGTGCCACTGTCATTTTCTCAAACTGTCCTAAAACTGATTTCGCACAGCGACTGTGCTATTCTGCACCGGACATGTGAAAACACATTTTGGCCAAGATATGTAAAATGACAGCTGTACTGTTCATAAGCAGGTGTGGAAAAGTGCCAATTTTGAAAATCTGGAGTGAAAATATTACAAATTCACGAAGTTACAAGCGTGCGTGGAAACAGCGCAACACACGCTCGTAAAATGACCATTTTTTGGATTTATTTCATCAAATTTGCAATATAGGCTCTTTGAGAGGCCCCCTCATGAACAGTGTCACCGTTGTTTCATTACTAGGTCCCACAAGGTGATTCCACGCAGTGACAGTGAAATCACCTTTCGGTACCAAAAATTCCAAACAATGGTTGAGATATGCACCTAAGATGAAACAAACCCTATTTATGCAATTAAACAGCTTACCGGCATTTCTTCAGTTCACGGTCGGCTTTGAAGAGTGCAGATGTGTTCCCGGTCCACCGAAGATCATCGTGGCGGACTCCAGAGGTAAGTAAGGGGTGAGGGGGGTGTGGGGAGGCAGGGTGTGCACAGGGAGGGCGCTGGTTGTGGGAGGGGGCAGAGAGACTTCGAGGGACCATTTTCTTCTTTTACAGAGGTAATAAAAAAAATATTGTGGGGTGGTTTTTCTTTTTCAGGGGATTTGGCACACTGGGGTGGACTCCCAGCATGCTACCTAAGTGTTTAGGAGGGGATGTGTAGCCACGGGGACTGGGCACCCCCATCGGCACACAACAAAAGCGGGGGGCAAGAGCTGAGGGGATTGGGCACCCCCCTCGGTACATAGCAAATGGGAGGTGCATGATGCCGACGGGGAGTGGGCGCCCCTGTCGGCACATACATTGAGTCAGGGAATGCCGACAGGGGGATTGTGTACCCCTGAAGTTGGCATTATGGCAGGCAGTGTGCCACCATGTTTTTACTTTTTCACCAGGGCAAGCACATCGGGAGGTGCTGCTGCGTATGATGAGTTTTGCTCACTTTGCAGCGGACCTTTCGTTAGATGTGCTCACCACAGTATGTATTCATGGTGTGGCATCGGCATGCAGGCTTATTGGGGAATGAAGGACGCACCTACTGATGCGTGCCCTGCATTCGCCCAACAGTGACCACGCCTCCAAATCTGCTACTATCACAATATGTTGGCTGCGCATGCACGAGCCAACATAAAAATGTTCCATTGTTTCTTCCTGGACTTGACATTCAGGATATGGAGAAAACACCTCCTCAACTGGTTTATGTTTATTGTTCTCCCTGACGTTAAGCCTCTCGTAAATGCAAAGAAATAGGATATTCCACATTTGTTGAGGGACTGTGGGATAAGTTACAGTTTTATAGTCAGATCTCTTTTGGGGGATTGCATGCACGAGCTGTCCAGAAGAACGGAAGCGTGAGTGGGAGCTCTGCAATATTCCCAACTTTAAACACTTGGAAAAAACGAGACCAGCAACCTGGATATAAAAAATGGGGCTAATGAACTACCCAACCCCAAAGTCAAAGGCTGATGCTAATCTCTTGGTTTTTGAGAAAAACTGCGGAACCACGAGGCTGAGCAACATGATAGTGACAGTAGAAATGACGGGCTTAGCACTGGTGGGAGAAATGGTCCCTGTCCCTGCATTAGCTTCCCTCAGAATCAAAGGGATGCTGCAGCAGGTCCTCGATGAAATCTCAACCTTTAAATCCTCAGTGGTGAACCTGGAGGAAAAGGTACAAGCCCTTCACCACTGGTTCCTGGACACAGAAACCTACCTATCTTACATCGATGAGAAGGATTCCAAACATGAGGCAAGGATTCAGAAGCTGGATTGGATGGTGCAGCTGCTCTGGCACAGGTCTGAGGATGCAGAAAGCTGGAGCAGGCAGAATAATTTCTGTTTTGTGGGGTGAAAAGGAGAACCCCATGGGCAAGGCCCCGGAATTCTGTGATTCTGCAGTTGCGGAATTTTCCGCAGAATTTGCATCATGCCGCAGAATTCATGTAGTGCTGCAGAATTCATTGTTTTTGGTGAATTTTCATTCAAATATACAGTTTTTCCATAGTGCTAGGCTCCCGTACCCGTCTTGTACCCGTCTTGTTTATCCTGAAGCCACTCCTCTATGCTCCTCTATGCTTGGCAGGTGATGTCATCAATGACATCACATCATATCTTAGCTAATGGCAGGACTGTATTCTGCCACAGAAATAAATAAATCATGCAGCAGAAATCAGAAAATACTGCCACAGATGCTTTGGAGCCCTGCCGAAGAAATCAGAAAATTCTGCCGCAGAGCACTAGGGGCCCTGCCCATGGGCTTCCTACAATGCAAATGACCTAAACACCCGCAATATAACTGGCAACCAGTGCTGGAAGTGGAACAGGTGCATAGATCCTTGTCACTGGCACCCAAACAAGGAGAACAGCCAAGGCCCATTCTGGCAAAATTCCTCCACTTCCTTGAAAAAGAAAGGATCCTGAGCCTGGCAAGGGAGAGGGGTGTGCTTTTTTGGCAAGGTCACAGAGTGTACATTTTTAATGACTATTCTACTGAGCTGGCCAACAAGAGGAAATTGTTACCGAACCCAGAAAAATGTTCCAGGACCTCCAAGTTCAATACTAGCTTCTCTACCCAGCAAAACTGAAAATACACCACAACAGGGTCAGCAACACTTTTGAAATGCTGGAGGAAGCCACGGAGTACATCACTAGAAACTGTCTGGAGTGAAACCTGATGCCCAGTGACAGAATGCTTCTCCAAAGCCTATGGGACAGTGGTCTACCAATGCTTCAAACATACAAGCGCAGGGAACACTAATCCATATGGCCCCCTGGCAACCCTTCCTGTTTCTGATGGCATGGACTGGCAGACCTCAAAATCCAAAAGAAAACAACGTAGTAAGGACAAGGTGGCAAAACTACAATCCCAGCAGACCCCCAGGAGTGGTGATCGATACTGTATGGCATCCTTCACCAGCACCGAATTAATGAGAGAGCCAGCATCTAATTGCTAGGAGCAAAGAATGAACCTGTAGAAGCTGCCGCACCCTAGCCCAGCTCAGCTGATCTCAGATGCCGGCCAGCTGCAAGAAACAATAATTAACTCCTGTGCCAAAGCAGCTGGGGTAATGATAGATGGTGGCACCCATATGTTCCAGCCAGAGGACTCTGCCTACCTAGACATCACACTGTAACCTGCAGGACAACTGCTAGGGCCTCAACTGGCCACATGAAAGTGCTTATGAGGACCCTGTTCTTGCTATTGTCAGGTTACCTACTAGCACCGTGGCATTAATGGTGCATGTCTGTGCTGGCTGTAGAGGGAATGGAATGGTAAACTTTTGAACCCTTGTCCACTGCTTTGTTCAATCCTTAATTACCCCAGCCTTGTCCTACTCCCCCTGTTTATCTCCAGCCGCATAGTGCTAACAGAACATTTGGTTGTAGGGTGGGGAGGGAGAGGGGGACAGGTCACAGCCAAATGGTTTTCCCTTTCTTAAAATTTTGTAAGGTTAATGTTCAGTTACAGTTAATCGATGCAGCGTTAGGTGGGAGGGATTGGGGAAAGGTGGCATGACAATGGAGAGACATGAGCACTCTGCCGGCCTCTGCCCCACACTTTTATCAGGGAGCTTCATCTGATCATGCCAAGAAGTTGCCAGCTTCTCCCGCCCACCACCCACCTCATGGGTCACAGTTTTCCCCCTTCTTACAAGAATTTGTGGCTCTGGGTCCAGGGGAGGATGTTACACAGTGGAGAGGGATCCACCAGGGACTTCAAATGCTACAGTAAAAACTGTAGATGAGCCAGCAAGCCCTTCTACCACTGAAAGTGACACTTCTGGGCTGCAAACCATCACTGTGCACTTGCGGTCCTTCCTGATCATTTACCCTTTGCTTGGTGTTTATTAGCTCCTCTTCTCATGGTGTTTGCAGTAATACAGAAGGGAGTGGCTTTGGAACTGGGGGAGGAGTAGTGGGCTCCAAATACAGAGATGGGACAGATGAGGGCATTGCTCCTGGACCACACAGAGGTAACTTCACCAAGGGGCTCTGCCCTTCCAGTAGCCTGCTGGCCGACCACTCAGGGATGCAAAGCCTGTGGCTTACTGGACCCTCCATCTCTTCTACTGCATGCAGTCATTGTTGGTACAATCTGGAATAACAATGGCAGCTGGACCGTGTTGTGCCTGAGCTGCCGCATTGTTGCAGCTGCCTTGCAAACAAACCACGCACCTAGGTGGCTCCACTCCTGTCATAAGTTGTCCTGCTAGATACTGTAGGTTGAGCATACACCTCCATTTTAGATACAGATAAAATGGATGGTATAAGATGGAGATGGCTTGTACCAGCAATTTGGGTCAGCATTGGTTCTGCAACCCCCCCCCATCATTCCTATGAGTGAGGTCCACCAGGCTACTGTGCAAGTTAAAGAATCCATAACACAGAGCTTGGTCAGATGTCTCTCTTGCTCCCCCTTCCCTCGTCCACCATGGCCAAATCAGGTGAGAGATTTGAAGGTCGATCTCTTTGAGAACTGCATAAGGGCTGGACCCTTGCATTGAACTCGGAGCCCCATAACAGCCCTTTGACATCAGTCCATCCATGGGTTGATTCAGGAACATTGTTGCGAGTCCTGTCATCTCCCTCTGAACCTGCATAAATGCATAGAAGACAGGAGATTGGGAGGCAGGCAGGTTTATCACTCCTCCTTATGCCGCAAGGAGCAATTATCACATCCCTGCGCCAACTTGGCACTCTGGGCAGTAGGTGAGTCTCCTGTATATATTGGGGCTTCTCTTGTACATACTGGGGCCAGACAGGCAGTGCTACAGGATGAATAAATACCGGGCGTGCTGGACTTAACTTGAGAGAAAAAGCCTGGAAGGCATAATCTTTGGGGATGGACAAATCTGGTCCTGTGCTGTGCAGGAATTCAGGTGAAGTACTGTACGTGTGGTAAACAAGAATTCAGCAGGCTTGAATCCCACACCAACCTGCGGTAAACTTGCAATCAATACAAACCCCAGGGAATGGCATGAAAAGTTTAAGCTCCATTTACGAAGTCTCAACCATTTGCCATTCCCTCCTTCAAGGCATGTGCAGATTATTATATGGAACACAGCCTGACAGAGAGATTCCCCAGGTATTTCAATCATGACCCTGACCTTCTCCCTTTTCCTTGTTTGTCCCCAACCCCCCCACACACTTTTTTGCTTCTTCCTCCCAGATGGGAACACTGTCTGAGCTGTACCACCCCTTCTTTGTCCTCCCTCCCGCCTAATCAGTGGCAGAGGTAGATAAATGGATCAAGGAAGATATCTAGCCCAGCCTTGGAATATACAGTATTTGTCCCATCCCTTTGAGCAGAGCATCTATCCCGCCCTTAGTGTACCCCCCCAGTCCGTTCTGGACATAGCTAGACAAGAACATTTGCAAGTTTGGGAAGGAGCACATTGAAGTTGTTGGATGCAGTGTGCATGCTCAAGGTCCGTAAGTGCTGGCACGAGGCATAACACCCTCGATCAGACTACCCCAATGGCCCCCAGAAGCTTTACTCTTAGTGATAGGGACTTTTTGGCCCTACCTGCTAATTATGTTTGCTTTTTATACAGTATACTGATGGTTATGTGTTTTATAACTCTCATGTTAAAAAAAGTTGTTCTGGTTTTTAGAGTTCATGTAAATTTTTATACTCAGCTACTGAGAAGTAGAGCGGGCATTAGGCAGATCACTAGGAGATGGCTCTCCCTAGATAGATTTCCAGAGGAGGGTGAAGCTCCCTATACCAGATCCCCTATTTTAGTAGCACATATGCAGCCTGGGCCAACTGATTCAGTGGCACCATAATGCTACCAAAACCTGGTGGCCCATCCACTTATCCATATGGACATAGAAAAGTGGAAAAAACCTACTGGGTAGCCCCTATGCCTTATCTTTGTCATAGACTAAACAATGTACTCTTGCTGTTTAAAAAAGAAATAAATGGTGTATCTAGACATTAAATGTGTTTCCTGGAATGTGAAAGGCATGCACACCCAAGTAAAGAGGAGAGCGATCTTAGACTTCCTGAAGAAAGAGACGACAGGAGTAGCCTTTCTCCAAGAAACTCAACTCTCAAAAATAGAGGTCCTCAAGCTGAGGGGGGGGGTGAGTGTCACAGGTCTTTTACTCAACATACAATAACAAAAGCAGAGGGTGGTCATCTTAATCAATAAAAATGTCCCCTTTCAATTACAGAAGGAAATAAATGACCCTGAAGGTAGATACGTAATTGCACACAGAATGCTATGTGGCCAGGAGGGCACTATGTGTAAACTGTATGGGACAAATGCTTCAGGGTACCCCTTCTACAGATTACTTGCCCAGAAACTCATTGAGATGCAGAATGGAAACCTGATTCTGGGAGGGAATATGAACCTCCCTATGGATAAACATTCAGACAGGAGTAATCACCCACAAATCTATCTCAGCCTGCCTCAGATGCTCTGATTGACCCAACCAAGGAGCTAGGCCTGACAGACATATGGAGGTTGATCCCCACTGAAAGGGAATTCTCTTTCTTCTCCATCCCACCCAAGTCCTTTTCCTGGATTGACATGTGGCTGACACCTAGGGGCTGGGCATCGAATGTGATTGAAGCAAAAATTGGTGCCATAGTAATTTCTGATCATGTCCCTGTCTCCTTTACCTGGTGACCATCCGGTTAAACGACCTCAAAAAGAGGAAATTGGAGGTTCAATGTATACACCTTAAAAAACCTAGCCTTCTGTAACAGCCTCAGAAAGGGCATAAACATTTTCCTGAAGGTAAACAAACCTGGGGAAGTTGTGCCGACACACGGTCAACTCCTTCACCACAAACACCAGCACAGTAACAGATTTCACCTGTCTGTGGTGAGTTGTTGTGCTGGTGCAAAGAAGACACCAGTGGTGCGGCTCCTGGAGTTGAGCCCCCTTCCCGGTCCAACTCCGACTCGGAGTTAGATATTTAGAGACAGGGGGTGGGGTGCAGAGCCCCCCCATATGGGTGATTCAGGGGGCTCAGCCCCCCGATCGAAACCCACCGGCATCCCCAAAGGTACAATGCCAATGCTCGGCAATCTGTCTGTCGCTGTGGGGGATGCCGGTGCGAGAGCTGTCACAATGCTATAGTAAAACCCCTGGGGACACCTTGGCAGTCACAAGATGGGATGCCCTAAAGGCCTATATTAGGGGCAGATGTATCAGCTACACGACTCATCTGGGTAAAGTGAGAGGACAGGAGCTTGAAGCCTACCAAAACAAATTAAAGGAGCTAGAAAAGAAATTCAGGGATAGTTGACCCCCACGCTGGACCTTCTTGCTGAAATAATGGGGCTTTGGTACAAGATCAATATATAACTCCACAAGAAAGCAGAATATGCCCTGTTTAGACTTAAACAAGTGTTCTGGGAATCCAAAGGAATGCCGGGCCATCTCCTGGCATATCAATTGAGAAAGAAACAGAAGAGATCAAGAATCCTCTCCATAAAAAAGAGGGGTGGGCAACTCTCAAGGAATGAAAGGGAGATTAATGAAGAACCAGGCCTTTTATAAAACACTCTACACTAGCGAGGTCCACCCATTAGACTTGGACATCCAGCAGTTTATGGGCAAACTGCAGCTTCACAGGCTGTCTTAAGAGAACCTGGACTGGCTTGACAGACCCATAGAAGTAACAGAGGTAGAGAAGGCTTTGAAATTGATGCAGAATTGGAAAACTCTTAGGGGGAAACAGACTCCCAGGCTGATTTCCTCAATGCCTTTGTGGATGTTCTTGTGAGACCACTATATGATGCCCTACTGGAATCCAAAGCTACTGGGACTTTACCAGGCTCTATGAAAACACCCCAAATTTCTGTACTCCTGAAACCCAGGAAAGATGCCTCATTCAGCAGTAGTTATAGGCCCATATCCCCAATTACAATAGACTGTAAGGTCCTTGCCAAGCTACTGGCAACCCGACTGAAGTCCCTCATAGCAGATCTCCCTAAGAGAGATCAGGTTGGGTTTGTTCCAGGTCACCAGGCTACAGACAACACCAGGAGGCTCCTTAATCTGCTGTGGAGTATTAAGGCATCCAACTGACCCCTGATTCTTCTCTTCCTTGATGCTGAAAAAGCATTTGATAGGGTGGAATTGAAATACCTTCTCTGTGCTATGATGTCTTTTAACATTGGACCTGAATTAAGAGCATGGATCCAGGTCCTTTACAATGAAATCTCAGTGGAAGAGGTTATAAATGGCAGATCCACCCCCCTTTCAGCTATATAAAGGATCCCGGCAAGGATACCCACAATCTCCCCAGCTTTTCATCCTAACCCTTGAACCCCTGCTACAGGCCATTAGGCAAGTCCCAGACATTTAAGAAGTGTCCCTGAGAGAGGACCACAAAGTAATGGTGTATGCAGATGATATCCTATTAATGCTTACAGACCCCCCTGCCCCAGATCTATCCCAACCTGCTTGCTCTGATTGAGCAATATAGCCAATTGTCTGGTTACAAACCAAATGCCTCTAAATGTCATTTCCTGACCTCCACTACAAATGTTTCCAAACTCCCTAACTACCTCTAGGGACTACATCCCTCAGCACAGACCATAGGATACCTGGGGTTAAAGTTCCACTGGAACATCCCACAACTAAGACAAACTCTAACCAGAGCCAATACAGCTGTGGTGAACTTGCAAAGCTCCGGAGAGCGAGTGATGCTGAGTGTCATCTCCAAGATGGCATCAGTGACACAACTGCACATACATGGTATTCGTGCATACGTAGTTGCAGTGAATGGCATTATGCCATTCGCAAGATGGCAGTGCCAGTAGAACTGCACAGTTCTTGTCCCGGAATGCAGAAGTAACAGTCGCAGCAGTGTTGCTGGTACTCCATAGCAGCCAACTGTGGCAGAGTGTTACAACCTCTGTTGGACTTTCAGAGGGATAATTCCAAAAGTCCAACAGAAGGTGCCACAATCTGTCGTTTTAAAGATCAAATGAATTGTTTTCTCCATATTTTTTTATTAAAGCTTGAATTCAAGTCCATGTGTCATGATTAGTGTTTCCAGAAAACATTATGCTGTTTGGTTTTGTGGCTTTCTTTAAATCAGCATTTGTTAATGTGCTCTGTGATAACTGAAAACAGTGAAGATTTTTCTGTTCCCTTCAGTGAGAGATGACATCATTTTTGTCTAGCCTGCTGCTGCAGCAGTTAAGTCCCTGACTGACTGAAGAAACTGTTGCACTTCCCAGTCGGAGCAATTTGTAGAGCTAATTGTTTTCACTCCAAGTGTGTTACTAACTCATCTGGTTTGTGTTTAGATAGAGTTTTTTACAATCTATCATTCTTTTGCCATAAATAATTGATCATTTGAGTTTCAGTGCTGAACTGAAGTGATATGAATGAATGTTTGCAAGAAATCATCTTGTCTGTATCACAGCTGTCAATTTTTTTATCATCAAAACTCTGCATTGTTTTCTGGTTATATAACACAGGATTGTTTAATGGATATGAAGTAAATCAAAATTGTGTTAATTCATAGAAACAGTGTGTCTTTGATGTAGCCTCCATAAGTAGGTTCATGTGAGAACTATATTGTTTTATGTACTGTATGAACTCATAAAATTCAGTTCTTTGAGGATTTCTGTGTGAAAATACATCATGTATGTGTATAACTAAAACTACTGTATGGCATCCTGATGTCCCTGTCTCCTGCCCCTCAATTAAGGCTGCTGCACCCTGCTTCTCTCTATCCCCCACCCCCACAGTCAGTGCCAAAGCACCCTGTTGCCCCCTGTTCCTATCTCCACAGACAGGGCTGCTGTGCTCTGCTAAGCCCTAGAGTCCCAGGGCCTCTGCCTCCACAGTTGGAGCTGCTGCACCAGGCCACCATAGGTTGGGCTTTTTTTTTTTGCACCCTGCTACCCACTTCCACTGCCCGCAAATAAGCAGGGCCACTGCACCACATGCACCCCATCTCACAGTCAGGGCTGATGTACCCTGATTCCCCACTGTGTCCTGCCCCACAGTCAAGGCTTCTGCACCATGCTGTCCTCTGCCCCCTGCCACCACTGTGCCCTGCCTCTTGCCTCCACAGTTAGGGTTGTTGCACCATGCTGCTCCCTGCCACTCTGGGTGCAGCACATGCCCTGCCTTGCCTTATGGCAAGTGGCAGGCTTGGAGCAGCAGCCCCAACTGTGAAGGCAGAGGACCTGGGACTCTAGGGTTTAGCAGAGCAGAGAGCAGCTCTAACTGTGGAGGCAAAAACAGGGGGTAACAGGGTACATTGGTCCTGATTGTGGGGGTTGGGGACAGAAGGAATCAGGGTGCAGCAGACTCAAATGGGGCAGGAGACTGGGGCATCAGGATGACATATAGTATTTCTAGTTATATACATACACGATGCATTTTCACACAGAAACCCTCAAAGAACTGAATTTTGTGAGTTCATACAGTACATGTTCCTGAAATAGCAGAGTGTGACAGATTCCCATTTGTCAATCTGATGTAAAAGCAATATTGTTCTCACATGAACCTATTTATGGTCTGGCATTGGGCTATTTGGGCTGGCAGTATAGCCTAGAGGTTAGAGGAATGAGATGTGAATGAGCTTCATACATCCCGCAGACCAGATCTGAGTTTGATTCTCATAACCTCCACTTGCATACTGTGTGACACTGAGATAGTCACTTAACCACCCAGTGCTCCCAAATCACCCCTGAAAACAGGCACTTGTGCCTAGTGGGCCTTACCCAGTTACCAAAGACTAAAATAAAAAAAAAATTAAAAAAATGGAGGCTACATCAAAGACACACTACTTCCATGCATTAACAAAATTGTGTTTTATTTTATATTCATTAAACAACCCTGTTTTATATAGCCAGAAAACACATGTAGAATTTTGATGATAAAGGACTGACAGCTGTGATACAGACAAGGTGATTTCTCACAAACATTCATTCATACCACTTCAGTTCAGCACTAAAACTCAAATGATCAACTTTTTATGAGAACAGAATGATAGATTGTAAGCTAATCCATCTAAACACAAACTAGGTGGGATAGTAACACACTTGGAGTGAAAACAATTAGCTCTACAGATTGCTCTGACTGGGAAGTGCAACAGCTTTTTCAGTTAATCAGTGACTTAACTGCTGCAGCAGCAGGCTAGATAAAAATGATGTCATCGCTCACTGATAGGGACAGAAAAATCTTCGCTGTTTTCAGTTACTACCAAACACATTAACAGATGCTGATTTAAAGAAAACCACAAAACCAAACAGCATAATATTTTCAGGAAACACTAAGCAAGACACAAGGACTTGAATTCAAATGAATTCAAGCTTTCATTAAATATATGCATTTGATCTTTAAGCAAGAGAATGCAAAATGGCTGTAGGCTCCAACCACAGTAGTAAAAAGGGAACTTACTCCCTGTAATAGAGAAAATAGGAAAGGATTGTCAGAGGTGGAAACTGCTACATATCTTCAATTGGGGGAGGGCCTAGGCCTTTAAAATGATGGCTGCCCCTAAGCTACAATACATGTTGAATAACCTCCCAATCCAGATAGAAAAGAAACTAATTGAGCTAATACATACCAAAACTCAGGTCTTTCATTTGGAATGACAGTCCAAAATGTGAAGCTGAATAAGGACTGTAGGGGGCCTCAAGTTACCTGAGTTCCACCTTTGAACCATGGCATAAAGTCTAGTTCAACTGGCATATACAGCTCCCTGGGCTACAGGGGAGGCTCCAAAGAATACTTCCCTACCTCCCACAAGCACACATACATTTCAACTGTGGAGCAAAATTCAGAAACTGGCAAACTAGCAACCAGAGAAAGTGAAGTACCTCCCATTATGAGATAACCCCAGCCTACTAATAGATGGTAAAATGATAAGATATAGAGACTGTGAGAATGCAGGTATTACCCTCCTTTTGGATATTATGTCTGAAATCCTGAACACACTTATGAGCTTTTAACAGCTAAGGATTACATTTGGCCTCCTCAGTCAACAGCACTGGAGATATCTGCAATTCCGACATGTGCTTCAAGGCATACTAGGGCAGAGACTGGTAGGTTATGACTCTAACCCTTGACTCTAACTCCTTGACTCTCTCCTTTGGCCTGGGGCAGAGAAACATACAATGAGTAGTGACATTTATGCCTACTTACTCAGTTGTGCTCCAGACACCACTCTAAAGGTTAGGCATAGTTGGTCTGATGAACTTCAGACAGAAATTACCCCCACTATATGGGTTCAATGACCTATGCCAGTATAGTGTTATGCTTGTGCAACTGTGTTACTTAGGTTTTTGGCCATTCACACTCTCTATTCCAGAGGAATTACCACCCTGTAGGGGTACCAAAGGCAAGGAACCCTCAAAGAGGGTTCCA
Source organism: Neoceratodus forsteri (assembly GCA_016271365.2). Taxonomy (NCBI): domain Eukaryota; kingdom Metazoa; phylum Chordata; order Ceratodontiformes; family Ceratodontidae; genus Neoceratodus; species Neoceratodus forsteri. Next base: position 296,841,295 of record CM057452.1, on the reverse strand, counting down.
CTCCTAGAGGTGCTGCAGAACAATTCCCTTGGCTAAAGGTACCTTAGGAAGGATCCCAAGGAGAGAAGTGCTGCCACTGGAGGAGGAGGGGAGGATGGTGGAGCAAAGAAAAAGTGCTTCAGAAAGACACTGAGAAGAACTGCTTATATAGCTCAGTAAGTGAAAGTGGCTGGCTGCTTGTTCATTGAACTGCAGGCCCAGCCTTCCAATTCAATGGCCTATGCAGCCTGTATAGTCTTATGCTTGTGCAACTGTGTTACTTAGGTTTTTGGCCATTCATACTCTTTATTCCAGAGGCATTACCACCCTGTAGGGATACCAAAGGCAAGGAATCCTTGAAGAGGATTCCACCTCTAGAGTTGCTGTAGGATGATACCCCTTGGCTAAAGGTACCATAGGAAGGATCCCCAAAAAGAAATGTAGTAGTAGTATGAAGCATATTAGCTATTAGTAGCTGTGAGACATAGTAGTAGATGAAGCATCAGGCAGCTTGATGATGTAATGAGATGCACAGGTTAGCAATGGCATGAGTTCAGTGGGTTGTGCTAGAGAATGAGGGGACCTCCTAAGGAGAGAGGGAATGGCAGGAACACCATCCACCTCCATCCAACAGTGGAACCCTACCTAAAGAAACTAGGAACACTAACTAAACTAACTAACAGTTATGACCTGAGGCACGGAGGAGAGAAAAAAAAAAACCTTTGAGGAGGAAATCTCTGGGGATCCAAGGCTTAGGTCGCCTTCCTTCCAGGCTTGGGATATTTTATTTAGTGATGGCTCTGCTCCTGCAATTTGGAAACCCAATTAAAGGGAGGTGGAAAATATTCCAATTTGAAGGAAAGCTCTCACTCAATCTTTCTAACGGGAATGCTGTGGAAGGTTGTGAGAATGCTCTGCAACATCAGAGGCAACCAAGGCAGGAGGAGGAAAGCAACAACTGCTGAGGCACTCACCTGGCCTACTCACCCTAAAAACAAACTGGGTGAACCAGAGGCAGTCATAGGGAGAATGCAGTGAAGATACTTTGCTAGTACAGTACAATTACTAGAGCCAAAGGAGGTAACTTTTTCCACCCTTCACAGCTAGTCAAATTCTACACCAGGAGCTGCTGTCAAGTCTCGAACAGCTAACGTCTAGCCCGGAGTGAGGACATTCCCAGCTATGGGCCAGGTCAGAAGAACCCTGCCCCAAGTCAGACATGCTCAAGATGCAGACTTAGAAATGCAGAGTGAGACCATCAGCTACAGGGAAGCTCTGCACCAAAATGGTATGGCTGGTATGCCCTAGAAACTGATGAGGAGCTGAATGAGCGTTAAGTTCTAAGACTTTGCAGAGTTCAGATGGCACTAAGTGGGCATTAAGCAATGACTGCATAAGCAAGAGTGGACCAGCACGTGGGTCAGTAAGGCAGTGTAGCAATAGGCAGACCTGCACATAGGTCAGTAAGCAGTAGCAATAGTCAGACCTCCACATAGGTCTGCAAAACATAGTAGCAATAGTGGGACCTACATGTAGGTTGGAGGAGCAGCACTATGAATAGTGGGGCAAGCCAGTCAGGCATGCAAAAAGCAGATGAAGGTGACAGATACTCTGAGGATTTTCGGCAGTGGAGGCAGGATTTAGAACATAAGTAATTAGCCACATTGAACCATGACTCCCCAAACACTTCCAAGTGCCCGCCGTAGGAAAAACAAGAAAGTGATGGAAGGAGTTGAGAACCACATGCAGATACTGAAACTAGTTTACAGCATCAGCAGTAGCTTAGCTGATCTCAGAGTATAAAAGTAGTGCACAAACACAGAGAACAGCATCTGCATTGAGTAACTATGAGTTGTAGTATTCAATAAATATAGAATGGAGGGAAGCACAATGCTCTGAAAGCAGCTATCACCTGGCAGTGCAATGAAACTGCAGCAATGAGGTAGGTAGGATACGTTGAGAAATTATGATTGAGCTGCATAGCTAGGGTTCAGAATGAGCTTGAATCAGATGAAAACAATTAAGTGTGCAGCATGGAGAGCAGCTATGGTTTGAGTTGAAACACACAGGTAATGATTGCAGTAGCATTGTGAGTAACTGAGCAAGTGGCATGAGCTCTGGATTAGCAATACGCTAGGAGCTTAGAGACAAAGCCCCCAAAAGGCAAAACCAAAGACACACAAACACAGAAAACAGGGAATGACGACAGAAAGAAGCACACAGACGGAGGCAAAATACAAACCAAATGCAGGAAACAAACACTGAAGTCCAGCGAGACAAGTAGAAGCAGCAAGATGGGAAGGGGGTAGCCCCCAGCCAGCTGCAGAGGACAGACCAACAGAGCCTCTGACTGGCAAAGAAGAAGTGCTTCAAAAAGAGGCTGAGAGGAACTGCTTATATAGCCCAGGAAGTGGGAGTGGCTGGCTGCTTGCCCATTAAACCTCATGCCCATCCTTCCAAATAAAAGCTGTAGCAATCTACAATCTGTAGTGAACATGGGTACCTGTAGTGGAAGCACTGAGCTGACTCACTAGTTAAAGAGTCGTAAATAATACTTTATTGCAGTGAAAATAACAAACCACGTGTGGCCCACTGGCCAGTACACACTAATGCTTCCCCTGGTGTGCTGTCAGGCTTCTTTTAGATCATAGAGAAGCCTGGCGGCAAGTCAGAAGAAAGCGCTGTGTAATGGCCAGTGGTCCTGCGGTTGTTATTTCACTGCAATAAAGTATGTTATGACTCTTTAACTAGTGAGTCAGTTCAGTGCTTCCTCTATGGGTGCTCATGTTTCTGCTTTTTGCCATTTTCAGTTTGTTTGTACACTGTAGCACTGTACTTGGTGCTCCTCCTCTGCATCTTTAATCTGCAGTGAAAGATACCAAAAGCAGGTTCATGCAATTCAAGATTTTGCATAGATGGCACAGAACCCCCAGTAAACTACAAGCCTGGGGCCTGGGGTCTCCTATCCACAGATGTGTGCTGGAGATGTCAATCTGTAGGGGGGAATATCTCACACTTTCTGTGAAGTTGTCAGAGCCTTACATAATTTTGGCAGGAGGTAAGGGACACATGCAATGAGATGCTAGGTTGCAATGTAGAATTTACACCCATGTTGGTGATGTTGGGAATATTTCTAGATTCAGCCCCAGGGAATCGATTGTCATGACCAAAAAAGTTATGGCTACTAAGATCATTAATAACAGCAAAACGAATCCTCCTGAGACACTGGAAGGAACAAAGACCTCCTGGCATCCAGGAATGGCTGGAAGAACTTGGCAAGCAGCCAGTTTTGAAAGAATGCTGCATGTCACTCAAAATAGAATACCAGTCTCCTTGGAGATCTGGGGCCCTTACCTAGTCTCAGATTATTACAAGATACTGAGCTCCAGCTCTTATCCTTTAATCCAATCCTTATTAGTGGCCCAGTTTAGAAAGTTTGATGCAGGTATGCAGGCTAGGTGGTAGTGACAACTCATAAGTCACAAGAACCCTATATATCCCACCAGTTCAGGATACTCCATACAGGGCACCCCTCCCTCAGGAGGATATCACATCAGCCGACATAGGGCCAGAAAGTTGCTAGCATGTCAGCCTCCATCCCATCTCCATGGGCCCCTCCAGGGAGTGGTATAGTTTGCACTAAGGTTGCCTCCAGTCTCCACCCTCCAGAAGGGACCTCAGGAAAATGCACTTAATGCATAAGCTCTTCCACTAGCTTCACTACTGAGTGCTTTGTTTTTGTTGCAACTCGCAGATATATCAAGATTTGCATATGTATATATGTTTCTCTTTCATAAAATCATACTAGTTGTGTTGAGGTAGTGGTTTTAGATTGTATTTCCATGGGTTCAGTCCTGGCCAGGCAAAGTTACTAATTGCTAATCAGTACAAATGACAATTCTGTTTGTATCTTCATGTATGCTCTTGTGAAAAATTCAATACATTTTTTTTACAAAAAAGATCTCTTTTTTTCTCTGGCCTATAAAATTTAAACATTGGTTCTAATGGACCTATTTTGCTTAAAACCATATTATACAGTTGTTTCTATTATTCCTCAATAAAGATGTTTTCAGAATGTTCCATGTGAACAATTTTCAAACAGCGGGTTTCATATATGATGGAATCTGTAGTTTAAGGGGTTATTTTTGGTGGTCCATCTATCCATTATTCAAAAATTCTCCTAGGTTCCCTTTTATCCATTCTTGCTGCAGAGCTATTCATAATGTACTGTACCTGTCCAAAACAGAGTATGCATAAACATTACGGGATTAATTATACTCCTCCCCCCCTTTTTCTTTTGGTAAGTATGTGAATTCCCTTTTTAATCGGTTTCAGCCGACTTCCCCAAAACATCTGAAAATATACACTCAGCAATCTGGTTTCTAATGCTACTGGTAGAGGATATATTCAAGCAATATATGTTAAATGAGATCAAATAAACTGTTTCAGTATAAAGATCCTTTTCTGCTTTGATAGTTTCCATCTCTTCCATTTGGTCACTTTTCTGTCACATATGTCTATCACGTCATTCAAATTACTTAATTTCATGTCATCATTTCAAAATGTTATATGCAGTATTTTAACTGGTTCTTGTGTGAATTTTATCTCTTCTGTATTATCCTGAATGTTTTGATTATTTCCCAATCTCATTACTATGCTCTTATGTACATTTAACTGTGAACTCGAGATTTGAGCATATTTTTCCATTACAGTTAATGGCGCTCTCACGCTCCCTGCATTCTTCTAAAATAAATATACATCATCTGCATATGCCAATATTTTTAGTTCCCCTGATAATATTGGGTAAGGTATCCCTTTTATTGTATTCTGTCTCATAATTTGTCTTAATAAGGGGTCTAAATCTACTGCATATAATAGGGGGCTCAGAGGGCACCCTTGTCAAACTCCCACCTGTACTGCTAGTGGTTATCCTTCTATTCCCCTAAGTAGGGGCACTATAGTTGCAGACTTATATAAGCACTGCGTCCACTACACCATTTCCTCTGGGATACTATAGCTCTTAACTATCTGAAATAGATAAAAATGGTCTACTCTATCAAAGGCCTTACTCTGGTCTAACGATAGTAAATATCCTGAAGTATTTGTTATATCACAGTTTTCATAGCATTCTCTGATTATCACCAGATTATCTTGCTTTTTTTCCCCCTGATACTGAACATGGTTGTACTGGGAGTAGAATTTTGTTTACTACTGATTGTAATATGTTATTTATGAGTTTAGTCAATATTTTCCAATCTGTAGTTAATAAGCAAATTGGCCTCCAGTTTTGAACTAGTGTTCTGTCACCGAATTTAAAAAGCATTCTTAATAATCCAATTGAGAAATTATTTGTTACTATATTTTTCTCCCGTATTTCCGTAAAAATCGCCACTAACATTTTCGATATTTAACTTCTGAAGGTTTGATAGAATTCACTGGGCAATTCATCTCATACTGGGAATACTACTTTTTTCAGATCTTTTATAACATTTTCAATTTCAAGTCTCATTATTGGTTTCACTAGCCCCTTTTTCTCTTTTTCACTGAGGTCTACCTTTAGAGGGTCTAAAAAGGTTACTATCGCCTGTGGTCTAGCTTCATTAGGACAATACATACATTATATATGTTCTTTTACTATTTGGTGTATTTCTTCTGATTAATTTTTCATCTGACCATTCCTGTCTTTCAAACAGATTATCATGGATGTATATCTGGTTCCTGGCCCAATTCCCTTCTTCTTCTTATGTGTATCCATTAACCCTGCTGTTTCCACATATTTTTGTAGAGCATATGAATCACAGTATATTGTCTTGCCTTCTGCTTTTTTATGTCCTATGTCTAAGGGGAAGTTAACATAGCTTCGAAAATATATGTTCCTGGAAGCATCCAAGTAAGGTTGTACTTGTTCAAATAATGTGACCATGTCTGATTTTACCTGCAGGGTGTAAATATTGATAAATCTACATGGTTTATTCTTTCCAAATCCCATCTATGATTAATAGCCTTCTTGGGAGTACCTCTATTAATTTTTGGAATTGAAATTCGGTTTCTTTAAATATGCTTCCCACCCCGTCTGCTTTATCTAACTAGGAAGACCAGTATGAGGGTACCCATACCCATGATTGTTTACATTGTGATAACACAAAAATATCTGCCATCCATGTTTCCTGTAAGAAAATGATATCTAAGTGCATAGTTGCTAAAGAAGATAATACTGCTTTCCTTTTTTGCAGTTTTTAATACTGCAGATGTTAAGTGTGGCTATTTTAAACTGCTCTGTTTGTGGACTATTTCACTGTTATTTTAAGCAATATGAGAAGTGACAGCCTTTACCATAGCACATATTTTTTTTGATAAATTGAACACTCACTGATGCTGACCCACTTCTGTTGCAGCAAGCGAGAGTGAATGCAACATTCAGTGAGTAGCATGAATTTTGAAGTCAGATCCATTGCCATCAGTCCATCACCCTCTGTGAGTTAATAAGAACTGAGGACTAACAGCAATCACTAGCACTATGGTACAGGGGGACAGATTTCACTGGGCTCTGGCATTTGTCAGTTGATTAATGGATTAGCTATGGGGAATGATCTAGTGGCTGCAAGGGAATGACAACTGAATGCAACTGTCAAACAGGTGACAAAGACCTTCTGGGGACCTTCTGGGGAGCATGTTAAGATGAAAAATAATGTGCGTATAACTGAAAAACTGTGTCAATCAATTAATCCTTATTTAACCAAGCAGAACACCTTGAGCAAGCTCATTTACAAGATGGTCCTGGGAGGACAATAGACAAGAACATTGATCAATGAAGGTTTACAGGTAAACCTAACAGTAATGCGCTTGCCATACATAGGGTACACAAAAGGAGTGTCACATATGACTACAAAAATGGAAATATACATAAGCACAATGGAATATTCAATTGGTTACATTGGATAGAAGCAAATTATTAAATAAGTGTACATGGTACTTAGGTGAGTCCACTACCATAATTTCAACACATCATATCATAGGATACACAAGAGAGAGAGAGAGAGAGAGAGACAACTATAGTACATGCACTTAGTGCTTAGGGAGGTGGGTACCTATGAAGGGATAAGTATATGGAATAGGGCTTAAAGGTATGGATGGTATCATAAGGCTAGGGTATGGACAGGGGTGAACAGTGAGGTAGGGAAGTCAGGGGGTGTAAGAGCAGGTTGAGGCAGTTAGTAAAAAAAGTGTCAACAGAGATGAAAAAAGGGGTAAAGATAAATTAATGTTGTAACAGGGGAGAGGGTGAGGAGTGAGGGAAGGTAGGTAAACATGAATGGGTCATAAGAGGGGAATAAGGATGGGTGTGGGAGGAGAGAGAGCTAGAAGTTGGACGTACAGAGGCAGGTTACATATGATTACCATGCCAAAGCTATCAACACATTTAGGAGTGGCAATTGCACATTTCATTCAGGGAGTGATTTAACAGGGATTTAAAGATGAATAACCCAGGTATTTGAGTTAGTATTAGACACTTTTGTAGGGAATTCCACAAGGAGGGGAGGGTGAAGCTTACGGCTACAGTACCATAAAGTGTTCTGACCTTGGGGACATCAAACATGATAAGGGAGTGGTGCCTTAGGGAATAAGGTCCCGGAGTGTGTGAAAAAAGTTCTGTTATACTGTATATAGGTATCATAGGTATCATAGGTATAATAGGTACATAAAAGCTTAAATAGACTTTCGTCCTTAGTGCTTGCCTTTTTTAAGTCTAAGTTTGTATGGTTATATCAGCACAGAATATATCCAATCTCATTTTGAATGTATCCATAGTCGCACTTTCTACTACCTCTGCAGGGAGGCTATTCCAGAAAGGGATGACCTGCTGACTGAACCATTGCTTCCTATTAAGCAAATTCCCTCTCCCCATAGAAAGCTGTACGGATGCCTTCTGCCTACATGCAGGCAATTCTTTAATACTAAACTAAAGTCATCCCTTAATCTAGCAACCTTTATAGCCATGTACAGCATGCACATATCCCCTCTAAGCCTCCTATAATATAGAGAATAAAGATTTAACCTTCTGAGTCTCTCATCATAAGGTATGTTTTTTAAGCCAGCAATTGATCTTGTTGCTCTCCTCTGTATGCCCTCAATCCTTTGTATATCACCTTTTTCATACGGCGATCAGACCTCAGCACAGTACTCCAAATGTGGTCAGAGTAGGGACCCATACAGTGGAATCAGCACATTCTTCTCTTGACTCGCTATAGGCCTTAGGATGCAGTTTAGCTTTTGTTTAGCCTTTTTTTACTATGTCACTACAGTATGAGCTAAAGTTTAGGTCGGCACTAATCTTGATCCCCAGGTCTCTTTCTTCTGTTGTTGCCATAAGACTTTCACTACCCATCTTATACCTGTGATGCTCATTACACCTGCCCATGTGCATCACAATGCACTTCTTCAGATTTAGTTCCAGCTTGTTAATGATGGTCCATCTATAAATATTATCCAGAGCATGTGTCCAGTTGCAGTTCTATACCATCAGCAAAGTTATTTACCATTGCCCCTATTCTACAATCGTCCGCAAACTTGAATATCCAAATATTAGGCTGTTCAATATTTAAGGAAGTTACATAAATATTAAAAAGGCAAGGACCCAAGACCGACCTGTAGGGGAACCCATGTGTTACTTGAGCCCAATCTGAAAGTATGCCATTAACCATAACTCTCTGCTTTCTTCCCCCAAGCCATTCCATAATCCAATTTATTACGTTATTTTCCAGTCTAATCTCTCTTAGGATGTTAATTAATTTCATATGAGGAAGTTTACCAAAGGTCTTAGAAAAATTCAGAAAGATAATGTCAACTGGATGACCCTGATCCAATGCTTTACTAACTTGCTCGTAAAAGACAAGCATGTTGGTCTGGCATGACCTAGTTTTTGTAAACCCATGTTGCAAGGGGTCTGCTAGGTCATTTTCCTCCAAGTACATTAGTATATGGTCTTTTAGGATGCCCTTCAATATCTTCCCCATTTGAGAGGTCAAGCTCACAGGCCTGAAGTTCTCAGGTTTAGATTTAGGGCCCTTTTGCAAGAGGAGAACCACTGTAGCTTCCCTCCACCCATGTGGTACTTCTTTCCTATCCAGAAAGGACTGAAATATATAAGTAAGTGGAGGAGCTAAGACTTCTAGGAGAAGTTTATTAGTGATCGCACTATGGATCCAAAGCGAGGCATTCTTCAGCCTCCTAGCATTGAGTGAGGGCCATCCTAACATTATGTAGAGGGAGCAGTGGTGCGTATTGAAAGGGACATTGGTGATGAATCTCAGTACATGGTCCTACAGTGTATCAAGCTTGGTTAGGGTGTTTTTTGGACAGTGGCTGTAGAAAATATTGGCAAAGTCGATTAAGGGGAGAAAGGTCGTTTGCACCAGTTTTATTTTAGCCTTGTAGTTGAGGAGATATTTGATACAGTAGAAGATGCCAAATCTTTGTCGAAGTTTTTTGGCTAGTTCATCTATGTGTGGCAAGAAGGAAAGCTTACTACTGAGCCAAAAATCCAAATATTTGAATTATCTCCTTTTTCAAGTGGCTCCCCAAGCAAGGTCAGGATCTGTAGGTTGTTCTGTAAATTGGAAGTCTCTGTTTGTATAGAAGTGAAGATAAACATAGCTTTTGTTTTTCTGGTGTTAAGTAGTAGTTTCAACTAAATTAGATTTTGTTGCAGGGCATTGAATTCATGCTAAAGCACTGCGCATGGAAGCTCAGGAGTGGGCCTGGCAGTGTAGAGTACTGTGTCATCTGAGAAAAGATGCATGTTTGCCACACTAATTTTGTAGTCTATGTTGTTTACATATACTACAAAGAGAAGGGGTCCCAGGATTGACCCTTGTGGCACCCCTCTTGGAAGGATTTTGAGCTTGGAAAGGTCCCCTTGTGCTTTGAATTGTTGGTTTCTGCCAATAAGATAGCAGCTGAACCAATTTATAGCAATCTCATCTAGGCAAAAAACAGTGTAACATGGATAAAAGCAGGCCATGGTCGACAGTGTCGAAGGCCTTGCTTAGGTCTAGGAAGAGTGAACAGATGTGCTTCTTTGAGTCAAGTACATTTTGCCAATCAGTGGTCATGGATAGGGTTTAGCAAATTTTTAGACTCCAGATATTCTCTCATTTGGAGGTTAACTAATTTTCCCAGCAGTTTTGACAGTATAGGTAGCAGGGAAATGGGCCGGCAATTGTTGAGGTCACTGGTATCACCAGATTTGAAAAGTGGAATATGTGCAATTTTCCAGGCAGCTAGAAGGTCACCTAAGGATAAGGAAAGATTAAAAAGGTGTCTGATGGGGGCAGTCAGATGATGGTAGCCTACTTTCAGGCAGAGTGGTTCGAGGAGATCAGCACCAGTGCTTTTCTTAATATCCCAAGGTAATTAGGAGGTCCTTGACTTGTTTGAAAGATATAGGACTGAAACTGAATGTGGGAGGGTGATGATTATTCAAGGGATCAGTGCAGGAAGTGTCCATACAACAGGACTGGGTGAGGAGCTTGCTTGCTGGAGAGATATCAAAAGCTAGACCTGCTGTGGCAAAGTCGTTGTTGAAATAGTCTAGAATGCTAGCCATATCTGTGTAGGTAATATGTTCCCTGATAATCTTGAAGGTCAGAGGTGATGAAGGCATATAGCCTTCAATATCCCTAAGGATCCACCACAACTTGGCAGTATTGTTTTAGGAAGCTTCAAGAGAAGTTCAGAAATAATTAGCTTTTTCAGCTCATATGGCTTTGTGTAGTAGTTTCTGGAGGTTCTGAAGGCCACCCAGTCTGAATTTGATTTTGTTTTGTGGGCCCTTTTCCATAATCTGTCTCTGCCTTTTAGTGCAGTTTTTAGAGCAGGTGTGAACCAGGAGCATGATCTCTTTATATTCTTAGTTTTAACAAGGGAGGCATGTCTATCAACCACCCTCATAACAAGGTTCTGAAAAATGTATGCCTCAGAGACTGTCCAGCCACCTGATCTGGCTTCAGTCTGCCAGGAACGTGTGTTGGCTGAAATTTTTAAGTTTTCAATTTATTTTGTAGGTAGAGGTGGAGGAAAGCTTCAGTGTATGTCTTACGCATGCTACTGCTCTGTGATCACTTATGTCATTATGGAACACTCCAGAGTGCGAGATATTATGAGGCTTGTTAACAAGTGTTAGATCAAGGAGAGAACTGCAAGTAGGATTTGTGGTGTTTGGACGAGTAATATCGGGATAATTTCTGAGAGGACATGTTTATCACAAAATTCTTTCAGATGTTTGGAACATTCTGAGTTCCAATTAAGATTAAAGTCGCCAAAAATAATACATTCTGAATTAGCAGTCTCCAGTATTTTACAGAGATGGAATAGAATCCCAAGGCCCCCCTGATGGGGTTCTGTGGCAACAGGTTATAGATGAGTCTTTGGAGGATAAGGACACCCTTAGGGTAAAGCTTTTGAATTCCTTTAGGACTGTGGAGGAGTCTAACTGATACAGAAAATTTATCATGTGTATATATTGCAGCCCCACCCCCAGAAAGTCAATCAGTTCTGAATACAGTATATGAGGGGATACTGAAGTTGTGATCAGGGTGGTGCTTCTGAGCCAAGTCTCAGAGATCAATGACACATCAGGTTGAGCATGGAGGATCCATGCTTGAAGCATGTCCTGTTTTTTTAGTAAGCTGCAGACATTTATGTGTAGGAAACTAATACCTTTAAGCTGTGGTAACTCTGACTGGGTGTTTATAAGTGCAGGGACGGGACCTTGGTTTAATTCTATGTTCCCAGAGCATACCAATAGTAGGAGAATAATTTTTTGAGCCAATTTATAATTCCCTTAATACTCAGAGCTTGTTGTCATTTAGGCAGTGACAATCTGAGGGACAGTGGGCAAGGGTCAGAGTGGTAACTAAAGAAAGATAGAACATATCGTACCATTTTGATGGAAATAATTATCAGTGCATGGTGGTATAGGGTTGGCATGGGGTGTAGAAAGGTGCTTATTAGATCCTTGTGAATCCATGCCAATAGGACAATGTGAAAACAGGAATGTGTGTATGCCTAGAGCAGTAGCAGGGGGAACTTTAACACTGCCAGTGTCTATGGTAACCTGATAGTTTACAATCAGAATAAGGCATGTGAGCAGGGATAGGCTTGGTGTGGGAAACATGTTCCCATTTAGAGCATTTAATTGATTAAAGAGGAAACAATAAGATGTGTCAAAGCAGGTCACACTGTAGTTAAAGAATAGCCCCCTAGTGGCTATGTGATATAACCTGCTAATGATAGAATGAGTACTTCTAGAAAAGATGGCCAGCAGCCTAGCCAAGATCATGTGACCACCTAAGAGTATAAAGGTAATGCGTATGCATCTAGCAGGGCAGGTGGGTGGGGGGGAGAGTGGGAAGCCGGTTGCGGGAAGGTCTCATGGGCTGGGCATCAGAGTTCCTTGGCAGCAGCAGTAGCGTGGCTCCTTTTCCCTCACCCAGTCAAGGGCTAGAAACCTGAGGGGGACAAGAATGGGAAATTTGATTTAAGGGAAGAAGAGGTGGTACTCTAAGAGAAATCAGATAGGGACAGGGTCGTCTCAGTAGGGAGGGAGGGAGAACAGAGGGTCTAAGGAACTATAGAGAAAAGTGAAAGAGAGCTACAGAGAAATTAAAACAGTACTTTTCAGCAATGAAAATAAGTTTGCAAAATTTACAGGGACAGTAGTTTTCAGAACTTAACTTTATCAGCTCAGGAACTTAACCTTTTATAATCCCCAGTTCAGACAGTACTTCTCAGTAATTAAATTAATTGGATCAGGAACTTAGCCTTTTAAAATCCCCAACTCAGCTCTGAAAAAAAAAATTTAGATACACTTTTTAAAATCCTTGAAATCGCCACAACAGCTAAAAAATTAAATGCACTATTTCAATTCCTTAAAAAACCCACAACAGCTAACTTAGAGGAATCCTAGACAATAGAAGTAATTAGGTGCTGCAAGGGGGGAAGAAAGCAGCAGTAGTCTGGGGCTCAAAGCGAGCAGTACAGAGGGAGACTCTGCTGGCGCAGCAAAGAAAAAAAGGGGCCAAGTTAAAAAATATGGCTCTCCTCTCCTCATTTGGCCATTTACCTTGCAGAAGGTCTCGTGGGCTGGGTGGCAGAGTTCCTTGGCCGCGGCAGTAGAGTGGCACCATTCCCCTTGCCCGGTCAAGGGCTGGAAACCTTGCAGAAGATCTCGTGGGCTGGACAGCAGAGTTTCTTGGCCACGGCAGTAGCACGGCTCTGCTCCCCTTACCCAATCATGGGCTGGAAACCTTGCAGAAGGTCTTGTAGGCTGGGTGGCAGAGTTTCTTGGCCATGGCAGTAGCATGGCTCCATTCCCCTTGCCCGGTCAAGGGCTGCATACAAATGAAATAATTAACATTGCTGGAATAGGGCAGGAATTTGGACTTCAGTTTTTTGTGCATATATCTGAATGGCATTCAAGTGGAATCCATTGTAATAGGTTTTAACAAGTGAATACTTCTTCTTCTGACTATGGGTTTTTTTCCAGGTTTGTGGGGGGGGGGCATTTCTTCTCTTTCTGTTTCTCTTTCAGTATTGAAGGACCTGCCTGTTGAGTCTTGTTACTTCAGTTGCTCAAGTTGTACTATTAGGCCCAGATATTCAAAAGGGTTGCGCCATGCGCAACAGGGTTGCTCGTGCGCAACTCCAAAAATGCGCCATTCTGCGATATTCAGAAGGGTCCAGTTGCGCCACCGAAAACACGCTGAGCCACAGCGCAATGGAAATGAAGGCATGCGCAACCGGGGGCGGGTCCATGCATAAAGTGCGCTCAATGCGATATCTAAACACTTGCGAATCGCGCAAGAGTGGCTCAGCCGAGGATGCGCTGAAATCGGATGTGAGCCAAAATAAAAGGCTCAAGGAGCGTGCAAGAACTCTAGCAGGCGCAAACCGGGGGAGAGAGACAGAGAGACAGAGAGAGAGAGAGACAGAGACAGGAGCAGGAAGGGCAGAGAGGGACAGTGGGTCCTGGAGGACAGAGAGGCCAGTGGGGGTGCCCGGTGCAGTGGAAGCAGCAGTGGGGGCAGTGGGGGAAACACAGGAACAGCAGCTGGGGGGGCAGGAGCCAGGGAGATGGACAGTGTCAGCTTCCACATGGAAGCTGTAATGAGAGGTGAGACAGCATGCTGCAGGGATGTGGCAGCGAGGGGCCTGTCGGCGTGCAGGCCCCGACAGGCGGTATCGTTCCCGCATCAGCTCTGAGCTGTACACAGATGTCGAGATTGTGGCCAGTACCGCCTGAACAGGGCAATACGGGAGCGGCTCAGTGAGCTGTGCAGTGATGTGATGCAGGCACCCTCACGACGGAGTCATGCTCTGTCCGTGGAGACCAAGGTGACAGCCTGCATGTGCCTGATCGCCACGGGCACCTTCCAGAGGCCGACAGGTGACACCACAGGCATTACGCATCAGCCATGTCACGCATCCTCACCCATTCCTCAGGCGCTGCTGCCTCATGCTCGCGGAGTACATCCATTTCCAGCACCGCCGGCAGAGCTGCACAGCAAACATGCAGAGGTTCCACAGGGTAGCATATGCCTGGCATGCTAGGGGCCCAGAGCTGCACCCATGTGGCCATTCACACCACCTGGCCCTGACGGCCAAGCGTCATCGCGAAACCGAAGGGCTTCTCGAGTGTCAACTGCCAGGTGGTGTGTGATGCCACTGGGCGACATCAATGTCTGTGCCACACACCCTGGCAGAGCACATGATGCCTTCATATGGCACCAATCTGCACTGTGCCATCGATTCGAGAGTGGGAACATCCCCACGGGTCATCTAGTGGGTGAGTACACATGTATGGAATGCAAACTCTGTGCAAGGGTGGGAATGACACAGGTGCCATGGTAGTGGCACACAAGGATATGGGCAATATGGACCTGACCTGACATCAGCTCACTATCTCCACACAGGTGACTGTGGATACACCACTCCATCCCTGGCTGCTCACACACCATGCACGCGCCCCACGACCCCAGCCTGCACGGTTTCAATGAGGCTGCGCCGCAACACGAACATCATAGGAGCGGGTGTTTGGGATACTCAAGCACGCCCGATGCCTGGACACCCGGCGAGCCCTGAGTACAGCCCCCAGAAGGCCTGTGGGATATTCCTGGCCTGTTGCATCCTGCACAACATGGCCAAAGACCATGGGATAGCCGTACAGGTCCAAGAGGGGAGGCGATGGGGACGCCAGTGGCGCCGGTGATGTGGGTGATGAGCCCCCCTAGGACGGAGGGACCCCCGACTGACACGGCAGGCCCAGCTGCACAGGGACACCATTGCAGAAGAGCACTACGCACAACACAGGTAAGTCAAGGCGACATGTGCAGGCAACACTGTCCATGCGCAAACCACAGGCACACAGGGGAACACACCGTGCATGAAGGTCAGGGGAGTTGAAGGGTCCAGGCATACCAACACACCATCAGAGAGGGGTGAGCACTCACATGGACACACACACACCAGGCAGCATACAGGGGCAGCAGCACAGCACTGCGGAAATGACACGCCAACACACAACACCACCAACCACCCTCACCACCTGGACTGTCCACGTACGTGTGTCAGGACCTGGGCAACCTTGCACCTTGGTGTACAGTGCAATGCAGGCATCATCATCCACACGCACCTGTGGACAGCAGTTGGGAGAGTGTGCAGGTGGTCCGTTTGTCAGCTTGGTGAGCAGAGCACCCAGCAGTGCACTGCCCACCATGACACACATTGCACACGGGCAGCACCAGACAGGGCCTGCATTGGGAGACAGCTCAGTCAGGAGCACTGTCCCACGGCACCACGGATGCGTGGGCGGCCCCGCCAGTAGGCCTCAGCAGCACTGGCAGGCTGCGCAGGGGTTACATCGGGTGGCGCTAGTGCACCACCAGGGTCCCCAGTCGCGGCGACGAGCACCTTGCCCACACAGGGGTCTGCATCCCGCCAAACAAACTTGCACCAGGGGTGCTCGGGATGCCCACAGCAGAAACCGGCGTCGACAGGCCTGGTGTCGCATGACGCCGCGAACGGGGAGTGGAGTGCGCACTGTGTGGGGTGCGTGGTACAGGGTCACCAGACAGTGTGGTCAATGCGGTCGCCACAGAGACCACTGCCTGGGTCAGCCTGTCGATGGCAGCGGTCACATCCGTCCGCATATGGACCATCTCGGCCCGGTCCCGAGCACACTCCCTGCTATGCCTCTCCACGGACACAGTCAGTGCCTCCACGGACCTTGCAACCCACCCCTGCAGCTGTACCAACTCCTGCAGCAGGCGGGTGCGCGATCCAAAGGTACTGTGCCCCAATGGCATCGTGACCCCCAGGGTGTGGATGGTCCTGGTGCACAGCACCCCTTGAGGGTGGCCGCTGTTCGCCAGGACCAGGTATGGGCGGATCTAAGGGCGGTGGACAAGTGCCACTGCTTGACGCTGTCCCCCCAGGCCTGGTGTGCAACTGCTGCTGCCGCCCCTCCAACTGCTGAGCCCCCAGGTCCACCTGTTCCACCCCTGTGCTGTCAACAGTGCCAGACACCTGCTCAGCCACCGATGCTGCCCCACCGGTGCTGACAGGCCCAGCCTGTGACTGTGCCAGCATGCTGGTACACAGGTGTGAGCAGGATGGGCCAGGGCGCGTGATGCCTGCCATGTGTCCCTCGTGGGACACACACCTATCACTGGCCATTGCAGGCCTGCTATCATCAATAGTGCTGGTGCGTGCCACTGCCATAGGCACAGCATGCTGGCACACCTGCATGCCAGACTGCTGTGACACATGCTGTGCACCCCCTGCACCCGTATCACTGCCAGTGGAGTTGTTGGGCCAGCCGGCCTGCTGCTGCAGTGCCTGCAGGCTGCTGGCGGAGGTGGATGGTCCCTCCTCCTGGTCCAGCAGGTCTGCCTCACTGTCAGCACCCACCACCACTGTCTCCTGCAGACGAACAGGATCTGAAACAGAAAGAGAGTACATGTGAGTGCATGAACAACAGCCCCCACAACATCACCATGTCATACCGTGCAGTGATGGGCTTCCACCCATCTGGAATCCTCGCCTGGAACACCCACAATGGCACTCGGCTGCATGGCTGCGACCAGTGTCTCCTCGGTCGGGTCAGCTGCACACCACGGTGGTCCCCACCAGTGGCAGCACGTGCCACCCTGAAGGCTGCCACCTTCTCCTTCAGCCTCCTGCAGTCAGTCCCCATCTTTTTGCGGCATTCCTGCACGGAGCACTGGTGGCTTCCGTGCAGGTTGACGCCAGAGCCCCCTCCCATGCAGCTGCACGCTGCTGAGGGGTGCCCTCCGCCCACTCAATAGCGGCTCATCCTCCAGGTAGGCCTGGAAGAGGGCCTCAGTCTCTGCTGTGGTGAAGTTCGCCTCCTCCTACCCACGCCGTCACAGCCTCAGCCTGGTTCTCGCCAGTCATGGTGATCTGTATGGGTGGAAGTGGACACCTGTCACTGTGCAGTCCACAGCATTTCCCCATGAGCATGGCTGCAGGCTGGGGGGGGCTGGGGGGCAGAAGCCCCCTTCCTCTCCGCATGGCAGATACTGATGGAAAGGGTGCCCTCTGCCCCTTCCTAAGTGCCCTCATCATGCTCAGCCCCCTCAACCTATGACATCCTCCAGCACCCCTGCCCATGAGCATTGTCCTGAGCATCACACAGCATGTAACTCACCTCTCACCTGCAATAACCAAATCTGGCCGCCACAACCCAGTGTCGCATTTTTATAGTGCAAACATGCAAATGGGGTGTGGCGCTTATAATGACATGCTATCGCGCCACTGCGCTTTGCATGGTATGGATCGACTGATTTGCATATGTCGGCCGAATATTAGCGTATTTGGCGCTTAGCGCAATAGGGAAGGTCCGCCGAGCTGATGGCGCATGTTTGTGGCTGTGTGCTACACTGCATTGCGCATGCCCAGACAGGTTACGCAGCGCCGATCGCGCTGCAGACCTGCTGGCCGCGATAAGCGATTCTGGCCATAGCCACCATTGTGCCAGTGGCGCTACAGCACTGGGCACTATATGGTGCTGTGGCACTTCTCGCCGATAGTCCACTGTGGCACTGGTGCTATGCTTAGCAGTCGCGCGAGGATGCCTCTATACATCCCATGGCGGCTGTCGTAGCCTTTGTCATTGCCGTGACCTTGTGGTATACCCCTCTGACCCCTGGCGCTGTGGGCATGCCATGGTACGTTCTCTATTGCTGTCTGGTTACAGCGCCATGTAAAGTGATGGCACTGTGCGAACAGCGTGATTGGAGCCTGTGCTGGTCTATTGCGCAACAACTCCACGTGGGGTCACAGCGCAGCGGGGTGCCATATTGCCTGCTGTAAAGTTGGGGCCATGGCTAGGAGGAGGGCAGTGTCCTGGAGCCCAGTTGAAGTGGCCAACCTGGTGGCCCTAGTGGAGCCCCACTATGAGGGACTATATGGTGAGGCCCCCCTCACCGGACCTAGGACCCATTTGTGGCAGCAAGTGGCCACTGACCTGGTGGGGTCACTGGCGAGGCCGATCTGCTGAGCAGTGCCGGCACGGTACAGTGATCTCCTTGGAGGAGACAGAACTATTGGCCGTGACTCGTTCCCATACCAGGTGGGCCTGTTGCCTGAGCCAGTAGTGTACCATCTATTCACCTATATTCTCTGTAGGGTGTGTGTGTGCCTGGGTGGCTGTGCATCGGTGTGTCAGTGTGTGCAGCTGTGCGATGGATGGTTATGGCTGTGTGGGCAGACAGTCTCACTGGGGCAGGGGGCACTCTGCTTTTGAGTCACACTGATGTTTGTCTCACCGTATGTCTCCCACAGGCTGGATGGTGAGGACGCCGGACAATAGTGATGTGGGCCATGCCAGGGCCCCAGTGCCACAGGCTGTTGGGCCACAGCAGCAGCATCAGCAGCAGCAGCGGCAGCAGCAGCAGCAGCAACAGCAGCAGCAGTGGCAGACCGAGCTGCTGGAGGATTGTGAGTATCATTACGTCATGGATGCTATTGCATGCTGGGGGGGCAGGACCACCAACCATGCTGGACACAACCAAAGGGGAGGTCATAGTTCCACTATACGAAACTGTAGTGAGTCCCCACACTGGAGTACAGTGTACAGTTCGGAGAACATACCTGCGTATGGACAGGGACTGGGTGGAAGCGTTCACAGGAAGGCGACATGGATGGTGCATGGATTGCATCACAAGTCCTATGCAGACAGGTTGACGGAACTGAACATGTACTCCCTGGAGGGGAGCAGGGTGTGGGGATATGATGGGGACATACAAGTATTGTACAGAGGGGAACAGAGTGCAGGAAACAATATTTGTAAGCGTAAGGGATGTTCCAGGACTAGAGGGCATGGGATGCAGTTGGGGGGGCTTGTTTAAGAGGAACATGAGAAAGTGTTTCTTCACATGATGGGTGGTGGACGAGTCGAACACCCTGCCAGAGGATGTGGTGGGGGCTGACTTGGTCACGGGATATATGTATGCGTGGGTTCGCCATGAGGGACTTCTGGAGGTCAGGGGTGAGGGGGAACGGACTTATAGGACAAGAGAGTGATCGTACAAGGCCAAATGGCCAGACTGGGTGTCCCATAGGCCCTTATCTGCCGACACTGTCTATGTCTCCATGTATGTAGGCGTGACACAGGTGACCTGCATCACAGTGCAACATCACGACACGTCTGTGTATGCATCACAGGTGGTCCAGGCATGCACTGGGCACATAGCTGTGTAACTGGCATCACACCACATTGCCACATCACATGACAGCGTAGTTTGTACTGTGATTGACGTGGGCAGTGTGTGTGGGCGGTGGTGCGCATGGCTGGTGCCGCCTGTTTGTGATGGCCATGTGCATGTTCACTGTGGGTGGGTGCATGCCATCACATGTGCAGGACATTGGGTTAGATGGGTTGCAGGTTGGGTGGTGTTCAGGGTTGTGGTCAGTCTCAGCCATTGACTGTGTTCCCATTTTCCTAGGCCTCGGTGTGCTGCGGCGCATGGCGCATGATCTGCGGCGCCTGACCCAGGTGGTGTTGGACAACCAGGAGGTCCTGCAAGCCCTACAGCGCCAGGGGGAACGGCGGCGCAGGCACAGGAGGGGACGCCAGCAGGGGGAGGAGCAGGAGCCAGCTGGGCCGTAGCCCACCTTTCATTTCACCTTCACCCATCCCTTTCACCCTGCCTTCCCTCTCCAAGTTTTTATTCCCTCCCCCTTGAACACCCCTGCCTTTTACCCGTCCCCCAACTTGTACATAGTTCGACCTTTGTTGTTCACTGTTTTTATTTAAATATACATTTCTATTTTGGTACAACTGCTGTGTTGGTGTCTGCTTTGCAACTGGCTCTGGGTGCTCCGTTGCAGGGGTGTACATGCCATCTGGGCTACTATGGTCCTGGGTATATTTGTGTGTGTGTGTGTGTGTGTGTGTGTGTCCATGGGGAGGCATCACCAGCATAGCATTGCCTTTCTGTTGCTCTTGCCATCTGCTGCCACCCACTGCTGGGTGCACAGGGTGGGTCTGGCTGGTCTGCTTCTCTGCAGCATGGGGTTGACGTGTGGCACGGGGGTGCATGGTGTTTCCTGCAGTGCCTGTCACTGCACATGAGCGGGGTCTTGGGGGCATGGTGCACGCTGTGCTGTGCGTAACGGGGGGTCTGATGTGCACTGTGGTTGTCAACCCCCTGGGTGTGGCACTCTCTGCCTGCCAGTGGTTGTGCTGGGGTGTCATGGCTCTGCTATGCTTTAGTTGGCTTGTCCCCATGGGCACGTGGATCATCCGTCCCACCCCCAGTGATGCTGTGCTTGGGGTGTGCCAGTGTGGTGTGGGTTCTGCAGTGAGTTCCTGTGCCCATGTGTGGCATGGCTGGCGGTGGGCCCCAGCCTGCCTCCCTGGATGTGCAGTTCCATTGCTCTGGGGGGGCTGTGCTTGCTATAGCAGCTCTGCACTGCTCAGCTGAGCTTCCATGGTTGCGCCATAGCGCAGCATTTTGGCTCAGCCTCTCCTACCTGGTTGAGCGATGGCGCAGTATGTGCGATATTGAGACGTTGGTTGCTTGCGCAATTTGCTCTGCTCCATGTTTGAATATCGCACCTGTTGCGCATTTGCGCAACTGGTTTGTGCTTGCTCCTGCTGTTGCGCTACTTTTGAGTGCAGTTTGAATATCTGGGCCTTAGTGTTTCTGTTTCTGACACTTTATCTGATTCCTGTGCTTGAATGGTATTCTCCTCCATCCTGGAAGCCTTATATTCTGTGTTTTGTCTCGTCTTGTATTTCTGCACTCTGCCCTATTAGTAGAGGTTCCTGTTGGTGCTGTTGAAGATTCTCCTGCTAATTTCTGTTTTTTTATGAGAGTCTTGATCTACCCCATCCATCCAGTTATGTGCTGCCCAGGTGCAATTTTGGAACACATGTCCTCTTGCATCACGTAAATTACATTTTGCATAATTTTGGCACTGTGTAGTTCTATGGTCAAATTCCCCACACAAACCACATTGTAGCTTGTCAAAAACACTTGCCAGATGCGTATTTGCCCCACACTTCTAGCACGCATTAGACTGTCCTGCATAAAAGCACACACCTCTGTCTTTTCCAATAAAGAAACTATTTGGTAGGTGTATTACCCCCATGTCATTCTGTCTGAGCTTTACTTTGAACTTCCATCCACCTGTCCATAGGTGTTCTGAGTCCATGACAAGTTCAGGTGCACTCACTACCTCGTAACATTTTTGCAGCCAGTGATGTATGTTTAAGCAATATACCACAAGAGGGTGTTGGTGATGCCAGGATTTACACACCCCTTGGTGTTGTTTGGCCATGAGAGGCGCAGCCAAGTGGCCAAACACCTCAGGGCATGGGTAAATCCTGGCATCACCAGCATTCTCGAGTGGCATATTGTGATTATACAATGGATGTCTGTACATTTTGTGTGTGAAAAAGTAAGAAAAAAATAAGTTGGTTTAGATGTTTTATTAATTTTTATTAGATTTGTTGTTACGCATGGAAAAGTAGTGCTTTGTTGGTAGGTATGCACATGTGCAGTGGTGTCAGCAAGCGGGCGAGGAGATACCCTGAATGGTTACAGTTTGGGGAAAACAGAGGCTTGAGGAAACCGTGGGTCCAGAGTCCAGCAATGTAAGGTGTAGTGCATATTTAAACAGAGCAAAAACGAAGAGAGGTAATTTTGTTGTGGGATTTTTTTTTTACAGTGTCGCTGACAAACTGAGTAAGAGCAGGATTCTGAAAGTGAAATGGAGAGAGAGAGAGCCCGGGGAAAGAGTAACATGTTTTTTGTTTTTTTTTTGAAAGCCAGAAAAGAAAAAAAATAATTTTCCTGTGATTGAAGTTTTTTTTTTTATTCATTGCTGAATGACATTTTTGAAACTTGAGGGATTTTTGATATTGTTTACTGGGACTGCAACATCACAGCTTTGTGGAGGTTTTGCCCTGCGACTGTTGGTGTTTTTGCCGGTTTTGTGTTTGTGATGGTCACATTGATTTCAGGGGGGTCGTTGATGTGGCTTGTTGGTGGCTGGCACCTCTTCCCATGCGGTGATTGTAGCTTTTACAATGGGAGCGGAGTGCCAGGAAGCCAATGACATTACAGGATTTGTGCTTTATTTTAATGCCCATTGTATAACTCCTATTTTTACTCCTTTGTTCCTGAACATTACTGTTATGGTTTTAATTGTTGGTTTTGTAAAGGGTATGACCAGAAAGGGAATCCATAATGGTGAAAACTTTACTTGATTGTTTTTTATCCAAAATCATTCAAGGTTTTGAAGTGTTCTAAAACTCTCATCAAAGTTATCTTCCCCAGAGATATGTATTAGTACATATACCTCTGAGGCCATAAATCTTAGAAAGTTTTTAAGCAGCTGTCTGCCCACAAATATTGTGTCTGGCTGGTGTTCCATTCCCCCTTTATACCTAATCCGTACAGTATTCTTTCGGGGTGCAGGTTCTATCCTATTAAATACATCTGCAAATCTTGGATGTTGGTGTGGTTCTCTCTCTCTCTTCCTCTGCTGACTCTTCTGGTGTGGAGCCAGTAGTGGGGGTGGGATGTTTGGTTATGTTCTGCAGCTCTCTTTGATGTTGAGGGGGTTCCTCCTCTCTTCTCTGTTCATCCTCCTCATTGTTAGTTTGCTTATTTTTTTTGTTAGGTAGCTCTGTTTCTGACTCTTCATTTATTTTTTGTTTAGAGTCTGAGCTTGGGTTAAGCCTCTCTCTCTGTCTAGTTGCTTTAAGTCTGTCTTTTGTGGCTGTGTTTTATGTAATTGTCCAACAAACTGCTTTGTATTCCCCCTGTCATATCTTTATTCCATATTATTTCCTGCCCTTGAGCTGTCTTTGTTTTGCTTTTACAGTTTCATTTATTTCTGCATATGTCTGTCTTGTATGGTTCCATGTCATTAGGGTGATTTTTTTCTATGGCGGCTCTCACAAGAGCGAGTGCATTTCATCAAATGCAAAATTGGCCCCTAACCCACCTCAATGACTGCCAATACGGTGACCAGTAGGATGTTAAAATTAACATTTAATGTCGGGGGGCTGCACATCCACTCCCCCAAAAACTAATATAATCAGTTTCAGGGAACTGGGGGGGAAGGGGAATACATGGGAGTGGGGCAACAGTATTCTAGGGGTATACAGTGACTTGGACACCATCAGCCCGGGGAACACCAGGACAACAAAAAAAAAAATTGTTAACAGTCAATATTGCTAAAACGTTTTTTGCCTACAGGCAGTCCCAAACCCAGGACCATCACCACTCCACTTGGTGACCCTATCTGCCATGCCAGATGGACAGCTTGGCAGCAGCAGGTTTCATTGCAGTATTTCACCTGCATCACTGTACAGCTCCCCTATTGTTCACCTTCACCATTGTGTCACTCCATACTCACTATCCCTGACCATTGCCATATCTCCACACTCCCTAGCATGTCAGGTGAACAAGTTGAGTCACTCATATTTGAGTCGCTCAATTTGTTTCACCCATATGACAGGATACAGTCTTGTATTATCAACTGCCCCTCCTCCATTTGTTTTGACCTCTGGGTACACAGTTACCACTTCTATTTTCTCCCATACCAATTTCTTTTAGATTATCTCTCTGTTGTGTCATTTTTAGGCCCTGCCTATTCTCTACCTTTTATCTAGTCTGGCCTCCCTTTTGACTGCCTACTGTTTCACCCCAATTTCTACCCTATTCCTTAATACCTCCTTATTTTTTATCATTTAGGTATGAGCTCTTACTTAGCGGAGACTATATGGGATTGTTGTCTCTTCTCATTTCAGCAAAGCTTATCATTATGTACCTTTGCATGTTAATAAAGTTGACCAGTATGTATAGGGCCATATTGACCGGGACCTTCACGATGTTTTTTTTTTTTTTTTTTTTGTACTGTTGTCCACCGTAATTGTAATCTTATGAAGTGTACTGTATTGTATTAATGCCCAGGACCACCTTGAAAATGAGCTTGCTCAATGGTATTTATGCCTGGTTAAATAAAATGCTTGATTGACTGATTGATTTACATGGCTACCAAACTTTAATTCAGATTGAGAGGCATTTGTGAGGCATGACCCATTCAAGGTCAGGGACCCACTTACCCTCTGGTGTTTTTTTCCATCTCACATTTTTTAACACAGCCTCCAGTGTCCAGTCATTGTCAGCTGTGCTTGTGCTGCAAACCCCAAACGCTTCTGTCATTCTGTCAGTGACAGTTTGATTTGCTGTTTCCTTTGCAGTTGCTTGGCAGTGCACACCAAAACTGCTTAATTGTCCACTGTCAGTATCAGCTGTGGTTTGTGGTCCGCCATGCTTCGGTTGTCCAGTAACTAATCTCTTTTTTTTTTTTTTCAGTGCTTCTTTTCTTTTTTGGCACCTTTCCTGATCCTCTGCCAGCATTTCTGCCAATTGTCATCTCTGTTCCGTAATTTCCTTTTCCAGGTGTGCTTCAGCTGCCAAAATCTCCCTGTCATCTGTTTCTTCTATTTCTCTTGCACTCTGCTCCATGCTTATTTCCATTCTTGACTCCTTTTCTCTTGTCATCTGTCTGCCCATCTCCAACATATTCAAACACTCCACATCCTCCTGAATACTGCCAGCTGAGAGGGAATACATCTTCACAGCCTGCTGCAGACCTCCATCATCTGCAACCTCGGGATCCTCCATCTTGGATTTGGGGCCAGCAGTGCCCCCTCCCAAACAGTAGGTGAATTTTTATTGAAAAAAATACATACAGATATATACAGTGAAGTCAACAAATCAAAAGGAAAACATAAATTACAAACAGATAAAAGTGTCACAAGATCCCCTTACTGTGCAAAACAAAATATGTTTTACTTTATTCCAAAGAAATCAACTAGGGTACTAAATAATTTTGACAATTCTTCCATAACAAGGATAATCTATGAGGATCTAACATTTTCTACTCTTTAGTATAAATTACATGTAGTGCCTTTCCTACATTCTATGTAATTTCCTGATGGAAAACATATTTTTGTTGCAGGAGTCATGCACAATGTGACTGCCATAAATAATACATTATCAAAATGCTTATAACTTGCAGTATACATTTGTGCCTTGGTAGCCAGGTTGCTTTCCATAGTCGTAACACTAAGTTTTGGTATGTAATGCCATTAAAAGCTGATATATTCCAATAGGTGGATGTATAGCCCCAGAGATTTTTAGCATAAGAGCAGTCTGAACACAAGTGTTCCTGAGTTTCGATGTACTCCTCACAGCCAGGGCAAGGACAATACATATCTGCCACTGGTTTATGTTTATGCACTTCTAACCTCCCATGCATGCTCAGCCATAGGGTTTCCCAACCATACCGTGGTATCCTTGGATTATTCAGATATCCTAGAACCAATCCCTGATCTCCTGCAATACAAAGTGGGAATAGTACAAGTTCTTTAAAGTGATGTAAAATAATTTCCTCATACAACTGTTTCCTTGTGCATGATGACAATCATGAATGTGTAATATTCCATTGTTTGAGTTTAGTGAATGCCAACATGATGTGTATAGGCTGAAATTGCTGTTGTTTAATTTTCTTAATTGTATTTGCTATCCAGTCTGTCCAGAGGGTTCCACACTAGGCTAACATACTGTACTCCTACTCTACCCTAAGTTATGAGGCTTGCATAAAATACTGATATTAGTGAATAAAAAAATACTATAATAAAAGACAATCGGATCAACCATTCACAGACCTCCTTGTCTTTTTGCTAAATAGGTGGTATTCCTTTTAACAGGATTTAACCTGCTGACCCATAGGCCTCTAAAAAAATGCTATATATTTTAACTTTTAAAATTTTAGGTAGGGGGAAAATATAACTGACATAAAGTAAAATCGGTAGAAGCAAAGATTTTATTAACATAACCCTTTATAATTTTGAAATCATTTTACCTTACTAGGCTTGTGCCTTGCTTTTAGCTACCCCTATACATTCCATCCATTTTTTTCTGCCATATCCAATGTCCCAAAGGTTAACCCTAACATTTTTACTTCAACATTATTAATGGTGACATCTGCTATTGTCCTAGGTAGTGGTCTATTGGGGTCCCCTCTAGGAAAACCTATGCTTTTGTCATAATTGATCCTGGAAGTTTAATATAATGAATATTCTTCTGTTTCTCTTTTTAACCTTACTCCAGAGGCTTCATTTGTAATAATAAAAATTGTGTTGCCGGCATAAGCCATAGTCTTGATAGGGGGCATTGCAGTGTTAATGTAATACATTGAATACCTGCATTGCCTTGGGCTTTTCAAAGAAGAGGGTCATGGCCAAAAATATATAATGAAGGGCTTAAGTGGCATTCCTGTTTTACTCCTCTCCCTAGCATAAAAGTGCCACCAAACCAATCATTTACAAGTGGGGTTACATAAGCTGTCTTATAGAGACTGGCTATCCAGTCTACAGATTTAACTGGGATACCATATGCTTTTAAAGTTGTCCATATTAACTATGTGATAGTCTGTCAAAAGCTTTCTCCTGATCCAAGCTCAAGAGAAAGCCATTAATATCATTATTGTACCCTCTTTGGAACAGTTCTCTTATTACGAGTAGATTCTCTTGGATTTGTCTATCTGGTATTGCACAAGTTTGTACAGGACTAATAAATGTGCTTGCTATTCTAGTCAGGTGCTTAGTCAATATCTTTGTCAAAATTTTGTAGTCTGTGTTTAAGAGACTGAGAGGTCTCCAGTTGTTTAATATAGTCTTGTCCCCTTTTCTGTAAAGAAAGATTATTAGTCCTTGTGTCATGGTGTGAGATATGTTTCCCGCCTCCAAGCATGCATTATACACTTCTTCTAATGGGGCTGCTAAATAATCTGAGAAAACTTGGTAAAATTCAGAGCTAATGCCATCCAGTCCAGGTGCTGTATTTTTATTGAGGGATTTAATACTTTCCTGAACCTCTTGAGCTGTGATTGGCATCTCTAAAGCATCTAGTTCTATTTTATTAAGTGCATGAATTTGTAAATTCTGTAAATAGAAGGTATCAGGTTCTAGACCCCATGCGCATTTATTACCTGTAGAAAACCTGTTTTAATATAGACCTTTATCTCCTGTAGATGTCTGCAAGCAAGTGGTTATTCTATGTTCATCTCTTTTTTTGCAATCCAGGAATGAATCAAAGTCTGTTTTGTGTGTTGGGTAACAAACTGCATTTCTTGCTGCAGAGACTGTCCTCTGTCATATTATATTTGTCTAATTTCTTCAATAAGATTAACTATCAGGGACTCATTCTCACATCCATATTGATCAGCTTGTGACACTGATTTTTGAAGAGTGGCCCTTAACTGTAAATATTTTAAATATGTTGCTGTTGCTTTTTTTACCTGAGAATTGTTTAAGTAAGTCTCTAAAAGATTCTTTGCCTCCTCCCACTGTTCTGTTAAAGTGTCATAAAGACACATAACTGAATCCCTGGCCTGCTATATTTGCTGGCATTCCTGCACAAAATCTGAGTCATGTAGGACCTGTATGTTCATGCTTCATGGTCCTTTACCTGTGGGAGGAAGCTGCCCCCAACCTATTTTAATTTCTAATCTTTTATGGTCAGAAACTTCAGTGGCCATTAAGTTAGCTTCAGAAATATCTAAGTCAGAAGATGTAAAGAAAAAATCTATTCTGGTCTGTAGTGTCCCTTTAGAAAAGGTATAGCCTCCAGTTTTGTGTAACACATGATAAGAATCTCTCAAAGAGGATTGTTGTAAAATTCTATTTAATAGCACTGTGTAGAATTTTCAAATTCCAGCAGAGTTCCATGGAATTTTCAAAATTCCACCTAAACTCCTCCAGAAACTGAATGGTGCAATACCTAGCAGAAAATAGTTGTAGAATGATTTTCTGTGGACGAAATGCTGTTTGGATCTCAATTTTTTCTGAGGAAATTGTTACGGAATAATTTTCCGCAGAATAAAAGGCTGTTCCATGGAATATTATTCCGTGGATCACAGTAGGTGGAATTCTGCAGAAGAACCACAACGTCTATGGAGCCCTGTAGGAAGCAGGAAGAGAGGTGCTGTAGTTTGTCACTACAGACCTAGAACTACAGTTACTGTGGACAGTGAAATATACATTGTTTAAAGGCAACTGTGTGCTAAGCTTGTGTTACTGAACACACAAGTAGCAGAATATCTTATTTTAACACTATTTTTAAAAGTTTAATTTCAGCATTTGCCGTGACCTTTTGGGATCACTTCTGGGTCACACTTGCTTTAAACCACTGCCCTGCTGCCAGCAGGGCAAGCGTGGGCAGGCGCATGCCTTGGCACATGCAGAGATGCTCACAGAGACATGCGCATCGGCGTGCGTCAGCTGTGTCCGCTGGGGAAACTGGGGAGCTAGGCATAAATCCACACATCTAACAGAAAGTAAGTACATACGCTTGTTGGTACTCAACCTCCCTCTAAAATGGAATGTCCCTTTACAGAATGCAATCAATGTCATATGTATTGCCAGGGAGACCCTATAATAGATTTCTCCTGTGACAACTTCTTGTTAATAAATATCCTGCAGGAGCAAATAGCTAGGCTCTTAGATAGAGAAACAGTTAATGAGGACATAGAAGTACTTGAAAATGTAACTGACGATGCAGCAGAACAATTTATAGTTCCCCAGGATACAAACACCTTTATTGTAGACCCTCTTGTCCCAGAAGCTGCACCTGATCAGACACAGTCACCCATAGAGGACTGGGCATTAGTTATTAAAACTAAATACAAATGAAGAGGGGGCCAGACTCATCTACCTTCCCAATTATCCCTCCAAAACAGATTTGATCCATTAACAAACATTGTGTCTAATGATAATTCTCCCAACACAGATCAGCCAGTTCGTCCTCATGTAGTAAAGATCATAAAAGCCCCAAAAACAGTTACTAAAAAACTACAAGTACTATACAACCCACAATGCATCCCACAGTGCTTCACACTGCCTCAATGCCAGCATCTGAAACCAAACAGATTTTTGTTCTGGGTGACTCCATTACAAAACATCTAGACAGGGCTATTTGTAACCCTGATAAGGTGAATTGCACCTGCTGTAGTTTCAGGGGGGGCAAAAGTATTGACATCACTGCCATGATCCCCAGCATTTGACAAAATTCAGTCACTAATCCTTTCATTATCATACATGCTGGAGCAAATGATATACAATATACATGCCCTGAACAACTAAAACAAGATTACATTGCACTTAACAACTTGCTTGTTGATAAAGGCTGTACTGTTTGTTTCTCAGAGATACTACCTGTTCCTAGAGCTTCCCAGTATATTGCTACAAGGATCAAACAAACAAATGAATGGCTATGAAAATGGTGCATTAAACAAAACATCCCCTGTACAGCACATTGGGAAAACTTTGTAGACAAGCCCCCCTCATTTAGTTGGGATGGTCTGCACCTAAGTAGAAGAGGCAGTACCATGTTGGGGGAAATCCTTACTTAAAATTATCAATGGAAAGGCGGATGCCTGTAGTTATATGGGGGAAGAGCTCCTCTCCCACAACCTACTTAAACATCTGGATTACAGCTGCTCTGCTTAGAGTGAGTCACACTCGCTTTTCGGAGGTGCGGCTGGTCCCCCACATCCCTGCCTTGTCTTGTTTTGTTCTGCCACCCCCCCTCCCCGTGTGGCCATTGATGTGCATAGCTCTCCTCTTTTCTGGTTGTGTTCTCCCTCCCCCCTCCAGTTTGTGTAGTTCTGCTTTTTGTTTCTTTTGGGCTTTCTCTACCAGCTGCACCACAGTTTGTCTGCTGCAGCTCGGTGCATCACCAGTATTTACCTTGTCCTGGGATCCTCCTCTGTCTGCTTCAACACTCTAACACCAGAGGAACAGCCGCTTGTTCCTCACTGCAGTTTACCATCCTGGATTCCTTCCCCTGGGCTCCTTCTACATTCTCCTAGCGCTACACCAGCCAGTTCTTCGGCTTCCTATCTGCTCCATGCAAGACTCTGCCTCTCTCCCTCAATCTGCAATAGGACATCCCCACTGGGCCACGGCATCATGCTGCCACTTGCATTTCCTGGCTTCCTTCTGGAAACCCACCACCCTACATATTACAGACTTACAGGCAGCAGTCTGCTACACAGTGATCCATTAGCAAGGAGGCTTTCAGTTGGAGAGGGGAATCAGTTTTCTCCGCAGAACTCAGCTGTCAGCAGTGCAATTGCCATTTCTGGAGCCATACAGTAATTCCTTCTGACATGAACCTTATCTCCCAAGGCACCCACATGGAAACTAGACTAAATGCCATGATAATGTGGAGAAACATTGCATTTGGCAGATTGGTGTTTTCTCCGACCATGGTCTGCTGCACAGCCCTGACTATCAGTTGCCCTGTTCCTGTGTTCACCATCAGCTGGTGCTAGTTCTGTCTGGGAATGCTTCTCTGGAGTCCATGCAATGGGCTGTATGCATGACTGTGAGACATGCTGCTCACCCTCCTCAATAAGGAATGGGGTTTACAAACCATCTGGGACTATGGTCCCATTCAGGATCAAATCTTCCGGATTGCAGTTCTCCACCTTCAATGCTGGTGGACTATGCGGCTTAGTGCAAATGCAATTTCTACAGACATGCATGTTGTTACCTTAATACTTGATGTTTATGTGCTTCCTATTCCCAGCGTTTCACCATGGAACCACAACTTTAGGAAGGACAGAGTCACTTTGGGCATACTCAGGGATGTCCCATGAAGATCGGGGACACTTGAGAGGTATGCTGTGGAGTTTCTTCGTGGCCTGTTTTCGTGCTTGGCCTGCTGTCTGGTGCAGTATATAGTTACTAGTTCTGGGACTTGGAAGCATGGCCGTACCTCTATTATTTGGATGCCCCTGCTGTAATAATCCGTGCCTCAGCTCCCTATTGCTGATCTATTCTGCCCTTCCTCATTTACCTAAATAATTCTCCCCTGCTCCCTAGCTACACAGCTGCTCTTTTTCCTCAGCTCGCTTACTATTGCTACTGTGTCATGCGGACATCCATGTAGGTCCACCTATTACTACTCTGCTTACTGACAGTGCAGGTCCACTCTTGCCCATGCAATCATTGCTGCATGCTTCAGCTATCCTTGGCTTCAGCCTCTGGGATGTCTGCTATGCCAGGTGGCCCTTTGTGGCTGCACCCCGGTCATGCTAGCCTATGTGGGGTCTAGCTTGACTCACTCTCCCTTCTGCCTGCCTACGTGGGGTCTGGCCATACCACTGGTCATGTGGGGGCCTTGCCTGGCATGCTTCACTGCTCTGCTGCCCTGTGTGAGAGTTTCACAGCTTGCCAGCTTTCATGGGGCCTGGCTGCTGCTCTCTACTCCCTCCTCTAGCTGCCTACATGAGGTCCAGCCACTCATCCACCTGCATGGAGGCCTAGCTGGTTGCTGTACCTCCACCTCCTATTCTACTGGTTCCTCCTTTGGGCATTTCATTGAATCTCTGTCTGGCAGATGCCTTCCTTTAATGTCACTTACTCATCTCTAACTTCTCAGTATCGGATGCTCTGCCAGTTATTCCTCACCTTCAGTCGTACTACTCGGATCCTGGACCTTGCAGCCCTCACCTTGCTGCTCACACTTACTTCCATTTGTCAAAGATATGCTTCTTATTTCCATTGGATTTACTTCTGGATTACATTGGATGTTTGCCTCAGTTCCCTAGAATGCTTCTTGCTATACTGCTTCAACTCCTTCGGAGTTACTACTACTGTTTCATAATGCCTTCCTTATCATAGCTTAAGCTTAAGACATAGATCTACTACAGTTTTTAGGATGCTTATTACCTCTGGTTGAGTTGCCAACTTATTCACCCAGGTCTTTTCATTGCATACTTTACCATCCACAATCATCAGGAAATGACAGTCTACAGCACCCTTCTACAGCTCTCATAAGTATGCCTCAAAAAATATTCTACGCTGCCCGGAATTGGCTCAGGATTACATTATCATTTAAAATACCATTTGCAATCTATCCCTTACTACGTCGCTACTATTTCTGCATTGCATGCAGTTAGACATTACTAGCACTCTACCTACCACTGCTCTACTACCTGCCTCACCTCCTGGGGCAGGAGGTTCACCACATCGCACTTCGAAAGACCTGCACCACTACGGGCTCGGAGGTCCCTTGAACTTAGTTTACTACACCATATTCGCTTGCTTCTATGACCTGCCTCACCCATCGGGCCTGGGAGATTAACTACTTCTACTCTACACCTGCCTCACCCAGCTCGGGGCCTGGAGGTTTGCATATTCTACTATGCACCTATCTGCCGCCGTGTCTGCAGGCCTTAGGAGCTCCTTTTACCATGGACTCACATCTGGATTGTTTAGCCATTCGTCTTCTATTCTTTGGATGCTTCTGCCTTGCCCGCTTCAGTCATATGAATTACTGCTACTACACTCCAGCCAGGACACTTAGTTGAGCTTATCCAGAAGACCTTCAATCTCATGATTTGTGCTCTAAGGCTTCTTGGACCCTGTGACAATGCTACTTCATTTGACTCAGCCTTTTCAGTTATCACCATTTATGACCCATTATCTTGACTGTTCAGGACTTATCAGACTATTCTCACCAAGTCAGTTCTAGCTACTGTACCATTCTGGCTTCCAAAACATGGATATCTACATTGCTATGCCACTATTTGGATTACCAGACGTAGCTCTTCAATTCCTGTGCTATTACCATTTCCTCCTGCTCCTTGCTGTATACCATACATAATCTATGCAATACTACTCCTCTGCTACTACATCTGCATCATGCAGATTTAATTACTACTACTACTACTGACCTATGTACAGGTCCACTTATTTACACTATTTGCTCATACTGAACAGCTAATATTTTTCCTAGTCAAACTATCTCTTGTTGGGAGCTGCAATACTGAACATAGGATTTGCAAGAAAGCGAGTTGTGCTCACAACAGAGGGAGGGGAACCTTGCAATTGTCTTTTGTTTGTAGCAGATATACTGCAGGTGGAGGCTGCTTCTAACTGAAAGGTGAAATAAGGAATTTACAATTATCAGGAAAAGACAGTCTTGTTACAATTCTTAAGATTTTCAGTGCAGGAAGAGTTCAAAGCACAGCTGACTTATTTTGGGGCTGACTGCTTTCAGAGCACAAACCACCAGGCTGTTTTGGGGCTGGGGAGGTTTACCTGTGTCTGACTTGGATGTCTGGAGTTTTCTCTGTTTGATTAGCAGGGGATTTTCTCTGTCAAATTGTTGTGTATAGTATCTTGCAGACAGGAAGGCACTCCCATGGCGGTGGGTCAGAGCTCTTAGCTGATTGTTTTGTGAGGGCACAGTTTAGGCCCAACCCTTCCCACCCTCTCACCACCCACCCCTGGAAATAGTTCCTTTATACCTGGGGTTCTGACATCATTTCCTCAAGAGTGCAAGGTGCATATCAATGTCATATCCTCTCTAGCACACAGCACTGAAAATATATGCATACACATTGTATAATATATATATATTTCTATATAACAAACCAATCACACACACAAGCACACACACACAAAAAATACATAGTCATGTGGGGAGTAGTGCAAGGTAATGGCTGTGGGGCAGCAGTCTTCTGGGAGTCTTTCTGGAGGCTGAGATGCTGCCCTATTTTCAGATAACTCTCTGCCCTGAGGGAGGAAGTTGCCCATCTTCAGGCCACACTGGACAGCAGTAAGAGAACCTTCCCCCAGGCCAGACTGGATGGTAGGAAGGGAACCCCTCCATCCAGGGAGCACCAGAGCCACCACCACTACCTCAGAGGTTGCAAAAAGCACAGCAGTTGGACCACAGTGGGCTCAGGGAGGGTGAGGAGGGTGGAACAGAGGCACACCCAGTCAGTTGTTCCCACTCCACAATCCATACACCATTCTGGGGGAGCACAGCTCCCCTATGGATGCACCCACGGAGGAGATTAAGGAGGCTGAGGACACCTGTCACAAGGGAGGCCCACAGGAAGGAGGCAGAGGATGCCACAAGGAAAGGAAGCAGCTCCTGGTGGGGGACTCAATTATTAGGGGGATAGAACTGGGGGGAGCAGGGAAAACTGAAGTAAAGTGCCTGCCTGGTGCCATGGCTTGTAGGGACAGGAAGCGCATCCTCATGATCACGAGAACAGCTGCACGGGAGTCTGAGCTGGATGTCATTGTCCACCCAGGGACAAATGACTTGGCTCAACATGAGATTAGAGCAGTGCAGAAGGACTTTGTAGAACTGGGGAGGGGCCTAAGACAAGTAGCACACACAGTATCCTTCTCAGAGGTGCTGTCTGTAAATGGCATGAGTGAAGCAAGGGTACTTTGCACCATGCAGTTTAATAAGTGGTTGAAAAAATGGTGTGGAGCACAGGGGTTTGGCTTCATTGGGGACTGGGGTTCTAACTGGAGGGACACCAGCCTATACTGGCAGGATGGTCTGCATCTGTCCAGGAAGGGAACAAGTCTTTTGAGCAATCGGTTTAAATGCTTCATTGGCAAGCTTTTAAACTAGTCAAGGGGGGAGGCACTGATAAGCAGCAGGAAAATCCCAGCCTCTCCCTACAAAACATGGTACTAAATGGGAAAAAGACTGAGGTAGAAAGGTCAGTGGGGGATGCTGCAACAGAAAGTAAAGCCATCAAAAAATGGAAAGCAATGAGTACCAATGCACGTAGTCTGAGTAACAAGCTTCCTGAATTAGTGGCCTTGATGGAGGAGGAACATCTGGATATAATGGCAGTCACAGAAACATGGTTCACACAAAACCATGACTGGGACGTAAACATACCAGGATACACTATCTACAGGAGAGACAGAGAGGGTAAAAGAGGAGGAGGATAGTCTTTACATAAGGGAAGGAATCAAAGTAACAGAACAAAAGAGAAAACAGGGAGGAGAAGAAGCACTGTGGGTAAATTTGGAGACCGGCAATGGCACCACAATCCGCACAGGGTTGATATGACACACCCTTCTCAGGGGAGGAAATGGACAAGGAAATGATAGAAAGTATACTTAGTATGGCAAAAAAGGGGAGATATTGCTGATGGGTGATCTGAATATGCCAGATGTTAACTGGAGTGCAGTTGCAGCAACCACTTTGAAGAGTGGGTTATTCTAGATGCCTACAGGGGCATGCCTTAGACAACTAGTATTGGAGCCCACTGAGAGGGAGCAATCTTAGACCTGGTTCTCTCAAATGGAGATGAAGAGAGGATCACAGATGTAGAAGTGGGTAGCCATCTGAGAACTAGCGACCACTCGAACAGTATGGTTCATATAAACACAGCAATAGAGTCAAGCCATACAAAGGCAAAGGTACTGGACTTTAGGAGGGCTGACTTTGCTAAAATGGGTAAGTGCCTAAGGAATGCACTAGCAAATGGGCAGGAAGGAGGGGTGGAAGAACAATGGGGAATAATAAAAACTGCCATCACAGAGGCAACAAGCCTTTGTGTGAAGCAAATAAACAAAACTAAATGATGTAAGAAACCACTATGGTTCTCAAAGGAAGTGGCAGTGAAGGTTCAAGAAAAAAAGAAAGCTTTCAGGAAGTCCAAGGAATCACAGAAGGAGCAGGACAGAGAACTGTATCAGTTAAAGCAAAAGGAAGCTGGGAAGGCAGTCAGAACAGCAAAGGCCCAAACCGAGGAAAAGATAGCCAACTCAGTTAAGAAGGGGGATAAAACCTTTTATAGGTACATCAGGGAGCGAAGGAAGACCAAGGGAGGGATAGTGAGGCTTAATAGGGGGGAGGGAGAGAGGAGACTGTGAAAAAGGCAGAGATAGTAAACAAATATTTTGCTCAGTATTTACAAAGGAAGAGGGGATACCTAGAACAAACAGTAGAAACACACTGGATACAGAAGTTGATACCAGCCCATTTACAGAAGAAAGGGTTCTGAAAGAACTCTTAAAACTGAAGGTGGACAAAGCAATGGGGCCTGATGGGATTCATCCCAGAATTCTAAAAGAACTAAGGGTAGAATTAGTGACACCACTG
This sequence comes from Neoceratodus forsteri, assembly GCA_016271365.2. NCBI lineage: Eukaryota > Metazoa > Chordata > Ceratodontiformes > Ceratodontidae > Neoceratodus > Neoceratodus forsteri. The sequence continues at coordinate 296,804,771 of CM057452.1, read as the reverse complement.
ACTACCCTGTTTAACAAATCATGGGAGGATGGGGTGGTACCCGAGGACTGGAGGAGGGCAGATGTGATTCCCCTTCACAAAAGTGGGAGCAAGGCAGAAGCAGGAAACTACAGACCTGTTAGTTTAACCTCAGTGGTAGGGAAAATGATGGAATCACTTCTGAAGGAAAGAATTGTCGAGTATCTAGAGGCTAGAGGGGCACAGGATCCAAGGCAGCATGGATTCACAGCAGGAAGGTCATGCCAGACAAATCTGATAGATTTCTTTGACTGGGTGACCAAAGTAGTAGATCAGGGAGGGACTGTGGACATGGCCTACCTAGACTTTAGCAAGGCATTTGACACAGTCCCACACAAAAGATTAATATACAAGTTAGCTAGCCTGGGAGTGGGTCCCAAGATGACAGCCTGGGTAAAAATTGGCTGGAAAATAGGACACAGAGTAATAGGAAATGGAGTCCACTCTGATGAAAGGGAGTTACTAGTGGGGTACCGCTGAGGTTCAGATAGGACCAGTCCTCTTCAATGTCTTTATAAGTGACATTGCAGAGGGACTGGAAGGAAAAGTATGTCTCTTTGCAGATGACACAAAGATCTGCAACAGAGTTGATGCACAAGGTGGGGTGGAAAGGATGAAAAGGGACTTGGCAAGGTTAGAGGAATGGTCAAATGTATGGCAGCTTAGATTCAATGCTAAGAAGTGCAAGGTAATGCACCTGCGAAACAAAAACCCAGGGGAAGAGTACACAATGGGGGGTGAGATACTAACAACAACAAAAATGGAAAGGGACCTGGGGGTAGTCATATCAGATGACCTAAAGGTGGGCAAACAATGTGAGAGGGCAGCAATGAGGGCTGGGGGGATATTGGGATGCATAGGGAGAGGCATCACCAGTAGAAAACAAGAAGTTATTATCCCTCTGTACAGACAGCTGGTCAGACCCCATCTAGAGTACTGCGTGCAGTTCTGGAGACCCAGTCTTTGCAAAGACATAGACAGGATGGAAGCTGTCCAGAGGAGGGCAACTAAAATGGTGCAGGGTCTGCACCAGAAGACCTATGAAGAGAGACTAAAGGAGCTTAATATGTATAGCCTCGAGGAAAGGAGGGAGAGGGGGGACATGATAGAAACTTTCAAGTACCTCAAGGGAATCAACAAAGTCCAAGAGGGTAGCATCTTTCAAAAAAAGAGGTGTGCAAGAACAAGAGGGCACAATTTGAAGATGGGGGGAGTTCAGAGGTAATTTAAGGAAGTATTTTTTCACAGAGAGGGTTGTGGATGCATGGAACGGCCTTCCGGAGGAGGTCGTGGAGTCAAAAACAGTGGTGGAATTCAAGCATGCATGGGACAGTCATAAGGCAATTCTAGGGGATGGGGGTAGGAATAAGTAGGCTGCTGGTTAACTAGGATCTGCAGCTTATCCAGTAGGCAGGGAAATGGGCAGACTGGGTGGGCCAAGCGGTCCTTATCTGCTGTCAAATTCTATGTTTCTATGTTATGTTTCTATACTATTTGCTTTGCCCTTACAGGGCCTAGAGGTTCATCAAGATTGACTCACCTATTCTACAACCTACTTCGCCCCTCAGGATCTGGAGGTACATCTAACCTATGTCTGCCTATTCGCACTAAGAACTATATTTAATTCACTTACCTGCTTTCCCACTCAGGATCAGAGGTTCCTACTGCTCCACCCTCTCCAGATCATGCAGCATGCACCCAGTTCCTGTGCTTCATCACCAAGGCCTTCATTTGCAAAGTTTGCCAAGCAGAACAAGAAACAACTGTCCTCCTACTCTGGACATGGACCCTTAGCCTTTTGGTTACTGGTTCTCCTCAGATAAAACGTCCTCACCTGCTGGAGCGCTTCATCAGTGCAACTTCGATGCTTTGAATTATTATCAAAAATGGATTCCAGTGTACTATCATTCTGCCCTAGACATGAATTCTCAGACTAGGAGTTTACTATAACCATATGTAAATTCTGGATTGTCTACTGTAATTACTGTCTCTCCAACGTATGTTACAATTTTAACCACTGTGTTATCGTCCACTGTATGTAATCTTTGCTGTATGTAACTAATCCCGGGTCGCCCCTGAAAAAGGGACCTCTGGTCTCAGTGGGCTTTCCTGGTTACCAAAATCTAAATAAAATGTAACACAATTAAATTAGAAGGATGCTGCTATGTTCACCCGACACTTCAAAATTCAGTACTTTCTTCAGTTTTCCATTTCACTGGACCAGGATCTACAATTTTGGATTTCAGATTAGCTGATTAAATTAAAATTGTTACTTGGATTACTCTCCTTTAGTATGCCCAGAAGGACAGGCAGGTCAGTAGCCATGGGTCCTCAGAGATCCCCCCCAAGGGTTTTTTTCCTCTCCTGCGTGCTACTGGTCACACTCTCCAGAGTTGGAGGAGACAATTGTACAATATTATTAAATTCTTTTGTGGGGGTCTCATCCTACTCATCTAAGCCTTCTTCCTGAGGTGGGATACAGAGAATGGCCAAAACATCAAGTCATAACAAGTTACTCACCAGTATAAGCATCTAAGCACCTTGAACATACCATCCAGTTCACATGTACTATAATCAGTGACTTGCTCATGTCCATGCTGAAGGTTCTAAGCACTAATCATTTCATAAGACTAATACCTCATAAGCATTGCCCTACTTACTGGTCTGGCCTCTGTGTCCAAGCAACCTACATCATTTAGCTACAGTATGTAGCATAAGTACTGAGCTATGAACCACATATAACAACTAGGTAAACTAAATATGAAGGGGGAGAATGAGAAAATTCCCACATCTCTTGCACCATCCGCAAACCAGCCCCCGAAAATTTGTAAAATGTTGTCACTTAATGCACAATCCCTGAATGTAACTAAACTGATGGAATTGGAAGCAAAGAGCAAACTTTTAAACCTAGACATTATAGCAATAACAGAAACCTGGTGGGATTCTAATTCATTATGGAGCCAACAAATAAAGGGTTATAAATTATATCACAAGGACAGAACTGTTAAAAAAGGTGGGGGGTCTGTATATATGTTAGGGAAGATAGCCCTTCCTATGAAATCCCATTCCATAATAATACTGAAAGTGTCTGGGTATCAGTGCAATTCAAGGGACTTCCACAAATTATCATAGGAAACTGCTACAACCCCCCAACATCTGATTCAAACTACAGTACAAAGCAGAACTGCTGATGGACATCACCAATTTCTCAAATCACGAAGATGTAATCATCCTGGGAGATTTGAATATGCCCCATATTGATTGGCCCTCCCTCATAAGTAGCAGTAGGCATAAAACAGAATTTCTGTCCACATTAATGGCAACGGCTTATCACAACTCATTACTACACCCACTAGAGGCAGTAACATTCTTGATCTTCTCATTACAAATATGAGTCAAAAAACTTCCAAATTTTCAGATCCTAGATCCCTTAGGGAACAGCGATCACTATTCCATTATATTTGAATTAATAGGAGAGCATCTCAGTCTAAAAAAAGACAACATATAAAAACTATGAAGGTGCTAATTTCAATAATATTATTAAATAATTAAGCAAACCCCTTGGGAAAAGACCCTCTATCCCCCTCTCAGCAAACAAGTCATGGAACAAATTAAAAAATATAATTTATAAGTTAGAAGAAATCCATGTATCCACAAAAAACAAATATAACAAAAAAGGGTAGGATACCAAGATGGTTAAATAAATCCATTAAGACTCAAATTAAACATAAGAAAAAACTTTTCATAAAACTTAAATCAAGCCAAGCCAAGGACAAAAATGCTGCTTATATTAAGTACACAAAATCATTGCACACTCTAAAAAGCATGATCAAACAAGCCAAAATGAAAATATAATTTAAATTAGCTCACAACAAGGATGGATATAAATCACCCTTTCCCTACTTATACAATAAAAAGGGCAACTCAAGGAAAATAGGGTCAGTTTCACATAATGGTAATATTTTGCAGTCAAAGAAACTGCCAACCTGTTTAACATCTATTTGTGAATGGTATTTTCTAAAACAGACACTCATTCCCCTTTAGCTGAGCCAAGTAAAAACCCAAAACTAACATAGACTTATAATATTACATCTTCTGATATTACCTCACTTCTTAAATTTTTATAGAAAACAACCAGCCCAGGGCCTGACCAAATCAGTGCTAGATTTCTATTGGAAACAGCAGAAGCAATGGCTAAACCCTTGAAAATAATATTCAATAAATCCTTACAAACAGCAGAAATCCCACTAGACTGGTAAACAGCAATAGTCACCCCCAAACCCAAGAAAGGAAACTGGTCATATGTCCAAAATTATCGCCCCATTAGCCTTACATCTATCATCTGTAAAACCATGGAAAAAATAATTAAAACATTACTCAAAAAAGAAATAAGGGAGTTAACAATTATTGACAACACTCAGCATGGGTTTAGATCAGGGCACTTTTGTACAACAAATTTGATATCTTTTTATAATAATATCAGTCAGGGCCTGGACAACAACAGACAAATTGATGTTATTTTACTTGATTATAGTAAGGTCTTTTACAAGGTCCCACATGAGTATCTCATAAAAAAACTAGAATCATTTGGCTTCTCTAGTTATTTAGTCAACTGGGTTAATGCATGGCTGACAAATAGGACCCAAAGGGTTGCCATAAATGACATCCTTTCCAACCAGGGTACAGTTACAAGTGGGGTTCCACAGGGCTCTGTACTTGGTCCTATATTATCTAACATCTATATAAGCAACATGCAAATAAGTACACAAAACTGGTTATCTAAATTCACCAATGATTCCAGACTAGGGGGGATGGTGGATAGTCAATGCAACCTTAATTCACTTAAATTAGACCTTAAAAAATTGAACTGGGCCAAAGAAAATAGAATGGAATTTAATACTGACAAATGTGTGGTCTTGCACTTTGGGATACGAAATCCCCAAAACACCTACTGTAGAAATAACATCCAGCTCAAAGCCACAAGTAAGGAAAGGGACCTGGGCATATTGGTAAATTCCAGACTTACATCTGGTGACCGTTGCTCGAAGGTGGCAAACATGACCAACAGTTTACTCAGACAAATAAAACATTCTTTTGTCTCCAGATCAGAACAATGTTTGATCCTACTGTATAGAACATGTGTCAGACCATACATCGACTATGGGTCGTCCTTCTGGAATCCATATCTCAAAGGAGATATCGATAGACTGGAAAGGGTCCAGAGATGGGCAACCAAGATGGTTCCCAGATTATCAGTTTATAGCTATCAGTCTAGACTACAAGTAACATGCTTAAATTCTCTACAGGATAGGAGACATAGAGGGGATCTACTGTTCTTATATAAATTATTGAAATCCCCAGACCTCATGGATCAATGTGGACTTACCTATACTACCAGCCGTTCTGTTCCTAGCCGCCACAATAAGCAACTTACAGTCCCCAGAGCAAGGACAAATCTCTGATTAAATTTCTTTTCAGTGCAGGCACCTAGACTCTGGAATGTATTACCACAGGAACTGGTTGACAGTGGTAATTTTGATTCATTCAAAAAGGGTCTTGATTGTTGGTTAAACAACAATCGACTGTCATAAAATTGCTCACATACTTGTGGGGGAAAATCTAGATGGGCCTTGGCCTGCTTTTTTCCAATAACAACCTGGTAAACCTAGAAAACCAGTGAAATTCCTGTAGAAATTCTGCAGGTGGAATGGTCATTCTGTGCTAATTCTGCAGGTGGAATTCCACATTCTGCGCAGCACTACTATTTAAACAATTTGTGTCACAAAACATCTTGTCAGTTTTCAGGCCTCTGTCCTTTTTATCCAGGCCACAGTTAAAATCTCCCCCCTAGACTACCAATCTTGATGTGTATGAATAGAGCTGAATGTCCTGGAACAGTTCCACTCTAGCTGCCTTGGTCTGTGGGGTGTAAATGTTTATTAATCGAAATTTGGTTGTCATATAAGCATAGCCGATTTTAGGCACCAGCGAACCCTGCAGTTGCTGGGGGGCCCCTGCTAATAAGGGGCCCACAGCCAGATCCAGAGTATCACTTTAATTTCTTTTTAATTATTATTATTCATGTTGAATGAAAAACAGCCCCAAAAGGCATCACTAGGCTCTGTGGAGCCTTTTCTTGTGGTGTTGTAACATCATTGTGCAAGCATGCAATGTGAGAAGGTAGTAAAGAGAGCTAGGGGGATACTGGGATGTTTAAGAAGAGGCATCACCAGTAGAAAACAGGAAGTTGCTATCCCTGTGTACAGACAGTTGGTGACACCCTATCTGGAGTACTGCATGCAGTTCTGGAGACCCCATCTCCGCAAGGACATAGACAGGATGGAGGCAGTCCAGAGGAGGGCAACTAAAATGGTACAGGGTCTGCAATAGAAGTCATATGAAGAGAGACTAAAGGAGCTTAATATGTATACCCTTGAGGAAAGGAGGGAGGGGGGGACATGATAGAAACTTTCAAGTACCTCAAGGGAATCAGCAAGGTCCAGGAGGGTAGCATATTTCAGAAAGAGATGTGCAAGAACAAGGGGGCACAATTTGAAGATGGAGGGGGGATGCCGCAAGGGCAATGTGAGGAAGTATTTTTTCATGGACAGGGTGGTGGACGCATGGAATGGCCTTCCTGAGGAGGTTGTGTGGTCAAAAACAGTGGGGGAATTCAAGAGTGCATGGGACAGACACAAGGCAATTCTGGTGGGGGGTAGGAAGAAGTAGGCTGTTGGTTAATTAGGATCTGCAGCTTATCCAATAGGTAGGGAAATGGGAAGACTGGGTAGGCCAGGTGGTCCTTATCTGCTGTCAAAGTCTATGTTTCAATGTTTCTGTCATGAAATTACTCACTGAGGTATGCCCTGTCCACTCAGAGGCTAATGAACATACATTGATTGGATGGACAGTGGAGCCCCAAAAACTAACATTGCTACCACCACCCAAAAACACAAATATTAACTGGTTCTATTGAAAATAAAATGTTGTGCATTTTGGACAAAGTAAAAGATGAAGTATGTTTGGGTTGGGGAAGGTCCCCATGACTTGCTGGGGGCCCCCCAAATGTCTAAAGCCGGCCCTGCATATAAGTGATATCTAAAATTAGGACTCACCCTGGTACCAGAGCTACTACTTTAGTGACTTGGAAATCCACCCCTGCTTATAATATTCCTACCCCATCACACCTATCTGGTCCCACTGACCATATAGCAGGGCCTTTAGTCCAGATCTTTTTAGGTTGGATTATCTCAAAAGAGATTTTCAGCCTTGTATCCTGTAGCAAGGTTATGTGAGCTGTGCTCTCTCTTAACGTGGTAAAGTTAGTTGCCTCTTTCTAAAATTCTTGATACTGTTCATGTTTTGTGAGTGGAGTATAAGGGACTCCATAGTATGTTAAGTGTAGTGTGCCTCATGTCCTGTACTGGTAGTGACTCTTCTAGCCCTAGTTTAGCAGTTGACCTAGTGAGTGTTTGTGGAGTTTTACCAATGTTGTCAGTATCCATGAACCAGAGCTATTACTTTAGTGACTTGGAAATCCACCCCTGCTAATAATATTCCTACCCCATCACACCTATCTGGTCCCACTGACCATATAGCAGGGCCTTTAGTCCAGATCTTTTTAGGTTGGGTTATCTCAAAAGAGATTTTCAGCCTTGTATCCTGTAGCAAGGTTATGTGAGCTGTGCTCTCTCTTAACATGGTAAAGTTAGTTGCCTCTTTCTAAAATTCTTGATACTGTTGTTTTGTGAGTGGAGTATAAGGGACTCCATAGTATGTTAAGTGTAGTGTGCCTCATGTCCTGTACTGGTAGTGACTCTTCTACCCTAGTTTAGCAGCTGACCTAGTGAGTCTTTGTGGAGTTTTACCAATGTTGTCAGTATCCATGTCTTCTAAATCAGAAGGGGAGGTCATGGATAGAGGAGGCCAAGGAGGAGGTTTCTGTCTTGTTTCCATCTTCTTCTGACTCTACCCACTCTTTTGGCATTCTGAGTAATTTATATCTGTTTTGTAATAAAAGCACTCTTTTTTTTCTCTTTAGAAGTGGTTGTGGAACCTGTTCTTGTTCTTTTCTTTCTACCTTTGGGTCACACCTCCATAAAAGGGTTTGGGGAGGGGGGGGCATCTGGCCCGAAGGAAATGGGAGTTCTGAATCTATTATCTGACCTGGGTTGCCATTTTCTTGCATTAACTCTTCTGCTTGTGGTATAGTAAGTATCTCTGTCTCCTCAGCAGATTCTGGCACTGTGGTTTCAGGCGCTTCCCCCTGTGCTTTCTGAGGGGAGGGGGGATGGGCATCTAGTGTTGGGGTCTGTGTTTGGGTTTGTGTCTGAGCCTCTCTATGAATGTTCTCCCTATGTTGTTCTGATGCTCTTATACAGCCCTGTTGTTGTGCTTTTGTAACCATATCCTCTTGTGACATTCTAGTACCTTGATTATGAGCTGCCCAAGGACATTTAGCAAAGGAGTGGCCTTGTCTATCACAAAGGTTGCATCTAAATGCCTTTGTACAAGTTGTAGTTATATGCCCATACTCCATGCAGTGACCACATTGTGTGCTATCACACACATTGCTAAGGTGGGATGGTGAACCACACTTAAAGCAGGATTTTGGTTGCCCTGGATAAAGCAGCATATCTTTGTCCTACCTAGCACAAAACTGTTGTGTAAATGAGCCACCCCAAAATCTGTCTGCAGTAGTTTTACTTGCACTTTCCACCCTCCTGTCCAAATTTGCTCAGAATCTATGATGGTTCAGGCTTATCCAGAACCTCACACCTCTGATGTAATCAGTATTAAATATCTGAAATATTTACACTTTCAGTACAGAGAAAAATATCAACAGTATGCGGTGCAGGCCTGGTTACAAGAATTACAAGAAATGGCAACCATAAAGGTGTGTCTTTCAGTTTGTTATAGTGTTTCCAAAATCTTTCTAGATTAAGCACCTGTTTAAAGCTAATGCCCACATGAATCATTGCAATCCCCACATGAATCATTGCACAAATCTCTAAAGCATAAAACTTAAGAGAATCCTTAGTCAGTTTCCTTGCCACATAAATCTTGTCTGGTGGCCGTTCTAACACCCCCCCTTGTAAATGATGTGCACAGCATTGCGCCTTGGAGCTGGTTCTCCAATAGGCCTGAAAAAGTCAGAATATTGTATAGGCACAGTTTTCTCTTTTTCCAAATTTGAGGGATTAGGTGAATTCAGAGGTACCTTCCTTTGAGTTGTTGTCTCCACCTGATCTGGGTTGCCAAAGTTTGTGTCCATTGTTTCCCCCTGTGAGGCATTTATGCCCATTAGTAAGCCATCAGGCTGGTCCACAATGTGATTAGCCACATTTGACCCCTCATGCACAGCACATAAATTCTCAATATTGTCATTACTGGCAGTATTATCATTATCACTTTTAGCTGGCTTACCTAGGGGGCATCCTGTATTCACACGTCTGAGTTTGGGTGCAGAAGTTTGTTTTTCAGTCCATTGTGCAGCTCTCTGCTGCTCGCTTGGCATGGACTGCGCTCCTTGTGAAGCTCTGTAATGCTGTATAGCCTCGTCCTCATCGTCTGGAATCCATTTCCCTGCAATCGTCTGAACCCAACCAGCATCTTGTAAAGCTTTTTCAGGGGATCAAGGAGTGGTATCATTCTCAGAAACTTGTTTCGCTGGTGTGGAGGGCTCAAAAACAGGATCTGTATGCACTGTTGTTTGCTGTTGGTGAGAAATGCCCACGGTCAAACAAAAAAAGGGCATTGGCTCCTCTGATGCTGTCAAGCCCCTTAGAGTACTGTCAGTTTTTGCCTGGTAATGACAGCAGTTTTGGCTATCGCTAGTCTCCTCTCTTCTTCCCGCAATTGCGTTAAAAGCAGTTTTCTCCTTCTTTCATGCAGCTCCACATCATATGCAGAGTCTGAGGTAATTTCAATGTCTCTCAATAAAGGTTGCTTGTCCTGGACATAACGGAAGTTACTCACACATAGTTCATGCTGGGTGAACTGCAAAAAGTCTATTTCACTATCAGTATAGTCCATACTTTTGCTTGTTCTTGGTTCAGAAAGTTTAATTCTGGTTTCTGGCTCCACAGCCAGCAGCTCCTTCATAGCTCCTTCTCCCTCCGCGTCCAAGGCTCTACTGGGCTCCCCCATCCTCCTATAGAGCAACAGCACCCTCTGCAGCAAGAGAAGGGGAAATTTATATTCAGAATTATTCAAAAGCATAACATAAGAAATCACAATGAAAAAAATAATACACAAATATCATGCAAATTTAAAGAACCCACCTCCTATGTGAAGCTTCATAAACACCCATACATATTTACTCATATTCACCAAAAACGCTCCCCAGAACTGATCAGTGTCTAAAAAAATAGGGATCCCTTCCCCAAGACTTTTACCTATCTTTGTTACAGATTTACCAGAAATATAATGTGCTCATTAAAGAAAAAAGAGAAGAAACATAAAGAAAACACAAACTTTAACCCACCCATCCCACATTTTTCCATAATCTAGAACTCACTTCTTGTCCTAAAGTTCGACATTCATAATCATATATTTTATCTAGATCCACTTGTATTCTAAACAAAACTTCCTGCTGAGAAATGTTTTTATTTTGCAGTGTTCGCAAACATCTAGCTTGACACAGTGACCATTTTAGGCATGCTAAAATAACATAAACAGTACTTTCTGTCCATTTCATCCAAGTAGCAGGAATTTGTCCTAACACCAAAATGTCATAGGTCATATATTGAAATAAACCTTCTCCCCACCAACTAGCAAGCTGTTTTCAGAAACCCTGAATATTCACACAATCGAAAAACAAATGCTGCATGGTTTCCACTTGTCCTTGACAAAGAATATCTCCGCAACCTCTTTCATTAACCTGTTTATGTTTTTGGTTGCCCTTCACATTTAGTTTCTGATGTGCACATAGCCAAATTAAATCTTGAATCTTGAGTGGGATTCTAGTGTCCAGAATACTTTCTGGTAATACTTCTACATTGGTAGCAGCTGAAACCTGAAACAGGGATTCTTCTTTGTACCATTTGTCTAACATAAATTTGTAAAAAAAAAAACTCTTTTTCATCACCCAGAAACCAACCTAACTCAATTGTCCATGTTCTTATGTATTTTAAAGTGGTTTGCAAATACCCCAGAAGGGCTTTCTCTGAGGGATGCCATTTACCCCTACCCCATGCCATCAAAAACTAGGTCCCCATAATTTCATATTTAACACTCCCGAACCCTCAGATTCTAATACTACTGGATGTATAGAGCTAAAAAAAAATTCCTGAAAAAGTATAACAAAGGCTGAATCATATTTAAACCCCCCGTTTTCCAAGTCCTGTATGTGTGTACTCTTTTTACTGGATTCAGCCTACTACTCTATAAAAAAAGAAAGAAAAGACCCATAATTTTAGTATGCATAATAAATGGAAGTGGAAAAATATGGGAAATATATAAAAAAATGGGAGCTATATATGCTCTAAGTAGATAAACTCTCTTCTTCTGAGTCATTTTCCAAGAGAGCCATGATTTAACTTTAAGATTAGCCTGGCCATATACCACAGACCAGTTTTCCCCTTCAGATTCTTGTGAACCAAAAAACAGATCTAATATTTTAATTTCCTCAGTCATCATAGTGATGGGAAATCCCTCCACAATTTGTGCTGTACCTAAAATCAAGACCTTACTATTTGCAACATTAATTTTAGTACCAGTAGTAGCATAGAAGGACTCCATCATTTATAAAATCTGTTATACAGATTCCAAATCAGCAATTGTAAAAATACAGTCATCAGCATAAGCTGTAACTTTCTGGAATACAACCCCATTTTTATTTATGATAGCTTTAATGTTTGCAGCCCTTTCAATATTCCAAAGTATGGGATCTAAGCCAAATACGTACAATAAAGGACTCATCGGGCAGTCTTGTCTAACACCATTTTTTTATTATATTGGTATACCTAGATGCCCATTAACCAAAGGGGTAACCTATGCTTCAGTTTCTGGACAGCCGGCCCAGTGGCGTAGAAGGTTGAGGCACTGGATGACACATGTCTCGTCACGCCGGTGACCCGAGTTCGGGAACAGACTCGGGTTGCTGTTGGCTGGCAGGGGAGGATGAGGATTGAGCATCCGTTGGACTGCTCTCCTCTCCTGGGGTTGGTACTGGGTGCACATCACTCTGCAGCGGCCCCTGGTGGAGACCAGAAGCACTGCCAGAAGATGACAATAGCTGTGGGACCAAGAAAAATGGAAAATCGCTCAGGGCTTGACCGGATGATGGTGGCTAAACTGCCCCCACCTCCTCCAGACCTCCCATGAATCATGTCAACCTCAGCAGCATAGGGCCAATTAAGAGTGTGCTGGACCCCCTTCCGGTGCCTTCCCCCTCGGAAGAGAGGGACCCATCTAGCGAAGGGATATGCTGGGTTACCCTAATGGCTGCTATTTGAGGTAAGGAGACTCGAGGTGGAATTGGAGGGGTGTGGGAGTCCATGGCGGCCTGAAGGAATGGTTGTGCCTTGTGCACGTAGAGCCATAAACAGACATCACAAAAAAAAAAGTTTCTGGAACTCCATAATGCTGCAATGCTGCCCAGGTATGCTCCTGCCATACAGAATCAAATGTAGTTTCTTGGTCAATAGTCAGCAAATAACCATCTAAATTCATGTTTAGGCTTTGTTCCACTACTTCTCTAATAAAAATTAAATTCTGTAAAACATTTCTACCAGGGATTGCACAAGTTTGTGCAGAAATTATAACATGTTTTGCAATTTTTGCTAAACGATTAGTCAGAATTTTGGTCAAAATTTTATAATCGAAGTTTAGCAAACTTAGGGGCCTCCAATTTGTAATTTCCTGTGGGTCCCCCTTTTTATAAAGAAAAGACATAACACCTTCTTTCATGCTAGGAACTAGCCTATTCTCTTTCCATATAGCCATAAACAAAATCTGTAACCAAGGGGCCAGCACATCACTATAGCATTTATAAAAATCATTAGCTATACCATCTATTCCTGGAGTGGTTAGGGGCGTCAGCTTAGTAATGGCGTTCCTAATTTCTAAAATTGAAGAAGGAGCTAATAAACCTTGCACTTCTTCTGTTCCTAGTTGTGGAATGTCCAATTCTTTAACAGATAAATCCAGATGATCCACCCTGTCCTTTTGAAAAGTAGCTCTAATGTGTTCTTGAATTAACACTAAAAGCCCATTATTATCTGTTACTATGGTCCCAGGACTATCTTTCAATCCCGTCATTACCAGACATTGTACTCCATGCAAGCCTGAATCATATGGATTCACCTGTCCTTTTGTACCCCTAATTTGATATTTTTATTGTTGGGCAGCCCTATTTTCTGACATTTTCAAATATGCATAAATCTTTTCCTTAATGGCTTGCAACTGTAACATAGCATTATTAGAATCAACTGCCTTGGATAATAGTTACATGTATTTCACCCTAAGCCCCAAGTATTGGATATAATTACTTTTGGCCCTTTTACTAAAAATACCTATGTAGAGGTGTTTTAGATCTCTCTTTGTATCCTCCCACCAATCTATAGGGCTATCATATAGAAACAAACTATCAGCTCTCAACAAAAAAAAATCTTTTATAGAATCTTGCATGACTGTCTCCTGTAATACTGCTACCTTCATCTTCCAGTAACCTCTCCCCTATAGGAACCTGCTGCCAAAAACCTAGATCCAGCTTAACAGCCACATGATCTGAAGATTCTAATGGAACAATCCTTACGCCTGACAAGTAGCCCATTTAGGCACAAACCAGAAGTCGATCCTAGTGGATAAATGACCTTTATAAAAAGTACGAGTTGGAACCTTGCTGTAGTAAGTCATAAGCATCACATAAATTATGGGGTTTTAATATTTTAAACAAAGAATTAGTGTCACTTTACAGTATGGTAGTAACCCTTCCCCAATCCCTTTTTGATAGGCTGCAATTAAAGTCACCTCCCCATCCTACTAATTTAGAGGTGTGTAAGTAAGATTCCACTCTCCTAAAAAGAGAAGACCTATCTGCCTTTAATTGAGGAGCATAGATATTAATAATTTTATATGTCTCATTCCCCAAGACTAGGTCCTTACCATGGCTCTCCCAGGGTGAACATCAAAGAGATGTACTACTTGTACCTGCACATCTGAAAATAAAAACCCTAATCCTGAACAAGTTTCTTCACCTAATGATCAAAACAAGACACCCCAGTGCCAGTCTCTTTGTGTATTTCTCACCTCTGTTAATGAATGTATTCTCGTATCTTGCAGTAAAATCACATTACCTTTCCCTTCTCTAAGACTAGCAAAGGTGACCTGCCTTTTTTCCAAGGACTTAGTGCTATTCACATTAATTGTGAGGAGAGAAATTTTGTCAGACATAAGAAATTAGAGGTAGAGGAGAAAAAAGGTTGAAACAACTGAATATGTTAAATAATTAACCACAGACATCTTCACTTTTTTTTTTTATGCTTTCTGGGTTTGGACTTTTCCATAGATCCACCTTCAATGCTAACATCCACCTGTGAATAGGCGATGGATGATAAATCCGAGTCATGTCTTTCATCTTCTCCACCTTGCTCGAATAATAGTGCATAAGAGTTATGTACTGGTAGACCATCCAAGATCTTTGCCTCATTTGGGGAGTCCACAGGGTGTTTTTCTGCTTTTGATCTAGTGACTCTCTGAAAAGATTCATCATGCATAACTATAGAGGGATGCATAGAGTTGTCCCCTATTTCTACCTCCATATGCTGTACAGAGTCGGCACTTATGGTATCCTGCTCACAGGGATCAGTCTCAACTTGGACAGGGGATCACCTAACTCAGTGGGATCCTCTGTGACCAAGGAGTTTTTGGCCTCTTCAATGACAATTGCAGGTCCCATTTCCGTAAACTTGAGGATTCAGTAACTCTTTATCCTGAGTGATGCTCACTGTGGGAGCAACTTTATAGTTGTTCCGAGGTGTTCTAGGGGGCATTGAATCCCTATGTGGATTTGTATGTAGTAATTCCAACATGTGTAACTTCTCCTTTTGTGCTGTAGTTACATATGCATCTTGTTCACCATGAATAGCTAGGTCTCTGCTATTGTGAGAAGCCCAGGAACAGTTCCGAAAAGTGTGTCCCTGCTCATCACATAGGTTACATCTCAAAGGTTGTTGACACTGAGCCCCAAAGTGCCCCATTTCACCACAAAGGCCACATTTCTGTTTAACACAGGCATTGCTTAGATGCCCAACACCCCACATTTGAAACATGCTCTGGGCTGCCTTGGGTAAAAAATCACTCCCCGGTCATGCCCCAGAAAAAAAAAATTGGGCAAGTGTTAAGTCAGGCCCTGTTCCAAGTTTAATATTACCTGGTATTTCCATCCTCCAGTCCATAATTGTTCATCATCCAGGATAGGTTCTGGGTATCTTTTTACTGTGCAACACTGTTGCAACCAGTAGGTGATATCAGCCACATTTACCCCCTTCATTTTGAACTAAAACAGTTATTTTCTTTGTTAGTGGTTTGGTCAAGGGAATAGCTAAAAAAGGTTTCCATAAGGGAGAAAGTTTTAATAACTGGTATTGTTTCCAAAAGCGATCTAGTCTAGCAGGGTGTTTAAAACTTATATCAAATACTGAATCCCCTGGTATGTGTATGAGGGCATATACCTTGTAAGCGTAGTATTTCATACTATCCTTTAGCAAGGATCTCCCCACAAAATACCTATCAGGGACGTCCATGGCATTGCCCCTATACTTTAAACATACAGCGTTCCATCTCATGGCAGGTTCTGATAATAATCAGGTGTTAGGGGGAAAGAGTTGGTCTCTAACCTATCATGCCAAACGTTGGGGGTCAAAACAGGAGTTTCAGGGCCTAGCTGTATGTCAGAGGTGACTGTATCTTGATCAACAGGCAAAGAATCTGCCAAAGCTTCCTCGGAAACAATCACAGGAGAATCTGGTATATTCGGTACAGAAACATCACCCTCCATATTTTTTATAGCCACTAATATATCATTTGAGGTATTTAGCTGAGTGACTAAATTTTGTGTCAAAGGGTTAGGTTGGCCTGGAGTCAGAAGAGGGCCATTGCTCAATTCAGGAGTAGGAGCATTTAGAAGAAGATCAGGATGAGAGTCTGAATCACCCTTTCCGGAGAGATTAGCACTCTATCCAGTCCCTGAAACATTTTTCACCCACCCAGCTGCTGTTAGTGCAGCGAAAACCCATTCTGTAAAACCGGTGGAAGACTGTTATGAGTTTGTCACGAGTAGTTTGAACATCACCCAGGGATTTTGCATCAGAATGTGAGGACTGAGAGCATAATTTTCTACTCTTTCCTGCTCCCTGCTTACTATTTAACTTCCCCCCTCCCATGGAAACCCCTATAGAAAAGGTTATCGGGAACAAAGGGGTAGATACCTGGTTATTAAATACTTCTCCTGAAGATACTTTACATTGCTGTAGGCCTTTATCAGCTGTCTGTGGAGACCTGTCAGTGTAGACGGCTGTGTATTACTCCGTTCGTTTTCCGGAGAACATGCTATAACAACCTCTGGTAGCTGTGTGGCCGTTAAGCCAGGAGGAAAGTCAGTTAAATCTGATATTGGCAGCTCTTCTGCCTCTTTTAAACTGACTATGCGTACATCAACATTTGCTTTACTCACAAACATTTCCAGGTTCCAAGCTACGAGTAGCTCCTCTTGCTTTTGCAATTCTTCTTGCAACTGTGACCTGGTCTCTGCATAGCGCTGTTCTGCCAATTCCATTCACAGCAGTATATCTGCCACCTTATCCTCTAAGACAGCCTCTTGATTTGAGATCTGAGCTCTAGTTCCTGTCTCAGGAATATCCTGAGAGTCTGAAGTTAAACTTTCCCTATTATCCGTGGCTAGCACATACAATTCTTTCATAACCGGATCAACATCCATTATAGTGTCCAGAATAGGGAGGGCTGAGGAGTAGTCTCACTTCTCAGCCACCCACATGTCCTTCTCCATTGAAAGCTTGTACACTCTGTCCACTATCCAACAGCACCACAGCACCCTCTAGCAATCAGAGTAGGGGAAGGTTTTTATTAATAAACAGAACAATAAATCAGAAAAACAGTAATACAATTCATGGAAAATAAGAAAAAAAAACATAACAAAGAGAATATCAGCAATACTCAATTCTTTGACAGCATAATGATTCAACCTATTTTGTCTTTCAAAAAAGGAACCCCTTTCCACCTCATAAGCCATACATTTTTGGACAAACAGTTGCGTTCAGAATCACATTGTAACAACAAATCATGTTCAACATGTTGAAGAACTTCAAGTGGTGAGTGGTATAACTGTTGTAGAGTAAGGTGACATCTGGCATGCCATAAATTAAACTTGAACACAGCGAACAGCAGCCATACTACACCTGCATCCAACAAAGTAGAATGTAGCAAAAAACCTCCCACAACTTCCAGATATGTAACAGCCCACCAGCAAGGCTGGCTCCAATGGGCAGAAAGGGTCATCCAGAATTCTTGCACAAAGAGGCAGGAAACAAAAAAGTGGAACATTGTTTCCTCCTGATTAATGCAAGTATCCCTCGGACAAGTACATTCAGTAACCATTTTATGCTTTAAATTCCCCCTAACATTGAGACGCCCATGACAACTAAGCCATAAAACATCCCATAATCTAGGTGGAATCCATTTATCTACCAAACTTTTATGGAGGTTATCAACATGATCATCTGGTACATCCTTAAAAACGGGGACTATGGAATGTGCTTTAGATTGTAGGACATCATAAATATATTTGCGTAATTTGCAATACACATGGGCCGGAAGTAACTTCCATCTATTAAGTTTCGATATCACAGGTCTGACATAAATCGGGTAACTAGGAGTCTGTACATTTTTCTGGCTCAAACCTGGCCACTCTGAGGACAAATTAGGTAACCAACCATACGCATAAATCACCCATAACACAGAGTGTGGACGACTAAAGTCTAGTAAATTCCAATGAAAAAAAATACTACAGTAAAAAGTAATCGGATTCACACAATTCAAACCACCCTGTGCAATAAGAAGATACAGCACATCTCTTTTAATGGGATTTAGGCGACTCCCCCAAATAATTTGAAAAAAAAGACCCAATAAAGTGGCTTCCAAACCAGAAGGAATGGGGTATACCGCACTAAGGTATAAAAATTGAAGGAGAAGTAAAGATTTAGTAATGATAACCTTTTTCTGTTTAGTTTGTTGCCAAGACTTCCATAATCTGATTCTGGACTGAACTGCCTTAATTTTAGCTGACCAATTAAGTAAAGCATTATCACCTTTACCAAAATCAATACCTAAAATTTGGACCGGGCCCAGTACAACAGGAATGCCTTGCAGCTCTGTAACATCAGGAATGGCAGTATGCAGAGGATAAAAAAAAAAACTCTTAGATTTATTAAGGGAGGAACTTGCAACATCTGAAAAATTAGAAAAATGATGTAACACCTTATCTCCAGAAGTCAAATCAGCAACAAAGACACAGACATCATCAGCATAAGCCGAAATTTTTGCCTCAAGGGTACTATGAGGGGAAGCAATACCAAGAATCCGCACATCTTGGGAAATTGTACATAAAAGCAGATCCAAACTAAAAACATAAAGCAATGGACTCAGAGGGCAGCCTTGTCTCACCCCCGATGAATAGGGATATAGGAACCCAAGTACATTTACCAAGGGCATAGCATAAGCATGACTATAAAGCAAAGCAATCCAGGTTATAAAGCGATCAGGAACTCCATAGGTTCATAAAACCTGAAATAAATAACTATGTGGGACCTGATCAAAGGCCCTTTTTTGATCCATGGACATAAGAAAACCCTTGATAACATCAACTTTACCAAGATCTATTAGTTCCTGAAGCAAAAGGAGATTATTATAGATAGATCTGCCCGGTACTGAACAGGATTGGTGTAGGGAAATCAAGTGTGGAGCTATGGACAACAATCTGTTATTCAATATTTTCATTAAAATTTAAAAATCTGTATTAAGGAGACTTAAAGGCCTCCAATTGGAAAGTAAAGTTCTATCACCTTTCTTATATAACAAAATCTGAATTGAAGTACAAAAATGGAAATTGAGAGTGTGACATTGCAAA
The DNA here is from genome assembly GCA_016271365.2 of Neoceratodus forsteri. Classification (NCBI taxonomy): domain Eukaryota; kingdom Metazoa; phylum Chordata; order Ceratodontiformes; family Ceratodontidae; genus Neoceratodus; species Neoceratodus forsteri. The sequence goes on along the minus strand of CM057452.1, from coordinate 296,785,606 downwards.
ACCCAATTAAACACTACTGTGAGCACATCACACACCAAAGGACTACAGGTTTTATAAAATTCTGCAGGCAAGCCATCAATACCAGGCGCCGTGCTATTCCGTAAACAGGAAATTTCCCCTTTTAACCTCATCAACACTAATCGGAGCAACTAAAGCCCATAATAGTATATCAGAACAAGGGGCAATATGGAGAGAGGAAAGGAATTGTTCTACACCAGCGCTATCCACTGGAGATACAGCATATAAGTCTGAAAAATGCGAGGAGACTGCTCACAAGATATCTGGAAATGCAGTGTAACTAGTACCAGCAGTACTCACAACTTCAGTCAGAAGGTGATCCGCAGAACGCCTATGACTACAATCCAAAACATCCCCCAAAGCAGATTTATTAGTAGAACAAACCCTATGTTCATGTAACAGGGAAGTAGCTCTAGTATACTGTAGTGCAGCCATTTCTTTTTTTTACATTCTGTACCTGTGCTGTCAAAGATAAGCCTTGTGAGTGTATAGCTGAATATAATGTTTCCAAATGCATATGTAAAGACAAATATCTCTTATATTTAGTCACTGCAGCATATTTAGATGTCCTCCTAGCCAAAGTAGAGATTTCAGATTTAGTGAGTAGCCACCAATCTAACAAATCTTCAGAAAGTCCAGATAGTGACATATGAGCTTTCAACAAATCATGAACTTGGGCCAAAAACCTGTCATCAAGTAGCAGTAAAGAATTCAGTTTCCAATATCCCTGTCCCAGTTTAGCATGAGGGCCTATCCCTAATGTGGCAGTTACCACATTATGGTCTGAAATCTCCACTGGAATGGTTTGAGCTTTAATCACCCTCAAAGCTGCAGAGACAAAAAGAAAATCAATCCTAGTGGATAAGGCACCCTTAAAAAAAATACGTCCACCAGTAGGATGACAAACCCTATAAACATCCTGTAAACGACCCTGGACAATAGTGTGATTGAGACAATGTGTATCACAGAAATCCTTCTCAGTCCGGGCCCTCCGATCTGATTTATGCACTACACAATTAAAGTCACCACCCCATGTGAGAAAGCATGACATGAACAAAAAAGGCTGCACCTCACGAAAGAGATCCACTTGACCTTTCTTCATAACTGGTGCATAAATCACAATTAATCTCCAAGTGTAAAGTAAACAAGTAAAATCCAGTATTAAGGCCTGTCCCATAAGCAGTTCAACCAACTTGGTAACATGAAATCCATCACCCCTAAACAACACCCCAACACCACTACATGTGTCTAATCCTAAAGAAGAAAAAGAAGGACCCCATCGCCAAAGCTTTTTGGCCATATTAACCAAAGGAAGGGTATTGAGACGGGTATCCTGAATAAGGCAAATATCACACGCTAAATCACTCAAAAGTTGAAAAGTAATCAGGCGCCTACGAGCATTTTTCACACTGTTCACATTGAGGGTGGCTACAGTGAGATGAAATGCCATGGCCATGAAAGAGAAACAGATAAAGGGTCAAAATAAAAATAAGCCAACATCAAGTAACCCTTCCCTTTCTAGTACTTCTCCGGGTTCTCACCCCGACTGCGAAGGTCGAGTATCCATAGGCAACTCCTTTGATTTATCATTCTCAGAATCAGAGGATACCATAGGTTGTGAGAAGGTGTCAGAATCAGCTTCCACATCGGAAGACTGAGTGTGACGGGACAGGACCTCAAATTTATTACTTAAAGGAACAGAGCTACCTGGAGAAGATGCTTTAGCCAATTTGGCCCTACCTGTAGTCTGTTTTTGAGCCTGTTTCTTTGTCTGCACACTAGGCTCAGGAAGGGGCATAACAATAATATCCAGAGGTTTATCAGGAACAGGCACAGGTTCAGCAGGAACCAAAGAAACAACAGAAAGAGGGGGAAGGGGGCATAGAGGAAGGGCCCTGTACAACCGGTAGTGGAACTTCCTGTAAAGGAGGCTCAGAGGAAGGTTCAGATACAGAAACCACTGACTGGGGAGCAGGCACTGCAATATCAGGGCATAAAGGTGGACCAGTGACTACCGTAACATGCGAAGAAAGGGACTTCGCCGTAGCAATATCCTTTTTCTGGGCATTAAGAAGGATCACATCCTGATCAGGGTATCTTCCCTGTTATGGGAAGCCCAAGGACAGGATCTAAAACCATGACCTAGTTCTTCACACAGGTTACACTTTAGTTCAGAATTACAATCTGCACTAGCATGACCAAAAGATAAACAAAGGGAACATTGTAGTCTATCACAGGCTGCACTGAGATGGGAAGGGGAGCCACATTTAAAACAGGTATGAGGCTGCCCCACATAGAAGCAATGCCCCCATTCCCTACCTAAAAACAAACTATTAGGTAAGTGTATGGGACCCACATTCGTATTTCTAAGTCGCACCCTATAATGCCAACCACCAGTCCACAAGTGTTCAGAGTCAAATATAGGCTGTGGCAACCCCAAGACATCATAGCGTTTAGCTAACCAATGCATAATATCACTAGCTGCTACATTCTTATTTCGAAACAAAATGGTGACAGTTTTAATAGAAGGTCTAGTAAGTGGGATAGCCCGAAATGGTAGCCACAACTCAGTGTATTTAAGAGTATCATGCTTTGTCCAGAATCGATCTAACCCTCTAGGGCTTTGAAAACTAACATCATATAAGGAAGAACCTGATACATGAATCAATGCAAATATTTCATTTGTAAAAAAAAACAAAGATCCTTTCAAAAGTGACTTTCCCACATAGAGACGGTCTGGAGCTACATCAAGACCCCCAGTATACTGAAGGCGGACCGCATTCCATCGTTGGGGGAGGAGTTCTGAAACGTATCCCTTCTACGAAATTCTTCCCAAATAGATTTAGCCTTGTCCCCAGGGTCAGGAGAAGGGCCCATAGGAGGGTCAGGGAGTGGGATATCCATGTCCATTCTATCACCCCACACTGGTCTCCAAGAGCTAGGGCCTTCATCACCCAAAGAGGAGGGAGGCAAAGAAGGAACTTTAGCCAGCAGAGTAGTATCCAATGCAGGATGCTGAACATCCTCAGCACACAAATCCAAATCCGGGCTACCAGGCAAAGGTGGAGGCATGTCTATCAAGGGGGGCTGTTGCCCTCCACAACCAGGTATCAGGCTATGGGCAGGGTCAGGTATCCAATGCCCTGAACCACCTGGTTTCCAACCCGCACTCCACAGGGAGGCCTCTAAAGAGACAGGTAGTGGGCTAGAACAAGGCAACAGAGCAGAAGGAGGCAAAACAGGTGAGACAGTCTGCACTTTAGGAGGTGAAACACACGGTCTAGGATGCATAGTACTCACAAGTTCACCAGGCAAAGTCACTGCCGAGTTCAAAGGCGGAGAAGACACTGCTCGATCCAGATTTGTAGGAACTGAAAATTCCAATGGAGCATGGTGCAACACTGGTAGGACCAATGCTACAGAAGATTGTTGCCGACTCTGCATCTCCAAAGATCCCGAAGGTACTGCATCCGTAATGAAAGCAGGAAGATCCTCCACAGTCCCTAGTTCTGGTGACAGAGTCCGTGTCCCAGGAGAGGCCGACTCAAAAGGGCTAACAGCATCATCAACAGCAAGTACCTGGTCTCGATGTGCAGCAAGGAGGGACTTCAACCAAAGTTCATCCGCAGGCAAAAAATCTGATGATGCAGAGGCAGACTGAGCAGGTTAAGATTCATCTGGTACAGCAAGATCCACAAGCATATCAACAAAATGGTCAGACGTCCTAAGTGCTTCAGGCTCCAAACCTGGACCTGCAGGAGCAGAGCTCTGCTCTCCTGCAGGTACACCAGCAGAATGACTGGGTCCCACAAACTAATCCATGGTCCAACAGCGCCCCCACACAGAGTAGGGGAATTTCCCCGGTGTCCTGGCTAAATTTCCCCCATTCAATGAAAAAAACACCAACAGCTTATCCTGGTTCAATATCAATTGGTTTGCATTTGCATCCCCTTCCTCCCAGGATGATACAGAAAATAAGAAGCATTTCTTAGACCCCCTTTACCAGTCTACAAAGATGAAAAAAATCATGTTTGGATGTGTGTCCATGGTCAGATTTGGTACAATCACTGCCATGTGTAAAGAAAGGTGACCAAAGAAAGGCAAGATGATCTTATTTTTCGGTGCCCTGTCCAGGAGGCTCAGATGGATCAAGATAAGATGGGTTTTATGCCCCTTTTGTCACCACAATATTAAGTTACTGATTTGGACATGTCAGTGCACAACTCAAGGGATCTGGTAGTATGGCTGAGGAGATAGGAGATTCCTGCCCTATAGAAAAAGTTCAAGTGAAAGAATTGGTTATTGGTAAAGATATACAAATCTATAGAAACATAGAAACATAGAAGTTGTTGGTAGATAAGGACCGCAAGGCCCATCTAGTCTGCCCATTTTTTCTACCTTATGAATGTGCCATAGGCCTTTACTCTGTCAACGACCTATCTATTCATACTCATCTGTATTGCTCCCTTATGCCTTTCCCATGCCTGCTTGAAACCATGCACTGTGTTCATATCCACCACTTCCTGAGGTAGGCCATTCCATGCATCTACCACCCTTTCTGTGAAAAAGAACTTTCTCACATTCCCCCTTAATCGGCCTCCCTCTAATCTCATGCTGTGTCTTCTTGTCCTGCAATTTTTCTTATATTGAAACATGTTAGACTCTTTCACCTTGTTAATGCCCTTAAGATGTTTGAATGTTTCAATCATATCACCTCTCTCCCTCCTTTGTTCTAGGGTATACATATTGAGCTCTGTTAATCTGTCCTCATATGTTTCCTGATGCAGTCCCTGCACCATTTTGGCTGTCCTTCTCTGGACTGCCTCCATTTTGTTAATGTCCTTGCGCAGGTGCAGCCTCCAGTAATGCACACAGTACTCCAGATGGGGCTTAACCAGTGTCTTGTAAAGAGGGATTATTACCTCCCTCTTATGATTTGTGATACCCCCTGCTAATACACCCCAACATCCCCCTAGCCTTACCTTCTGCTATGGTCTGTTGAAAAACACCAATGAATCAGATTCTGATCTTTGTGACATACAGTAGTAGATTTCAGGACATCCATTTGTTTGTTTTTTTGTGACATAGTAGACAAACTACAGATGGTAGAATTATGTATGGTTATAAGCCTGATAATTTAATTGACATTTATTGAGACTGCAGTGAACAAGGTGATATATTAACAACTAATTTGTGCAGCACAACACATTGTGAATTTATTTTGGATTACTAGTGATAGATTTAAAAAAATGCTTACACAAGCAAACAATTTGTTAACAATTTGGATTTACAGAAAAAGACTAGAGCCAAGCCTGTCAAAGAAGATCCTATTATGCTAAATATGTTTGTCCACACTAAACTGTACAAAGAGAATGAGCCAAAGCTAGCAAATGCCATTTGTAACTTGCTTAAGCGTTTTTTTACACATTCAGTTAGGGAAAGGTGGTGTTATCAAAGCCAGCAGGAGGCAGGGCTAGTCTGAGGATGACCAGATAGTTACTGTTCTTAGAAACAAATGTAACCCCCTTGTTCCAAATGGATTACAAGAATCCCATTAGAATTAGTGGTAGGCAGGGAAAGCAGCTAGTGATTTTCCAGTAAATGGATTTCACTCTGTCTTGCCTTCTGTTGTCAGTCTCAGCTGAGAGCTGGAAGGATGATGTCATTTAGAACTCTCGCAGCAGCATACACCATGGCCAGCTGTTGTGAGAAAGGGAGATAGAATTCTGTAGTCAGTTGGTGGCTGGAGTCTGCAGAGTATAGTTGCAGATCCAGCAGCAGCTCTGATACAGAGCTGTAGTTTTGTTTTCTTTCTCATCCTAGTGGAGTTCAGAAATCTTCCAGCTTGTGTGAAGTGTTGGAAACTGACTCTAAGGGATTTTCTGTGTTTCATCCCAGGAGGGATGGAGCAGGCTGCCAGGATGTTAGGGGCAATCCCATTGATCCTACCAGGACATTTGATGAAGCTGCCTTGTGTGACATCTTCTGTGAGTACTTTTGTTTTGCGTGAAACTGTTCAGGTGTACCTGCATTTTCTTGGGGAATTCTCAGACAAAGGGACCCTGTCATCTAAAACAGTTTAAAAGTTGGCTGTCCTCGGTGGAGTCCAGTATGTGACCTTCCAAGTGAACAGAACTTTTAACTTTGACACCCCTGTGGTGTACCGTGAGGATGTTAAGTGCAAAATACACTTCCAGAGAGCATCTTCAGTGTTGGTACAGTGTGAGGTGTATTTACCAGAGGGATAGCTGAGTATGAACTTGGAAACAAATGGTAGGAGACCCCATCTGGAGTGACCAGTTTAGCACTCTGAGTTCTGAAGGGCACCTGTCTTTTCTGTCAGTGCATATGGCCAATGCCTGAAGAAAGTTCTACCCCAGTGAATGGGTTTTCTCCAGGTTTTGCCCCAGTGAGTGGGTTTTCTCCAGTTTACCCCTTGTATGTGGGTTCTGCGAGTCTTGAGCATCTTGAACTCCATTGTGGTCTGCATGCCACAACTTATCCTATGCAATATGGGAAGTGTCCAAGTACTGGCTGTGTGTGCTTAGTCAAGGAAAATTGCTTGTATGTGTTCTACAGGTGACTAGCCCACAATTTCTAGTTATCCTATGCTATATTGGAAGTTTTGGAGTTCTGTACCTCAGATATCCACATTTACCATGTGTGTAACCCTTGGGGGTCCATCTTCACTTTGTGTGTTCCTACTTTGTTACAGAATAAAGCCACATGCTAGAATCCTAACCTGGTATGGATATTTATGCTATTGCTTCCTGTGTGTGGAGTTACTTGGGTGCCCCTGTCCAGAAGTGCAAACCTAGCATAGCCCGGAGCAAACGTTTTCTCCCTGGGACCTGGGTTGTGGCCATGGTATTGGTCCCACCAGGTGTGTGCCAGGTAGTAGCCACACTTGGTTTGTGTTTTTTTATAATGTCTACTCTATCTGGCCTATCCCACCTTGTCTAATTCTGGAAAATCAATTTAACCCCTATCCCTCTCCCTCTCTTTCCCCCTAGACTGTGGGAGGTGTGCCTACTGGTTAAATAAGGGGCCAGTGTGGGGGGGTTTACACAAAGATTTAGCAGAAACAAAATATGGATAAAGCATTAGTTGTAGATACTCTTGGCATTAATATATTTGAGAATACTTTTTTCGAAGCTGAGTGTAGGTCTGTCAGTCCCAGAATTGATCATAAGGTGGATGGTAACCAGCTAGCCCAGGAAGTTATTACCATAACTAAACAAAATAGATTTTCCTCTTGTTGCATTGGATTATAATGACTGACTGTATGAGGATGGTAGTTCCCCATTTCAGGCACCTGGAGGTTTAATTGGGGATATAAAAATTACTGATACCATAGTCTCCCATGAAAATAACTCTCTTGAATTTAATGAGTTTGATAAGGTTGATTTGGCACTGATCGCAAGGAACTGAGCTGGTGTTGATACAAAATTATCAGACTGTGACTTAAGAAACTTTGTAATTAAATTTCAAATAATTTGCTTACAGGAATCGTGGCATATGCCTAAGCAAGATATAGGAGTACATATGAAATGTTCCACAAGCCTGGTCAGAAAATAGTAAAGTTTGGAAGAATGGCAAGTGGATTAGACACTTAAGTTACAGTTTACCCTCTTTTGATGGTTAGTAAAATGAAAGAAGACCAGCATATTATAATAAAATGAGATACTAGGAATAAGCCCATAATATTATTTAATTGTTATATACCACCTTGTAACTGTATACATTATAAAGAACCTATTTGGGAGAACTTTGGAGTAGAACTTCTAGAGCAAAATGATGAATCATCCTGTGCCTCACTTTTAGTAGTGGGAGATGTCAATGCCTGTATAGGAAACATAGAAACATAGAAGTTGACGGCAGATAAGGACTGCAAGGCTCATCCAGTCTGGCCATTTTTTCTACCTTATGAATGAATGTGCCATAGGCACATGATCGTCCTGTTGCCAGTTAGGTTTCTGAGACATCAGCCATTACCCCCAAGGACATTAGAACATGCTAAGGCAAATTGATCAAGGTTTATCCTGATTAACATGTTAAAAAAAGTTTGTCTGTACCCTCTTAATGGTAAAAAAGTGGGGGATCTGCAGTGACAGCATACCCACTTCTCCCATATGGGGGCCTCAGTGATTGATGTGCTCCTCTGACATGAAGAGATTGAATGGGGGTACATGGCTCAGTTGCATACCAGGGGAGAAGTGATCATCTGCTACTTATTCTGTCTAAGAAGATTCTAGCTAATGATAACAACACAGATATACCTGAAATAATATCTTCACCATTTACTGGGTTATGGAATAAAAAAAAATAAAAAAAGAGTAAAGTGGAATGTCCCTTTGAATGGTAAAATTGTGTCATCTGTAATTTTATATTTTAAAGAACCTTATCCCTTAGGGCCCACACTGACTACAGCAGAATTATACTTGATGAAACTGAAGGACATTTTTGGTAAAATTAGACATTTTTTACATAAGTCTGGAGGTGAGCCTCCTCTTTGAATGAAGGGTGGTTTAACAATAGGCACAAAACAGAAAAGAGGAAGTTAGTGACCATTGTTAGGAAAACAAGGAAACAAAAATAGACAGAACTGTAGATATTTAAATGAATGTAGGAAAAGATATAACATATTTTTGGCTTACAAAAACAAGCCCATTATACATCCCAGTGGATAAAACTGATAGATGCTATAGAAACGAACAATGCTAAGCCTTCTGGTTGATGGTGACCAATGGCACTACTAATTATGCAAAAGTAATATAGTTCTATATTTCTGCAGCAAAAATAGGTGGCACATATAAAAAAATGTTTAAGCAGAAAATTAAATAAGAAGGCTTGTCCCTTAAAGGACAGGCACCATTGTTCTAGGCCTGGAACCTTGAAGGTGCTCAGAAGGTAAAGGGAGGGGTTTTGAGTAGGGAGAGGGGGAGTTGGGGGGGGACTATGACATCAGAAGAGTGGAGTTATGAAAAGGAAGAAAGAGAGAAGGGGGCTAGGCCAAAGAGCTATGACATCAGGAGGGGGTGGAACAGGGGACAAAGGGGGCAAGGAAAGGGATAGGCTGGAAACAGAGAGAGAGATAGGAGTTAGAACAAAGGGAGAGGGGCTTGTAGGGTACATAAGGTGCTGCAGGGGATGTGATCACCCTCAGCATTACTATCCAGAATTGTTTTTCCCTCCTGCTACCCAGGTAGGAGGAGGAAGAGGGGGAAAAGAAAAGAGAAAAGGCATTAATGGGGAGGGGGGAGAACCCAACTTTGGTTTACACCAAAGGGGGGGTAGAAAGGATATTCAGAAGGTATGGACTCCCAAGGTAAAAAATGGGGGGCAGGAATGGACACCTGGGCCAGAATTAAACAGGAGACCCCCTTAGGTTTATACCTGGGGGTGAAAACAGAAGCAGGATTAATGAGAAGTACCCCTCAGATCTACATCTGGGGGGAAAAGGATAAAGGAATATGAAATGGAAATATAATATGTAAATATGCAATAATGTAAATAAAGAAAAGTATGATGATGTTAAAAATGGACTGAAATAAAATGAATAAAAATGTGTGAATAAACTGAATGATAAGGATATGAAGTAAGAAACGTGTTAAAGATTTGATAAAAGGTATGCCAACTGAGCAACCAACATAATTCTATGTGTGGTGTCACTTCATTGGGGAGGGCTTCAAAACAACGAATCCTGGTTAGGATGTAATGTTATTAACCAGAGAAGGTCTTCCCCTTCTTACATTATCAGAAGTTTCTGAGGAAATAAAGTCCCTTAAAAAAAACAGTAAGACCCAGCCAGCCCGCTGGAATACAGGGCTGAGGTGCTTTGAGCTCCTTTCCTCACACCACGATGGTGACCCGTGTTCAGAAACAAGCACGAGTTGCTGGGGGCCAGCCAGGGAGAGAGAGGATTGAGCAACCAGTGGGCTGCTGTTGTCTCCCAGGGTAGGGGGTGGACTGTTTTTCTCCTATAAAAGACTGCTGCCTGGTGGAGGCCTGGAGGCAGTGCAGGTCGAGGAGGACAGATAGACAGGAGATGCTGCAAGCTCTGCAGCATGCACATGACTCTATGTGCATGCTGATGAGTGTGCCATCTGTGAGGAAGGGAATATAATGGAGAAAATAGTGATAGGACAGCATGAATGATACCTGCACGCCGATTCTTGCCCACCGCATCTCCAGGACCCTGGGCTATGGACTGGATTGTACTTTGGGGGAGGACAGCCCTCCCTTCCTGACCCTGCCATGGGGGAAAATCCATGGGGGTGCAGATGGCTCAGGAAGATAATGGATGGTAGGAGTGGCAGCATGAAGCTGAAGGGGAGCACAGTCTATCCTGGCTACAGGAGAATAAAAAGAGGATGGAAAGAAAAAAAAAACAAAAGTAAGGCCCCCAGCTGGATCATATAATTGGAGACATTTACTTACGTCTTGATGGTCAGTGAAAACCACTTTTGACAATTTTTTTTAATAAGTGTATTTTGGATAGATTTATTCCTCCAGCATGGAAGCACTGCACCCGTTCAGGGCTCCCGTCAGAGTTCGTCTGTTATTAGGGAGCCAAACTCCAAAATTCACTGCCCTTTCCCTGAGGTCCACCCCCGGAGTTGGAATCCTTAGCTGGGGGATGGGGGGCACAGCTCCCCACAGGGGGGAGTGGGGGTGAAGCCCCCCCCCCATATAGAGTGATCAGTGAATTTAAATCCTGGTTCCCTAATGATGGGTGCACTCTGATGGGTGCATTCCAAGGGTGGAACCACATGGAAGACATGGAAATCATCCCAATATACAAGAAAGGTGATAGGTCTGACCAACAAAGTACAGGCGTATTAGATATTATTCTAAAACTTTTCTCTAAAATACTGCTAAGTAGATTGCTTATACGGTTAGAGAAAGTGTTTTTTTTTGCAGTTTCAAACAGGCTTTAGAGCTGGTCAGACTACCACTGATAGCTGTTTTACTCATTATCACTTATTGTAGAAATTATTTGCAAAAAGCTTTATTAATGCACTAGTTAGGATAACAATGCCAGAAAAGTAGGGAAATGTGACATTAGGGTTTCCAACCCTAATTCCCCAACCCACCTCCCAAGCAGCAGAAGGAAAATAACATTAGGGTTTTGGGTCTCCAGAGTCTTTGTGAATCTGTGGCAAGGTCGTCCTTGGGGTTGTCTACCCTAATGTCCATCCCATTCCCTGAGCAAACAATGTCACACATGATCTCATTTCTTCATATAGAGCCTAGAAAGCTACAACAAATTGTGTTGGCAACATATGGCAAGACAGACTTCTCCACCTTTGAAGAATGTATCACTATGAGGCACTGGCTAGGAGCTTTACATTGTGCTTCAGACTAGAGGCTATGGGCTGTGGGGGAAGGGGAGCATTATGGTTGACAACTACAAGGCAAACCCACTACTGATTTGCCAAGACTCCAGAGTCCCAAAACCCTAATATTTTTTCCTTTTGTTGCTTGTGGGTGGGGGTGGGGAGTTAGGGTTAGAAACCCTAATGCCTCATTTCCCTACTTTTGTGGCATTAAGTTACCCTAACTGGTACATTAATGATGTTTTTTTGCAAATAATTTCTTTTCTTTTTGAGATAGTGGAATTACATAAATAAATAAAAAAATATCCTCATTCACACAGGTCCCTTACAGATGTAGATGCCCTGCACCAAGGGAAGCTCATCTGCCTACAGAAGTGCAGCGACAGATGTGAAGAATTTATGAGGCTGTCTGGTAGACTGTAGAAGCACAGGACCCTGATCCCTGTGTCTCTCTGCAGCCACAGATACAGATGCATAAGGCAAAGTGTGCATCTGTCAGCCAATGCACAGGGCCCTCTGCCAAGAGGACAGTTGTCTTCACTATATGGTACCCGGGCTCATTCGGACAGCCCTGCACCTTTCATTCCCTGGCTATGGGTGTTGCATAACATCACCATCACCCTACCCTCACCCCATTCAGCTAGGTCACTGAGCTAAGCAATGAACTCAGCTCACTAGCATGAGACCACGAAGCATACCCACTGGGATCAAGACTGGCACTACACACAAAGTTTGTTATCAATTACATTTTTTTTTATTCTGACCCCAGATTTTCAAGATACACATTTTATGATTTGCCTTATAAACATGACATGCACCATTTATAGTATGTTAAACAAAATGTCATTTCGCACCAGAGGAGTGAAAACGTGTCTTGTCCAGGATTTAAAAAATGACATGTCACATTTATGAGGTGATGTGGAAAAATGTCTATGCTGAAAGTTTGGAGTCTAAATATTAAAAATTAGTGACATTATGAGTGAAGGTTGAAATAGTGAAATGTTCACTCATGACCTGAGCATTTTGCCACATTTGTACACCAGATTTCCAGCATAGCATTCTTATTATCCCACCTCATGAACCTGGTAGGTGAACATTTTCAAATCCCCACTGAAACATAATTCTGCACCACAAAAATGTTATTCTGTTCAAGAGCTGCGTAAACACATTTTGGCCATAATTTGAAAAATGACAGCTGTCACAGTCATGAGGCAATGTGTAAGAATGACTGTGCTGAATAGATAACAGGAAGAGATAACAACTCAGTGCAGACTAGATGAACCTGGCTGTCTCCTTCTGCCGACAACTTCTATGTTTCTACGTTTGAAAATGTTTGGTCAAAATATTTAAAATTACCAAAATTCCGAGTAAGCATAGAGAAATTTCAATGTATGCACATAACTTTGCCATTTCTACATATTTTGACCCCAAATTTTTGACATTGCCTTCTTATGGTCCCACCTCATGAACAAGGTCAGTGAAAAATGTCCAATCCCACTGGAAAGGTGATTTCACCAAGTGACCACAAAGTCATTGTTTGGGCCTGATTTGCATAATTCCACCACCATTGGTCATGAGGTGGGGTCCCAAAAAGGTCATGTTGAAAATCTGGGGTCAAAATATGCAAAAATGACAAAGTTATTCATCATTGTTGAAAACCCCTTTGAAATACATTAATCTACACTTACCTTAGTTTATCATATTGCAGTCAGCAGTTCCTACAGTAAGACATGTCTTCCATTGGAGAGTGGATCATTGCCATGGCACATGTTCTAGTGAGTGAGGGTTTGTTGTGGGGGGTGATAGCTGCTGAGTTGGAGGTTTGGGTTGGGGGCCAGATTGGCAATGGACCATTTTCTATAGTGCAAGAAACAAAAACAGGGACAGTTTTCTTCTTTATAGGATACCTGACAGGGATATTCCAACACTGGAGATTGGGCACCCCACTGTTGGACTGTTTCAGTGGCACGGGGGTACCCTGGTGCCACCACCTACAATGCAAATGGGGTGGGAGTCCTGGAGGGGAGAGGGGGTTAAGACAAGTGGTACCAGGGGTAGGCACCCCACTCCACTTCACAAATACATAGATAGATAGATAGATAGATAGATAGATAGATAGATAGATAGATAGATAGTTAGACAGACAGACAGAACAGGGGATCAGTGGCTCACTGCTATCACTGCAGCCTGACAGATAGACGGTGGATCAATGGCCCATTGTTATCACTGCAGCCTGCAGCAGGACTCCAGCTGCGACTACAGAAGTCAAGAATGTCCAGCTGTTCTCATACACAGAAGGTGGGTGAATGGCTCCCCTTACTAAACTGGGCATCATGGATTTTGGGGTGCCCAAAAATGGATTTCTGGCCATTATTTTAAAAATCAAACATCAGAATCTAGCTAAACAGGTCCCATTTAGTTTCCCATTTAGCTAGGTTCAGTGTTTTTTTTTAAATTACACTATTTTGTTTATTTTCCATTTTTTTATTTAGAGAAAAAAACAAGATGACAGATCTCACAGCACTAAAATCATTTTTGGTGATGTGAGAAGCAAGTCAAAAATGATCTTGCAACACAGAATTTATGGTGTCATATCTGAACGTTATCCAAAAACCCTACAGAGCATGCTCAGAACAGAACACAACAAAACTTTAAATCTTTATAACTCTGGAACCGTTTAATATTTTTTCACCAACCCTTCCAAAGGCACTACTTTGGCACGCCACACCTCAATTCTGAAAGTTTTTGAAAAAAGTTCCATTCCATGTATCCTGTATGTGAGAGAAAACCCAAATCCCATGTTAAGTGTAGGAAAAAAATTAAGAAATTTACAGGAAAATGACGTATACGGATCTCATAAATTGCACAAGCTGCCGACACCAAACTTTCCACAGATTTAGATTTTGCCTCCTAGAAAACACATGCAAAATTCCAGCTAATTTTGTGAAATGCTGCTAAAGCTATTAAGGTACAAAGTTAGGGGTTTAACATTGAATGCCCTAATCAACCCTAACTATATGGGCATTATCACACAACTATAATGTATCAAAATAAGTTAACAGAAAGTATATATCGCCCATACAGAGTATATCATGGCTTTTAATTCTATCTCAAGAACTCTTTTATGGAAACCTATGTTAGAGAGGGTATTGATGCTAGCTAGCAAGCATAATCAGTGATTTGTACACAGAAAACTGTGCAAAGGTACAGTTAGGGGTCAGGGGCAGCTCTCTAGCACATTCCCAACAAACAGGAGTGTGAGGAAGGGCTGCCTCTTGGGCCCTACTCTTTTTTGTTTTTATGTAAATGAATTACTTGCAAACCTGGATGATTCCCTTATTTACTCTCACAATATTGACATTCAACATTGTTCGGTGCTTACGTACAACATGTCGATGATTTGGTTCTATTATCTCTAAGTTGCTCTGGTCTGTAGAAAAAGTTAGACTTATTGGCTAAGCAATCGGGCAAGATATTCAAAAATGCACACAAGTGCAATGGTTGTGCTACTCTTATGTCTGTGTCTGTCCCTTAGCCTGCCATATTGAGAGGCATAGAGCCAGTGCTAAACACTCTGAATATAGGGTGGACTGCACGCCATGCAAATGAAAGGCTAGTGCACAGTACACTGAAGCAGCGCAGCTCTGGATATAGTGCTAAGAGTAGACTGGACCACAATGGGGGCAAGCAGTGGCACAGCCCTGACCAGAGCATGGGGTATAGATCTGCACAGCAGAGGTGGCTGAGGTTGGGTGAGGAGGCACCAATGACAGACGCACAACACAGCTGCTTCAGTATCAAAAATAAACTTTAATTCAAAAAATGGCAACAAGCCATACAAGCAGAACAAAAAACAAGAACAAGATATAGATCAGGGGGTGGGGAAAAACAATGGGGAAAACTGTTCAGAAATGTGTGGGAAAGAAAATCCATAGGGAAAACAGGAATGTCTCCAATGCAGTCACAGTTAAGGGACCCCTGCTGTTGCCAGTGGTGGTAGTGGCTGTGACACTTGGACAGCTGGTTCTGATTGCTGTATGATTTTTGTAATATAAAAATGTGTTATTGAGTGTCTCTCATGAGACATGCTGAAACAGCCTGTGGAAGGACCCCCCCCCCAGGTTTTAGCTACAAGGTGTTACCTGGAAGGCCAGGAGATAATTACAGGCTAGAAGAGACCTAAATAAGGATCTCCTGTTTACCTAGCTTAATTGTAGCTTGCCAGCTGCTAGGATGGGAAATCATAAACTATTATAATGTTTAGAGGAAGAGAGCAGGTTTTGACTCTTTAGTGCGAAGTCATAAATGATTCTTTGATGTGTCCTGAGAAGAACAGCTACTTGAGATCAAAAGGGATGATATTTAAAGAATGTCATAATTTGTGAAATGAGTTTTGCTGAAATGTCACTTAATTAATTTACATCCTGATTGATAAGACATCCTGGGTGTATAATCTTTTTATATTCTGACAGGGAGGAGCTAGGTGACCTCATGCAAAGAGGTTGGCAAAGCCAGTTTTAAAACAGTATTCTGTTTTCCACTGAGACACACATGTTTGGACTCTCTTGACAACAACATCTGTCAATCAGCACTGTTAGAAGAAATACCGTAGATAGACAAATCTAAGTGTATGTTTTGGAAGGAAATTGCACTTTTAAACCTTATTATTTCAAGGGATTGTATGGTTTTTTGATATACTGTTCTGTATTTACATTTAACATTTTTTTATCTATTTCTAAGTAAACCTCTACTTTAGAGAATACTTGGTGTGCCTTTGAAATTCTTTTTCTTGACAAGTGAAGCATATATGTTTAAAGTTGACACTGTGTAAAAGCGTAATGGTGATACCAAACTGGGAAAAGGTAAGAAATTTTCCTACAGTCTTCCATAGAGTTTTTAAGGGTTCATTTTGTACCTAGTTAGGTGCCCAAGGTGAAAGATATCTGCATCCCCCGAAGAGTAGAATTATCTGAGCCTGTACATTGGGAACGCTTACAAGAGGTTCACAGTTTGAATCCCTCCAAGACTTGAGATCAAAGTTTGATTCAAACCCACAAAACAGACCGGAGGATTGCCCTGTTTCTGTTTCCTGTTCACAAGACTGCGCTTGGAGGTTGGCACTGTGGAAGCAGAGGGCTTGACCTGCTGAGTGGGTTTGTGACAGATTGGTTGGCAGTGGTGTGCATACGTTTGGTATTACAAGCTTTTATTGTTCAGTGTGTCAGCTTGAGACCGTCAGCTCACTTGCAAAGAAAGAAAAAGGCAGTGATTTATTTTTAAAAGGAGACAGAACTATATCACTTGGTGTACAGTCCAGTTCCTACTCATTTTAATTTTTTTTCCTCTACAGTGCAAGTCAGAGTAGCCGAAGTTAGGGAAGAAGATGGCTTCCAACTACAGCAGGCTCACTGTAGACTATTTAAAGCAGTTGTGTGGGAACAGAGGAGTCCCGTTCGAGGTGAAAGCCACCAAACAGAACCTCGTGGATGCCCTGATGGTAGCAGATACCCAGAGCATTGAGTCACAGACAGTGACTGATGAGGACCAAACCTTGAGTGTGGCAGGGCTAGTGGCCAGTGCAGTGTCCAGATCCAATGAGGAGGGCAGCAGGGCCACTGTCAGTGAAGGACCACAGCAGCACTGGAAGGTCACCAGTATCCTGGATCCAGAAGTACTCAGGCTGCAAATTGAGTTGTGCAGAATGGAGCTGGTGTTCCAGAGGGAGAGGGACTGGGAACAGCAGGAGGCAGACCATGAGGAGCGTGAGCACCAGCGAGCTGCAGAGGAGAAGAAGGAACAAGAACAGAGGGAGGGAGGCAGAGTGAGAACACTGAGAGGCAGAGTGAGAATACCGAGAGGCAGAGCAGGAATGCCAAGAGGCAGAGCGAGAACAGGGAAACGCTGACCATGAAGAGTGTGAGCGTCAGAGGCAAGACGAACTAGAGAAGCGGCACCAGAGCAGGTAAGTGGCTTGGGTTCAACTGGGACTACAGGACTGGGTTACAAACTGAATTTCAAATTGATAGCCGAATTTAAAGAGGGGAAGGACATGGATGCCTTTTTAAATTCTTTTGAAAAAGTTTGTATTCAGGCTAAAATTCCTAGGAAGTCCTGGAGCTTCCAGCTATCCCCGTTATTTACTGGGAAAGCTCGAGATGCATTGGGTCAAATGGACAATGAAGACAGTGATGATTACAACAAACTTAAAGCTGCACTGTTAAAGAAATTTGAATTAACTGCTGAATCATACAGAGCTAAATTCCATAAGCTCAGGAGAAGCCCTGACATGAGCTTTGAGGAGCTAGCCATGAAACAATGTCAGTTTTTAAAACGTTGGTGGGAAGGAATTGAAGCAAACTCTGTTGATAAAATTTAAAATGTGATTTTGTTAGAACAGTTTTTCTGGGCATGCCCAGCAGAGCTGAAAACCTGGCTGGAGGACAGAGATCCCAAAACAGTGCAAGAAGCTGCTGAACTCTCGGACCGCTATGCCAAGTGCAGACCTGCCCTGAGAGCGAAAGGGGCAAGCATGGCAGAGCAGAAAGGGAAAAGCTCACCTTCAGGGCAGCTAAAACCCTCACTGCCTCCACCAAAACCAGTTAGCCCCAGGTTTCGGAGAAAAGATTTCTCTGAGAAAAGAAATGAATATTGGTTGTGTAAAGAAACTGGGCATATTGCCAGACAGTGTCCCAAAAAGGTGAGCAATACACAACAGGGGGCAAGGAAAGAAGTGGGTTGTTTGTGTGTCCCTGGAAGTATGCCTGTAAACATGAGGGAACACATGCACCCAGCCATGGTAAATGGTGTATAGACACAAGGGATAAGGGGCACAGAGGCATCCCTGACATTGGTAAAAGGGGATCTAGTAGAGCCGGGTCAGCTTATACCCAATAAATATGTCACTGTATAGGACTATATTGGTGAAAAGAAAACATTGCCACTGGCCAGTGTTCTCCTAGACTGGGGTGAAATGGGGGAACTGTGCAACAGGTGGCTGTTGCCAAAACCTTAGCAGTGGATGTGATCCTGGGCAACAATCTCAAACAATGGATGGTGTGTGCAGTTTCCCATAGCCAAGTGGCAAGGGAATACTGTAGTTCCTTGGACCCCACAGAAGCCATTGCGAAAACCACTGGGAGGTTGGTTTCCCAGCCTGAGTCTCCCGATGGGGAGACAAATGAAAAGGGGGTAGAAATTTCCCCAGTAGCAGTTAACCACACAGCTACGGAGGGTTACTCTGAAGAGGAAAGGGTGACTCATTGTCAGAGAGTTGGGATTGACAGTGATCCTGAGTGCCATGACGCTAGTAGTAGTAGTAGTAAATCATTTTTTATTCATAAACGAATAAAAGGATACATTCAATTGAGCAGAGCTCATTTTCAATGAAGTTCCATGTCACAATAAAATAAGGTTTCACATCAAAAGGACATAATATCAAAACACTAAAAACCACATATAGGATAGGACAATCACAATACAGCAATAAATAAGGAAAAATTAATATACAACAATCAGTCTCATTGCACAATAACATACCAAGGACACTAACAATTAATACATGTAGTAGTATTATGTAATACAGTTATACACCAATTCCTTAATTCACTTTTGTTATATCTAGTTCTATTTTTTCTTAATTCTAGGGGAGATTTATTCCATAAACTTGTTCTTCTAGCAGGTACGGAAGATCTTCCAATATTCAGATTATATTTAATTGAAACAAATTGGGTTCCAACAGAGGCTCTCAAACATTCCTTTGTTTTCCTAACTTCAAAGAGGTCAATTACATAATTAGGTACTTCCCCGTACCAAACCTTAATCATGAATTGTAACAAGTGTAAATCTCTTCTCACAACAGGTTTATGCCAATTTAATTCCTTAAAAAGTATGCACCTATGGGTTCTATAAGGGCATCCAGTATAAAACGAGCTAACCTACAAAAAACTAAATCCACTTTATCTGTATACTTTCCAATAGCCCCTCCATAAAGCAGATCGCCATAGCTAGTGCTAGGGACCCTAGTTTAGCGACTGAAGGGGACCTGTCCCATGCCTTGGGAATGTGTGAGGGGTTTGCAGCTGCTCAGAGAAGTGATCCTAGTCTAAAGAAGCTGAGGGCTTGGGCAGACTGTGACGGGGCACAGGGAGGTGATGGCAGACATAAGGTTTATTGGGAAAATGGACTTATGTACACTCAGGCTGTGCAGACAGATGCTAGGCAGGCAGTTTGTTGTTCCTCAGGGGTATCATGAGCAGTTGCTCAAGATTGCACATGATATTCCCTTGTCTGGTCATCTGGGAATTGCACACACTATGCAGCGGTTGGCCCAGAATTTCTATTGGCCTAACTTCACTCAACAGGTGAAGGAGTATTGCAGGTCTTGTCACCAGTGCCAAGAAATAAGGAAGGTGGGCAAGAAAACCCAAGCCACCATGATTCCATTGCCCATAGTGGAGGAGCCATTCCAGAGGGTGGAAATGGATATTGTGGGGCCTTTAAATACCCCCAGCTCCTCAGGGAAGAGATTCATCCTGACTGTGGTGGATTATGCCAGCCGGTACCCAGAGGCAGTCACCCTATCCTCACTGAGGATAGAGAAAGTGGCTGATGCCTTACTTGGGATTTTCTACTATGTTGAGTTTCTGCAGGAGGTTATCACCGATTGAGGGGGTTCCTTCATGTCAGACCTGATGAAATGTTTATGGGAGAAGTGTGGGGTGGTGCAGAGATGCACAACACTGTATCACCCACAAGTCAATGGGCTTGTGGAAAGATTCGATGGTACCCTGAAGTCAATGCTCCAGGTGTTTGCTGAACAGCATGGGAGGGACTGGGAGAAATACCTTCCCCACCTGTTGTTTGCATACAGGGAGATGTCCCAAGAGTCGACAGAATTTTCTCCCTTCGAACTTTTATATGGATGGCAGGTACGTGGGCCTCTAGACTTGATTTGGGAGGACTGAGAAGGCAAGCACGCCACCCAGGGAACTCCCATTGTGGATTATGTCCTTAGGTTTAGGGAAAGGCTGAAGGAGCTTATGGGGACAGCCCAGAGCAACATAGCAGCTGTCCAACAGAAACAAAAAGTGTGGTATGACAGCAGAGCCAGAGCTCACTCATACATGGTGGGTAAGGAAGTCATGGTCCTTATTCCAGTTCGGAAAGACAAGCTGCAGACTGAGTGGGCAGGACCGTACAAAGTGGTTAGGAAGGTAAATTATGTGATCTATATTGTAGAGTTACCTGACCGAAGACAGACAGAAATGATGTACCATGTCAACATGATGAATTCATATGCAAATAGAGCTGACATGGTGTTTGCAGTGTGTAGTCCTGGGGAGGGGATGGACGAAGGAGACCCCCTTCAGGACTTGCTGGAAGAAATTAAGTGGGAGTCCTCTGTGGAGGCAGTTAAATTGTCTCCCCAGCTGACCCCGGACAAGATCCAGGAAGTAAGGTAGGTTTTAGCAGACTTTGCCCCATTTTTTAGCACCAAGCCTGGACTAAGCCCCCTTTGTAACTTACGATGTGGAGACAGGGACACAGACGCCCATACGGTGGACAGCATATCGGGTTTCAGAGGCTGTCGAAAAGGACATTAGGAGGGAAGTGGAGGAGTTGTTAGATTTAGGGGTAATCCAGAGATCCCACAGCCCCTAGGCATCGCCCGTAGTCCTTGTGCCCAAGCCAGATGGCTCTACTCATTTCTGTGTGGACTATTGTGGACTGAATGTAGTAATGAAGTCAGACGCCCACCCTATGACCCGGACGGATGAACTCTTGGACAAGTTGGGAGAGGTGACCTACCTTATGACCAATGACCTAACCAAGGGGTATTGGCAGGTAGAGTTGACGGACAGAGCTAGGGAGAGGTCGGCCTTCATCACTCCTATAGGCTTACTTGAATTTAAAGTAATACCTTTCGGAATGAAGAACGTCCCGGCCACTTTCCAAAGGTTGGTGAACCAGGTGTTAAATGGTGTTGAGGAGTACGCCGTGTCGTACCTGGATGACACTGCCATCTTTAGTACCAGCTGGGAGAAACACCTATCCCACCTTAGGGAAGTGCTGGGCAGGATACAGAGGGCCGGGTTCACTGTCAAAGCAGAGACGTGCCAGGTGGCCATGAGAGAGGTGGCATACCTCAGGCATGTGGTAGGCTGGGGACAGCTCCGTCCTAGCCAAATAAAAATAGAGGTAATCCAGGCATGGCCCAGACCAGAAATGCAGAAGCAGGTCAGGAGTTTTCTTGGGACAGCAGGGTACTGTAGAAAATTTGTACTCAATTACAGTACCCTGGCTGCTCCACTATCTGATCTGGTAAAGAAAAGGATGCCAAAGAAAATTACCTGGGGACCAGCCTGTGAAGAAGCCTTTATCAGACTGAAGGAGGCACTGTGCAGTGCTCCTGTTTTGACAAGTCCTGACTATAGCAGACCCTTTATAGTTTGGACTGACGCCTCAGACGTGCATATTGGGGCAGTACTGAGTCAGACATCCAGCCAAGGGAAAGATCACCCTGTAGCCTATCAGAGTAAAAAGTTACTTCCCAGGGAGCAGGCATACTCCACTGTGGGAAAGGAATGTCTTGCCACAGTGCGGGCCCTAAAGAACTTAGAGCCATACTTGTATGGGTAGCATTTTGTGGTACAGACTGACCACAACCCCCTGGTTTGGCTGTCGCATATGGAAAAAAACAATGGTAGATTTCTAAAATGTAGTCTTGCTTTGCAAGGGTATGATATGACAATATTACATAGGGTTGGAGCCAAAAATCAGAACTCCGATGGGCTGTCTCGTGTCTATGAGGAGTGAACTGATTTGGGAAGCTCATCCCATGCAGGGGATAGAGCCCCCAAATTCAGTCTAGGTGGGGAGGATTGCAACAGTTGGACAGCTGGTTCTGATCGTTGTATGATTTTTGTAATATAAAAAAGTGTTATTGAGTGTCTGTCATGAGACATGCTGAAACAGCCTGTGGAATGACCCCCCCTCCCAGGTTTTAGCTTCAAGGTGTTACCTGGAAGACCAGTAGATAATTACAGGCTAGAAGAGACCTAAATAAGGAGCTCCTGTTTATCTAGCTTAATTGTAGCTTGCCGGCTGCTAGAATGGGAAATCATAAACTTTTATAATGTTTAGAGGAAGAGAGCAGGTTATGACGCTTTAGTGCAAAGTCATAAAATATTCTTTGATGTGTCCTGGGAAGAAGAGCTACTTGAGATCAAAGAGGGGATGTTATTTAAAGAATGTCATAATTTGTGAAATGAGTTTTGCTGAAATGTCACTTAATTAATTTACATCCTGATTGATAAGAGATCCTGGGTGTATATATTTTTTTATATTCTGACAGGGAGGAGCTATGTGACCTCATGCAAAGAGGTTGGCAAAGCCAGTTTTAAAACAGTATTCTGTTTTCCACTGAGACACACATGTTTGGACTCTCTTGACAACATCTGTCTATCAGCACTGTTAGAAGAAATACCTTAGATAGATAAATCTAAGTGTATGTTTTGGTAGGAAATTGCACTTTTAAACCTTATTATTTTAAGGGAGTGTATGGTTTTGTGATATATTGTTCTGTATTTACATTTAACATTTTTTTATCTATTTTTACATAAACCTCTACTTTAGAGAATACTTGGCGTGCCTTTGAAATTCTTTTTCTTGACAAGTGAAGCATATATGGTTAAAGTTGACACTGTGTAAAAGCTTAATGGTGATACCAAACTGGGAAAAGGTAAGAAATTTTCCTACGGTCTTCCATAGAGTTTTTAAGGGTTCATTTTGTACCTGGTTAGGTGCCCTAGGCAAAAGATATCTTCATCCCCCGAAGAGCAGAATTATCTGAGCCTGTACGTTGGGTTCGCTAACAAGAGGTTCACAGTTTGAATCCCTCCAAGACTTGAGACCAAAGATTGATTCAAACCCACAAAACAGACAGGAGGGTTACCCTGTTTCTGTTTCCTGTTCACAAGACTGTGCTCAGAGGTTGGCACTGTGGGAGCAGAGGGCCTGACCTGCTGAGTGGGTTTGTGACAGTGGTGGCTGATGCCGCCCATGGACTGCCACTAGCTCCTGCATGGCCTTTGAGATGTCTGCCACTCAGCAGAGAAAAAGTTTCTGCTGGCAGATTATTCATTGCAAGTGGTCGGCACTCCCTTCCTTGTCTTTGGGATTGCCACAACGACTGGCACACTTCTGGGCACCTGTGGACAGAAAGACAAAGAACTCTGCCAGCTGTGCTCACAGGATGGGAAATACAGGTGTTGCCTATCGTACACAGCCAAGGTGTAACCAGCTGACACATGCGCTACCATGGAAACAGTCAAGTCTGGGCACCAGTCAAATTTCCAGACAGTTATTTTAGTGTTTAGAATGCAAAATACTCACAGACACAGCTCAACAGTAAAAAGCAACAGTAGCAGCAATGAGGGAACAGTGATCCCCTAACCAGTTTTGCCAAGGGCTTCGTCAGGACATCTCCCAATGAAGCCCTTGATGAAACCAGTTAGGGGATCCCTGTTCCCTCGTTGTTGCTGCTGCTGCTGTTGCTTTTTACAGTTGAGCTGTGTCTGTGAGTATTTTGTATTCTAAACAATAAAATACTGTCTGGAAGTTTGACTGGTGCCCAGATTTTGCTTTTTTCCTCTGTTCTGGGGCACAGTGCAGCAGCTTCTGAAGCATTTTTCCTGCCTGCACATGCACAACCATGCCACACATGGATGACAGTTGTTTGACATCCACCGTGGTCTGGGCGTAGCATACCAGTGACAGTACTGTGGATCCATGCAGTGGAGGAGTGCACGTGCAATGGTTGTGCCATGCTGCACCACAACAAGCCTGGCTATAGGATGAACACATGTCATCAGTGGGCATGCCAGAGATATGAATGCAGCACATGCAATAGCAATGCCAATCTGTAATCAGACAAGCATTGACATGCCCCGAGTGGCAAGAAGATGCATCCACACACACCACAGCCACTGACCATGCATCCAGTGCACAGGCCAACCCTGGCATGCAGGACACAGACATCCAGGAGTCTCCCCAGGTTGCAGACAGGATAGGGCACAGGCACATGTGGGGTGCACACAATAGAGCTGTACATGGCTGGGAGCATCAGGTGGCACTGTGTGCAGCAGACATGACAACACACAACTGCAGCAATGGTGTACATGGGAAGGCCCACAACACACTGTGCCTCAGTCACCACAACACTTGTATGTGATGCAGTGTGGCCTGGAGGTGGTTGCCATCCCAGCAGTCTTAGGTGCAAACCTATGCAGGGTGTGGCCAGCATTGGACTATCTACTAGAATACCTGAAAAAGTTGAGTTGGCACCTCTCTGCTGGGGCACGGGGTCATTATGCCATTCAAAAAACAGCACCTCAAAACAATGCTGCAATCAAAACAGCGCATGTAAGAAACAGAGTTGGTGAAAACACTGACCAAAACAATTGCAGTGAAGACCACAGAAACAAATGGGAAACATTCCATATCCTTGTTTTTTGAGGGGGTGAGGACTGAAGGGGTAAGGGGAAATTCAGGAGGGGGGGAATTAGTTTTTTACAAAAATAAAATAAAACACATGTTGGGTGACGGGGAATCAAACCTCAATGTCCAGGTCTCTGCTACACCAGGTACTTGTGCTTTAGTCACTCCACCACAGGAGCAGCTCAACCAGGCACAACACCTGTGACTTCTTCAGTCCTTTCTCCAGTTCGCAGTGAGCAACAAGGGTAGCAAGGGTAGCAGTAGTTTCCTACTGCTATTATAGCCCTGTCACTCTAATTCATTATGCGCTTTAGACCGCGTAGTTATTTTTGCGCTGTTTCAGCAGTGGTATATTGACCCGGTACCCTCTGCTGGATACCTGGTCACCCTCTAAACCCTGACACTCTTTGTATGCTTTAACTTTCTTCTACTTGAATGGGTATATGGGCCACAGAAGGTAACTGTAAGGTTCAAATACAGAACTACAATACAGTATCACATTGACATGAAATACTGATATTAGGGTGTCACCCTGGGCCCTCCCCTATTGATTACCCAGCTGGGCCTGGTATACACTGTCCAGGTGGGCCCCCTGTACTCCAGTCTCACCCTGAGGGTGTCTCCCAATACAGGGCCTGCACAGGTTATTGTCCCTGATCAGCCTCATTGTGTCCAGCTGTATAGCTGGCCCTGCCCATATGCAGTGGCGTTATCATATATAAGTCATCACTGTGTTGGTTAGGCACCACCACAGAAGAAGAACAATGTCACTCACATATGGTACCCCACATGCACCACCCAACGATGGCCCCACCATTTGACGACCCAAAGCCACAACCGTGGGGCACCGCTGAGCCACTGACAATGCCTGTGGCACGGGATATGACACCACTGCAGGTGGACTACCATGGCGGTTGTCTGATGGACATAGCTGGACATGGTGGTGTACCACAAATACAATGGCTAATGCTAACCACCTGCTAACAGGACACAGCGGATAATAGTAAATGGAGTCCACAGTGAAGAAAGGAGGGTTACTAGTGGGGTACCACAGGGTTCAGTACTGGGGCCGGTCCTTTTTAATGTCTTTATAAGTGACATTGCAGAGGACCAGAAGGAAAGTTAGTCTTTTTGCAGATGACACAAAGATCTGCAACAGGGTTGATACACAAGGTGGGGTGGAAAGAATGAAAAGGGACTTGGCAAGGTTGGAGGAATGGTCAAATGTATGGCAGCTTAGATTCAATGCAAAGTAATGCACCTGGGAAACAAAACCCAGGGGAAGAGTACACAATGGGGGTGAGATAATGACAACAGCAAAAATGGAAAGGGACCTGGGGGTAATCATATCAGACGACCTAAAGGTGGACCAGCAATGTGAGAAGGCAGTGAGGAGGGTTGGGGGCATACTGGGATGCATAGGGAGAGGCATCACCAGTAGAAAACAGGAAGTTGTTGCCCCTCTGTACAGACAGTTGGTACGACCACATCTGGAGTACTGTGTACAGTTCTGGAGACCCCATCTCCGCAAAGACATAGACAGGGCGGAGGCTGTCCAGAGGAGGGCAACCAAAATGATGCAGTGTCTGCATCAGAAGACATATGAAGAAAGACTAAAGGAACTAAAGTTGTATAGCCTCGAGGAAAGGAGGGAGAGGAAGGAATGAGAAACTTTCAAATACCTCAAGGGAATCAACAAAGTCCAAGAGGGTAGCATCTTTCAGAAAAAGAGATGTGCAAAAACAAGGTGGCACAATTTGAAGATAGAGGCGGGACAGCTCAGAGGTAATGTGAGGAAGTATTTCTTCACATAGAGGGTTGTGGATACATGGAACAGCCTTCCTGAGGAGGTCGTAGAGTCAAAACCAGTGGGGGAATTCAAGAATGCATGGGACAGACATAAGGCAATTCTAGTGGGGGGGTAGGAGGAAGTAGGCTGTTGGTTAACTAGGATCTGCAGCTTATCCTTTAGGTAGGGAAATGGGCAGACTAGGTGGGCCAAGTGGTCCTTATCTGCAATCAAATTCTATGTTTCTATGGAACTCTAACTCCCATAGAGCTGCCTCAAGCAGTTGTATAATATTGGTGTTTCCCTCACAACCACCGAAAACATCACCCTGCGCCTTGTTCCCCCAAAAGGCCTGTCATGTCATTTATAGTGATAACGTCTGCCCTCCATGCCATGACCCAGCAGGATAGGATGCCTGCCCATCCCCAGCTGCAAAACCAGGGGTGTCGCTGTCTCCAATGATGCTGACACCCATCATGCCACATAGTCAGCGCTGTGTATGTAACCTTCTGGACAGCACACGTGGCAGTATCAAGGTGCACTCCATCAGTGTCAGATATTGTCATGAATACAACAATGAATAGGGCCAGGCCCTAAAACCTATGACAGTGGTAGGGCCGTGGCCACAGCAGTGCCACCAGTTCCAGCACCTATACATATGTACATTCACCTGGGTGCGATACACAACCCCCCTGTGCAGAGCTGCCATAGGTCCCATCACAGCCCAGTGACCTTGTGCAAGCCTCCCTCTGGGGCTGCTTCTCCCTTTGTTGTTGGCTCCTGTCTGGGTGAATTGGCCACTGAGATCTGCAGAGGAGGAAAAGGGAGGTGTGGTCAGTATCATGCAGTGGTACACTGTGAACTGTTCATTACACACTACTCAGTATACATGCCCATACACCAGTACCATGCACCCGGCCTCCACTTATACATGATGTGGATGGACAGCCCGAGGAGAGCTGCCAGGTACCCGTAGCACCAACTGTGGCACCACAGACATGCGTGACCTGGCATGCACACAAAAAGTACAATACCTCCCCCTGTGTTAGGTAGGACCTAACACAGTGTACTGTATTATGGTCTGTGTAGTGCCCGTGTCCTGCCAGCCCCATGGCCCCTTTACCAGAGACTATATATGTTGGCCCCAGACCCTGTCCCAGCATAGTATGCATTGTGCACCAGGTAACTCATAACAAAGGCAGGCACTGCATATTGATGCAACAACTGAGGGCCTGGATACAGTAGGTGTGGGCCTGCACTGTGGCCAGTACATGTCCGGGAACCCAGTGCGGTACTGTAGCACCCTAAGAAGTACCCAGAAGATGCATACCTGTGGCCATGCGGCATAATTCAGACAATACGCATAACACTGACAAGGGCCACATTCATGTCCTGCTGGAGACACCTCCCAGGACAGTTACATGTATGACACATGTGGCTCCCTCCCTGGTTGTAAATGGCAATTGGCATTGACAAGTCTAGGTCACCGAACCTGGTACACAGTCACTGCTTACCACATCATGCCAGTTTACATGGGCTTGGTATGCCTTTGATATTGACACCATGTCACTGTGGTGCCCCACAACCATGCAGCCAAGGCAGGTGTGTGCCTCTGGTCGCCATGACAGGTCCAGTCATGTATAGGGCACATGGGCATCATGTGGGACAGAGGGCCCAGACAGCTGGATATGGCCTGGCAGACCATACAGTGGGGCATGTCCCATAGCACACACAGGAACACAGAGGGCACACAGGTGATGTCAGAGTGCATCAGGGGTCTAGCTCTATCACAGACTACCATGTTACAGGCCTGCACAGACTATATATGCAACCATCTGTACTCACCTGGCCTGGGCACGGTGCCACCATTCACCATAGCCCACAGTTCCTGCAGGCAGTGTGCCTTCTCCATTGTAGGTCATTATAACAATACCTGCAATGGTCTCCAGTGCAGGTGACACCTGGTTGGTGCGTGAGGTGCCTCCCCCCACTGATGCCTACGCCTCACTGCAGGGCCTGTCTGCCCCTGTTGCCTCCCCCAGCTGCTGGTCCTCCTTTGCCATTGCAATGTCGACCATAATGGCTAGCTTCATGGTGGACAATCTATGGTCATGCTGTTGGACAGCCCTGCATCGCCACTCAGCTATTGTTTTTCTGTCTCTCTTTGCAGAGCAGTCTGAAGCCATGCTGCTTCCTGGTTCAGGTGTATCTGGCTATTTTGTAATACATTGCTGTGTTAGCACAGTGCTACATCACATTGTGCTGTGCAACATGCACATCTGATGCTGGAGTCTGGCCTAGGAACATGCAGCTGGCATGGGACGGCATGTGCCCAGGACATGCGTGCTTGTGTTGTGCATGTGCCGTGCTTCACAGTGCTGTGCAAAATGCTTGCACACTGGTGTAGCATGCACGGCTGCGCAGATTGATGATGTCAGAGACAGAAAATGACATCATGCCTGAACCGTGACCATAAGATAAGCAACCATAGGTGCAGTGCAGTGCAGTGGCAGTATGCAAGAGCAAACTGGGATTGTGTGCTGGGCCAAAATGCAATATTCAGCCAGGGTATGCAAATGAGGTAATTTTGCAGTCTGTGTGCAAACAACCACATTTGCATGTCATTAATGGCAGGTATGCATACAATAGCATGCCTGATTGTGCCTGGAGTATGTAAAGAAGCACAGTGCACCATCTAGATACCACAATGGAACTGCAGGTGAACAGAGGTAGGTGTCCTGTGGAGTGGCCTAGAAAGAGATGGGTGTGCAGTGGGCTGTGTGTATGCATTGTCTTCAGAATGGCTCCCAGATTCAAGTGGCATGTTCAAGGCAGGGCTCCTAGATCTACAGGAATTCATGTACATTATAGGGAAATGTAGCCATTTATTGGAAATGTGATGTGCAGTGGTTATATGTGACAAAAGAACCATTTTGCTTCCCTAGGTCATAATGTTACACTACAGGAAAATACAGGAATCATGCCATGGAGCTACAGGGAATATGCACAGCAATGTGGGAGCACTGTCACTGTGCCCCCAAGGCAGGGTCCACAGTGTTCAGAAACCTTCAGTTACGTAATATGAAGGACAATGTAGTCAATTGTCCTGTGTATCCAGTGTAACACCATGGACACATTGTCCATGTACATGTACCCCTTGCCATGTACTATACTGCACATCCTATACAGCTGGGGGCTCTGCTATGGAGGGACTGCTTAGGTGGGGACCCCTCACATACTGCCTTTTAGGTGGTAGACGTGTACTCTGAAGGTGGTGGTAGTCACAAGTAGTTCTCAGTGGTGCTGGATGTTGGTGGTGGTGGGCCTGTCAGATGTGTGCCAGAGATGTGCTTGGATGGCAGTCTTGTGACTCCTGCCCAATGTAACCCCTGTAAGTATGCTGTGTGCAGTAGTATCCTGGATATATGAGAGTGGTGGCCAATGGCATCAACATCTAATGGAGGAGGTGCTGCCATTTCTAGGGGGGCAGCCCACTCCCACAGTCCATGGTGCACACTATCAGCTGTGTCGTCCACTCACAGACATGTATGTGGCAGCAGCCGTGGAGCCTGTGGGCCCCTGCCCTTGTCCATCCCTGCCTGTCTGTGCCCATCACAATGTCTGACGGCACACATAGGCAGCCTGGTGTCAGGCAGCCTAGGGCTGTAGGAGGGCAGGCATCGCTGGGACATCTACATGGTCAGGTGCGGAGGGCTACATCACTGTCCCATTCAGCTGTGTTCCACTGTGTCAACACCCTAGTCACCTTTATTGTACTTCCCTATCCAGCAGGCACCATGGAGGATAGTGACTAAATTCTGTCCCACCGCTTCAGTGTGAATAAAAATAATAATAATAATAAACTATTTGTAAAGTGCAGTTCTAAAACCAAAGTGCTGTACAATAACAAAATACTAAAATCAATAAGATAATAAAAGTCCAGAAATTCTAACATTACATAAAAATACAACAAAATTATGCTGCATAATCACCAAATGCTTGAAGAAACAGATGCATTTTCAAGGCGGTCTTAGAGCTCTCCACGGTCCTGCACTCTTGAATCTGATGAGGTAGAGAATTCCACAGGGTGGGGGAGCTCCATACATAAAAGCATGGGCCCCAGATGTTTTCAGCCATATCCTGGGAATCTCCAACAACCCCTCAACAGCTGAGAGGAGAGGACAGGTGGGACAGTAAGGATTCAGGAGTTCTTGCAGATAGCTCAGACCCTGTCCGTGTAGGGCCTTGTAGGTCAGAAGTCCAACCTTAAAGGTGATCCACCACTGTACAGGCAGCCAGTGCAGTTCGCGCGGTACAGGAGTGATGTGACTTGAATAAGGAGTTCCCATCAGCAACTGCGCCGCAGCATTCTTCATGAGCTGCAAGTGGCAGATATCAACCCCCGGAAGCCCAAGGTACAGGGAGTTGCAGTAGTCCAGGCGCGAAGTCACAAAGGCGTGGATCAATGTCGGAAGGTCCGCCGGATGAAACAAGGTGCTTAATCCTGGCGATGTTCCTTAGATAGTGAAAGGAGGACTTGACGACTGCCAACACCTGTGAACGTAATGTCAGCTCATCATCAAGAACCACCCCCAAGTTTCGCACCTGTTCAGAGGAAGGCAACTGGGCACCTCTGAGCCAAAGTCCAGAAGGCAAGCCTGCTACTGACCTCTCTATCGGACTACCTGGATCCACCATCAACACCTCAGTCTTCTCAGAATTCAATTTCAACCTGCTGGATTTCATCCAGTCCTGGATTTCCACAAGGCAGCTGTTAAAGACCGAGATCACACTGTCCTAGTCAAGCACAAAAGACAAATAGAGCTGGGTATCTTCTGCATAGCAGTGAAACCTCAGCCCATATCATCTTGCAATGTCTCCGAGAGACAACATATACACTGCAAACAACATATGGGACAGCGCCGAGCCCTGGGAGACCCCACACAGCAGAAAGAAAGAGTCTGAGTAAAATATCCCCAACATTACCCTCAGATCTGCTGGTGAAGAAGGATTGAAACCATCTCAGGACTGAACCAGCCAGGCCACAGATGACCCTCAGACGCTCGAGTAGCACCCCATGGTCCACAGTGTCAAATGCTGAGGAAAGATCAAGGAGCACCAAGATGGAATGGCCCTTCTGATCTCTCACCATGAGAAGATCATTGAGCACCTGAACCAGAGCAGTCTCAGTATTATGCCTCTTCTGGAAACCGGACTGGAGAGGATCGTAGATACCGTGGATGGTAAGATGGTTCTACAGTTGCTGCGCAACTACTTTCTCAATCACCTTCCCTATAAAGGGAAGGTTAGAGATAGGCCTGTAGTTAGCAAAGCAGTTTGGATCCAGAGCAGCTTTCTTATGGAGTGGTGTCACCACCGCCTCCTTCAGGGAGCTAGGGAACTCACCCGACTCTAAGAAGCACCAAACAATCCTCGCGAGAACAGGGCCAATAAAATCAATACACCCCATTATCAGGCACACTGGGACCAGATCCAAACTACAGCACGTTGGCCGCATACTCTGGACAATCCACATGATGCCTACAATCTCCAGCTGGTCGAAAGGTATCCAGGAAAACCGAGGAGGGGTGACCAAGCGCCAACCACCATCAACCCCCATAGAGTGCACAGGCTGGATCTCAGCTCTGATGTTGGCCACCTTATCTGTAAAGAATCGAGCAAACTCTTCACACTTCACTTGTGAAAATGCACTTCGAACCTGCAGACAGGTTGGGTTGCACAATCTGTCCACAGTTTGAAAGAGCTGAGCCAGTCAATTCTGAGCTGCAGCAATCTCCCCGGTTAGGAACTCTGCCTTCTTACAGGTGATTGCTGATTGATAGATTTGATAATGTTCCATCAATCTAAGGTGGTCAGCATCAAGGGCAGATTTCTGCCAGTGTTGCTCTAACCTTCATCCAACTCATCTCAGCTCTCTCAAGGTCCCATCAAACCAAGCGGACCACGGGCTGAGAGAGAGAGGACGAACACGGACAGGAGCAATAGAGTCCAGAGCTTCAGTAACTGCCTTATTATTGACCTGAACTAACTGAAGAAGTTACATGCTATGGCACAGGCCTACAAGATTGGGGAGGTGGTCTTGTTCCAGAGCAACAGCACCGATATCTGGGTACAGCAGGCATGAGATGAGATAACAGGAGGTCATTGCCATTAGCAGCCACAGCAGTCCTATGGAACCAGTGAGAAAGCACTTCAGACATG
Source organism: Neoceratodus forsteri (assembly GCA_016271365.2). Taxonomy (NCBI): domain Eukaryota; kingdom Metazoa; phylum Chordata; order Ceratodontiformes; family Ceratodontidae; genus Neoceratodus; species Neoceratodus forsteri. The sequence continues at coordinate 296,752,741 of CM057452.1, read as the reverse complement.
AAGAGGTGCATGAAGGAGGTCATGACAACAGAATGCAGGTAGCTGCATGTCACAGGTGGGGGCCCAAGGCCATCGGTGGCTGCTCATACCCTGGATTGTGCAGAGGAAACCATAGCATTCACTGTACAGTTCATGGAGATGACTGGAGTGCCAGATGGTGGCTATGAAGGCCAAGTGGGACCTGCCCAGCCACGTGAGTGACAGCCAGTGTGATGTCCCATAGGCCATGTGTGTATGTCTGGGTATCTATATGTGAGTGCAAGCATATGTCAGTGCTGGGTAACACATTGACTGTAGGCCAGACTACTGTTTCCCTGTCACCTAATGGTGTGGCCATCTGTATGCCAGTCCATGACTGCGCCCCATGTGGTGTTGCCCATTTGCTCTCCAGTTCTGGGATGTGTGCTCCCTGAGGAGTGTGTGTGTGTGTGTGCTTGTTGCTGCTGGAGAATGTGTTATCTGGTGCTAAATGTGTGTTCTATGGTGTTGGGGTATGTGCCCACTGGTGCTGGGTGAGTGTTCACTGGTGTTGGGGGTTGTACGCATTGGTGCTGTGTGTATGTACACTGGTGTGGAAGTGCGAGCAGAATGGTGCTGGGCCATGTGCACACTGGTGCTGGGTTGTGTGCCCCATGTTGATGGAGCGTGTGCTCCCTAGTATGGGGTGTGCTGGTACCTGTGTGGTATAGGTGGTGCACTACACACACAGCTTGGGAGACACTGCACTGTACGTTGAGCATGCATGCTACCTTGGCCTGCACACTGTTTCATCCATTGTGGGACTATATAACTCTCCTTTCCTTTCCTTTCCTTTCCTTTCCTTTCCTTTCCTTTCCTTTCCTTTCCTTTCCTTTCCCAACAGCACAGCGTGTGGAATTGGACACAGAGGAAGACACCCCAGACCATCTTGGTGTCTGTGGCCCCCTGCATCTGTGGTACCCATCTGCACCAGCTGGAACCAGGAGAGAGAGGAAGATGTGCAAGATGATGACAATGATACCTATGTGGACAGCGTGGAACAGGTAGGGCCCACCCTAGACCAGGGAAGGTTCCACCCACCATCCCCGATATCAGTGGGGCCCAGCTGCTGTCCCCACATCCCAGAGGTCACAAGGGTGCAGCCCACCACAGTTGTTGCACAGCCATCAGTGTGTCACCTCAGGACCCCGCCTGCAGCACAGCCATCACCCACCACCCTTGACTGATACTGCAGAGCCAGCCACCACTTTGATTCCCCATGATGCATACTTCAGCATGGCCACAGCCCTGCCTACCCATGCCCATCACACTGGACCAGCCACAGCAGGCCCACGGCACCCAATATGGACCACACTGCACCTGGTGCAGTGAAGCCCCAGCCCATACAATGGCCATGGGTGCAGCCTGATCCTTTCCCAATGGACAGTCCCAGATGACAGCAGGACACAGCCGAGAACCAGTAGCGGCTGCAGTCTGCCGTGGAGGCACAGATTGTCAAGCAGCAGGTGCTGCCATGCTTCCACCACATGCTGCACAATGACAGGCAGCATGCCAAGCAGCAGGTGGAGGTATGCTATGCGGAGCACATGATGGCCCTACACAACCTGTGTCCAGCTGTGAATGCTGGCATGACCACCCATAGGAATCACCTGTGTGAAACTGTGCTGGAGGCTGCAGCGATTGTGGCAGGCGCTGCAAGGTCCAGCCATAGCCCCGGCCTGTCCAGTGGGAGTAGTGCCACCCCACAACAGACACCATGATGTACACCCACACCATGCAATGCCAGATTGAGAATGCCCAGTACACCCAGTACTCCCAGGTCACAGAGGACACTGTGCAGACTAGGTGCTGACCTGCCCCTCCCTGGGGTAGTACCACGTGTGGTCATTGCTGTGGGGGTAACACTGTTCCCATGCTCATCCCCCATACCATTGATAAGGTAGGTTCTGGGTGGTCAGGGTGCCAGCAGCAGGGCACTGGCAAGTAAAGTGCCAGCAGGAGGTTGTCGGCAGTCACAGCTCACCCACAAAGCCACAGAAGACTGGGAGTGCCATCCAACACAGTGCAGCAGGGCAGTGCCACACACCACACACCCACAGACCCACCCCTCGAATGCCTACCGAGTGACAGGTGGCACAGCTACTCCAAGGAGCACCACTGAGTACAATGCACCAGAGACATGGCCCCCATGGATACAAGATGCAGCATGGGACCAGGGCGCCATGCACATGACCACATGGCATAGCCACCGTCCCACACGCCCAGTGCCACCATTCTGCTGCACCCCACACTGACCGCCGCTGACAGTAGAGCCACCCACACTGCAGCCAAGTGTCACATACTACCAATGGGCCATCATGTGAGGCAGTACCCCCTGGGACGTACAGCTGACCATGGTGGTGGTGGACAGGGGCACCATGATACCCAACAGGGCGTGGCAGCACCCATACGAAGGACACCGGTGGGGGGCAGCAGGGCATGTAGCCCTGCAGCTGGCACCCTGATTGCCTGGAGCATAGAATGACAGTGCATGCCCCTAGGTATTGTGGAGTTGGAGGTGGTAACATATCTCCCATCCCTAATGATGGCTGTCATACTCTGCTTCATACTGTGCTGTTCACTTCCCTGAGAACCCTCTGCTGGCCGTTTGTCAATTCCTCAGCCCCTGTATCAGCACTGCATTGTACTTCTGAGCACTGGGCACCCTGTTACACTGGCGTCCTGATAGCGGGGGCACCCTTGCAGGTTACACCCTCTTGCTGGTGCTCTACTTGCCGGCACCCTGCTGCCGGAACCCTGACCACCCGGAAACCAATAAGGTCCTCCCAATCATACAGGGGATTGCACAGACATACCATCTGTACCCAGGGTGGTGATATGGGACAGACATAGGCTGTGCATTACCATCCCCTGCCAACATGGTTCCCCACTCTTCCCCGCTGTACCCCTGTGACACAGCCATCTGCCTCTGTGATGTAGCCCAAGTGGTCCTAACCCTGGCATACATGACCTGTAGTACAACCTCCACCCTGCCTGACTGGTGGGTGTCTCTGGATACATCCCTGTTGCCCCACCCCACATGGTCTGTGTTCATGTGTACCCCATGTGCTACCCCTATGCATAGTAGGCCTGCTATGCCATGCAGCCGCTGCCCCCACTGCCTGGATGGCATGTATCTCTGTTGACACCCAATTAGGACCCCTGGATAACATGGACTTCTGTTTGTGTGTGTTGTATTTGCAAAACTCCCCATGCCTGGTAGCAAAGAGAGAGGTGGTGTTCCCTCTGCATAGATCGCTGGTAAGACCCATCTAGAGTACAACATCCAGTTTTGGAGACCACATCTCTGGAAGAACATAGACAGTGTGGAGGCGATCCATAGGAGGGCAACTAAAATGGTGCAGGGTCTGCATCAAAAGCCCTTTGAGGAAAGATTAAATATTACACCCTTAAATGGGGGGGGATATGATACAGGCCTTTAAATACCTCACAGGGGTAAATAAAGTACAGGAGGGAAGTAGTTTTCACAAGAAAAGATGCTCAAGAATAAGGGGACATGCTGTGAAGCTGGAGGAGAATAGATTCATGAGAGATGTGAGGAAGTACTTCTTCACAGAAAGAGTGATGGATTCCTGGAACAGCCTTTCAGCAGAGGTGGGGTGGTGAAAATAGTGGTGGGGTTCAAGAATACATGGGATAAGCAAAAGGAAATCACAGTGGAAAAGAAGGGGGAAGGGAGAAATAAACATAGAAATAGAAACAGAATCTGTCGGCAGATAAGGACCATACAGCCCACCTAGTCTTCCCATTTCCCTACTTGTTTTGGCAATCCCTACTCTTATCTGGACTGCCTTCCCCCGCTCTGTTGTACAGCAGGGTGCCTTTATGCTTATCCCATGCACTTTTGAATCCTCTTACTGTTTTCACTTCCACCACCTCCAGTGGTAGGCTGTTCCATGGACCCACCACTCTCTCTGTGAAAAATACTTCCTAGCATTCCCCCTAAGCCTCCCTCCTTCCAGCCTCGTGTTACGTCCCTTTGTCCTTGTGCACTTTCGTCTCTGAAATATGCTCCCCTCCTGTACCCTGTCTATTCCTCTACGGTATTTGAAAGTCTCTATCATATCCCCTCTCTCCCTTTTCTCTTCCCGTGAATAGATGCTTAGTTACTTGAGTCTTTCCTCATAAGGCTTGTGGTGCAGTCCATGTAACATTTTGTTGATCTTCTCTGGACTGCTTCCATTCTGTCTATGTCCTTCCTGAGATGCGGTCTCCAGAACTGGACACAGTATTCCAGATGAGGCCTCACCAGTGATCTATACAGTGGTATCACCACTTCACTCCTCCTCCTACTGGTTATGCCCCTTCCTATGCACCCCAGCATTGTTTGGCTGACTTCAGGTCATCAGATATGATAACCGCCAGGTCTCTCTCCTGACATGTGGTGACTAGAACCTGCCCCCCCCCCATCCTGTATTCCTCTCTTGGGTTTCTGTGTCCCAGGTGCATTATCTTGCACTTCTTAGCATTGAAACCAAACTGCCAAACCCTTGACCATTCCTCAAGTAGTCTTAGGTCGTTTCTCATTTTATCTCTCCACTCCTGTGTGTCAGCTCTGTTGCAGATCTTGGTGTCATTTGTGAACAGGCATACTTTCCCCTTCAGTCCCTCTGCAATGTCTTTTATGAAGACATTGAATAGAACTGGACCCAGCACTAATCCCTGTTGAACCCCGCTGGTCACCTCCCCCTCTTCTGATTTTATGTCATTTACTACCACCCTCTGGGTCTTGCCTTTTAGCCAGTTTCCAACACATTTTATCACTTTAGAGCCCACCTCCAGATTCCCCAATTTGTTAAGCAACCTTCTATGCGGAACCGTGTCAAAGACCTTAGTGAAATCCAGATAGGCCACATCCACCGCCTCTCCCTGATCCACCACCCTGGTCACCCAGTCAAAGAAATCAATAAAATTAGTCTGACAGGACCTACCCTTAGTGAATCCATGCCGCCTTGGGTCATTTGCACCGCTTGACTCCAGGAACTTTACTACCCTCTCCTTAAGCAGGGACTCCATCAGTTTCCCCACCACTGAGGTCAGGCTTACAAGTCTGTAATTGTCTGCCTCCTCCCTACTTCCAGTCTTGTGCAGGGGGGACCACCTCTGCCCTCCTCCAGTCCCCAGGTACCTCCCCCATCTCTAGTGATTGGTTGAAGATGATTGTCAGCGGACCTGCTAGGACTTCCCTGAGTTCCATCAACACTCTAAGGTAAATCCCATCTGGCCCCATTGCCTTGTCTGTCTTTACTTTTCCTAGTTCCTCAAAGACTCTATCCACCATAAATGGGCTGGTGTCCACCTCTCCCCCTTTTATATCTTTCCTCGTGAGTTGTGGTCCCTCCCCTGCCTCTTCCTTGGTAAATACATAGCAAAAATACGTGTTCAGTATCTCAGCTTTTTTAAGGTCATCCCCCACCCACCCATCCTCTCCCTTCTTTAGCCTAACAGTACCATTTCTGGTCTTCCTCTCGCTAATATAAAGGAAGAAGTTCTTGTCCCTCTTCTTAATAGCCTGCACTATTCCTCCTCCATTTCTGTCTTAGCCCCTCTGACAGCTTTCCCAGCTTTTCTCTGCTTCTCCAGATATTTATTTATTTATTAAATTTTGGTGACTGGGTAGGCCCACTGAGCCCCGAAGGTCCCTTTTTCAGGGGCGACCCGGGATAACAATACAAGTTATAAGAATGAACAAGGACATAAGGAACATTTGAGGCATTGTGAGTTACATCATGAGGTGGTTACAGTAAAGAAAAATAGTGGATACAGGCATGGTTACAGGCATGGTAAAAGAAAAGCAGTGCATACTGGCATGGCTTACAGGCACGGTAAAAGAAAAGCAGTGGATGCAGGCATGGGTACAGGCATGGTTATCATCATGACATATAAGCAATTGGTAGTACTTTGCATATAGTTTATTCAGGGGTTACAATCTGTATTCTCTTTCTGTGTCTCTTTGTATTTCCTGAATGCTTTACTTTTTTCTCGCACTTTCTTAGCTACTGACTTAGAGAACCACAGAGCTAGCTATAGATTGGGCATGATCTGCAGTAATAGTTCAGGTAGGGAGAAACTGGCAGACTGGATGGGCAAAGCAGTCCTTATCTGCCATCAAATTCTGTTTCTATGTTTTAATACATGTCTGTATCACTTGTCTTGTTACCCCCCTTCCCCGCTTAGCATAATTCACTGTATGCACTGTAGTTGTTGTTGGATAATACAATGCTTAGCCATATTACAGTCTCCTGTGTGGACTGTACTCACCCACATGTCCGAAGATGTCTCCTGTGATTTAGGCTCTCTGCTCCTTCTGGCCCCTCCTGGTAATTCTGGAATCATTCCTGTCAAGCTGCTCCAGTAGCCCCTGGTCCTCTATCTCCAAATCTGATGCTGGTTGTTCCACTGTGACCACGTGCATATCCTATGGTTGAATGCCCTGTTGTACAGTATACAGCAGGCAAGGAATATATATATGGCACAGGCTTCTGAGTGGTATTCTGTAGGGCATCACCGGAGCCACATTTTGAGCATTCCAAAGACACGCTCAATAATGTTGTGCATAGTGGTGTGTGCTGCATTGTACCTGTCCACTGCAAAGGATCTGGGGCAGAGGACAGATGTGGGGAGCCAGGAACGCAGGGAATAGGCACTGTCTCCTATGTAGGTAAAGGGCATAGGTTAGTGTCACATAGAAGCATAGACAAAGAAGGCAGACAATACAACTGGTCCATCTAGTCTGCCTGTACACCCTAACAAACTGGGGACCTACTGCACATACAACTTTCTAATCCATCATGCACCACATGTGGCAGCAGTGGGGCCTGCGGGGCAGCGGGGGGGGACTGTGGGGCTATACTGACTGACAAGGTGGCCGCTAGGGATGTCCCCATGTTCAAACCTCTGGCACAGGAAGGAATTGTGCCATATGAGGGTGTCATATGCACTGCCAGGGTGCCATGCCAGGATACTGATGATGCACCCTGTTGCATCATACACCACCTAACAATTGATGGAGTGGTACCCCTTCCTGTTGAGATAGGCCTGCACTCCACCACAAGTGGGTGCCTGAATGGCAACATGGGTGCAGTCAATGGTATGATGTTCATATGGTAGGTGTGCAACTTCACTGAACTGCTTCATGGTTGCTGTTCACTCTGCTGGTGTACCGGGGAATATGATGAACTCACCAGCATGGTCCAGCATAGCGTCTAGGAACTGGCTCAACAGGTGCAAGGTGGATAACTGTGAGATACTGGTGATGTCCCCCACTGGCATCTGGAATATTACAATGGCCAGGAAACACATTGCCGCCATCATCTTTAGCTCTACAGACAATGCATGGCTGCGCTTGGTGTCTGCCTAGAGCTGGTCATGTAGCAGCTCACACTGCTGCCTGAGCATGGTCCTGTTGAGCATATACCAGCCCACAATCTGCTTGTCACTGAGGAGTTTGTATGTGACTCATGGAAGGTACTGTCTGTGTGCAGTATAGCACCTCCATGGCCTACGTATGGGCCCAGGGTGGGAAGTGGCCCACTCTTCATCCTATATGACCTGCTGCAGCAAGTACACTATGTGTGCTCCCCCGAGTGCCATCATGAACTGTTGCCTGCAGTGTCTCCTTCCTCCTCTGAGGTTTGCCCTGGTTTAAGTCTGCCTTTTTAGGGCTATGGTTGGAGACTACAGCTCTTCTGTCATCGATCAGATTGTAGCTCTAAAACGGCTTTTCATGGAACTCTCTTTTTAGACATTTGGAAGTATTCCTCCACAGTTGCAAAGTAGTGCACTCCCCCTCTGATTTTTTCCATTTGCTGTTCTATGTAAAAGGCATCTGAAGGGAGGGGGGATGCTACTGTATTGTGCCTCAGAACTTCTCAGGATATTAACAAAAAAAAAACCTTTTAAACTACTGTTTCTATCATCTGTCCAGCTCATTCTAATAGATGTATTCTATTTCTTTCAGCAACCTAGGGGTTAACTCATTATATGATGTCCGTAAAATACTGAACCTCTACAGTGTCAGATTACAGACAGTGGACCTGTAGTCTGTGAGCTATGTCATCCCTATAGGCACACATACGAACTGCAGGGCGGGGGGGGGCTGTAGCCCCATCACTTTTTTTGGCCTGAAGGATCTTGCCCTTTAAACAAACAAACAAAAAAAGTAAGCATAAACTAGCATGACAGAGTTAATTAAGTCCAGCTGCTGAGGCACACATAGAACAAAAGAGGTGCTTTGTGCTTGTTTGCTGTTTCTGAAGTCAGAAGTGTCAAGTTGAAAAAGTGCTTTATGTGTGTGTGTGTGTGTGTGTACGTATGTACAATCCTGCTTCGGGATGGGCCATGTGATGCAGACTGTTCATCTCTTACCTAAGATTTATGGTCTGAGGCTCAGCTACACTGTTTGAGTGAGCAGTCCCTCCCGCGCAGCAGAAGGTCATCGCAAAAGTGTTTATTATGTTTCCATCCTTCAGACAGACAGTTTCAAAACTAAACTAAAAGGGAAAAAAAATAATAATAGATTTACGAGATAGATAGAGTAGTTATATGGACTCCATTAGGAGTAGAGAGGGAACCTCTGCTTAGTTCCTATCCCCTTAGGTTGCATTTTCTTCCCCTTTTTTTCACATCTTTTAAACTGCGGCCTTTCAAAGATAAAAGAATAAGCATTTAAAGACTTTTTTTTGTTATTTTTTGGTAACTAGGTATGGCCCACTAGGCACAGGTGCCTGTTTTCTGGGGCTACCCAAGAGCACTGAGGAGGTTAAGTGACTTGCTCAGAGTCACACAGTATGCAAGTGGAGGTTGTGGGAATCAAACTCAGGTCGCTGTGCCGGATGTACCATGCTCTTTACTCTAACCTCTAAGGCTATATTGGCAGCCCCAGACTTGGCTGGTGTATTCCTTGGTTATTGCATGGATTTGGAATCTGTGTACTGGAGTTGAATGTTTGTTTACAGTTTATAAATATAATTTAATAAGTGTATATATATATATATATATATATGTTTCCTTTGGTAACCAGGTAAGGCCAACTAGGCACAGGTGCTTGTTTCTAGGGACAACCCAGGAACACTGGGGAGATTAAGTGACTTAATTAGAGCTACACAGTATGGAAATGGAGGGTGTGGGAATCAAACCCATGTCTGAATGCTGGATATGCAAAGCTCATTTATAGCTCATTACTCTAACTTCTAGGCTATGCTGCCAGCCCCATAAATAGCGAACAATTTAGACTGGGCTGTTAATATCTCAAAGGAGAACTGCCTTGAATCAGTAAACATGCATTTTTGTAGAAGTAGATGTTATTTTTTAAAATACCAGTTCTCATTTTGTAACTGCTTGATCTTAACTGGCCTTTTGGTAAATTTAGTGAGTGTTTCTGATTCACACACTGCTGACATTGACCATTTTAGAACAGTATGATCTTGTCAAGAACTTACATTGTTGGTACAATGCATCTGTGTTCTTATTTAGAATTCTTAGGTTCATGGGGATATAAACAACATCATACAATTCTTAGATGGCACTTTGCAGCAGTGTGTAACCCATAAATATCCAATGGGTTAACTAAAAGGCCAGCAAAAATGTGGCAAAAACAGAAGGGGACCCACTATATGAGAATAAGCTTCTACAGGAAACATTACTCACAGGTTCAGTGTAGTTCTCCTTTAACTAAGTTTGTAGGAAATGTCAGGTATTTTATCTAAATGGTAAGGAACTCTATCCTGGACATTTTCTGTAACACCATAGACTATTTTTAACTGATGGATATTGCAATACATGATTACAGTAAAAGACTAAGCAAAACTATCTTGCTTATGACATCATATACAATTTGTAAACCATTGTTTGCGTATTTTACAGGCAAAATTGTCAGTATGGTACAGTTTTATCTCTCTTTTTTAAATTGCACTGCTTTTTTCCGTACAATTGGATGGTGTTCTATTGCTGTCTAATAAGATAACATCTTTGTGGCTCACTTTTTCAACTTTGAAAAACAAGTTGGAACAGTTATACATGAGCTGAACCCTTAATATTACATACTAAATATTTTGATACAGTATAAAGGTATTTTTAAAATTACTATTGTCATAAATCTGCATTTACTGTATATAAAAACCTGGTCTGGAAAAATTGCCTTTTATAATGCAACAAGTGCCCTTTTTATCTTTGGCACCCCCACCTTTTACAATCTTCCAGCACCCCTGTGGGGCGCACACACACACACACACACACACACACACACACACACACACACACACACAGCAGCATGTACTCTGACTAAATAAATTTAAAAGGACTGAATTAGGAACATGCCTGTTTTCGATGATTGTGACTAAACAGCACTATATGGAACCGGCAAGAAAGCAACTTTGGTCATTTGGTAGCTCTTCACAGCCCTATCGGCTCTGGCTAGAGTTTGTCATAGGTGATGATTGCACTGTGCTAAGGGGCCTGTGCTAACCCTTTTGTACAACACTAGCATGCTAAATAGCACATTACATTGATATGCACTGTCCTGTCCCCGCCTTTGTACATTGCATACATTATCTCTGTGCAAGGTCGCAAATTGGTTTAGCAGTCGCAAAGCTCCTCTTTGAATATGGAAGTTCAGTGAAACCCATGCTCAAAGCAGGCACAACCACTTTGTGCCTGGTGCAAAGCTTTAAATATCTGGGCCCATGTTCTAAAATGTATGATAAATACAACAAATAGTCAAGCCATGGTTTTTGTCCCTAACAAGATAACATATCACTTGAAGTTTGGACAACCTCCCATCCTTCATACATATTGTAATTATCCAGTACTTTATCCTCCTAGTAATAGCTAAAGCTGGAATACTAACACAGCCAAGTTCAGCTCTCAAATCAGCTGCAGGCACTGACTTTGGTACACCAAAGACAGTACAGAACATAGAGAATAATGGATTGGTACATGGTTATAATGAGGATTTTACACCCCCTCCCGAGGGGTGGGATGCCACATAAACCTGAGAGTGAAGCTCGAGGGGTTTATTAAGACATCCCACCCCAAGGGGGAGGTGTAAAATCCGAGTTTTTACCACCTACGCATCCTTTTTTTGTATAGAAACATCGAGATTTGCTGGCAGAAAAGGACCCCTTGTCCCATCCAGTCTGACTGAAAGTACTCTCCCCTCTGCCTAGTTTATCTTACTCCCTCTGTTCCCTGCTCTTCCACTTTTATCTAGCCCCATGTAGGTGTCCCAAGCTTCTTTGAATTTGTCCACTGAATCTACCCCCACAACCCATTTTGGCAGCCTGTTTCATGGATCCACAACCCTCTCAGTTAGTGGTAACACCACCATTGCCTCCCCACACACCCCCCCAGCATTGAGTTAGGCAGACAGGAAGGGAAAGAAAAAAAAGGGGGCAGCTGCAGCTGGGCTCAGGCAGTCGGGCCTACATCCTCCCCTTACAACTGGTTTGCACCCATCTAATGAGCCTTCCGTGGTTGTAGGGATAGTTGTCGTTGCAGGTTAAGATGCCCAGTCAACAGAAGAAGCTATCGGCAAAGTCAACAGCAGTCCTGGAGGAGTAACTCTGGCAGATGTACCGGTGCAGATGCATGGCATGGTTGAAGGCATGTCTGGAAGGTGTGGAAGGCCCATCAACATTAGCAGCAGCAACAGGGGTCAACATAAAGAAGAGACCAGCTAAGGAGACAATGCCCCTAGTTAAGGTACCCAAGACCCCACAAGCAGGTAAGGCAAGGTCTGAGGCTCAGCAATTGGCTGTGTAGGAGATTCAGACAGTGGTCATGCCAGCAATGGTGGGGTAGGTGGGGGCGCCATATTGGTCCCAATGGGCTCTGTACCAGTCTGTTGCAATGAACTCATCGTGGAGGCACTGGCAGGTGAAGTGCACGTCTCGGGACCGGTGCTAACCGCTCCAGTGCAGCCAGAGGCCCAGAGATGGTCCATTATGGACAAGGAGCTAGATAAGCTCATTGATCTGATGGTGGACCTGGCTGCTGGGGTCAAGAGCCAAGTGCCAGCGGGGTCAGTGCAGAGGGCAACAGCTATAGCTGCAAACAGCACCCTAGCAGGGGAGATGGCCCCAACACTGCCCCTTGCTCATATGCCAGCCTGGACAAGCCAAATAGGACACACCTGATAAAGAAAGTCAGGCAGCAGATCCAAAACCATGAGTACAGTATGTGGATACATTCTCCCTCTTGAATTGGCCAGTGGAGCTGGACAATAAAAAGGACAAATCAGAACAGTCTGTTAAGAAAAAAAGTTAAAGTGTCTCGCAGTTATGCAATGTGTATGCCACCACCATCTTGCAGATCAAGAAGGGTTAGGGCCTGGAGCTATTTAATTACATACACAGGAGCACACTGATGCATAGGCATAAAGGGGGATGGCTTGATTAGAGTATGATGAGGAGTTTTGGCAGTATAGGTAGGAAGATGACACCCTGGGGTGGGGGGTATAGATATACATCTCTTGGTGGACGTAATGCATTGGTGGGAGCATGCATCTGGACAGTGGTCTCCCCCTTAAGATGACCATGCAACAACAGCATGAGACAGGGAGTCCCCCCCAGGTATGCTATACTTAAAATCAAGGAAGCTGTAGAAGAGCCAGTTGCAGGGTTTGACATTCATGTTTTGCTTTTGGGCAGCAGCATCCCTTCATGCAGTGCGCATCTCCTCAACCACTGAAATGGAGCTTTTGGTTGAACTCAGAGAAGGTCCCAGAAGCCACAAGGAAACCAACCTGCCCACCCTGATAAGGGTGGACAGGATTAAGCCATGGTTGGACCAGTACCCAAACAGATCAGCCACCCACCTGTTAGAGTAGGGGTTCACAACGAGCTTTTGGATACCATACTCAGGCCTCTGGAAGGGGTACAAGGTGGAGAACTTGAAATCCATGCAGGATCGCCCTCGGGTGGTCTGGGAAAAGCTGAGAAAAGAGAGTGGGCTGGGGTGGGTGATCAGGCCTTTCTCCACTCCTCCATTGTCCAGTCTGAGAGTTTCCCTGATTGGGTTAGTCCTGAAGAAGGTGCCAGGAGAGTTCAGGATGATTAACCATCTATCCTACCTAGAAGGAGATTCAGTAAATGACCACACTGATTCACAATATATGTCATTTCAATATAAGTCCTTTGACAGAGCCATCAAGGTGATCCGTGTTACCGGACCAAGGGCTCAGATGGCCTAAACAGACATTGAGTCAGCTTTCTGGCTGTTATCTGTGCACCCAGATGATAGGGAGCTCTGGGCATGAAGTTTTCAGGGGAATATTATGTAGACAATTGCATGCCCATGGGGTGCATGGTAGTATGTGCTGTCTTCAAATGGTTTAGCTCCTTCTTCCACTGCGTCAGGGCACAAGCCTCTAAGAATTTGACTGTCATCCACTACCTCAATGACTTCCTGTTGGTGGGGCTTGCAGTGTCTCTGATCTGTGGGTTGACCCTAACTGGATTTGAGAACGTGTGCCAGGACATCAGAATGGTGTTAGCGCCGAGGAAGGAAGAACCTCCCAGTAAGGTGATAACTTTCTTGGGCATTGAGATTGAAACCATGGGTCAGCAGTGTTGCCTGACGGTGAATGAGCTGGACTCCTTGCGGGCACTGTTGGAGAAAGTGGGAAAGGCCAAGAAGGTTACACTGAAGGAAGTGCAGCAGTTGGTAGGGCACCTCAACTTTGCCTGCAGTATTATCCCCATTGAAAGGACCTTCTTGAGACATGTGGCAAAACTAGGTGGGGGCAGCAAGAAGCCACATCACAGGATCCAGGTTACACAAGGGTTCTGGGAGGACCTGCAGGTCTGATGGACCTTCATGACTCATTTCAATGGGGTGGCACTTTGGCAAGAGCCTGGGGATAGCCAGCCCCTGTAATTGCTTATGGACATGGCTGGAGGGCTAGGGTTCGGGGCATACTTCCAGGGGGAATGGTGTGCAGTGCAATGGCCACCAGAGAACACAGTGGCTGGCCTGCATGTGTGGATCACACTCCTGGAGTTCTTTCCAGTGGTGGTGGCATTGTGTGTTTGGGGCCCTAGGCTAAGAGACAGGAAGGTCTATTTCTGGTCTGATAATATGGGTGCTATGCACACCATCAATGGCTAACTCGAGCCAAAAAAGATCTGATGTGAATTTTTCTCTTGAAATATATGCTGCTGAACATTCACTTTAAGGCTGTCCATGTACCTGGCATTGATAATGAACTTGCCTATTCTTTATCTCCTTCACAGTGGCAGAGATTCAGGGAGCTGGTGCCAGCAGTGGAACAGCAGCCAAGGGTGGTTCCTCCTTAGAATTATTGTAAAGTCTGTATGTCTGACCTATTGTAAAGTTTGTATATCATGTGAAATTTGTTTTGTATAGGACCTCAATGTAAATGAGCCTGGGCTCAACTGAGTACATTCTAGTTCATATATTTATATGACTAAAACTTTTTACTTACTTACTTACTTTTCTGTGGGAGGTGGTGACCTCGAGACTTGGAGGTGGATAGATAATTCCATTGCACCATGGACAAGGGAGGCCTATCACCGTGGGGTGGAACACTACCTTGTTGCTCAGGCAGAGGCTGGATGACCCAATACCTGGCCTATTCTGGTAGATCAGCTGTTTGCATACATCTTGCAGGCTAAAAGGGACGGGTTGATGCCGGGGTGGTGGGACGCCATCTTTCTGGGCTATCGTGGTTTTCTCGGGTGATGGGGTTCACCAGCATCACTAGGGCCTTCAAGGTTTGGAAGGTCATAGTGAACTGGGGAAAGTCACAGGGCACCCAGCCAGATGAGCGGCATCCCATCTCACCAGCAATCTTAGCCTGAATTTGGGCAGCACTGCCCTTGGTGTGTTGGAGCACACATGAGGCTTAGCTGTTTGAGATGATGTACTTGGTGACATTCTGGGTATCGGAGCTAACACAGGCCACTCAAGTCAAGGGAGCCTTGGGCCTGCTGGCTGAGGATGTGGTATGAAGGAGGGGATTTTTATATGCTTAAGGAGAAGCAAGACTGATCAGAGGGGAAGGGGCCACTGTTACCCAGTGAAAGCCGCTCCTGGTTCCTCCTGTCAGGTCTTGGAGAGGGTAGAGACCTACATATCCACTTACTGCAGGGTGAGGGAGGCAGTCTTTCGGCACAAGGATGGCAAGCTGGTGACGGCTTATCAGTTGCAATATATCCTGAATAAGACCATCCAACAAGCTGGATTGGATGCTCAGGAATTTGGTACACATTCCTTTGCAAATGGAGCGGCAATG
Organism: Neoceratodus forsteri; assembly: GCA_016271365.2. NCBI lineage: Eukaryota > Metazoa > Chordata > Ceratodontiformes > Ceratodontidae > Neoceratodus > Neoceratodus forsteri. The sequence goes on along the minus strand of CM057452.1, from coordinate 296,737,449 downwards.
AATGCGAGGAGACTAGAATTGTCAGATGGAGAAATCCAGGTTTTGGGGTGCTGAAGGTCCCAGGAATTTTTGTGCTACATCTGTCCACATTTGCAGTAGTTTACTTTTGTCTTTTGCAGGTTCCTCGGATAGTACCAGGATCATGTGGATCTGTGGTCATTCCTTCATTTATTGGGCAGCAGTGAGAGTGGCCTGCGTGCCTGGGGAAGCAACCTGTCAATTCCACTGTGGACAGTGTGAATTTGGTGGCTGAGAATGAAGAGTATGAACTGGAGGAAGTTGCTGCCAAGCTTGCAGGAAGAGGCTTGCTCTCAGAGGAATCCAGACATCTTGTTGATCCACCCTGGGATGAAGACTTGGGGTCTTGTAAAGCGATGGACCTGCTGCTGCCAGTGAGGGAGGATTTGCATTCCACGAGACACTGGTGGCCCCATATGCTTCTCATTTGGTCACACCTGATTCAGATGAAGCACTGGCCACATGCTAGAGACATCAGTGCAATTAATGCTACATGCATTAATTTCAGTCATGAAATGAGAACCTTTATGACATCCATGGGAGGATCTGTGGTGAAACACAGAGAAATATATGCCTCCCACCAGGGCCTTTTCGGGGAGGGGAGGGCAATTGCAGGATAAAGGAATAGATATGATTCTGAATTTGTTTAAGCAGATCTTGGAGGAACAATTAGAGTGAGCGGCTTGAGGAATCAGACCATGTCTGTCCTGTGTCAGCTCAGGAGGATTGCAGACCGATGGTACAGGAGGAAGAATGGGGATGAGTCAAATTCTTCTGAGTGGCTCATTGCCACTGGTCGGCATGAGGCCAAGGGACCACAGGACCCGAACCCGGATGAGGGGGGTCATGGTCCACCCTCATCAGGTTATTCTGCAAGGACAGCACTGCCAGATGGGGGGGTGGCTGCAGGAGCCCTGGCCACATGACCTCCCCAGGATGTACATCAGCCATTCAGGTGCACAGCAGGGTTTCACATGGTGGAGGGCAGGAGTGTGGGAGGCCTAAATAGGCTGCATATCCTTCTGGCTGTTTACACTGCCCAAAAGGTATGTTCAAAACAATAAATGCATGGCTGCAGCCATTTCTTTCAAGACCAGTGTTCATGTGGTTATTTCAGGGAAGGGGTAGTGGAGGGCTACCAGAACAACAGAGAAGATGTCAAAGACTTGCAGCAACTGGCCATTTGTCTGGGGCCATCCCTCTCTAGACCTGTGAGATGGGATATAGTGCTTCCTCTTGGGGTGGGCAACAGGCCCTGGCAATGCCTTAGGAGGAGGTACCACCAAGGCTGCCCCCAGGGTGGTGGCATCTGGGGAAGTGAGAAGAAAGAGGGATTAAATAGATCTGGAGGCCAGCCACTCCCTCTCTTTCTTCTCCTTACTTCAGATTCCCACCCACCTGCCCTCATAAAAGCAGGGTAGGGTGGCCAGGGTAGCTAGCGCCCCATTTGACCCAGTAGGGGTGACTTCATTCAGGGTTGGGGAATGATTTTTCCAAGTTTTCCCGCCTAGTAAGGGTTTTTCTGGGGTTTTCACCTCCTCAAAATGGTTGCAAAACCTAGTAAAAAAAAAAAAAAAAAATAAATACATAATAATAATAATAAAGAGTTGATAAGAGTTTTAAGAAAAGAATGCATCAAACTGTTGCAGCCATGTGAGATGGCTCGGGAGGATTGCAGACCAATAGTACAGGGGGAAGAAGGTGGGATGAGTCAGATTCTTCTAATTCTCTTCCACCAGTCGGCATGAGGGAGTCTGCAGGATCCAGTCCCAGACTTGGGGGGGGGGGAGTTGCGGTCCACCCTCATCAGGTTATCCTGCAAGGACAGTGGCACCAGACGCGGGGGTGGCTGCAGGAGATTTAGTCACATGACCTCCCCAGGAGCTACATCAGTCATTCAGGCCCACACCATGGTTGGCCCAGGTGGAGGGCAGGGGTGTGGGAGGCCTAAAGAGGTTGCGTATACTCCCAGCTGCCCATGCTGCTCAAAAGGTGTGTTCAAAACTATAAATGCATGGCTACAGCCATTTCCTCCAAGACCTGTGTTAGTGTGGTTATTTCAGGGAAAGGGTAGTACAGGACTACAAAATAATGGGTTTGTGCTTCAGCTTTCTACATTGTATTGCTGTAATGGTTTTAATATTAAAATATACAGATATTCATACTCTATGTGTTTTGCATGTATATATTCTTTTTTATTTTGTTCTTTTGTAATGGTCAAAGACTGATCAAATAAATTGAACTGAACTGAACTGGAGTGACAGGGAAGGAAGATAGAGGGGGATACTTCAAAGAAGGACAAGGTGGCTGGAAAAAGAGAGGGAAGAGATAGAAATTTAGAAGGAGGCAAGAGGGACAGAAACTGAAGAGAAGGGGAAGGTGAACCAGACTCTAGCCGGCAGATATCAGATGCCAGCTGCAGGAAGTCAAACCTAAATGCACCCCCTTCCTCCAGATTTTCCTCCTGTATCAGCAGAATCAGTAGAAAAAAAATTATACCAGTTTTCCTGTTTTAATAACATGTCATTTTTAAGCCTACACACTGAAACAAACTTTCACAGTCAATCAAAGAGGGAATGTCTTGATTCTAACTGTATTTTCCTTGACAAGGAAGGAAATATAAATATCAGAAATACACAACCCGACTCTGTTGTAATGTAATGTAATCAAGACAAGTGGCTGTGCTTTGTAATCATGTCACAGCCCCTTGCCTACACTGATATCATCAAGAGAGAAGCTTTAACAATGTAAACATGTCACAACAATTTCCCAGCACTCTCCCACTGTGATAGCAGCATGAGGCAGGTTACAGAGAGAGACTGTTCCATTCTATCTTGCAGGGCTTCTGTTTAAAAAAACATACAGTATACAGTGGTAAGAAATCTTCATTTGATAAAGATATACAGGTATGTAACAGGGAGCCCCCAGTTATGTGTTTAAACCCCTATCATAAATATGAATATGTGCAACCCCCCTCTTTTTCCTTTTACTCTTTCCTTTCCTCTTATTTTTTCTGCCTTTTCTTTAAATTCTTGTCAGGGTGGCAAACCTGGCAATCATCAAAAACTCTTTGCTGTCCTTTATTCTCTTTACCCCCTCTTTATGCACACAGAGTGATGCTCCCGATTGCAGAGATAGAAAATAGCGCAAGTTGCACTTTATTGTTAATGTCTGGTGCTCCTTGGTTTAGGAAGAAGTGTAGCACCCATTTATGGGGTGCCAAGCTCTGGAACCGCTGCTGCTGAGTACAGCTCCTTTGACTTATGCTGGTCCGGTGCAAGGGACAGTGCTGGTCACCGAGTGCGACCGAGCAATTCTTTTTTTTGGAGTGGGTTGCTCCATGTTGGTGTAGCTGCATATAGTGGCTGAATGTACGCTCCTTGTTCACAGCAAGTAAAAGAATGATTGCTTCAGAGCAAAGGCATGCTCCGAAGAAAAAGCCTACTGCCGCGCTAGCGGCAAGATCAAAGTTGCTTGAATACTTGACTGCCAGCTAGTGAGACACTATGGGCAAGGGTAACTGTAAGCCCTGTAGTGTCTAGACTAAAGTGTACCTTGTACAGAAGCAGCCCCAGAGATGTTGTGCTTGAGGGCTGCATATGAAATAGAATAATGGAGTCTGTGATGTCACTGCCTATGGAAACTCCCCAATTATATAATGTCGTGGCCTAGGGAAACTCCCCAATTATGTAATATCATGGCCTATGGAAACTCCCCAATTATATAATGTCATGGCCTATGGAAACTTACTAATTATGTGATGTAATCACAAGGAGCTATAAAAAGGGCTCACCACTTGGGGAATGTTAGATAGTCGAGTCACTCTAGTGCTGACAATGCCTATCGTAAGACGTACAGTTGCTGTGTGTGTGTGTGTGTGTGTGTGTGTGTGTGTGGATTTCACACAGGTTACTTGAGAAAAGTATTCATTGTACTATCTGGGCTGAAGCAAAGCCACATACTCTGCTGAAGGAAACAGAGGTCTGAATCTCTTTGGGCAGAACTAATTTAACTTTTTTTATTAATTCTGTAAATATTCATATTTTTCTGAAAATAAATTGTTGAACGCATTTGTGAGTTTTTTATGCTCTTGATCTCTGCTTTGTTGTGTCAGTTATTATCCCACACAGTCACATTGGTGTCAGAAGTGGGATAGCTTGTCTAGACTGCCTGGGAGATGCTGCCAGGAGGATATAGTCCAGTACCCGACACATGCACAGGGTAAAAAGTGCAAAGCTGCCTAAAGTCCAGTGGACTTGGGCAATGGCTGAAAAGCTCATGTTGAAGACAGTGCCGAGGTTGGACCCTGGTGCCTGGCTGAAGATTGTGAAGAAAGAGTGGGAGGGTGCCACAGACGAGGAACCATTGGAATAATAGGACTGGAAGTAGATGGAGGAGAGTGCACCAGAAGACCCCAGTGACCTGCTGCTCTGGCTCTGTCTAAAACAGGTTGAGATAGGGCGTGAGTGAGCAGAGGACTGATGACAGCAAGACGTGGACAGAAGACTATAAGAAGAGGAAAGGAAGAGACAGGATGAGAGATGGCGCGATGCCTTGCAAGCCATCCATGCCCTGACCCCTGAGCAACCTGACCGAAATGTTCCCCGTGACATAAAGTTAACAAAATTGACAGAGGCTGATGATGTAGAAGCCTACTTAACTACATTTGAGCATATAGCCCAGATGTGCTTGGCTCCAAGACCAGTGGGTCATCAGACTTATCCCTCACTTATCCAGATGGGCCCAACTGATATATAGAAGACAAAGAACCTCTGTGCGCAAACACTGAGGCAAGGGTTACCCCAAAGGGCATTTGACTGGGAAGCCAAGTTTCAAGAAAATACAAAATCACACATGCCCTCACAATGCAAAGCATCATGGATTGCATATGCAAATCACCACAGAATGTTATGCTGGTTCAACTTTAAGCAGAATTGCATGCTGCCGAAAGGCCTCTCACACAATTTGCAAAGGGTGCTAACAGATGACTATAGTCAGCTTACTGCTCCTGACTCTAATGATTACAATCAGATCAAGGAGGAAATCCTTCATTGGTATGATATCAATACCAAGACCTATAGGCAATGATTCTGGTCCCAAAAGATAATGGGCCAAGATACCCCTCGAGAAACTTTTGCCTCGTTAAAAAGTTTCTGTCTGAAATGGTTACAACTGACGGTCAAAACCCTCGATCAGATACTGGAATTGATAATTATAGAGCAATTTATCCAAGTATTGCCCCAAGATGTCCAGGTGTGGACGCAGGAGCACAAACCAGACACAGCAGAGAAGACCATCACTCTGGCGGAGGATTACCTGGTGGCCAGACATCAAAGTCCAGAAGATACCAAGGCTCATCACCCCAACCTACGACACCGGTAAGACCTTTTGAAACTACTTATTCCAGACAGTTAAATTTGGGGAGAAATAACTGGTGAGGGGACTGAAGGTCAAGGCCCTATTCCGCAGACATGATTTGTCATAGCTGTTTGGGAAAAGGACACATAGCCCGTAATTGCTCCAGTAGAAGAAACAAAGTTGCCCACATTGCAATGGCTAATTGAAGATATGTTATCAGAGTGAGGATTGGCCAGGATGAAATAGTGGGATTGCTGGACTCAGGAAGCAAACAAACCTTGGTGAGGGCAGACATTTTAAAGAACTACTGCAGTAAAGGGATGGAGGCAAAGGTAACCTGCTTCCATGGGGATGTCCACCAGCACCATACCGCCACGATGGAAATGACGGTAGAGCAGGATAAACAACTCATCTCTGTTGGTTTAGTACCTAGACTGCCAGTTTCCATTATTATCAGCCAGGATTTCCCTAACTTTGACTGGTTGATAACAAATCAACAGACCTGTGACCAGCTTGTGGCAATAACCACTTGGGCCCAACCTAGACAAGAAAAGGCACAGAACATTTTTCCATTTAATGAGGAGGTATATAAGGTACGAGGGTAAACAAGGAAATCAAGAAAGGAGAAGAAGGCCAAAAAAAAGAAAATGGAGGGATACCCATCAGGAAGGAGCATCTGATGTTGGGACTGATTTAGCTGGGACTAATATAAAAATGGAGCAAAAGTTGAATGAGACTTTGAATCCCTTTTTCTTACAGGTGGGTCAGTGGGTTGCAGAAGGGCAGCTACAGTATGTCATAACAAAGGATATTTTATATTGAATGTGTACTTACTGCTACAGGGGAATGTATAAGACAGATGATGGTACCCCAGAAATATAGGGATAGACTGATGTACGTAGCCCTGTGGCTGGCCATGAACGACGAGATAGGATATTAGGCAGATTGACAAATCAGTTCTTCTGGTCTGGTATACATGATAATGTAGCTAAGTATTGCCGCACATGTCCTAAGTGCCAATTGATAGCAGAGGTGGAAAAAGGGATAAGGTGCCCCTACAGCCAGTACCTACAGTAATGTCACCATTTGAGAGAATAGCTATGGATGTGGTAAGCCCCCTAACAAAAAGTTCAAAAGGTAACTAGAGTATTTTGGTGATTTGTGGTTATGCGACCTGGTATCCTGAGGTGATACCCCTTCAGACTGTGACAGCACCTCGGATTGCCGAGGAACTGGCTAAAATGTTTAGTCGATTGGGTATCCCTCAGGTCATTCTCATAGACAGAGGTACCAACTTTACCTCAGTACTCCTCAAGGAGTTGAACAGATTATTAGGAGTAACTGCAGTGAAAATATCTCCCTACCACCCCAAGACTGATGGTTTGGTGCAGTGTTTTAATAAGACTCTTAAAACATATGCTCCAGAAGTATGTACAAGAAGAAGGGAGGGATTGGGACAAATATCTACCCTATCTCTTGTTCATGTACTGGGAGGTGCCCCCAAACCACTACGGGGTTGTCACCCTATACTCTCTTATATGGAAGAAACCCCAGAGATCCTTTAGATGTGGTGTGGGAACATTGGGAAGAAGGGAAGGATGTCTTCCATACAAATATTCTAGACTATATGACCAATCTTAGGGAGAAATTGATGAAGTTTGTTACTCTAGCATGCCAGAATGTTGTCCATAGACAGGCAGAACAGAAGGAATGGTATGATGAAGGACTGAAAAGTAAAGTGTACCATCCAAGGGATAAAGTACTGTAATTGTTGCCATCTACCAAAAACAAGTTATTAATGAAATTGCATTTCCATTTGTAGTTAATAGGCAAATTGGGAAGGTAAATTTTGAAATTAAAATGCCAGGTAAAATGTCCCAAAAGAAAACTTACCATGCCAACCTGTTGAGGAAATGGTTTGATAGGCAATGCCCAGTACCCAGTTATTTTATATACCCTGAGCAAGAGAACACTGAACTTGAAGTAGTGTATCTAAGATTGGATAAAGGCACAGAAGTGGTGGGGGTTCAAATCAATCCCAGGCTGGATGCAGACCACAGACAGAAGATTGAACAACTACTGGGATATTATGGGAAGACCTTTACTAACACCCCAGGGAGAGCAAAAGGAGTGGTGCACATCATAAAAGTGGTACAAACGAGACCCACACACTAGAAACCCTACCAGCCGCCTAAAATACTCAGACAGAAAGTTATTGACAAAGTGAGAAAAATGGAGCACCTAGGAGTTACAGTACAATCACAAAGTGCTTGGTCCTTACCGTTGGTAGTAGTGCCCAAAAAGGAGGGAGGTATCTGGCTTTGCTTGGATTTCAGGAAGATTAACGCTGTCTCCAACTTTGATGGGTACCCCATGCCCTGTGTAGATGACTTACTAGACAAAATAGAGAATGCCAAATACATAAGCACCCTTGACTTAATGAAAGGCTACTGGTAGATCCTTCTCTCTTTACATGCACAGGAATTGACTGGCTTCAGTACACCAATAGGCCTTTCCAGTTCACAACCATGCCTTTTGGACTGCATGGTGCCCCCACAACATTCCAACACTAAATGGATCAAGTATTGCATGCCCATACACAGTACAGTGCCGCCTACTTAGATGATGTTATCTTCATCCCTGACTGGCAGGTGCACCTAGTACATCTTAGTATAGTCATTCAGTCCATTTAAGACTCCAGACTGACCATAAATTCTACCAAATGCACCATTACCAGGACTGAGACTAAATACTTAGGGTTCATCATTGGGGAAGGTACAGTCAAACCAGACATCAGCAAAATCAAGGCAGTAGATAACAGCCCCATCCCCTGACAAAGAAACATGTACATTCCTTTTTGGGACTGGCTAGTTATTACCGCTGATTAATATCTGATTTTGCCACCATTGCAACCACACTTACAGATCTGACCAAAAACAAAAGTCCCAATAAGGTGCTATGGACCAAGGAATGTAATGAGACTTTTCAGAACATTAAAGTGACCCTATGTTCATCCTGTCTTGATCTGTCCTGATTTTTCTCTCCCATTTGAAGTGCACACCGATGCCTCTGATATTGGCATCGGTGCAGTCCTTTCTCAGACAAGGAAAGGTGAGGAGCACCCAGTTATGTACATCAACTGCAAACATCATGAGAGAGAGAGGAAGTATTCCACAGTGGAGAAGGAATGCTTAGCATTAAAATGGGAGATAGAGACCTTGAAATATTATCTGTTGGGTGCAGAGTTTAAGGTCCTCACTGATCATAACACTCTGTGCTGGCTCCAATAGATGAAAGACAACAATGGCCAGAAAATGCAGTGTTTTTTTGCTAGGAAGGCTTCTGCTGCAGGGCAGCTTCGACCTTGCCCTTTGCTGCATGGTGGATTCCACCATCTGCACTGGCCAGGAATCTCCCCTTGCAGCCCTCCTCAAGGCTGAGCTTTACACCGCAGTCTCTGCTCAAACAGCATTCCACCTCTGAATATTCCCAGGGTATCCACCAATATGGGCAGTAGAGCCTTGTCAGTGGCAGCCCCTATGCTGTGGAATAAACTGCCTGCCAAGCTCCTCTCCATTGACACCACTTCCAGTTCAAATCTTGCCTCAAAGACTGGCTCCTGGTGACTTTCTGCTGCCACTGCTTTCCTGGGTAGTTCTTCATTTCCCACCTGCCCTTAACACATAAGTTTCGTGCCTATACATCTCCCTTTGCAAATCCTCCAATTCCCCTTCCTCTCCCACCTCTTTCTCGCCCCTCTCCTTCCCTCTACTAGCCCCGCTTTATCCTTTTCGTGCTACTCCTGAGTAACATTGATTATCTCCTACGCAACTTGCTGTATATCGATTTCATGTATATGTATTTCTCTTTATGTATATGCACATCTGATTTATGTACTATGTAACCCTGCATCATGTGGATTTGTGTATTTTTGCTACCTTGTAATTTGTGTACTATTGTAACCTTTTATTATTTATCAGACTGTCTACTCTTCTATGCATTGCTGTTTATGTGTAACTCTGTGCCACTTTCTGTGGCCTGGGTCGTGCCTGAAAATGGTCCCTGGGATCAGTGCACCTACCCAGTTACCAAAGTCATAAATAATAAATAACTAAATATTTGGCTTTACAGCCTTACCGCTTTACCATTCAGCATACAGCAGTGCTGAAACACCAGAATGCTGACTTCTAGTCTTGATATGAGGCCCATGCTGATGAAACTTGAGGAAATGTGTTGATATGATGTGTTTTTCTTTCTGTGAAAATGTTGACATGTTTTGCATATGACATATGAGATGGGGTGTGTATTAAACCCTTGATATTATTCCTCAGGGAATAGATTGGTATCAGAGATATGTTTAGGTATGTCTGATTATAGATACCGATTGTTTGTATAAGGGTCCCTGAGGCGGAGCTTCTGAGAGTGGGTGGGCAGAAGCACCAACCATCCTAGGGTTCAGAGAGTGTGTCTGACAACAGTATTACTGTTGCCTCTTGGTGAGGGGTGTGTGTAACAGGGAGCCTCCTGTTATGTGTTTAAACCCCTGTCATAAATATGAATATGTGCAATCCTCTGCCCCCCCCCTTTTTCCTTTTACTCTTTCCTTTCCTCTTATATTTTTCTGTCTTTTCTTTAAATTCTTGTCAGGGTGACCAACTTGGCAGACATCAAAAACTCTTTGCTGTTCCTTATTCTCTTTACCCCCTTCTTTATGCACACAGCGTGATGCTCCCAATTGCAGAGATAGGAAATAGCACAAGTTGTGCTTTATTGTTAATGTCTGGTGCCCCTTGCTTTAAGAAGAAGTGTGCCTGTTTTTGGGGTGCTGAGCTCTGGCAATGCTACTGCTGAGTGCAGCTCCTTTGACTTATGTGGATCCTGTGTGAGGGACAGTGTTGGTCGCCGAGTGCGACCAAACAATTTTTTTTTTTTAGAGCAGGTTGCTCCGTTTTTGGTGTAGCTGCATATAGCGGCTGAATGTACGCTCCTTGTTCAGAGCAAGTAAAAGAATGATTGCTTTGGAGCAAAGGCATGCTCCAAAGAAAAAGCCGACTGTCGCTCTAGCAGCAAGATCAAAGTCCCTTGAATATTTGACTGCCAGCTAGTGAGACACTACAAGCAATGGTAACTGTAAGCCCCGTAGTGTCTAGACTAAAGTGTACCCTATACAGAAGCAGCCCCAGAGATGTTGTGATTGAGGGCAACATATGAAATAGAATAATGAAGCCTGTGATGTCATAGCCTATGGAAACTCCCCAATTATGTAATGTCATGGCCTATGGAAACTCCCCAATTATATAATGTCATGCCTAGGGAAACTCCCCAATTATGTGATGTCACGGCCAATGGAAACTCCCCACTTATGTGATATAATCACAAGGAGCTATAAAAAGTGCTGACCACTAGGGAGAATTTTAGTTGTCAGTCTAGCACTTACAGTGAGTAGGGTAAGACCTAGGGGTGTGTGTGTGTGTGTGTGTGTGTGTGTGTTATATATCACACAGATTACTTGAGAAAAGTATTCATTGGACTATCTGGGCTGAAGCAAAGCTGCCTACTCTGCCGAAGGTCTGAATCTCTTTGTATAGAACTGATTATTTGACTTTTATTTTATTTCTGTCAATATTTGTATTTTTCTGAAAATAAATTGATGAATGCCTTTGTGCATTTTTTATGCACTTGATCCCTGCTTTGTTGTGTCAGTTATTATCCCACATGTTCACAAGGTCGCTATATTTCAAAAAATCTGTGCTGTACAAACATGCCAAAATCTAACTGGACCCGCGCTGCAGCAACATTCAACTATACAGTCATATAGCCATCTGACCATAAGTTTAAACACGGGTTGGTCTATATGAACTACTGTAACCTCATCATCTGCACATCCTCAATCAAGGACGCACATTTAAACAGTGGCAGAGGCAGCAGGGCTCTCATATGGCTAGAGGTGGACAGGACTTTAATAATTTATATTTCAACTGGCATCACAGTCCCAGCTGGGAGTAAGTGAAAGGCACCCACGCTAAATGTTTGCATTACAGAAGAGCTGTATTCAGTGTAGACTAGCAGTAGCTTTTAGCAAGTGGCAAGTAGAAATTACCTTTTTATTAATGACAGAAAACTGCAGTTATAGAGATCTGTCTCCAAATGTACCAAAATCAGAGTATTGAGCGTAAAATGTAATGAACAGCCTGTAATAAAGGCAATCCTAGGTACTTAGAAACACTTCAAAATTGTATCTTACTGGGTCTGTAATACACACCAATTCAATGTTTCAACACCGTAATGAGATCTGTAATGGTGGTGTTAGGGGTGCATGTGACCCTTTTCTAATTGTTGATTTCCTTGCCTTAATGATTGCCTGTGATTTAAATGACTCTCCATTGCCCTGAGTCTCCTGCACCATTACTCTTGTTCCTTCTTTACAAACACCATTGATTTTTACTGATGAATTGTATTATTCAGTTTGAGCTGAAGCCTGCTACCTCTACTCAGTCATCTCCGAAATTGCTCTTTCACAGAGAATGCCCTTGATTTCATTTTTTATACTTCAGCATCCCTTTAGGTTGAGGCGAGAAGGCATGATGGTTTCTTTGTGCCAAGGTTAGTAGTGACAAGTACACTTTTGACAAGTAACAGCATGAGCTGCAACAATGGGGGGAGGGGGGCTCATACACTTCTCTGCCAAGGCACCTGCAATGATGGACAGGAATAACAGGTTCTTAGAAAAAGGAACCTCTCAGAACCGGACCAGTTCTCAAGTTCAAAGCCAAAAATAATATCCCCTAAAATAAATTCTAAATACAAATGAGTAATTAGCAGGTAATGAAGTGAGGAATGACACATGACAGGGTGTGTGGTTGTAAGGCAGTAATGCATACCTCCAAAGGTTGTACACTGAGTGCTGTGACCACTCGAAAAATGCATTATTCCCTTATGATTGCACACCCTGGAGTGTATCATCGTACTTATAAAATGGACTTTTATTGGTTAAAAAAATTAGTTCAGTTCAGAAAAATAATCAACAGTCATGTGACATGTTTCGACCAATGAGGTTACAGGATTTGTATGGCTTATTTTAAAACATGAAAATAATTTTCAAATTATTCAAATTGTTATATCCAAAAAAGGTTCCAAAACTAGAATCTTTTCAAATCTTTTTGGTTTCTAATTGGAACACATTCTGATTAGAATCAGGAATGCTTCACACATTGCTATCTAACACTCATCACTGAAAAATAATCCCAGGCTAGTACAGTGGCACAATAGTGACACTTTTCATTGTCACGTTGAGGACCATGCTTCACGTGCAGACCCAAGAATCTCACTCTGAGGCTGGTTGGAAGGTGGGCAAACCGCTGAGTGGAGGCTTGTGGATGGAAGGGATGGGATACTCAGCATTCGCAGACTTCTTGTAAACTGACCAATGAAGAAAATTGTTGTTTTCTGTGTAGGAAGCCCCTCTCCTGCTCTCCCAACTGGCAGGAAGAGTGCAGCTGTGGTGGCCTTAATTGTCGGGGTCAGGAATGGGGAGAAAGATGGGAACAAGGGGATAATAATAGTAATGACAATCATAAAATGACTGCTGTCCTACTTCAGAATAAGGAGAACATTTATGGGACCTCACCAACATAATAAACCAGTTAGAGAGGACTATTTATGCCTAAAGTGTAACTGCTGCAAATCATTGTATATGTTTATATCTGACTCATCTACCAACTGAATTCTGCTATATAAATATATATATATATATTAGAGGCAAAAACTCCGTTTAATGCATTAGTTAGGGTTGTTCCACAGTGACAAAAGTGAGGAAATTCGCTGTTAGGGTTCAAAAACCCTTGGACACCCCACCCACCCCAACCGGCATTGGGGTGCGCATTGGGATCGTCAGCCTAACTCTCACCCCATGACATGTGTAAAGCAGCAGAAGTATAGGAGAATGGGGTGAGAGTTAGGACCAGTATCCCAATGCGCACCCAATGCCGGTTGGGGGGGTGGCGGGTGTCAAGGGGTTTTGAACCCTAACAGCTAATTTCCTCACTTTTGTCGCTGTGGAACAACCCTAACTAATGCATTAAATGGAGTTTTTGCCTCTAATTCCTTCTTTTTGAGAATGATAACGAGAAATAGTGAATGTAATGCAGCGGCGGGGGGCCCCGCACTCCCGCCACATGATGTGTTGTGGCATACTAACAGGGACAGCAACGCAAACTGAAATGCTAACAGTGGTGCACATGGTAACACAAGCACGAATGAGAACAGAAAGGGTAACGCACATGGTGGCGTAGACGGGAATGGTCTGCAACGTGATGTGTTGTCACATAGTAACATGGTGCCTGCAAACAGAAATGTCAATGGGCATGGTGATGTAAAGTGAAACAGTAAGATAAACAGTACTGTAGACAGAAATGGCAAAAAATAACAGAAAGCAAGCGCAAATGAAAATGCAAAGGATAACGACATGGTGGCGCAGGACGTCAATGGTAAGTGAAACGGTACAGATCCACAAGCCGAAAGGGCAACAGTAACAGTAATGTAAGCGCACAGGCTGGTTTTCCCAAAACCTGCATTGAGAAAGACAGTGAGTACAAATAATGTATGCAAAATAATGAGTATCACGAGAAAATGAGATCTTGGAATACTAAATACATTATATCTCAGGAACCGATCTACATAGAAAAAAATTTAAAAGTCATATTATTTACAACTGTCCTGGCTAATTTGAATCTTAGCCCCATGTATAGTGAAAAATTTTCAATGAAAGTCCGTATCTCGCACCGTTTCCGAGATACGGGCCCTGAAAGGCGCGGCGAACGCCGTAATGTTATCCTATGGGAAAAAAAGAAAAGTTCGGAACGCCATAACTTTGCCTCCCTGTAATGTTTTTTCACCAAACTACTGAAAGGCACATCTGTGGGCTGTTGGCTGTCTTCCCTCCAAATTTCAGGAAAAAAGACCAAACCGTTATTTTGCAGCAGGGCTCCAAATGATTTCTGTTAAGTGTCGGGCGCCATAATGTTATCCTATGGGAAAAAATGTCAATTTTGGAGTGACGTAACTTTTCTGCCAGGTGATATTTTTTCACCAAACTACTGAAAGGCACATCTGTGTACTGTTGGCTGTCTTCCCTTCAAATTTCAGGAAAAAAGACCAAACCGTTATTTTGCAGCAGGGTGCCAAAGGATTTCTGTAATGCTTCAGGCGCCGTAATGTTATCCTATGGGAAAAACTGTCAACTTTGGAGTCCCATAACTTTGCCACCGTGTAATATTTTTTCAATACAACACTGAAAGGCACATCTGTGAGATGTCGGCTGCGTTCCCTCCAAATTTCAGCCCAAAACTCCCAACGGTTATTTTGCAGTGCAGTGCCAAAGAATTGCTGTCATTTTCCCACAGACTAGAAAATTACTGTAGCACTTATGGAAGTCAGAAAATTTCATGACACTTTCATGAGCACGAAAGTAATTTGCAAAAGTACTTTTTCCAGAAATTTGAAAACATATTTCTGGGTGTTTTACCACAAAATAAAGACATGGCAAGCATCCTCAGGGCCCGACTAGGTGAATACAAAAAATTAGGTTGCTAGAGGGTCCCAAATTTAAATGCCAACCATTTTTCTGATCACCAACTGAAAACAAAATGGCCAATTTGTGAAAGTAACAGGCCCATTTGCGAAAGTAAAAATGCATTTGCGAAAGTGTTGAACTTTTTGTTAACTTTTCCCGTTGACTTATAATGGGAAACTGTTTTTTAAATAACTTTTGAACCGTTTAATATTTTTTCATGAAATCTTCGAGAGGCACATCGGGGACCCCGGCTGCACGTTCCCTGAAGATTTTTGGCCAGTCACGCAAACTGTACGACCTGTAGGCGCGACCACAGAATTCCAGAAAAGCGTAAATGAGCACACAGATCACACTTAATAACTCCGCAGCTGTATATCCGACCAGTACGAAACTTGGCAGATCCCAAGGCCTATGATTCTTGATCATAAATTCCAAATTTCAGGCAAATCCATCAAACAGTTGCAAAGTTATTAAGGTGCAAAGTTTTGGGGTTTAACATAGAAGTGTCTCCTCAACTCTAACTATGGTAGCACTACCGTGCTACCATAATATATATATATATTATTTGCTATCTTATCATTGCAAATTGTTGTTTAAGTTTTACAGTACTCCACCTCCCCTTCCCCAGGACACATCTGGAAATGAGGTGCTATCCACTCAGTATGTCTTTCTGGGTGAAACTTTTGAAATTAAATAAATAAATAGTATATAGAATAATGCATACAGTGGTGTGTGTGTGTGTGTGTGTGTGTGTGTGTGTGTGTGTGTGTGTGTGTGTGTGAGAGAGAGAGAGAGAGACCTTTGTATCCCCCTTAGGTGTGTAATGCCACATAAACCCAGAGAGAAAAATTCAAGGGGTCTATGCAAGCCTCACGCACTGGTAGTGTTGTAGTGTGTGTAAAATTCAAGTTAACGCTCACCTCATGTCTTATTTTATATAATTTCTGACACTTAAATCTGCAATGCAGGTGATGTTACCCCAGAGGTCAACCTTAACTTTTTTTTGCTCTAGCCAGCCAGGCTAGTGAACCAGAGATTGCACTAGCCCGCAGAAGTCTGCACTAGCCCACAGTCAGTATGGTTCACAGTGATTTGTTAAACAAAAGGCAAATAAAATTGAAATGTATCAAGCATGTGTCTGAATTTGAAACCTAAATTACAAATGAACTTTGTTTGTAAATAACACTAAGTGAAGTTAATATCTTAATGTCATTGTCTTAAAGTTCTTAATATTAAAGTAAAATGATCCTTAAATGTTGTTGGATTGTGTGGTGTCAGGGGAGTGTGGCTCACACTCAAGCACACTTTTATCACTATTACAATCACTCTCAGCTCAGACAGACCACAGGGACAAGGTTGAATAGAACAGCGGAGGTCGGAATGCTGGTTTAACCTCCATATTTTCCTGGGCTGTAGCCTGTTAGTCTCTTGTTTGATTAGCGCTGCAGTCTCTCACTGTTCCGACTGCACCCTGGTGTGAATGCTGGTGAAACTAGCAATGTTGTCTTACTTGGTGGGGGCGGGCTTGGGGGTCTGTCTTTGTACCTTTACTGCCTGTGGAGCTAGAGACCAGCTGTTACAGTTAGGATGAAGGAGCCCGTTTTCTCACTGGCGCATATTTGCTGCAGCTGCTGCTTTAGAGTATTGGAAGCAACTTCTCAGAATGATGGTGACCACAGGGTGACAGAATTGGGACAAGGCATCTTACTGTTCTGACTGCGCTGTATCCTGACTCCTGAATGCTGTGGGGTGTTGACTGTTCAGTTTGGGGGGGGCTCCGGTTGCATTTTTCCTTTGGAGGAGCCCATTTTCTCTCTCACACATATTATCTGCTGCCACTGCTGCTTCACAGCTTCTCAGATGGTGACCACAGCACAAGGTGACAGGGACAAGGCTAAAACAAATGGAACAGCGGAGTTGAGGTTGGAGTGCATTACTAGCTAAGCTAACTTTATTTCAGCTTCAGCAGTCTGTCTTGATTTATTTCTGACCCAATGTTATGGTGCAAATGCTGCCCTACCACTAGTCTTGACTTAAATACTGAGCTGCTTGTCTTTAATCATGTACAGTTTGCAGTCTCACTTTTCCAGCTGCACTGTGTCCTGAATGCTGCTGCTGGGGTGTTGTTCAGTTTGTCTTGGGTGGTGCTCCTTTGTGGGCTCAGTCAGTTGTTCAATCCCATTTTGTTTTTTTTGCTTTACTTCTTTGCAGTCTCTCTGCTCTGATTGCGCTTCATGCTGGTAGTTTTTTCCTTGCAACTGCATGAGCGCCACACAGCACAACAGGCAGAGAATGGAACTGCAGCTTTTCATCAGAGGACCTGCACTAGCCCGTGGCAATCTGCACTAGTACCCGGGCTAGTAAATGAATGTTGAGATCGACCCCTGTGCTACCCCCCCATTCAAGTCACATAGCTACAAACTGTTTTCTCACTCCTATAGTGCTGGTAGCCACTTTATATTTGTTCCCTCCCTGTCTCTGCCTACCTGTGCCTCTTTTCATGTCTGTGATTTGGCTGCAGCTTCAGTAGCTGTCATTTTTGTCTGCCTACCCAGAGCTTCCTCTCTGAGTCCAGCCCACTTTCCTCTTCATGGTATCTTCTTTCCTGCTGCTGCCATATTGTTCACTGCATCTCGTTCATCTCCCACTTTACTTCCAGTCCTGCTGGGGTCATCATGTCAAAACTCTCCCATTGATGGCTCCTCTAGATGCTGCATTTTGTTGGGAAGCAATAGTCTGTGAGGAGGAAGGGAGAACGAACTGTTGTCTCGAGACTGCAGAACACACTGACTTTGCACGTGAGTCCTGTTACAACCAGCTGATTGTAATAGGAAATAACAACTGGCTTATTCTATAGGAAAAGGTCTTGGCCAGTTACTACATCACAGTTACATTTTATGCAGGGATTCTGTGTTCAGATGGCTTTTTTCCATCTACTGTGCATGCCATTTTCCAATTTTAGGTGGGGAAAATGTTCTGCATAAAAGTGTAGATTAGTCTGAGTTCTGGGGATTCAAACAACTCTATCAGAATGGCACACATGCTGGGAAGAATCTGTGTTTATAAAATGCACGTAAAATTGTTCCTCTCTAGCTAGATCTAGCAAGACTTCAGGAGAGGAATAGAAATCAGCTGCAGGAGGTTTATTTATTAGATGATGATTCAATCAAGTTGTTGAATATTAATAGTCTTCTGAAAGGGTCACAAAGGAATTGAGCATACTCATATATTTTGCTATCATGCTGGGTGGATACATTTGCAAACATGTTGGGCCCCATATTAAAAAGGTTTACATGACTGTTAATGAGTTGGTGCCCTTGCTAACCTGGGTTTGCGCCAGCACTCAAGGTGTTGCCATTTACATAGGCTCCCAGAGTGCTGCTTAAACCCAGCAGAGCGACTGTGCTAACCATAATGCTGTGTCTATGGAAATGAGGGAGTCCCTCATGCATTATGATTCAGAAGTGTATTAAAAGGTTTTCAGTGGTGTTAAACTGCGCCCAGTGTGGAGTTGTTTACAGCAGTCAAAAAATGTGTCTTATTACGGTGCTAAGGCTGCCCTACCAGCCCTTAAAGGCAGGGTGGCTGTACTGCAACTGCATGCCCCTGTGTTTAGTGGACCCCTTCCCTGATCATCCCCTTATTTATAAGAATATCAGATCCCTTGTATCTAGTGGACCCCCTTCCCCTGATCACTCCAGTTTCCCATGCAGATGCAAATTCCCTGGTAGGTTAGAACACCCCCACTGAGTGCCAACAACCCCCCTAAGTGCAAGTGACACTGCCTACCTGCTGATTACACCCTCCCCACAACCCCCTCACCCAGGTAAACACTCCATATGATAGTAGCAGAAGGTGGCCAGCAAAGCCCTCTGCTCACCTCCTCATCCAGCTGCTGTCTGACACTCACAGTGTGCAATCGTGAGTATAGTCGTGCCAAGTGTAGAGTGACGTGGAGGGGGTGCAGGCTGGAATCCTCAGGGAGTGGGTAGGTGGAGGGTGGCACTTACTCTGGGGGGCTCATTGGTGCTCGGTGGGGAGGGGGTGGCACTAGCTCCCCGGGGAGTTTTTATCTACATAGAACCTTGGGCAATCGGTGGGAGGCTGTCCACTATACAACAGTGATAGGATATTATTACCAATACAGGGGTGATCAGGGAAAAGGGTTTCAATAGACACTAGGGATATGATATTATTATCAATACAACAGCAACTGGGGGGAGAGAGGCCACTAGACACGGGGTATAAGATATTATTATCAATGCAGGGGCAATTGGAGGGGGTGTCCACTAGATGCCAAGGAATGGAAGTTTACAGCATGGGCACAAAGGGGCTCCCATATGTAAATGAGCCCATATTGGGCATGCAGATGGCTCATGGTGCCTTACATGCCCAATAAGCTCATTTGCATGCTTGGGCTGAATATGGCCCACTGGAGCTGTGAAGCTATACTGTTTTGGGCAGTGTTATCACCTGTGTATCGTATGCAGCCTTTGGCCATGTCAGTGCCACACATAACTACTTAATGCTGCACCCACATGGCACACTATTTAGTTAGTTAGCATGCTCCATCAGCGTGCACTAACTGGCTGAATGTTGCTCAGAGCTGGCCTTGAGCTATTTTTGATACAGTGCAACAGGCTGTGCTGCACTTGCGGTGGCTCTAAAGATGAGGGCCTTTATTTTTATTTTATTTTTTATTAGTTTTACCAGGTAAGTGGATTGGAACAAATTCATTCTCAGCCACCACTCATGGTCATAATGCAAAACATAATACAATTACAAAAAGTTTGATAAATATGGGTCTCAGTTAAAACTTACAAATAGCATTTATATTCAAAAGAACTTTGCAAATGTGCATACATTTTTGATTTAAAATCCTTTAAACTGGCTGACACACTGAGTTCAAATGGGAGGTTATTCTGAAATCTTAAGCTATAGTATGAGGAGGATCTTTCACCTGTTTTAATTTGCAAGTTGCATGTACTGAACCAGTTTAAGGCAAATTGAGCTTTGATTCTGGTTTACTAGCATCAAGTTACAGTAAATGTTCCTTGCAAAAGTTAAGTTTTTGCTGTTCTTCATGCAGTATTACCTGTATGACTTTCAGTGTGGCCATTAGAGAAAGCCAAGTGCCTAATGTCAGAGTCAGTGGCTCAGCAGGCAGCACACTTGCCTCTGAGGCCAGGAGATCAGAAGGCTGTGGGTTCTAGCCCCACACCAGGCACTTGGGTTAATATCCCAATACTGACACTGTAGTGCAGTATGAGGGGGTGTTACACTCCTGAGGTGCCATCTTTCGGATTAGATATTAAACCGAGGTCCCATCTGCCAGTTTAGGTGGATATTAAAGATCCCATGGCACTTATTGAAAAGAGTAGGGGAATTTCTCCGGTGCCCTGGCCAAATTTCTCCCCATTCACTAAAATACCACCAACAGCTTAATCTGGTTCAAGGTCAGTTGGCATTCATCTGTATCCCCCTCCCCCGGGTCATGCCTGAAAATAGGCAGAATTTGTCTAGTGCACTTACCTGGTCAACAAAAACTAAATAATGAAATTGAATATTCTTCATTTTATTTTAGTTATAAATTTTGTTAACCGGGTAGGCTCTCTGAGCCCCGGAGGTCCTTTTTCAGGGGCAACCCGGGATTAGTTACATTGGAGGAAACACATGAATAGTACAACATTTTGGGATACAGATAACAGAGCACAGCAAAATTAGATACAGTTACATTAAGCAGACGGATTTCAGAGGTATTCATGCCAAAGATTCGGATTCATGCCAAAGATAGTGGCATGACAATTGGCAACCTTATTTGAGTTTCACAAGTCTGGCAAAATTCACAATATATTTGAAGTTCTACTGCAAACTGTCAGAGAGATTACACAGCACCATTTTTTTAAAATGTTATTATTACATTTAGTGTGTGAGCATAAATCAATCTCCATTTATTTTTTTAATTAGTACTTGTTCCCCCTTCCTTACCCAGTCCAGACCCCATCCACCCTTGGCAGCCACCCTGTCACTGTCCCAGCATACAGTCCTCTTTCCGATTCCACAGGATGCTCCCCATGGCCATGGGAATTCCCCTCTCCCAGAGGATAAATCAACAAGCAAGTTGGAGGGAGAGAAGGCTGTGTGGGGTCCAAGTGTACATGGCATCATTAGAGATGCAGCAAATTTTTAATCTGCTGGCGAAGTGAATGCGTGGGCACTTTGCATTGGCGGAGACAGCAAGTGGGCACTGTAAAGTGCTCTACTTCGACATTATTATTACTTCACGTTGCCATTATGCCTTAATGCGAAGTAAGTCAAAGTGACAAGTAAATAGGCAGCCCCCACACATCACATGACTTACAGTACTGTGAGTCACATGCTTTAGCTAGGCAGAAAGGAAGTGAGTCAGAGAAGCAGTTTCACTTTCTCTTTTGCATTCACAGAGTGAGAAGGCTTTGTGAGAGAGCAGTGTAGGAGTCAGTGACAAAGTGCTTTTTTGCTTTTCTGTGAAGAAAACAAAAGTTTTTTTAAAAGCTATCTTTATTTAGATTTTGTATTGTGTTTGTGATTTTTTTTGGTAGTTAATTTTTTTTATAAGTTTTGTTTTGTTTTTTGTGTGTATGACTGTGTGAGCGTGTGTGTGTGTGTATGTGTGTGTGTGTGTGTGTGTGTGCTGGGGACTTGTGTGGGAGGGATGGACCCTGGAGAAGGTGAGTTGCTGGCCCGTGGGCACGGTCAGAGGAGGGGAGTGTGGCCACGTGGGGCTGGTTGTGTGATGCTGGACTGCTCCTGACTCCTGGGTGTTGCTTCCCCCCCAGTGTAAGCAACAGCAGCAGCACCAGTGCCACCAGTGGCTGCTGTGCATCCACCTTCTCCGCCACTACCACCACCACTAGTAGCAGCTGTACGGGCTCCAGCAGCACCCCCTCCACCACCTCCACAGCCACAGGAGGTGCCCCTGGAAACCATAGGTGGTGCGAGGACTGTGTCTGGTCCCCCCAGCAGCTCCCCAGTGTGGCAGTTTTTTAACTCTGTGGGGGGAGACAGCACAGTCGTGGTGTGTCATCTGTGTGGTGTGCTGGTGCACCATGGCCCCTTGGGGACACATTTGGGGACTGAAGGCCAGTGCACCCACATGTTCAACCACCACAAGGCAGAGTGGTAGGCTGCCACAGAAGGGGCCAGGCGTCCACCTGCTGGCCCTTCTGTGGCAGTAG
Source organism: Neoceratodus forsteri (assembly GCA_016271365.2). Classification (NCBI taxonomy): domain Eukaryota; kingdom Metazoa; phylum Chordata; order Ceratodontiformes; family Ceratodontidae; genus Neoceratodus; species Neoceratodus forsteri. Next base: position 296,715,285 of record CM057452.1, on the reverse strand, counting down.
CCGAGGGTGCTGCTCGGGTTTGAAGTTGTGCCTCGCTGCAGCAGAAGGAAGGCCAGTACAGCAGCTGCACCACCACCACAGCCACCAGCACCACCCTCTCCACCACCACCACTACCTGGATTTCCACCTGCAGTGGACCCTGCCACAGTTCCTGCAACAGAGGCCAACATCACCCTGGTGTAGGCAGCCCTGGAGGAGAGTAATCAGAGGGTTGGTGCTTTGCAGCAGCAGGTCAACACAATACAAGAACAGCAGCAGCAAATACTGACAATGCTGCGCCTGCTGCTGGACCAACACGGCATCTTATGGCCACATTAAGGGATTGTTTTGTGCCCCTTCCCCACTAATGTGTTGTACTGTTTTTGAGTGTTTTTTCTTTGCTGTTGTTTAATAATACACATTTTCCTTTCCAGGGGAATCTTTCTTGCTCCACATAGTGCAATACATTTCTGTGAAAACCGCCCGTAATTTCATTACAGTGTGTCACGTGATGGAGGAATTCCCATTCTGAAAAGCCACCCACATTCTGCCTGCCTTCTCAGCAACATTAGGACATGATGCCAGGGAGATCACAGGTGGGTGCTCCATTACAGTGAATGTCCGATTGTCAGGCAGCTTTCCGAATGTTTCTTTATGTTATAATGGTCAGTTTGTGCTTAAATGTGTGGGCACATTTCCAGTAAGAAGAGCCTTGTTAGTGGAAACATTCCCACATTTCACCACAAAGTGAACCTTATAACATAACAAAACATTGGAATAGCTGCTGGACATTCACTATAGTGGAGCATGCACCTGCGCTCCCCCTGGCATCACGTCCTAACGTTGCTGAGAAAGGAGAGCAGAATGTGGGTGGCTTTTCTGAACGGGAATTCCTCCATCACATGACACACTGTAATGAAATTACGGGCGGTTTTCTCAGAAATATATTGCACTCTGTGGAGCAAGAAATATTCCACTGGAAGTAAGGCCCCCACATATTAGGTTATGTGCATCACCATAACTATGTAACATGGTCAATCTCTGTAAAGCAGCAGTGCAACAATCTATTGAGAACTCAGACCTATATTTTTTAATGCTATGTTACAACTTCCTTTATTTACATCCTGACGGGAACGATATGAGAATTTCCAGTAGTTGAGTCTGCTGTACTACCTTTTTTCATGTGTGAAATAATGAAAGGAGCATTCCTTTTAAATTGGTGCTGACCAGGTCTTTGTCATTGTTTTCTTCTGCTTTTCTCCATCACATCAGTTAGTTGTTATATATCACTTCTGTTGTAAATTAACAGTTATGCAGCAGGCGGTGTTTTATGACACCACAGAACAATATTTATTGAAAAGCAGCTGCAAATAAATACAAACCTGGTCAGAAGAATATCGAAAGGCATGCTAATTTTTGTTTTCATACATGAAAAAAGTAGTCAACTAAGTAAAGCAGACAGAAATTGTGAAAAGAAGCGTATCATTCAAGTCACGACTCAGAGTAACTAGTGGCTGTGGCATTGTAAAGTAGCATAAAAAAGTACAGTTCAAAATTGTCATGACATTCTTGTAATGCTGCTTTAATTGATAATGTCAGTATGACATCATGAGCTCACAACAATCACACAACACACAAAATGCATTCCCAGAATTAATGGCACACACAGTCATGCGTGCAGTGGTGGCACAGAGTCCTCAGATTTTTTTCTGCAAGCCCAAAATGCATACTCCTTGTTTGCAGAAAATTAACACGTGGTAACACAGTGAAATGAGACTTTTTCAGCACATACTAAGTCCCCCAGAATTAATGGCGCACTCAGTCATTCTCGCAATGGTGGCACAGAGTCCTCAGATTTTTTCTGCAGGCCCAAAATGCATCCTCCTTGTGTGCAGAAAATTGACAAGTGGTAACACAGTGAAATGAGACTGTTTCAGCACATACAAAGTCCCCCAGAATTAATGGCACACTCAGTCATGCGTGCTGTGGTGGCACAGAGTCCTCAGATTTTTTTCTGCAGGCCCAAAATGCATCCTCCTTGTATGCAGAAAATTGACAAGTGGTAACACAGTGAAATTAGACTGTTTCAGCACATACAAAGTCCACCAGAATAAAATGATGACCATGAGCGTCCTGTTGCTCGACCAATGTGTTCTGCGCGGTGATTCGAGCAAATGCAATGTGATCATCTCAAATGGATGGAAGGGTGCCCTTAGGCTGTACACTAATAGTAGCCTTGGTGAGTAGATATGTTTGTGTATTTTGTAGGGGAGGAGGGGGGTTGACATGGACATGTACTCATGGTATTGTTCTGTATCACAGGTCACAGAAACTGTTGGTGTGCACATTCCAGTGCTCAATGAGAATTTTTTGCATTGAAATTGGAAACAGATAACTCTCAAGCACATAAAGGTAAGTATTTTTGCGGGGGGGGGAATCCTATTTGCAGGTTTGTCTGTAGTGGTTTCTTATTTTGTTACTTCTTCACAGATTTCATCTGCATCCTTCTGGAGTCCAGTTGTTAATGATGGTCATGGTCATCTAATGAAATGACTTCTGCGTGTTGCATGTGTGCCCAATCCCAGGGGAGGAGGGTGCCTGATTATGTTGAAGAACTCTTTTTGGATAAGGACACTTTAACAGAACAACAAAGCATCTGGAAGTTTCCTAAAAAAATAAATGAATGACTTCTTACAACTTAATTGTTATTTGTCCCTCCCTGGTTCTCAATCTCAAGTCAAGTTACATTTCAAACCCACATCTTGTCAACTAACACAACCTGTGTGCAATATTTGCTGCAGTCTTTCCAAAACAATGAAACAGATGAAATAAAATCTTCCTACTTACCAGAATGGATTTCACATGGATATTCCATAGGTTCCTCTCTGTATGGTACAGCTGCAGTACCATTCACACCAAGTTTTAGAGATGGAGACTTTTTTTGTTAACCTGTGAAAAAAACAAAATAAGTGTACCATATGTGTTTTACCATTGCGACTCTGAAAAGCTACTGAAAACAAAACATACAACCAAAGGAAGTGAAACAGCATAACAAACATGAGTACACATACTCACTTTATGGTTTAAATATTAAGAAGCTTTGTGTCTGTGGCTCATGGATGTGGTAGTCCGGACAGACTCATGCTCAGTGGTGGCAGTGGCTAACATCAGTCCCGGTGATGGTGGTCTGGGGGTCAGACAGACTCATGGTGGCAGTGGCTAACATCAGTCCTGGTGGTGGTGGAGGTGGTCCGGGGGCAGACAGACTCATGCTCAGTGGTGGCAGTGGCTAACATCAGTCCCAATGGTGGTGGTCCAGGGAATCAGACAGATTCATGCTTAGTGGTGGCAGTGGCTAACATCAGTCCCGGTGGTGGTGGTCCGAGGGTCAGACAGACCCATGGTGGCAGCGGCTAACATCAGTCCCAGTGGTGGTGGTCCGGGGGTCAGACAGACTCATGGTGGCAGTGGCTAACATCAGTCCCGGTGGTGGTGGAGGTGGTCTGGAGGTCAGACAGACTCATGCTCAGAGGTGGCAGTGACTAACATCAGTCCTGGTGGTGGTGGTCTGGGGTTCAGAGAGACTCATGATCAGTGGTGGCAGTGGCTAACATCAGTCCCAGTGGTGGTGGTGGTGGTGGAGGTGGTCTGGGTGGTGGACAGACTCATGCTTAGTGGTGGCAGTGGCTAACATCAGTCCCAGTGGTGGTGGTCCGGGGGTCAGACAGACTCATGGTTGCAGTGACTATCATCAGTCCTGGTGGTGGTGGTCCAGGGCTCAGACAGATTCATGCTCAGTGGTGGCAGTGGCTAACATCAGTCCTGGTGGTGGTGGTCTGGGGGTCAGACAGACTCATGGTGGCAGTGGCTAACATCAGTCCCGGTGGTGGTGGTGGTCCGGGGGTCAAACAGACTCATGCTCAGAGGTGGCAGTGACTAACATCAGTCCTGGTGGTGGTGGTCTGGGGTTCAGACAGACTCATGATCAGTGGTGGCAGTGGCTAACATCAGTCCCGGTGGTGGTGGTGGAGGTGGTCCAGGGGGCGGACAGACCTCATGTTCAGTGGTGGCAGTGGCTAACATTAGTTCCGGTGGTGGTGGTCCGGGGTCAGACAGACTCATGGTGGCAGTGGCTGACTTCAGTCCCAGTGGTGGTGGTGAAGGTGGTCTGGGGGGTGGACAGACTCATGCTCAGTGGTGGCAGTGGCTAACATCAGTCTCGGTGGTGGTGCTGGTGGTCCAGGGTGGCACACCGCCTTTTAACAACTTCAGTTAAAACCTGCCAACATTAACCACATCATCATCCTCATAAAGAAAGCTTCCCTCACAGTCATCTATGTCTGAAGTCTGACCACTGGGAAATTCTTTCTCCATTGTGTCACCATCTATGTCAGTGGTGGTCTGTTTCAGGCAGCCACTGCCAGTGCCACCAGGATGGTCCATTTCCACATCACCAAAACCACCATGACTAGGCAAGGGTATGAATAACGAGGTTTCAGTCTGTGCTGGTATGTGCCTCTCATTCATTTTAATGAATGTTAGCAAACTAACATATTCAGGAGACAGGTTTATCCAACGATCCCTGACTATTGCACCTGCTGAGCTGAATACCCTCTCAACACTTACACTGGAGGGTAGACATGTGAGGTACTTCAGTGGCACTGCAGTCAGTTCTGGCCATTCACTGACTTGCAAGATCTCCTGCCACCCTACCGCCCTCTCTGTCCACTCCGCTCCGCCGACTAGGGATTGCAAGAGATTCCCAGGGTACGTCTTCAGTCATCGGGGGCCAGAGCTTTCTCTTTTGTGGCCCCGACCCTGTGGAATTCTCTACCTCATCAGATTCGAGAATGCCTGTCCACAGAGTCATTCAAGGCAGCTTTGAAAAGCTATTTATTTGAACAAGCCTTTGCTGGATAGGTTACCCTGTTGCTTTTTAACTGATTTTATACTTATATTTATTGTGTTGATTGTTTACTTGTTTTGTATTTTGTGCTTTGACATTTGAAAAGCGCAGTATAAATAAAATTTGATCTGATTTTATTTGATTTCCACTCCAGTACAAAAGAGGATCTTCAGTTATTGTCAGATGCCTGTTTTCAGACAAATATGACTCAACCATTCTCTGAGCTGCACTAAGTCTAGTTGTTGATGCATCATCCTGTTCTCCCAATTCGCTTATTTCAGAAATACCCACTTGGGACAAAGCCTCCCAAAACGGGTTGACACCAGCCACTTTGGATGACAGACCACCTGGAACTGCTGTCCCCTTCCCCTTACAGGATATGCTTGATAGTCCTACAGGTACACCTTCAGTCGGATTATGCTGCTGAGGTTTGCTGAGCTTGGCACGTGATTTCTGTGCCCCATGAACCAAGTGCACCAGTTGACCACTGATATTTTTTACCTGTTCAGGCCCTCCCTCCTGTACTGATGCAGTTCCACATTTGTATCATGGGTCCAGCATTGTTGCTATGGCAAAGTTGTCACTACGCTGAATGCTCACAATATGACGATTCTGGTCGAATACTGTCAGCACGTGTTGCAGCAACATACTGCTACCCCTGTCTCCAGCAACATCAAGGCCATGCTGTACATTCACCAATGTCTGCCTCAGTACCCGCAGCAGTGGAATTGATTGGCTAATGGAGGCAGACTCACCACTCACTGCCTGTGTGGCATGTTCAAAAGGCCGCAAAAATGTTATTACAGAGTCCATGAGGCACCGCTGTTCATTTGTCATAGACATGGAGGCCTCAGAACTGTCACGGCTAGTGTGCATGACATGATATTCTGAGATGGCTTTGTATTGTTCATACAACCTTTCTGCCATGTATAAAGTGGAGTTCCATCAGGTGACAACTTCCAGCTTCAAGCGGTGTTGAGGCAGGCTGTTTTGTATCTGCAACTGCCACAGTTGGTCACGGGCCTTTCCAGATCTTGAAAAGTGAGAGCAGATACATCATGCAATGGTTAGCATTTCCTTTACATCAGGGTGTTGCAGAAACTCCTGCACCACAAGATTTAAACAGTGGGCCATGCATGGAACATGAAAAAAAAACACCATTCGTGATGCATTTCACCACATTTGACCCATTGTCACTTGCTATAAACCCAGGTCTCAGGGACAGAGGATTTAGCCATTTGTCCATTTCACTCAGTACCACGTCCAACATGTTCTCACCAGTGTGTGAACAGGTCACATTGCACATAGCAATTGTTGCATGCTGTCGAATTCCTGGAAGATTGCTACCATGACAATCCACCTTACTGCACTGATTATTCACACTACCAACATCACAAACAACCCCCGGCACCTGCACCCAGTGTGCAGTTATACACAAATATGAACTCCCCACTGTTCTGCCACTTGTCCACATATCCATACTTAAATGGATGAATGGAGAGGAGGAATGTTGAAGGGCATGTCTTACTGAGTTGGACACAGTGCTAAACAACTCGGGACAGCACGGGTAGAAAAGTATGTCCTGAATGGAACTTTCCATTTTGGACAGGCATGTGCAGCAAACCGCCGGAACCCAGAATTCTCCACAAAGGAGAAGGGCAAAAGATCAATTGCCAGCATTTCCTCTACAGCAGCATTAAGTTCATGTGACACTGTATGATTCAGGGGGTACTTCAGCTTATGCGCAAAAACACTCTGTAACGTGGGCTGACTTAAACATTTTACATGGGGTGTGATCACAAATGGTTGTGCTCTGTGATGAATGGCATTGGCAGGGGGTGGAGTGTGGACGTTTGATGAAGACAGTTGCACAGGTAATGATGACAAACCCAGAAATGCAGTTATTTTGCCAGATTTGCCAACCGGGGTTGATGTACCACTTGCACTAGACATACTGCATTCACCACCACCACCACCACAAAAACTGCTACTCTCACCAGCACTGGACAACATTTCAAAGTCATTATGGTCCTCCACCTCATCATGCCTGTAGTAATCCTCTGCTCTTATTACCTCAGTACTGCACATGTTTAATTTACTATTGGACTTCACAGTCATGGAAGGGGATAACGTGCTTGCTATGGTTGCCGGTGACAAGGGTGAACGCCCCACTGTGGTATTACCTGCCAGCTTGTGCTGGGTCCACAGTGCCAAGTGCTTATTCTTAAGATGCATATGCTGTCCTCCTGTGCCCAGATGGCTTCCCTTTTTACCGTGACTCACACGCACATGGCAAACCTGGCAGATTGCAACTGACTCATCATTTGCATCTTGAACAAAAAAATCCCAAACAAGGGATTGTAATGCTCTGCTTTTAACATGTCCATGAGGTGACTTATTTAAGTCTGTTATTTTAAGCACTGAAGTGGGGGGAGGGCACATGATGATTCGGGCACTGCACACCTGGACTGCAACTGACCACCATGACTACCTGTCATATTTATTACTGGGTCATCATCATCAACTAAAACCAGTAAATCACAAGTTTATACCGGGGAGGATTCCTACAAACAGACTCAGACACAGCCACTTTGAATTTCTTTTTCTCCGGTTTCCAACTGGGGTCAATTACATCATCATATTCATCAACGACACACACATCCACATCTTCTGCTTGGATGCTAGCATGTGGACTGCATGTTGCAACAACATCATCATCGTCATCATCACATTCATCATCAGCATCTACACCACCATCACCTGATATTTTTTCACCACACTGTGAATCACTGCATGGAAAATGTGTGATGTTAACTGCCATGGTGGATGGAATATTACATTGTGTGCTATCGTTGACATGATTATCAGAATCCTCAGGTTCAGTTACTGGGATGTTACTGGGAAGTATGACATCATCTATGCTGCCACTCACTTGCATTGCTTCACACTCAATATTTTTGGATACGGTACACTGGTTGGAATTCGAACTTGATGCACCAATACTAATACTACCACCACCACTAACACCAGTAACACTAACACCACCGGCTGGGAAAACATCATCTCCTCCAACTATGAGTGAAGCTACTGATTGGGCTGTAAAAAACATTGTAGGAGAAATACCATTCCTCACATCAGCAATGCATTTCTGCATCTGTGTACTACTGTGCCCACGGACTATCTTACTGCCAGCATTGCCATGGCGAGAAACAGCTTTGCTTGCATGTCTCTTTGCAGGGATTTTGGGGGATCAACTAAAATATTACCTGCTACCTGCTCTCTGTCCTGGTAGACATCCACCCATCTTTCCACCTTCTGCCCTTACTCTCCCCCCTTTTTTTCTTTGTGTCATCTCTCTCTCTCTCCCTCCCTCTTTACCCTGGTTCTCCTTTTGTCACTATGACTTCCACGTCTTTACTTACCCTTCTCGCTGGGACCCTTATGTTATTTTCACTATCAGCTCTCACCTGTCCTGCCATAATCACTACACACTCCAATTTATGCTCTCCTGGCAATTTCTGCTTCTCCAACTTACTAGCTAACCGCTTTCTTATCGTCAAGCATATGTGCTTATTAATTCGTCACATCCATTTAAGGTTCTCTATATCCCCTGGTTGTGCAGCAAGGGCTTACATTATTGCCTCACTCTGGATATTTACTCTATCCCTTACACTTGCAGGGGTTGTCGAGACTAATCCTGGTCCTGCAAAGGTACCCACTCACACACAGGCTCTCCTTGCTCGCTGTCTGCCACAAACAGATGGTCTCACCTTTGCACACATTAACACCAGGAGCCTTCTTGCCAATCTCCCTGATCTCGAGGCTTGGATCAGGGTAAACAGCCCTGATATCTTAGCCATCTCTGAAACTTGGCTTAAAACCTTAATTACTGACTCACAATGCTCCTTTCATGGATATAAAATGCTTCGGGTGGATCGCACTGCTTCAAAAAGAGGCGGTAGCCTGGCGCTCTACCACAAATCCCACCTGAACAGCACCTTAATGCACGGCCCCCCGCTGTCCAACTATGAGGTCCTTCATTCTCTACTTCTACTTGGTGGAGTTAAAAAAATCTATTTTTCTGCATCTATATTCCTCCCAGGAACTCCAAGCAAGGGCTTAGTGAATTCATTGATTATCTGATAACAGTCACAGGGAAAAGTGACATCATCTGTCTTGTTGATTTTAACCTAGACTGGGCAGGACCTAGCTCCTCTCATCTATCCTCCATGGTTAGCAAGGCTAACCTCTCTCTGATTATTCAGGAACCCACTAGGATCTCCCGTGGGGGCCCATGTGCCACCCTACTTGATTGGATTCTTACGAATAGGAAGGAATTCATAACCTCAGCAGGAGTACTCCCTGACACCATTAGTGATCATTATCCAGTTTATGGTATATGGGATACCTCCTCCCCCTCCTTCCCTTCAAAAGTGATAACATTCTCTAACCTCTCCCACCTTAATGTCGATGCCTTCGCTCATGATCTTGGCCTAATTGACTGGTCTTCTCTCTACTATTCTGAGGACATTAACTTTGCCATGGGCTATTTCAACTCGGTACTACTCTCGCTGCAAAACAAACACATCCCAGTCACCACGCGTAGGGTAAAAGGGAAGGTTACCAAATGGCTCACGCGTCCCCTACTTCAACTACTAAAACATAGGGATAAGCTGTGGTCTGCTTGAAAGATCTCACATCTACGGACAGATTTTGAAGTCTATAGAGCTGCACAGAACAACTGTAAAAGGAACTACGCCATGCAAAAAGTTCTTATTACAGGAATCTCCTTATATCCTCTGCCTCCAACCCTAAAAGGTACTGGGCCCAAATCAAGAAAATTCTTGGAAACCACAAGCCTCAGATACCTACTGATATGTACATAAAGGCGACACACTGTAACCATTCGCTCACAATTGCCAACGCTTTCAACTCCCTCTTTTCCTCGCTACGTTCTCCCTCATCCGATGGATTTCAAAAAGCCCAGTGAGCTACCTCTTCCAACACCCCTACTCCCTCTACACTGGTACTTGCTCAGGTCTCATACTATGAAGTACTTAAACTTCTCAAAACCATCCCGGCTCATGATGGCCCGGGCCCCAATGGTATTCATCCTGGGATACTTAGACAGTTTGCTACCTGGCTTGCTAGGCCCATTACTTGGCTTTTCAACCTATCTATCTGCACTTCCTCAGTCCCCCCAGTCTTGAAAAAGGCTAGAACAATACCCATATTTAAGAAGGGAGATGATAAACAACTCTCCAACTACTGCCCCATCTCTCTTCTCCCCAATCTCAGCAAGCTCCTAGAGAAATTAGTCCATCGACAGCTCTCTGAGCATCTTACCAAGTTCAAACTCCAAACCACTTGTCAACACGGCTTTAGGGCGGGGCACAGTACCACCACTGCTCTGAGCCAACTAACCAGTGATGTCAAAGGTTATATGGACAAGTGCTTACTCACTGGTGCGGTTTACATCAACCTGTCCAAAGCATTTGATATGGTCCACCACCCACTTCTGCTGACAAAGCTATGAACCATAGGAGCCACTGACTCTACCCTATCCTGGTTCTGCAGTTACCTGGATAATCGAACCCAGGCTGTCACCTTTCATAAAGCTCTCTCCTCCCCCATACCTATCACCCGTGGTGTTCCACAGGGGTCCATACTTGGTCCTCTCCTCTTTTCTATATTCATTAATGATATTCCCAGTCCTTCTCATAACAGTAGCATGCTCATGTATGCCGATGACCTGGTTCTTTATTCCTCATCTAAATCAATGGACGAAATCAACCACAAACTTTCACATAACTTCTAGTCCCTGCAATTATGGCTCTCGGACAACTACCAAATCCTAAACATAGGCAAAACTCAGGCTATGCTTTTTGGATCCTCAAAGAAATTTCTCTCTGAGGCTCCTAAACTCCTGGTTCGCTGCTGTGATGGAACCTTGGTCACCAACACCTCTTCTTTCAAATATCTCGGGGTTACACTTGACCCTGCTCTTGACTTTACAGCCCATATTAACGAGGTCTATCGGGTTGTTAATGCAAAAATTGGTGCTGCTTACCGTGTTCGCCACTCCCTCACTCTTTCAGCTAGACTATCAGTAGCTAGAGGAATACTTTTTCCACAGCTCCTATATGCACTCCCAGTTCTTTTCCCTGCCTCTGCCAGTGTGCTTGGTAAATGGGACACTTCCTACAACAATATCTGAAGATTCACCTTATCTTCCCCTCGCCTAACTCATAATTGCCTCCTATACGCCGGCCTAAACTGGCTATCACCTCAGGGACTCTGGGCTTACTCCCTCGGGTGTCTTATTGACTCACTTACTAGACCACCACGTCTGGACTCTCTGGCTGACCTGCTTATCCCGGTCTCCCACTCCCGCACTCTTAGGTCCTCTTCCGTCCCAATGCTCTCTCTTAGACCCTGTGCTACAAAAATGGGTGAACAGGCATTCTCCAATTTTGCTCCTAAGTTCTGGAACTCGCTACCTGTGCAAGTTAAAAATTCTGCCTCCCACAGTGTCTTTAAGAGCTCACTGTTCTCTCACTTCTACACCCTTGGTAACTGTAAATGCACCTAGACTTAATAACCACTAGGTCTCCTGGCCGGGAATTGTCCTAGTGGTAAAATGTACTCTTACTTGTATTATATTGTATGCACTATGTTGCTGTTTTATGTATGAATTTGTACAATTGTGCTTATTTTGTAGTCCGTCTTGTACTCTGCCGGGTCGTGCCTGAAAATAGGCAAGATTGTTGCCTAGTGCACTTACCCGATTACCAAAAGCTAATAAATAAATTATAACCACATTTAGATTTTGATACGTTCACTGTCTGACTGGGGGGACATTGGATGTGAAGCCAAAAAAAACAACTGTAGCTTCAGCAACAGATAAGAGACTAGTCTGTCATGCAATGAAAACAACTTTACTAACCAGTGGTGCTGATGAGGTCACAAAAACAATCCAACCTGGTAAAAAATTCCTTTTGCTGGTGGGGGTGGGGGGGGAGCACTGACTGCAGATTTTTATGGCAGTACAAGCAGCAAAACAAAGAACAGATACCACGATTGCAGTACAAAATCAGGCAGCTGCAGTGGATAGCAGGTTCACACTGCTGCGCCTGCAATTACACTAGTCTGTGGCACAATAAAAGGTGTATTATTTGATGTCACGCAACACCGCACACACACTCACACACAGAACAGTTTGTCTACAATACTGAACGAGTAATGCATAGCAAATTGAAAAGCTCAGTAATATGCCACGTATATATTGTTATGTACACAACCTGAAATTATGAACTACTGCACCAGATCCACACAACACACAATCAGCAAGACAATTTAAACAATTACTGACAATATTACTGTATGTACATTAACACAGTTATATAACAAAAATATAACCAAAAAAATCACTATTTCTCCAACTTCAATCTACCTACACCACAGATACGCCCCTCCCCCAAAGCACACTTTCACTGTCTTTCACTGCACACACTCAATGTTCTACATTAACATTCAAAATCCACACAAAAACAAAAATGCTTGATGATATGAGCACAGGAGAGTTTCCTACAATCTATGAACTAAAGTTTGAGCCCCCAAAAATGCAACAATGCTTTTTTAACAGCTTTTAGAAGGTTTCAATCACAGACAGCTCTCAGAGCACACTGTCTCCCACTCCTTCCTACACATACTACCCAGAACTGAGGCTGTGCAGATCAATATAGAGCCCATGTGACCTGAAATCCCATGAATCACTGCAAAATTCACCTTCGCAGCTCAAAAACAAGGTGAAGTGAGGCGAAGTGCATTGTTCTCAATGCACTTCGACTTAATATTTGGTGGAGTAGTGGTCTGGGAAGGCGGAGTAATGCGAAGTCATTGTTTACAATGGACTTTTGCGTTACTCATTATAATGCTTGATACTCACTTAGTGTTGCAGATCACTCCGCGAATCCACCTTGTTCAAAAATCACTTCGCAGAGCGGATTGAGCCCACTTGACCCACCACTAGGCATCATCCTGTCGACCAAGCATTTTACCTCCATTTTCTGTCCTCTCAGTCCTCAGGACATTAGCACCAAAGGTTCCATGCATGCATGTGTGCACAGCTGCATGTCGGCATGTAGAGTCGGACTACATCCTCCTTCCCCAGCTGCTGTAGCCATGCATATTCACCTGTGGCACCCTAGGTGGCAGTGCAACAGTAGAGTCCAGCAGCAACTCTCACCAGAGAATAGAAGAGGAGTGTCCTCTGGGATGATAATCCTTTTGCCCCCAGCAGCTTTCCAATATCGCACACTTGTTCCTAGCCTCAGGTCACTGGCATTTTGAGTTTCAACTCTGTTGCTGTGCCAATTGGTTGGCTCCAGTCTCCATTTTCATTTTATCATTGGCATCTGTCTTAAACAAAGCCCCAAAACTGGAAGCACTCATCATACTGTTATGGACCTAGGCTTGCATTATGTATGTTTAATCAGGAGATACAAACCTCCATGAACAGATATTTCTGCTGCTGTTTTATTTTAATTCACCATCCAATCACAGTCATTTACATGCAAAAACATATAAAGTGCTAAACATAGGCAGGATCAATGTGTCACAAAATGCACACACAGTAGCAGTCTCAAGTCTCTAGGATAAGCAAAGTCCATACTACATAGACAAAATCAAGGATACAAAATATCTAAGATTTGCAGGTCTCCACTGATCACAAGGGCCCTGACACTTTGCTGGGCTACAGCTTTCTCAGGAGGCGTTGCTTAAAGGAGACAACATCCTGGCCTTTATGGCATCTGACATCATAGTGACATCATTAGTCTAAAACACATTAAGTGTGAATTGCAAAAACAGTGAAATCACATGAAATACCTGTTCTATAAACTAAAAATACAATATCAAAGCACTGAAATTGTAAACAGAGTGCTGTTAAAGAATTTTTTTTTAGAAAAAATTGAACAAATAAATAGTTCTAATACAGTAACTGTAACAACAGAGGAACCTCTACTGGTGTTAATTGAGACTGCAATGTATAAAGTCAAAGGAGCAGTCTTACCACTAAGCTGGGGGGGGGTGATTTTCCTTTAGCTGTATGGTTTAAGCTTGGCAATTAGATTCCCTCCCATATTTGACTCCCAGAAAGGACTGGAGGTGCATTTGCCCTGCAGAGGGACAATTTTGACAAATTCAGCTATCTTCAGTGTATATAAAATTCATTAAAAAAATAAAGTTCAGTATGGTGATTGGCATGAACTATCAAATATTAGAAGACTGATAAGAGAACATAAAACCTGCGATTGGTCAAATGTGATCACATGATCGTGCAATATTGCAGCACGACAGCAAAGGCCAGAAATACTTAAAGAGCCACAAACATCTCCAGGAGAAATTTGAAAAACAATATTTGGATACAAAGCAGCTTATATTTCTCATTAGCTCTGTAGTTCTTGCCAATATTGTTTATTACTGAGGTCATATGCATGAAAATGCAATCTTTGTTCCTTAAGAGTTTATCAGCTCCTATTGCTTATTCCCGACCTGATGTCACAAAACTTTGTGACATCACAGTTGTTCCCATGGGAACAGACTGTGATGTCACAGCAGAGCATTATGCTTTTAAGTAGGGAATGCACTGTAGGGGCAGAGGAACTCTAAAGGATAAAGATCCTGTTTTTGTGGGAACTTCCTCAGTAAGAAATAAGATGGAAGAGAAATCTATTGCAGGTAAAAGAAACAGAACCTGAATTGTGTCTAAATATTCTGTTTTCCAATGTTTTCCAAGAGGTGTCAGCAGCTTTTCAACTTACTGAACCTCATTACTCAGAGTTTAAAATAACAATCAGAGGAAACATTTTATAATTGCAATAAGTCACTCCATATGTGTGTACTTGTGGGAAAACGGTACTTCTCGGGTATGTAAGGCAGTCAGCATTGCCTCATGTCTAACTTCCCAAAGAGTGCCATTATTCTACAGAAATGCACACCTTGTCCTGCCTTACTGCTTATACAGTATAATAACCAAGCTTAGAAAACTAACCTCATTACATCTGTAATCTGTGTGGCTGTTTTATATTGCACAGGAGTTCTGAGCACTGGAGGAGTACATTTTTAGAAATAAAATAATACCATATCATACCATGCATTTTGGACCCCCTAATGCAAGCCACGTTTATTTGCTGTTAGTAGTTAATTAGTGCCTTACCCACTGTACCACATAACTACTTAGCCCATCAGTTTTACAATGGTGACCTGGAAGGGATTGGAATGAAAAATATGTGTCACTTCAACCCAATATGGTAAAGTAAGCTAATACAGGAATGGAAGGAACTCTTTCAGTTCTAGTTAGACCCAGCTCTAAATAGAACCCAAAATGTTTTTAAACCATACTTGTTCTCAAACTTCTTTTTCTAACCTATTAATTTTGCATATATGTGTAGTTTGCATATGTTTACATAATTAATACATAATTATCACATGCTGATGAAGAACTACCATTCCAAACCACAAGAACTGCTTTTTACATTCACTTGTGCAAGGAATGTCTGCTACAAACAGCATTTCAGAGGCGTGTCACCATGGAGCTAATTGCAGCTACAGCTCAAAGGGGTCTAGCACTGCAGACCAATGAGCAGCCACACTGGTCATGACACTAGTCACTGCTTGTTGGGCAGAAATTTTGTGTACTTGAAAAAAATCAACCGCTTCTATCAGACAGTGGCTGTCTTCTTCCATTTAGATAACAAGCTGGATGCCATGGCTATTCTTGGGAAGGAAGCCCACAGAAAAACTTCCTCCCAATGTTTCTAGTAAATCTGCCTCCTAATGTTTCTAGTTGGTGCAGGGGAAGCCCAGAGAATAACCTTTTTCCAGAACTGTCTATTAGGTGCAGAGGCAGAGGGGCAAAGCTAGCCTTCTTCCCCTGTACTGCTCCCTGACTGGGTTTGTGCTGCTTGGTGCAACTTAACTGGACTCCTTGTAAAATCTTCCTCTAAATGTGTCTAGTAGGTGCAGCTTAGCTGGATGCCATGGCCATTCTTGGGAGGGAAGGCCACAGAAAAACGTCCTTCCAATGTTTCTAGTAAATCTCCCTCCCAATGTTTCTAGTAGTAATAGCTGGGGAAGTTATTCTTGATTCTAAATTTTGGAACCAGTCAAGATCTAGAATTGTTTTTATTGTTTCTGTAACTGTTTTGCCCAGCTGTACTCTAAGAACAGGTTTCTAATTAACAAAACAAAAAAATTAGTGTGGTGAGCATGCCTTGCAATCGGAAATCTTTGACAGTCATTCCTCATGCACCCAGTAAGATGTTTTATTTGTCTGTGTCCCGAGGCCAAGCACAGTTCAAGATGATATGGTTCTCCCCATATCATTACCATTTCTTTTTAACATCTGCAAAATTGATCTGTCTTTTAATGACATCACTGCAGACTCTGCTTTGAACTGTGAACAGATATGAGTGTAATATAATAACTGCAGCGATTATCCATGCTTGCAGTCTTTTACATGCTTGGACAGCACAGTCTAATCATTTCTGACATTAACTTTTTATCCATGCTACAAAAGGAGTTTTTTTTTTGCCACACTGATGTCTGAAAGACTAGTGATCATATAGGAAGCTTTTTTTTATAATGGCTCCCCCAGGCTGCAAGTCTTTTAGACTCCAGTAGATCTTTAAATTGGATGCTCCTGGCAAAGTTATGTTCTATGCCTGTCCTTAGACATTAAGAGGACATTCATTTTTCTAATATCTCCATAAATGCAAAATCTATGCACCAGAGGGCCAGCACAGTGAGATGACTCATTACAGTAGTGGCAGCAGTTTCAAAGCCTTCTGCAATGATAGGCTATGGTTTGATTCTAGCCAACTCCCATTAGTTCTAGAGTTGTACTCATTAATGTATGAGTTGCCAGATTTGTAACCATGCTATGAGGGAGTTTCCTGATCTATCCCCTCCACACACACACAGACACACACACACGGAGAAGACAGAGTATTCTTTGGCGTAGTTGTCTCCTAAGAAGGGGGGAAATAGCTGAGATAGTTGTGGCTGGTGCCAGTGAGCTGTTTTATACTGGTGGAGCCATGCTCAGCACTGATGGTGAAGCCTACAGTGTATTCTCAGCCAGTCACCACTACTCTAGCAGCTCTTATTATGGTCACATGTATGAAAGTATTAGTAAAGGAACCAACTGGTTCAATGGAAGAACTTGAGAAGGTCCAGTACAGGGCTATTAAGCT
The DNA here is from genome assembly GCA_016271365.2 of Neoceratodus forsteri. NCBI lineage: Eukaryota > Metazoa > Chordata > Ceratodontiformes > Ceratodontidae > Neoceratodus > Neoceratodus forsteri. The sequence goes on along the minus strand of CM057452.1, from coordinate 296,698,143 downwards.
GATCAGCAGCACTGGCATTAAGAAGTATGAGGAGAGACTGAGCATGCTTAAATCATTTAGCCTAATACAGAGAAGGTAAAGACAAGATTGTGGTGTTCTGATTACTAAAAGGGATAGACAGAGCAGAGCATACATAGCACTTTGAGCAGGGGTGTTCCTAGACCTGAGTTTCAGGCAGTGGTGCTGGAAAGGTTTGAAAAGTGGTAGGGCCTAGGACGTAAGGGGTACATTTTCCCCATTATAGCAAAAAGTGATAGGGCCACTTATGAAAGTGGTAGGGCCATGGCCCTAGTGACCCCCCCGTTCCGGTACCTATGGTCTTAGGGGCTTGAGCCTTAGTTGTTTGCATCTGGGCCCCGAATTTCTCCTCAACAGAACTGTTGAAATTAATCCTTTTCTAAAAATATCTAGTATATAGTTAGCCTTTATATAAAAATCAGCCTGCTCAGATCCTTGTTTTGCACATTCCAAAGTGTTGTTGTGCACGTTCCAAAGTGGTGTTTCACACATTCTGAACACCTGTTCTGCATAGGCCAATGGTCATGAAATGTTAAATTCATCATTGACTCCACATTCAGCTGCTTATATGCCATCCATGCCTAAATATATTACTTTCTACTTGTAAAAAGTCTGTAAATTTTATTTTGAGCATAGAAAAGAAGAAATTACAATATTTATGAGTTTCTTATTTTTACATGGGGACAGAGGACTCTTCTGTGACTCCTGTGAGAAAAAAAACAATACCAGGAGGTGTGACCAGAGACCAGTGTGACTAGATGTGCCTTGCTTGGGCACAAGTGACTCTACAAATAATTCACATTTTAAATAATTGCAACTTAACTTTTGTATAGTAAAACCCTGGACTCCTGCCTGGTAAACTGCTGGATCAACTGGAAGACAATATTTCTGCAAAATTTCCATGGGTAACCTGAGAAAACAGACCTCTGAGAACAGCAGCAAATGCAGCCAGCAGGCCAGTACATTGGGAAGCACTGAAAAAGGTGCCTTACCACTGGACTTCTCCACAGCTGACCCGACATTGCATGATGTACTACGAGCAATTAAAGGAGTGGATTGTCAACAGATAGCTCTGGACCAAAAAGTAGCAGACATCCAGATGAAAATGCAAACCTGTGAGCAGCAAGTCACCCACACAGACTCCGAAGCCTAGGAGGCAGCAGGCACAGGAACATAGAAACATAAACTTTGACAGCAGATAAGGACCGCTTGACCCACCTAGTCTGCCCATTTCCCTACCTACAGGATAAGCTGCAGATCCTATTTACCCAACAGCCTATTTCTTCCTACCCCCCCCAAAAAATTGCCTTATGTCTGTCCCATGCATTCTTGAATTCTCCTACAGTTTTAGACCCCACAATCTCCTCAGAAAGGCTGTTCCACGCGTTCACCACCCCCTCTGTGAAAAAATACTTCCTCATATTGCCCCTGAGCCATCCCCCCTCTATCTTCAAATTGTGTCCCCTTGTTCTTGCACAACTATTTTTCTGAAAGATGCTACCCTCTTGGACTTTGTTGATTCCACTGAGGTACTTAAAAGTTTCTATCATGCGTCCCTCTCCCACCTTTCCTCAAGGGTATACATATTAAGCTCCTTTAGTCTCTCCTCATATGGCTTCTCTTGCAGACACTGCACCATTTTAGTTGCCCTCCTCTGGACTGCCTCCATCCTGTCTATGTCCTGGCAGAGACAGGATCTCCAGAACTGGATGCAGTACTCCAGATGGGGTCTCACCAACTGTCTGTACAGAGGGATAACAGCTTCTTGTTTTCTACTGGTGATGCCTCTCTCTATACATCCCAGTATCCCCCCAGCCCACCCTACTGCCTTCTCACATTCCTTGCTTACCTTAAGGTCATCTGATATGATTACCCCAGGTCCCTTTCCATTTCTGTTGTTACTACCTCCCGCCCCATTGTGTAATCTTACCCTGTGTTTTTGTTTCCCAGGTGCATTATTTTGCACTTCTTTGCATTGAATCCAAGCTTCCATACTTCTGACCATTCCTCCAACCTTGCCAGGTCCCTTCTCATCCTTTCCAACCCTATTGCAGATCTTTGTGTCATCTGCAAAGAGGCATACTTTTCCTTCCAGTCCCTCTGCAATGTCACTTATAAAGACATTAAAAAGGACTGGGTCCAGTACTGAACCCTGTGGTACCCAACTAGTAACCCCTCTTTCTTCAGAGTGGACTCCATTTACAATTACCTTCTGTGTTCTGTTGTCCAGCCAATGTTTTACCCAGGCTACCGCCCTGGGACCCACTCCCAGGCTAGTTAATTTGACTATTAATCTTTTGTGTGGGACTGTGTCAAATGCCTTGCTAAAGTCTAGGTAGGCCATGTCCACAGCCCCTCACTGGTCTACTACTTTGGGCACCCAGACAACGAAATCAATTAGAGTTGTCTGACATGACCTTCCTGCTGTGAATCCATGCCGCCTTGGGTCGTGTGCCCCACTGACCTCTAAATAATCAACAGTTCTTTCCTTCAAAAGTGAATCCATCACTTTCCCTACCACAGAGGTCAAACTGACAGGTCTGTAGTTTCCTGCCCCTGTCTTGCTCCCACTTTTGTGAAGGGGTATCACATCCACCGTTCTCCAATCCTCAGGTACCACACCATCCTCCCATGATTTGTTAAAAAGGGTAGTCAGTGGTGGCACTAGTTTTCTCCTTAATTCTTTTAGAATTCTGGGGTGAATTCCATCAGGCCCCATTGCTTTGTCCACCTTCAGTTTTAGGAGTTCTTTCAGAACCCTTTCTTCTGTGAAAGGACTGGGATTGACCCCCCTATCCAGAGTGCTTCTGTTAATGGGATTAGGCACCTCCCCCTCCTCCTCTTTTGTGAATACTGAGCAGAAGTATTTGTTCAGTATCCCTGCTTTTTCATTGTCCCTCTCTGCCCACCCACCGTCCAATCTATTCAGCCTCACTATCCCTCCCTTTGTATTTCTACGCTCCCTGATGTACCTATAAAAGGTTTTATCCCCCTTCTTAACCGAGTTGGCTATCTTTTCCTCAGTTTGGGCCTTTGCTATTCTGACTACCCTCTCTGCTTCCTTCTGCCTTAACTGGTACAGTTCTCTGTCCTTCTCTTTCCATGTTTCCTTATACTTTCTAAATGCTATCTTTTTCTCCCTAACCTTCACCGCCACCTCTTTTGAGAACTATAGTGGCTTTTTCTTTCATTTTGATTTGTTTATTTGCTTCACACAAAGGCTTGTTGCCTCTGTGATGGCAGTTTTGATGTTTCCCCATTGTTTCTCCACCCCTCCTTCTAGCCTATTTGCTAGTGCTTTTCTAAGGCACTCTCCCATCTTGCTAAAGTCAGCCCTCCTGAAGTCCAGAACCCTTACTTTTGGATGGCTTGACTCTGTATCTGAGTTTATCGTGAACCACACTGTTAGGTGGTCACTTGTTCCCAGATGGCTACCCACTTCAAGATCTAAGATCCTCTCACCGTTCCCATTTGAGAGTACGAAGTCTAAGATTGCTCTCTCACGAGAGGGTTCCAAAACTAGCTGTCTGAGGCATACCACCTGAAGGGCATCGAGAATGGCCCTGCTTTTGGGTGTGGCTGTAGCCAAGTGCTCCAGTTAATATCTGGCATATTTAGGTCCCCCATCAACAGTATCTCCCCTTTCTCTGCCATCCTAAGGATGCCTTCTATCATATCCTTGTCCATTGCCTCCCCCTGACATGGGGGTAGGTATACAACCCCTGTGTGGATTGTGGTGCCATTTTCAGTCTCTAAGATGACCCACAGTGCCTCCTCTCCTCCCTGTTTACTCTTTTGTTCAGTTGCTTTTATCTCTTCCCTTACATAGTGAGCTACTCCTCCCCCTCTTCTCCCCTCTCTGCCTCTCCTGTAGGTTGGGTACCCTGGTATGTTAACATCCCAGTCATGGTTCTCTGTGTACCATGTTTCTGTGACTGCTACGATATCCAGGCATCCCTCTTCCATCAAGGCCACCAGTTCAGGGAGCTTGTTGCCCAGCCTATGGGCACTGGTACTCATTACCCTCCATTTCTTGATGGCCTTACCCCATTTTGCCCCATTCCTGTCCTTATTGGGTTTGCCATTTTCTCCCTTTACCCCTGCACTTCTCCCTATTGACATCTCTATCTTGGTGTTTACCTCACTTACTATCCTGATCTTTGGGGGGGGGCTAGGATGTTCCTCCTCCTTTCCAGTGCCTCCTCCCTTGGCTAGTTTAAATGCTTGCCAATGAAGCATTTAAACCTATCACCTAGGATCCTGGTTCCCCTCCTGGACAGATGCAGACCATCACACCAGTATAAGCCTGCATCCCTCCAGGTGGACCTCCAGTCCCCAGTGAAGCCAAATCCCTGAGCTCTGCACCAGTTTTTCAACCACTGATTGAATTCCATGGTGTGGAGCACCCTAGCCTCACCCATGCCATAGACAGGCAGCACCTCCGAGAAGGTTACCGTGCATGCTACTGGTGGTGGGGAAATCATTAGCGGCATCTTCAGGACTTGTAAAAGAAAATAAAGCCTTGCGGCACTGCCTAGAAAACGTGGAAAATCAACATTGGGTAAATAACCTAGGTCTGATAGGTCCGCCAGAACACACCAAAAGGAATGATCATTGGACTTCATGCATAAATAGTTCACTGACGACTGCAAGGTTTCTTCTCCTCTTCTACTCACTAAAGCATACTATGCCACACCATGCAGGGCCTTGAAGAGTTCGGAAGGCACAGGGACCCTGCTGGTGGTGGCCCAGTAGTCGTCAGAGCGGGACCAGATTTTGGAGGCTGCAAGAATAAAGGGACCAATATTACTTGAAAATGGCCTCAAAGCATCATTGTTTCCTGATCTAAGCTTTGTGACCAGGTCTAGGCCATAGGCATAAAGCTTTTGACAGTATCCGATTAACTCTGAGGGAGATGGGGGTCTCTCATGGTTTACATTTCCCCACAAAGCTCATGGTGACTTACTCCAGTAACATTTATATTTTTAACAATCCTAAGGGCACTGGAGCTTTGCTGGAAAAAATCAAAAAAGACTATGGACTCTAGCAAGAGGCTTCCAAGGAGGAGAATGCTTGTGGGACTATGAAATCAACAGCTCATTCACATTTGTCTGCAGGTACCAGGTAGAAGGGGTGGGTCTGATCTCAGGTCTGGGACAATTAGCAACTAAGACTTATCTGAGGTACTTACTTCATGACTTAAAGTATACTGTTGTTTCTATGCATGTTTGATTTAAATTTTTACTTGGAGTTGGTTTCCTAAAATAGCACTGACCTCATGGCCTCCTGCAGTCTCCGCCACCACCTCTCTGGTCCCATTCTGAGATGCCTGGTAAGGGCAGGAAAGACTGTTCCTGCCACAGACTATGAAACTTCATTTTCTCCTTCAGACTTGATGCAGTTTCATTGCAGGGTGGGTGGGGATCAGCACCAGTTACACTGTAGATGGATTTCTGTACAAATGTTTCCATATGGTTGCAAGTTCTATAATGTTGTGTTACGTATCCTTGTCTTATACATAGACTTAAAATTGCTGATATTTTCCCTTACAAGTTTGTTGGACTTACATAAGACTCATCATGTTGGTAGCTGCTTAAAGCTATGCTGCAGACACAAGAAGTTGATCCAGTTAAGGTAATTCAGCTGAGACTGCTAATACCCTCCCCTAAAGATGTTACTGACAATGTAGCACAGTGCCAAACAAAAATTATTGATGTTTTCTGCACCAAATAAAGAAAGAAAGTTTTAACAGTCAACAAAAAGTTAACACAAGCATTGACATCAAACCACAAAGCCTGCCATGACCCACTATTGCCTTAAATACTTAAAAAAAACCTGCATAGTGCCATAATAATACCACATCAGTCACTAATGCATAAACAGAATCTCTCATTTTAACAAATGACTTACTATAGTGAATGGCAATTACGGCTCCAAAGTCATTCATTATAGCAAGGGACTGCAGTACTATGTAAAATAAAACACAAACAACTTCACTGAACTTGGCATGTGTTTTCATCTCGGGGTTGTGATGACAACATGGATTGCTCAAGCTTCGCTCTCAGGGCTCATATGCTGTCACCCCTAACCCTTGATGTAAACACAGCCTTGTTGCGCATAGTTGCCCATACATTATTCTCTATATTGCCTACCTCAGCCTTTGAGGGCTTGTGCCCAGGAGCTCATGTTTTCCTAACAATGTCTGTGTCTTTCAGCTAGTGAGGATAAGCAGAACTCGACAAAATGCAGTCAAACTGGGTGTGGGGCAGGATAAGGGGAAACCAAAAGCATTACTTAACACCAGAGGGTGGTCAACATGTGGAATGGCCAACAAGGTAAGATAATGGAAGCTCACACAATTCAGGCCTTTAAAGCAAGACTAGACAGTTTCCTGAGTGAGAATATTATTATGAGGTACACAGCATGAGTAGGGGAAACATTCCAACAATTCAGCTTGGGTGTGTGTTAGTACTCAAACTGAGGTGCAGTCAGCCACAAGAGACAGACAAGATGGACCCAAAGATCATTCTGCTACCGCAGTCCTATGTTAGTATGCTACTCTAAATTGGCAGTGGGCTGCTGTCTTTTGCTGTTAGATCATTGGTTTAATTCCAAATCAAGACAGCAGCGGATGAAAATCATCTAATGGCTATTTATTTATTTTTCTAATGGTCTATTGTGGCCTCTGCCTAGTTTCCAGTAGATAAATAGCCATATAACAAACCCCCATCACAATGTTTTAAAAAAAATTGCACCCTTGATGGTAGTCTTCCATGAAATGCCAACAAACTGGCATAAAGTCTCAATTACCCTTTCACCCACTAGAGGTGGTCCCTCCCTGGCAGGATTACAGCATATTGATAGAACAGCAGGAAAGCTTGTACTTTGATATCCTCTGCCATAATTGTCATGTGGAATTAGAAAGGGAGGCAGTGTGATTTAGTGGTTAAAACACGGAGCTGTGAACTTGGAGACCCAGGTTTGAATCACACAACTGCCATTTACTCCTTGAGCAAGGCCCTTAAATACCCTGGCCCAGATATTCAAACTGCGCCCAAAAAGTGCTCAACAGCAGGATCAAGTGCAAGTCCACTGCACCCATGCGCAAGAAGCGTGATATTCAAAAACTGCACAGGCCAAGATGAGCCTATGGCAGACGACTGAATATTGCACCACCTGCGCCATAGCGCAACCAGGGATGTGAAGTTGCGCATATCTGATGTGCCATAGTACAACAAGGGATGCTCAGCGGAGCAGTCCAGATGCGCCATAGCACAACCAGGGACACCCTCTGGAGCAGGGCAGGAATGCAACAGCACAACCAGGGATGCAGGGGCCCATGCCGCAGATGGGCATAGGAGCACACAGCAGAGCAGACATCGTCCCCCACACCCCATGCACTGCACAACTGGGGAGAGCTTGAATAACCACTGGCCCATGGATACAAGCAACCAACCCACAGCCGGGCCATGGTACCCCAGCACACCACCTGGCAAGCTGTGACTGGCACACAAGGAGGGCTGACCACCCCATGCCACATCATCCCACCAATGCAGAGCACACCCTGCACCACGATCACCATGCACCCTTCCCAGGAGTAGTGCCCAACAGTGCAGGACACCCTATGCATGCCACCACCCCACTGTGACAATGCAACCCTGTGCACCATGGGGCCATGCAAGGCAGCCCCACCATGTACACCCTGCTGTGGGCAGCAGCAGACAGAAATGCAACAACAGCATACACAGTGCCACCCTGCACATCCCCCCCGAGGTACAGCTGAGAGATCGACCATGCATCGCCACACGAGGTACCCAACATGCGACAGGGCATGCCCCAGACCCCACCACCAGTGGTACAGCACCCTGCACACCCTCCCAAGGACACATCCCATCCCAACACTGGCCACAACAGCCAGCACAGACATGCACAGTGTTGCATGGAAGCATGCACCACACAGAATGCAACACAGTGCATGGACAAACACCCACCCATACCCAAGGGCACACCAACACAGGGACACAGTAGTGGGTCAACCAAGCCACTGGCGTGTGGCCACGGCTGACGTGTACACATGGCCAGCAGCCCTACATTGCACAGGTGTGCCAGCCACCCTGTGCAGGCACCATGAAGCTGTATGCCACCAGCATGCTGCCGGAGCACAAGTGACAGACACTGGAGCACATCCCCTGCAACAGACACAAGCAACAGCATGGAGGGGGGACAACAACAGTGGAGGCCACAGTGCCACTGGAGGCAGACGTGCACCATACTGGTGATGGAAGGCAACCTGGCATTGTGCAGGGTACAGTTGTTATCCAGCATGGACAGCCACCACTGACACACCAGCAGACCGTGCATATCACAGACATGCAAGGGTGTCAGCTGCACAGGCCATGAACGGTCTGACAGGGGGCACCATGGACCACTGCACACAGGCATCCAGTGCATAGAGTACAACACACAAACCACAGACAGTGACTGATCCCCCTGTCCACACCATAGGCTGTTCACCTCTGCACACACACACACACACACACACACGCCCATGCGTGCACCACTCCTGACGCCATGCACACCACTGCAGCTGAGCACCTGTAGCCCGCTGTAAATCAGAGACCACCACAGCTGTCATAACAAAACAAATGTATTTAAAACTGGAAATACAAAAACTATATACAACTATATACAATGGGGGGGGAAGGACCACATACCAGGTGGGGGCCGGTAAGGGGCAGGGGTGAACATATGGGACAGGAAAGAAGGGGTGTGAGGGTGAGTCCAAGGGGGAAGGTGTAATTAGGGGCATGGAGTGATCATCGTCTGGCCCAGTCCTCCTCCACATGGTGCCGATGTCGTCTCCTCCTCATCACCCCATGGTGGTCCATTCTTTGCAGGATCTCCAGGGTCACCCTCACCACCTGAAGCAGCTCCTGCAGTCCTCTCTCCAGCACCTGGAGTCGCCGTCCACCTAGGACGAGGGAGCAGAGTCAATAAGTGTGACTGTCCAGCCCCCTGCAGCCCACCCATTGTGCATGGCATACAGCCATGTGCCACGCCCCTGAGATGGTGTGTGACCACCCACAGTGACCGTGTCCATGAGACCTGCCTACCCAGGCAGCCACAGCCATGTGGACCACTGCAAACACCCACTGCCCATGTCCTGACAGCACCACCGTGGCCGTACAGTGACTTGGCTATGTGGTGTGAAGGCAGTGGCACAGCCATGTGCCCGATGCATGCATGGACCACCATTGACACACTCCCAGACATGCAGTGCCACTGGACAGTGCTGACTGTAACAAGCTGTGTGCATGGCAGTAGTGTCAATGGATGGTGGCCATGCCCCGCTGCCCACCTAGTTATACAGCATGCAATAGTAATCATGGATGTAAGGCACTCACCATCATCAGGCTGGTCCCCGTGCTGCTGCAGACCTTCAGCCCTCCTGTCCTGCTGGTCCTTGAGGCGGTGCCTCCGCTCCCTCGCCTGCCTGCACTCTTCTGGGCCAAAGGTGCAAACATGGAGAGAGGAACATCAGTACAATCTGGTGGCAAAGTCCCCCACCCCCATGTGTGTGCAATCCCACACAGCCATACCCAACCACCCCACACCCCGATATCACCACCACAGCCAACACTGGATGGCCCCCCCTTGTGCCGGACACATGCAACCGTGATACCCATATGGATGATAACAGTGTATAGATGGGGCACCTACCTGGCCGTGGCACTGTGCCCCTCCTGGCATGTGCCCACAGGTGGGCAAGCAGGTCCGGGTCCCTGCGCCTGAGGTCCCCATAATGATGGTGACACTGATCCACCATGTGCCCCATACCAGTGGCCTCCTCCAGAGCATCCGCCACCTCCTGCCAAACTGCACTCCTGGTCCTTTCCAGGGGTGCATCACCATACAGAGCCCCAGCATGGGGCTCTATAATTGCCACCAGGTTGGCAAGCTCCACCTGGATCCACATCACTGCCCTTCTCCGTGCCATCTCAGCAAAGTGGTGGATTCAAAGTGGCGCTCAGCAGTGCAGTCCTGCCACATGCAGATGCTGCGTGGTACAGCGCTGTCATTCCCTATCACACTGTCACTGAACAGCACGATACTGGTACACCCATGTCTGATGCATGGTGCCTAGGGGGCAAAGGTCAGGCACAGGGTCAAGGGTCTCTCACGCACGGACAGCCACAGCGCGATTGAAACCCAATGTGTGTAGCATGATTGGGTGCCTGTGTGCCACCTCCTGTAGCAGCCTACAGTGCTGTTGCCCCAGTGCCACAGCGCCATATATGTAAACAGCGCAATAGCACCACTGGCACAATGGTGGCCGTGCCCTGCATGGCCTTCCGTGCACAGCACATCAGCAGCACGGCAGGCGCCTGTGTCATCAACCCGGACATGTGCAGTTAGGTGTGTACTGTGCATGTCACAGAACTGCGCCCTTGGCTCAGCACGTTCAACACAATTGCACAAAGTGCAACAGCGCGATATTCAGCCGGCATATGCAAATCAGCTAATTAGCCATTCAATGGCACAGTCACTGCATTTGCATCCACTTAAAAATGCACCTCGCCTCATTTGCATGCATTGCGCTATAAAAATGCGACATTGGGCTGCACTGGTCATAGTCGGTTACTGCAGTCTATTGTGGTGAGTTACATGCTGTTTGGGAGTGTGGACTGTGGTGTTTGGGACATGCATGGGACTGAACAGTCACAGGTAACACCTGTCATTCTCACAGGAGGAATAATGACCGATTGTGAGGTGGAGGAAGAGGAACAGAGACGTGGGAGGAAGAGGAGGCCGAACTTCACCAAGGCAGAAACAGATGCCCTGTTTGATGCCTACCTCGACCAGGAGCCGCTGCTCAGCAGATGCCAGGGAAAACCACAGTCCCATGCTGCTGCATGGGAAGAGGTGGTGCGTGCTGTCAACCTGCATGGCAGCCACCAGCGCTCCAAGCAGGAGTGCAAAAAGAAGATGGGCACGGACAGGCGGAGAATTAAGGAGAAGATGGCTGCCATCAGGGCAGCATGGTCTGTGACCAGTGGGGGATAGCCGGAGGTGCAACACCTGACCACACAAGAAGAGCGGGTTGCTGGCAGCATGCAGCATTGTGCCATCGAGGGTGTTCCGGGTGGTGGATTCCAGACAGGTGGTAGTCCATCACTGCATGGTAGGTACTGGTCTGTCAATGGGGGGGACAGGGTAGATCACATACATTATTGCTACTGTTTTTCCCTTACAGCTCCTGAGCATCAACATGGGTCAGTGGTGGTGAGCTTCTCCACTGAGGGTGGTAGCATGGAGATAGAGGAGGGCCCGTCCACCTCCACAGGCATACGGGGGTCAGGGTGACAGTGGGCCTGCCTGGACGTCCAGACTGATGTTGGTGGAGCAGATGCGGAGGAGGCCCTGCCCGTGTCCCAGCGTGCCAGCATCCATGGATGCCAGCATGCTGAGACTCGGGCTGGTGCCGGATCCATCACCGATGATGATGGAGCTAATGTCATGGGCAGTGAGACATGTGGGCAACAGGATGGCCACACAGCAGGTGACATCACAGGCATGGCTGTGGGTGGTGCCACCGTGGAGGCCTGCGTGACATCACAGTCCCAGCCTGTGCCTGTCTGCACCAGTGGGGCAGCACTGGTATGTGTCCAGGACAGTGGGGCTGTTGCAGCCACTGCGGCGGCACCATTGAGCCCTGGAGAGTGGCAGCTGGAGGGGCAGTATCAACAGTCGGCCAATGGCCATGAGGGTACAGTGTCAGGGGGCGGCGTCAATGCACCACCTGTGGACATGCCTAGGCCTGGTCCTGGTGTGCAGCGCCCACTCTCAAGGGGTGCTGACCATCAGGGCCACAAACACCATGATGGACAGCATGCCAATCAGGCAGATGACCTCTTAGATGAGCACACCCGCATACTCCAAGCATCAGTCAGTCAGCAGATGCGGCTTGTGGCGGTGGTGGATGCACTCAGTGTGGCTCTGCGCCAGGCAGAGGAGTGGCGCAGCAGAGACACTGCTCTGCTCCTGGCAGGGATGGACCGGTTGGGGGAGGATGTGACCGCTGCCATTGACAGGCAGACACAGGCAATCACAGCTGTCATGGCTACAATGGGCACACAGTTATTTGCCCATGTGTCGCAGACACCATGCAGTGCAATATCCACCCCCCATTCCCGGCATCGTGCGACACCCTCCTTGTCGACACCGGGTTCAGCTGTGGGCATCCCGAGCACGCCTGGCGCAGGCATATTTGGTGTGCTGCAGACCCCTGTGTGAGCACGGTCATGTTTATGCAGTGGAACCCCTTGGGGACTGTCGGTGCCACCCCATGAGGCCATTGGTCAGCCTGTCATTGCTGGCAGGTCTCGGCAGGGCCACCCACACATCCGTGGTGGCTGTGGCATTGTGGCACATGACTGACCTGTCTCCCAGCATGGCTACTGTCTGATGCTGCCCTGTGTGCATTGTGTTGTTCAGCATGCAATGCACGGGTGGGGTACCTGGCCCTGCACGTACACACGTTCCATCTGCACACCCTTCCGGCTGCTGTCCGCTGTGGTGTGTGCATGATGAGGCCTGTGTTGCGCTGTCCGCCACTGTGCAATGGTGTCCAGCGTCTGACACACACACAATGACAGGCAGTGGGTGTGGTGGTCTGTGGACGTGTGTGTGGCTAGGGGTGGCGGTCGGGGTTGGTGTGCCTCCTACCCTTTGTGCATGTCTTGCGAGGTGTGTGTCTGTGTGTGTGACTGCGTGCCATGTTAGACCTTGCCCATTCCTGGCGGTGTGTGCGGTTCCATGCTCGGCCACTTCCCTTGACAGCATGCACCCCTGGTGTTTGTCCATGCATGTTTGTGGGTTGTGCCTTTGCCACTGGTGGTTGCACATGGCCCCATGACTTACCTGGGTTGGCTGAAGTGCTCCTCTGTGATGGTGTTCCGGTGCAGCTATGTCAGCCGGATCAGTCGGGGGTCCCATCGCCCAAGGGGGGGCTGCCCATCACCATCTTCACCAACGTCCTCATCAGCCTCATCGCTGTCCCCTCTTTGACCTCTACGGCTATCCCACAGTCATTGGCCATGTTGTGCAGGGTGCAACAGGCCAGGAATAGCCCACTGGCCTTTGAGGGGCTGTGCTGTAGGGCACCGCCAAACGTGTCCAGGCAATGGAAACGTGCCTTCAGCATCCTGAACACCCACTCGATGACATTGCGTGTGGTGGCATGTGCCTCATTGTAGCATTGCTGCGATGGGGTTGCGGGCCGCTGGTATGGTGTGAGCAGCCAGGAACGGTATCCACTGTCACCTGTGTGTAGAGGGTGGAGGTTAGTTTGGTGATCAGTGTCGCCCTGCCTTGGGCCATCTAGGCCAATACCCATGTTACCTCCAACTATGCCCCTCCCAAGCTCTATGTCTTTCTGCGTGGTTTGCATACTCACCCACTAAGTGGCCAGTGGGGATGTCCCCACTCTCAAATCTGTGGCACAGTGCTGACTGGTGCCAGATGAAGACATCATGTGCTCCCCCAGGGTGCGTGGCATAGACATTGATTATGCACGCCCTGGTATCGCACACCACCTGGCAGTTGATGCTTGCATAGCCCTTCCGATTGATATATGCCGCCCCTTCGGGGCCAGGTGGTGTGCGGATGGCCACATGGGTGCAGTCTATTGCCCCTAGCATGCCAGGCATACGTGCTACCCTGTGGAACTCCTGTATGTTTGCTGTGCGCTCCGCCGGTGTGCTGGAGAAATGGATGTACTCCGCAGCATGCGGCAGCAGTGCGCTGAGGAATTGGGTGACGTGGCATGATGCGGCCGATTGGGTTATGCCTGTGGTGTCCCCTGTTGGTCTCTGGAAGGTACCCGTGGCGAGCAGGCACATGCAAGCTGTCACTTTTGTCTCCACTGACAGAGCATGGCTCTGTCGGTGGGTGCCTGCATCACATCACCGCACAGCCCACAGAGCCACCTCAGAATTTCCCGGTTCAGGCGGTACTGGCCCATGATCTCGGTATCCGTGTACAGCTCGAAGCTGGTGCGGGCTCAGTACTGCCTGTTGGGGGCATACCACTGACGGGCCCTTCCACAGCCGTGCGCCTGTGCTGCCTGCCTTCTCACCCCCTCATAACTGCCTCCATCTGGATGGTGGCACTGGCCATGTCCCTGGCTTGTGCCCCCCCCGGCAGCTGTTTCTGTGTTCCCCCTGCTGTCCTGGCTGCTATTTCCCCTGCACCGGGAACACCTTCCTCTGGTGGCCTCAGTGCTGTGTGGCACTTCCCCCTTCTGCACTGTGGCTGTGGCTCCCCACACCTTCCCTGTGCCTGTTGGTTCCAGGTGCCCTTTCCCTGTACTGCCCTGTGTGTGTGTGTTGCCTGTGTGGCTGGCTATGGTTCAGCAACATGTGCCTTCCCTGTAGTGTTCTTGCGCCTCTATCTTGTTCCTTTTTATTTTGGCTCATTTCTGCAATCGCACAACTTCCGCTTGCTCCTCTATTGCGCATGGCGCATGTTGTTGAATATCGCACTGCACCATTTATGCATGGTTCCTCCCCCTTCAGTTGTGCATGCATTCATTATCATTGCACTCTTGCGCAGTGTGATTTGGGGGGCGCATCTGCCTCCCACTGAATATCGCAGAATGGCGCATTTTTGGACTTGCGCTAGAGCAACCCTATTGCACATGGTGCAACCCTTTTGAATAGCTGAGCCCCTGTGCTCAACCTCTCTTTAATTTATTTCTGCATCTATCTATGTACTCTCTGAATTTCCCTGTGTATAGCATATGGCAGCAACAGTGTATCCCATCTCTCTCTTGGCTTGTAAAGTGCTTTAGAATACAATCTGGGGAAAGGGGGGAAATTGTTTAACCAGGAAAGGCACACTAAGCCGAAGCTCATTTCCAGGTGTGACCTGGGAGCACAAGGAAGTTAAGTGACTTGCTCAGGGTCACATAGTATGCAGTGGGGGATAATGGGATTCAAACCCAAGCCTTCAGTTTTGCAGCTCAGCCTTAACCACTATGCTATACTGTCTCCTAAATCTGTTTGAAAGGTGCTATATAAAATCAAATACTGTCCCTTTCATATAATTCTCTATAGGAAAAACAGAAGTCTATAGTGGGGCCAGGGGAAGGGATAAAATACTTTATAAATAAGGATAAAAGCAATCTGTACTCTTGTGGGCATATGCTATTTTCTCAACCCTTGACATCTCTACAAAATTCATTGATATACTGTCTATAAAGGAAAAGAGCCAACAGTTTAAGTACTATATTGGAAAGAAGAAAAAATTAAAGACAAGATATAAAGATAAGAGTCTTTATAACCTTCTGGGCCATGCCTGAAAACAGGCAGGCCCTGTATAGTGCACTTATCCAGTAAAAAAACAAACTAAAATAAATATTTGGGCTGATGGTTTTTTTCCAGAACATGCTTAGTTTACACTAGACTAAGGCCAGGAAGCATCAGTTCTCTCCAAACATTGATACCTATTGCTGATTTTAGACCCCAGAGATCTCCATAGTTGGCCCCATATTCATGGGGGGGGGTCCACAGCCAGTCGGTACATCAGTTCTTCTCTTGTTAAAACAGCAATATGGTGCATCTCTGAGGTGTGCAGAGCCTTCTAATGCAGCAGCATCATGTCATGAAATTCCTCACCAAGTCAGGGCTCAACGAATCAGAAGCAGATGGATAAAAATTAAATTGGTGTGTAGACAGTCGCCCATAGGATAACACTGCTGGCTTTCCCTAAAAACACAATGACCATGTGACCACTACATTGAAAATGAAATGGTAGACATAAGGGATATAGTAAAAGCTATGTGGCTGTAGTGGGTTGGTAGTGAGTCCCATGACTAATCTTGCCTGGGATCAGGGGTTAAATTGAGCAGGAACTCACAAGAACGTAGGAACCTCCTCTGACACCTTTCTCCATTGAATAATGTTGGAGAGTTCCACCTCCTAGGTATGACAGCTCCACCTCCTACAAACGTAGAAATTACAGTTCATCTCCTAAGCATTTCCACTGCTTGGGACTCTCAAAATTCTAAAGCCTTCTGTATGTTGGTCCACAAGATGCAGTAGCTGTTATTAGTCTTTGTCATCTCACCACTGTGTTATTACATGGTCTGGCACCTTTATCTCTGTAATAACAGCTATAACCATCACATGAGCAGGCTGCCTAATGAATCGTAGCATCACCTTAGGTGGACTATTCTCTCTCTGTACTGCCTTACAGATATTTTTTCAAAGCTGCTGTGCAGCTAATTTTTTCCCAGATTGCTTGCCCGAGTTCATGTCTACTGAGCAATATGGGTCAACATTCCTTTCATGCTGCCATCTCATCGTGTACACTTACCAATAAATGGTTGTTTGTGATGCAAGGCCACAGGGTTTAACTGAAGTGCACCTGACTCTTGAAGACTGGAACCAGACACAACAGTCACAAATGAAGTCGGTCAGATTTCCAGCCCTAAAGGTTCTGTGGACTATAGATTGCGCCTTTGAAAGCCATGCATTATAAATCAGAGGACTGTTAAGTAATGATTGCTGCCTTGAGCTGTTCTGTTGTTTGAGGATTGGAAGTCATTATCCTCTGAAGCACAAGATTACGTGGATGGATTATGCAGGCTGAATCTGTCTCCCTGACTGCCTTAGTCCTCATTTCTTACAATTAAAGTACACGTCTACCTTTAACTGCTAACTGGTTGAAACTATTACTAAAATGCAGGCCAAAACTGGGAATCGGAGCAACACCCTATCTAGGGTAGAAGTATAAAGAGATTTATAAAATGATCAAGAAAAAGACAGTGATCTGATTGGTCAGTTGCTGTCCACATCTTGCGATCATTGACCAATAACCTCACAGGTCTGGAAAGACCATTGCAAGTCTTAGAACTACAGTTCACTGCTTCGTAAGTCCTGTGTGGTAATTGACCAATAACCACACAGGTCTGGAAAGTACCTTGCAAGTCTAAGAACTACACTGCTTCAGTAGACCAGTGCGACAACTGACCAAGAACCGCACACGTCTGGAACGTGCCTTGCAAGTCTTGGAACTACACTACTTCAGAACTCTGAGTAACTGTGACAGTTGAGAAAAGCACAAAAAAGTTCAGCTAACAATGTGAGTGAATTACCTGCCAGTCAATTTGACCTTTCTGACAGGACAAACCTAGCTGTTTGGTGTGAGAACCCACTTACCATTGATGAAGATTTATTGGTCCTCATTTAAAGATTTATTTAATCTTTTTTTGTATTATCATTATTGTGGTGCCATTTTATAAATGCCATAACACACTTCATAGCTTGCGGTTAGTAGGTAATTATCACACTCCCCTTCTCCACCCTGTGGTTGAAGGGCACTTGGCTAATGCCTTGTTTTCATGGCCCATGGAGTGGAGGGGCCTGCGATAATTACCCAGTAACTACGTACCCTGTTGTGTGTTATTGCTTACTTAAAGTACACAGAAACACAAATAGAAACAAACAAAAAATTGGGACAACTAGAAACACCCTATCAGGGCTATGCATACAAAAGTATTTCCAGGTAACAAAGGGAGAATAGAAGCTGGGAATGCTGTGAGTGGTGCAGTGCAGTGGCTATGGGGTGGTAATTTTCAGAGAGACCTTCCAAAGACTGTACTGCTGTCCATCTGCACACACCTCTCTGAGATGAGGGAGGAGGCTGCTAGACTCCAGGCTGGGTTAGTTAGGATTCAGGGGACCTCTTCCCCACCCAGGGACCACCAGCTCTGTTACCATTACCTCAGAGGATACCAGGGAGGAAGAATGACTGGACTATGGTGGGCTCTGAAGAGGGGGGTGAGACAGAGACACATTCTTCAAGCTGTACCGCCACATAATTCCTACACCGCTCTGGCGGGGTGGGACTGATGGAAGGAGGCACCCACAGTAGTGACCAGGGAGGATGTGGGGGCACTCCATAGCAGAGGCCCTAAGGAGGATGGTAGAGGACTCCGGAGAAGCAATGTCTGATGGGGGACTCAACTGTGATGGGGTTAGATTTAGGAATAGGAAAAGGGGGGCAGAGGCAGATTAGGTGTCTATGCAGTGCCACAGCCCAGAGGGCTGGAAGCAGATCTTGAGGTTCACTAGGGCAGAAGGGTGGGTGGGAGAGCTGAATGTCACTGTCCACCTGGGGACTAATGATCTGGCTAGGGACAGGGCTGGGATAGTGCAGGGGGAGTTTAGGGAGCTGGGCAAGGTAGCATGCTCAGTGACTTTCGCTGAGGTTCTGTCTGTTTACAACAGGGGGAGAAGAGGAATATCTGCATCAGGAGCTTCAGCTCATGACTGAAAAAATGGTGCATAGATGAGGGGGGTTTTGGCTATATTAAAGACTGGGGATCCATCTGGGAGTATAAAAGTCCTATGCAGGGGTGATGGCCTGCATCCATCCAGCAGGGGACCCACAGTCCTCAGTGGATGGTTTAAATGTTACTTTGATGAACATTAAACTAGCCGAGGTTGTTTTTTTTTTAAACTTTCTTCATGCTTCCCTCTCTGGCCCTTTAGGATTCTCTCCAGTGTGGACACACAGAATGACCAACTCCTATTCTGCCTGAGGTCTCCCCATACCTGGTCTCTGTTCCAGGATCTTTTCTCGCCCTACTAGCGGCCCCCCAACCCCCTGACTCTGAGCCCCCCAAGGTGGGACTGCCTACTCCTCTGGCACTCTGTCTAGAATCTAGTAGGGTGGCCAGAGCGGAGAGGAGATTCAGATGCTGGCTGGAGTAGACCTGGTATTGAGCATGGGAGCCATCCACTGGATCCACTTTCACCTTCCTGGGTGCTAGGGCCATTTTACTTGTTTCTAACTCCCCCCAAGACGCGGACATGCAATGCTGTCCCACACACAACGGACGTGCATGTGAGCCAGCTGCCAATAAATCAGTGTGTACTGTATTATACAGTACGCGCTCACTGATAGGTCATTCAGCAGCCGGACATGGTGGTGAGTGGAGGGCTGTGCTGGTTGCTGGCTCAAGGTTAGGATGGGGGAGAGGGGTGGTGGGCACTACCTGCCAGGGTGGAGGAGAGGTCCACTAGACCACCAGGGCAGGGAGATTCTAAGTATATTTATGTCAGGGGTGACATCAGGGATCAGGGAGAGGGCCGCTAGACCACCAGGGAAGGGGGATTTTATGTTTATTTATATCACGGGTGATATTAGGGATTGAGGAGGGGGGACTAAACCACCAGGGATGGGTCTTGACTTATTTTATCAGGAGATTAGGAAGTGAGGGACTGCTTGCCTTTGCCGCACAGAGCCTGTAGCAAACCCCTGTCCTGTGCTTTGTGTTTGTCACACAGGAGAAGTTGCAGCAAGTGTGGGGACTTAGGTGCCGGGACCCCTCCTGTACCAGAATCTTGTGTAGGGTGCCTGGTGCACTGTACTTTGGCACAAGCTGCTGTTTGGCGTAGCATGCCCCAATCTAAGCCCTCTTTGAGAATCAAGCCCCTCATCTCCAGAATGACATAAACAGAGTGGAAGCATCCCAGAGAGCCACTAAAATGGTGCAGGATCTGCATCCAAAGCCCTATGAGCAGAGACTAAAATACTTCAATACGTATACCCTGGAAGAGAGCAGGGAGAGGAGAGTTATGACAGAAACCTTCAAATACCTCAATGTGGCAAATAAGGTACAGGAGGGAAGTATTTTTCTGAAAAAAGGTGCTCAAGAACCAGGGGACATGCTATGAAGCTGGAGAGGGGTAGATTAAGGAGAGATGTGAAGAAGTACTTCTTCACAGAAAGAGTGGTGGATTCCTGGAACAGCCTTCCAGCAGAGGTGGAGGGGATAAAAGCAGGGGTGAGATTAAAGAATGCATGGGACAGGCACAAGGTAATCATAGTAGAAAGGAAGAGGGAGGGAGAAAGAACTGTAGATCCAGTAGGGTGGCAGTGATAATTTTGGTAAGGGAAAAATGGTTAGACTATGTGGGCCAAGCGATACTTATCTGCTGTCAAATTCTGTGTTTCTATGTTACGTAGTGAATGCCACTTGTGGCATCACCATCTAATGAATAATTTAACACATTTTTAATGATCATGATTATACAGTTCTAATTCTATATTATTATGTAATACTTTTGTAAGTATATATTATTATAAATATATTAAGTATATTATTTAGGACACAGGTAACATCAAAGGTGTGTTTTTGCATATTTCTTTTTTTCAAATATTTTTCTGAAAGTTTTTTTTTCCAAATATATACAAAATGCAACTTAATAACAGACTGGTCCAGAGTATTATAGGTAGGCTCATTTCTACCAACAATGTTCTCACTTGTCATTGCACCACTCAGAGTAATCTAAGTGGATATAAAAGAACACTTCAGACATTTAATTCTGCATGTCATGCATCTTACAGTCAAGGCCCCTAGAATTCTGCAGCCACAGAATTTTGCACAGAACTTGCAATCTACTGCAGAACTTCTGCAATGCCGCAGAATTCACTCTTCTTGGTGATTTTTTATTAATATTTTTGTTTATCCATATAATCTGGTTCCCTTCCCCTCTTTTTATATCCAAAAAAACCTATATGCTCAGAATGTGATGTTATCATTGCTATAACATAATACATTAGCTAATGAAATGGCTGCATTCTGCAACAGAAATGAATAGTCACTTATCTACCAGAGCTCCCACTGACAGAAAAGTGGCACAGCACATCAGGCATGGTGATATTTGCTCAACCTGCACTACAGCCTAATACAATTTTCAGTCTTACATTATTGCACTAGGGCCAACTTAAACAAAATCTTGCCAATAGCACAGACCTGTTAAGTCCATACCTCACTTTGTACAAATGTATTTGTGCCTTTAAGGTATAGAGATGCCATCTGAAATGAATGACTGGTGAAATGAATGTAACTGTCATGTTTAAGAAAAATAAAGTAATTACGCCCAGAAAAGTGGAATATAATAATGTGTAGACCTGCTGAAAGAACAGACCTGTTAAATAAATAATTGCGCCGTACACATTTTTGCCAGGGTTATTCATTACATATTGTCATTGGTTGATAGTCACCCAAAAGTTATGGAGAAATGTGTTCAGGGCCAACTGTTGGGCCAGAGGGTAGCGCACTGTGTTTCCATACTGGCAACTTAGGTTTGGAGATTAGCTATGGGAGCTGGCTGGGCAGCACAAGGATTGGTGGAACACATCACTGCTCTGAGCCTGGGAAGGTATGATGTAGTGTTCTGTCACACGGACACATTGTGATGGGCTGGAGAGCTCTATCTCACAATCGGTTCACATGCATGCCATGGCCTGATGGTGTTACGTAGTGTGTCAGGGAAAGCAGGTTGGCATGAAAAATGAGTTTTGCAATAACTCTACTATTCTGTTTTTTTTCCATTTCCAATGGGACCTATGTGAATGAGGATGCAATTTCACGGAAATTAAAAAAAATAAATATATATAAATATATTTGTACACACATATACAGTATCTCTCTCTCTCTCTCTCACTACACTCACACACATTTGTGTGTATGTTACAGATTGCATATAAATATACAAGTGATACACAGTGGGAACCTCATGAATGGTGTAGAAAGCACATACAAATATATACGTGATACAAAAAGAAGACCTCATTAGTGGGATAGATAGCATGTATACAGAAATAACTTATCTATCACATAAGGTCCCCTCTGCATATTTCATTTATGCAATAGGCTAGGACCTGAAGGAAGAGACATTTGTTTTGTTTTTTTAGACATAAAATTATTTCTGTAAGTCTGCTATTTTTTGAACTAGGTTACTGTGCTTTCCACCATCCTGATTGCTATAACCAGTGCAGTGAAAGTGAAGTCAGGATGACAAGCTGACACTGTGATGTGGTAGTTAGTGCCGCAGAATTTCCGCAGAAATTATAAACCACCGCTGCAGAAGTTCTGCGGCAAATGGTAGGCTTGCCGCAGAACTTGGTCCCACTGTGCCGCAGAAAAGTAGGGGCCTTGTTTACAGTATGTCAATGGGCATTTGATCTGTTAGCACTAACCATAATAAACATAAATGCATCTTCTTGGAATTAGCTATTTTTGTTGTTGGTAGAAACAGGATTAAGTGAGGAACAGCCCTGATGCCATTGCTGATAGAATGTGTTGCCAGATGGATTCAGATATTTGTTCTTGTTTGTTTGTCCTATACTGGGTGAGCCCTTTCTATTTTAAGACATTCCAACATGTTATTTACCAACTGGGTGATTGTAGATGTGGCAGAGCCAATGTTGAGCTATGGTCTTTTTTGCATTTATGAGTATTAGCTCCCAATCTGGGTGCTCTTTTGAGAATGTTAGTGATGACTCTGTCTTTAATAACAACTCCAGAGCAAAGAAAAGCAGTGGTTTATTGATAATCTGTTCTTTTACCTGGTTGAAGGTTCTCACCAAAACCCCTTGATTTTAGCGAATGTCATGGCCATGCAGAGTTAGTTGCCCTTCTCCACTTTAGTGGGATTGAATTTGGCTTTCATTTTGTGCAGTCTGCAGGGCATGTAACGTACTGTATACATGCAACTGTACTGGATTTGTTGGAGCTTATTGCTCTTGGCCTCATACTGTGTGTGGTGGATCACCCTTTGCCAAGTGGCCTCTGGTATATTGTACCGCAGCTCTGCTACCCGTCTCATCTTAGTGGGATGTAATGAGTCAGGCATGCTCCCCAGTAATAGTCTCTAATGGAGTGGTTTAGCCTGTGGTTGTGGCCTCCTAATAAAGTTTTCTATAGGTGACAAAACCAGCATGTTATCCAGGTTACCCATATGTTTACCCAGTAAGGTCCTGACTTTGAGGTAAACAAAGAAACTTTCAGTTTCCAGACTGTACTCCTTCCTTAGCTGTAGAATGGCACTGAAGTGTTTCCCATAGTAAAGCATTCCCTCTTATGGCAGCTCTTTTCTTGCCCAAGTCAGCAAGCCCTGGTGCATGAACACATCACATCCTTGTGAACCTCTGAACACTTGCATTAGCAGTGCCTGTGGGGGTACTACCCCGTATGTCGTATAAGCCTGTGGGCATTGAGCTGCACTTGTACCATTGTTCTGGTGAAGGAGTTTTTGATCTTGCCCAGAGATAAAGTCTAGAACCTAGGGCTTTAAGTATGTCTTCCACATGGGTGGTCCCACATTCCAGTCCTCTGTCTGTTGCCAAGCTTGGAGGGTCTTCCCTTCTGGGTTCTCAAGAACAGCTAGTTATGATGCTATATAATACATGTGGATATCTGGCATAGGAATCTGGCCCCCCCTCATTTCCTCTTCTCTGCTGGACTGAAATCAATACACAGGCTGACTTATTACGCCAGATAAAGGCATTAATGTAACCATTGAGTTGGCAGAAGTGTTTACCTCGGACATTAATTTGGAGTGTTTGAAAATTATACAAAAGTCTGGGTAGTATTCACCTTTTGATGTTTTTGATCCTCCCCAGTGTGGACAGTGGTGAGGCCAACCACCCCTCCAGACTGTATTTAATACTCTTTTTTTTTTTTTACTTAGCCTGGTGCTCCCCCGGTACCCCTCCCACCTTATGGTACTGGGGAGACATGGTATTTGTATTTTCTTCTGTGTTCCCGGGACCCTGGTATGCAGTCATGCATGTGCATGGAGGCTCGCATGCATCCTACAGCTCTGGTGACAGCCCCATCCTCCTTCCTGGCCTAGTGCTTAGGTTTCCACCTGGTCTGGCTCTGCCACCTGGCCTCCACTGGGTGACAGCCATAAGTTGGGGGAAAACTCTCGTCCCTCCCCAAAGAGGAGAGCTGCCTCACGAATACTCAATCCTGACTCCTCAGCCCCCCCCACCGGCAAACCCCTGGTGGCCCAAGCTCGCTCCCAAACTCAGGTCACCGGCGTGGCACAAGGTGTGGCATCCAGTGTCTCAAACCTTTATGCCTCCAGGCTAGCTTGCTTTTTATACTCTTAAAGAGTGGTAGGAAGTTCTCATCAAAGCAGCTAATTTATTTGGGATAGTTTTCCCTAGGTACATGATGGAGTTGACCTCTTTTAATTTAAGATTGTACTGACCACAGTTGCCTCTCCTGCTCCTACTTGGTGGGACTTCCCTGTCTGCACCAAAACTGACAAAGCACAGGCAGTGTCAGTTCAGAAAGGGCATGAAAAGAGCTAGTTCTTAATGAAACATCATGGATATTATGAAGGTTTTGCTTATCTGAGTGGAACAGTGAGACTGCAAACAGCACTGGGTCATAACGTAGCTGCTCACAATAGTGTGGTAAAGAACTGCACGGCAAAAATGCCAAAAGTTTTTGTTTTTGCAGGGGGCTCTACCCCCCATTTCCTCCATAGTAATAGATTCCAGCTCCAGGGAGAGTGGATCACTGGGCAAGATGAAATTTGTGGGGCCATGGAATGCTGTTTCCATGGCCCCTTGTAAAACAAGCATTTGTCAATGCTGAATGTTGATTGCATTGGTCTATTGAGCTCGCTCAGTGGCCCTCTGTCACTGGATGTCTGTTTGTCCCGGTGCTGCAGGCTGCTCTTTTGTAGTGGGCTGCTGCCTGCATTGGTACCTTGTTCTGCTGAGGAAAAAATCCGCAGCTGTCCTGACAGAGCTCCATTGAGGTGGCTCACTCCCCCTCTCTCACTTGCTCAATCTGTTTTTCTTGGTGTTGCAGGGTTCCCTTTTGTACTGTGCTCCTGCCTGTGTTGGTGGCTTTTTCTACCCACAAAGAAAGCCACAGCTGTCCCGACAGAGCTCCGTTGAGGTCGCTCACTCCCCCTGTCGCATGCACTCATTCTGGTTCTCCTGATGCTGCAGGCTGCCCTTTTGTACTGGATTCCTGCCTCTGTTGGTGCCTTTTTCTGCCCACAAAGAAATCTGCAGCAGTCCCGACAAAGGTCCGCTGAGCTCGCTCATTCCCCTTCTCTTACTCGCTCATTCTGTTCTGCTGGCACTGCAGGCTGCCCTTTTCTACTGGGCTCCTGCCTGCATTGGTGGCTTTTTCTGGCCAGAAAGAAACCTGAAGCAGTCCCGACACAGCTCCACTGAGCTCGCTCACTCCCCCTCTGTCACTCTCGCATTCCGTTTCTGCCGATGCTGCAAGCTGGCCTTTTGTACTGGGCTCCTGCCTGCATTGCTGCATTTTCTGCCCACAAGCAAATCTGCAGCAGTCACACTAATGCTCCGTTGAGCTTGCTCACTACCGCTCTGTCACTAGCTCATTCTGTTTCTCTTGAGGCCGCAGACTGCGCTTTTGTATGGGGCTCCTGCCTGCGTTGGCACCTTTTTCTGCCCACAAAGAAATCCCAGCCGTCCTGATAGAGCTCCGTTGAGCTCACTAAGTCCCCTTGTCTCACTCACTCGTACTGTTTCTCCCACCGTTGCAGGCTGGCCTTTTGTACTGGGCCCCTGCCTGTACTGACACCTTTTTCTGCCCACAAAGAAATCCGCAGCAGTCCTGACAGAGCTTCAGTGAGTTCGCTCACTCCCTCTCCCTCACTCGCTCTCTTGTTCTGTTTCTCCCAGTGCTGCAGGTTGCCCTTTTGTACTGGGCTCTTGTGTTGGGGCATTTGTCTGCCCACAAACAAATCTGCAGCAGTCCCGACTGAGCTCAGTTGAGCTCGGTCACCTCCCCCCCAACTCGGTCGATCTAAATCTGTCCCAAACACTGATTTCCCAGAGTGACCGTGATATTGTCCGGCAGGAGTACAAAAACATATTTTAGCCAGGATGTGAAAAATGACAGCTGTAGTGTTCATAAGGAGTTGTGAAAAAATGCCACTGTTGAAAATGTGGCGTGACAGTATTACAAAGTTGCAAAGTTTCAAGGGTACATGGAAACAGTTCAACGCACGCTTGTAACACTGTAGTGTTATGGAGTTTCATCACCAAATTTTCAACATAGGGATTTTAGGACCTCTGCTCATGAACAGTGCCACTGTCATTTTCTTAATCTGTCCAAACACTGATTTCCCACAGTGACCACGTTATTCTGCACCGGAAGTGCGAAAACACATTTCGGCCAGGATGGGAAAAATAACAGCTGTACTGTTCATAAGTAGGTCTGGGTAAATGGCAATGTCTAAAATCTAGAGTGAAAATATTATAAATTTGCGAAGTTATGAGTGTGTGTGCCAACTGCACAACGCACACTCGTAACACAGTCATTTTATGGAGTATCGTTACCAAATTTTCAACATAGGCATTTTAGGACCTCTACTCATGAACAGTGTCACTGTCAGTTTCTTAATCTGTCCTGTACACTGATTTCCCACAGCAACCACCCTATTCTGCGCCAGAGGTGCGAAACCACATTTCAGCCAGGATGTGAACAATGACAGATGTACTGCTCACAAGGAGGTGTGACAAAATGCCAATGTTGAAAATCTGGAGTGAAAATATTGTAAATTCGTGAAGTTACGAGCATACATAGCAACTGCGCAATGCACGCTCGTAAAACAGTCATTTTTTGGATTTTTTCCACCGAATTTGCAACATAGGCTTTTTGAGAGCCCACCTCATGAACAGTGGCACTGTCGTTTCGTTAATCGGCCCCAAAGGGTGATTCCACACAGTGACTGCGAAACCACCTTTTGGGCCTGATTAGCACCATGACAACTCAAGAATTCATGAGGAGGGGCCCCAAAAACCCCATGTTGAAAATTTGGTGCAAAAATTCCCAAAAATGCCCGAGATATGCACTAAAGTTGAAAAAAGCCCTATTTATTACATTATACAGCTTACAGGCATTTCTTCAGCTCGAGGTCGGCTTTGAAGAGTGCAGATGTGTTCCCGGCCCACCGACGATCGTCGCGCGGAACTCCAGAGGTAACTATGGGGTGAGGGGCAGTGTGGGGAGGCAGGGTGCACAGTGGGTGGGCACGGGTTGTGGGAGGAATGAAGGGAGACTACAAGGGATCGTTTCCTTTTTTTCAAGGAAAAAAAAACCAAAACATGTTGCAGGACCATTTTTCACTTTACAGGAGCATGTGGCATGCTGGGGTGGGCTCCCAGCGTGCCTCCGGAGTCCTGCTTTGGGGTGGCAGCTGTAGCCAATGGGGGATTGGGCACCCCGGTTGGCAAACAACCAAAGGGGCATGTGGCACACTGGGGTGGACTCTCAGCGTGCCACCGGAGCCGTTTTTTTTGGGGAGGGCAGCTGTCGCCGACGGGGGATTGGGCACCCCCATTGGCAAACAACAAAAAGAATGGGGAATTCTTTTCTGCCAATGGGGATTGGGCACCCCCATTGGCAAACAACAAAAGGGGGGGAATTCCTTTCTGCCGATGGGGATTGGGAACCCCGTCGGTAGACAATAAAAGTCGGGGGGGATATGTGTTACATTATACCGATGGGGAGTGGGCTCCCCTGTCGGCAAATAAACATGGGGGTAGATATTGTTTGTGAATACGGCAGCAAGCCGCCGCCATGTTCACAAACAATTTCAGGGGTCTTACATTCCGCCATGCAATGACGGGTCGCTCCCTCATTGAGCGGATGGTTGATGCTACAATGACGAGTCGGCCCCTGATTGCAGTGGGTGATTTTTTAGAAAGTTGTGGCACACTGGCTGCACTAGTGTCAGCAGCAGCATGCCACATCATTGGGGGTTGGGGGACAAGCGTTTGCAGGCTGTGGGGGCATTGGGCACAACAGTGCCACCCCTCTACAACCTGCTTGTGGAGAAAGCTGACGCAATATGTTTCTTGCGCATACACACAATCAACATAAAAAACTAAGTGCCAAAAACACAAAAAATCAAGGGGGATATCAGGAGTAGAACTCTGGTCTCTATTGCCACCCTGCTGAGCTGCTCTATGCCTCAACCCTCCACACCACGGGAGCAGCTTGGCCAGGCTCTTGGATCCTTTTGCCCTTGTGTTATACTAGCACCATGGACTGTGACCAGGGGAGCACTTACTGCTCCACCTTGTAAATCCCCTCTTGTTGTCCATGGTAGCACTGTACAGACTAGCACTGTGTTGTGCGGTGCTATTCTCAGAGCGCTATTATAGCCGGTTACCCTGAAAACTAAAACATTACTTTGGTATATACAGAGGGGTACTCAGCTATGGCTTCATGACATCTGGGAAGTTTGAAAGGACTAGGGGTTTGGTCCAACCCTCTAGCAGGGAGAATGTATTTTGGAACTAACTGTGACTACCAGTTAAAGTTGTTTGTCTTAATCTGGAAAGATTCAACTTTGTGTAAGTGGGCAGACTGGATGGGCCTTGCAGTCCTTATCTGCCGTCAACTTCTATGTTTCTATGTTTCTATGTAAGTGTGGGTATTGATGAAGGACACAGCAGGCAGGAATTTAGGTAAACTTCACACAGGATGGCACAATTTATTTGCTTTTGGCAGTCTTTAGACAATTTAACTCATTGTTTCCTAGCAGACGCCTGTAGTTGTCAGTAAAATACACTGGTGTGTCCTGAGGACGCCTGCAGAAGTCAGCTACTGACTCCCAGTGTGCCCTTTCAACATCTGCAGAAGTCACTTATATATTTTAATATATAGTGTAACAGAATATAATATATATTTGACTGCATAGCACTGTTGGAAAGGTAATTTTATGCTGAACAACTTTGTCACTGATATTTTGTGTATATCATGTATACTTTAGGAGTTATTCATATTTGTTTATGGTATGGTGTGAATGGCTTATGTTGCCTATTTTAGTGAAAACAATTTTTTTTTGCTGTTTCAACCAGCATAGAAAAAAAAACAAAATTACATATTATTATTTGCATACCACCACTGGAAAGATAATTTTGTGCTGAATAACTTTGCCACTCATACTTTTTGTCTAGCACTTATGGTTCTTGAGTTCTTAGGATTTGTTTGTGGCATGCTGACTATAGCTTGATGTTGCTTAGAAAGGCCCAGGATTTACTGTTAACAGTACACAGGAGACAAGTGGTGCAACTTCAGAGAGCTCCTGTGGAGGCAATAAGTTAAGAGATGCAAAACAAAAAAAAAAACAGTTATTTTGGGGTTGGCTACGCTAGAAACATGCAGATTCTAACCAAACCCTGAGAACCACTAGGAAGCCCACCTCAGAGGAGTGGAGGGGTCGAGAGGTCGGGAAAGAGACAGATCTTGCAGGTATCTTGGGCCCAGTCCATGTAGGGCTTTGTAGGTCAGCAAGCTAACCTTAAAGGAGATCCGCCACCTCTCCGGCAGCCAGGGCAGTTCACACGGGACCAGGGTTAGATGACAGGACCTTGTCTGGCCCGTCAGCAACCTGGACATATCGTTTCTGCACCAATTGCAGGAGACATAGGGTCCCTCCATTTAGCCCAAAGTGAAGAGCATTACAGTACTCTAGTCTGGACATAACAAAAGCATATATCAGTGAGGGCAGGTCAACGACAGAGTTTTGAGCATATTTCAATGATTTACTAGGATCCTACTGCGCATTACTCTCTGAGCCTATGTTCTATAAAGCCATCAATTCTAGGTGTGGTGAGACCTATAGGGAAACAGCAGTTTGCTGGCTGTTGAGAGTTAACCTAAACCACTCCCAGTCTCCCAATCAGGGTAAATTAATAGAAACTCTTGTTGCACTGAGAAACTGCCTTTTAGAGGAATTGCTCTTTTAACAGATAAAGGATAACAGAATAAACAGGAAGAAAACTGCCTGTTCCAACTTCACGTGTTGTCTTTAAATAGTTACACAAACTTCAGAACTAGTCCAAGATTGATTATTTCTCCATTTTAAAACTGGGCACCAGTTCTGCATGTTTTATCTGTTAATATTTATTTAGAAGTCTTCTCAGGGACCTTATAAAATGTCAATTGTTATGGCTGCAGGGGGCAGAGCCCTACAGAAGTCTTGCTATCACTTGGAGAAATAAAAGCACTTCAGACTCCTACCAAAGCATCATTTTGGATCTGGAGTATGATCCTTCTGCTATCTGAATGCTGGGACATGGAGGGGAAGAAAGAGTTCCTTTCCAACATGCAGCACACTCATGCTAGCTCAAATTACTATCAGTTGATATGCTCAGTGTAAACACCACATAGAGGATAATGTATGGGAGAGGATTAGTAACCAAGCTGTAATCACTTCGAGAGGTTACCATGGCAATGTAGTAAACCTCGAGAGCGCAGCTTGAGAGGTTTACCATTGATATGGTAAAATTGAGAAGCGATTACAGCAAGGTTACTAATCTGATCGCATACGTTATATTTTATAGTGTATGGGATCTACCAGCCACTAAAACTATCTTAAAAAACACTGCCACTTTAAAAGTAGCCTGGGAAAAGAAATCTGGTTCATCGCTGGACACCACGTGGTTACAGGTCGCAAAGAGTTCTGGGAGACATCGGCACGTCTTCCACCGTCTAGAGGGGCCTAGTGATTCAACCGAGGCAATCAAGGTAACTGGATTTGGGGCAGAGAAAATATATTTAACTGCAATGCAGTTTTTGGCAGCAATACAATGAACTGGACATTGCCATCGCTAGTTCAGGCAAGCAGTAACTGACAGTGTAATTAACAATTCAGACACCAGCAGGAGACTAGCGATCGGGTTCTAAAAAAGGAATAATGATTGATGTTGGCATTCCATCTTGTAAACTCATCACTATGACGTACTTAAGAGAGGTTTATCACTCACGTCATAGCAATGAGATTACAAGAAAATTATATGTGTGTTTTCCATACATAACAAGCATCCCCCATACATTATAAGCAGCTTGTTAAACTAAGCATCAGAGGAGAAACTTCTTTCTGCTGTCTTTACTGTTAAAGGACACCTAAACATCCATTTTATGCATTTTTATCTAAACAATGCTCGTTAGTCAAAATTGAGTTTGTAATGAGACTGCATTGTTCCAGAAGAGATTCAACTTACAATTCTCTTCCAAGTGTGTGTGTGTGTGTGTGTGTGTGTCACTGTACAATAATTTACTGCTGTCTGTGCTGTCTGTAGGGTTTGTTAACCCTTTCAGGACTGAACCATTCCCGGCCTTTTACAAATAAAGCTTACAGTGTGCACTGAATGAAGGCTGATGGCTTGGATAAAAAAATATATGTTTTTTTTTTTAAATCACTGACTGTAACCTACAGCATATGTACAGTATGTAATGTTCATCACTGCTGGACTTGATGGAGTGCATAGAATTATATGGCATAGGTATTTAATTTGTTTTGGATTGCTCCCTGGATTCCAGCACTCAAGCACTTCCTACATAGTATAAGACAGCAAAGGATGTCTGTCATTCTGATCTTGTGTGTGTGTGTGTGTGTGTGTGTGTGTGTGTGTGTGTGTGTGTTTCTCAATGGGGGAGGGGAGAGCCCCAAGAAAAGGTCTATCCCTCACACAGGAATGCTCAGCAGTGAACAGTAACTTAGTATGCCTATGTTAAAATAAAAGCCTGTGACAAAATAAAAGCCCTGCTAGCTGGGAAGATCTCAGCTCTCCTAGGTGGGAACATCTCTGCTCTCCTGATTTCTCTAATGTGTTGTCATGATTTCTGAGAAGACTTAAAAATGTGAAGAACTGGC
The DNA here is from genome assembly GCA_016271365.2 of Neoceratodus forsteri. Classification (NCBI taxonomy): domain Eukaryota; kingdom Metazoa; phylum Chordata; order Ceratodontiformes; family Ceratodontidae; genus Neoceratodus; species Neoceratodus forsteri. Next base: position 296,666,596 of record CM057452.1, on the reverse strand, counting down.
CAGGCATCTGCAGCACATTCTTGTAAATAAATCAGAACTGGAGCTACTGATGTGGCTAGGGCTCAACTTTTGAAAGAATGTGTAACTTTTGTTGCATTGCAGTGAATTATTTTTGTGTCTTTCAATGCAAAAAAGTGCGTAATCCAAGACAAGCATAGTGTAGTGGTGATGTGATATGCACATACCTGGGTATACACTATTGTACATGGGCTGAGCCATATTATGTGCTTACCAGAGTATGCACTGAGGCACAATGCAGAGGCAAGTGTGTTAATGTAACAAAGGTGAGTGTGTATCAGGTTAATCACACAAAAGTGACACAAGGTTTGCAAAATAACTTCACTCAGAATTATACAACATGATCGAGCAAAGGTATGCAGTAACCTGGGTAGATACTGCGATACAGTGCAGAGCCCAGTGTGTTCATGCAACCAAGGTAAGTGTATATCAGAAGCCAGTCACACCAAGTGACTAGGTTTGCAGGATAACTCCATTCACAAATGTACGTGGTGATGGAGCCATGGTATGTGCTTACAAGATATGAAGCAGGACACAAGGCGTTCACATAACCCAGGTGAGTGTGTAATAGAGGCAGATCACACAAAGTGAGAGAAGGTTTTCAGAATAAGTGCTCTCACAATTGTATGTAGTGATCAAGCAATGGTATGCAGTTACCAGGGTAGGCACTGAGGCACGAGGCACAGCTGAGTGTGTTCTTTTAACACAGGGTAGCGTATATCAGAGGCCACTTACACAAAGTGAAGCAAGGTTTCCAGAATAAGTGCAGTCACATTTGTACATAGTGATGGAGCTGTGGTATGCACTTTCCTGGGTAGGCACTGAGGCATGAGGCAGAGAAAAATGTGTTCATGCAACCTAGGTGAGAGTATATTGGAGACCATTCACAGAAAGTGAGACAAGGTTTCCAAAATAAGTGCAGTCACATTTGTACATAGTGATGGAATCTTAGTATGTATGTATGCTATTTCCCGAGTATGCACTGAGGCATGAGGTAGAGCCAAGTGTCTTCCTGTAACCAAGGTGAGCATATAGCTTAGGCTGATCACACAAAAGTGACAAAAGATTTGCAGAATAACTACACTCACACTTATACACTGTGATGGAGCCATGGCATACACTTACCGGTGTATTCAGTGAGGTAAGGGGCAGAGCAAAGTGAGTTTATATAACCCAGGTGGGCATACAGTATATCAGAGGCTAATCATAGAGAAAGACATAAGGTTTTCAGAAGAATTGCAGACAACTGTACACCGTGATAGAGAAAATGTACTTTGCTAGACATTGAGGCACCAGGTAGAGTCAAGTGTATTCAATGAACACAGGGTAGCGTATGTCAGAGTTTGATCACACAAAGAGAGACAAGGTTTTCAGAACAAGTGCAGTCACATTTGTACAGAGTAATAGAGCCATGGCAAGCACTTTGCTCGGTATACACTGAGGCATGAGGCAGAGCCAAGTGTGCTCATGTAACCTAGGTGATAGTATACCAGAGGCCAATGACACAAATTGAGACAAGGATTGCAAAATAATTGCAGCCTAATTTGTACATAGTGATGGAACCATGGTATGCACTTTCCTGTGTGTTCACTGAGGCATGAGACAGGGACAAGTGTGTTCAAGTATCCTAGGTGAGCATATAGCAGAGGCCAATTACAGAAAAGTGACACAAGGTTTGCAGAATAACTGCAGAACCAATTGTAACTTGTGATGCAGCCATGGTATGCATTTCTCAGGGTATGCAGTGAGGCATGAGGCAAAGCCAAGTGTATTTATGTAACCCAGGTGGGTGTACATCAGAGGCTGATCACATAAAGTGACAGAAGATTTTTCAGAATAACTACACTCACAACTGTATGTAGTGATCAAGCAAAGGTATGCAGTTATCTAAGCAGACATTGAAGTGCAAGGCTGAGGCAAGTGTTCATTAACACGGGTTAGTGTACACAGTATCAGAAGCTGATCACGCAAAGAGAGATTCAGGTTTGTAGAATAAGTGCAGCCTCATTTGTACATACTGAACAAGCCATGATATGTATTTTTTGGGGTATACACTGAGGCATGAGGCAGAGCCAAGTGTGTTCATGTAACCAAGGTTGGCATATACCAGAGGCCTATCACACAAATGTTACACAAGGTTTACAGAATATCTGCACTCACAGTGGTGCATTTTGAAACAGCCATGGTATGCGCTTTCCAGATTACACAGTGACACACAAACAGCTCATTTCCAGATGAGTCCCGGGGAAGAGTACAAAGTATAGTACAATAGTAAAAAATTAAATAGTAATTAACAGTATTACAAAAATAATAGTCATATACAGCAACACAGTACATGAAAGAAACATAATTATAAATGCTACAAATATACATATTTACAGAAATTATGTCTGTGAGATCCTTATTGGCAGCAGTTTACTGGTGGAACTGCATTTTGTGTAACACCACTATCTTTGTTGCTCTGATGACGTCATCCTCCAGCAACTATGATAGAGAAATGGAGGAGAAACACAATGATAACTTCTGGGGGCTGTAATTTTTTGTTTACAAATCAGATTTGGACAGAAATAGGACTGCTGGCAAAGCGAGGAGGCACACAACACTTACACACAAGGAGCTAGGAAAATATTGTTGTGAAAAGATGTGAGACTTCCCCTTGACTCATTTCTGGTTTCTGAAGTTTTGATAAGCAGAGGGGATCACGCTTTGACTTTTCAGTACCTGCAGTACAATATGCAACATTTTATTATGTACCAGATCCACAGCAAAGGGAAATAACTGTGAGACACATGCCAGCCATAATGAGAAAAGTTACTGACAGCCTTATAGTATGATGACTCAGGGGTGTTTGAATGCAGGAACCAGCCAATATGAAAGGAATATTTCATTGCAGTAGGAGTGATTGCTTACGTTGTAAACCATGGAGTGCAATTACTGATGTTGTCCACCAAATGAAAACAATACTTCTTACATGCTTTAGCTATAGTGATCGCTGAGTCACTACTGAGCTTACTGCATTATTATGGGCATTTTCATGATTTTAGGATCCTGCTTTGAAATCTGGCCATTTATAATTGCAGGACATTTCCACACATTTAGAATCCTATTATGAGGGTCTCCACAAGATGCAGGACACACAGATACATATCAGGGCAGGTTAATGAGCAGGATAGTAAAATGACAAAAGTAGCAGCAAGGAGTACATAAAGAACCCATAGTAAAATGTTGATAAATTAGTGTCCCAAAAAGTCATATTGGATCGGAAAGTCCATAAATATCTCCATGTTCAAATTAGAATTGCAAAGATATGCAAATGTATTACAATTATAAATGTTCCGATTTCAAAGCAGGATACTAAATTCATGGAAATGTCTGTAATAATAGCTTACATGTCCTAAATGCATGCACATATCCAGCAACTATAACAAATGACCAAAATGTACAGCAGGATGCAAAATACATGCAAATGTCCATGAGCAGCTGCCCCTAAACTGTGAAACAGTCTGACCGTCTCTCTCCACTCTCTAGGCTCCCACCTCTTATTTGAATCTCACTACAAAATAGTTCAATGGCCGTTACCACTTGTACCTGTATTTCCTGGGTGACCCCTTGTGTCACCCCAGTCAATTTTCAAGATAATTGATGAGGTCGATCAGAAACACAGACACCCAAGAGTCTTACATTCTTGGTATTTCCACCTACTATGTACAACACCAACTTTGTAATTCTTGTGTAGCTATGTGTTTGTCACCACCAATGTGTTCTGTATCTTGGGCACTTCTATGCAAGTGCTGTATACTATGTACTGCTACTTTGCACTTTAATGTAAATTTGTTCTCACTCAATGTATCTACTGTACTAAATTCTTGTGTTTTGTACTTGCATTGGGTAGCTACTGTATTGTATCCATTGTAATGTTGTATTTTTGGATCCCTGTGCTGTTCTCTGTACTCTGGGATCCCTGTGCTGTTCTCTGTATCATGTACCAGTACCTTACCATTGTGCCATCTTCATGGCCTGGGTCATGCCTGAAAATGGTCCTTTGGATCAGTGTACCTACCCAGTAAACAAATGCATAACTAAATAACAGGTAAATAATGTCAATAAGTATTACTCTCAGTATGATTATATCCCTCTGCTCTTCCTGCAACCACTGTCTTTGTTTTCTCCCCTTTATCACTGCACTGCACTTAATTGAAATTACAGTTTAAAATAATTATTTTATTAATAATGGTAATGCTTATGTCGTAAACCATGGGGTGCCATTACTGATGTTGTCCACCAAATGGAAACATTACTTCTTACACACTTTAGCTACAGTGATCTCTCAGACACTGCTGATGCACAGTGCATTATTATGGACATTTTGCATGAATTTATGATCCTGCTTTGAAATCTGGACATTTATAATTGCAGGACATTTCCATGAACTTAGGATCCTATTATAAGGGTCTCCATGAGATGCAATATAATTTCAATAAACCGCAGCAACCCTTAACTAATTCATCCATCATTCCACTACTGCGTCATCTATACACACGTCTCCCCACCATCCCTGCAATTAATTTGCAGCCATATTGGCTTTGACCAGAGTTTGATTTTAGTATTGGGGTGGGGTATATTCACTTTAGCTGAAGCAAGTCCTGAACCCTGGGCTTTCTCTTTCTTTTTCCTAGGCCACTGCTAACCCACTAGAGTCAGGGGAGGCAGTATAGCGCAGTGGTTTAAGGCTCTGAGCTGCAAATCTGGTGACATCCAGCAGACCAGACCTGGGTTTGAATCCCACAGCTTCCACTTGCATACTGTGTGACCCTGAGCAAGTCACTTAAGTTTCCTGTGATCCCAGGTCACTCCTGTAAAAAAAGCTTTCAGCTTAGTGTGGTACTCCTGGTTAAACTACTAAACAAAAAATTAAATATACTGTACATACATGAGTTCCTACCAGTGTATCTGCGACTAACATCAGGGAGGTGAAAAGATACCTAAATAACAAACAGGAAATTTTACAAAGAATTAACCTGTCTTCACTCCCATAACTGGGGGGAGCAGGTTGAAAGATAAAAAGACAGACAGAAAAGACAAGGGAGTCCTCCTGGGTGATTAGTCCAGAAAAGACAGTAAGAAATATAGACACATAGAGGACAGAAGCTGAGAAGCCAAAAGATAAAGAAAAGGTATGGGAAGCAACACTACCTATACTAATTAACTGTTGTCTTCAGAAAAGTATTATCATGGCAGTACCATTTACAATTTATAACTCTGGGCCCTTATGTATAAGCCACAAAACAATGGTAGGGGCCACACACTTGTTGAGTCAATGCTTCAGTAAACACCTGAACAGGCATGTGTGATGTCATTAAGCTGAGGTTTATTTACTGATAGTGGCTGCAACAACCACTAGCATATCACATCTCCATTAATTTGCAGGAAACAAAAGGACTCATTTGGGGGGTCCTGTACAGGAGGAGGGAAGTAGGAGGAGGGGGTTGATGTTTCTGTTTTGTAAAAAAGTATCCAGAACGGGAGGCAGAGGGAGGGGTAGATGGTGCATAAATACTGTATATGTGTGTGTATATATATATATATATAGTAAAATATGCTACAGAGGTCTTATATATAGTATAGTGAAATATGCCACAGAGGTCAAATATACAGTATAGTGAAATATGCTACAGAGGTCAAATACTAGTGCAGACTATACCTAGAGGCTACCATGCTGATTTCACCAGGAACATGCTTAACTAACAAACAGTTTCAGATAATCGTGGGTGAAATTAAATTGCTGTCCTGGAATATCAGTGGTTAAAAAAGTATTTTAGAAGACAGAAGGCCCTAGACTATATTAAGAAACAAAAGTCAGAAGAAGTGTTTCTTCAAGAAACACACATGGCCAAGATGGAACTCACACATATCAGAGGGAATTCACATACAGTGTCATGGCTCAGAAGGTAGCACACTCACCTCTGAGGCCAGGAGATCAGAAGGCTCTGGGTTCTATCCCCACACCAGGCACTTGGGTTAAATTCCAATACTGACAATGTAGTGCTGCACTCCTGAGGTGCTGTCTTTCACATGAGATGTTAAACTGAGGTCCCATCTGCCTGTTCTAGTGGTAGTTCAGGTGGATGTTAAAGATCCCATGGCATTTCTCGAAAAGGGTAGGGAAATTTCCCCGGTGCCCTGGCCAAATTTCCCCCCATTCACTTAAAATACCACCAACAGCTTAATCTGGTTCAAGGTCAGTTGGCATTCATCTGTATCTCCCTCCCCTGGGTTGTGCCTGAAAATAGGCAGATTTTATCTACTGCACTTACCCCATCAACAAAAACTAAATAAATAAAATATGAAGTGTAACGGGGAAGTGGCATGCTGCTGCTTTCAATTTGAAAGCAAGGGACATGGCTGTTTGGATCAGGCCAGGGATCTCCTGGAAAGTGATTAAGTCCATCAATGACCCAGGAGGATAAACAAAAAGACTACAGTATTTCATCATTCTGACACTTGGCCCAATCAACATGGCAACTTGCCAAAAAGGTTATGATTCTGAGCATTTATTATGCAAAGTAAAACTTTTAAATATCTAGTGAAACCAAAGTAGTGACACAAATTTTACGAAGTAGTCAGCTATAACTTTTTAATTCTGAAGTAATTTTTTTCTTTTTCCTTTTGCTTATTAGAAGGTTTTCTATGTGATAATACCTGTATTATGTTCGATGCGTGAAACAGTTCTTAGCCTGGCAGCTGACATATCTAGCTCTAGTTCCCCAACTATAACATCAACATTGTGATCTCACAGACAGTGACATCACAGATGACTGATTTGGCAGCTACTGAGTGGTTGTTCCTAAGCAGCAGTGATGTCACAGTTAGTGAGGTCGCAGTGCTGATGATGTAGTGGGGGAATAGAGCTAAATATGACAGTCGCCAGACAGAGTGCTGTTCCACACTGCACAACTACTAACATCAGACAATCTTCCAATTAATCAAAAGGAAAAGAAAAAGTACTTCAGATATAACAAGTAATGGTTGACTGGTTTTAAAAACTAATGTTAGTTTTAAGCAGTGCACTAGTTCTTTAAACAGAAACCTTGTCTCAAATGCTACAGCAGTTCTAACACCATACTTTGTTTGATGATTCAGCCAGGCACTTTCAAACATGGCCATAGCAAGAATGCCCTAGCACTTCGGTCTATTGGAGCTTGCTCAGGGGTGGGTCTATGTTATATCACATCCAAATGCACAGTATCCCTTAGCCAATGAATGTGTTCCATTGATAACATGTTAAATTAAAGGAACAGTGTCCCCACTGAGAAATAATAGTGGGTAAAGGATAATGACAAACTTAATTACAAGTTGCTTTGTGTTAGTTCCCATGGCTGGAATATAAAGTGTATGAGTTCAATATATTAAATCCAAAAGACCTGGAGAAATACATCCAATTTAAAATACAAGAAACTATAATGAGGAGTAATCAGTTCCTTGGCCCATATTCATATTCAATATGAAAAACTTTATTAAAGGGACACTGTCAACCCCTTTTGGCCTCCAATTTACCCTAGTTTAAAAAACACATTTTATGATTATTCACATTCTGTAAAGATTGCTTGTGTAGCTGGTTGGTTGTTTCAGATTCATTATTTTTCTGTTTAAAAGTGTAAAACAGACCGCCAACCATACTGGTGTTACCACACAAAAACGTGTGTGTTTACATTTCTTGATCACCTTCCACTGCATCTTTCCAGGACTTGGGGACAACTCCACACAGTCTAGACCTCATTATACAGTGGAAGGAGAGGAAGATTACTGCATCCCTAATTGCTGCACTCCTTGGCAGTGGGCGATGGGCATAATGTTTGGGAAGTATGCAGCAAGAGTTGCTCAAGGATTTGAAACAAAGCAAGGCTGAGTATAATATAGAGAATAATATATGGGGTGGTGTGTGTAATGAGATTTTATACACACCAGTTAATGAGGATGCTACATAAACCACAGAGAGGCGAGAAGCCCGGGGTTTATAAACTGCATCCCACTGATAGTAGTGTGTAAAATCCGAGTTTTACACACACTACCCCTTATTTTATTTTTTATAATTGCTGGACAGCAATTTTTTCCAGCCCTGTGTCTGAATCTCTCTCACACACACACACTCTGACTCTATGTCTCACACACACACACACACACACACACACACACACCCTGTCTGTCTTTCCAGTCGTCTTTTTTTTTTCCAGTTTGTTTTTTAATCGTTGCTTTTTTTTTTTTTTTATCTTTGGCCAAAGTTCTGTGTGGAAATCGCGATCGTCTTACCTCAAGGAGCAAGGTATGAGCCGTTCATGTTGTCTTCTACGGCTTTCTAATGGCGTGATCAACCAGATATTTAAATGACTGTTTAATTTTTTTAAAAAGGCGTGTAGTACTTCGGTCTGGCGGCTTGGTGGCTCCTCTCGGCTCCTGGAATTATGCGGTAAGACTTTCCATGTTTGCTCACGAGTGGAAGCCCGCCCAGTAGGACATTAATAGCCAATCAGGGAGTGGCTGTTCTCGATTGACGTGGCGCGTGTTTGCCGTTATAACCCATGAGTTATAACGGCAAATTATAACTCGGTCAGCCTATGGAAAAAATTGTTGGCCAGTAATTATTACACCATTACCATGCATTTCAGTTCAAGTAAGAAAGGATGCAGATAAAACTGCTAGCAACATCAATGAATTTTAGAGAAGCTAAGCAATCCTAAAATGTGATGTTTTAGCCAGAAATAGCATGATGCAAAAAGGGTTGACAGTGTCCCTTTAAAACCACACCACTAATGAAGTTTTCCAACATTTCATCAGCAGACCAGCTTCATCATGGAAAATTAGTGATGATCTACAAATTAATCAAAGAAATAGTGTCTATAATGATGTAACTGAAATTATATTATTTCTGTGGACTAATCTGAAATAATTAAATAAAAAGATTTTTCACCAATAATTCTGGTGCCAATTTCACAATTCTTTGTTCACCTATCTATTACAAAAGTTTCTTCCCTCTATTTACCAAACACATACAAAAATATAATACAGTAAGAAAATATAATACAATAAGGAAATTAATATCCATGTTTTCAACAATTTCATATTCGCCTAAAACAACAGATCCAGTTAAAACCTTATTGTTAAATAACACTGGCTGTAGCTGAATATATTCAAAATCTATTTTTACCTTTTAGTTTATAATCTTTTTTTTCTCTAGCCAGTTCATTAATACTCTTTCAAGCCCATTTTGTGCTGTTACTATCTGTGAGGACACATCAAGGTGCTAGTTAATCCTATTATTGCCAGTTTTATTTTATTGCACTTGTCACATACTAATGCACTTTAAATTGCTTGCACCATTTACGTTTGTGGACCACAGCAAGCTGAAATAAGCTAATCATGTGTTATCTTTCAGTCGTGGTGCATACAAAACTTACAAACTGTTTTACATTACTACTTAGTTAAAATAAACGTTTGTATTACCATAGTAGGAACTCTACTTGTAATCTGTATTTATTCATCGGTTAATATTGCTGCTCAGCTAATGCTGTTGCTATCTGAAGGAAAATTCACCTATTAGTTTGCTCTATTTATCTTACACCATCCCCCATGCATCTTCCCACATTTATTTATTTAAAATTCGATAACTGGGAACGGCATGCTGAGCTGAGGCTCATTTCATGCATCTCCTGTAGCTGTCCCTAGCCCACAGCAGGTGGCAGTACTCACTGCAGTAGGTCCCAGAATGAACCAAGATGTCCTGTAACCATCAGCATAGTTCTTGCTGATATGCTCCAGTCTCTACAGCGTTTACATGGTCCTTGCCAGGGTCACCAGGTCACCTGTCACCTTGTCAGTGGCACACACAGCTCCTGTAGTCCTGGTCAATGAGGTATCTTAGCTGGGCATCCCTGGAATGTCTGCAATAATAGTATCACAGGCAGATGTGGCACAGCTCCATGGTGGATAACAGTTGTACCTCATGCAAAGCTACTGTTGCAGGTTGGGCAACACCCCAGAGGTGGTCATCCTCTTGCTCATACAGCAGGTGCCTGATCTTCTCCAGAGCATAGGACAGCATCTCCATGGCCATCACTGGTTTTGATGAGGGATTGCTATATCTCTGTGTGTCAGGCATCAGGGTGTGGTGTCCACATTTTGGGCACATGTGATGCACTGCTTTGCCCCTTCACACCCGTGGGATGCTGCCATGTATATGGAGCCACTGTCCTTCTACAAATGCTGGTGCAGCATAAATACATACATACCTACCTGTTCTGCACCATGGGTATGTTCCATGCTGTGCGCGGTGGGTGTGATTCTCAGCCCACTCATGGCTATGAATGGTGGGGTCACAAGGAATTCCTGACTCTGTATGGTCTGACTGTCCCTCCCTGTGCACTGTAATGTGCACAGGTATGCAGCCACTGCATATCCTGGTGGCCACCTCCCACACCACAGTGCATGCCAGTATTATCAGTAGAGCACTGTAGGAAGAAAGGGGCTAAATCAACAGGAAGGGGGCAATAGGGAAAGGCACAGGCAGTAATAGTAGAGAAGGAAATATAAACAGCAAGTACAAGAGTGGTGCAGTGTAATGGGTGCAGAGATGCAGTATTCTGGGAGACTTTTTGGAGACTGAGGTGCTGCCCCATATGCTTGCACCTCTCTGGGCTGAGGGAGGAGGCTGCTGATCTCCAGGTAAAGTTGGTTAGGAACAGAAGATCTTTTCCCCCAGGGGCCACTGAGTCTACCACCATTGTCCCAGAAGTTGCCTAGGAGAAAGAGGGACTGATGTACTGTTGGATTCTGGGAGGTTGGAGGTGGGGGAGTCAGGGGCACATACCTCAGTCTTTGCCACTACTTAATTATTTCACCACTCTGAATGCCAGGAGAATGCACCCATTGCAGTGGAAGGGGAGGATGTGGGGGTAGTCCATAGGGGAGGCCCCAAGGTGGGAGGAAGAGGACCTCAGCAGAAGAGGAATCAACTCTGGTGGGGAACTCGATTGTTGGGTGGTTGATTAGGGCACAGGAAGAGGGGAAAAGAGACATAAGGTGCCTATCTGGTCCACAGCTAGGAGGCATGAGCAATACCATCCTATCACTAGCTAGTGTGGCAGGGCAGGAGGGGGATCTAGATGCCATTGTCACTTACACACTATGTAACCTTGTGCACAGTGGCTTTCAGGTTTTGGTTTGGGGGGTGGATTCGGTAATCACCATATTTTAGCTGCTCTATTGTTTTGCCTGCACCACTTGGTGCCATGCTTTTCCAGCCACCTTGCTGATCGCCACTCGGTGGATCCCATTACTTGCTGCTACTCCAGCTGGAGTCGCAACTTTTCCCTTTTAGGCAAGATCTTTCTTTCTTTCTAGAGTGCTTAGAATGTAAATTGGGAAAGGTATAATGTGAACCAGCTGTACTGCTATTTCTTTTTGTACTTTTTTGGTAAGCAGGGTTATTTTAACATTTTTCCACTCGTCTTTCACTATTTGTATGTACCTAATTGTCCAGGTATCAACTATTCCTGACTGCTGCATCAAATATAAATTTAACATGCTTTTTATGACCTGTATTACTGTTATATGTAGTCTTGCATTACCTTTGGACTACCTGCAAGTATTTATAAACTAATTTATTTATGTATTTATTTACATAATCTACAAGTAACTTATCACAGTATATTACGATTCATGACTGGTCTTCCCCGAGAACCTATCATCGTAATATTTTGAAGGAAGCTAATTGTCCTTCTTTAATAGATAGGATCAACCTCAAGATGGGTACCTTTGTTTTTAAAATTATTATGGGTTTTATCCCTCCTTCTAGACAGTCTTTTTTCATTAAATTTCAAAATACCCAGGTAACAAGGTCACAGATGCAAGATCTTCTTAGGATCCTTTTTTTAGGAAAACCATAGGTCAAAGATCATTTGTATATAGGGCTTCTATATTCTTTAATAGGATCCCCAGTCTAGTCTCTAATTGTAGAACTGTTAGGTCCTTCAAGTATAAGGTTGACCAGTGGCTTGATTCCCTTACTGAGTGTACCTGTCTGCAACAGTAATTGATTGTTATATGTATATCTGTATGTATTTATATTTTGCAGTATTGGGTAAGTTACTTTTTCTATTACTTTCTATTACATTTGGAAACTTGTTCCAGGAAGCTCTGTGCAGTCACTACTGAGGATGGATAAGTACTAGAAAAAGTAATACACCTTACAATTATAGTTACTTATTTCTTTTTATACAAAAACAATACAAAAATAAAAAAATAACTATAAAAGATTATATTTTTTAAGTAATAGGTTAGTTACTAGTTACTGTCAAATAAATGTAATCAGTTACAGATACGTATTTCTTCTGTATAAAAATACATAAGTAATTGTAACTGTAAGGTGTATTACATTTTCCAGTACTTCTCCATCCTTGCTAGTGACTGCACAGAGCTTTCTGGAACAAGTTTCCAAAAGTAATAGAAAAAGTAACTTACCAAACACTGACATTTTGCATGTGCTTAGATCAGAAAAGCTAATATTCTTCAGGTGAAGCTACCTTTGGCTGGAAGCTGCAATACTGAACTTAGGATCTGCAAGGAAGTGAATTGTGCTCACAACAGAGGGAGCGGAACCTTACAATTTACAACTGTCTTTGGTTTGTAGCAGATTCATCAGAAAAGCTACTATTCTTCAGGTGGAGGCTATTTCTAACTGAAAGGTGAAATAAGGAACTTTGAATTATCAGGAAAGACAGTCTTTCAATCAACAGAGGGAGGTGGACCTTGCTTTACTTTTGTTATAATTGTTATTATTTTCAGTGCAGGAAGAGTTTAAACCCAGAGGGACTGAATACTGTTTACTGTGTCAGTCCTTTTGCACAGCTGACTTGATTGGAATTATAGATTGACTGTTTGCATTGCAATATTTGAAATACTGTGAGTTATTCAGTGGGCTAAGAATTTGTCATAAGTCCTGAAGTGGGTGCAGGTTACAGGCTGTGTATTTGACCCAGAGAGTGCCCCAGGGGGTGGAAACTGTTTTTTGTGTTTATCTCTGTGTGCCTTAAAAGGCAGTTTTGGGGCTGACTGCTTTCAGAGTACAAGTCACCAGGCTGTTTTGGGGCTGGGGAGGTTTACCTGTGTCTGACTTGGATGTTTGGATGTTTCTCTGTTTGATTGGCAGGGTATTTTCTCTGTCAAATTGTCATGTAGGGCATCTTGCTGACAGAAAGGCACTCATCGCAGTGGTGGGTCAGAGTTTTAGCTGATTGTTTCATGAGGGCACAGTTTAGGCCCAAACCCTGCCCACCCCTCACCTCACCCACCCCTGGAAATAGTCCCTTTATACCTGGGGTTCTGACATAATTTCCTCAAGATGGCAAGGTGCATATCACTGTAATATCCTTTCTATCACACTGCACTGACAATATAAGCATACACATTGTATAATATATATATTTCTATATAACAAACCAATCACACACACAAAAAAAATTAAACAGGATAAACAAGAAGACAGACAGACATGTGGGGAGTAGTGCAATGTAATGGCTGTGGGGCAGCAGTCTTCCAGTAGTCTTTCTGGAGGCTGAGATGCAGCCCTATTTGCAGATAATTCTCTGCCCTGAGGGAGGAAGTTGCCCATCTTCAGGCCACACTGGACAGTAGTAAGGGAACATCTCCCATCCAGGGAGCACCAGAGCCACCACCACTACCTCAGAGGTTATGAAGAAAGCACAGCAGTTGGACCACAGTGGGCTCAGGGAGGGTGAGGGCGGTGGAACAGAGGCACACCCAGTCAGTTGTTCCACTCAACAATCCATACACCATTCTGGGGGAGCATATTTCCCCTATGGATGCACCCACAGAGGAGACTAAGGAGGTTGTGGACAACTGTCACAAGGGAGGCCCACAGAAAGGAGGCAGAGGACACCACAGGGAAAGAGCAGCTCCTGGTGGGGGACTCAGTTATTAGGGGGACAGAACTGGTAGGAGCAGGGAAAACTGAAGTAAGGTGCCTGCCTGGTGCCATGGCTTGGAGGGACAGGAAGCACATCCTCAGGATCACGAGAACAGCTGCACAGGAGTCTGAGCTGGATGTCATTGTCCACCTAGGGACAAATGACTTGGCACATCATGAGATTACAGCAGTGCAGGAAAACTTTGTAGAGTTAGGGAGGGGCCTAAGACAAGTAGCACACACAGTATTATTCTCAGATTTGCTGCCTGTCTATGGCATGGGTGAGGCGAAGGTACTTTGCACCATGTGATTTAATGAATGGTTGAAAAAATGGTGTGGAGCACAGGGGTTTGGCTTCATTGGGGACTGGGGTTCCACCTGGAGGGACACCAGCCTATACTGGCAGGATGGTCTGCATCTGTCCAGGAAGGGAACAAGTCTTTTGGGCAATCGGTTTAAATGCTTCATTGGCAAGCTTTTAAACTAGTCAAGGAGGGAGGCACTGATAAGCAGAAGGAAATTCCCAGCCTTCCCCTACAAAACAGAGTACTAAATGAGAAAAAAGACCAAGGTAGAAAGGTCAGTGGGGGATGCTGCTACAAAAGGTAAAGCCATCAAAAAATGGAGAGCAATGAGTACCAATGCCTGTAGTCTGGGTAACAAGCTTCCTGAATTAGTGGCCTTGATGGAGGAGGAACATCTGGATATCATGGCAGTCACAGAAACATGGTACACACAGAACCATGACTGGGATGTAAACATACCAGGATACACTATCTACAGGAGGGACAGGAAGGGTAAAAGGGGAGGAGGAGTACCTCTCTACATAAGGGAAGGAATCAGAGCAACAGAACAAAAGGGTAAACACGGAGGAGAAGAAGCACTGTGGGTCAATTTGGAGACAGGCAATGGCACCACAATCCACACAGGGGTTGTATGCAGACCCCCTTGTCAGGGGGAGGAAATGGACAAGGAAATGATAGAAAATATACTTAGAATAGCAGAAAAAGGGGAGATATTGCTGATGGGTGATCTGAATATACCAGATGTTAACTGGAATACAGTTGCAGCAGCCACTTCTAAGAGTGGGGTTATTCTAGATGCCCTACAGGGGGCATGCCTTAGACAACTAGTATTGGAACCGACTCAGGAGGGAGCAATCTTAGACCTGATACTCTCAAATGGAGATAGAGAGAGGATCACAGATGTAGAAGTGGTAGCCATCTGGGGACTAGTGACCATCGAACAGTATGGTTCATAAACACAGCAAGTAAGTCAAGCCATACAAAGGTAAAGTACTGGACTTTAGGAGGCTGACTTTGCAAAATGGGTGAGTGCCTAAGGAATGCACTAGCAAATGGGCAGGAAGGAGGGTGGAAGAACAATGGGGAATAATAAAACTGCCATCACAGAGGTAACAAGCCTTTGTGTGAAGCAAATAAACAAACAAATGATGTAAGAAACCACTATGGTTCTCAAAGGAGGTGGCAGTGAAAGTTCAAGAGAAAAAGAAAGCATTCAGGAAGTACAAGGAATCACAGAAGGAGCAGGACAGAGAATTATATCAGTTAAAGCAAAAGGAACCTGGGAAGGCAGTCAGAACAGCAAAGACCCAAACCGAGGAAAAGATAGCCAACTCAGTTAAGAAGGGGGATAAAACCTTTTATAGGTACATTAGGGAGCGAAAGAAGACCAAGGGAGGGATAGTGAGGCTTAATAAAGGGGAGAGGGTGGGCCGAGGGTGACTATGAAAAGGCAGAGATACTAAACAAATATTTTTGCTCAGTATTTACAAATAAAGAGGGGGAGTGCCTAAACCAAACAATAGAAACACTCTGGATACAGAATTTGATACCAGCCCATTTACAGAAGAAAGGGTTCTGAAAGAACTCTTAAAACTGAAGGTGGACAAAGCAATGCAGCCTGATGAGATTCATCCCAGAATTCTAAAAGAACTAAGGGTAGAACTAGTGACACCACTGACTACCCTCTTTAACAAATCATGGGAGGATGGGGTGGTACCTGAGGACTGGAGGAGGGCACATGTGATTCCACTTCACAAAAGTGGGAGCAGGGCAGAAGCAGGAAACTACCAACCTGTTAGTATAACCTCAGTGATAGGGAAAATGATGGAATCACTTCTGAAGGAAAGAATTATCAAGTACCTAGAGGCCAGAGGGGTAAAGGACCCAAGGCAGCATGGATTCATAGTGGGAAGGTCACCCCAGATGAATCTAATAGATTCCTTTGACTGGGTGACCAAATTAATAGATCAGGGAGGGGCTGTGGACATGGCCTATCTAGACTTTAGCAAGGCATTTGACACAGTCCCACACAAAAGATTAATATACAAGTTAGCCAGCCTGGGAGTGGGTCCTAAGATGATAGCCTGGGTAAAGAATTGTCTTGAGAATAGGACACAGAGGGTAATAGTAAATGGAGTCCCCTCTGAAGAAAGGGGGGTTACTAGTGGGGTACCGCAGGGTTCAATAGTAGGACCGGTCCTCTTCAATGTCTTTATAAGCGACATTGCAGAGAGACTGGAAGAAAAGTTATGTCTCTTTGCAGATGACACAAAGATCTGAAACAGAGTTGATGCACAAGGTGGGGTAGAAAGGATGAGAAGGGACTTGGCAAGGTTAGAGGAATGGTCAAATGCATGGCAGCTTAGATTCAATGCTAAGAAGTGCAAGGTAATGCACCTGGGAAACAAAAACCCAGGGGAAGAGTATACAACGGGGGGTGAGATACTAACAACAAGAAAAATGGAAAGGGACCTGGGGGTAGTCTTATCAGATGACCTAAAGGTGGGCAAGCAATGTGAGAGAGCAGTAAGGAGGGCTGGGGGGATACTAGGATGCATAGGGAGAGGCATCACCAGTAGAAAACAAGAAGTTGTTATCCCTTTGTACAGACAGCTGGTGAGACCCCATCTCGAGTACTGCCTACAATTCTGGAGACCCAGTCTCCGCAAAGACATAGACTGGATGGAAGCTGTCCAGAGGAGGGCAACTAAAATGGTGCAGGGTCTGCACCAGAAGACATTTGAAGAGAGACTTAAGGAGCTTAATATGTATTGCCTCAAGGAAAGGAGGGAGAGGGGGGACATGATAGAAACTTTCAAGTACCTCAAGGGAATCAAGAACGTCCAAGAGGGTAGCATCTTTCAGAAAAAGAGGTGTGCAAGAACAAGGGGACACAATTTGAAGATGGAGGGGCGGCTCAGAGGTAATGTAAGGAAGTATTTTTTCACAGAGAGGGTTGTGGATGCATGGAATGGCCTTCCGGAGGAGGTTGAACAGTGGTGGAATTCAAGCATGCATGGGACAGTGAAAAGGCAATTCTAGGGGGTGGGGGTAGGAAGAAGTAGGCTGTTGGTTAACTAGGATCTGCAGCTTATCCATTAGGTAGGGAAATGGGCAGACTGGGTGGGACAAGCGGTCCTTATCTGCCATCAAATTCTATGTTTCTATGTTTACATTTTGTAACTTGTTTTATTAAGTATGTCCTGTTTGATAATATGTTTTATATCTTAACTTGTCGCTTGTGAAAACAGACTTTTTACTCATCTTGCTAACAAGTATAAACAAGCATTTGTCAATGCCAAATGTTTGCTTGCTGATATTGGCATTGGAAGTGCAGGAGCTAGAGAGATGTATAATAGGAATGGCAGTGATGTATTAAATTAACGCCAACCCCACCCACTCTGCAGAGACTGACAGGTGTTTGGATGTGTGCCTTTGGGTCATTGGCCATAACGCTCACGTCATTCCACCCTGCAGACACCGACAGGTGTTGCAGTATGCCTTTGGTCTTCGGCCCTTATGCGTACCCCATTTCATATGGAAATAAGCTGAAATGGGTACAGTAGAGGAGAATGGGGTGAATGTTAGGGCGGGAGTGGAATGGTGTGAGTATTACAGCCGATGACCCCAAATCACACCCCCGATGCCTGTCAGTCTGTACAGGGTAGGACATTACGGTTGAAAACCCTAACGCCCTGGACATTTGTTAGTATTTTCACACCACATTTTCAACATGGGCTTTTTGGGACCCCACCTCATGAACAGTGGCACTATCATTTCGTTACTCAATCCTGAAAGGTGATTTCGCACGGCAACTGCACCATTCAGGACCACAGGTCCAAAAACACATTTGAGGCAGGATGTGAAACATGAAAGCTGTACTGTCCATAAGGAAGTGTGAAAAATGGCAATGTTGAAAATCTGGAGTGAAAATATAAAAATTGGTGAAGTTACAAGCGTGTATAGAAACTATTGCAACACACACATAGCATGATCATTTTTTGATTTTTCACCAGATTTAGCAACATGCATTTTGGGACCCACCCATGAACAGTACCACTATCATTTTGTTAATCATCCTGAAAGGTGATTCCACGCAGCAACTGCAAAATCACCTTTTGGGACTGAGTAACCAAATGACAGTGACATTGTTCACGAGGTGGGGTCCCAGGAACCCCAGGTTGAAAATTTGGGGCTAAAATTCCTAAACATGGCTGAGACATCAACCTAATCTGAACCTCCACCCATTGAATCTCATTATACAGCTTACCATCATTTCTTCAGTTTGTTGGTTGGCTTTGAAGAGTGCAGATATGTCCTGGTCCATAGAAGATCGCTGTTCCCAACCTCTGGAGGTAAGTATGGTGTAAGGTGGGGGTGTGGGTTGGTGGGTCTTTAGAGAGAGGGTGGGGATGGGGGAGGGGGGAATTGGGAGACAAGATCCAGCTTAACAGCCCGTCCAATTAATCCCTTCTCATTCTTCCTAACCCTCAGCATTTCCCTTTCAATATCACTCATTGGACACTCCATGGGTAATATTCTGTTTAATCTGTGACAATAGTCCCTGATTTGAAAGAATTTAAATAGGTGAGAGGTGGGTATTCCCAGCCCTAGTTGGACTTCCTCAAATGAATACATGCCCGTTCAGTTAAGGACACCCCCATGCATCGCACCCCTCACTACTGCCACATAAGGAACCCGGCATCCCCAAGCCCTGGCAGAAAATCAGGATTATCCACTACCAGGATCAGAACAGTGTTTATCAGGGTGACTTCTCTCCATTTCTTAATAGTACCCCATGCCTCAAGGCTGACATGACCAAAGGATTAGAGTCACTTAAATGATAATATGCCTCTATCTCTCCCTCCCCTAAACAGGCCGAGACCCTCTCCATGCAGTCCCCCTCTTGTAGATCAAACCAAGTGGCCATCCCACTTCTATTGACTCAGTTGTGTATGTACCTTTATTACATGGCTAGAAAATATAGCTTAATATCTGGGAAGTTCATACTTCCACTTTCCATTGATACCTTGAGTTTCTTTAAACTAATTCTCGATTTTTTACCTTGCCATATGAACCTGTGAGGTATTTAAAGATCTCTATCATATATTCCTTCCTCTCTTCCAGGGTATACATGTTTAGGTCCCAGAGTCCTTAAAATACTTTCTTAGGGGGAAGCTTTAGCCAAGGAAACACCATGGCATCTGGACTGCACTTCCAATGGCTCACTGTATCTACAGGTCCATGTGTTTTTCTTGTGGTGGCTTGTATCAATGAATTGGGTATTGCTTTTGGAGAACTTTGATTCCTTGTGCGTTTGTGTCAAACACCACAACATACCACACAGGACTCCTAAGTGTAGTTGTTTTTCTGTTAGACTGTGTATCGGTTTGGGTGTACAAAATCTTCAACCTGCAGACTACCTCCAACCTGTGACTGCTGTATTCACTTGACTTCATGGTGCAGAGCTCCTTCTCCTTCCCCCTGTTGTAGACAAATAGCACCTCAGCGAATGACACTCAGTGTGCTACCTAAGACCCCTTCCCATCTCCTTAAACTCCCCCTGCACTATCCCAGCCCCACCACTAGCAAGGTCAATAGTCCCCAGGTGGACAGTGACATCCAGCTCTGCCTCCTGTCCTGCTGCCCTAGTGATCCTCTGGATCTGCTTCCCATCCCTTCAGGCCATGGTGCCATGTAGGCACCAAACCGCCCTCTCCCTCCCTTTTCTATTCCAATTTATTCCTCTAACAATCGGGTCCCCCACCAGAAGTTGCTTCATCCTCATCTGGGGTTCTCTTCCTCCCTCCTTGGGTACTCCACTGGAGAACCCCCACATCATCCCTACCTACTACAATGGGTGCCTCATCTTGGCAGTCCTGCCTCACCAGAGCAATATAGAAATTTTGTAGTGGTCTTGGTTGAGGAAAGTGCCTCTAATGCACCACTTCAACCCTTCCAGAGCTGCCCCCCAGGTAATCCAGCTGTTCTTCTTCCCTGGCAGTCTCTGGGGGTAATGGTGTCAGACATGGTGGACCCCGGGGGAAGAGGTCCCCCATATCCTAGCCAACTCAGCCCAGAGTCAAGTGACCTCCCCACTCAACCTGAAGAGGTGCACACAGATGGGGCAGCAGTGTAGTCTCAAGAAGGTCCCTCTGACTGCAAGAATTTCTGCGAATGGGGCATTCTCTAAGCCCTTTTCACTTCATACAGGAACTAAGCAAGGATTCCCCTTATTTCCTTTGTTATTTAATTTATATTTGGAACCTCTCATTCAAAATATTTTCAATAATGTTTCTATACTGGGTGTTAGAACTGGGCGACATGAAATTAAAGTCACTGCATACGCGGATGACCTGCTGATACACTTATCTCACCCTGTATCCTCTGTTCCGGCCTTGCTAAGGGAAATAGCAAGATTTAGTGACCTGTCCAATTACAGACTGAATGCTAGTAAATCCCTATTCTTCCCACTAAATCACAAAGTTTTCAAAAATGACATTAGCTCTTTTGGTTTGTGTTGGACTTCCAGGTCATTTAAGTATTTGGGTATTAAACTTTCTCATAACCCTCTAACATGGTTTAAGGAAAATCTGGATTTTCTCTTGCAGTTGATAGCTCACGACCTTGAGAGGTGGTCCAAACTTCCTATTTCATTATGGAGCTGGATCAACATAATTAAGATGAACATATTTCCTAGAATTTTCTATCCATTATCTCTCCTTAACACCTTTATTCCTTTACTCTGGTTTAAAAAGACACATGCTGTATTCACCAGATTTATGTGGGCCGACAGATATCCTCGGTTGGCTTATCATAAACTGGCACCCCTGAAATTGGAGGGGGGTTTACGAATTCCCCATCTGGCCATATATCACTTGGCTAGTCACTTAGCAAAATATTTGAGATGGGTATCCCCCGGCCCAGAAAAAGAGCAACCTGCTTGGCTAAGAATAGAACTGGATGCAATTAAGTCCAAGAACTTGGACTCTCTTACACTATTTTTCCTTAAGTTTCCCCAGGTACGTATGACCGAAGAGTGCCCCATAATAATGATCTCTTTAAAGATTTGTTCTCAAATGTGTTCATTTTTACAATATACCCCTCATCAGGATCTGGCCCAGTCTATTTGGAACTCCCCATCTTTCACTATTAATAAGAACCAGATTTCCTGTCAATGGTTGTCCCAATTGGGAGATGGGAAGCTTTTTTCCTTTACGGATGGAGAGGAGCATTGGTTATCAGTGGAAGATATTATTAAGAAATTTCTCATTCCGGTTTCCTTTCATTTCAAAGTTATACAATTAAAGCATTTACTTGTTATCAGTTTCGGCAAGACTCCTCCCTCCCAGACCATCACTTCTCTGATACCTGAGGTTTCCCCGCTCTCTGGATCTTCAGGTGTAATCTCTAAGCTATATCAGGTTTTGTTTTACAAAAAATATGGGGGTTCCTTTGGGCCTTCAAGATTCTGGAAAAATTTTTTCCCTCAACATTATTTGGATTGGCAGTCTCTGTGGAGATCATGTCATAAATACATTTCTCAAGACAGATTGCGTCTCATGCAATATCACATTTTACATAACTTGTACTACACCCCGGTTAAATTACAGAAGTGGGGCTACCTGAATTCCAATGTATGCAATAAATGTTTGCAGGAAGAGGGAACACTTCTCCACATGTTTTGGTCCTGCCCTAAAATCTCCCCCTTATGGGATTCAATTAAAACTTTCCTGGACCCTCTGCTGGGCCTTCAGGAATACTTCACTCCCGAGATCTGCTTGTTAGGGGATTTATCATCTATTAGAGTTAAGGTATGAAAGTTTCACATTTCTATGATTGCCTTATCGGCTAAGAAGCTTATTCTACATCACTGGAAAGATAAGTCCTCTCCATCTGTCCAGGAATGGGTAAAAGAAATTCTGTCCAATCTGCGCATAGAAAAAGCGATTGCCAGTCTCCACAATAGAATGGCAGCGTATACTAAAATCTGGGATCCCCTTCACTCTCCAATTTCTTTGGTTCAAGTCTAAGTGTATCTCAGACTATATTGTCATGTAAGACCTTAAGTAAGGTGCTTGGCATTTGACCGGTATTAGGTTGGGTTACTGCAGTAAGGGGAGGGAAGGGTGGGTCAGGCAGTTATTCCTTTACATTGTACCGGAATGTCATTCTCACTGTCACTTAAACTGCCTTTTATTGTGGAAAGTGTATCAATAAACTTTAAATTGAAAAAAAAAAAAGAAGGTCTCTCTGAAAACTGCCACCCCACAGACATTGCACTGCATCACTGTTAGCATTCCCAGCTTCTATACTCACTGTGTTACCTAGAAATAATTATGTATCCTTACCCCTGATATGGTGTCCCTAACTTTCCCTTTTTTGTCTGTTGCTACATCATGTGTTCCCCTGTACCTGGTATACTTCTGCTTGCAGTGTTACCCTAGATAGATTGTTGCTCTCTTCCAATTTCAGGCCTAACTTTTACCTTTAGCCCTTCCCAGCAGTGATTGCAACAACAGGAAAAAACTTACCGAAGGAGCTGTAATTGTTTGCCACAGAGGCGGCAGAGGAGCGTGAAGAAAAGGGCGCTTGCTGGCCGCATTAGCGGTGGAGGATCAGGGGCACTTGCTGGCCACTTCAGCGGTGGGGGAGTACAGGCAGCACTGGCGGCATAGGAGCAGCAGACCAGAGACCACATCAGCGGCAGTAAGGAGGAGTAGGACCTCACAGGTGGGTTTGCTCCAATCCCAGTGGCTGTAAAAGCAGTAGGCCAGGGGCTTTTAGGGAGCAAACCGGCTGCTAGGTGGATCAGCTAATCAGAGGGAAGTGCACCAAACTTGAACTCATGGCTGGGCTATAAAAATGGAAGCCCAGCTGATTTCAGCAAAAACTCATCGGAGGAGCTGAAATTGTTCCCACATGACCCCATCACAGCCCCAACCTCTATTTAATAGCCGGTGGGTGAGGAATCGGGGGTAGGAGTGGCCTGGACTAGGAGGGAGCCTATGGACTTTATCCTTGCAGAAATTCAGTTTTTGGACTGACACATTGCATGCTGTGTGGGGGGTTGTATAAGTGAAATTGCAAGCTGTGAGGGATTGTTAAGTATTGCAGCTGGGAATTTAAAAAAGTGTGTAGCCACTTGTAGCCCAATCACTGAGGATTGGGAGGGACTGTACTTGCATTATGAGTGGAGATTTTTGGAAAAAGGTACATGCTATGATAGAGAAGGGACCTCACATCACTAGAATAGGCATCTTTGGAAGGGTGGTTGGGTGCACAGTGTGTGGGGCAGCCATGGTACTTGACTGGGCTTGGAAATTTGGGAGTTGCCCAGTGTGCCACCAACTAGCGCAGCTTAGGGAGGAGGTTGAGGGGATTAGAAGGTAGCTGGGGGAGTGGAAAAATAAGGGGCAAGGGGTTGCCTATGTAACTACACCAGGTGCTGAAACCTCTGGCATCAGGAGAGGAGTAAATGGGGGTACTTGGGGGAACATGGAGATCCTGGCAGGGGGATCCCAGAATGGGAGTTCCATAAAAGCAGGCAGGCATCTGGAGTTGACCAGGGAGACCTGAGAGGGGATAGTACTGGAAGATGTCCAATTGTGTGGGGGGGCAGGGGCCCTGGATCAGGACTCTGCAAAAATGCACAGATGGATGTAGCAAGGGTGGGACCTGTAAAAACCTGTGCAGAAACAACAAAGACAGGGAAATGAGAAAACTGTGCAGGGACAAACCAAGCTGGAAGAAGGGACGCAGAGGACAGGGACTTCTACAGGAAGGGATGGGGAAATGGGGCATGGACCAGAAATGAAGCTAGAGGTACAGGGAACAGAGGTGATAACCATGGGGGGAGGGGGAGGGGAGGTGATCAAATGGAGTAAGGCACAAGGACAGGTAGCACCACAGATGTGCCAAAAAAACAGGCATTGATGCAGGGAGATGAGCAGGAGGAGCAGGAAGGGGAGAGAAAGTTTCAGAAAGATTCAGGTAGGGAAAAGGGCAGCACTGAAGAGCCAAGGAACCAGACATTGGCTCAGGGAAATGAGGGGGAGGAAGAGGGTGGTGGGGAGGAGGTCTCAAGAAGTTTCGGGGGGGAATAGCAAGGGTAAGGGTAAGGCTAGGGGAAACTTGGGAAAGGGTGGGAGAAATGCAGCTGCGAGAGGCACACAGGAGGAGGAAGGGGACAGGGTTTTAATTGTCAGGGAGTCTATTACAAAACGTGTTACATGGAGGACAAGGGGAAACAGAGAGGGTAAAATATAGGTGGAATGTCTGCCAGGTATGACAGCAGCAAAAGTCATGTACTGGATCCCCTCAACAGGGAGGGAAGTGGATGAGAAAACACATCTGATCTTCCATCTAGGCACAATTGACCTTACATGGAGTAGTGTGATGGAGGTGCAGGCAAGGTTTATGGCACTGGCTAGGTTCTGCAGCAGCTTGGATTTTAAATCCCTGTCTTTCTCCAAGGTGCTGCCAGTACTAAGGGCCAGCATGGAGGTGAAACAACATATAGAGGAGTTCAACAGCTGGCTGGCAGGTTGGTGGGCTTAGAGGGAACATGGAGTGGTAGGAGATTGGGATACAATGTGCAGCGACAATATCCTCTATGCCCCAGATAGGCTGCACCTAAATGGGGAGGGAAAAGCAGTGCTCAAATGCAAGCTGGATGATTATGTTGATAAACGCTATCATTTAAACTAAATTTGGGGGGGAGGGCAAGGAAAAGTTCTATTTATAGGACAAGAGGAGGGGGGGCAAAAAGCCCTACCCACACAGACAAGAGGCACAGGGGCAGAAAATATAGGGTGGGTAGAAAGAGAGAAGCAGGAAAGAGGGGGCTGGAGGGTCATGTGTGCAAACGCCTGAAGTCTGGGTAGGAAGATCCCGGATCTAACAGCAAAAATAGTTGAGGAGGGCCTCAACATTGTGAGGGCAACAGAAACATGTTGCCACCAGGAGCAGGGATTGGACATGGAGGTACCAGGGTGCACACTGTTCAGGAAGGACAGGGAGGAAAAAGGGGGTAGCATTCTATGTAAAGGAGAGTATCAGGGCATCAGAATTGCAGGGCAAGTGGGGGAAGGCTGAAGGACTCTGGGTTTCATTGGTGGTGGGGAGAAGGGGGAGGTGGTGCATATGGGGGTGGTTTACAGGCCCCCAGCACAGCAGGAATCAGTGGATAGATGCATGACTGATGAGTTTGTGAGAATGGCGGCAAAGGAGGAGGTGGTGCTGATGGAGGACCTGAATCTACCAGATATAGACTGGGACACCTTATCGGCTGCATCAACCAGCAGCAGGGAAATATTGGACTCCCTGCAAATGGCCCTCCTAAATCAACTGGTCAGGGAACCAACCACGGCAGAAGCTACTCTTGTTCCAGTACTGATGAATGGGGATAGGGTAGGAGGTGTATCGGTGGGTGAACACCTTGGTATGAGTGACCAGAACACAGTCTGGTTCAGAATAAGGAACACTGCAGAGGCTCATCTGTCTAGGCTGAGGGTGCTGGATTTCAAGAGAGCAGATTTTGGGGAAATGGGGGAAGTAGTGGAGAGGGCTTTGGAGGGGGTGGAGGAGTTGACAGATGTGGAGATAATGTGGGGCAGGATTAAAGAAGCTATTGTGGAGGCCACTGGCCTATGCGCCATGAGAGCAAGCAAAAATAAGAGGAGGAGGAAATCTCTGTGGTACACTAGGAATACAGCAAAAAAGGTAAAGGCAAAGAGAAAGGCCTTCAGGAAGTTCAAGGAAATGCAGGCAGAAGTGGACTGGGGAAGATACCAAGTGAGCCAGAGAGAAGCCGGGGTGGAGGTAAGGAGGGCAAAGGCACAGGCAGAGGAGAGCATAGCTAGAGGGATCAAAAAAGGGGATGACTTTTTTTCAGTACATCAGTGAAAAGAGGGAGACTAGGCAGGGAATACGGTTAAAAACAAATGAGGGTGAGTTGATACAAGGAGACAGAAAAAGCGGAACTACAGAACAACTATTTTTACCCAGTGTTCACAAGGGAGGAAGAAGGCGTAGGCAGCAGAGCAAGAAAAGCTAAGGCGGGGAGGTGGAAGTGGATATGAGTCCATTCCAGGTAGAAGAAATGTTGGGAGAACTAGGCTGCATGAAGGTGGACAAGTCGATGGGGCCGGATGGGATGCACCCAAGGGTGTTAAAGAAACTAAAGGAGATACTGGCAGTACCATTGACTGCCCTCTTCAATAAGTCCCTGGAGTCTGGGGTGGTACCAGAAGACTGGAGGCAGGCAAATGGGGTCCCACTGCATAAGAGGAGGAAGGGAGGGAGGAGGTGGGAAATTACAGGCCTGTAAAGTTGACATCAGTGGTAGGCAAGCTCATCGAGAAACTAATGAAATTCAGGATCGCCAACTACCTGGAGGAAAATGGCTTGACGATGGATACAAGGCAACATGGTTTTACAAAGGGCAGATCCTGTCAAACTAAGTTGATAGAGATTTTTTGACGCAATCACCAAGGAACTGGATCGGGGAGGGCAGTAGATGTTGCTTATCTGGATTTCAAAAAGGCATTTGACTCCATGCCCCAGAGAAGGCTGCTGTATAAACTGTCATGCCTGGGGCTGGGGCAGAGGGTGGTTAAATGGGTGGGAACCTGGCTGGGGGACAGGAGGCAGAGGGTCATAATAAATGGGGTGGCATCCGGAGAGGGCATGGTCACAAGCGGGGTCCCTCAGGAATCAGTGTTGGGGCCCTTACTATTCAATCTATTTGTAGGGGGCATTGTGGTGTGAGTCTGTTTGTAAATGATATTAAAATCTGCAATAAGATAGACACTCAGGAAGGGGTAGAAAGAATGCGGAGAGATTTGGGAATCTCAAGGCATGGTCAAAGAGGTGTCAGCTTTCATTCAACACAGAAAAGAGTAAAATCGTGCATCTTGGTTACAGGAACCAGAGGGCAGAGTACTGTATGGGGGGCAGAGACCTGGAGGAAATAGAACATGAAAGGGATCTAGGGATCATTATATCAGGGGACCTGAAGGTGAAAAGGCACTGTGGGAGAGCGTGGCTAGGGGCAGCAGAATGTGGGATGCATCAGAAGGGTGATCACCAGTAGAAAAAGGGAGGTCATAGTACTCTTGTACACCTATCTGGTTAGACCACATTTGGAAAATGGAGTCCAGTTCTGGAGGCCATACCTCAAAAAGGATGTGGGGAGGCTTGAGCGAGTTCAGAGGACAGCAGCGAAGATGGTAAAGGGGCTCACCCACCTGTCCTATGAAGAAAGGTTGAGACATTTGAACATGTACTCCATGGAACAGAGGAGGGAGAGGGGGCACATGATTGAGACCTTCATGTACCTTAAGGGTATAAACCAGGTGCCAGTGGAAAGCAGAGGACTAGGGGGCTTGGCTTGCAGCTGGGGGGGAGGCAGTTCAATGGTAACATTAGTAAGTACTATTTCACAGATAGGGTGATGAATAAGTGTAATAGGCTCCCTCCCGGAGGGAGTGGTTGGAGAAGCAACAGTGGAAGGCTTTAAAAAAACATGGGACAGCCACAGAGGAGTGTTAAGTGTGGGGGGTGCATGTCCTAGCAGATAGCTAGACATCTGTATGATTGCTCACCCACATTTATTCTATGTATGTACTGAATGAATGTCTATGTTTTATTCTGATGTGGAGCCTTTGGAAATGAGTCTATGACTCAAAGGGTTGTAATTCCAATTTCCTAAATAAATAAAAAATAAATAAAAATGAGCAGGCTAGGTGGGCCTGTCAATCCTTTTTTGCCGTCACACTTCTATTATTCTATGAATCCAGGAGTAAACAGGTAGGTGCCTTACCTTAGTCAACCAGCAGAGTCCCCCACTTCTCCTCTTTCTTATGTTGATGCCGAACTTGGTAATCTCACACCTGTTCCGCTCCTTCGCTCTTCCACTCACTCACTGGACGTGAACATTCTGAACACATTAGGTGGGAGTAATTTTATAGTGCTCTTGATGCCGAACTTGGTAATCTCACACCTGTTCCGCTCCTCCGCTGTTCCACTCACTTGCTGGACGTGAACATTCTGAACACATTAGGTGGGAGTAATTTTATAGTGCTCTTGTAAGAAGGCTAGGGAAGTCTAAATGCAACCAAGTGATTCACTTCTCTCTAAGCCACACCCCCAATTCACAGCTATCCTGTCCCAGCTAACTGCAAGGACGTTTATCAGCTCCCTTCTATGGCAAGCCGTTAGGGACATAATTCAGAATCCCTGGCTGTATAGTAAAACACACACTATAACGTAAATGTAAAAACTGTAACAATTGTCTTTTCTCCTGTTTTTGTACCTGAATATATTCGTCTGAACCAATTATTGTATCAATGTACCTGTTGTACCCTTTTGTACTCTCCCGGGTCGTTCCTGAAAATAGGCATAAAACTTGTCTAGTGTACTTACCCGGTAAACAAAAACTAAATAAATAAATAAATACATCATATAGTGAAATATATACATTATATAGTGAGATACAGACACAATGTAGTGAACCACATACAGTATCTACTGAAATATATACATCGTATAGTGAAATACATATACTGCATACTGAAATACATATATTACATAGTGAAACACATACACTATGTAATGAAATGCTTACATTGCATAGTGAAATACATACACTATCTACTGAAATCCACATACTGAATACTGAAAATCTACATACACTATAAACTGAAACAAATATACTATGTACTGAAACATATAGACTACCTATTGAGATACATACACTACAGACTGAAACATCCACATAAACTATCTACTGAAACAAATACTCTATAGATTGTAACACATACACTATATATTGAGAAAAAACTGCATACACTATATACTGAAACAAATACACTATATATTGAAATACATACACTATACACTGAAAAAAAGCATATACACTATATACTGAAACAAATACACTATATATTGAAACATCTACACTTTGTATTGAAATACATACACTATCTATTGAAATAAATACACTATGCACTGAAAAATCTGTACATATATATTGAAACAAATACACTGTATATTGAAATACATACACTATCTATTGAAATGCATATACTACACACTGAAAAAGCACATACACTATATACTGAAACAAATACACTATATATTGAAACATCTTCACTTTATATTGAAATACATACACTATCTGTTGAAATAAATACACTGTGCACTGAAAAATCTGCATACACTGTATACTGAAACAAATACACTACATGGTGAAACACATACACTATGTATTGAAACACATACACTGTAGACTGAAAAATTCACATACTCTATATACTGAAACAAATAAACTATATACTGAAATGGACTATGTTCTGAAACTACCCAGCCCTTTGCCCCTCCACCATGAATGTCCTAGAGTTGAACTCATTGCCTGCTGCATTCAGTTAACTGCTAGCTTGATGAGAGGATCTCTGAAACTGCAGAGCTGAGGTAAACAAAACAGGGCTATCTCTTATTCTACTTCTTTATGGGGGTTTTCCTTTTGTTTTGCTTGCACACCTTTAGTCAAATATCAGACCATTGTGATGTGACAAGAAACTTTTAAAACTAATTTAAATGCTGTAGTTTCTTTTAAATAAGTGCTGCCTTCATTTACTGTCAGACAACACATTTGTATAGGAAGCTAATACAGGATATTCCTAACATACCTGTATACATAGGGAGCTGCATGTATTTTTCCAAGTTAAAGTGTTGATTTGTTTTATGTGTAATTAATTACTGTGTAAGTCCTGCAACTTATCTGAGTTGAATGCTTGGGAAGCACTTCAGGAGCTGTGGAAGTGTAAGCCAAAATCATTGCTAGTTTGTACTCTATGGATTATGTTTTGATTAAGTTTTTATTTTAATGTTTTGTTTAATAAACGTTTCTTGGTTAAGAAACAAAAATATATATTTTTGCTGCAATCCCTCAGTATTCAATTCTCATCAGGAGTTTAGCTTGCATATGCATGTAATTTGCATTGTTTTACTGAATAACTTTACTGTGAATCCTCACTGGAGGCATGCACAGTCTGTTTTGAGGTTTGAGCTTCTCAAACTGTGTTGTATTTCCTTTTTTTTCCGATAGAGATTTTTATCTCCTTAGTCACCCTGCTACCCCTTTGCCCACTGACATCTCCAGCCCAATAACTTACCATCCACAGGACATATTTGCTCTGAGATCCCCCCCCCACTCACATCCCCATGTTGGGGCCAGGAGGGGGAGGGCCATTGACAAGGAGACACATATTCCAATATGAGCAGATCCTGGTTAGCAATGCAAAATCTGCAGCAGGTTGTTGGATCATTTTGCCATTAGGGGGTTTCTACCTTTTGTTTCATCCCCTGGGCAGCCAAGCATGGAATTATGCAATTGCGTATAAAGACACATGCTTGCTTTGTGCCTGCCTGAGCCCTCCCCCTTATGCAACTCCACTGCCCTGCCAACCCTCCTCAGCTAGGTGGATGTTGAAGAGCGGGGTGGTCAGACTTCCCATCACTGAGAGGAGAGCATTCCCCGGGATGCTCAATCATATCTCCCCCCCCAGCTAACCCCTGTGCAACTCAATTCCACCCCCAAAACTGGGCCACTGGCATGGGAGGCAGTGCAATCACCACCAAAACTGCTAGGCCAGCCCACCAGACTGTGTTTTTATAAGTAAATAAAGACAGCATATAGGTAAAAAAAGAAAACAAACTGTATTTTAACTAGTCTGTTATAAACATTTTAAGTCACATCACAATGTTTTGAAATTGGATAAAGGTTTTGCAAGCAAAATACGATAAAACAATACATAAAGAGATAGATAAGATAAACCTTTTATGTTTACCTTCTGCATCTTAGGAGGCATCGGCCAGGATTTTTAGTCAATTGGGGCCCCATTTTCAGAAGGTTAGCATGCAGAGCTAAACATTACACTGTGGGAACAGCATGGTTGGATCGGTGTCATATTCAGCATCACTTGATGCCACCCTGATCATGTGCATGTGCATATATACTACTACGGCCATGTAAATGAGTAATCCTCTCCTGCATACAGAGCATAGTGCTGTATAAAAGGTTTCCTTAATGACCATAAGTACCTCCCTCTACATTTTATACTCAGCCTCTATGCTTCTAGTACCTAGATGCTTGATTTTGCACTTTTTGGATTTGAACCCAAACTGCCATGTCCCATAGCACTCCTTAAGTTTTCTAATGTCCCCACTCATTCTCTCCATCTGCACCTATCAACGCTATTACAGATTGTGGTGTCATCTGCAAAAAGGCATATCTCCCCTTCCAGTTCTTCTGTTATGCCACTTATAAAGACACTGAAGAGGATGTGTCCCATTACTGAACCCTCCGGCACTACTGGTCCTCTCTCTCCTCACTGGAGGGAGTGCCATTTACCACCACCTTCTGTGGCTGTGCGCTATCTCAGGTGCAGCACTTAGGAGTGCATAACACTAATCTGAAAATGGGGGCCCCACATACCACTGTAACAGGACTAGCACTGCATTGTGATAAGAATGATTGATACTATTTTAAAAAGCATTCTTCTGTGCAGTGCTAACCTGTTAATGTGGCACTATTTTTTTTTTTTGCACAGGATTACTAATTGCAACCACGTGCTCATACAACTGGGGGTTACTCTAAAGCATATAAGGTGTGCAGGTATATTAAATGCTTTCTTGAAGTGTTAACACACTGCGTGGTTAGTGCTAGTTAATGATTCTGGGAATCGTGTTTTAACTGCACACACGGAACCTGCCATCAACCCCCCACACACATACACACACAGTCAGTTCTGGACACAATAAAAAAAACAGCATTTGTCAATGCTGAATGTCGATTGCGTTGGTCCCTTAAGCTCGCTCACTGGCCTTCTGTCACTCACTTGTTCTGTTTCTCCTGGTGCTGCAGGCTGCTGTTTTGTACTGAGCTCCTTCCTGCGTTGGCACCCTTTTCTGTCCACAAAGAAATCTGCAGATGGCCTGACAGAGCTACGCTGAGATGGGTCACTTCCCCCTCTGACTCCCTCATTCTGTTTCTCCTTGCGCTGCAGGTTGACCTTTTGTACTGGGCTCCTGTGTGCATTGCTGCCTTTTTCTGCCCACAAAGAAATCTGCAGCAGTCCCAACACAGCTCCATTCAGCTTGCTCTCATTCCCCTTCTCTCACTCGCTCATTCCGTTTCTGCCAGCGCTGCAGTCTGCCCTTTTGTACTGGGCTCCTGCCTGTGTTGCTGGCTTTTCATGCCCACAAAGAAATGTGCAGCAGTCATGATAGAGCTCCATTGAGCTTGCTCACTCCCCTCTCTCTCACTCGCTTTTTCTGGTTTTCCCACCACTGCAAGCTGCCCTTTTGTACTGGGCCCCAGCGTACATTGCTGTCTTTTTCTGCCCACAAACAAATCTGCAGCAGTCCCAACAAGCTCCGTTGTGCTCACTCACTTCCTCTCCCTCACTCACTCATTCTGTGTCTCCTGCTGCTGCAGGCTGCCCTTTTGTACTGGGCTCCTGCCTGCACTGGCGGCTTGTTCTGGCCAGAAAGAAATCTGAAGCAGTCCCGACACAGCTCCACTGAGCTCGCTCACTCCCCCTCTCTCACTCACTCATTCCGTTTCTCCTGGTGCTGCAAGCTGGCCTTTGTACTGGGCCCCTGCCTGCGCTGCCACATTTTCTGCCCACAAAGAAATCCCAGCAGTCACAACACAGATCTGTTGAGCTCGCTCACCACCGCCTGTCACTCAGTCATTCTGTTTCTCTTGGTGCTGCAGGCTGCGCTTGTGTACGAGGCTCCTGGCTGCGTTGGCACCTTTGTCTGTCCACAAAGAAATCTGCAGCTGTCCTGACAGAGCTCCGTTGAGGTCACTCAGTCTCCCTCTGTCACGCGCTTATTCTGTTTGTCCTGGCGCTGCAAGCAGCCCTTTTGTACGGTGCTCCTGCCTGCATCGATGCCTTTTTCTGCCCACAAAGAAATCCACAGCAGTCCTGCTTGAGTTCTGTTGAGTTCACTCAGTCTCCCGTCTCACTCACTCATACTGTTTCTCCCACCTCTGCAGGCTGGCCTTTTCTACTGGGCCCCTGCCTGCTTTGACACCTTTTTCTGCCCACAAAGAAATCCGCAGCAGTCCTGACAATGCTCCGGAGAGTTCACGCACTCACCCCCTCATTCTGTTTCTCCCAGTGCTGCAGGCTGCCCTTTTGTACTTGGCTCTTGTGCTGGGGCCTTTTTCTGCCCACAAACAAATCCGCAACAGTCTCGACAGAGCTCAGTTTAGCTCGGTCACTCCCCCCTCACACTTGTTCGATCTTAATCTGTCCCAAACAGTGATTTCACACAGCGACCGGTGCTATTCTCCAGCAGGAGTGCAAAAACATATTTAGACCGGATGTGAAAATGACAGCTGTACTCTTCACATAAGGTGTGAAAAAGTGCCACTGTTGAAAATGTGGTGTGAAAATATTACAAATGCGAGAGATTACAAAGGTGCCAAGAAACAGTTCACCAGACGCTTGTAACAAGGTCATGTTATGGAGTTTCGTCACCAAATTTTCAACATAGGGCTTTTAGGACCTCTGCTCATGAACAGTGCCACTGTCATTTTCTTAATCTGTCCCGAACACTGATTTCCCACAGTGACCGCATTATTGTGTGCGTCAACTGTGAAACCACAATTCAGTCAGGATGTGAAAAATTACAGCTGTACTGCTCGTAAGGAGGTATGAAAAAATGCCACTGTTGAAAATCTGGCATGACAATATTACAAATCTGTGAAGTTACAAGGGTGTGTGGAAAGTGTGCAATGCACACTTGTGATACAGTCATTTGCTGGGCTATCATCACCAAATTTTCAACATAGGCATTTTAGGACCTCTGCTCATGAACAGTATCACTGTCATTTTCTTAATCTGTCCCAGACAGTGATTTCCCACAGCGACTGCTCTATTCTGCGCCGGAAGTGCGAAAACACATTTCGGCCAGGATGGGAAAAATGACAGATGCACTGTTCATAAGTAGGTGTGGGAAAATGGCAATGTTGAAAATCTGGAGTGAAAATATAAATTCATGAAGTTACGAGCGTGTGTGCAAACTGTGCAACACACGCTCGTAACACAGTCATTTTACGGAGTACCATTAGCAGATTTTCAACACAGCCATTTCAGGACCTCTACTCATGAAAAGTGTCACTGTCATTTTCTTAATCTGTCCCGAACACCGATTTCCCACAGCAACCGCTCTATTCTGTGCCTGAAGTGCGAAAACACATTTCCGCCAGGATGTGAACAATGACAGCTGTACTGTTCACAAAGGAGGTGTCAAAAAATGGCAATGTTGAAAATCTGGTATGAAAATATTACAAATTTATGAAGTTACGAGCGTGGGTAGCAACTGAGCAGCACACACTTGTAAAACAGTCATTTTTTGCATTTTTCCACCAAATTTGCAACATAGGCTTTTTGAGACCCACCTCATGAACATTGGCACTGTCGTTTCATTAATCGGCTCCGAAAGATGATGCCGCGCAGTGATAGCGAAATCTCCTTTTGGGGCTGATTAACGCAATGACAGTTCAAGAATTCATGAGGAGGGTCCCAAAAACCCTATGTTGAAATTTGGTGAAAAAAGTCCCAAAAATGCCCGAGATATGTACTAAAGTTGAAAAAAACACTATTTATTACATTGTACAGCTTACCGGCATTTCCTCAGTTCACGGTCAGATTTGAAGAGTGCAGACGTGTTCCCAGTCCACTGAAGATCATCGTGCCAAACTCCAGAGGTAAGTATGGGGTGATGGAGGGGTGTGGGGAGGCAGGGTATGCAGTGGGTTGGTGCGGGTTGCTGGTGGGGGCCAGGGACACTACGAGAAACCGTTTCCTTTTTTGCAGGTAAAAAAAGTAAAAATACTTCACGGGACCATTTTTCCCTTTACAGGGGCATGTGGCATGCTGGGATGGGCACCCAGCGTGCCACCAATTGCTTTCTTTTGGGGGGGCAGCAGAAGCCGATGGGGATTTGGCACCCTGTCGGCAGGAATAAAAGCAGGGGGTGTTACAGAATGCCGACGGGGAGTGGGCTCCCCCGTTGGCACCAGAAACAATGGGGCACCGAGGCCGACGGGGTTTGGGGACCCCATTGGCACATAAACACAGTGAGGGGGTTATATTGTTTGTGAACACGGTGGCAACAAACCGATGTGTTCACAAACAATATCAGGGTTTTTACATCCCACCCTGCAATGACGGGTCGCTCCCTCATTGCAGCAGATGACTGATGCTGCAATGACGAGGCGGCCCCTGATTGCAGCGGCGAAATTGTCAGCAGTTGGTGCAAATATTCCAAACCACTGTCACCAGCAGCCTGCAATGGCATTGGGGGAAGCAGGACGAGCCTTTGCAGGCTGTGGGGGCATTGGCCACAACAGTGCCGTGCCTCCACAGCTTGCTACTGAGAAAGCTGCTGCAATCAACATAAAAATGGTACATCTAATCTGCCCCATTTCCCATATTAAATCTCAGAACCTACTGTTCATGCAGGGTAATAGCCTTCACTATCCACTCCCTTGTACCCCTCCCTACTACTATCAGCCTGAGTAACTATTATACCCTTCACTTTGTCACAGCCATTCTTGAAACCATTTATGGTTTTGGTGCATGCCATCTCAGTTGGCAAACTATTCCACATTTCCACCACCATTTCTGGAAAATAAAACTTTCCAATATCCCTCTT
The DNA here is from genome assembly GCA_016271365.2 of Neoceratodus forsteri. NCBI lineage: Eukaryota > Metazoa > Chordata > Ceratodontiformes > Ceratodontidae > Neoceratodus > Neoceratodus forsteri. The sequence goes on along the minus strand of CM057452.1, from coordinate 296,630,557 downwards.
GAACCTCCCTCCCATCAGTCTCTACTTGTGCCCCCATAACCTTGAACTGTTACTCATGCTAAGTAGTTCTCCATTCACTTTGTTTATTCCTTACAGAAACGTGAAGGTCTCCATCATATCACTCCTTTCTTGTCTGGTCTCCAGTGAAGACATGTTCAGTGCCTTGAGCAGATCCTCATACGATCTGTCCTGTCAGCTCTGAATCATCCTGATCACCCTTTGTCCTTATCTTTCCTGAGGTGAGGTCTTCAGAAGTTCAGAACTCTGAACAGTATACCCAGTGCAGCCTCACCAATGATCAATAAAGAGGCAGTAAACCTCTTTTCTTCTACTATCAGAACCCCTTCTGGCACATCCTAGTATCCTATTTGCCTGACTAGATGCCTCACTGTACTAGCTTGATTGTTTAAGGGAATCACTAATGACGAATACTAGGTCTCTTTTTCTCAGCTGTAGTGCTCAGCTCTACCCCTCCTATCCAGTACTCTGTCCTGGGGTTCTTGTCCCCTAAGTGAATCACCTTGCACTTTTTGGCATTGAATTTCAACTGCCAAACCTTAGGCAACCTCCCTAATCTTTACATGTCAGTCTGCAGTTTCCTACTTCCCCATCACTATCTACCCTCCCATGAGCTTGGTATCATCTTCAAAGAGACACAGCCCCAGATTCATTCTCAAACGTTGTTAATGAGCATATTGAAGAGAACAAGAGTCAGGATGGATCCCTGTGGCATTCCACTCTTGATTCCCTCTTTTCTGATCTGACACCATAATCACAACCCTCTGATGCCTCTCATTCAACTAAAGCCCCCTCACCCCATCCAAACACTGCTTATATTTTCCTTCAAATCCTGGGACATCACCCCCTTGCGCCGTGACCTAAGTCACTCTAATTAGTCCCCTATCTCATTGGTCTGCTCCACTGATTCCATGCTAACATATTTCAAAACAAAATTACTCTAAATATATATATATATATATATATATATTTATTTATATAGTTGTTTAACCAGGAGTAACACACTAAGCTGAAAGCTTTTTACAGGAGCAACCTGGGAGCACAGGAAAGTCAAGTGACTTGCAGAGTCACACAGTATGCAAGTGGAAGCTGTTGGATTCAAACCCAGGTCTGGTCTGCTGGATGTCACCAGTTTTGCAGCTCAGAGCCTTACACCACTGCGCTATACTGCCTCCCCTTTATGGGACTGCCATGCCCCCCCAGAGCAGGACATGAGAAAAGGTACCCCACCTTCCCTAGATCATGGCTGACCTCATAGCTTACTTGCAAGTGCATGAGATTTGGCCTGGTCAAAAAATAAATGTAACCCATCCCCATGGCTTCCAGAGGTATCATCATCTCCGCAGCACCTGTACCATGGCAATAAGCTTGCCAAAGGTTAAAATTTTACACCTAACTTCAGTACCAACATTGGTTACCTGTCTAAATTTTGATAGGCTGCCACAATCTCTTCTCCCCTCCCACTCCTTTGCTTGTTCTCAGAGTCAGTGAAACCCCTGTCTCTAACCTCTCCTTCATCACCATAGAGATGTAATTCCTTTTCATTACCTGTACCTCCTCTCTCCTCTCCTCCCTCTACCCTTCCTCACCTCCCTCTCACCCCTGCCAGCCTGCATGATTGTCATGTCCTTCATTCCCACTATTGTTTTTCTTTCTCCAGAAGCATGTCCTTTATCGACACACTTCCGCCTTAATCCTTCCAAGGGTAGGAGCCAGATAGCTGGATAGCAAAGCTCCTCCATCTGACGCTTCTGCAATCTCCTCCCCATTGGATGACCTCCTGACCTCTCTTTCTTGTTCCTCCATCCTGCTGACTGAAGTCTGCCTGTTACTCCTCCTTCTCAAAAGATGGTGACCCGTCAGGTATGAACAGCTACTGACTCATTTCTCTCCTCCTCCAAATTACAGGAACAAATTTATCTTGTTACAGCTCTCTCCCTGGACTCCTCTTCCTTTTTTACCCAATACAAGTCTGACTTCTGCAAAAATCACTCCACCATCTGCTCAGGCTCACCAAATCCATCCATAATGGTATGGATCACAGCCTATTCACTTCTGCTATCTTCATCGATCTAGCCAAAGCATTCAACCCTGTCTACCACCCAATTATTATCCAAACTCCAGGCTGCAGGCCTCTCTGACTTAGCCATCAGCTGTTCCACTCCTACCACAGGGGTAGGTCCCAAGCAGTCAAAAGTGGTGACCCCCTCTCTCCTCCCTGCCTGTATCCACTTGGGTCCCACAAGGATCTGTGTTAAGCCCACTACTTTTCTCCATTTTCCTTAATGCTCTCCCCTCCATGTGCTTGTCTGCATCCATTCACATGTACATGGATGACACGGTCCTCTTCACAGCAGGCCCACAGACTCCAGCTGGACTTTGATCAAGTTCAGCCCTGACCACACATAAATCAGCTTTTCCTCAATGTCAAGAAGGCTGTCTCCATGTCCTTTGGCACAAGGCACCAGACTCTCTAGGCTCCCTCCCCTTCCTACTTTCCATACCCTGGATGGCTCCCCTGTGGAGGATGTCACCACCTTTAGTTATCTTGGTATCTGGCTAGACCAGCACCTAAACGTTTCTGAACAAGTGGATGCTATAGTCAAAAAGCTGCACCACAATTTGGTGCACTTTACAGGAACTGTGACTGTATCCCATCTCCAGCATACCATGCTATTATCCAGAGAATGATCCTCCAAATCTCTGACTATGGTGAGTTGGTCTACAGCGTAGCCCCCTTCACTACCCTTGCCAGACTGGACACACTCTTCAACTATTTCTGCCATTACACTCGATTATCCTTCTTGGACTCACCATTGTTCTATATATAAATCTCTCTCTTTTCTTTTCTTGCGGACAGACACCCTTCACTGTGCCAGCTTTGTGGGCAAATCCAGTTTGTTTCCCTACCCTCCTATCTCTCCGATGGCTCCGTTATAGCCATACCATCAGAAGCTGAAATATTCAAACCCTAGCAGTCCCTTCAGTTTCTGCAACCATCGGCAAAGTCATGTTCAGCCACCGCTGCCCTGAAATCTGGAACTCCCTCACCCCAGCCATTCACCAGTCTCCCTCCCATGGATTCTTTCAAACCACTTCAGTGGTCTCACCTCTCCCTCCTGCACTTGCTCTAGTTTTCCCTCTTGCTCTCCTATTACTTGTTTCCAGTTTAGGTACAGCTAAAATTTGCACCTATGCTTCCACTCTAGGCATTATGCACAAATGTTTATAGTTAATGTTGAAGTAAAAGCCTCTCCAGCCCCTTTGCGTATCAGTTGCGCAGATGGAGCTCCCCTCCTAACTGTGAACTCCATCAAATACCTTGGGGTGACACTTGACCCCCAGTTTGACCTATGGAGTCATATCCTAAATGTCTGTAGAACTGTGAACTGTAAACTGGGTCTGGCCTATAGGGCCAAAAATAACCTGACTCCTGCTGCTCGTCTGGCACTTGCTAGAGGTGTACTACTTCCCTCCCTTAGCTATGGTCTCCACCAATTTGCCTGTACCTCCAAAGCTCTTCTTACTCGGTGGCACTCAACGTACAGTAACATCTGTCGCTTTGCACTGGCTGCCCCCCGTCTCACCCACCATTGTGAGCTTTATGATAAACTAGGTTGGCTTTCCCTGACCAATCACCTGAACTTTGGGCTGGGATGTCTCGTGGGCAAAGTGATCAGAACCGGCACCCCCCCGGGGCTGGCACAGTGGCTGTCACCTCTTGTCCCCTCCTCTTACCCACTCAGGTCCCAGGGTCCTGGGATGCTAAAAATACCCCTCACCCGAACCCTTATGGGGGACAGGAACTTTGTTGCATGTGCTCCTAGGCTCTGGAACTCCTTTTCTGACAATGTTCGTTCTGCCTCCTCCCATCAGTGCTTCCGGAAGTCCCTGTGGGGGCATCTGAAGCTGGCCTCAGCGTGCAAATGTTCCAAGCCTCCCTAGCCTAATTGTACTTGAAGTCCAACTGTTCTGAGGATCTGTCAATAATCTTTTGGTCATTTCTCGTGATCCAATTGCTCTCCTAGGCATCTGACTGCACTATGTATGCTCTAGACTATATATTGTTGATTATATGTACTTTATCAATTTCTGTCATAGCAGTTCACTCCATGCCTTACCGTTTTGTGACTCAATGCATTTTGTTACTCTATGTACTAGCTTTACTTGCTGTTATGTTCTGATGTATCTGTATTACCTGTTGTACTCTCCCGGGAAGTTCCTGAAAATAGGCATATTACTTGTCTAGTGTACCTACCCGGTTAACAAAAGCTAAATAAATAAAACTGCTCTGTATTTGAGCACCAGCATAGGTTTGTGGCTCCTGACTGTGCTGTATATGCATTGTCGATTGTTTGCTTGTCACTCAAGTTCTCACATCTTGCATGAATTATTCCCAATGTAATTTGTGGTTGTGTACCACTCTGCTCCATGTATGTTATGTATTTTGAACTATTGTGCTACCGAAGACTCACTTGTACAAGTTCCTTCCCAGGATGCATCTAGAAATGAGCTCCCAGCAGGTATTCCTGGGTGTCGAGCTACTAGACACCAAGGATCATTTTACTATAATAATTGGAGCCACTTAAACTGCGATAGAGTATAGAACCTTTACATGCCAAGGATCATTTTGGTATACTACTTGGAGCATCATAATGGTGACCACAGGTAGGGTCACAATATGCACCACTGTGTGCTCAAATTAATTTATTTATTGAAAAGTTTCACCAGGGAAGGTACACTGAACAACAAGTTGCTCATCTCCCGGTATGACCCGGGAGAGAGGGTGGTGGGAGTTACATAGTAACAATGAGTACACACAAAATACACAATATCATACAAAAACATAGGTTACAACTGAATTACACATTAGCATGAAAAGCAAATAATTACAAGGGTAGAGAAGTGAAAACCAGTTGAAGTGAGCTTGTGGTGAGACAGAGAGAGAGAGAGCATAATGTAATAGCAAGTGTGAACCAATGGCCTGCACTACGCAGAGTAAGAATAGCACAGGGTGGCAAGTGAAGTGAGTCAGCAGGGCGTCAAACAGGATGTAGGACAAGAAAGGGGGGAACTAGGGGAAGGTGCAATTTACAGAGAGGAAATTATGAACAGCTTGATTTAATGAGCCAGGTGAGGAAGAGAATCGGATATGTGTAGGTAGAGCATTCCACATTTTGGGGAGATGATAGGAGTGGGAGGCCTGTCCACTAGTGGTGGATCTCCAAGGAACAGACAGAGTTCTATGGTCATGGGCTCTTAGAAGTTGAGAGGGAGTGGGTGGGGGAGATTAGGAATTTAGGTAGGGAGGGGTGTGCCAAGCCAGTACTTAGAGATGAGATTTCTGAATGATGCAGTCGCCTATTTGTTAGGGTTGGGAAGGCTAAAGCTCAGTACAAGTGGCAGCGGTGGGTAAGGTGAGGTGCATCCAGAGCAAACTGACAGAATGAGTTGAAAAGAGTATCCAGGTTGGCTAAGGAGGTGGCAGGATCAGAGCAATAAACAACATCGCAATAGTGGAAAACTGGGAGGATTAGTTTTTGGATCAGTTCGCGTCTTGCCTGTGGTGGGAGGCAGGAGCGGTTTCTAAATAAGGCGCCAAGTTTGGGACGAAGCTTTTTTATTATGGCATCTACATGGGCCAAGAAGGTGAGATGTTTATCCAGTCAAACGCCCAGATACCTGAAAGACTCGGTAGCAATTACAGTTGCTCTGTCAAGGGTAGTGAAGGTAGGGGCAGAAGGGAGCCTTGACAGCTTCTGACGTGTGCCAAAAGTCATGGACACAGTTTTCTTGGCATTTCAAAAGAGTTGGTGAGATTGAAACCAGCTCTAGGCATTGTTGAAACCACGTTGGAGCCTGGAGGCGACATCCAAGGGTGAGGGCCCAGAGGAGAATAGAACTGCATCATCAGCATACATATGTATAGAAGATGAGGTACAGATGGATGGAAGATCATTCAGAAAGATGGAGAAGAGAATCGGGCCTAGTATGGACCCTTGGGGACTCCAGAGTATATGGGTAGAGGAGGGGAGATGTAGTCGGATATTTTTACAGACTGTGAGCAGTCATATAGGTATGTGCTGAACCATTTAATGGCATGTTCAGACAGCCCAGCTGATGAGAGGGTGTGGAGCAGGAGGGTGGAAACCATGTCAAAAGCGTTAGCAAGATCAATAAAAATGGCAGTGGTTATGTGGACCAAGTATCCATGCCTGTCAGGATCGCATCAGTGATTCAAAGCAGTGAGGTAGTAGTAGAATGATGTTTAGGAACCCAGATTGATATTGGAAAAGAAGAAATTTTGTCTGAGACAGAGGAATACGAGGATAGTTAGTCCAAGGACTAGATGTTCTTGTATAACACCTCTATAAATGGGTGTTCCTAAAAGCTTTCCCGGATCTTGTTTAAGTGCTCCATGCTTGGCTGGTGTTCGGTGTTTAAGCCGTTTAAATGTTGTAGCTAGTGAGCGCTTTTAAAGCCTCCATATACTGTCTTTTTAGGTACTGCCTATCCGCAGTCATAAGTAATTGAAATGGGAGGGGGGCTGTGTGGTCCTATGCCTGAGTCCTGCCTGGGCTGCTGAGTAAGAGCTCCATTCTGCCATCGCAAGATGTGTCAAGGGAGTTCTCTGAAAGGATGTAACTATTTGCTGAGGATAGCTTAGAGTGGTAATGATAATGTAGTTGTTCTAACCTGCTTCCTTTGCAGCAAAGACTGTTTTGATTATTTCCTCCATGTTAGTCCCGAACTGCTGACTTGGACCAATCAGTACCTCAGGACACTCTCGTGGCTCTGTTTGACCAATAGAGGGACTGCTTGTAACTTTGGAAAAGGCATTATGGGCTATGGCGCTTCTTTCAGCCCACTGAGGGCCAGAGTAATTGACTGGCAGGTGACGCCAGCCAATGGAATCGGGTCAGCACCAAGCGGTGAGAGAGACCCATGCTGCTAGGGGCAGATTAAGCTGTGGCGGTGAAGAGGAGAAGGGCTCTGAGCTTCTGGCCATTTGAGTGTTGGTCTGGGAGGCTTACGTCAAAACCTAGTCGTATTTTGCCTTGTCAAGTGCCGGATTAAATCGCCCGGCGTGCAGTTGGAGAAAGGCTGTGTAGGGATACAGCTACCACCAGGCTTTACCTGAAGGGACTGGAGAATCTGCTGAATTGCTTAGTCCCGTGAATGGTTGAATTAGCTGCTACTGCCGAAGTGGTTGTGGAGTTCATTGGTCACAACCACTGCCTGGTATGGTACCCCTCTGTGTTTGCCATATAAATGTGTGAGGAGGCTGATGAAGCCCATGGTTCAGCCCTGCCAGTAGTGAAGGAAGAGTATTTGCAGGAGTCATGAGTATTGGATCAGGTAGCTCCTGTTAAGCTTACAAGCAGTGGCCAAGACCAGCTTACCGTTATACTGCCTGCATTAACTGAGCCTTCTGCTCATTCTGATCTGCTCAGGACAGCAGATCGAAAAGAAGGAATAAGAGGAATGTTACAGGATCCATCCTGACTCTTGTTCTCTAATATGCTCATTAACAACGCTGAGAATGAATCTGGGCTGTGTTCTTTAAGATGACACCAAGCTCATGGAGGTAGATAGTGATGGGGAAGAAACTGGTGACTGACATGTAAAGATTAGAGGTACATGGTTTGCAGTTGAAATTCAATGCCAAAAGTGCAAGATTCACTTATGGGACAAGAACCCAGGACAGAGTACTGATAGGAGGGTATAGCTGAGCACTGCAGCTGAGAAAGGGACCTAGTATTCGCTATTAGTGACTTTGGGTAATCGTTGTTAAGTGAGGCATCTAGGGCAAATAGGATACTAGGATGTGCTGAAGGGGTTCTGATAGAGAAGAAAAGAGGTTTACTGCTTCTTTGATCGTTGTGAGGCTGCACTGGGTATACTGTTCAGAGTTCTGAATCGAAGACTCACCTCAGGAAAGATATGACAAGAGTGCTCAGGATGATTCAGGAGCGACAGAACAGATCGTATGAGATCTGCTCAAGGCACCGGAATGTCTTCACTGAGACCAGACAAGAGAGGAATGATATGATAGAGACCTCAAGTTCCGTAAGGAATAAACAAGGTGGATGAAGAACACTAGTATGAGAATGTTCAAGGTTATGAGGGTACAAGTAGAGACTGATGGGAGGAGGTTCAAGAGGATATTGGAAAGTTTTATTTCCAGAAATGTGGTGGAATGGAAATAGTTTGCCAATTGAGATGAGAGGCATCAAACCATAAATGTTTCATATTCTGACAAAGTGAAGGGTATAATGGTTACCCCGTTGATAGTAGTAGGGGGAAACAAGGAGTGGATAGAAGGCTATTACCCGCATGGACAGTAGGTTCTGAGGATTAATATGAATGGGGTATTAGGATGTACCATTTTTATATTGATTGGCACAGTGTAAATAACATATTGCAGGCTGCTGGTGACAGGTTTGGAATATTGCACCAATCATCAACACGAAGCCGCTGTAACTGGGCCGCCTTGGCCATTGCAGTGGTCAGCCATCTGCTGCAGTGAGGAGCTTGACCCATCATTGCAGAGTGATGTAAAATTCCTGATATTTGCTTTGTGAACAGGTCGCCTGTTCACAAACAATATAACCCTCCCACCGTGGTTTATGTGCCAACAGGGTCCCCAACTCATCGGGCCTTTGCCCCATTGTTTATGGTGCTGATGGGAGCCCACCGGCATTCGTGTGCAACCCCCACTTTATTCCTGCGACGGTGCCCAATCCTGTAGGCTCCCTCTGCCCCCAAAAAGAAAAGCTATTGTGGTACACTGGGCCCATCCCAGCATGCCACATGCCCTGTAAAGGGAAAACGTCCTGTGAAGTATTTTTTTTTTACCTGCAAAAAAGGAAACAGTTTCTCGTAGTGTCCCTGGCCCCCACCTGCAACCCGCACCAACCCACTGCACACCCTGCCTCCCCACACCCCTGTCACCTCATACTTACCTCCGGAGCTTGGTGCTAAGATCTTCGTGACCAGGAACACATCTGCATTCTTCAAAGCTGACTATGATCTGAGGAAATGGCAAGCTGTATAACGAATAAATAGTGTTTTTCAACTTTAGTACATATCTCCAGGTATTTTTGGGACTTTTTTCACCAAATTTTCAACATAGGGTTTTGGGACCTCTCATGACCCTGACCAGATTACATCGGCTAAGAAAGGTGATTTTGCGTCACGCCGGAATCACCTTCTGGGGTCAGAATAACAAAATGACAGTGCCAGTGTTCATAAGGTGGATCTCAAAAGCCTATGTTGCAAATTTGTGGGAATAATCCTAAAATGACTGTTTTGCATTAGCATGCACTTGCAGTTGCTACCCACGCCGTAACTTGAATTTGTAATATTTAATGCCAGATTTCAACATTGGTATTTTTTACACCTCCTTGTGAACAGTACAGCTGTCATTGTTCACATCCTGGAGGAAATGTGCTTTCGTATTTGGCACACAGAATAGCTGTCGCTGTGGGAAATCAGTGTTCAGGGATAGATTAAGAAAATGACAGTGACACTGTTCCTGAGTAGTGTTCTGAATCGCTATGGGAAAATCTACAACAATACTGGGCCAAATGATTGTGTTACGAGCTGTGTTTAGTTTGCACGCACGCTCGTAATTTTGGAATTTATTTTCACCCAGATGTTCAACATTTCATTTTCCAGACCCGCTTGGTGAATAAAAACTCTTCATTTTCCCATCCTGTCAAATATGTTTTCACACTTCCAGCAGAAATAGAAGCAGTTGTTGTAAAATCACTGTCCGGGACAGATTAAGAAAATGACAGTGATACTGGTTCGCGAGCAGAGGCTTCCAAATGCCGGCGTTGAAAATTTGGTGATGATAGCCCAGCATATGACTGGTTATGGGTGTGCGTACACTTTCCACACACCCTTGTAACTTCGTAGATTTGTAATATTGTCACACAGATTTTTGTGGCATTTTTTCACACCTCCTGCGAGCAGTACAGCCGTCATTTTCACATCCTGACTGAAATGGTTTCACAGCGATGCACACAATAAAGCGGCCATGGTAAATCAGTGTTAGTGATAGATTAAGAAAATGACAGTGGCACTGTTCATGAGCAGAGGTCCCAGCCCTATGTTGAAAATTTGATGACAAAACTAAATAATATGATTAGTGTTACAAGCGCCGAACTGTCATGCAATTCTTGCAATCTTGCACATTTGTAATATTTTCACAGCACATTTTCACTAGTGGCACTTTTTTCAATTCCTCATGCGAAGAGTACAGCCGTCATTTTCACATCCGGTCTAAATATGTTTTACCCTGCCGGAGAGTAGCACGGTCGCTGTGGGAAACTGCGTTTGGGACAGATTAAGATCGAATAAGTGGGGGGGAGGACTGGAGCTAAACTCAGCTCTGTCGGGACTGCCAGGATTTGTTTCAGAGCAGAAAAGCCCCAGCCAGCAAAAAGCCCAGCACAAAAGGGCAGCCTACAACACTGGGAGAAGAACGAGAGCGTAGTGAGGGAGGTGAGTGAGTGAACTTCACCGGAGCGCTGTCAGGACTGCTGTGGATTTCTTGTGGGCAGAAAGCAGGTTGGAAGCAGGCAGGGGCCATAGAAAGTGGCCAGCCTGCAGCGGGAGAAACAGTAAGGAGGAGGGAGATGGGGGATTGAGGAACTCAATAGATCTCAGCAGGACTGCCGTGGATTTCTTTGGGCAGAAAAGGGCTCGATGCAGCAGTGAGCACCATACAAAGGGCTACTTGCAGTGCCAGGACAAACAGAATGAACATGTGACAGGGGGACTGGCGACTCAACGTAGTTCTGCCGACAGCTGCGATTCTTTGTGATGACAAAGATGCCAATGCAGCCAGGAGCCCCTTACACAAGTGCAGCCTGGCACCAAGAGGAAACAGAATGAGGAGTGGATGAGCAGTAGTGGAGCGAGCTCAACAGAGCTAGACAGGATTGCCAACATTTCTTTTGTGGGCAGAAATGCGGCAACGGGAGGCAGGGAGCCCAGTACAAAGGACAGCCTGTGCACCGGGAGGAAACGGAATGGAGGAGTGAGAGGGCGGAGGAGCGAGCTCACTGAGCTATGTCGGACTGCTTGATTTCTTTCTGGCTGGTAGAGAATAAGCCACCGTACGCAGGCAGGAGCTCAGCACAAAGGGCAGCTCTGTAGTGGCAGGAGACACAGGAACGAGTGAGTGAGAGGGGAGTGAGCACAAAGGAGTTCTTTGGGACTGCTGCAGATTTGTTTGTGGGCAGAAAAGACAGTATGCACACTGGGGCCCAGTACAAAAGGGCAGCCTGCAATGGCGGGAAAACCAGAATGAGCGAGTGAGAGAGGGAGGGAGTGAGTTCAGGAGTCCTATGATGACTGCTGCACATTTCGCTGTGGGTGAAAGCCGGGCACACAGGCAGGAGCCCAGTACAAAAGGCAGCCTGCAGCGCTGGCAGAAGCGGAATGAGCGTAGTGAGAGAAGGGAAACGAGAGTGTTGAATGGAGCTGGGGCTCGGACTGTTGCAGATTTCTTTGTGGGCAGAAAAGGCAGCAATGCACACAGGAGCCCAGTACAAAGGCCAGTCTGTGCGCTGCAGAAAAGGAACGAACGAAAGTGACAGAGGGGAGTAGAGCGACTCAACAGAGCTGTGTCAGACTGCTGCAGATCTCTTTTGTGGGCAGAAAAAGCTGCCAATGGCAGAACCCATGGTGCGCGCGCAGCTCTGCAGCACCGGAGACACAGAACGAAAGCGTAGTGAGGGAGGGGGAGTGAGTGAGCTACTAAAGCTTTGCTGGGACTGCTGCGGATTCTTTGTGGGCAGATAAAGGCAGCATGCATGTAGTGGCCCAGTACAAAAGGGCAGTCTTCAGCGTGGAAGAAACAGAACGAATGAGTGAGAATGGGGACTGAGTGAGCCAGCTCAATGGAGCTGTGGCCAGACTGCTGCAGATTTCTTTGTAGGCAGAAGAAAGTGACAGCACAAGGCAGGAACCCAGTACAAGGGCCACCTGCAGCACCGCTAGAAAGCGGGAATGTCTCGAGAGTAAGAGAGGGGTGTGAGAAAGTGAGCTCAACGGAGCTCTGTTGGGATCAAGGCAGATTTCTTTGTGGCAGAAAAGGTGCCAAGAGAGGCAGAAGCCAATCAACAAAATGGCAGCCTGCAACACCAGGAGAAACAGAATGAGTGAAAAGATTAAGGACAGGCAGAGTAAGTGACCTCAACAGAGCTCTGTCAGGACAGCTGTGAATTTCTTTGTGGGCAAAAGGTGCCAGCACAGGCAGAAGCCCATTACAAAAGGACAGCCTGCAAGCAGCAAGAACACTGAATGAGCGATGAAGGATGGGGAGCAAGTGAGCTCAGCAGAGCTCTGTTGGGACTGCTGCAGATTTCTTTTGTGGGCAGGAAAAGGTGCAATGCACGAGGGCCACTACAAAAAAGGCAGCCTGCATTAGCGTGAGAAACAGACTTGAGCGAAAGGAGAGTGGGATCGAGCAAGCTCAACAGAGCTCTATCAGTAACTGCTGCAGATTTCTTTGTGGGGGCAAGAAGGCAGCAATGCTGCAGGAGCCCAGCACAAAAGGGCAGCCTGCAGCACTGCTTGCAAGCTAGAACAAGAGAGAGTGAGAGGAGAGTGAGCGGCTCATGAGCTCCACGGGACTGCTGCAGATTGTTTTGTGACCTGTAGGGGCAGCCAACAGAGGCAGGAGTCAGGTTAAAAAGGGCAGTCATAGCGCCAGGAGAAAAAGAATGAGTCAGTGAGAAAAGGGGAGTGAGTGACCTCAATGGAACTCTGTCAGGACAGCTGCGGATTTCTTTGTGGGTAGAAAAAAGCAGCAATGTAGGCAGGAGCCCAGTACAAAAGGCCAGCCTGCAGTGCAAGCAGAAATGGAAATGGTGACTTAGAGAGGGGGAGTGAGCAAGTTCAATGGACCTGCGTCAGGACTGCGGCAGATTTATTTGTGGGCAGAATAAGCCAATGCAGGCAGGAACCCTGTACAAAAGGACAGCCTGCACCCACAGGAGACACAGAACCAGTGAGAGAGTGAGGGAAGTGGAGTGAGTGAGCTCAACAGAGCTCTGTTGGGACTGCTGCAGGTTTCTCTGGGGTAGAAAAGCAGCAAGACCCAGGGACCCAGTACAAAAGGACAGCCTGCAGCGGTGGCAGAAACAGAATGAGTCAGTGAGAGGGGGAGGAGGTGCTCAGCAGAGCTCTGTCATGACTGCTGTGGATTCTTTGTGGGCAGAAAAGGTGGCAACGAGGTGAGCCCAATATAAGAGGCCAGCCTGCAGCTACCGGCAGACACGGAATCAGTGAGTGACAGAGGGGAGGAGCAACTCAATGGACCTGTGTTGGACTACAGCAGATTTCTTTGTTAGCAGAAAGCCACCAACAGAGGCAGGAGCCCAGTACAAAAGGCCAGCCTGCTGCACAAGGAAAATAGAATGAGGGAGCTGAGGGGGAGGGACCACCTCAACGGAGCTCTGTCAGGCCATCTGCGTGGTTTCTTTTGTGGACAGAAAAGGGTGCCAACGAGGAAGGAGCTCAGTACAAAACAGCAGCCTGCAGCACTGGGAGAAACAGAATGAGCGTAGTGACAGAGGGCCAGTGAGCGAGCTCAACAGACCAATGCAATCAACATTCAGGATTGACAAATGCTTGTTTTTATTGTGTCCAGAACTGACTGTGTGTGTATGTGTGGGGGTTGCTTGAGCTGCGTGTGTGCAGATAAAACATGATTCGAGAATCATTAGCTAGCACTAACCACGCAGAAGTGTGTTAACACTTCAAAGAAAGCATTTAGTATACCTGTATGCCTTATATGCATTAGAGCAACCCCCAGTTGTATGAGCACCTAGTTGCAATTAGTAAGCCTGTGCAAAAAAAATAGTGCTGCTCATTAACAGGTTAGCACTGCACAGAAGAATGCTTTTAAAATAGTATCAGCCATGCTTATCACAATGCAGTGCTAGTCCTTAGTTACAGTGGTATGTGGGCCCATTTTCAGATTAGTGTTGTGCACCCTGTGCTGCGCCTGAGATAGCGCAGCCACAGAAGTTGGTAGGCAAATGGCACTCCCTCCAGTGAGGAGAGAGTGACCAGTAGGGTGCTGGAGGGTTCAGTAATGGGACACATTCTCTTCAGTGTCTTTATAAGTGGCATAACAGAAGAACTAGAATGGGAGATATGCCTTTTTGCAGATGACACCACAATCTGTAATAGCGTTGATAGGTGCAGCTGGAGAGAATGAGTGGGGACATTAGAAAACTTAAAGAGTGCTATGGGACATGGCAGTTCGGGTTCAAAGCCAAAAAGTGCAACATCAAGCATCTAGGTACTAGCTTAGAGGCTGAGTATAAAATGGAGGAGGTACTAGTCACTAAGGAAACCTTTTATACAGCACAGTGCTCTCGGTATGCAGGAGAGGATAGCTCATTTACATGGCCGTAGTAGTATATATGCACATGCACATGATCAGGGTAGCATCAAGTGATGCTGAATTGACACCCGATCCAGCCATGCTGTTCCCACAGTGTAATGTTTAGCTCTGCAGGCTAACCTTCTGAAAATGGGGCCCTAATTGACTAAAAATCCTGGCCGATGTCTCCTAAGATGCAGAAGGTAAACATGAAAGGTTTATCTTATCTATCTCTTTATGTATTGTTTTATCGTATTTTGCTTGCAAAACCTTTATCCGATTTCAAAACATTGTGATGTGACTTAAAATGTTTATAACAGACTAGTTAAAATACAGTTTGTTTTCTTCTTTTACCTATATGCTGTCTTTATTTACATATAAAAACACAATCTGGTGGGCTGGCCTAGCAGCTCGGTGGTGATTGCACTGCCTCCCATGCCAGTGGCCCAGTTTTGGGGGTGGACCTGAGTTGCACAGGGGTTAGCTTGGGGGGGGAGATATGATTGAGCATCTCGGGGAATGCTCTTCTCTCAGTGAGGGGAAGTCTGACCACCCCGCTCTTCAACATCCACCTAGCTGAGGAGGGTTGGCAGGGCAGTGGATTTGCATAAGGGGGAGGGCTCAGGCAGGCACAAAGCAAGCATGTGTCTTTATACGCAATTGCATAATTCCATGCTTGGCTACCCAGGGGATGAAACAAAAGGTAGAAACCCCTAATGGCAAAATGATCCAACAACCTGCTGCAGATTTTGCACTGCTAACCAGGCTCTGCTCATATCGGAATATGTGTCTCCTTGTCAATGGCCCTCCCCCCTCCTGGCCCCAACATGGGGATGTGAGTGGGGGGGAGATCTCAGAGCAAATATGTCCTGTGGATGGTAAGTGATTGGGCTGGAGATGTCAGTGGACAAAGGGGTAGCAGGGTGACTAAGGAGATAAAAATCTCTATGGGAAAAAAAAAAAGAAATACAACACAGTTTGAGAAACTCAAACCTCAAAACAGACTTTGCATGCCTCCAGTGAGGATTCACAGTAAAGTTATTCAGTAAAACAATGCAAATTATATGCATATGCCAGCTAAACTCCTGATAAGAATTGAAAACTGAGGGATTGCAGCAAAAATATATATTTTTGTTTCTTAACCAAGAAACGTTTATTAAACAAAACATTAAAATAAAAACTTAATCAAAACATAGTCCATAGAGTACAAACTAGCAATGATTTTGGCTTACACTTCCACAGCTCCTGAAGTGCTTCCCAAGCATTCAACTCAGATAAGTTGCTGGACTTACACAGTAATTAATTACACATAAAACAAATCAACACTTTAACTTGGAAAAATGCATGCAGCTCCCTATGTATACAGGTATGTTAGGAATATCCTGTATTAGCTTCCTATACAAATGTGTTGTCTGACAGTAAATGAAGGCAGCACTTATTTAAAAGAATAAACTACAGCATTTAAATTAGTTTTAAAAGTGTCTTGTCACATCACAATGGTCTGATATTTGACTAAAGGTGTGCAAGCAAAACAAAAGGAAAACCCCCATAAAGAAGTAGAATAAGAGATAGCCCTGTTTTGTTTACCTCAGCTCTGCAGTTTCAGAGATCCTCTCATCAAGCTAGCAGTTAACTGAATGCAGCAGGCAATGAGTTCAACTCTAGGACATTCATGGGGAGGGCAGACGGATGGGTAGTTTCAGAACATAGTCCATTTCAGTATATAGTTTATTTGTTTCAGTATATAGAGTATGTGAATTTTCAGTCTACAGTGTATGTGTTTCAATACATAGTGTATGTGTTTCACCATGTAGCGTATTTGTTTCAGTATATAGTGTATGCAGATTTTCAGTGCATAGTGTATTTATTTCAACAGATAGTGTATGTATTTCAATATAAAGTGAAGATGTTTCAATATATAGTGTATTTGTTTCAGTATATAGTGTATGTGCTTTTTCAGTGTGTAGTATATGCATTTCAATAGATAGTGTATGTATTTCAATATACAGTGTATTTGTTTCAATATATAGTGTATGCAGATTTTTCAGTGCATAGTGTATTTATTTCAATAGATAGTGTATGTATTTCAATATAAAGTGTAGATGTTTGATATATAGTGTATTTGTTTCAGTATATAGTGTATATGCTTTTCAGTGTGTAGTGTATATATTTCAATATATAGTGTATTTGTTTCAGTATATAGTGTATGCCGTTTTCTCAATATATAGTGTATGTGTTACAATCTATAGAGTATTTGTTTCAGTAGATAGTTTATGTGGATGTTTCAGTCTGTAGTGTATGTATCTCAATAGGTAGTCTATATGTTTCAGTACATAGTTCATTTGTTTCAGTATATAGTGTATGTGGATTTTCAGTATTCAGTATGTGGATTTCAGTAGATAGTGTATGTATTTCACTATGCAATGTAAGCATTTCACTATATAGTGTATGTGTTTCACTATATAATATATGTATTTCAGTATACAGTATATGTATTTCACTATACGATGTATATATTTCAGTAGATACTGTATGTGTTTCACTACATTGTGTATGTATATCACTATATAATGTATATATTTCACTATATGATGTATGTATTTCATCATAGTGTGTGTTTTACTATACAGCCAGGGATTCTGAATTATGTCCCTAACGGCTTGCCATACCCTTCCCCCAACTCAGACTAACACACTAACTATTGTGGTTTTGATTTTCACCCTGACCTGACTGAAGGTTCCAAGTATGTGTTTGCTGCTTACCCCCTACTTAGAAATGTTGTAGCAGAAATGTTTTAGCTGCCTCAGTCAGCTGCCTCCTTGCTGTAACGTAAGTTTTGTCTTGCAAGTGTATTGCTCCCTCTATCTAGTCTATCAAGAACCTCTGACATCACGGTACAAAACATGATGATGCTCACTCCTGTGCACTACAGTTCTAACTTGAAAACAGTTAAAAATAGAAGGTGCGAACATAACACAAAAAGCACAGTTCATTTGGTTTTTTTGTTCTCATTGAATAAGAAACTTCCTTTTAATTTCATGTGCTATTTCTCTCCCTGTCTATTGATGTAAAGAATCAGAAGCAGATGCTACTCCTTCTCCCAACACTGCCTGATGCAACACTGGAGCATAGAACCAATTCAACTGGAGGCTGAAAGGGTTGTGAGTCCTTGTATACATGTCCTTTTTTTGTTGTCGAGATATATTAATCCCCACAGATTTGAACTACTCCAATTAAATAAAGACTACAGTTTTCTGGTACTATGCTCCAATTTATTGCAAAACAGTCAGTTGTAGCCTTGATTTGCTCAAAGTGCAATTGCTAAGGTAAGGGGCTCCTAAGCATAAGTCGAACACTCCAAGCTCTCTACACATGCTGGGCCTTCCTCTCATTGCCTCCCCCACTTCCTCCCCCTACCAGGGAAAGTCCAATATTGACTACACACCATTTGTTACCTGATGAATTGCTACAATGCATTACCTCATGTTATGTGACTATGTGACTTATGTAATGTACTTTGCTGTATACAATCCTATGTAAAATTCTATGTAACCCCCGGGTCGCCCCTGAAAAAGGGACTTTCGGGGCCCAGTGGGCTCACCCGGTTATCAAAATGTAATAAATAAATTTGCAACTGGAGAGTTTATGTTTACCATGAGCTGCCTAAATTAAAATAGAAACCGCCCCCCCCACACACACATATGCACACTCCAATCTCCAGAACAGTAGTCTGTGATTGCAGATCAGAATATGAGTCTACTTCCAAAGGTATGGTTAATGGTATAGTAAACTACAGGCCTGCTCTGAAGTGCGGAGAATTAAAGAACATCAGCCATATACCACTGACTGGTTCCTTGTTGGATTTTGAAAGAAAGGGAGCTTTGATCATTAAGGAAAGGCTGGGGCAGCCAAGTGAAAATACTGGCGGTAATTTATGGCTACCATTAAGGGGAGAAGGGGCGAAGACAGAAGGTTTGTAAAGATGATTTAGTAAATGGGAAAGGGTAAGAAGGTGATGTACATCAGAGCTTTGGCTACTGATCTGCACAAAAGAAATCCCAAGAACAACAGCTCCAGCTGTATAAGACATGGCCACCAACTGTCTGCTGAGAAAGGCAGAGGCCAGAAAGGGCTGCTGGAGACGTGAGTTCCTGTCTGTAACAGCAGTGTGCAAATCTCACAAAGTACACAGCTTCCAGACCAGCTTCACAAACAGGTTACCTCAGAACAGCTTCCAAGTCTCAACTCAGGAGAGGGAGTTACTGATCAAATGCTAGAGGGTGCCCCGAAGGATCGACCCCAGTAATCCCGCGGCAAGGGAGGTGGGGCATGTGGCTGTTTGGGGGTTGGAATCATAAGCCGCCTCCTTGTTAAAGGGCTGTTGACCCTCAAGTACCCTGCGTTGACACCACCTTCCCCCTCGAACTATGGGGCTGCAGCTGATAGAAACGCAAACCCTGAACAGCGTGTGCCACGCTGCAATGTAAGATAGCAGCAGCCCAGGTTGTGCAAGGCTTGCATGTTTAGTGTGTCACTGGGTTACCCTAGGGGAGGAGGAGGAGGAAGATGTCGATTCCTCACTTTTCCATCATTTTTTCTCCTCTCTCTCTTCCTGTCCTGATTTTCGCAGGACAGTCCTGATTTGGGCAGCTGTGTCCTGCAAAACAACATGAAAAAGACTACTTGTCCTGATGTTTTAGAAGAAGAAAATTTTTATAACTTTCCTCAGAATGCTTCTTAAAAGATGGTAACCCTATCTCTCTCTCTCTCTCTCTCTCTCTCTCACCACAAACCTTCAAGTGGAGCTTCAGGAAGGAGTGAAAATGGGGCTGACATTTGGTCAGCTTCTCAGGGCAATGAGGGCTGTGCAGAGAGACACCTAGGCTGCGCTCTCACACCATTATGGGGGCTGTTTGTATTGCAGGGAACTTTTGTTTGTTTTTCCTCCTCTTAAATACTTATCAGAGACCAGCAAATGGAGCGATTCTTCTAGGTAACAGGGGCATAGCTACAAGGGTGCAATGGGTGCAGTGGCACCTGGGCCCATGAGGTTTGAAGGGCCCAAATTATAATTTTGATGTTTATTCAAAACTGGGGAGGGGCCCTGTAACATCGCCTTGCACCCAGGCCCTCTGGGAATTTGCTACACTACTGCTAGGTAAATGCCAATGGGCACAGTTCCCTGCTCCGATTAACATTTTAAACCACCACAGCAATAAAGAGCTGTCTGTTGCTTTTGAGTTAGTAATAATAAATGTTATTGCTATTTTTGTTATCATTCCAATGGCTCACATGTGTTGTTAGATTACTGCACACTGTGCAAAGTGGTGGTTAGATACTGGCTAGCAGCAGACTGCTGGGGTGCTGCTTGGTTCGTAAGAAGGGTGAACGATGTCTAGGAAAAGTTGGCTAAAATCCAACCACGGCTTGTAGGTTGCACTTCAGATTTCTTTCCTACTCAATAATATGTACTGTGCCCCAATGTTTTCTCCTCTGCTGACAGTATGTGGGAATATCGAGTCTAGGAAAGTTACATTTTGGCAATGCATAGGCTGTTTGTGGTATGTTTTACATTACTTTGCTGTGATACCATACACACTGGTAATCTGGCGCCATATAAGTAAGTACCTGGGACCTTGGGTTACCCCACTCACTGTTGGATCCACTAATGCCCTAGAATTAGTCCCGGAGGACTTTAATTTAACTCCATCTCTTTATTTCCTGATTACCTTCATTTCAAAATGCTGTCCTTATTGCTTTACTTCTTTTGTGTTTGCAAGTATTTTATGATATATCAGTGATCGTGTGCCTTGCATCCCCCCCACCATCACAAATACAATTCATTGAAAATACTTGCTGCAGTTTTTTTTAATGAAAATCGACTAAATGTTTTCAACACTTGGAATACAGTATGAAGGTTGATTATATATACAGTTTTGCTTTTAAATAAGTTCGATGATCTTTTGTCACTGAAATGCAGGACGCTGATAACTCAAAGTGTGCGGCGATGTGGGACACTTGGCCTCAAATGGAGTGGTGTGCACCATCAAATGTGGAGATACAATCTCAGAACATTTACCTTTATTTTGGCAAAGTTTCATTTTTTAATTAAAATCTTTAGATTAGAATATTATGAATCTCTGTTAACAGCTGAATTTTAGAGCACCTTGTAGACGTGCATGGTGCCTTAACCTTTTCCATTTGGGACAAGTGAGGCACAGAGCAATTTTAATGGTTTAAAATGAGGGACGCTCCTTGTAGTGTGGGATGGTTGTGACTGGAGTATGGCTTTGACTTGTTCATTTCATTGTACTCTGGTTGGACTCTGATGCTTCTTTCAGAGATATGGAGTAGTGTGCCGAAGGGTCCAATGACTGTCACGTCTATGCCATTTGTCAAAATACTCCCAAGTCGTACAAGTGCACTTGCAAGCCTGATTATAGAGGTGAAGGGAAGAAGTGTGGTGTAAGGAAAAAAGCATGCTCTGATACTTTGTGCATGAGCACTCTTCTTGTCAAGAAAAAGTTCACCTCTGTTTTATTTTAGTATTTGCCCTGCTCCGTGCAGGCGGGAGATAGGAAACAGGACAGAGCTCATCACATACATGAGCTGCAGCTTCAGCAACACATTGAAATTTCCCTGAGGGGCTCGGGAGGAAGAACAGCATCTTCAAGAGGCTGTCATATAGCTAGTCGGGAGTGAAAGACTGCGGTAAGTGCGATGGAGCCCTTGGGTGGGAACGGCTGTGGAGAAGGTGATGCTAGTTCAGGGGTGAGTGCTGCCAATTAAAACCACATTTGCTTGACTGGGCTTCTATAATGCCTGCAGAAGGCAGAGGAAAGAACAGGGCAGACACCCCCTAAAGGGAGCAACAAGAGAAGCCGTACACATACTCTCTAAACTCGCCCAGCTATCTGCTGATCTTCCAACAGGAGCCATTACAGTGCAACTGACCACAGAGGCCTTCACACCACCCGCCCGCAAATCCAGTCTTTCTCATTCTGTAGGTACTCACTTCAGTCTACCTTTTATAACACGCTATGAAAAATGTTGTTTGTTTTGTTTTTTAAATTAAAAATTGCCTTTCCAGTTGCGCTGCTTTCATAGCATGCCGTTTACTGATTGAGCTGCGGTGGGGGGGGGGCATTTGGCTCATGCAGAGGTGGGAAGGGGATGGGGGCTTTACAAATCATCACTGAGACATCTCTGTCTCTCTCACTTTCTGCTACCGAGCCAGCCAATGGGGGGGGGGGGGGCTGAGATATTTTCCCCATTTGGCACACAGGCAGGTCACACGCAAAAGTGCAGATAAGGGAAAAATAAAAGTTCCACAACATATACAGTTTGCTGCAACAAACAGGGACTACCCCAGCAAGGCAGCGTCGGCATGCAAAATTACTATTGAGAACAGAGTGAGAGGCTGATGCTGCAATGATGAGGCACTCCCTGATTGAGACGGCTAAGTTGTTTCAAGTTGGTGGCAGGCTTGCAAACTAGTGTCACCACCAGCGTGCGCTTGCATTGGTGACAAGCAGCCAAGCCCACAAAAGCAGTGGCTGCACTGGCCACAACAGTGCTGCACCTCCACAACCCGCTTCTCCCCTAAGCTGCCACAACATGTCTCTTGCGCATGTGCAAGCAAACATAAAAATGAAATGAAAAATTTATTTGAATTCGTTAACTAGGTAGGCCCTTATTTCTTAGATTACAATACCTTTGAGCTAGAAGCTCATTTACAGAGGTCCCACATCATTAGAATACAAAAATATTGAAGACGTGTATAACCCCCCTACAAATGGGGGTTCCTAAAAGCCTTCCTGGAGCTTGCCTAAGGCTCCCTGCCTAACTGGCATTCGGCGTAATGCCATTTGAATGTGGGCAGTGTGAGTGCTTTTAGAGCCTCTTGTACTATCTGTTTAAGAGCTGCCTGCCTGCAGGCTTTGTTAGCTTGCAAGGGGGGGCTGTGGGTTTACTGATTGACTCCCACTCGAGCTGCTGTTTGAATCGCTCCATTTCTGCCGTCGCTAAGTGAGCAGAGGGAGCATTATTGAAGGATATAACTGTTTTCTGGAACGAATGTAGTGTGGCAGTAAAATTGTTGTTTATTTAACCTGTTTCCCTTGCAGCTGGGTCTTTGTGTATTCTGCCCCTCCATTTTGGATCAGAACTGCCTCTTGGATCCAATCAGAAGGGGGGGGGGCACCAAAAATGGAGTACTAAGCGACCAACCAGAATCATGACTCTCTTTGGAGCCAGCTGGCCATAGGGGATACAGCCAGTAATTCTGAGAAGTGAAGTTCTGAACTATGGCACCTTTTTACACCAGTGAGGGCAGTATTGAGTGACTGGTATATGCAGCCCTCAAATGGGATTGGTTGGCACCCAAACTAGGATTCCCTGCCCAAACTGCCAAGGGGCAGAGTCATTGGTGATCGTGAAGGTAGCAGGAGCTCTGGCTCCTGCGCTGTGCAAGTTTTTTCACGGGAAGTGCGTGTGCAGGCCAAGAAGTTGGGCGGCAGAATCGCCATAAGGAGTGGACAAGATCCATGGAGGATTGCAGACAGAGGAGGCTGTACGATTACAGCTACCTACCAGGCTCACCTTGTAGAAGACTGGAGAATCGGCTTCAATCGCACTCGGTCTGTCAGGACAAGTGAAGTTGCATTGCGTCACCCGGTCTGTGCAGTGAAAGTCATTGGTAGTCTAAAGCAGCTGCCTGGTATGGTACCCCTCTGTTATACATATAAATGTGTGAAGAAGTGTTTGGATCACAGGCTATGTCTGGCAAGTGGTGTAAGAAGGATCTTTCCTCAGGAGTCGTGAGTACTAAATCAGAGTAGCTCCCTCTTAGATGTTTATAGCAAGGGCAAGATCTGACTGGTCGTTCCACGGGCTGCATGAACTGAGCCTGCTGGCTCTGAGTAACCAATTTGGGTCTCGAATACTTGCTTTCTCCATCAGGGCCCCAACCAGCTGCACTGAATAGGCTAGCCTCTTATTGCTTGGGTACCCAGAGACAGTGACTTATAGGTCTGGCCTGTGCACAGTGCCCTGATATAGTAGAGTGTTAAGCTAATCAACCTGATTCCCCCCCACCTTTTTTACTTCCCCTTCAATAAATCAGATTTGTTGTTTGCATGGTACACTGTCTGAACTTTATATTTGTGCTCCCCTCTTGTGCATGGGTTATTGTGTCACTGTATCTTATTTTACAGGGGGGTCCTCGGCACCAAGCTGATCATTCCACTTTGGTGGTAAGTGTAAGTCATAACCATTGGATGAGAAGTGTTCGTAGGCCACTAGCAGAAGGAAAGGGGGGGTTGCAGTGACCCAGAGGGCTGTGACCAAGTCGTGTCTGACTGTTCCAATCCCGACCTCTGGGTGGAGGCACCCACCATTGGATCCAGGCCCCTCAACCTGCTAGTGGCGAAGCAGGCAGGGGTAGTAGTCCTTGGGATAGTGCCCCCTGGGGGTTACACATGCAATTGTTTACAAGCATTACATACAGAACTTTGGTAATGGTAGTAAGCAGTTATAAAACAGAGGAAGAACATAAAAGAAAAGAGAAGTAGCTGCTTATGGTGGTGAACAGTGCTGCAGATACGTCTGAGAGGAGGGGAACAAAGAGAGAAAATAAGATAAGACTGTGTAGAATATCCACCACACGGACTTTGTCCTTGGCAAGTGAGATGGAGGAGAGGTGCAAGAGGAGGGAGGGGGTAGGTAGGATAGGAGAAGTAGGGAGGGGAAGGGGGGTCCAGTTGTTGTGCATAGTGTGCAAGTGCATGGGTTGTACAAATTATGAAAGACAAATAAAATACAAGCTGAATTGTGTCTAAATATTACTTTTTCTATTGTTTTCCCAGAGGTGTCAGTGGCTCTTTAAAACCTTAAACTCAGCACAGAGCATCATGGGTATGCAAATCTTTGGGCAGGTAAACTGACCTGGAAATGGCTCAAATGGTACTTCATTCAACTGACCATGTCACTATGTAGATCTCACCATAGCTAGCTCACTCACATTAAGGGCAACACTAATCTAGACAATCTGCAAAAAAGTACACATGATTACAACAGGCACATTAGCAATATTTGCTTTGGCACCTAAAAATAAAACAGTGGTGCTGTTGAGAGTCATAACTACATTTGATAAAGTCTGATATAATGATGGCTCTCATTGTTTTTTGTTATATCCATGTCAAGTTTTTGTTACATTGTTGTATTTAGCTAATAGTTATGATTTCTTTTGGATGTGGAACCATTGTAAATGAGTCTCAGACTCAAAGGTATGTCAAATTCCGAGACTGTAATAAATAAATAAATAACCTATTGGAACCCATAGTCCTGTGGGGCAGGTGTCAGGGCTGCTTCCACCTGGGGCCATGCCATAATAGTCTGACCATACCAACCCCCCTACCTGGTCCCCCTCAGCTGTCAGATATGCCATATGGCACTTCTGTCAGGGGCCTCCTCTGTTCCCTGTAACTGCTGCTGTGCCCTCCTCATGCCCTACGGCACACTCACTGCCAAGCAGCCCCTGTTCTCCACCATCCAACCAGAGTCCCCCCCCCACCTCCGCAGGTCATGTAGGCTTGAGCCTGGGGGGGTTGGAGGATCTCTCTGTCAAACTCCATAGGTGCACCCAATGTTTGGTGCAGCCCTGTGGCTGTGACAACTTCTGGGTTTTTGGCACAAGGACCCCTAAAGATACAAAATTGGGTGCATAGTCCCTGATGCACCCAGAGTTTGCTGCAGCCCTAGCTCATTGCAAATTGTGGTGATCTAAGGGCTCTTTGAAAACTGAACCCAGGGAGTTCGAATCTAAGCTGAAATAAGGTTGCCAAGTTCCAGATTTATTCACCCTTAGTGAGGACAGAACCCATACTGACACTTGTATCATTAGTGGATCCAGCAATGGAGCAAGGTAGCACCAGTCAGGGATGTCATTTAGGGGTTGTTAGGGGTTGCAGTGAAGACCCTTTCAGTTTCTTTGCTACCCAAATGATGTCCACTGCAACCTGTAAGAACCCTAAAACAAGGTTACCCCACTGATTTGTTGAGCCTGAGTTTGAAGGTATTGCCAAATCAGCTAGTACAACATGCGCTGGCAGTCTATTCTAGATTTATACCACCCTTTCAGTGAAGTAACTCTTCTTCATGATTCTTTTGAATTTTCCTCCCTCAGTGTCCCCTCATTCTTTCATCCTTGTGTAGCACAAGAATAAAAGAAGTTGTGCATCTTAAAGATTTGCACTTGGTCTGACTCTGTTATCACAGAAACATAGACAATGCTGGCAAAAAAAGACCATTGATCCATCCCATCTGCCCAGTTTTACTTTACCCTACCCCGTGACCTATCATAGAATCATAGAAATTTGTCAGCAGAAAAGGACACAATTGGCCCATCTAGTCTGCCATTGTTCCCTCCCCATAGGTAGCCCTGACTCTACCACTCTACACCCAACCTCCATGTCCTCACCACCACTCTGCAACTTCCTGGCCCATCATTCCCATCAGGGAATTTATACCTCCCTCTTTTGGTTATACCCATGTAGTTATCCGATGCACTCTTGAATCCCTCTACTGTTGATGCCTTAACCATCCTCTCCGGTAGTCCATTCCAGGGGCCCACCACCCTCTCAGTGAAATAGTGCCCTATCTTATTTCTTCTGAATTGACTGCCCTCCAGCTTCAAGTTGTGCCCCCTAGTTCTTGGATTGTCCTTCATCTTAAATATACTCCCTGTCACAGATTCACTCAGTAGATCAGCCCTCTACTCCCAAAGTGCCAACCTCTGAGCATAGAATTGTGAACAGTGAATAGTACAAGGTAACCCTCTTGTCTGTTTTGTGGGTTCAAGTCACCTTAGTCTCAAGTTCTGGAGGGATTCAAACTGATAACCTCTTGTTAGCGTACCCAATTATCAGGTTCAGATACTTCTGTCTTCGATACTTCCTATGGGCACCTAATCAGGTGTTACGAAATTAACCCTTAGAACTCTATGCAAGACCTAAAGAACTCTATTTCCCAGTTTGGTATCACAGTAAGCTCATACACAGTGTCAACTATAACCTTCAAAAGCTTCACTTATATAAAAAGAAATGTCAAGGCACACCAGGCTGTTTCTGTTTTAAAATATATATCTTTACTTTAAAATAGGTAAAATAGGAAAACAGTAAAATACAGAACAAAATATCCCAACACATACAGCCTTAATACAAAACAGGTTTAAAATTGCAAATTCCTACAACACATACTTTCAGACTAGTCTTGTCTAAGGTCCTTGCTTCTTAATCGTTCAGTGCTTCATTGTCTCTCTTCTCTCCTCTCAGTCAGAAATATAAATGTGTGTGTGTCTAAGGTCTGCTCAGTAGGTTTAAAAACAGTCTTGAGCCGGCCTTCTCTCTGAGATCACCTAACTCCACCTTGGTGTAGTAAAATTTAAATTTTATAACACATGATGGCCTACTAAGATATTTAAAAAAAAATAATAGATGACATAATAAATCACCTCTCTTTATGTAACTAGTCAAAACCAGTCTGTGATCTGTTTCCCCTGGACATCAAAAGTCTCTTTGATGTAAGTCACTGTATATTGCACGCAAATGTATATTAGACTCCTTAATTTCATCTGGGACCTGGTATTTAGACATCAAAGGTCTCTTTGATTAAATGAGCTGGCTTCCTGGGGGGATATTCATAACACTGGTCAGTGTTCCTTTTCTCAGAACACCTAGTGCACATCAAAGGATCTCCCTGAGGACATTATAAATGGATATCTTGGTTCCTGCCTTCAAAGCAAATTTAACAAAGTAATTGCATTTCAGATAGCTGCAGTTTTAAGCTATGTCCTGTCCTTTGAACTTATCCCTGGGGGGGTTTGATGTGTCAATTTCAGCAAGCCAGCATTTCCTCCTGCCAGACAGTCTATCACACATTTTTTGTATATTTACAAAAAAAAATGATACAGGGATCAGAACCAGCTGTCCACGTGTGACAATTCCTCCCCAGCTAGACTGAATTTGGGGGGTCTGTCCCCTGCATGGGATGAGCTTCCCAAATCAGTTCACTCCTCATACACACAGGACAACCCATCTGAGTTCTGATTGGTCGCTCCAGCCCTATGTAGAATGGTAATATCATATCCTTGCAAAGCAAGACTCCATCTTAATAATCAACCATTGTTTTTTCCCATCTGCATCAGCCAAACTAGGGGGCTGTGGTCTGTCTGCACCACAAAATGCTGCCCATACAAGTATGGCTCCAATTTCTTAAGGGCCCACACTATGGCAAGACACTCCTTTCCCACCATGGAGTATGACTGCTCCCTGAGAACTAACTTTTTACTCAGGTAGGCTATTGGGTGGTGCCTCCCTTTGCTGGATGTCTTGCTCAGTACTGCCCCAATACCCACATCTGAGGTGTCAGTCTGAACTATAAAGGTTTTACTATAGTCAGAACTTGTCAAAACAGGAGCACTGCACAGTGCCTCCTTAAGTCTGGTAAAGGCTTCCTCACAGGCTGGGCCCCAGGTAATTTTCTTGGGCATCCGTTTCTTTGTCAGGTCAGATAGGGGAGCAGCCAGGGCACTGTAATTGGGTGCAAATTTTCTACAGTACCCTGCTGTCCCGTGAAAACTCCTGACCTACTTCTGAGTTTCTGGTCTGGGCCATGCCTGGATTACCTCTATCTTTATTTGGTTAGGATGGAGCTGTCCCTGGCCTACCACAAGCCCAAGGTATGCCACCTCTCCCATGGCCACCTGGCACTTCTCAGCTTTGACAGTGAGCCTGACCCTCTGTATCCTGTTCAGCACTTCCCTAAGGTGGGATAAGTTTTCCTCCCAGCTGGTACTAAAGATGGCAATGTCATCCAGGTATGCCATGGCATACTCCTCAGCACCATTTAACACCAGGTTCACCAACTTTTGGAAAGTGGCCGGCGCGTTCTTCATTCCGAAAGGCATTACTTTAAACTCAAATAAGCCTATCAGAGTGATGAAGGCCGACCTCTTCCTAGCGCTGTCCATTAACTCTACCTGCCAATACCCCTTTGTCAGGTCAATGGTCGTAAGGTAGGTTACCCTTCCCAACTTTTCCAGGAGTTCGGCCATCCGGGGCATCAGGTGGGCATCTGACTTCATGACTGCATTCAGTCCACGATAGTCTACACAGAACAAGTCAAGCCATCTGGCTTGGGTACAAGGACTGCGGGTGAGGCCCAGGGACTGTGGGATCTCTGGATTACCCCTAAATTGAGCATCATATCATATCGTATCAGTTTTATTTATAAAAGGCACCTTTCTAAAACCAAGGCGCCTGTACAATGACATACATAAAATAAATTATTATAAACAGACGTATAAATTCCAACAGAAAACAGTATAATAGCAGCATGACAAACTAAATTAATCACATCAATCAACAAAAGCCAGGTTAAAAAGTTAAGTTTTTAAAGCAATTTTAAAACTTTGAACAGTTAGGCAATCTCATACCCGATGAGGTAGAGAGTTCCACAGGGACAGAGCAACAAAGCTAAATGCTCTTGCTCCCGATGTCTGCAAAGGTATACTGGGAACCTCTAGCAATCCCTCATCGGTGGATTGGAGAGGATGGAGGGGACAGTAGGGACAAAGGAGATCTTTCAGGTAACTCGGTCCCTGGTCATGTAGGGCCTTAAAGGTTAACAAAGCAACATTAAAGGTGATCCACCACTGTATCGGCAGCCACTGCAGACAGCGGAGCACAGGCGTCATATGACTGGCTCTTGAAGCACCAGTCAAAAGCCTGGCTGCCGCATTCTGCACCAGCTGCAAGCAGCGGATATCAACCCCTGACAGCCCTGGGTAAAGGGCATTGCAGTAGTCAAGGCGGGAGGTAATGAAGGCATGAACCAATGTTGGAAGATCATCGGGAGGAACCAGATGTTTCACCCGGGTGATATTTCTCAGATGGTAAAAAGAAGTTTTAACAACTGCTGACACCTGTGATTTTAGGGTCAGACAGTCATCATACATAACGCCCAGGTTCCGCACCCGGTCTGAGGTAACTAGCTGGCCACCTCCAAGCCACAAACCCAAAGGTGAACCTGCCAACATACCCACCTCACGATGACCCGGGTTCACAACCAACACCTCAATTTTCTCAGGGTTCAACCTTAGCCATCTCACATTCATCCAGGCCTGAATTTCAGTCAGACAACTGTCAAGCACCGAGACAGCATCATCTTGTTCAGGGACAAAAGACATGTATAGCTGAGTATCATCTGCATAGCAGTGAAAACTCAAGCCATATTGTCTAATAATCGCTCCCAATGGTAGCATATACACTGCAAACAACATGGGCACTAGAATGGATCCCTGTGGAACCTCACAGGGCAGGGAGAATGGAGCTGAGATACAAACCCCAGACGCCACTCTCCGAGTCCTACCCGTGAGATAAGATCAAAACCATCTGAGAATAGTCCCCGACAATCCACAGATAACCCACAGGCGATCCAACAGCACTTCAAGGTCCACAGTATCAAATGCTGCAGAGAGATCAAGAAAGACCAAGATGGAAGGAATCTTTCGATCGCTCGCTATCAGGCAGTAATTTAGTACCCGAACTAGAGCCGACTCAGTTCTATGTCTCTTCCTGAAACCGGACTGGAGAGAATCATAGATATTGTGGCTGGTCAAATGGTACTCCAGCTGTAAAGCCACCACCTTCTCAATAATCTTACCCAAAAAGGGAAGGTTAGAGACCGGCCTGTAGTTTGTAAGACAGTGGGGATCCAAGGAGGGCTTCTTAAGAAGAGGCAAAAAACCACGGCCTCCTTAAGGGCAGCTGGAAAAATTCCCCTCTTCAAGGATAACCAGACTATCTCAGCAAGGACTGGGCCAATGACATCAATGCAGCCAACAAGCACACACATAGGGCCCAGATCCAAACTACAGTTAGTTGGACGTAAAGTCCGGATAACCATCACAATATCACTGATTGTAGGCTGGCCAAAGTCGTACCACTCAAACCGGGAGTCCGACATCTTCTGCCGACCACTGCTACTCCCTAGAGAAAGGGTCAGGGCGGATATCAGACCTGATTGTGGCAACCTTATTCGCGAAGAATCGAGCAATCTCCTCACACTGCTATTGTGAAAAGGCATTTCTGGGCTGAAGACAGAGTGGATTGCACAGTCTGTCCACAGTCCAGAAAAGCTGAGCTGGTCAATTCTGTGCAGCAGCAATTTCCCTGTACAGGAATTCTGCCTTCTTATGAGAAATTATTGATTGATAGATCAAATAATGGTCCATCAAACTAAGCCTGTCACACACCAGGCTGGACCTCTGCCATCGCCTCTCTAGCCTTCTTCCAACTCTCCTCAACTCCCTTAAGTCCTCATCAAACCATGGAGACCTAGGTTGAAGGGAGAGTGGACGAAACCAAACAGGGGCAATGGAATCCAGGGCCTCTGTCACTGCCTTATTATAGGTGAGTACAAGATCTCCAGGATCCACGTATTCCCTCGGCATGCCCGATAGGTCCAGCACCGCCATCAGGCCATCTGGGGATACACTCCTCAAAGTGCAGTATTGGACCATCTCCATAGGGGCAGGCCTCTTGGGGGGGGCCTCAAAACTGAAGCTGATGGTATGATAGTCCGACCACCTGACTGGTTCCACCACCAAGTCTGATATCTCCATCCCCAGGAGAAACACCAAGTCTAATGAATGACCACCAGTGCAGGTTGAGGAGGAAACAACCTGTGTGAGGCCCAGTAAACTCATTAACTGGAGGAAGTCTTGTCCAAATTGCGAGAGTTCATCGTCGACCCAAGCATTGAAATCCCCAAGGATCAGCCATCTATGGGGTCCCAATGTTAGGTCGGTGATGAAGTCCGTGACTTCCTGCAAGAAAACATTCTCGTCTCCTGGTGGACAGTAGACGAGAAGAATCTTGCACCCCACACCCTCACCCACGATACATTCAAAGGAGTTGGTGGCTCCCACTGGAATTTCCCTCAGGTTCAGTTCTGATTTAAAACAAATGGCCACATCCCCAACCCTATGATCGATCCTTGGGCAGTGTATCACCGAGCACCCAGGTGGAACAGCTGAAGCCAAAACAGGGCCAGCATTTCCATCCAACCAGGTCTCAGTGATGCAAACCAGGTCAGTTGAATTAACAAGATCCCCAATTATTGCAGTCTTGTTTTTAATTGACCTGGCATTGCATAACACCACCTGAGTTCGATGAGCAGCCGGTGTAGACCGAGTTTCCCGTCTGCAATGAGCAGAACCCTTGGGTATGGGAACCAGACAGGGAAAACCCCTTTCCTGGACCAATTTCATCCCAGGGCATCTCCCTGTCCCCACAATCCAAATCTGCACACTCATCTCCATTCCCCCAACAGGCCGAGTCCCCGCCCTAACCCTTCTTGCTATTCCCAATCTCCTACACCGTCTATACACCTCTGGGGATAAAGGGGGGCAACAGAAAGGGTGAAGATCCCTCAGCCTGGAGGGGGAGTAGTGCCAAATTGTCAACCCTGGCCAACACATTTTCCAAAAGCAAATAACCCAAAACAAATAATATATAACCATACAAAATATAACAAATACAACCCCCGCCCCAAAAATAAAACATAAAAGTAAATGAATAACCCTCAAACACCCCTCCCCTGTAAAAATTCTAAAATAAATTAAAATAAACAACTCAGAGTCTTGGGCAGGTGTAGATCTACAGTACTTGAAGTAAGTTCAGTCGTAAAAATGCAAATCAACAGAAGTGGCAGATATCTTCAGCTCCCCAGGCCCTCTCACTGTCTCGGGAGATTAACAAGACACAGGCACTCTCACTGTCTGTCCTGAACCAAAGGATAGTACCAAAGTTATAGATGTCTTCAACCCCCAAGCCATCTCACTACCTGGGGGCTCTGACCAAAACACAGGCACTCTCACTGCCTGCCAAGCAACAGTAAATCAAAACAAAATAAGAAAGATTTAAAGTCTGACCATATGCAGTTTCTTCAATGCAGACGTCCTTAATCATGATCCGTATAACGGGAGAACAGGCCCAAAGAATCCCATACAAGGGACCGCAGCCATAAAATGTCCACAGCCGCTACCTCGGCTCTCCGCCAGCACCAACCCGCTAGTAGACCCCCCTGGAGAACCTAAGGGAACCATCATCCTGGTCCTGCCGACTCCTCGACAAAACCACAGCCCAGTCCCCCAAGCAGCCATGAACTCCAGCCACCAGTCACCCTGCATCTCCTCCACTTCCCTCCTAATGTCCTTTTGGACAGCCTCTGACACCCGATATGCTGTCCGCTGTATGGGCGTCTGTGTCCCTGTCTCCACATCGTGTGTCGCTAAGGGGGTTAGTCCAGGCTTGGCGCTAAACAAGGGGGCAAAGTCTGCTAAAACATCCCTTACTTTCTGGATCTGGCCCAGGGTCAGCTGGGGAGACAATTTTACTGCCTCCACAGAGGACTCCCACTTACCATCTTCCAGCAAATCCAGAAGAGGGTCTCCTTCATCCGTCCCCTCTCCATGACTACACACTGTGAACACCATGTCAGCCCTATTTGCATATGGCTTCATCATGTTGACATGGTGCATCCTTTCTGTCTGTCTTCGGTCAGGCAACTCCACAATGTAGTTCACGTCATTTACCTTCCTAACCACTTTGTACAGTCCTGCCCACTCAGCTTCCAGCTAGTCTTTCTGGATCGGAATAAGGGCCATGACTTCCTGACCCACCATGTATGAGCGAGCTCTGGCTCTGCGGTCGTACCATACTTTTTGTTTCTGTTGGGCAGCTGCCAGGTTGCTCTGGGCTGTCCCCATAAGCTCCTTCAGCCTTTCCCTAAACCTTAGGACGTAATCCACAATGGGAGTTCCCTGGGTGGTGTGCTTGCCTTCCCAGTCCTCCCGGATCAAGTCTAGGGGCGCACGTACCTGGGGTCCATATAAGAGTTTGAAGGGGGAAAATCCTGTCGACTCTTGAGGCACCTCCCTGTATGCAAACAACAGGTGGGGAAGGTATTTCTCCCAGTCCCTCCCATGCTGTTTTGCAAACACCCAGAGCATTGACTTTAGGGTACCATTGAATCTTTCCAGAAGCCCATTGGCTTGTGGGTGATACAGTGTCATGCAT
This sequence comes from Neoceratodus forsteri, assembly GCA_016271365.2. Classification (NCBI taxonomy): domain Eukaryota; kingdom Metazoa; phylum Chordata; order Ceratodontiformes; family Ceratodontidae; genus Neoceratodus; species Neoceratodus forsteri. Next base: position 296,596,987 of record CM057452.1, on the reverse strand, counting down.
CTCTGCACCACCCCACACTTCTCTCATAAACATTTCATCAGGTCTGACATGAAGGAACACCCTCGATCGGTGATTACCTCCTGCGGAAACCCAACACGGGAGAAAATCCCAAGTAAGGCATCTGCCACTTTGTCTGTCCTCAGAGAGGATAGGGCGACTGCCTCTGGGTACTGGGTGGCATAATCCACCACCAGTCAGGATGAATCTCTTCCCTGAGGAGCTGGGGGTATTTAAAGGCCCCACAATATCCATTCCCACCTTCTGGAATGGCTCCTCCACTATGGGCAAGGGGATAAGGGCAGCTTGGGTTTTCTTGCCCACCTTCCCTATATCTTGGCACTTGTGACAAGACCTGCAATACTCCTTCACCTGCTGGGTGAAGTTAGGCTAGTAGAAATTCTGGGCCAACCACTATGTAGTGCGTGCGATTCCCTGATGACCATACAAGGGAATATCATGGGCAACCTTGAGCAACTGCTCATGATATCCCTGGGGCATGACAAGCTGCCTGCCTAGCATCCCTCCCTCTGTCTGTACTGCCTGTGTATACATAAGTCCATTTTCCCAATAAACCTTATGTCTGCCGTCACCTCCCTGTGTGCCCTCCAAGTCTGCTCAAGCCCTCAGCTTCTCTAAACTAGGGTCACTCCTCTGAGCAGCTGCAAACTGTTCAGACAGTCCCAAGGCATGGGACAGGTCCCCTTCAGTTGCTAAACTAGGGTCCCTAGCACTAGCTTCAGGGCCCTCAAGATCACTGTCAATCCCAACCCTCTGACAAGGGATCAGCCCTCCCTCTTTGGAGTAACCCTCTGTAGCTCTGTGGTTACTTCCTACTGGGGAAATTTCTACCCCATTTTTATCAGTCTCCCCATTTGGAGACACAGGCTGGGAAACATCCTCTCAGTGGTTTCCACACTGGTTTCTGTGGGGTTCAGGGAACTACTATTTTCCCTTGCCACTTGGCTATGGGTAACTGCACATACCACCCCCTGCTGGAGATTGTTACCCAGGATCACATCCACTGGTAATGTGTTAGCTACAGCCACCTGTTGCACAGTTCCCCCTGTTTCACCCCAGTCCAGGAGAACACTAGCGAGGGGCAATGTTTTCTCCCCACCTGTAAAGTCCTGTACAGTTACGTATTTATTGGGTATAAGCTGACCAGGCTGTACCAGATCCCCCTTTACCAATGTCAGGGATGCCCCTGTGTCTCTTAACCCTTGCATCTGTACACCATTTACTATGACTGGGTGCATGTGTTCCCTCATGTTCACTGGCATGCTTCCAGGGACACACAAACAACTCACTTCTTTTCTAGCACCCTGTTGTGTATTTTGGCTCGCCTTTTTGGGACACTGTCTGGCAATATGCCCAGTTTCTTTACACAGCCAACATGCATTTCTTACTTCAGATAAATCTTTTCATTGAAACCTGGTGCTAACTGGTTTCGGTGGAGGCAATGAGGGTCTTAGCTGCCCTGAAGGCGTGCTTTTCCCTTTCTGCACTGCCACACCCACCCCATTCGCTCTCAGAGCAGGTCTGCTCTTGGCATAGCGGTCTGAGAGTTCAGCAGCCTTTTGCACTGTTTTTGGATTTTGGTCCTCTAGCCAGGTTTTTAGTTCTGCTGGGCATGCCCAATAAAACTGTTCTAATAAAATCACAGTTTCAATTTTATCAACAGAGTTTGCCTCAATTCCTTCCCACCAACATTTTAAAAACTGATGTTGTTTCATGGCTAGCTCCTCGTAGATCATATCAGTGCTTCTCCTGAGCTTACGGAATTTAGCTCTGTATGATTCGGCAGTTAATTCAAACTTTTTTAACACTGCAGCTTTTAACTTGCTGTAATCGTCACTGTCCTCATTGTCTATTTGACCCAATGCATCCCGAGCTTTCCCGGTAAGTAGCAGGGATAGCTGGAAGCTCCAGGATTCTCTAGGAATTTTAGCCTGAATACAAACTTTTTCAAAAGAATTTAAAAGGGCATCCATGTCCTCCCCCTCTTTAAACTCGGCTATTAATTTGGAGTTCAATTTGTAACTCAGTCTTGCAGTCCCAGTTAAACTCAAGCCACTTACCTGCTTTGGTGCTACTGATCATAGTCGTAGCTTCTCCAGTTCATGTTACTTCTGGTGCTCCTCTCTCTTCTTCTCTGCCTCTCTGCATTCTCACTCTTTCTTCCTCCTCTGCAGCTCGCTAGCGCTCACGTGCCTCACAGTCTGCCTCCCTCTGTTGTTGCTCTGCCTCACGGTCTGCCTCCCTCTGTTCTCGCTCTGCCTCCAGTTCCATCCTGTGCAACTCAATTTGCAGCCTGAGTAACTCTGATTCAGGATACTGGTGACCTTCCCCTGCTGCTGTGGCCCTTCACTGACAGTGGCCCTGCTGTCCTCCTCATTGGCTCGGGACCCCTCACTGGCCACTAGTCCTGCCACACTTGAGGTCTGGTCCCTTTCAGTCACGGTCTGTGACTCGCTGATCTGAGTATCAGCTACCATCAGGGCCTCTATGAGGTTCTGCTTTTTGGCTGTCACCTCGAGCAGGACTCCTCTGTCCTTGCACAACTGTTTTAAGTGTTCTACAGTGTGCCTGCTGTAACTGGAAGCCATCTTTCCTGACTACTGCTAATCTGACTGGCTCTTTAGAAAAAAAAATAAAATGGGTAGGAACTTGACTGTAAGCCAAGGGATATAGTTCTGTTTCCTTTTGAAATAAAACACTGCCTTTCTTTTTTCCAAGTGAACTGAACGGTCTCAAGCTGACACACTGAACAATGACGCATATACCACCAAACGTTATATGCCACCACTGCCAACCAATCTGTCACAAATTCACTCAGCAGGTCATCCCTCTACTCCCAAAGTGCCAGCCTCTGAGTGTAGAATTGTGAACAGTGATCAGTACAAGGTTACCCTCTTGTCTGTTTTGTGGGATTGAGTCACCTTAGTCTCAAGTTCTGGAGGGATTCAAATGGATAACCTCTTGTTAGAGTACCCAATTATCAGGCTAAGATAATTCTGTCTTTGGGGGCCAGATATCTTTGCCTATGGGCACCTAATCAAGTATTACAAAATGAACCCTTAGAACTCTATGCAAGACCTAGAGAAGTCTATTTATTTCCCAGTTTGGTATCACAGTAAGCTCATACATAGTGCCAACTATAACCTTCAAAAGCTTCACTTATATCAAAAGAAATGTCAAGGCACATCAGGCAGTTTCCATTTTAAAATATGTATCTTTACTTTAAAATAGGTAAAATAGGAAAACAGTAAAATACAGAACAAAATATCCCAACACATACAGCCTTAAAACAAAACAGGCTTAAAAGTGCAAATTCCTACAACACATACTCTCAGACTAGTCTTGTCTAAGGTCCTTGCTTCTTAATCTTTCAGTGCTTCATTGTCTCTCTTCTCTCAGTCAGAAATATAAATGTGTGTGTGTGTGTCTAAGGTCTGCTCAGTAGGTTTAAAAACAGTCTTGAGCCGGCCTTCTCTCTGAGATCACCTAACTCCATCTTGGTGTAGTAAAATTTATATTTTATAACACATGATGGCCTACTAAGATATTAAAAAAAAAATAATAGATGACATAATAAATCACCTCTCTTTATGTAACTAGTCAAAAACAATCTGTGATCTGTTTCCCCTGGACATCAAAAGTCTCTTTGATGTAAGTCACTGTATATTCCATGCAAATGTATATTAGACTCCTTAATTTCATCTGGCACCTGGTATCTAGACATCAAAGGTCTCTTTGATGAAATGAGCTGGCTTCCTGGGGGGATATTCATAACACTGGCCTGTGCTCCTTTTCTCATGACACCTAGTGCACATTAAAGGATCTCCCTGAGGGCATTATAAAATGGATATCTTGGTTCCTACCTCCAAAGCAAATTTAACAAAGTAATTACATTTCAGATAGCTGCAGTTTTAAGCTATGTCCTGTCCTTTGAACTTATGCCTGGGGGGGGGGGTGATGTGTCAATTTCAGCAAGCCAACATTTCCTCCTGCCAGACAGTCCATCACACATTTTTTGTATATTTACAAAAAAAAATGATACAGGGATCAGAACTAGCTGTCCACATGTGACAGTCCCTTTTCTCACCTAATTTATTCCCTTCAGGTATTTTTAAAGTTCCAATCATATCCCCCTTTCTTCTGGTTTCCAGTGGATATAGGTCAAGCTCCTCCATCTTCTCCTCATGTGTCCTATGTTGCTTGCCGTGCACTATTTTGGTTTCCCTCCTCTGGACTCTTTCCAACTTATCAACATCCATCTGTAACTCTACCCCATACTCTAGGTGGGGTTGGACAATTGACTTTAATAGGGGCATTATCACCTCCCTTATCCTGCTTGTGATACCACTCCCTATGCATGCCAGCATACCACATGCCTTTCCAACTGCTTTATTGCACTGGTTTGCCACCTTATGGTTGCCCAAAATAATAATCACCAGATCCCTCCCCAGCTCTGTTGCCATAACAGCCTCTCCCCCAGTGCGTATGTGACCCTTGGGTTCCTGTGCCCTATGTGCATTATTCTACACTTTTTTGCATTAAATCTCAGTTGCCAACTCTCTGACCACCTCTCCAGCTTTAACAGGAACTGTCTCATATTCTCCACACCCCCAGTGTTTCTACTCTATTGCAGATCTTTGTATTGTATGCAAACAGACATACCTTCCCATTTAGTCCCTCCGCTATATCCCCAATGTAAATGTTAAATGGTATCGGCCCCAGTACTGACCCCTGGGGTACCTCACTTGTCACTCTTTCCTCCCTGGAATGAACCCCTTTTACAACCACCCTTTGACTCCTGTCACCAAGCCCATTTTACACCCAATTTGATATTTTCTTCCCTACTCCTAGACTGCTCACCTTACTTACCAGCCCCCTGTGAGGGATGGTGTCAAAGGCCTTACTGAAGTCCAACTAGGCCACATACACTACCCCTCCCTGACCACACTCCCTTGTCACTCAGTCAAAGAATTTGATGAGGTTCATTTGGCATGACCTTCCCTCTGTGAACCTGTGTTGCCTGTCATCCTGTAGTCCATTTTCTACCATGTATTTCACTATCCTCTCCTTTAGAAGTGCCTCCATAATCTTTCCTACCACTGATGTAAGACTGACTGGATGATAGTTACTCAGCTTATCCTTTCCTCCAGTCTTGTGTATTGGCATTACATCTGCCTTCCTCCAGTCCCCTGGTACCCTCACTGTGTCCAATGATAGGTAGAAAAGCCTCTTTAGAGGTTCTGTCAGCTCTTTCCTAAGCTCTCAAAGCACCCTGGAATGAAGGACATCTGGGACCATTGCCTTGTCCACCCTTAACCTCCCAAATTCCTCCACTACCCTGCTCTCATTGAACAGGCTATTGTCCACCTCCTTACCCTTATTGCCTCTCTCCCCTTCTATGAGGTCACCCTCTCTCCTTTGAGTCTCATTATACCCTGCTTGTTTTCCCTTCTCTCACTGATGTATCTGAAAAATGTTTTGTCTCCCCTTCTGTCCTCTTTAGCTATCCTCTCCTCCATATCTGCTGTTGCTCTCCTGATTATCCACCCTGCCACCCCTAACTTTTCCAGATATAACTCCTTGTTGTCCCTTCCTTGTGTTCTTTTATGCCTTGAAAGCCCTTTTTCCCCCCAAGTGCCTGTGCCACCTCTCTAGAAAATCAAAGCGGCCTCCTTCCTTATTTTCTCTTTCCTACCTTCCTAATGCACTGTTCAGCGGCCTTCACAAGTCCTCCCTTAATTACCCTCCACAGTTTTTCCATGTCCCCCAGATGTGTCCTATCTTTCATGCCGACCCTAAAAATCTCTCACATTTTTTGAAATCACCCTCTGGAAGTCCATTACCCTTGTGGTGGTTTGACTCACTTCCTTCCCCATCCTGACCCTAAACCTAACTGCTCTATGATGGCTTGCTCCCAGATTTTCCCTCACTGCTGCCTCATCCACACTGTCCCCATTTGTCAGTATTATGTCTAGTGTTGCCTCTCCCCTAGTGTGTTCCCTTACCAGTTGAAGTAGAGTGCTTCTTGTAGGAATTCCAGTATCTCCCTAATCCTTGTGGATGTCGCTGTTGGAATCTCTCAATTATCATCAGGAAGATTAAAATCCCCTACTAGCCAGCCAGCCCAGTAGTGCAGAGGGCTGAGGTGCTGGATGCCTTACCTCGTGCTATGCCACTGACCTGGGTTCAAGAATGAGCTTGAGTCATCAGGGAGCTGGCACGAGGGGAGCAGGATTGAGCAGCTTCAGGGCAGCTCTCCTCTCCTGGGAGAGGTGGTAACCCCCCCGTAGTCTCACTGCCAATGGGTGAGGTCTGGTGTCGGTGCAGACAGAGGGGGAAGCACAAAGGGAGGGCATCTTGATGCACATCATGCACGTGCCGCCACACACATGCACATGCAAGTGAGATGGTAATGGGAGTAAAATGGGTTAAAAAGCCTACAAAAGTATATATATATATATATATATAATAAAATCCCCTACCTGCAGGAGTTCCCCTTTACTTGTCATCTTTTGTATGTCTCTGATAACTCTTTGTCCACTTCTTCCCCTTGATTTGGTGGCCTGCATACCACTTCCAGGTGCACTGCCTCTTCAGTCCTCTTTAACAGCGTGACTCAGAGGACCACAACCAGTTCTAGACTTACCTGTCCTGCTATTGTCTTTACCCCATCTTTAACATATAGTGCCACCCCTCCCCCCTTTTTCCCATCCTGTCTTTTCTAAAAAGGTTATATCCCGGGATACCCACTTCCTATTTATGGCTTTCCATCCACCATGTCTCTGTTATGGCTACCAGGTCCAGCCCCCCATCTACCATCTTGGCCTCTAGATCTGCCATTTTATTCCCCATACTCCTGGCGTTTACTAGAAGACCCTCCACTAATTTCACCTGTGCTCTAACATTTTCCTCCTTGTAGCCTCTGCCCCGTCCTGTGGGGAGTGCTAACTAGGCAAGAACCTCCTTCTACTACCTCCATCCCTTCTCTAGTCTCGTACTCCCCCTCTTCTAGTTTAAATCCTTACCCAGGATGCCATCTATATAACTTTGCAACTTTCCCCTCAATATTCTAGCTCCCCCCTCAAGTACATGTAGTCTGTCCTTTGTGTATAGATTCTCCCCTGCTCAAGTGTCGCTCCACAGTTTTGCAACTGTGGGGGACTGAGGAGTCACAGCAGGCGTTGTCGCCCCAAGCAGCGGGAGCAGCTTGCTATTTGTTGTGTATTGTACAAGCCCCTGGCTCACCAGGACTTCTCCTGCTGCTCCGCATAGTCTTCATGGCGCTACACAACCAGCTATTCCTGGTAACTCTCTACCTAAGGGCTTCTGGCTCTACCCGGCCTTCTACCATCCCTTACCTAATATTATGCACTGGTTTACACAGTCATCCCAGTCTTCCTGTCCCTTGCACTAGCAGCAATGCTCATACCTTTCCAAGTCTGGCAGCATATCATGTTTACTTGCTTCAAACCGCACCTCCTACCGTACTGACTTTGCAGCCTCCTCCTACCTAACTGGCTTCACAGCCTCCTCCTCTTCAACCGTCTGCCCCAGGCTTTGCCTGGCCTTGCTGTTCTCTTACTCATAACATACAATTCAATTCACTCCCAATTTGGCTTCTTAATGGACTTGGTCGGCATGCATTCCTGTGGTTGACAAATGCAATTTGCCTTACCTAGACCCACTAGAGGGTCCATATTGCTCAGCCTGACCTATGTACAGGTCTCTCCCTGTCAGGTCTCATCCAGTTAAGGCCTACAAGAGGGTCCACAATGCTCAGTCTGACCAATGTACAGGCCCCCTATGTCTGCTATCATCCATCACAACCCATGTGTGGGTCCCATGCTCATTACAATTCACTCCTCCACATTTTGGAGACATACCAACAGTATCCATTACTTCCAGGTCTCAGGGATAGCCCTGTGGCTGACGGTCTCTCTCTGCACCCTGAAGTCTGCATTATGAACATATGAAGCTTGAGGCAGGGTCCTTCTCACCTGGCCCATAGTTGGGAATGTCCTCACTCCAGGTGGACCTTCAGTCATCAATCGTACTAATGGCACCTCTTGATGTAGCATGAAGACTTCAGTGGCAAAGGGGTGGGGCTCTCATGGGAGGGACCACTTTAGCTGCCTGAGCGGGATCGGATGCACCCTTTAAAGCTACTCTCCCTACAACCACCTCTGGCTCACCTGGTTTGTTCTTAGATTGGTAGGCCAGCTGAGCACCTTGGTGATCATTATTCTCCTCCTCCTGTCTTGGATGTTGGCATCGAAATGTCCCAGTGTTGCAGAGTTCACTTGCAACTGTCCCCGGCATTCCCACTAGTGGGATAGAGTGAGAGTGTTTCCCAAAATTGCAATTCCCCTGGATTGGTCTACTAAATTGTAGTAGCAGATCCATCACTAAACAAAACAGTTCCAAAGCCTGGAGGGAAGGTGACCTAGGCCTTGGCTCCCCAGAGGTTTCCTCTTCAAAGGGGGTTTTTCCTCTCCTCTCCTCTGTGCCAATGGTCATAATACTAGATAGGCATAGTTGTAGTCCCTAGATCGCTTAGTTAGGTTTCCACTGTTGGATGGAGTTGGGTGGCTGCCCCGTAATTGTCCCTTCTCCCTCTTTGGCTGTTCTCTCTCTCTCTCTCTCTCTCTCTCTCTCCTTAGAAAGCCAGGCCTCCATGTCTTACAGTCAGACCTCCAAGAAGGTCACTATTCACCTGTCATTTCCTGCCTGCTCTACTCAAACAATACGACCAACTGACCCATGCTACCAACTGTACCCAAACTACCAACCAACCTACGTACAGGTCTTTGACTCTGATAAGTGTTCACCACCTTGAACGCTTTACTCAACACTCTTTTAGGGTTTCTTCCTAAGGTACCTTTAGCCAAGGTAATCACTCCCATGGCACCTCAAGGGGTGTAACCCTCTTCTAGGGTTTCTTGCCTTCATACCCCTACAGGGTGGTATATCCCATGAATAGAGAGGCAAACAGCCAAAGATTATCTACGTTACCCAAGCATGAAACCAGCTGCACAGACACATTGAATTGGAAGGCTAAAACTTGTCATTCACGGGGGTGGTACAACTGGCCACACCCCTATTTGGCCCATTTAAGGGCTGCTCTCCTCACTCCACATACAAGCATTTTTTCCTTGCCCCTCCATCCACCCCCTCCTCCTACAGTGGTATGCTTTTCTCCCTCCCATGGGCTTCTTCCTAAGGTACATTTCACCAAGGGAATCACTCCCACGGCACCTCAAGGGGGTGGGATCCTCCTGTAAGGTTCCTTGCCTTTATACCCCTATAGGGTGGTATATCCCATGAATAGAAAGATAAACAGCCAAAGATTATCTACGTTACACAAACACAAAGTCAGCTGCACAGGCACATTGAAATATCTGCAATCCTTGTTCAGAAGCGAATATTAGGTCTGTCAGACCTGAAACTGTTGTTCCATCTACTCCTTTTCTTTGGGGTCTTTCCATAAACCCAATGTTCCTTTGACATTAAGAATTAACCCCCATGCATCACTGAGGGCATGCTGTTTAGCATCTTCGTAGAGGTGTAAGTCCTAAGACAGAAAAGCGTCCATACTGCAGCTCCATTGTGGAATGTCATAGGCTCAAATTCTTGTTTATAACAGCAGCATGTTAAGCCTAGAGGAATGGTAACATAAAGCCTTGGCTCCCCAGAGGTTTCCTCCATAAGGACATTGTTTCTCTACTCCATGCTAATAATAAAATAATTATATAATGTCTTTAGTTAGTTCATTCTGCCAAGACAGTTGTGATTTGGATGGTGGTTCCTATGTTCCTCACTGTCTGTTTATACCACATCCTTCTCTCTCTAACATTAGTGGAAGATGAAGTCACAACAGTTCTACTGACACCTTTGGTTCTAACATTTTGGTCATCTTCCCTAAGGTATCTTTAGCCAAGGAACCCACAGCTCTGCAGCACCTTTAGGGGTGGAACCCTCCGCTACCAGAACCCTGAGTGGGTGGTAGTTCCTTGGTAACAGACAGCATAAAAGGCTACGCACAAAACAGCCTACCTACTACCTCAGTTCTTTGACTTTTACTCATGATCTCCTAACCAGCAGTACTGAGCTACTGATTATACACAGTATTCTTGTCCAAATCAGTTGCACGAGTACCGTACTACCTTCCACGAGCATTCACTACAGTACTTATTCCGCTAATCATCACCAGTAGTTACTCCATATGACGTTTCCCACTGAACCAGTGAAATAAAAAGCTATGTCTGGGGTTCAGTGCCGTAGTGGATGACACTCTCCATGCCCCCACTGAGTGCTACTGTATATATAATGTGCATGCCTCAAGCTTCAGTTGCTTATTTTAAATGATTTCTGACTTTAAATGAGTTTAGTTTTGTTCTTCCATGTTGTTTATTTTATTTGCCTATTTATTGTTAGGCACCCAGAGCCTCTGGGATTGGGCGCCATATAAATAAAATTGCCTTGCTTTGCCTTATTTCTTTGGTCCCACAATCCTCCCCTCACCTTCAGCAGCTTGTCTCATTCCTTCTGGGTATGTTTCCTAAAGTACCTTTAGCCAAGGGACACACAGTCCTGCAGCTCTGTTAGGGTTGAACCTTCCTCAGGAGGCTTCGTCTGCTACCAGAACCCATGAAAAGTGTTTTTTTCCCCATGGGAACAGAGACTATGAAAGGCCACACACATATCCAACAACCTAAAGACTATCTCACTCCTTTGACTTCTGCCAACAATCTCCTAATCAAATGTGCTGATCTTACCAACTGTGATCAGTCATCTCAGCGGCTGGTGGGCGGTTGAGATCTCAGGTTCCTCTCCTGGGGTGGCCTGCCTTTTCTGTGGGTCTCATTCCTTTTGGGGTGGGGGGTTCGCATTCTCCTTTTGGGTCCTTCCAGATTACAGCTCTCTGGCCTGATCTTAGCCTAGGTGTTTGGGCCTGGGTTTTGAGGATACAGCTTTTAGAAGAAGAGCCGGTTTTTAAAGAAACTTTTTCAGCGATTCAGCTGGATTCGGAAATGCACTAGCACTTTGTTTGATAGTCTGCTGGTTTCTTGATCCTCCACGACTCTTGGATTTAATTGGTTTATTTAAAGCTGCAGTTGGATTTGCTACGACTTCTCCTACCTTTGGTTGACTTCTTTCCCAGACTTTTTATTTATTGGTCTCCCGGCTGGTGAGAGGACCAGGACACCTGTATTTACTTTTCTTTTGTTTCATTGTGTTGTTTCTGTTTATTTTTATTTTTCTGTTTGATTACTGTGTGTATTTTGGGTAGTGGGAGTGCCCAAATTTCTCCCTTTCCCTCAGCTGTGAGAGGGTGGGAGGGGTGAATTTATATTTGTATATGTATTTTATCCTGTGAGAGAGGATTTTTATTTTATTTTATTTATTTTGTTGTTCTGGGTTTGAAGTCTATCCAGTTGGGGAGGAGGGTGGTTTTGTAGGTTTTGTTGGGTTGGGTTTATTGTTTAAGTTATTATTGTTTTGGAGGATTTTAGGATTTTAATTACAGGCATTTAGAGTTTTTAGTTTAGTTTAGTTAGATATTTGTTTTATATTGTCTAGTTTGAGCTAAATCATGTGTTGGCCGGTAGGCTCCATGGTGGTGCACTATTCATCCTCCTCTCTTCACGCCCTCTGCCCTTTTCATACTCCTCCCCTGCAGTTCAAGACATACCAGCACTGTAGAGCACTGGGGATTGTTCGCAGGAGAGAGGAAGGTGGGGGTAAGTGAACAGGAGAGGATGAAAGAGCGGGGCCACCGTATCAAGGTTATTAAGTCCAGAAGGTGCCCTGGGGTGAAATGGAATCCAGACCGGGGTTTCCCATGTCTGGTGCCCATACCCAAGGGCACTACTGAATTTAGTGGGCAGATAGGCAGGACAGCTTCCGAGGTTTATCCAACTCGGGCGGTGTTATGCACTGCCAGGTCTGTTAAGAATAAGACCACTATTTTAGCTGATCTTATTGGTTCGACTGACCTGACCTGCATCACCAAGGCCTGGCTGGATGAAAATTCAGGCCCCATATTGGAGGCCATGATTCTGGCTGGGTACTCAGTGATACACCACCCGAGATTGGACCCCGGGGGGGTTGCAGTCTGTTTTAAGACTAAATTGGGCCTCACAAATGTGGTAGTAGGTGAGGCTGAATCCTTTGAGTGTACTGTTGTAGCAGGTGTAGGCGTTTGAATCGTTCTCATCTACCGTCCACCTGGAGATGGGCAACGCTTCTTACAGGAAGTAGCAGACTTCCTCGTCGATATGTCATTTGAGTCACCCAGATTGATGGTTCTGGGTGACTTTAACGCCTGGGTCGATGATGAACTCTCACAATTTGGTAATCACTTCCTCCAACTTATGTCTTCTTTGGGCCTTACAGAGGTAGTTTCCACTGCTACACATAAATCTGGGCACTCTTTGGATTTAGTCTTCCTCTTAGGGATTGATTCATCTGACGTGGGGGTGGAACCAGTCACATGATCTGACCACCACACTGTGAGGTTCAATTTTTACACCCCCCCGAGAAGGTCTTCCCCTGTGGAGATGGTCAGGTACCGTCCATTACGGAATATTACTTCCCAGGGCCTTGTAGTGGTCCTTGACCTCTCATCCCTCATGTTGACTAGCAGTAACCCAGAGGCACTGGTGATGGCCTATAATACAGCCATTACCAGGGCCCTGGATCTTATTGCTCCTGTTCATGAGTGCCCCCTATCCCTTCACCCCAGGTCCCCTTGGTTTGATAGGACATTGAGGGAGTTGCGGAGATGGGGCAAAGGTTAGAGTGTTGTTGGAGCAAATCCACCCTTGATGCCGACCATCTTAGATTGATGGAACATTATTCTATCTATCAATCTGCAATCACCCATAAGAAGGCAAAATTCCTGTCCTGGGAGATTGCAGTTGCACAGAATTGACCAGCTCAGTTTTTTCAGACTGTAGACAGACTGTGCAACCCAGCCTGTCTGCAAGTCCGAAAAGCTTTTTTGCAAGTAGAGCGCGAGGAGCTCGCTCGGTTCTTTGCAACTAAGGTGGCTGACATCAGGGCGGGCTTGCGTCCGGCAATCTTTAAGGGTGATGTTGTGGAACCATGCGAGTTCACAATACCTCAATTCTCTTGGTTCCTTTTGCTGACTGGAAGACATGAATATTATGAGGATCATCCATAGTGTGCGGCCTATGAGCTATAGTTTGGACCCTGGACCTACTCCCCTTATTTTGGGTTGTTTTGAGACCATCTGTCTAGTTATGGTGCAAATAGTCTGGTGCTCCTTAGAGTCTGGGGAGTTTCCTAACTCCCTGAAAGAGGCAGTGGTGACACCCCTCTTGAAATAAGTTACTCTGGACCCAGACTGTTTTTCGAACTACAGACCTATCTCTAATCTTCCCTTTATTGGGAAGGTTATTGAGATGGTAGTGGCAGCCCAATTGGAAGACCATTTAACCATCCATAATGTCTGCGAATCCTTTTAATCCGGTTTTTGTAAAAGACACAGCACTGAGACTGCACTGATTCAGGTGCTTAATGATCTTCTGAGGGCGAGAGATCAGAAGAGACATTCCATTCTAGTTCTTCTTGATCTCTCATCAGCTTTTGACACTGTGGATCACTTGGTGTTGTTAGCACGCCTGAGGTCAAGACTGTGGAATGTCGGGAACTGTTTTAAAATGGTTCACTTCATTCCTCACGGGGAGATCACAAAGAGTTGTGTCAGGGATTTATTCCTCCAGCTCAACTCCTTTGTTGTGTGGGGTGCCTCAGGGTTCATTGCTGTCACCCATGTTATTCGCAGTGTATATGCTGCCCCTCGGAGACATTATAAGATGGTATGGGCTGAGGTTTCACTGCTATGCAGATGATACCCAGTGATACTTGTCTTTTGCATCTGACCAGGATGGAGCACTCTCGGTGTTTAACAACTGTCTGGAAGAAATCCAAGGGTGGATGGATTCTAGTTGGTTAAAGTTGAACTCAGAGAAGACTGAGGTGTTAGTGGTGGACCTGGGTGGTCAGATAGCGAGGTCACTTGGTGGCACGCCCTCTGGAATTTTTCTTGGCGGTGTGTCACTTCTGACCCCTGAACAGGTGCGCAACCTTGGGATTGTCCTGGATGATAGGCTGACCCTTCAATCTCAAGTGTCAGCCATTGTCAGTACTTCCTTTTACCATCTTAGGAATATTGCCAGGGTGTGTCACCTTGTTCCGTCTGACTCCCTACCAACATTGGTCCACGCTTTTGTGTCCTCACGCTTGGACTACTGAAACTCCCTTTACTTTGGGCTTTCTGGGGTTGAAATCCATCGCCTTCAGCTGGTGCTGAATGCTGCAGCCCTTGTGTTGACTGGGACAGGGAGATCCAGTCATATTACCCCAGTGCTGCGCGAACTGCACTGGCTTCCTATACTGTGGCGGGTCACCTTTAAAGTAATTTTATTGACTTTCAAAGCCTTTCATGATCAGGGTCCAACCTATCTGAAAGAACTTCTGGTGCCTTACTACCCTGGCCGATCATTCCGCTCGGCCGACGAGGGGTTGTTAGAGATTCCAAGAGTGAATTTAAAATCTTCTGGTAGTAGAACATTTTCTTATGCCGCACCCACTCTTTGGAATTCTCTACCATGCCGGTTAAGGGAGTGCACCTCCCGTGGAGGTATTTAAGAAAGATTTAAAGACCTACTTATGGAATTTGGCTTATCTGGATGATTAAAGAAAACTATTTATAAATATCTGCTATTGTATGGATGATCGCATGGCTTGTTTTAACTAAGTGATGTTTTAATGTATTTTTATATGTTTTAAATTGATGTTGTATATTGTGTTTGATATAAAGCACCTTGATATTTTTGAAAGGTGCTTTAAAAATAAAATAATTATTATTATTATTATTATCTATCCCTGGGGGAGTTGGCGGGGTTGTAGCATCATCTTTTCTCAGTAAAACTTGAAATGTGAAAATCCCAAAGCAATAATGCAGAGGATGGTGGCACTCCATCCATTAGAGGGCATTCAGAATTAAGAATGGGAAAATCCCAAAGTCAGAGAGTGGAGGATACTAGTACCCAGTAGTGAGAGGACAAACAAAAATGAAGGGCTCACAAGTGAGGAGAGATATATGCTTTATGCGGGCAGCTGCAGAATTATTTATAAAGGACTAAGAAGGTAACACAATAATTGGAAGCAGGTCTGATGAAGCAGCAGGGGTTTTGAAATACCACCCATAAGCTAATGTAATATGTTAATGGGAAATAAATATGATGAAATTGTAAACAGCAGTAGAGATTGTCCTTTTTCTGTTGTGCAAAAAATATCTAGATACCCATTTTTTTTTGTTTTCTTTCATTCTTGAAGCATCATAGGGGTTTTAAAGTTTTTAAAAGTTCCCATTCTCGTACCAAGCATCCATGAAAAATATAAGTATCTTGGTACAGTACTGGGCTGTTTACCATCAGGAACATGTGGTAGCACTATCCTTTTTTATTATTATTCATTACACTTTTTTTGCAGCCGCCAGCTGCCTGGAACCTCAGCCAGGTCATGGACCCTCTCTTCCACCTCCACATTAGACATGCCCCTTCGATACCCCCTGGCTTACTCCCCAGGGCAGGGTTACGGCACCAAATCAGCACGGTGCCACAGACAATGGCATAGGTAGAAGGGGCCATCCTGGAGGCTGATTGAAGCTGAGGGCTGGCTTTATCTAGGGTGGCCAGTAGCTTGGTTCCCCCCTGTAGTTGGGGGCAGGGACGTGCAATGATGCCAGCGTCCGCCCCATCCCTCGAGCGTCATTCTGGTGATGGTTGCTGTGGTACCCCCCAGCCTCCACCAGGGGTCCATAAAGCACCAGTTACACACCCTTCCCTCCCCCCAGAGAAGGAGAGCAGTCCTTGGGATGCTCAATCCTTCTCCCCCAGGCTGGTCCTCCAGCATCCTGGGTCCATTCCCAAACCCGGGTCGCTGGTGTCACAAACGGAAATCCAACTGCTGCACCGATGGGCTGATGGTAGCACTATCCTAATACATTGACACAATGAATCTAGTTAGTACCTTCAACAGGTAACCTCAACAAAAGAGATTTTTAAAACTTAAGAGTGACAGCCATCTTCATTGGTGTGAGTCATTAATTACAAAATTAGCTATAAAAGCACCGAGGATGACTGTAAGGATGTCAGAAATATGTTTTATCTAAAAATCCTAATGCTGAAGTGTTTTGTTGACTAACAAATATTGCTGCTTTAAATCCATGCAAAAGCAACATACTCCCTTGCAATAAGCATCCTCTATACAGTAGTCACTTCAGTAATCGTCACCAGTGTTACTCCATATAGTACTTATTTACAGTACCTGCTGAACCAGGGAAATGGTCTATGATGTTTACATAACTGGGCAGTGAAGTGAGGGAAGTAATGGGAATTTAACATTTTTTCTACTGTGAAAAGATTTTAGATAGAATTGAGAATATAAATAAGAAAATAGTCCTCACATCATAGAATGCACTTAGGATTCATAGGATTCATAGGAATAGACAAGCACAGTTAAGCTGCTGTAGCCTTTGTACTGCTTGCCATGTCAACAATGATTGTATCCTTGGATACAAATAACATTCAGATACATGTCCAGACTAGCTTTAAAGCATTTCATATTTTTTCTCAGAACCACAGAATCAGGCAACGGATTCCAAATGGAGACCACCCTCTGCAAAAAAAAACCTTCTTGTTGTTTTATGTATGTCTCCCTTTTTTGCTTATTTTTCCTTTGTGAAAAGGAAACTGACTAACCTTCATTTGTAATCTTAAGCTCCTCTGCAAATAATTGAAACACAAAAACAGAATCTGACGGCAGATAAGGACCATTTGGCCCATCCTGTTTGCCCATTCCTCCCTACTTTTTCCAATTGTTTTACCAGGAGTAACACACTAAGCTGAAAGCTTGTTTACAGGTATAACCTAGGAGCACAGGGAAGTTAAATGACTTGCTCAAGGTCACACAGTATGCAAGTGGGGCCTATGGGATTCAAACCCAGGTCTCCAGATTTGCAGCTCAGAGCCTTAAACCACTGCGCTATACTGCCTCCCTACATAAACTATTATCACAGACCATACCTGATATACAGCTCTTTTTCACTCCTCTTCCTTTCCATTATGATTCCCTTGTGCTTATTCCATTCTTTCTTGAACCCCACCACTGTTTTCATTCCCACCACCTCCACTGGAAGTCTGTTCTAGTAATCCATCACTCTTTCTGTGAAGAAGTACTTCTTCACACCTCTCCTGAATCTACTCCCCTCCAGCTTCATAGCATTTTCAGTGTCAGTGGGTCAGTAGGTAGCACACTTGCCTCTGAGGCCAGGGGATCAGAGGGCTGTGGGTTCAGTTCCCACATCTGGCACTTGGGTTAATATCACAGTACTGACACTGTAATGCAGCATGAGGGGGGTGCTGCACTTCTGAGGTGCCGTCTTTCAGATGAGACGTTAAACCGAGGTCCCATCTGCCTGCATTGGTGGTAGTTCAGGTGGATGTTAAAAGATCCCATGGCACTTATCGAAAAGAGTAGGGGTGATTTTATTTACAATAAAACATAATACAGACATTATAAATTATAAATGAGAAAAAAAAAACATATACAAACTCAGGAAGAGTAACACACCATTACATCATCCACAAAACCTTACATGAAAAAAAAACAAATGAAATTAAACACAGATTAGATATATACACAGTTCCTAATCTTAAAAAAAAAATTATTTTCCCTATTTATACTTAATTATATGTGAAAACCCCTTACACCATGTCTTTACTTTCTCTACATTATACAGTTGCATATCCTTAAGGTACACTTTTTGTAATTCATTTGATACATATAAACATAACCCTTCAAAAGAAGTTTTTTTTATGATATATGACCCATTGGCATCTTACCTGCCATAGACAAAATCGCAAACATGCCAATAACACCCACAGTGTACTTTTTTCATACATTTTTAGCCTTGGGGGAAAGATGCCTATTACTAATATGTCATACATTAGTTTAGCCAACCAGTCCATCGACCATTTCTTTGCCAAATAGGCCCATAACTTTTTTGAATAAGAACAAAACAGAAAAAAGTGTTCCATAGTTTCCTCCTGGTTAATACATTCCCTGTATGGACAATTCCTCTCTTCCTTGGCCTTATATTTTGCAGTTCCTCTGATATTCAAACGCCTATACATAATGAGCCATTGAACCTCCCACATACGTGGAGGTAATCTAGAATTATTTAACTGTTCCAAAATGTTATTATTTAAGGCCAAAAGGACAGTTCTTAAAACAAGGAATTATGGGATAAATTTGGGATATAACAAAATAATAAAGGTTTTGAGATGTGTTCATACTAATCTGGCTTTTGGTAACTTGCCACTTATATAGTTTCTGAGCAGCAGGCCTAAAATAGACCGGTAAATGGATGTGAGGATTCAGTTTAGGTGCACAATGCAGCCAAGCTATTAAATATCGTCCTAATGTGTTCCTAAACCAAAGTCCCTCATTGCTAAATGGAACTGCAAAACTTGATTTTAAAGAATGGGAGAAAAACAGGGTAAAACAGAATACTATCAGGTCCACCATTCCTAAACCTCCCTTATTCTTTGCCAGATATGTAAAATATCTCTTTACTGGGTTTAGTCTATTGCCCCATAACATCTGAAAGCAAGCACTGTATAGTTTAGTTTGAAATTGGGATGGCAGGGGAAAGATTAAAGCTACATACTGCAGACAAGGCAAAACAAATTGTTTTAGAATAAGAATTCTTTTTTGTTTTGTAAATCGAAACTGTTTCCATCTAATTATTTTTGATTCCACCTTTTTAACACACTTTTCCAATTGGTATCAGGGAGATTTTGAGACCCAAATACAATCCCTAAAATAGTAAGAGGTTCTATTGATAGTTTGATAGTATTGTATTGAAAGGGGGCCTGAAAAATACATCCCATCAACAAACCTCTTGATTTAGAATAGTTTAATTTTGCATTAGAAAGAACAACAGAATGTTGAAATTCTTTAAAAAATTCACCAATTTGCTCAGTGTTGTCAAAAAATAAACAAACATCATCAGCATAAGCCTGGACCGTCAAAAAATGATCCATCAGTGGTGCTTTGAAGCCATCCCATTTGGGAGATATACTTAAGGCTCTAATAAGGGGTTCTAAAGAAAAAATATACAATAACGGACTTAAAGGGCAACCTTACCATACCCCTGTTTTGATAACAAGCCCTTTTCCTAGTTTACCTTTTATTACCGGATATTCTTTATAAGACTCACACAATGATTTTATATGCTTAATTATCACCTCAGGAATCCAAAAAAATCTAAAGTTGTAAACAAAAATAAATGATTAACCCTATCAAAAGCTTTCTCCAAATCTTTTTTTTTTTCAAATCAAAGTTTATTATTTTACACAGAAAAAGGAACAGAACCAATCTTGATAATTGGAGCTGGAAATGATAGTAAAATCAGTAATTCACTGGATACATTGGAACTGTTCTCCCCCCAAACCCACCCCCACCCTCCTACTAGAATTCTTCCCCCCAATCAGCGCAATACGCACTTACTAAATAGATAATTACAGCTTGAGTTCAATGGTAATATGCAATGAACTAGATAGAGAACAACTATATAGTGAGCAGCGTGTGAAAGGGTTCCCAAATTTTCATATATCTATTAATCTTGTTACTTAGACTAGCCACCATTCTTTCCACCCTGAGATTGGCCAGTAGTTCTTTGAGCCATTCCGCATGTGAGATATCTCTATCATCCTTCCAATGGCGCAGAATAATTTTCTTTACCGATAGGGAAATCAGTGCCATGTAGTAATGTCTGGTTATTACTGGTATAAGGGTATAGTCACCTAAAAGACAAATCTCAGGAGTAAAGAAATGAGAAAGGCCTAGCAAGGGATCAAGCCTGCGTTGAATGTCATTCCAAAGAGAAGAGGCCTTGGGACATGCCCAAAATATGTGGTAAAGTGAGCCCTCTGTTTGCTTGCAATGAGAACAAGTGGACGAATAAATGAGACCATATTTGTATAGCTTTTGGGGAGTATAATAAATATTATGCAGTATGTGAAACTATGTAAGCCGCAGTCTATCCTGCATAATATACTTATGACAATTCGACCACGATACCGCCCAATCTATGTCCAAACTGGGGAAATATAAGGAGCAATATTTCTCAGGTGCAAACACAGCCAGGTGTTTATAGTTATATAAAATTTTGTAAATAGAGAATACGGAATGAGGTTTGCTAGTGTTAAGCACGATTTCATCGACAAGACTTCTCATGCTTCTTGGGGGGGGAGTCGGCCCGAAGACATTCCCTAT
The DNA here is from genome assembly GCA_016271365.2 of Neoceratodus forsteri. Lineage (NCBI taxonomy): Eukaryota > Metazoa > Chordata > Ceratodontiformes > Ceratodontidae > Neoceratodus > Neoceratodus forsteri. The sequence continues at coordinate 296,576,596 of CM057452.1, read as the reverse complement.
TGAATGTTTTAATTGAAAAACTTTGAAAATAAGTTTACTGGGAATATTGAACTTATCTAATATTTGAGTAACTGAAAGCCAAGAATTATCCAGTGCAAGAAGCTTGGAAAGCTTCACATCTTCTAATTGAGGGAGCCATTTAGGGGAAATTGGCTTATTACCTACTTTTAAATTAGGGTTGCCCCCAATCGGTTGAGCTAAATCCTGAGTATAATTATAATCCATAAATGAGCTTATCTGGGAGTGCACTTTGACTGATATCTCAATGGGCATTGATTTCAGTAACAGAGGGAGAGAACCAGGCTTAACATGAAGTAGCGACGCAGGTGAAAGGCCGCTTTGTTTGATTAATGAGAGTTCAATTTTGAGCCAGATAGGTGAAAACCTATTGGAATTCAGTTCTCCCCTCTGTTCCACCCATCTCATGTATTTTGCGACATGACCCGCCCAATGATAATAAATCAAGTACGGAAGACGGAGACCCCCTTTGTCCTTGGGAGCCCCAGTTTATAAAATGCAATCCTAGGTTGTCTATTAGCCCAAATAAATTTTGTTATCAGGCCATTAATCTTATGAAACCAGATAATGGGAATCCAATTATTAAGGAGATACAAAGGGTAAAAAATCCTAGGGAAAATGTTCATTTTAATTAAGTTCACTCGACCCCAAAGCAAAATCGATAATTTGGCCCACCTATCTAAGTCAGCACCTACAATGTTTACCAAATTATCCAGATTCAGCTTTTGAAACAAAGCAGGATTTCTGACCACTTGGATGCCTAAATATTTTAGGGAATTTGGTGCCCAAGACATACCCGTCTCATCGATACTTGATTTAAGCATTTTATGATTAAGCGGGAAGACAAGAGATTTGTCAATATTTAGTTTATAGTTGGAGAATTTGGCGAACTCTTCTATAATAGATAACGTGACTGGTATTGACTTCTCTGGATGTGATAGTTGTAATAATAAATCGTCGGCATAAGCCGATACTCTAACTTCGAATCCTTGAATTGTGACTCCTTGGATCATCGGTGAAGACTTTAATCGACGAATGAGGGGCTCTAAATATAAATTAAAGAGTAAAGATGAAAGGGGACAGCCCTGTCTAGTACCTGAATGTAACAAAAACCTTTCTGAGATAATCCCATTAGCCATTACTCAAGCCGAAGGGGCACTATAAAGAGCTTTAACCCACTTTTGAAAGGATTCGGGAAATTTATAAGCATTTAGAGCCCTAAATAGGAAATTCCAACCTACCCTGTTGAACGCTTTCTCAGCATCGAGTGAAACCAAAGTGGCTGGAAAAGAAGCGTCCCTCGATGCCGAAAGAACGTGTGACAGGATTCGAGGTGATCCACTGAGGAGCGCCCTTTCATGAATCCCACTTGTTCAGGGCCGATAAGATCAGACAGTACTGGTGCTATACGATCTGCTAACATTTTAGCTAATATCTTGATGTCCTGATTCATCAAAGATATTGGGCGATAACTCGAGGGTAATTCTGGATTTTTCCTGGGTTTCAATATAAGCACTATTAAAGCCTCCCATAAAGTAGGATCCACAAGGGCACCTGATAGGATATACTGAAATAAGGGAAGTAACAGTGGTAATAATTGCCCTAGAAAGATCTTATAAAAATTGGCTGAGAAACCATCCGGGCCAGGTGACTTGTCTGAGGGTAGGTTTTTAACTACTCTGGAAATCTCCTCGGCTGTTATTGGGGATACTAAACCTTCCTGCTGAGCATCTGAAAGTATAGTTAGTCTGGATGCCCTTAAGTAATCGTCTAGGCAGTCTACTGATACTACACTTTCCTCAGGGTTATATAAGTTAGTGTAATAATTCTGGAACTCCTAAACAATATCATCCGGTGAAGTTTTTAAGATACCATCTGACTGGGAGCGAATTGACGGGATATATCTAGTCACTTCCATTTGTTTAATTCAAAGCGCTAACAGTCTGCCCGCTTTTTCTCCCTGATCTGAATAATTTGCCTTGGCTTTCAAAATGGCGAATTCAGCTTTATCCCTTAAGATTTCCAGATAACTTTCATTTAATTTAACCAGTTCCTGTTGATTTGATTCCAAGAAATTATGGGAAAGCAAGGATTCTTTAGAGTGAATCTGGTCTAGGAGAGATATTATCTTTCTATCTCTTTCTCTTTTTCTATGTGAGGCTATACTTATTAATACGCCCCTGATGAAGGCTTTAAAGGCACTCCAAATTAAATCTGGTCTGGAAATAGAATGATGGTTAATTTCAATGAAGCATTCTATGTGTTAACTGATAGTTTTAACAGTGTGGGCATCCTTTAACATTTGGTTATTAATCTTCCATCGAGAGGATTTCTTAGGAGAGGTTGAAAGGGCAAGCTGACATGATACCAATGCATGGTCAGAGGGTGGACCTGACTGTATAGAGGCCTCTATGATTCCTGGGAGAAGGGCTTGGGAGAGAAAGATATAGTCAATGCGCATAGCCATTTTATGTACTGGCGATAGAAAGGTAAATTGTTTCTCCAAAGGGTGTAATACTCTCCAGACATCACACATGGCATAATGCTCTAAAAACTCTTGAAGGGCCCTTTGGGCCGGGGAGCGTCTTCTTCTCAAAGGAGAAGAATGATCCATTAATGGATCCATAACAGTATTTATATCACCCCCAATGATAATTGGTAGGGAAATATAGGGATACAAGAGTTCAATTAGTTGCGTGAAAAAATCAGGGGAATCTGTATTAGGCCCATAAAGAGTTCCCAGGAGAACCTCTGTGGCATATAAGGTACAACGAATAAACAAAAAATGACCCTGTGGATCCCTAAGCACCTGTTTAAGTACAAAAGGAATTTTTCCGTTAATTAAAATCAATACCCAGGCCCTATTAGTAGCGACCCTTCCAGAGAATACATAACTAAACTGCTGCCTTCTCATACAATTTGCTTCTGAATCCAATAAGTGTGATTCTTGTCTTAAGGCTATGTCTATAGACAGCAAAGCAAGGTGCTTAAGGATCTTATATTGTTTCACACGCTGTCTCAGCCCTTTAACATTCCATGTTGCAATTTTAATTACCTTAGCCATTATTTCGGATTCCTTGTTCTAAGAGTTGCAGTGATATTGAGCTCTCCAGAGAACTTGATCCAGAAAAGGTCAGGAGAATTGTGCTGATTCCCACCCCCCAACCCCCCTTACCCTTACCCCCCCTCGAACCAACTTGAAAGCTTTCTCCAAATCTAAAGAAAGTAGACAGCCAGTTCTACCATTTACAGTCAAATACTCAATTAAATCTCTTATAGTTGCTAGTGCTGACTGAATTCGCCTATTAGGTAACCCACAATACTGAACTGGTGAAATTACCATTTTTGCCATGTGTTTGATTCTATTATTTATTAAGGTATTAAAGATTTTATAATCTGAGTTTGAAAGTGTAATTGCTCTCCAGTTTCTTATGTCCCCTCTATCCCCAGATTTAAAAATGTAGATCTGTATCCCTTCAGAAAAAAAAACCTGGGATAGAATCTCCAGCCATAAATTTGTTAAAGACCAAATTTAATCAAGTCACTATTTCTGTTCAAAAAGTTTTATAAAAGATGTTGGACAGACCATCTAAGCCAGGAGAAATGTTATCATTTAAGCTGTTAATTGCCAATTCAATTTCCTGTGGGGAAAAAGATTCCTTCATATTAGAAATCATTACCTGGTCGAAGTGTAGGTGGGGCCTAAATAATTTTTTATGTCCTGTAAAGAGGGATAAGACTCTGGTTGTAAAGCCTGGAAATCTGATTCAATAATAGCACTAATAGAGTCTACTTCCTCAACTCTACTGTTATTATATTCTAAAAAATCTATAGAAGAAGAGTCTCTAAATGTTTTACATAATACATAGGGGTCTCCTATGACAGATTTCTTCAGATGGTTATTAATAATTGCTTGAAGTGTTCTAGCTCTATCATATTGCAGTTGTCTCATTTGTATCTTAATTTGATCAATTTGTAAAGAAAAATCCTGTCTAGAAAAATTAGCTACCATAATTAAATATTGCAACAGGGAGCTTAATTTTAAATAAGAAAAAAATAGAGTTCCTCTGATGTGTCCCATAACATTTAAACCAATTTGTACAGTCATTTTTTGTTTCCCACCACCATACACCAAAATCAAGGTATAAAAATGCCACTGATAATCTGGCTTTTAAGATTAGTTTAATAGAATTTATTACTATCTTTTCTTGCAAAATGGAAGTATTCAATTTCCATCTTTTTCCCTGACAATTCTGTTTGAAAGTGTTCCCCCACCTCCACCTAAATCAGTATGTGGTCCGAGAACTCCATCGGGACCCTAGTAAAAGATTTAACAGGGAGTTCCTTAAATGTAAGTAGGTAATCTATTATAGATCCAGTTCTCCCCTTAAAAAAGGTACACCCAGAGCCCTTTTTATCTAACAGATTACATGTAGTTAAATCTGCTGTTTTAATAATTGTCTTCAAGCAGTTAGAATCACAATAAACTTTCTTAGAAGAAGCACCCTTTAAATATAAACTAAAATTGAAATCTCCTCCCCAGAGAATGTATAACGAGGTGACCAAATAAGGCTGTATGTCCTTCATACAATCAATTTTAGCTGCCTTCTTCTGGGGATTATAGATATTAATAAATCTATAAATGCTAGATTGCCATGTCCCATCTACAATTAATACACTACCAGGGACTAAATCAATTAGCTTATATAGGACAAAATGGAATGAATTAAAAATAATCCCAATGCCATCAGCTTTCTCTCTACCAAAGGACTAATACGAAGGTCCCCACGGCCAATCTTTTTTAAAAGAAGAAATTTGCTCCCATGAAAACATCCAGGTTTCTTGTAAGAAACATATGAAATGTTCCTGTCATGCACAAGTTGGAAAACTGCTTGTCTTTTGTTACTATTCAGAATACTGTGTGTATTTAGAGAGCCCCAGAGAATTCCCAACTTGAATACAGATTAGGAAAGAAAAAAAACTACTCATTTTTTCATTCTTTTCTTTTTCTTTTCTTTATAGTCCTCTATGGGAACCCCTAGAGTATCCTGTACTGATTTTTGGGAATCAGAGTCACCAATCTCCATTTCAGAATCGCCCCAAGCAGTGAAAAGGGAAGCATAAGAATTCTGAGATTCAATTGGCTCAATTGAGGGTATCGGAACTGTTTTCAGGTTCCTACTGGACCTTCTTGGAGGTAATGGAGACTGTAGGGCAGAAACACCTGCTGACTTGTCTTCTGGGTCCACATAACAAACCAGTTCAAACAATTCAGAATTTTGTACCATTTTATCTACTATGATTGGTATAGGTTTTGACTCGGGGTGGGGGGGGGGACCAGGCGGAAGAGTTGTGGTAACCACTGGTTTGGTGTCTACAGATCTGGGGGGTAAGGGGAGGGTCCCTAATATTCAATATTATTGCCAGTGTTTTTCTACACAGCCTCTTGAGCCTGCTGGATTATCAGGTCGGGGCTCGCACAAGAGGCCTTGTTTTTAGCAACCCATGGGCACTCCCTAAAAGCATGTCCATACTCTTCACAGAGGTCACCTCTCATATGATTAGCACACTGCATAGTTACATGCCCCACCTCTCCACAATTATCACATCTAGGCTGGTCACAAGTGCTTGAGAGATGTGTTTTAGAACCACATTTATAACATGCTCCGGGCTGGCCACTGTAAAAACAAACACCTCTATCCCTTCCTAATAAAAAGGAATTAGGGATATGCTCAATTCCTATGCCAGACTGTCACAATTTAACTTTAAACTTCCACCCTCCCGTCCAGAATTGATCTGAATCTAAAATAGGTTCAGGGTCACTTTGTACATCGCATTTTTGAGGCAACCGATATGTAATATCCTCAACATGGACTCCCTCATTCCTGAACATCACTGTGACGTTTTTAATCAAAGGTTCAGTTAAGGGAATTACTAAAAAGGGAGTCCATGTTGGGGAAAATTTTACTTGACCATATCTTTCCCAAAATAAATCCAATAAATAGGCAGAAAGCTAACATCATAATTGTCTTCTCCTGAGATGTTGATAAAAGCAAAAACATCTCTGGGAGAAAAATGCAATGATTCTTTTATGAGGAATTTCCCCACATAATATCTGTCTGGTCTCTCTGCCAGACCACCTTTATACCTGATGCACACAGCATTGCACCTAGGCACAGCCTCCCTTTTAGCCTGTGAAAACAATGCAGACATTAAAGGTTTATCAGCAGTTTACTTTTTTTCTAATTTGTTTACCCCAGAATCATGTATAACACCAGAAACAAGGCAATCTTTAGAATCAAGTTCCAAAGTTATTTTCTTAACGAGAGGTCCCTTTTCTTTTATTCCTTCTGTTGGAATCCCTTGTGCTACACTTGGTTTCCTCTCTGGGGAGTCACTATATAAGTTAGGTGAGGAATCCCACACCAAGTCGGGGGTCCAAACCCCTTTAGCTGTTTTCTCCCAGCCGGCTGCTAAAAGTGCACTCTGGGGTGACCAATTACCATCATGAACTTGAGAGTCAGGCATTTGTATATGAAAAATGTTAGGTACCTCGTTATTCTGTTTTAAATTTGTTATGTCCTCAGCTTTAGGAGTAGTTTTCTGCTGTACAACATCCATTTGTGGGGTTATTGGTTTACAGAAACTAAATTCCGTTACCCCATCTTGCTTGTTTGCTTCAGTCTGGTACTTAATAGCCGACTGTGAGGCCTTAGCAATGGCACTTGCCCCCGCTGGTTTAAAAACGAATCCAGCTTCCTTAGTTAAATGCACAGTTTGTAACACATTCTTAGTTTGGGTTTTACAAATAGTTATCGGTGTAGGATTTACTAGGGGGGAGGCTTTTGATCTGACCAGAAGGACCGGAGCATTCGGTAAAGCTGTTGGCTTTTGACACTCTCCAACTTCTGAGAATTCATTGCCAGCCAAACTGGAAACACTTATTTTCTTATAAAATGCAGAGTCAGGCTTTAACTCACCCGAACTCTGGAGAGGATTTTTTGGTTTTACTTCCGCATTCCCGCTGCCAAGCTGAATGCCCTGTTTGACAGGGGGATCAGCCGCCAGCTGTGTTGCTTCAGCATAAGTAGCCACATAATCAGAACATACAGGATCCTCCACTTTCATAGCTCTAAAGGAACTCCCTTCATTTATCTACGTGTTAGCTGAGGTCTGTGGAACAGCAAAAGACTCACTTGTAGATATTGCCTCATGATAAATCTCTTCTCTGTCCATATCCAAGAATTCTTTTAACTGGGAATCTGACTCTGTGAGCAGCGCAGCCTCCCTGCCTGCTACACCCACATCCTTCTCCTCCAAACGATCTCCTACAGTGGCCATCTTGCAGTAAGACGGACTGTCCCCTTACTGGCCAAGTGTAGGGGAGTTTCCCTGGTGTCCTGGCCAAATTTCTCTCTTTCACTAAAAATACCACCAACAGCTTAATCTGGTTCAAGGTCAGTTGGCATTCATCTGTATCCCCTTCCCCCTGGGTCATGCCTGAAAATAGGCAGGACTTGCCTAGTGCACTTACCCAGTCAACAAAAACTAAATAAAAAATAAAATAAAAATAAAATACCATCTCGTTCTTGAGCACCTTTTCTCCTGAAAAATGCTAGCCACCATACCCTTGACCACTCTTCACATTTTCTCAGGTCTCTAGTCATGATTTCCACCCCTTGACAGTGACCACCCTATTGCAGATTTTGGTGTCATCCACAAAGAGGCAGATCTTCCCTTCTAGCTCCTCTGCAATGTCACTTATGAAGACTTAAAGTGGACCAGTCCCACCACTGATCCATCAAGTGTCTCACCCTCCGTTCCTCAGAGTGAGCTTCATTTACCACCACCCTCTGTCGCCTATCCCCTAACCAATTTCTTATCCAGTTTACCACGTTGGGACACACTCCTAATCTACCCAGTTTGCTTACTAGTCTCTAATGTGGAACAATATTGAAAGCCTTACTGAAATCTAGGTAGGTCATGTTCACCTGTCTTCACCATAATCTAAATCCTTTGTCACCCATTCAAAGAAATCTATCAGATTCGTTTGACATAACCTCCCCCCCATAATCTCATGCTGTCTCAGGTCTTGTAACCCACAGGATTAAAGATATTCTACAATCCTTTCCTTCAGTAGTGATTCCATTAACTTTCCGACCACCGTTGTCAGGCTGACTGCCCTACAATTGCCAGCCTCTTCCTCCCTATTACCACTTTTGTGTAGTGGGGACTACATCCGCCCTCCTCCAGTTATCCAGAACCACTTGTGTTTCCAGTGAGCTGTTAAATAGAACTGTCAGAGGTGTAGCCAATACCTCCCTGAGCTCCCTCAATACCCCTGGATGCACCCTATTTGGCCCCATTGCTTTGTCTACTTTCAGATTAGTGAGTACCTTCAGGACCCTCTCCTCCAAAAAAGCACTAGTGTCTACCTCCCTCCCTCCCTCCAAAGCTTCTATTACCTTTTTGTGGTCTCTGTGAACACTGAACAAAAGTATTTGTTCAGGATGTCTGCCTTTTCCTGGTCTCCCTCTGCGCAGTCCCTTCTTTCCTTTTTAGCCTTACAATCCCACTCCAGGTCTTCCTCTTGTCACTTACATACCCCAAAAATGTCTTGTCCCCTTCTGTTAGCACCTGGGCTATTCTCTCTTCAGTTTGTGCCTTTGCATTCCTTACTGCTTTCCCTGCTTGCCTCTGTTTCTTATGATACATCTCACTATCCTCCTACCTCTGCATCTCCTTATATCTTTTAAATGCTACCCTTTTGACCTTTACCAGTTCAGCTACCTCTTTTGAAAACCATAGCAGACTCTTTTCCCTCTTGCTGCATTAAATACCAATTTGGCCCTGTTTGGGCTGGCCTGCTGGTGCAGCGGTTGGATTTCTGCTTGTGATGCCAGTGACCGGTCAGGAATGAGCTCGGGTTGCTGGAAGACAAGCCAGGGGGGAGACAACTTGAGTATCCCATGACCGTTTGTTGTCTACAGGGAGGGCTGTGACCCAGTGTTGGGTGACCACTGGTGGAGGCCTAGGGTAAGGCAACATGTCAGGGTCATTGCTGGGTGGTGCGTGGCAGACATCAGCTCTTGCCTTGATGTCCGGACGTCACTCACCTCAAGGAAAACCAGGAAAATCACTCGCTGGCTGCCGAATGATGGCTCTCTGTTCCCCGAGTGCCTCCAGAACCTTCCTGGGGCCTCCTTCTCATCAGCAGCATCCCCAGGCCCTTGAAGTGTGTGATGGGGCCATCCCTCTCCCCTCGGTGCCTTCCCCACTGGAGGGGGGACCCATCCGGCGAAGGGATCACGGCTGGGATATCCTTGGGGATCAGCTGCGCAATGGAGGGAACCTGAGGAGGGCTGGGTAAGGAAAGTGGGGCTGGGGGGAACTTGTGGAGCCAAAAGGAGTGGGAACCAGTGAGCATGGGGGCAGAAAAATAGAATAACCAAAAAACAATTTGGCCCTGTTTGCCCACATGGTCTCTACCCCATCAACAGTCTATGATCAGACTTGCATCATCAGCAAATTTGCTCAACCATGCCCCCCCCCCAGTGCATTGCATAGCTGATACATAAACATTGAATAGTACTGGTCCCAACACTGAACCCTGCGGCATCCCACTAGTTACACTACCCAGATTTTAAACATGCCCTTTGATGGACACATTTTGCTTCCTGTGTGTCAGCCATGATTTCTCTCACTGTACTATTTTGATATTAATTCCTTTTCTTTCTATTTCTTCTTCTAGTTCTGGTGAGGTACAGTATCAAAAGCTTTACTGTAATCCAGGTACACCATGTCAACCAGCAACCCATGGTCCAGAGTGCTCTGCTAACTGGTTCACAAAACTCGATTAGATTAGTCTGACATTATCTATCCATGCTAGGTATCATCAGATATGTTATCACTTAGATAGAACTGAATTTCTTCCTTTATTAGGGTTTCAAGTAATTTTTCTAGGATAGACGTCAGACTCACTGGTCTATAATTCTGGTACTCACCTCTAGAGCCTTTTTTAAATATAGATACACATGTGCCTCTCTCCATGAACATACTACCCTGCCTATGTTTAATGATCTTTCAAAAAGATACTTTAGTGAGTCCGTTATTTCCCGTGCCAACTCCTTAATGACCCTAGGATGCATTGCATCCAGGCTCTGGGCCTTGTTTACCTTCAGGTTTCATAGCTTCCCTAATTTACTGCAATCTGTTATTATATCAGTGGCTTTCTTCGTGCTATAATGTTGCCCCTTGTCTTCTGTACAGTGATGAAAGATGGAGCAAAAATATTTGTTAAAAATGTCCACCATATCCTCGTTCCGTGTAATAATCTCCTCCCCCACAAGTAATGGGGCTACTGTATGTCTGATTTAAACTTTTGTTGTTATTTATGTAGCTGTAGAAGGATTTATGTAGCTGTAGAGAGATTTATAATTATCTTTACCTGCCGCTGCTATTTTAAATTCCTGTGTTGCTTTTGCTGTTTCTTACTCCTTTTTTTGCACTGTTTTACTAGCCTTCTGTATGCATCCCATTATGCAATGTTGTTACACTTCACAAAACAATCCAGCAGGAATGCAAATGTACTTTATTTGGTTTTAGCCAGCATGTGACAATCAAATAAATATGGGATATGCAATTGGCTGACTCAGAATATACCATTTATCGTCACATGTGAGGGGGCAGCTCAATAACTCACAAGTGGCACCACCACAAGTGAGTTATGTAAGTCCTACCCCCCTCATCAATGATGACAAATGACTTATTTTGAGTCTTGGCATTGTGTGTCCAATTTATACTACATATTACAAAGTGGAAAGCTTTATAATTAGAGTGTTTTATTATGATTTAACTGTTTGTTTGATTTTGCTGCTCTGTTTTGAGTGCAGCAGAGACCACTGTAATGTCATCAGGCATTGTTCAAGCTGCTATTTCATTGGTTTAGGGTTCCTTTGTGACCTGTCTACAGTAACAATGCATGGCCAGAGTGAGAATACATGATTTGTCCTGTTAGAATGCTTCAGTGGTTAAAATAAATCATTAGCACTGCTGCATTACTTCCAATAGCTTCGTATGAAGTCTGAACTATCCGTTGTTTACCTGACACAAAATGACCACCCAGGTAATAAGCACAAACCCCCCTAGTGCAACGTCCTCATCCAACTCGACCTTTGTGCTTTAAAAAAGTCCTGTCAGTGACACTTTGCTTGTCCCTATGACTCAATCTCTTATTATGGCACTTGACTGAGTTATAATTGTCTAATTAGCCAAATAACTGGTTATTTTATGTACTTTACCACCATTGGAAATGGGTGTTACTACGGGCCTTCCTATTTGTGTCACCTTGGTTTATGTTATTTCTTTATGTTGACATTCTGCAATGTTGTTTCTGTATTATCCTGTACTATCCTGTATTCATTCTGTTGTACTCTCCCGGGTCATTCCTGAAAATAGGCATAATACTTGTCTAGTGTACATACCCGGTTAACAAAAGCTAAATAAATAAATGAATAAATATTGAATGGTACCCTTATGCAATGCCGAGGCTCACTATCCCGACACTGACCTGCCTGGGCAGTATCATCTGACAGGTCCAGTATCTGGACAGTGAGCATCCCAGCATAAGGAATCCCGAACGATGTTGATGGGGTAAGGTAGCGGATGTGATGGCTTGCTACCTTACCTCTGTCCCTGGGATGCAAGGTGATGGAGAATTGGAGGGCTGGTAGAGCTGCCCCGCTGGAGTTGTAGACCATACCATGGCAGCTCGGCCAGCATACTGTGTGGGTACAAGCTTGATCCGCACCGTGAGCGGGATATCTTTTTACTGCTCCTATCCCCATAACTGTTTCATTTCTAACTCTGAAGTCCACTCCCCCTCGGAGTTAGATATTTTAGTTATGGGGATGTGGGGGGCAGAGCCCCCCACATGGGGGGGTTCAGGGGCAAAGCCCCCTGATATGCCAAATGATTTTACAATCAGATGCCTGAAATCATATTTTCAGGCATCTGAATGATTCAGCAGGCTGCATTTTGGGCCAGTGGGGTCGGTATCCCGAGACTCAGGTTACTGAGTTTAGGGATACCATAGTATATTCTACTGAATAACATCCTGTCATCAAAACAAGGACAGCCTTGATAAGGTTCAGACACTGATGCACTTCTGACTGGTCATTCTCCGTGTAGTTGAAGGCCATCAGCTTCATCTCATGCGTAGGGCTGCCACCTTTGGAAAAGGCAAAAAATGGACCCTAAACCACACCCTAAACTCTGCCCTTAGCCCCAACCTTTTCATGACCGTTGTGCATTGCTCCCCCTTAAAAGCTATTTGTTAGATCAGTGAAGACTTCAGTAAAAGACAACACCTAAAGCAGCAATTCAACAAAAATGTTAACATGCTGTACCTGTTAAATTTGCTTTTCTTGGTTCTTTTTATTTATTCACTGAAATTATTTTACAAGTTAAACATGTAGGGATAAAGGAAATCTTATTTACAGATATCATGGGGGAGTAGGAAAATACTGTAAATAGTATACAATTATAAATGATAAACAAATTGCTAATTTCCTATAATGTGTATTTTATATTGTTCCTGGATCCAACTGATTTTCATGTCCACAATACTATTTTGAAGCCAAAAGAAGAGAACATACTTTTTACTGGAGGAAACAACTATTTTATAAAAAACAATTTAAAACATTTCAAAATATTTAAATTCTTTTGGAGCTGAAAAAGTTTACCATCAAATAAAAGGTTGAGTGGAAAAGATTAGATTAAGTATCTGCAAATGGTCTTAATGGCTATAGTTTACCCCTCCCAGGCTGGCTACATTTACAAAGAAAGGACTATATTGACAACACAACTTGTTTGTAGCCTGGAAATGCAGCTGAAACAATGTATGACATAACAAAATCTGTTTCTAAGGTATGTGAGCACTCAAAATGGCTCAAAAACCTGACTATTACTGAGCAAAACTGGAATACCTGCTAGGGACCCTGAAAACCTGATCACCAAGTAAAAAACCTGACAGGTGGCAACCCTACTCATGCCTCACAGTGTACCTGAGATCTGCCACTATACCATGGTATACCACACCCACTCATGTATTGTTACTTTATTCAATCTGAAGCCAGTGTGACACTAAGTGGGTGAGAGCTATCAAGCGCAGGAGTAATGTGACAGACTTCTTGGGCTCAACTGACTTTTTCTTTCTTCCATAAAGGAGCCTTACTACTACTTGAGTGTGGCAGTCCACACTGAGATTAAAATATTGACTTTTCAAGGAAATTAAAAAAAACAAAAACAAAAAAAAAGATGAGTGAGAAAGAACTGTATATATTTTAAAAAAATCTGTCATTTTGAATTAATGGCTTCAAGTGCTGGTTTGTAATCTACACTCACAGATATTGAGTTATCTGAAGGGAGAGTGTTAATAAAACTGACATTTCTCTGTCACTCAGCCTGATCTGCTATCTAACACCTTCCAAATCCAATTACAACGTCTTTCTGATAACTGGTTCTAGGTCCGGCACAGTTGTTCATGTGGAAAAGTGGATAAAAATCATCTGCTTCAAGTATTTTATTATTTAGGGTGTCGTCCTTCTGATGGGGAAATAGAACAGAGCAGAACGGACTCAGAACCTCAAGTTAGCAGATCTGATTTAAAATATTTCAGCTCAGTTGCTTCATTTTTGGTCACAAACCATATAAGATGTTTAGTCTTTTACACTATTAATACTGTACTTTATTTATACATTGATGTAATGGAACATCTTACTAATGTGATATTGTGATGGAAGTGGATTTGTCATATATTATGTACCATTTTACCTGTGAATGTTTTTAAGTGCGTGAGTCAAATAAATCATTAATACTTTGTTTTTCTTCTTCCTCCTGTCGACTGACATTTTGAATTGTTTTATCAGATTATATTTCTTCAATCAAAATAAATAATTCAGCACTCCAACATCCAAAAGCACTGGTAGCAGAAAGTTTGTCACACCTGCTCCCCCTAAGCCTGTATCCCACCTGCATTCATCACATATTAATTTAACCCTCCCCCACACATGAATACATGCACACATACAACAATACACATACACACATACAGTATTTTATCACTGCTTAGCTTAATTAGTTTTACCCTTCCCCCCACCAACTTGCTACCAATTAAACTACTGGACCTACCAGCCCCCCTCACTGAGCCCCATCCAACCTCCATCTTAAAGAATCGTCCACCATTTCAGTCCTGTAGGGGTGGGGTGGGGTGAGGCTTCTTACTGCTATCCACTACTATGTGTCCAATGAGTGCTGTTCTTGGTGCACTTCCATAGGTTTTTAATAGCAGCATCAACCATGTTCTCTTCTTTCACTAACACTGGCCCAGCCTCTTATGTCACCAGTTCTAAGGACTGCACCAGGGGCAGTAGTAAATGGGGGAAGTGATATTAGCAGCACGAGGGAGCCAGCATGGCTCATTTGGAGGCACATTTACCTCTGGGCCAGAAGGTTGTCTGTTCATGTCCCACACAGGGACTTAGACTCATACCACAAACTTTGGCACCTCAGTGCCATACTAGGTGGATATAAAACCAAGGTCCATTTGGCTCATTTCTGATGCTGTCCTGGTTGGTGCACAAGAAGAAGTAAAAGAACACAAGTCTGTTTTTGAAGGCATTGTGGATTTTCCTCTTTGCCCTGGTCAACATTCCCCATCTCATAAAACCAGTTTAGGCAATTGTTCAAGGCTGTATATGGGTAATGATGTATGGAAGAGCTGCCAGTACATGTTTACAGTCATTCCACTATCAGTCTCTCATTGCCTATGCAGCTTCCCCCTCCCTGATGTCTAGGAGCCTGGTGAAGTTCAGGGGAGTGAGCACCACTTAGCAGCATAACACATCCAGAATAAGAGAGCTGACACATACCTGGATCCACCTTAGTCTCAAGAAGGCAGTCATAGGGCATGGCCTGCAACAGGGTGCAGAAGAGCAGAAAATCCAGAGCTGTGGAGCAAGAGGTTAACTGGAAGCAGGAGTTTAATTCATAAAGCAACCAGAACCCACTCCTAAAGTCCATTTTTTCTAAAGATAAGAAAATTGAATTAACAGCATGAAACAGTACAGACTGCTTCTAGGAGCAGGTGGCATGGCTTAGACAGAAAGAACAGTCTTCTGTGACACAGACCCATGGCACTATACTTAAGGCCTTTAAGGCTGTGATGCTGAGTCCCCATGGAACGGAAGTGGCTCCCTTACTGAAATTGATGGCAGCAGCATGTACTCAGCTTTACACAAACCACCAGGCCTCATGGCAGCTTGAATTCTGGGCATATCACTCTCTCTTCTTGGACATTCATAGTGGCAAACATAACTGCAGCACCTCCCTTGATTTCCATCACCCAGCAAAATATGGCCTGTTTTTGACAGAGGAGAACTTTGCTTTCAGAGCAAGAAACAGCAGTCTAGAACTACAACTTTTTTACTGATAAATCATTTCTATTTCAGCAGCAGTCAGTGACTGTTTGGATTAAGCAAACAGATACTTTATTAGAAGAAGGGGTATCATTTAAGTAAAAAAAAGGAAGAAAGTCACTGTGTGTTTCTCTGAGGAAGGGGACTGTATTAGCTTAATTTACTGAGTCAGGAGCAAAGGGTGAATCTAATTGGGGGTGTGGCTTAGGAGCTTAGGAGTACAAAAGCATGGGTCTCCATTTACAGCTCCCTGCTATTTTTGACAGAGGAGAACTTTGCTTTCAGAGCAAGAAACAGCAGTCTAGAACTACAGCTTTTTTACTGATAAATCACTTCTATCTCAGCAGGAGCCAGTGCCTGTTTGGATTAAGCATACAGATACTTTATTAGAAGAAGGGGGTCTCATTTAAGTAAAAAAAAAAAGAAGAAAGTCACTGGGTGTTTCTCTTAGGAAAGGGGCTGTATCAGCTTAATTTACTGAGTTAGGAGCAGAGGGTGAATCTAATTGGGGGTGTGGCTTAGGAGTACAAAAGCAGGTGTCTCCAATTACAGCTTCCTGATGTTTTTGACAGAGGAGGACTTTGCTTTCAGATCAAGAAACAGCAGTCTAGAACTACAGCTTTTTTACTAATTGCCTCCTTCCCACCCTCAACCCTCCCACCCTAAGTCAGTTCTACTTTTATAGCCACTGAATTTGACTGACAACATGAACTTCCTGTTTGGCAGTAAGAAGGGAAGGATCACTGAGACACACTAGTTTCATCAACTTTGAAGGAACCCAGAAAATAACTCTTTCTCCCTCCTGGCTGCTGGAGGTCTGAATTCAAGCACAGAAGAAGGAGACTACTGAAGACTACAGGAAGTTCCTGCCCCAGATCAGGAAGGGCGAGAGTTGTAAGGACACATAGGCAGTAGGAAAGTAAGTATAAACATGCATAGAGGGTGGAGGCAGTAAGCATACAAAGCAAATAGAGAGGGGACACAAAATAAGTCAAGATGGGAGTGGTGCAGTGCAGTGGCTGTGGGAAGCAGTGTTCCAGGAGACATTCTGGAGGCTGCAATGCTACCCAGTTTGCAGGCACCTCTCTGGTCTGAGGAAGGATGTTGCCCATCTCCAGGCTGACCTGGCTAGGATTCGTGAAACCTCTTCCACCACCCAGGGACCACCAGGGCTACCACCGTTACCTCAGAGGTTGTCAAGAAGGAGGAGCGGTTGGACCAAGGTGGGCTCAGGGAGGGAGAGAGTGGTGGAACAGAGGTGCATCCCTCCAGTTGTACATCTCCACAATTCATATGCTGTTCTGGAAAAGAGTGGTTCCTCTATGGAGGCACCTGCAGTGGAGACCAAGGAGGATGCTGGAAACCTCCACAAAGGAGACCCACAGGATGGTGGCACAAGACCCCACAGGGGAAGGAAACAACTCCTGGTGGGGGACTTGATCATTGAGGGATAGAAGTGGGGGAGGAAGGGGATAGGGAGGTAAGGTGCCTGCCTGGCACCATGGCTCAGAAGGACAGGAAGAAAATCCTCAGGATTGCAGGTGCAGCTGCACGAGGCAGGGAGCTGGATGTCATTGTCCACCTAGAGACAAATGACCTGGCTGTGAATGGGATCAGAGCAGTGCAAGAGGAGTTTGTGGAGTTGGGAAGGGGCCTTAGACAAGTACCATGTACGGTAACCTTCTTGAAGGTGCTGCATCTCTATGACAAGGATGATGCTAGGGTATTCCGCACCATGGGATTCAATGAATAGTTGAAAAACTGGTGTGGAGCTCAGGGTTTTGGCTTCATTGGGGACTGGGGAGCCACCTGGAGGGATGCAGGCCTATACTGGCACGATGGTCTGCATCTCTCCGGGGGGACCAGGATCCTAGGTGATAGGTTTAAATGCTTCATTGACAAGCATTTAAACTAGCCAAGGGGGGGAGGCACTGAAAAGGAGCAGGGAAATCCCAGCCTCCCCCCACAAAACACAGTAGTTAGAGAGGTAAACACCAAGGTAGAGAAGTCAGTAGGGAGCAGGACAGGGGAAAAGGCAGGAAGGACAGGGATGGGGCTAAATGGTATAAGGCCATAA
Organism: Neoceratodus forsteri; assembly: GCA_016271365.2. NCBI lineage: Eukaryota > Metazoa > Chordata > Ceratodontiformes > Ceratodontidae > Neoceratodus > Neoceratodus forsteri. The sequence continues at coordinate 296,559,025 of CM057452.1, read as the reverse complement.
AAAATAAATGGAAGGTGATGTGTACCAATGCCCGCAGTCTGTGTAACAAGCTCCCTGAACTAGTGGCCTTGATGGAAGAGGGATGCCTGGATATTGTGGCAGTCACTGAAACATGGTACACAGAGAACCATGACTGGGATGTCAACATACCAGGACACACAGTCTACAGGAGGGACATGTTGGGTAAAAGAGGAGAAGGAGTAGCTCTCTATATAAGGGAAGGAATAAAAGCAACAGAACTAAAAAGTAAACAGGAAGTTGATGAGTCACTATGGGTCACCCTGGATACAGAAAATGGCATCACAATCTGCATGGGGGTTGTGTACAGACACCATCTCAGGGGGAGGAAATGGACAAGGAAATGATAGAAGGCATCCTTAAAATAGCAGAAAAAGGGGAGATATTGTTGATGGGGGACCTGAATATTTTAGGATTTGTCTAGTGCACTTACCCAGTCAACAAAAAACTAAATAAATACAAATAAATAAATAAATATGCTAGATGTTAACTAGAGTACCTTTGCTGCAGGCACATCCAAGAGCAGGGTGATTCTTGATGCCCTATAGAGGAGATGCCTCAGACAGCTAGTGTTGGAACCCACTGAGGAGGGAGCAATCTTAGACCTGGTACTCTCAAATGAGGAAGGAGAAAGGATCTCAGATTTAGAAGTGGGTAGCCATCTAGAAACAAGTGACCACCAACCAGTGTGGTTCACAATAAACACAGCCATACAAAAACAAGAGTATTGGACTTTAGGAAGGCTGACTTTGGGAAAATGAGAGTGCCTCAGAAAAGCACTAGCAAATGGGCAAGAAGGAGGGGTGGAGGAACAGTGGGGAATAATCAAAACAGCCATCGCAGAGGCAACAAGCCTTTGTGTGAAGCAAATCAACAAAACAAAATGAAGGAAAAAAACACTATGGTTCTCAATAGAGGTGGCAGGAAAAGTTAAGGAGAAAAGGATAGCATTCAGGAAATATAAGGAATCACAGAAGGAGCAGGACAGAAACTTTATCAGTTAAAGCAGAAGGAGGCAGGGAAGGCAGTCAGAATAGCAAAGGCACAAAATGAGGAAAGGATAGCCAACTCTGTTAAGAAGGGGGATAAAACCTTTTATAGGTACATTAGGGAGTGAAGAAAGACCAAGGGAGGGATACAGAGACTTAATAAAGGAGAGGGCATGTGGGGAGAGGGTGACAGTGAAAAAGCAGGGATACTAAATGAATATTTCTGCTCAGTATTCACAATGGAAGAGGAGGGGGAGGTACCTAAACCAAACAAGAGAGAAACTCTGAATGGGGGGTCGATACCAGTCCATTCACAGAAGAAAGGGTTTTAAAAGAACTGTTGAAACTGAGGGTGGACAAAGCAATGGAGCCTGATGGGATTCACCCAAGAATTCTGAAAGAACTAAGGGTAGAACTAGTAACACCACTGACTACTCTCTTTAACAAATTATGGGAGGATGGGGTGGTACCTGAGGACTGGAGGAGGGCAAATGTGATTCCACTTCACAAAAGTGGGAGCAGGGACGAGGCAGGAAACTACAGACCTGTCAGTTTGACTTCAGTGGTAGGGAAAATGATGGAATCACTTCTGAAGGAAAGAACTGTTGAGCACCTAGAGGCCAGTGGGTCACAGAACCCAAGGTGGCATGGTTTCACAGCAGGAAGGTCATGTCAGACGAATCTAATAGATTTCTTTTACTGGGTGACCAAAGTAGTAGATCAGGGAAGGGCTGTGGATATGGCCTACCTAGAATCTAGCAAGGCATTTGACAGAGTCTCACACAAAAGATTAATATACAAGTTAGCCAGCCTTGGAGTGGGTCCCAAGGTGGTAGCCTGGATAAAAAAACTGGCTGGACAACAGGACGCAAAGGGTAATAGTAAACGGAGTCCACAGTGAAAAAAGGAGGGTAACTAGCAGGGTACCGCAGAGTTCGATACTGGGACCGGTCCTCTTTAATGTCTTTATAAGTGACATTGGAGAGAACCTGGAAGGAAAGCTGTCTCTTTGTAGATGACACAAAGATCTGCAGCAGGGTTGATACACAAGGTGGGGTGGAAAGGATGAAAAGGGGCTTGGCAAGGTTGGAGGACTGGTCAAATATGTGGCAGATCAGATTCAATGCAAGGAAGTGGAAGGTAAAGCATCTGGGAAACAAAAAAACAGGGGAAGAGTACACAATGGGAGGGTGAGTTAATAACAACAAAAATCGAAAGAGACCTAGGAGTAATTATATCAGATGACCTAAAGATGGGCAAGCAATGGTGAGAAGGTAGTAAGGAGGGCTGGGGAGATACTGGGATGCAGAGGGAGAGGCATCAACAGTAGAAAATAGGAAGTTGTTATCCCTCTGTACAAACAGTTGGTGAGACCCCATCTGGAGTACTGCACGCAATTCTGGAGACTCCATCTCTGCAATGACATAGACAGAGTAGAGGCTGTTCAGAGCAGGGCAACCAAAATGGTGCACAGTCTGCACCAGAAGACATATGAGGAGAGACTAAAGCAGCTTAATATGTATACCCTTGAGGAAAGGATGGAGGGGGAGACATGATAGAAATTTTCAAGTATCTCAAGGGACTTAACAAAGTACAAGAGGGTAGCATCTTTCAGAAGAAGAGATGTGCAAGAACAAGTGGGCACCATTTGAAGATAGAGGGGGGACGGCTCAGAGGTAACGGCTCAGAGGTAATGTTAGAAAGTATTTTTTCACAGAGAGGGTTGTGGATGCATGGAGCAGCCTTCCTGAGGATGTTGCAGAGTAAGGAACAATGGGAGAATTCAAGAATGCATGAGACAGGCATAAGGCAATTCTAGTGGGGGGTAGGAGGAAGTAAGCTGTTGATTAACTAGGATCTGCAGCTTATCCATCAGGTAGGGAAATGGGCAGACTAGGTGGGCCAAGCGATCCTTATCTGCTATCAAATTCTATGTTTCTATGTTACTTGACTGGGCCCCCAGCATCCTAGTACATCCCCGGCACAGGCAATCCAAGGGATGCACCTGCAAAACTCTTTGCTCCCCATTGGCCATATTCACCTCAGGCAGAGTGCCAAATGGGCTAGGGGACAGGCGCTGCCACCACTGCTCTCCCCATGACACAGGCTGCCATCACTGCACCATCCCCACTGCCCAAGACTCCTTTCCAGGCACTACATCTCCAGTATCTGGGCCATCCTCACCCCAGTGCCATGGTGCAAACAGGAGGGTGCCTTAGTTCCCAAGCCATGGCTTCCCATATAGGCCCAGCTCCCAACATGCTGCGAACTCCACCACGGCCACCCACTCCTCCAAGTGGACTTTCCCATGATAAACCACTGAGTCACGAACCAGGCCAGGGTTGATGCTCCAGCCCCACTGTACCTCTCCGCTCTCTCTCTCTCTCTCCCACCAGCCTCTCCTTACTGCCAAAATGCCCCAATAAATACCACCCAGGGGCAGTAGCTCTGCCTGACCTGTGGGTAAGCCAAGTGGCTCAGTAGGTAGCACACTCACCTCTGAGGCCGGGAGATCAGAGGGCTGTGGGTTCAGTTCCCACATCTGGCACTTGGGTTAATATCCCAGTACTGACACTGTAGTGCAGCATGAAAGGGGTGCTGCACTTCTGAGGTGCCGTCTTTCGGATGAGATGTTAAACTGAGGTCCCATCTGCCTGGATTGGTGGTAGTTCAGGTGGATGTTAAAGATCCCATGGCACTTATTGAAAAGAGTAGGGGGAATTTCCCCAGTGTCCTTGCCAAATTTCCCTCATTCACTAAAAATACCACCAACAGCTTAATCTGGTTCAAGGTCAGTTGGCATTCATCTGTATCCCCCTTCGCCGGGTCATGCCTGAAAATAGGCAGGATTTGTCTAGTGCGCTTACCCGGTCAACAAAAACTAAATAAATAAATAAAGCCAGCCCTCAACCTCCAAAAAAAGGCAACGGGGCAGAGAGGGTCACCTTAGTAAGCATACCCTGAAAGGGGTGCTTACACTCACCCCCTTTAAACCATTCACCTTCTGGTGAATGGGGCATCTGGCTACCTCCAAAACAAGCACAGGGAATGATATGCATACTCTCCATTCCCTGCCTGATGAAGGCACTACCAACCACAGGGGCAGACCCCCTAAACTTACATGCAGGGACACAGGGACCCCAAATCCCACAAACAAAACCTTGTGCTGCTGCCACACAAATTTGTTTTGGATGCAAAATGTTTTGCAGTTTCTTAAGCCAAACAACATTTTCCCCCCTAGATAATGCAAACAGCAAATAACAAAAACAGTAAGAAGATAAGTGCCACAGGACAATTAATATTTATACCCTGATACTAGCAACTCACTCACACCACACACTCCTACAGACACCCACCATCACAGACACTACCCATACAATTAATAAACACACAGCAAACTCCCACACACACACACACACACACACACACACACACTTCAGCTCTCTCACTATTATCTGACCTACTAAAACATTGGACAATAATAGGCTACCAGTCCTTTAAAGGATGTTAGCTCACAGAACACATTCTTAAGAGTCTCAGGGTATGAGACCATCTTTTGATCAGTAAGACATGCTCAAAAATAGATAACTTCTACCCCCATTATTTTTTGTGAAACACCACAACTGTAACAATGGCAACAACAACCAACAGATAAACAGAGGTAAAGTTTTAGGAGGCTCTCATCCACTTTAAGGAAAAGGTCCCAGACAATTCAGGGAGCATCCCAAAAGGACAGTCTTGCAGCACATTTGGAAGTAGTGAATCAGTTCACCAGAGGAATTTTAACCTACAGAGCAGGTCCTCCACGTGGAAATAGTAGAACTGGGGATCCGATTTAGTAGTCTCAGCTGCAAAGGTGTCGGTGGAAACAACATAGTACTTAGTGCACCTTCCCATCACATCCTGGATTAGGGTAAAATACTTGAATAGAGTCAGTCTAGTCCACACAGTTGAATCACAAAAGGACCAGGCCTTGGTGATGATGGCGGCAGCAGGGGGTCCAGACTGTCGATTTCTGAGTTGTATCTTGTCCACAGCTCCCCAGAACACCCAGTCAGATCTTTTTTTCTCAGTGATGTCCCAAATCTGTTCTGACACATAAGGGTACTCCTGCTTAGAATGCTCAGCATGAATTCTACACCTCACCCATGTCTCCACTTGAGACCACTTTGGGATACTGTGTATGCTGGTCCATGGGACATACTTTCCTTCAATCACACCCCAACACCCCAGAGTGGTACTTTACATTCAGGGGGTCATCTGGAAACAGACCATCTATCTTTTCTTGGAGGAGCATACAAAGCTGGGGCAGCCTCAGGGTGCTATCGACCAGCTTCAAGCATAGGCTGTGATAGGGCTGTAGGATGGCATGCTCCACATCATGGTCTGCAAAAGCCAAAGGCATTGGCTACTTTCAAGGGGGTAACACCAAGGGATCTACGTTGTCAGAATTGCTGGAGCTGGCCTTTACCATTTTGTCTTCCAGTGACTCTGTTCTAGTGGCAGAAATATTATAGCCTGAAGAGCTAAGGGGCCTGGTGGCTATAGGTGCAGGCTGTGACTCCTCGGGCCCTAAGGAGCCAGCTGGTTTTTCAGTTCTCCCATGACCTCTGCCACAGGGAGGCTCAGGTGCCTTTGGCAGAGAAGGGCTGGGCAGATGTCTAGGCTCACTCTCTACTGGGGTATCCTCATCCTCAGGCCTAGCTTCTGGCACAGATGGCTCCGAGGGGAAGGTGGACAATCTCAGGTCATCCCAGTTCTTCAAACTGCCCATAGTTGAGATAGAGGCTGTCCCTGGCAAAACAGATGCTGACCAAGGCCAAGGAGACAAATACAGAAGCATGTTGTACACATTGGCCATAGGTGGCACACCATGAGCACACAAGGAACACAAAGGCAGCCAGGCCAGTCCAACCACCTGGTAGCTGCATATCACACACCTGTCCAGCGGTGATCCCCTCCCCACATTACTCCACAACCAGGAGAGCAGCGATGCAGGGTCAGCTGCTATAGGATCAGTCTCTTTAGGAGCTTCAGCTACTTCTCCCAGTACACAGTGCTGCTAGTTCACACCCAACCTCTCAAATGGTGCTTCAGTTTTTTCACCCACAAGCCCCTCGCCTGACACCAGCCAATCCACTTGTGCCCACAGAGTCAGTAGTATGGAACTGACTATGCAAAATGATCTCGCATTCTGGTGCCATGGGAGGAAAAGGTGTAAAACACTAATTCAAGATGGTGGGACCCAGGAGCCATGCTACCATAACAAAAACAGGCCTCAGTCCACTAACCGACACTGCAGCAGCTCTCCAGAAGCCAAGGTATGGTCCTTCACCCCAAATCATTATCCTGGACAAGCCCCCATTGTGGCCTCCCCCTCTTCGATGTCTAGGGGCCTGATGATAAAGTTCAGAGAAGGGGGCACCACTTAGCAGCATTACACATCCAGAATATGAGAGCTGGCATGTACCTGGGTCCATCTTTGTCTCCAGAAGGTGGTCAGTGGGTGCAATCTGCATTAGGGTGCAGAACAGTAGCAAAACCAAGGCTGTGGAGCAAGAGGTTAACTGGCAGTAGGAGTTTAATTCATAAAGCAACCGGAGCCCACTCCTAAAATCCATTTTTTAACAACAAGAAAGTGTAATGAAAACAGCATAAAACAATACAGACTGCTCCTGGGAGCAGGGGGCATGGCATAGGCAGAAAAGACAGTCTACTGTGGCACAGAGCCATATCATCATACGTATGACTGTTAAGGCCACAAGGCTCCATCCCCACAGAGTCGATGTGGCTCCCTTACTGAAATTGATGGCATCAGCACGAACTCGGCCTTACACAAACCACCAGGCCTCATGACATCTCAACTCCTTGGCCTACCGCTCTCTCTTCTCACACATTCATGGTGGCACACACAACTGCAGCACCTCCCTGCAAAATAGAGCATACTCACGGGGCCCCCAGCATCCTAGTGCATCCACAGGACAGATGATTCAAGAAACATATCGGTCAAACTCTTTGCTCCCCTCTGGCCATCTTCACCTTGGGTGGAGTGCCAAACAGGTTAGGGGATGTGGGCTGCCACCACCACCACTCTCCCCATGATGCAGGCTGCCACAACTGCACCATCCCCATTGCCCAAGACTCCTTTCCAGGCACTTCATCACTAGCATCTGGGCCTTCCCCATCCTGGTACCATGGTGCATGCAGGTGGGCACCTTAGTCCCCAGGCCATGGCTGCTTGTACAGGCCCAGCTCCCAGCACGCTACAAACTCAACCACAGCCACCCACTCCTCCGAATGGACTTTTCCATGACAAACTGCTGAGCCCCAAACCAGGCCAGGGCCAATTCCCTAGCCCCACTGTATGTCTCCACCCTCTCTCCCCCACCAGCCTCTCCTTACTACCAAAATGCCTTCCAATAAGTACAACTCAGCGGTACTAGCTCTACCCAACCAACAAGCAAGCCAGCCCCCAACCTCCAAGAAAAGGCAACAGGGGCTGAGAGGGTCACCTTAGCAAATGTCCCCCAAAAGGGGTGCTTACACCTGTAAAGTGCTTTAGGATATAATGTGTTTAAAAGTGTTATACTGTATAAATAATTCTTCTCCCTCCTCTTGTTTCTCCTTCTCTTCTTCTTCTTCTTTTGCTCTTCCTATCTCCCCTATAGTTTATATGTTTATTTCCAAAGTTTCACCAAGAAAGACATACTGAACTGGTATCAGCTCATTTCCAGATGTGTTCTGGGGAAGGGGAAGAAGAGGAGAAGAGAACATATACCAGTACTACATGTTAAATAGTGCAATAAAATTGGAATAATAAATCAAAGTATACAATCAATGAAAACTTAAGAATAAGTTGTCAAACGATAGCAGGATCAAGAAGAACAGGGAGAAAATTTGAAACAAGGGGAAGGCAGTGCTAGTGTCATCACTGGTGGAAGGCAAAATAAAAAAGAATCCACCCATATTAGAAGCAGTTGCAGGACTGAATAGAGAAGTCATGAAGGAGAGATTTCACAGCAGGAAAGGAAGGAGCAGAATGCATGGAAGGGGGAAGAGAATTCTATGGTTTAGGGAAATGAAACAAGAAGGCAGCTTGATCAGTAATAGATGACACTTCAGGGAAAGCAAGAAAGCAACAGCAAACATTGCTAAGGGAGTAAGAGGAAGAAGATAGCACACCACCACAATAACAATATGACAGCGAACACCACCACAACACCAAATATCTCCAGGTCACTGTGGTGGTCAGCTGTCTTCCGACGCAATGATTCCAGTTGTTGCACCCCCATCCTGAACCAACTCCAACTCAGAGTTGCTTAATTAGAGATGGGGGGTGTGGAGTGCAAAGCCTCCCTGACAGAAAAACACTTCTTCTCGACGGGAACACTGCCAACAGTCAGCATTGTTCCCGTCGATGTTTAGAGTTTCGACAACGTTATCATTGTATTGACATGGAACCAAGGAAGAATGGTGGAGAGGGAGAAGAGAAGCAAGAAAAGAAGGGAGAGAGCTGAACCGATATTTGGAGATGAAGGAAACTCAGTGGAAGAAGCATCTAGCTTCAAGAAAGGGGAGGAAAAAGGAAGTGTACAGAATACAAATGGTGTATGCGTAGGGGTTTGTCAAGGGCAAATCAAGAGAATGCTTGAAGGAGAGGATCCAGTCTGGCTAATGAGAACTTAGGAGCAGCACTATAAATAATGTCTCAGTAGTTGAAAATGGGGACAATCATCTTAGCAAGGATTTCTCTGCGAGCAGAAAGTGGTATACTTTGCTTATTTCTGTAAAGTGCACAAAGCTTGGGATGAAGCTTCTTGTGGATAGCATGCACACAAAAAGAAAAATCAAGATGGGATCGAGCCAGACCCTGAGGTACTGTACTTGAAAGATGAGACATCTACGGTAGTTGTACCATTAAGGGAATGACAGGAGGAAAGAGAGAAGACTGTAGCAAGCCACTTCCTGGTGCCAAGTTTCATTGAGAGTGTTTTCTTAGCATTGAGGGAGAACTGATTTTCACAAAACCAGAGCTGGTTCATGAGATGATCGTGGACAGACGAGCCAGAGGAAAGAGTACTGTATCATCTGCATACATATGAATGGACTCAGAAGAGCAGACCTTGGGGAGATCATTTAGAAAAATGAAGAAAAGAACTGGACCAAGGACAGACCCTTAGGGCACCCCTGAGCTAATATGGAGTGGAGAGGAAAGGGAATCTCTAATACGGACAGGTTGTGACCTGCCCTCAAGGCAGGAGTGAAACCCTTCAACTGAAGAAGCTGAAAGTCCAGATATGTTAAGCTTGTCCAGGAGAATGGGATGGGCTACAGTGTCGAAACTTTTGGCTAAATCAGTCAAAATGGCAGTGGTGCTTGAGGCCCTGATCCATACCTGACAGCATAGTATCAGTGAGCAGAAGGAGAGAGGCGGAAGTGCAGTGTGACTTTCTAAAGCCAGACTGAAACTGAGTGAAGAAGGAGGTTGAGTTAAGAAAAGGGGACATATGGAAGAGAACAAGATGTTCCTGGAGTTTAACCAGAGTGCAGAGATAGGATGGAAATTACTAGGAGAAGAGAGGTCACTCCCTTTGGGAAGGGGAATGACAGTAGCCTACTTCCAAGAGTTAGGGACACAGGATAAGGAGAAGGAGAAAGAGAGGTTGAAGAGGTAGGTACTAGGGAGAGAACTGGCATGAGCAGAAAGAAAAAGGAGTCTAGGATCAAGACCATCAAGACTCCCACCCTTGTGTGGATTAAGAGCCAATAGGGCCTTAAGAGCAGCAACAGGAGTAAAACATAAAAAAGAGAAGTAGAAGGGGGTTGAAGGTCAGGGAAAGGAGAAGAATGAGAAGGCACAGAAGAAAAGGGAGAAGAGGAGGAGGAAGACAGGAGAGAGCAGGCCCAGGAGGTGAAATAGGAATTGAAAGATGAAGCAATAGCAGCAGAGTCAGAGATTGGACTACCTCCCAGATTGAGTACAGGGAGAAGAGCCTGGGCTATAGGGGAGAAAAGTGCATGCATTACCTTCCAGAACTTAAAGGGGTGGTTAAGATTGTTCTGGAGAGAGGATGCAAAGTGTTCAAACTTTACAAACCTAGTAGCTTTGGCATTACCTAGGAACCAGTAATTAGTAAGGCCAGAAGCAGAGCCAGATGATTTGTAGGTCCACTAGCCAAGGTCGTGTGCATGGTGACAGGTAAGCAATTCAGCTGAGATCCATGGGAGGTGGGAACCTCGGACCCTAGTTCTTCTTAGAGGGGCATGATGATCCCAGACAGACATTAATTTAGTGCTGAAAAATTTGAGGACATTGTCCATGTTGTCAGCTGTTGAAATAGTGACCAGTCAGTGGCTACAAGGTAAGCATGAAGGTATGACAAGTACAGCGAATGAAAATACCTGATATGGATAAATCTGGGGGGAGTTTTGAGGCGATAAAAATCATGCACACAGTAAATCATATATTGGTCACTGAGGGCATTGAGGAGATTGTTAGAATCCATAGTACGATGGAGATGGGAGGAGAGGACCCAGTTCAAGAGGGAGTGATTTAAAGAATTGAAGTTAAAGTGAGTAGGGACAGAAATTAACTGAGTTAAAAGGAGGGATTAAACATTGAGACAAAGTATATGAATAGAGGGGGAGAGCCAGTTTACACTGAAATCACCTAATATGAAAAACTCACCAGAGGAGGTGTGGGAGGAAAAGGAGGTAAGCAATTCAGTTATTTAAGGGGTGGAGATAAGCAATAACTATAGGTACAGAGAAGGGGAGAGAGAGTTTGAAAAGAAGCAACTCATAGGCAGAGGTGAGTGAGATGGAGAGAACATACTCAAACTGAATATTTGTGGAGAGGTAGATGGCTATGCCAAGGCCTCTCTTTACTCAATCTTGATGAACAGCGGTGAAACCGGGGATAGCAACAGAGGAATCAGAGATCTTGGAGGACAGCCAAGATTCCAAGATCACAAACACATCAGGTATAAGATTTACCATCAGTGGTTGCAAAAGGTCGATCTTGGGGAGAAAGCTGTGGATGTTGACATGGGTCACTCTCAAACCTTTGGGTAAAGGAGATGGGGAGGGACCAAGGTTAAGCTCAATATCTCCTACAACTAAAATCTAGTTGAATCCAACTCCCAGATCTGGGCCTGAGAGTCTTTGACAGTCCTGGGAGGAATCATGGCACTTGGGCACCTCCTTTAATGATGAGAAATGACTCGATTTTGAAAGGAATGGACCAAGGTCTCCTCACCAGCGCCCTACATTATTTATTAGCCTGGCCAATGCAGTTAATACTGTGGCTGACCCCCTTCCTTGAAGAGTATAGAGCTTGCAGTACTCTCTGATCTTGCAGTCAGTTTGTTCCACTCCTTCCTGTTTGACAGTTGATCTAGGTTGGTAGCGCCATCTCTTCCTCCTGTCCCATCAACTCTGGAATCCCTCTAGCCCTAGGTTCTATCAGCCCCATCCTTTTCTCAGATTTCCTTAAGAACCTCCCCTCATAGCTGGCCTGATGGTAAAGAAACATAGAATCTGATGTCAGATAAGGATCACAAACCAAGATGATGCTCCTCTCTAGCTCCCAACTAAAAAGGAGATGCCCAAAACTAACAATCACAAATCACCTGACTGCCCCACTGGAACAGGTTCACTCCTTCAAGTACCTGGGTGTCATTGTGGATGATATCCTCTAGTATGTTCAGCACATTGACATGGTGGTGAAAGCTGTGAACACTAAATTAGGAATTCTGTTTAGGCACAAGAAAAGCCTAACTGCTGAAGCCCACTGGCTCTCAGTCTCCAGCTCTGTCCTCTTCTGGTCGACTACGGGCTAGTGGTTTACGGCGCTGCCACTGATGTGGCCCTCAAAAGGGTTGCCACTGCCCTAAGTGAGGCTTGAAGACTATTGTTAAATGCTGACCGCTTCACGCACACTTGTACCCTGTATGGTCTGGCCCACATACTACCGCTTGAATCCAGAATCAGATACCAAACTTGCCCGCTAGGGAGAAAGGCCATGATTTCCCTAACCCCCACCTGCATTGCAGACCTGGTAAAGGAAGCAAGCTCCAAATACAATACATGAAGAACAGTGACAACACAGCTTGATGTTCCATTTCATAGAACTTCCCTAGGACAACTATCCTTCATGTACCGAGCTCCACTATGGCTAAATGAGATCCCTGCTCCAGCTCTTAATACAACAAATGTTCTGTCCTTTAAAAGAGAACTGAAGCAATACCTGCTGAACTCAAATGTCTATGACTGCCTTACCTGAATCCATATCTTCAACCTGGATACCCCCCCTCTTAAACACCTCTGACTCCCTTGCCTGAGTCCATATCCTCAGCCCGGATACCCCCCTCATTTGTCTGAGCTTTCCTCCTGTTTTACCTATGCTGGACCCCACCTCATCCATTTCCACCCCCAGCTCCTCCAACTCCCTTCCCTCCATACTCCCCAACACCTCCCTTTCCACCCACTCCCCCAAATATTCTCCTTCTCCCAATCCCTTTCTCTCTCTCTCTTTCTCTCTCTCTCTCTCTCTCTCTCCATCACTCTCTCTCTAAACTACCCCTCATTCGCACTTTCCTCCCTTTCTTTCTCCTACCCTTTCTTACTCTACCTTGACAGACCCCCCTGGGGCAGCTATGCTATATGTTGCTAATTGGGAAATCTTTCTCGCACTCTCCCCCCTTTCTTTCTCCTACCCTTTCCAATACTCTACCTTGACAGACCCCCCCCGGGGCAGCTATGCCGTATGTTGCTAATCGGGACTATCCTCCTGCTGTTTAATTTCAGTTATCTAGGTTACTCAAATGTATTATTTATCTATTTTCTGTATTACATAGCAATCTTATGTTTTGTGTTAACTGTCAAGTTTTTGTTATGTCTCTGCTGTTTTACATCCTGACGTGGAACCTTTGTAAAAGACTGTATACTCAAAGGTTGTATCCGAATTACCAAATAAATAAACTTGACCCATCCAGTCTGCTCATTTCTGCCTACCGCCACTATGGTGCCCAGTTAGAAGAGCGCTACATGAATAGCGCCAGTCTACAGGGCACTAGTATGTGTAGCACTACAAGCACGGACAGTGAGAGGGGATATGCAGCGCTTTCAGGAAGCGCTCCCCTGGTTGTTGTCCATGGTGCTGGTACACCACAAGGGCACCAGAATCCAGGAGGCTGGCTGAGCTGCTCCCATGGTGTGGAGGGCTGGGGCATCAAGCAGCTCAGCCAGCAGCATTGGAGATCAGGGTTCTAATCCTGGTCTCTAGCCATTTTACACAGATCGGGACTTTGTTTTTTTTTTTACAAAGGGCCATGGAAATAGTATTCCACAGCCCCAGAAATTTAACTTGCCCTGTGATCTGCTCCCCATGGAGTGGGAATTCTTAAGTCTGGGAATTAAAATTGGGCTGTTATTGCTGTACACACCATGCCGGCACTATTGTTGTCAGCTCTGTTTAGACCCAGTGCCTACACTATTACCGCAGACCATACCCAATCTATAGCTCTTTCTCCCTCCCCCACTTCCGTTCCACTATGAATCCCTTGTGCATGTCCCATGCATTCTTTAACTTCACCACTGTTTTGGCCCCCACAACATCCACTGGATGGCTGTTCCAGGAATCTACCCCCTCCAGCTTCATTGCATGTCCCATTGTTTTTAAGCATCTTGTCTTTTGAAAAATACTTCCCTGCTTTACCTGTACCCATGAGGTATTTAAAGGTCTCTATTATACCACTCCCCTCCATTCTAGGCTGTACATATTGAAGTCCTTTAGTCTCTCCTCTTAGGGCTTTAGATGCTGTGACCCTGCACCATTTTAATTGCCCTCCTCTGGACTGCCTCCACTCTATGTCATTCCAGAGATGTGGTCTCCAGAACTGGACACGGTACTCTAGGTGGGGTCTTAACAGCGATTTATACAGAGGTGCCTTAAGTCTGGATGCACCAGACTTCATGAAGCTACTGGCAGAGGAGTGGTTTTTCATGCCTTATTAGTTTTCTCTTCTTTTTATTTTTTTGTGGCATGGATCCCTGAGCCCCGTAGGCATGGTGGCATTGGGACATGGTCCCCAATGTGAGGATGGATCGGCATGCTTACATCATATACTGCACAGTGCTTTTCTCCTCCCTGTGTCCCATGCACTCTGTCACCCTATGTCTATAGGTGGTGGTAGTGCAGCAGTACATGGCACCTTCCCCACCAGGAGGAGGACAGCGACCCCTGGAATTTTCAATCCTCCTCCCCCCAGCCAACTTTTGATGACCCAGGTGCATTCCCCAATCTGGGTCACTGGCATCACAAGCAGTAGCCCTACCAGAGGGCTGAGACACTGCATAGCCACCTTACATTTCCCATGCTGATGACACAGATTCGGGAATGGACTCAGGTCTTTGGGGGTCAGGCAGAGTGGAAGTGGACTGACCATTTGATGAACTGCTCTGCTCTTCCTGGGGAGGGTGCCTGCTGACTCTGCCTTGTGACTGCCACCAGGTGGAGGCCTGGTGGTAGGATGGCCAAGAGTGACAAAAAAGGGTAGGCACTGCAGGACTTCTGATGCACATGCGTGCTTCCACATGTAGTACACACTGATGTATGCACCACAGTGTTGGGTAGGGCAAAGGCAGAAAATGGGAGGATGGGCTAAATGAAGCCCTGCCTACCTCCCTGAATCCTGCTCCACCAAGCCATGGACTGGAACTTCTGGATTTATCTGGGAGAAAGACTGCCATCCTCGTCCCCATCCTAGCCCCAATATGGGAGGTAACTAGTGGGAGACTGGTACCAGAAACCTGGCGGTGGTGTAGAAGCCGGCTGCAGGAGATGGAACAGGTCTGAAGAGCTACCTACTAGTGGAGGATAAAGACTTCTATGCCAGAAAACAACCTCCCCTCACTGTGTGTCTCCTAGCACATACAACATGTACAGTATGTGGATGACACAGTGCTTTTTGCCATTAGTGCCATGATTCCTGAGCAGGAATCATCATTTCAGCTGGACATTAACACTGTCCAATGCTGGTTCTGTTCAGATCAATTCATGCTTAATTTCAAAAAGACTGTCTCCATGACTTTTGGTACTAAGCAGAGATTAGCCAGGCTCCCTTACACCCCCACACCCCATCTCCACAACTACTTATGGCTTCCCATGTGAGGAGGTTCCCCCACTTCAAGTACTGTACTTTGGTGTGTGTCTGGATTAAAACCTCTTTTTCCATGTACATTGATGCCATATGCAAACAGCTCCATCTTAAACTAAGAATACTGCACCACAACAAATTCAGACTTCAACTCCCAGTCCATTGCGATATCTTCATGGTGATTCTGCCTGTGTTTGATTATGCAGGTGTGGTCTACAGCCCTGCCTCCACATTCATTTACTCCAGACTAGACCATCTTTCCACTCTCTCTGCTACTTTGCTTTGAACACTCCTCCTCCTATCACCTCTGCATCATTTACTCTTCTCTTTTGCTCCTCCTTGAAACCCATTATTATTATACTCATGCTGCTTCTTTCATGTCCAAGTGTTGGTTTGCCTCTCTTCCCTCCTATGTCTCCCCTCCTTTTCCATCCTATGCACCTACTCACACCACTTCTCTGATGCTTGCTCTTTCACATCCCCTGCTGCAAATCATCTAATGGTCAATTTGCCTTCTCTATCCATCTTTCAGCATTGGTTGAGGACTACGGAGTACTGTAACTAGCTTGCTGTAGTCAGTACATTACATGCTACTTAGATTTAGTTGGAATTGTTGAGATAGGTTTTATTAATTTGTTTGAGTCACTGGGCTTGGCCCCCACATCCCTGTGTTTTTTTTTTATTTAAAAGAGAGAGTGTGGGATCCAAAGCCCCCCATTTCAAACAAATTGACAAAAGTATATTAATACCATAACAACTAACGCTAAGTAGTTCATCTAGAGTAGCATGCCGATATGCTATGCTACACCTAACACTGCTTTTCCACTGACTCATAATCCTCCATTATCACCGGCCATTCTACATTCTGGAATTATCTCCTTATCACTATTCACCCAGCACCTTTACCCCACTCCATTGGTCCTCTCTTCATTTGATTTCTCACAACCCTGCTCTTGCAGGTAGCCCCACCCATTCCTCCCTTCACTTCCTATTGTCTTCCTGCCATCCACCTGCTTTTGCACCTACCTACCTTCTGGCTCCTCTCCTCTCCTTGTCCCCTTACCTAACCTGCTGCCCTCCCAGTTCCCTCACTGCACTCCAATACATGAGTCCTCTCTTCCTTCTGTCCTCCTCTCCTTGCCCACTTGTAGCATTCAAGGTCTCTCCCCATAGTAGTGGTTAACCACTGAGCCCCCCTCTTGTCTTCTCTGCTTGCTTTAGTTACTCCCCTCGATAGTCCTAGCCCCTGGTTTGTTGTTGTTTCTGTGTGATTTTGTTCCTGTGATAGTTTGCACAAACCTGAACTGCCCTGCTCCTCCAAAGTTGTTCTGCTTATCTAGAGCATTTGCAATAGTGTCTCAGCACCATTTATGCCTGTAGTTTTTTGCACTAGCTACTCAATGTATTTATTGTATTTTACTTATTCTAATATTGCTCTGTACTTTTGCTGTATCCTCCACCCCTTGCCCCTTCTGGGTCACACCTGGAAATGAGCCTTGGCTCACTGTGCCTTTCCTGATTGTCAACAGTTTAAATAAGTAAAAGAAAAGGAAAAACAGGCCAGTCTATAACATTAGGTGATAGCCTCCATGCCCTCCTACCCCACCCCCACTCCACCCCTTCCCCCATGTTCATATGCATTTTGCTCCCTCCCTCAACCATCCATCATATCCATTGGGCTGTTTTTCCCCTGGTTGCAGTAGAAGTCCCCTGTGATGGGATAAATCACAGGAATCTGGTGGGGAGGGAGGGAGCAATGAAGGGGCTAGTCAGAGCCTTCAGGGGTCAGTTAAGAATTTGAATGGGAAGAAGGGTTTAGGTGAGCTTAAAGGAGTGAGGTGGCAGGGACAATAGAGGAGCAAAGGAAACCCCAGTAACTCATAGTCACCAGATAGGTCTGGTCAGGCAGGGGATTAATATAAGTGTGCATGCTTAGAGTATAACTGCAGCTTCTATCTATCCATGGAGGCTACATGTAGCATATATATGGGGCAAGCTATTCCAAATGTAGGTCAAACTCAAATAGAAAGCAGTCTGACCGAAATGTCTTTCTTTTGGGAAATTATTACTCATATCTTAGAAGGTAAGTTTGGGTGCAAGATGGAATTATCAAAGTAGTTAGATAAAATAATCCAGTATTTGGCACAAAGAAAATCAGTGTACTGCTGTAATAAAAATGAGATATGCAATAGCCTGACTTACAAGTTATCTTTAAAAGGTAAGTGTCATCGTCAGGATTTCTTGATGTTTGAAAGTCCATAAAAAGCTAATATGAGTGCACTATTGTGTTTATTTGTGAGTCTGCAGTCCAGAGTTATTCATATGTAAATCAGCCTGTAATTAAGGGCTAGGGGCAGCCATGTGTTTTAGGCTGCTGACAGGAAATGATGTCACTGAGGGTCTTGGCTCTGCTTTGACAGTAGGTAATCCAACAGGTTAAAGGAGTAGTCCACCTAAAACTTTCAAAAAACATATGTTGTGCAGAGTATTTTGATTTGTATGTTAAGTTCTAGTGTGTTCTTCCCTCTGTCTGCTAATAAGAGTTTTTCCTAAATTAGCCTGCTAGCTTTATGGTAGTGTTATGACCCCTGGAGATCTCCATCTGAGACAGCTTAATTGTATTCCTTTGTCCTACAATGCACCCTGTTTCATGTGACAGTGATGTAGCAGAGACCATAAATCCAGCAGAAAGCATTGCTTTACAATCAGTTCACAACAGTAGAGATGGATATACTTTAAAATCTATAGAGTTCAGCTTAGTGACTAGCCTCATCGTAAAGGTCATACTGTACTGAAGAACTTTGCTGCTGGTAATTTTTGTGCAGCTTGTAAAGTTTCCAAGATATTTAGTTTGTTTGACGTGTGTGCTGAATGTTGGGTCTCTGCTACATCACTGTCACATGAGACAAGAAGCATTGTGGGAACAAGGAATACAATTAATCTGTCTCAGATGGAGATCCCCATGGGTCTTAAAACTACTATAAAGCTAGCAGGCTAATTTAGGAAAAACTCCTAATAACAGACAGAGGGAAGGACACACTAGAGATTCACATATAAATCAAAGCACTCTGCACTACATAAGTTTTTTGCAAGTTTTGGGTGGACTACTCCTTTAATTAGAAAATTGTCTGTTTTATTAAGTGTGTTTTAAAGCGTTATTACAACACTTTCTACATTTATAATAATTGTTTTTCATGCATATTGAAACTAGTGAGTTATTACCTTTACATATTAAATTATTAGTAAAATAATCCATCTTCAAGATTGCTTTAACCTTTAGACTATACTGCCAGCTGATCATAAAAAACTACACATCTCAAGACTAGTTCTGTGGTGCCAACAGGTATTGGGGCCACATGTCAGGATTTCTAAACCATAGCTGTGTTCATG
The DNA here is from genome assembly GCA_016271365.2 of Neoceratodus forsteri. Lineage (NCBI taxonomy): Eukaryota > Metazoa > Chordata > Ceratodontiformes > Ceratodontidae > Neoceratodus > Neoceratodus forsteri. Next base: position 296,540,469 of record CM057452.1, on the reverse strand, counting down.
ATAGTACATATTTCTGGGGCTGCCACAGCACCAACTTCTTTCTTTTTCTTATCCCTCTCTTACTGTCTTTTCTCTTACCATTTTGGGTGTGAACTCAAGTCTAAAAGATTCAAATGTGTCTCTGTACCTACTGGCCTGGCATATTGGGGCCAGCTTTGACATGTGTAGTTTTTGATTATCAGATGGCAGTACAGCCTAGAGGTTAAAGGGACACTGTCAACCCCCTTAGGCCTCAAAATGTCCCAAGTTTAAAAACAGATTTTAAGATAGGTCACATTCTGTGGAGATTGTTTATCTAAATGTTAGCTTGATTCTGATTCTTTTTTCCTTTTAAAAAGTGAAAACCAGACTGACCATCATACTGGTGTTACCACACAAAAACATGCTTGTTTACATTCCCTTGATCACCTCCCACTGCAACACTCCTGGACTTGGGGACATCCCCAACACATTTTAGCTACTCATAATGCAGTCAGAGAAGAGGAGCTACTGAATCATGAGTGGCAGCACTGTTTTGGGTGGGGTCCTAATGTTCTGGAAGTATGTAATAAGAGTAGATCAATGATTTGAAACAAAACAAGGTTGGGTATAATTGTGCCATTAGCATGCATTTCAGGTTTACTAAGAAGGAAACAGATAAAACAACCAGCAACATCAATGAATTTTAGAGAATATAAGCAATCATAAATGTGGGGTTTTGCCTAGAAATAACACGATGTAAACAAGGTTGACAGTGTCCCTTTAAAGAACTGTGAACAAGCTTCATTCATCCAGCAGAATGGGGTTTGATTCCAACATGCTCTACTTGTATATTGTGTGACCAGAGCAGGTCAGAGTAGCTCTCTATGTAAGGGAAGGTATCAAAGCAATGAAACTAAAGGGTAAACAGGAAGGAGAGGAGGCAACGGAGGTCACCCTGAAGACTGGAAATGGCACCACAATCTGCACAGTGGTTGTATACAGACCCACATGACATGGGGAGGAAATGGACAAGGAAATGATAGAAGGCATCCTTAGAATAGCAGAGAAAGGGGAGATATTGCTGATGGGGGACCTGAATATGCCAAATGTTAACTGGAGCACCTTTGCTGCAGCCACATCCAAGAGCAGGGCCATTCTCGATGCCCTACAGGGGGCATGCCTCGGACAGCTAGTCTTGGAACCCACTTAGGAGGGAGCAATCTTAGATCTGGTGCTTTCAAATGGGAATAGAGAGAGGAACTCAGATCTAGAAGTGGGTAGCCATCTGGGAACAAGTGACCACCAAATAGTGTGGTTCACGATAAACTCAGCTGTAGACTCAAGCCATACAAAAGTGAAGGTACTGGTCTTCAGGAGGGCTAATTTTGTCAAAACGGGAGAGTGCCTCAGAAAAGCACTAGCAAACAGACAAGAAGGAGGAGTGGAGCAACAATGGGGAAACATCAAAACTGCCATCACAGAGGCAATAAGCCATTGTGTGACGCAAATAAACAAATCAAAATGAAAGAAAAAAAACACTGTGGTTCTCAAAAGAGGTGGTGGGGAAGGTTAAGGAGAAAAAGGTAGCATTCAGGAAGTATAAGGAAACACAGAAGGAGCAGGACAGAAAATTATACCAGTTAAAGCAGAAGGAGGTGGGGAAGGCAGTCAGAATAGTAAAGGCCCAAACAAAGGAAAAGATAGCCAACTCGGTTAAGAAGGAAGCTAAAACTTTTTATAGCTACATTAGGGAGTGAAGAAAGACAAAGGGAGGGCTACTGAGGCTGAATAAAAAGGAGGGTGGGTGGGCAGAAAAGGACAATGAAAAAACAGGGATACTGAATGAATACTTCTGCTCAGAATTCACAAAAGAAGAAGTGGGGAGGTACCTAATCCAATCAATAGAAGCACTCTGGATAGGGGGGTCGATAGTAGTCCTTTCACAGAAGAAAGGGTTCTGAAAGAACTCCTAAAACTGAAGGTAGACAAAACAATGGGGCCTGTTGGGATTCACCCCAGAATTCTAAATGAACTTAGGGGAGAACTAGTAACACCATTGACTACCCTTTTTAACAAATCATGGGAGGATAGTGTGGTATCTGAAGACTGGAAGAGGGTGGATGTGATTCCCCTTCACAAAAAGAGGGAGCAAGACACAGGCAGGAAACTACAGACCTGTCAGTTTGACCTCAGTGGTAGGGAAAATGATGGAATCACTTCTGAAGGAAAGAATTGTTGAGTACCTAGAGGCCAGTGGGGTACAGGACTCAAAGCAGCATGGATTCAAAGTGGGACGGTCATGTCAGATGAATCTAATTGATTTCTTTGACTGGGTGACCAAAGTAGTAGACCAGAGAGGGTCTGTAGACATGGCCTATTTAGACTTTAGCAAGGCATTTGACACAGTCCCACACAAAAGATTAATAGACAAATTAGCCAGCCTGGTAGTGGGTCCCAGGGTGGTAGCCTGGGTAAAACATTGGCTAGACAACAAGATGCAGAGAGTAATAGTAAATGGAGTCCACACTGAAGAAAGGAGGGTCACTAGTGGGGTACCACAGGGTTCAGTACTGGGTCTGGTCCTTTTTAATATCTTTAAAATGACATTGCAGAGGGATTGGAAGGAAAAGTATGTCTCTTTGCAGATGACACAAAGATCTGCAACAGAGTTGATACACAAGGTGGGGTGAAAAGGATAAGAATATACTTGGCAAGGTTGGAGGAATGGTTAAATGTATGGCAGCTTAGATTCAACACAAAGAACTGCAAAGTAATGCACCTGGGAAACAAAAACCCAGGGGAAGAGTACTCAATTGGGGGTGAAATACTGACAAGAACAAAAATGGAAAGAGACCTGGTGATACTTATATCAGATGACCTAAATGTGGGCAAGCAATGAGGGAAGGCAGTAAGGAGGGCTTGGGGGATACTGGGATGCATAGGGAGAGGCATCACCAGTTGAAAATAAAAAGCTGTTATCTCTCTGTACAGACAGTTGGTGAAACCCCATCTGGAGTACTGTGTGCAGTTCTAGAGACCCCAACTCTGCAGAGACATAGACAAGGGTGGAGGCTGTCCAGAGGAGGGCAACCAAAATGGTGCAGGGTCTGCACTAGAAGACATATGAAGAGAGACTAAAGGAGCTTAATATGTATACCCTGGAGAGAAGGATGGAGAGGGGGGGCATGATAGAAACTTTCAAGTACTTCAGGGGGAATCAACAAAGTCCAAGAGTGTAGCATCTTTCAGAAAAAGAGATGTGCAAGAACAAGGGGGCACAATTTGAAGATAGAGGGGGAATAGCTCAGAGGTAATGTGAAGAAGTAGTTTTTCATGGAGAGGGTTGTGGATGCATGGAACAGCCTTCCTGAGGAGGTCATGGAGTAAAAAACAGTGGGGGAATTCAAAAATGCATGGGACAGAAATAAAACAATTGTAGTGGGGGGTAGGAGGAAGTAGGCTGTTCGTTAACTAGGATATGCAGCTTATCCATTAGGTAGGGAAATGGGCAGACTAAGTGGGCCAAGCAATCCATATCTACTATCAAATTCTATGTTCTATGTTTCCCTGTGCTCCCAAAACACACCCCGGGAATAAGCTGTAGTTCAGTGTGCCTTTCCTGGACAAAGACAGTAAAAACAATCTGAGCATGTGTTATGGTTCTGAAAATAATATTCTCTTTCTATCCAGCTTTGATTTGAACAGAAAAAAAAAAGACACGGCTACTTGTTTATTAATTGCAAAGACACATAGATGGACAACATTGTTAAAACATGCAGAATCTGAAATGCATTATTAAAAGAGTATTTTACTTCTTTTAATGAAGTTAAACGTATAACAGTTTCTTATTGAAATACTTTGGATGGAATAGGAATTTATACCATAACAATGCCAGACATTTTTTTTCCAACAGTTTGAAATGTAAAGGTGATAACTCACTAGTTTCAATGCACATACAAAACAATGATTATAAATGTAGAAAGTGCTGTGATGTCACCAAGGATCTTAGCCCTGCTTTGACTGTACAGTAGATAATCAAACAGATTAAACAGGAAATCGTCTGTTTTAAAGTGTTTTAAAGTGTTATTACAATACTTTCTACATTTATAGTAATTGTATCTGCATTGAAACTACTGAGTTATCACCTTTACATTTCAATCTGTTAGTAAAAATAATCCAATAGAATTCTAGCATTGTTGCTATAGAAAATCCCATTCCATCCAAAGTATTTCAGTAAGAAACTATTATACGTTTAACTTCATCAAAATAAGTAAAATACTCTTTTAACAATACATTTCAGGTTATGCATGTTTTAATAATGTTGTCCATCTATGTGTTTTTGAACTTAGTAAACAAGTAATTGTGTACTATTTTTTTCTTTTCAAATCAAATCTGGATAGAAAGAGAATAATATTTTCAGATTCATAACACATGTTCAGATTGTTTGTACTGTCTATGTCCAGGAAAAGCATACTGAGCTACAGTTTGTTCCCGGATATGTTTTGGGAGCACAGTGAGGTTAAGTGACTTGCTCTGATCACACAATATACAAGTAGAGCATGTTGGAATCAACACCCATTCTGCTGGGAGACTGAAGCTTGTTCACAGCTCTTTGCTTTAACCTCTAGGCTGTATTGCCAGCTGATAATCAAAAACTACACATTTCAAGGCTGTCCCTATGATGCCAGGCCAATAGGTACGGAGCTACATTTGCTCTTGTAGACCTGTGTTCACACCCAAAATTGTAAAAGAAAAGGCTACAAGAGAGGGAACAGAAAAAGACAGAAGTTGGTGCTGTGGCAGCCCCAGAAATATGTACTGACATGAACACAGCCAGGGTTTAGAAGTCCTGATATGAGGACCCAATACTAGTTGGTACCACAGAGCCAGCCTTAAGATGTATAGTTTTTGATGATCAGCTGGCAGTATAGCCTTGAGGTTAAAGCAATCCTGAAGATGGATTATTTTTACTAACAGTTTGAAATGTAAAGGTGATAACTCACTAGTTTCAATGTACATACAAAACAATTATTATAAATGTACAAAGTGTTGTTATAACCCCTTAAAACACACTTCATAAACCAGACAATTTCCTATTTAACCTGTTGGATTATCTACTCCTAGAGCAGGGCCAAGACCCTCAGTGACATCATTTCCTGGCAGGAGTCTAAAACACATGGCTGCCCCCAGCCCTTAATTATAGGCTAATTTACATATGAATAACTCTGGACTGCAAAGACTCACAGATAAACACAATCCCTCAGAGGTTGCCATGTGTGAAGAGCAGATAGACCACAGTAGGTTCTGGGAGGGTGAGGGTGGTGGAACAGAGGCGTAGCCCCCGAGTTGCACCTCTACATGAATCATATGTCGGTCTGGCAAATCAAGGTTCTTCTATGATGACACCCTCATTGGAGACCAAGAAGAATGCTGGGGACATCCACAAGGGAGACCCACAAAAGAGTGGCAAGGGACAACACAAGGGAAAGAAACAGCTTCTGATAGGGGACTCAACTGTTAGGGGTGTAGACCTGGGGAGGGGAGAGGAGAGGGAAGTAAGGTGCCTGCCTGGTGCCATGGCTTGGAAGGACAGGAAGTGAATCCTCAGGATTGCAGAAGCAGCATCACAGGAGAGGAAACTAGATATCATTGTCCACCTCGGGACAAATGACCTAGCTAGGCATGAGCTCAGTGCAGTGCAGGATGAATTTGTGGAGTTGGGGAGGGGCCTCAGACAGGTAGCAAGCACGGTAACCTTCTCAGAGGTGATGCCAGTCTATGGCAGGGGTGAGGCTAGGGTACTGCACACCATGCAGTTTAATGAATGGTTGCAAAATTGGTGCAGAGCACAGGGCTTTGGCTTCATTGGGGACTGGGGGTCCACCTGGAGAGATGAAGGTCTATACTGGCATGATGGTCTGCATCTGTCCAGGAAGGGAAACACGCTCCTAGGTGACAGGTTTAAAGGCTTCCTTGGCAAGCTTTTAAACTAGCCAAGGGGGGAGGTGCTGATAGGAAACAGGAAAGTTCAAGCCTCCCCAAAGCATGGCAGGTAGTAGGGTAAACACTGAGGTACAGAGCTTGACAGAGGGCAGGACAGGGGTAAATGGAAAAATGGACAAGGGCAATAAGAGCAGGGATGGGGTAAAAAAGGATAAAGCCAACATTAAATGGAGGGCAATGAGTACCAATGCCTGTAGTCTTGGAAACAAGCTTCCAGAGCTAGTAGCCCTGATGGAAGTGGAACACTTGGATATTGTGGCAGTCACAGAAACATGGTACACGGAGAACCATGACTGGGATGTCAACATACCAGGGTACACAATCTACAGAAGGGACAGGGAGGGTAAAAGAGGAGGTGGAGTAGCTCTCTACATAAGGGAAGGGCTCAAAGTAACAGAACTAAAAAGTAAAGGGGGAGGACAAGAGGAACTCTGGGTCACATTGGAGACAGGGAATGGCATCACAATCCGCACAGGGGTTATATACAGACCCCCGTCTCAAGGGGAGGAAATGGACAAGAAAATGATAGAGGGCATTCTCAAAATGGCTGAAAAAGGGGAGATACTGTTGATGGGGGACCTGAATATGCCAGATGTTAACTGGGCAACATGGACTGCAGCCACATCCAAGAGCAGGGTCATTCTCGATGCCCTACAGGGAGTATGCCTTAGACAGCTAGTGGTGGAACCTACTCGGGAGGGAGCAATATTAGACCTGGTACTCTCAAATGGAGAGAGGATCACAAACTTAGAAGTCAGTAGACACCTGGGAACAAGTGACCACTGCACAGTGTGGTTCACAATAAACACAACCATGGGGACAAGCCATACAAATACAAGGATACTGGACTTTAGAAGAGCTGACTTTGGCATAATGGGTGAATACCTGAGGAATGCATTAGCAAATGGCCAGAAAGGAGGGGTGGAAGAACAATGGAGAAAAATCAAAACTGCCATCATGGAGGCAACAAGCCTTTGTGTGAAACAAATAAAGAAAACAAAGCGGAATAAAAAAACCCTATTGCTCTCAAAAGAAGTGTCAGGGAAGGTTAAGGAGAAAAAGGCTGCATTCAAAAAGTATAAGGAATCACAGACGGAGCACGACAGGGAACTGTATCAATTAAAGCAGAAAGAAGTGGGGAAGGCAGTCAGAAAAGCAAAGGCCCAAACCGAGAAAGGATAGCCAACTCAGTTAAGAAGGGGATAAAACCTTTTATAGGTACATTAGGAACATAGAAAGGTTAAGGGAGGATAGGGAAGATTAATAAAGGAGAGGGAGGTGGGCAGAGGAGACAGTGAAAAGGCAGAGATAATGAATGAATACTTTGCTCAGTATTCACAAAAGAAGAAGAGGAGGAGTTACCTAAACCAAACAGTAGAAGCACTCTGGATAGCGAGGTTGATACCAGTCCATTTAAAGAAGAAAGAGTACTGAAAGAACTTCTAAAACTCAAGGTGGACAAAGCAATGGGGTCTGACGAGATTCACCCTAGAATCCTAAAAGAGCTAAGGGAGGATCTAGTGACACCACTAACCACACTTTTAACAAATCATGGGAAGATGGGGTGGTACCTGAGGACTGGAGGAGGGCAGATGTGATTCCCTTCACAAAAGTGGGAGCAAGGCAGAAGCAGGAAACTACAGACCTGTTAGTTTGACCTCAGTGGTGGGGAAAATGATGGAATCACTTCTGAAAGAAAGAATTGTTGCGTACCTAGAGGCCAGCGGGGCACTGGACCCAAAGCAGCATGGATTCACAGCAGGAAGGTCATGTCAGACAAATCTAATCGATTTCTTTGACTGGGTGACCAAAGTAATAGACCAGGGAGGGGCTGTGGATATGGCCTACCTAGACTTTAGCAAGGCATTTGACACAGTCTCGCACGAAAGATTAATAATCAAGTTAGCCAGCCTGGGAGTGGGTCCCAGGGTGGTAGCCTGGGTAGAAAACTGGTTGCACAACAGGACACAGAAGGTAATAGTGAATGGAACACATTCTGAAGAAAGGGGGGTTACTAGTGGAGTACCTCAGGGCTCAGTACTGGGTCCAGTCCTCTTTAACGTCTTAATAGGTGACATTGCAGAGGGTCTGGAAGGAAAGGTATGCCTCTTTGCGGATGACAGAAAGATCTGTAATAGAGTTGTTACACAAGGGGGGGGTAGAAAGGATGAGAAGGGACTTGGCAAGGTTGGAGGAATGGTCAGACATATGGCAACTTAGATTCAATGCAAAGAAGTGCTAAGTAATGCACCTGGGAAATAAAAATCCAGGAGAAGAGTACACAATAGCAGGGGAGGTACTAATAACAACAATAATGGAAAGGGATCTGGGTGTAGTCATATCAGATGACCTAAAGGTGGGTATGCAATGTGAGAAGTCAGTAGGGAAAGCCAGGGGGATACTGGGATGCATAGGGAGGGGCATCACAAGTAGAAAAAGGGAAGTGGTTATCCTCTATACAGACAGCTGGTGAGATCCCATCTGGAGTACTGCGTGCAGTTTTGGAGATCTCATCTACGCAAGGACATAGACAGGATGGAAGCAGTCCAGAGGAGGGCAACTAAAATGGTGCAGGGTCTACATCAGAAACCATATGAAGAGAGACTGAGAGCTTAATATGTATACCCTTGATGAAAGGAGGGACGGGGGCATGATAGAAACTTTTAAGTACCTCAAGGGAATCAACAAAGTCCAGGAGGGTAGCATCTTTCAGAAAAAGAGATGTGTAAGAACAAGGGGGCATAATTTAAAGTTAGAGGGGTGACGGCTCAGGGGTAATGTGAGGAAATTCTTTTTCATGGAGAGGGTGGTGGATGCATGGAACCGCCTTCCTGGAAAGGTTGTGGGGTCTAAAACAGTGGAGGAATTCAAACATGCATGGGACAGACATAAGGCAATTATAGTGGGGGATTGCAGGAAATAGGCTGTTGGTTAACTAGAATCTGCAGCTTATCCAGTAGGTAGGGAAATGGGCAGACTGGGTGGGCCAAGTGGTTCTTATCTGCCGTCAAAGTCTATGTTTCTATGTTTTTATCAATCAAATTAGCTTTTTATGGGCTTTCTAACATTTAGAAATCCTGAAGATGACAGTTCCCCTTTAAGTGTGATGGAGGGAACAGAACCATAACTCATGACTGGCAGACCCATGAGTGAGTTATGAAAATCCCACCCCCACACAGGTGAGCATGATAAATAGTGTATTTTGATTCAGTACATTGTGTATTCAATTTATTTATTTCAAAAAGTTTCACCAGGAAAGGCATACTGAGCTACAATAGCTCATTTCCAAATGCGTCCTGGGGAGAGGGGAAAAGGAGATACATTTTTGCATATTTGAATATGAGATCCAAATAAACAATACATAGAGCTGAGCCAGTTCATACAATCAAATACATTTAAAGTGAAGCCAAACATTCTGTGGGAATAGGCAGGCAGCACTAGTCATCCAGATACAGCCTATGTACATATAGCATTAATACACAGATAGATAGATAGATAGATAGATAGATATATAGATAGATAGATAGATAGATAGATAGATAGATAGATAGATATGCTGTATGAACATATGAAACCGCTAGCAGATAAAGGTCATATGGTCTATCAAGTCTGCTCGAGTGTGCAGCTAGCAATCCATTACACTGTAGCTGACCCTCCCTCCCTCCCCTCCCCCAACACAGTACCCTTCCCCTTCACTTTGTCCCATCTTTTTTAAAAACTGTCCACTGTCTTACAGGACACCACCTGCTTAGGCAGTGTGTTCCACATAGACACCACTCTTCTGGTGAAAAAAATGCCTTCTCATTTCTCTCCTGAATCTTCCACCCTCCAATCTCAGTCCATGCCTCCTGTGTCCTTCCCTCCCCTCAACTTAAAAATCCCTTCTGTACCAGTCTTGTTTATATCCTTCATGTATTTAAAGGTCTCAATCATATCTCCCCTGTCCCCCTCTGGTACAGGGTGTAGAGGTTCAGCTCCCTCAGTCTCTCCTCATAGGGTTTGTCTTCCAATCCCTGGATTATCCTTTTTGCCCTGCACTGGACCCCCTCCAGTAATCTAACATCCTTCTTTAAGTTTGGGCACCAGTACTGCATGCAGTACTCCAGGTGTGGCCTGACCAGTGACCTGTACTGGGGCAGGATCATCTCCCCACCTCCTGGAGGTAATTCCCCTAGCAATACACTCCAGCATCTTGCTGGCCTTTGCTGCTGCTTTTCTGCACTGTACTGTGTGGTTCATCTGCCCTGTTATTATAACTTCAAGATCTTTCTTCTCCTCCTCTGTAGTGGTTATCTGTACCCCTCTCAACTGATGACACCTCCTTGGATTCCTTACTCACAAGTGCATGATCTCGCACTTCTTAGCATTGAACCCCAACTGCCTTGTGTCTGACCAATCCTTAAGTTTAGACAGATCATCCTGCAGTCCCTGCTACCCTGCTGTGTCATCCACTACTGAACTGATCTTGGTGTCATCCGCAAAAAGACTAATCTTGTTCTTAATGCCATGTGAGATGTCGGTGACGAAAATACCAAACAACACCGGGCCCAGTACCGAGCCCTGTGGTACCCTACTCATTACAGCCCTTGGAGATGAGAGTTTCCCTCCCACCACTACCCTCTGTTGTCTTCCCTGCAGCCAGTTCTTGATGCACTTCACCATCTTTTTCCCTGCTCCCTGGTGTCCCAGATTGCTAACCAGCCTCCCATGTGCCACTGAATTGAATGCCTTGGTAAAATCCAGATACAGGACATCCACCACGTGGCTCTTGTCAAGTTCCCTAGTCACCCAGTCATTATAGTCAGCCAGGTTTGTCTGGCAGGATCTGCCAGAGACAAACCCATGTTGTTTCCCATCCTGGAGTTCATTGCCTTCTAGAAAGGTTACCAACCTCTCTTAAGAATTGTCTCCATTAACTTCCCCACAATGGAGATTTATATATATATATATATATATATATATATATATATATATATATATATATATATATATATATATATATATATATATATATATACACATATATACTGTATACATGCACTCATACAGTACTTATAAGCTCATATACATAATCATATACTGTACATACATCCAAAATGCTTCAACACAGATAGGTGAGAGTTAGGAGAACCTTCACCCCTCCAGGATGTACACCCCACAAGGGGATTGGTTGGGAATAGAAGATGAGTGAAGAGGTGGGGGGGCAAGCCTTCCTCTCAAACATGGAAACCCAAGGGTATGAACACTACTCGATGTAAACTCAGCTAGTGCTATAGGCTTTCAGCATGCCTGGGAAGGGGTTGAAGGGGCTAGAGCAGTGAAAAATAGAACACAAGTAAGAGCAGAGTGGAGGCACATGTGTGGCTGTCAGAGGAATGGCAGTTTAAGAACATTGCTCCACAGCGCCGTGTAAAAATCTGTTATTTTTTCGCATTCTTGTAAGCCTCAACCACTCAGTAATAATGATGATTACTCTACTAAAGTTGTATAGTACATGAGAAAGTTAATTTCGCTGTGTGGGACCATTCTAATAATAATGTGCAGGATGGCGTCACCTGGAGAAAGTTTGCCTGCGAGTGTTACCATGGCGGCCTCAGGATTGCATGTAGCTGTTGATTTGACCAATTTTTCTGATATCTGGTCTATGTTATGGTCACTGGTTACCAGCATCCTGACAATTAAAGAATTGGTAGTCCAACTCAGTCCATGAGTGGAAGAAGCTGAATTGTGGATTACTGAGACTGAATTTTTTGCATCTTAAGTTGAGTCCGATTCAGCTCGGCAGACTGATAGGATCGTTAAGTTGGAGAAGCAAGTTCAGCTCCTGGAGGCTAAGCTGGATGATTTAGAGAATTGGAATAGGAGAAATAATCTCCATATCATTGGAGTACCAGAGGGATCAGAGCACTCCAAAATGTGTGCCTTTCTTCAGGTGTTCTTTCCTCAACTTCTGGGCCATCAATGGGACTCTCCCTTGGAAGTGGATTGAGCACACCAATTGTTAAGGAGGCAGTATAGTGTAATGGTTAAGGACACTAAGCTGAAAATCTGGAGACCTGGGTTTGAATCCTGTCAGTCCCCACTCGCATACTGTGTTACCCTGAGCAAGTCATTTAAATTCATTGTGCTTCCAGGTCACACCTGGGAACAAGATCCAGCTTACTGTACATTTCCTGGTTAAACAATTTCCCCTTTAGGCCCCAGACCAGCTAGGGGCCTATCCCCAAGACCCATCATAGCCTACTTTCTCTGCTTTTCTGTAAAGGAGCAAATTTTACACCTGGCGAGGGAGCGGAGACCTCTTAAGTGGAATGGTCACACAATTTGTGTTTTTCAAGATTTTTCTAAATATCTGGGGGCTAAGAGGAAGGCTTTTGCACCCTTTAGGAAGGAACTGGCCCAGTATAAGATGCAATATGCCATACATTACCCTGCAATGCTGCAAGTTATTGGGAGGGCCAGTGGTTAAAATTTGAGCACTTTCATGAGGCACAACAGTTTATGACCAGCATTAGACAATGGCCTAAGACTGCATGAGCTGCTGATAATGCTGTCTTTACCTCGGCTCAAAACAAAATAGCAATGTTGCATCCTTTCTCAGCTAAGTCCCATCCTCCTCCTCCATCAGAGCGTCACGTTGAACTTTCATCTCAACATGATCCTAGGTCTTCCTCCAGTACAATACCAACAAATGATGCCACACATAATACAAATCTGAAACAGCGTCGAAAGGCGAGGGAGAACACCGGGGCTCATCGGTCACTTTTTCCTGCTGCACAATGCCCCTATCTAGAACACTCAGATGGGTTTTCCAATTCTCTGTCTGCTTCTTCCACTCCTTCTGGGTGGGCTAAAGAACTACAGCCGAAACACCCTCACTTATCCCCAAGTCAGTCTCCTAAAAGCTCTCAGCCTCTGGATATGGACTGGGCTGATTATTCAGAGGAGGATCTGCTCTCTTCAGCCTCGGCCGATGAATCTCCTACAGAACCAGCTTCCCTCTTATTGTCGGAGAGTAGAGAATTGACATTGGGAATGAACTCTAATAGCTCAACTTGTCCGACCCTACCTAAGGATGATCGCTTTCATGAAACCCCCATTTGGGTTCTTGATGGACTGTCTGTTTACTTGCTTTGATATGTAGTTATCTACCGACTCATACTCTTACTCATACTCATATTCTTGACGTTCTATCTGACCATCGGCATGTCAACACAGAGGTGACCCAAGGTTCCGTTTTGGGCCCCCTGATGTTCAGCCTGTTTCTAAATGAACTCCCCAAAGTCTGCCAGAATAAGATCATTCTCTATGCAGATGATGCTGTTCTCTACACGTGTCACTCTACTCCAAAAGAGCTGGAAAAAAGCATGCAAGATGACTTTACAGCTGTGGAAAAATGGTTCCTTCAGTCTAAGCTCTTGCTCAACTACACTAAGACTAAAACAATGTTGTTTGCCTCCCATCAAAACCGTCATAAGTCACATCACCTCAATATCTACAATAACAAGTCTGATACACTCGAAATGGTCACCACCTTTAAGTACCATGGTGTCTACCTTGACAGCTCATAGACCATCTTGCCAAGGCAACTAGTGCCAGACTAGGTCAGCTCTACCGGCATAGGCAGTGCCTCACCGAAAGTGCCATCAAGTTTGCAGTTAACAGCTCCGTGCTCTCTATCGTAGATTATGGACTGGTAGTCTACGGAGCCAGTACCGATACAGCACTTAGACAAATCAAGATTGTCTTAAACAAAGCCTGCAGACTAGTCCTGGGTGCAGACCATTTAACTCACACTTGTAAATTATAATCAAGCACTGGTTGGTTAAACTTGAATAGCAGAATTCAATACCAAGTCTGTCTGTTAGCTAAAAAATTCCCCCTAGGTCTTGCTCCTCCTGGAGTGAGGCAACTGCTAAGAAACTCCACTTCCTCCAGACTAACTAGGGGGTCGAGTAAAGCTGCCTTCATTATCCCATTCCACAGGACCTCACTAGGGCAACGGTCCTTTGAATACAGGGCCCCCTGCTGGCTAAATTCCCTTAACTTTGAGCTGATGGAGGAAACAAAACTATGACCATTTAAGGCCAAGCTGCTGCAGTACCTGGCCACTCTTAGTAACTGCGTCTCCGTCACCTGTGCCTAATCCTACTGTTATTGATAGCTTATCTGACTTCATAGCAACCATCTCCCCCCACTTCCTCCCCTGCCAGGTGTGACTCCACTGAGCATTTACCCCACGTCCCTCTTTATCCCCCCACCTTCCTGCTTTCTCTTGGCAAATATTACACCCCCCAATTTTCATCCCCTGTCTCCCTCACCTCACCCCCCACTTTAAAACCATTTCCTTTATCCATCTTCCCCACATTACCCAGCCCTGCCCTATCACCTACTTATGTAACCCTGGGTAGATTCCTATCCAATCCCACTCCTCTGACTACTTAACCTCCTTATTATGTCACCCTCTTTGTATCCGCTCCCACCCTCTCCCTGCTTTCATCTATACTGTCCTCCCCCTCCTTTGGTCACCCCCACTTCTGACCCTCCATAACTCTACCTGCATACTCTAAAGCTCAGCTACCACTATAAATTGCTTGTCCACCTTAGGTATGCTCTTAGTAGTGTTGCAATAAAGTTGACCTCTCCTACCTGATGTATTTTAACTGTACTTGCTTGAATCCGTATCTGTATGTACCATAATGTACTTTCCTGCTGTATATACCCCTATCTGTTTTGCAATGTCTACGTACCTTGTCTATTGCCTTATGACGTGGAACGTTTGTAAACAAGCTTTTAGCTCAAAGGTATTATCCGAGATTCCAATTAATCAATAAATAAATACTGTTAATGCTAGGTGTTCTATAAATTCCTGATGGTGCCAATCTAAGCGGGGGGGGGGGACCTTTTTATTAGTTATTACTGTAACATGTTTAACTTCTTTCTGGTTGTTTGGAGCCAGGCTCAGTCAGAGCCACGTCTGGTTGAGAAGGAGGTATTATTCCTTCTCTCCTATTTCTATGGATCCCCCTATTACCCCTCCACCATGTGGCTAGGTGGTACATTAAAGGGTGGGGGGGTGGAGGAGTATACAGGTTCCTCCCCTGCTAAGTGAGGGTGCTCAAACTGCTTGAAGACAATGTACGTTGTTAGGTACTGGTTTGCCAATTCTTTATTATGGAGGTGTGGGGTTATGACATGGCAGGAGCATGTTTTTGACTGCCTCTTACGTATGCCTGCCGGTTGTGTAAGACAAAGTACTGTGCACTTGTTGAGGAGGAGGAGGCATTGGCAAGGTTCAGACTCCTGCTATTCTAGCCTCCATCCTTGAGCTGTTTGTTTTTTATTGTTTAAGATATGTTGGTACCTGGTTTGGGGTGTATGAGTTGGTTACCTGTTTATTCATTTTGGGGAAAAAGGTTGCTAAGTTATCTTCTATTATAAATTTAAATGGGTTTTGTCTGTTTAGGTTATGTTTCAGCATTCATTCCCATGAGGGTTCCAGTTATAATAACTTTAGTGTGTTTTGGCAATATATACTGCAGTTGGGGATGTGGGCTGGGTTGTAACCCTCTATTTTTGTTTGGGGTCTATTTTGCATGTCTTATTCACACATGATGTTTGGCTAGTTCTTTACTTGGATGGTTTTTGTTTTGGTAATAGTAGTTGTGTAATACAGTATTTAAGACACGACCTTTCATCTCTTTTACTCCTGCAGTTGCAGTGCTATGGCTGTACCTCTTCAATCTCCTTTTTTCTTTAGGTTTTGATTGCTTTGTATGATGACAGAGTTTAAAGTGATTAGCTGGAATGTTCAGGGTATGAATCACCCCATTAAATGGAAGAAGATCTATTCCTTTCTTAATTCCATTAAATATGAGGTCTTTTTTACAGGAAACTCACCTACTTAAGCAGGAGGCAAGTAAACTGGTGAAAGGCTGGGTGGGGAAGGCATTTTCCAGTTCCTTTATGGCTAAGAAAAGAGGTGTTTCAATTTTAAGTAGGAGCGGGTGCCCCGTACAGGTGGTGAGTGTTACCACAAATAAAAAGGGCTGCTGGCTCATGTTGTGGGTTCAGATATATGGAATTGATCTTCTTCTAGTCAATATTTATGCACCAAATATTGATTCTCCTGATTTTTTCTTGTTGATTGCTCAGTTGATCTCTGATGGGGCTGATGAATCAACAATTACATAGATACATAGATGTTGTCAGCAAATAAGGGCCTTGTGGCTCATCCAGTCTGCCCTATCCCTCTTTCTAATGCATAAGGTACACTGGATGCTACAAGCGCTTGTCATTCTTGGGGGGATTTCAACTTTGCTTTCGATCCCATGTTGCATAGGTTCCCTCAGGAAAAGGGTGCCCTCTCTCACATCAGATCTAGAAAAGTTGTTAACCAATTAACAGTATGCACTGATTTTGGCCTACAAGATTGTTGGAGGCTCTGTCACCCAGACGAGTATGATTTTACATTGTGTTTGCACAGGTTTAAATTCTGTAGTCGTCTGGACTACTTTCTTTGTAGTTCTGTGGTTACCGGGGACTTAGTGGATGTATCTATTTTTCAAATTGTCATTTCCGACCATGCACCTGTTAACATGGTTTGGGTCCACAGAGATACATTTACTACGTCTCAGATGTGGCATTTCAACCCTGCAGTCTTGTGCCAGGAGGACGTCCGATGCTGGATGCTGGACACAACGCGGTTGTATTTTGAATCCAATGAGTCCTTTGAGGTTTCAATGTTTACTCTCTGAGAGGTGTTTGAGGCCTTTGTTAGGGGTCGAGTCTTTTTATATGCATCCAGGCTTAACGGACACCATGGGCAGGAAATATCTGATCTTACAAAGAAAATTAAATCACTGGAGGAAGTCATTTAAACCTCCCCTTGTCACAGGATTCTCATATTGCTGAGCTTACTTCCCTTGAATACAAACTAAATGCAGTTTATACTCAGCAAGCCCTTAGAGCTCAGTTTTTTATGAGACAGTCATATTGGGAGTACAGTGACAAAGCGGGAAAGTTACTTGCTTAGTTAAAAAAGAAGTCTGTAGAAGCCTCGGTCCCATTCCTTAAGTCAAAGGATAATCAACTGATCTCGGATCCAGCACAAATGGCTGGTCTTTTCAGGGAGTATTATTCTACCCTCTATCAATCTTTTGGGACTTCCACCATGGCTAGGTTTTGAGCCCTTTATTAGGTCCCTACATTTGGCTCTTTTATCTTCGTAGACAGCTCAAGTCTTGGAAGGGGACATAACACTTCAAGAAATCCAATACGCAATCTGTCCTTTGGGCTCTGGGAAAGCCCTGGGTCTGGATGGGCTGGATTCAGATTTCTACCAAGCCTTTTAACCTGTCTTATTCCCATGGATACGTAAACTTTTTATGTCCATTTAGAAGCTGACTTTTTCCCTCCTTCTATGCAAGAAGCTCATATAACTGTCCTGCCGAAGCCCAATAAAAATCCTATAGTTTGCGTTAATTTTAGACCTATTTCTTTACCCAACATTGATTGTAAAATTTTAGCTAAAATTCTGGCTCACTGTTTAGAGCAGGTTCTTCCTCTCTGGCTATCCATAAATCACAAGCAGGGTTCATGAAGGGTTGGCAGGGCAGTAATAACATTTGAGCAGTGCTAAACTTAATACTGATTGCTTCAAAGAGACCTGATTCAGCTGCTTTGATTGCAGTAGATGCTGAGAAGGCGTTTGATTCTATCGAATGGCAGTATCTTTTTTATACTCTCTCAGACTTTGGTGTTGGCCCAGGTTTTCTAAAATGGGTTTGATGTTTATATTCCTCTTGCAAGCCTAGAGTATTGGTTAACATTGTCCTTTCAGAGTCTCTTTCATAATTTCGAGGTACAACGAAGGGCTGCCGTTGAGTCTGCTATTATTTCTTCTTGCCATGGAACTGCATAACACTGCTCTACAGCAACATTCAGAGATCTATGGGATAAATGTGGGAGGTCATTCATTTTCTACCTTTCTATACACTGGCAACCTACTTTTGACACTTTCTAGGGTGGAGTCTTCTCTCCCAGTGGTTTGGAGGGTTCTTGACTCTTTCAGTGCCATATCTAGCCTGAAGGTTAATTGGTCTGAGACAGAAATCTTTCCTTTTCATAAAGTGGATCATTCCTGGGTGACTATATCCCCACAAGCTTTGAAATAGCCCCTAATGGGGTCAAATATTTAGTTATGTTTGTTTAATCTAACCTACAAGTTATGTGTGAGAAGAATGTTCAAGATTTTTTGGAAGGTCTAACTTTGGATATGAATTGTTGGGCTAAACTATATTTATCCCTTCCAGAGAAGATAGCTGCCATTAAGTTGATGGCTTTTCCTAAATTATTTTATTGTTTGAGCAATTTAGCAATGCCAATCCCCTCTAAAATATGGTATAAAATAAATAATTTTCAAATTTTTATCTGGAATGGTAAAATCCCCCATTTTAGTAGAAAGATCTTAAGGGCCCCTGTTACGAAGGGTGGGTGGAATATGCCCTGGCCTTGGGCATACCATATAGTGAAAGGCTTCAAATAATGTCTCCAGTGGCTTCATCCAAATAAGAACATTGCTCCTTTATGGGTTGAAATTGAGCAGTCCATTGCTGGGAATCTTTCTCTGCCTAATCTTTTATGGGACTCTGTTTCACCTACTACTTTTTGTACTGCCCCAGTGTGGTATGCTAGGCAAGTCTGGAGGAAAGTTGTTAAGCTTTTACACTGGACTGATTTGTGTCTAGGCCCTTACGAACTGCTATGAAACAACCTGCAATTTCAAATAGGAGATTCTACATTTTTGGGCCCTCTTGGCCCTCTAAATGCCTTTTCTAGAGGGGGATCTGTTTGACAAAAAAAATGGGTATTCTTCAAACTTTTTCTCAAGTGCAAGAAGACTATGGGTTCCCCAATCAGGATTGTTGGAGATTTCTGAGACATCTTCTCATACCTAGGCTCCTACCGGGAGATAAAATTGTCCAGACAGATTTAACTCTCCAACTCCAGAAATGCTTCTCATTATTGAGGGGCCATACAAGTTTAATCTATAAACACCTTCAGAAGAGATATACTGCAGACTGGGAACCGTACTGGCTGCAGTGGATAGATGAGTGTCAGGAGCCTCTGGATGCGGACATTTGGAGCAGATGCTGGGTTGATGCTCACAGGACCTTTTTTGATCCTAAAGCACATCTCACACAAAAGAAGGTATTGAGTCAGTGGTACAAGACATCTACTAGATTATTTCTATTCCAGTTTGTGTTGGAGACGTAAGGAGGAACATGGTTCCTTATGCCACATTTTGTGGGAATGCTCTTTAGTGAGAGGGTGGTGGAGAGAGATTATTGCAACTATACCTCCACCCCATCCCCCCTTCCCCCCTCCCTTCCCCCTCTCCTTTTTCTCTTCTTTCTTCTTTTTCATGTGGCCATTGCATCTGTATTGTTGATGTTGCACTCCATTGATTTATACAGAGATAGCAATATGTTACTTTTTAGATAAGATTCATTATATATCCTGCTATAGGTATCTCTCTTTTTTCCCCATCTGCCCTTTCTTGCTGTTAATAATATAGAAAAAATGATATAAACAAATTCTTTGTATAATATAAGCATATTAATGGCAGTTAAGACTCATGTATTTAGTCTGTATAAGGAAAGGAAAAACGTTTTTTGCACTTTAGAGGGTGGTATTTATTTATTATGTATGTATGTTGTATATATTTACATTTTATGTATTAAGGCACTTGCACTTGAAATGTTTTTAATGGTTCTTGAACACATGATCTGAGCACTGATTTGTTTGCTATTTAATCACATCCACACTAGAGGGCATTATCTCTGACGAAGCCCATGACTGGGTGAAACATAAGAAGGATTACTATCTCTGTGACCTGCACCCGAGAGGGTTTGATTGTCTTTAGCACTAAGTAAAGTCTGTTAAAACCTAAAATTAAGACTGTGGCTGTTCTTTGGGGAAGAGAGTGTGTGGTGAGTGCCGTGACTGATTGCTGTTAGAATGTGTTATTAGTTTGCAAATATCTCACTCATCTCGCTTATGGATTCTAGGGTCTTCCTCGTTACTAGATATTGCAGTTTTAAAATTTAAAGAATTGTTTTTTGTGGCAGCTATAGAAGTTAACTCCTTCTCCTTGCTGCATGATGAAGAAATGTAATGCTGAAGAAGATAGGACAACTAACGATTAGATGGGGCAGAACAGATATCTAAGGAGAGGGTGTTCCAAATGTTTGGAGGGTGATAGGAGAAGGCAGCTCTCCCTGAAGTGAAAGTATGGGCAGGGAGGGTGAGGGTCCTGTAAGGGGAGTTGCAGAGGGAGGAGATGGGGTAGGAGGGATGGAGAGGTGGGCATTGAGGTAGGGTGGAAGGGAGCCAAGCCAGAATTTTCCAACTAATGAGGCACTGTGGGCAAGGCATCTGGCCCCCAGCGTAGGGGAGGAGATGGTGGTGCATAGGTCACTGTGGTGTGTACAAGGTGGACAGGTATGTTCAAAGTGACAGAAGGAGTTGAAAAGGGTGTCCAGTCAGGCAAGGGTGGTCTTTGGGGCAATACTATAGACTATGTCACCAAACTCAAAGATTGGGAGGATCATCTTCTGGACAATCTCTCGGCGGGCCGGTGGGGGAAAGCAGCTATAGTGTCTGTACAGAGTTCCTAGTTTGGGAAGTAGCATTTTGTGAATAGCATCTACAAGACCAGCTAAGTCAAGGTTCCTGTCAAGCTGCAGCCCGAGGTATTTGAAGGAGGAGACATCCTCTAATATGGACCCCTCGAGGGTATGGAAGATAGGGGTGGCAATAAGCCTGGTGAGCATTTGCCTGATGCCAAAGGTTATAGAGACTGTTTTTTTTTGCATTTAGTGACAGTTGATTTGAGCGAAACTAGTGTTGGATGTTATGGAAATCCAGCTGTAGGCTGGTCACCACATCAAAGGGGGAGGTACCAAAGGCATATATGTGGATGTTAGCTGATGAGCAGGCAGCAGATAAGCCATTTAAAAAGACTGAGAAAAGTATCCATCCAAGTACCAAACCTTGAGGGACACCAGTGTTAATGTGGAGGTGGGGACTCGCCAATCCTGACTGATTGGGTCTTACCCATAAGATAGGAATGGAACCAGCAGGAGGCAGTCTCGGAGAGACCAGCTGCTGCAAGCTTGTTGAGGAGAAGGGAGTGGACAACAGCGTTGAAGGCTTTGGCCAGGTCAACAAAGATGGCAGAAGTGATGTGTCCCTGATCCATGCCAGAGAGAATGGAGTCAGTGAGCTGGAGAAGGGAGGTCATGGTGGAGTGGGCCTTATGAAAACCACACTGGAAGGGTGTGAAGAAGGAGGAGGAGGAGTTAAGGAATGGAGAAAACTGAGCCAGCACCAGGTGCTCTTGAAGTTTTGCAAGGACTGGGAGCAGAGATATTGGGTGGTAATTACCTGAGTTTGAGGAGTCGCTGCCCTTGGGAAGATGGACAGCAGTGGCAAGCTTCCAGGTGTCAGGGACATTGTTAAGTGTGAAGGAAAGATTCAGAAGGGAGGAGAGTGGGAGGGCAATAGTGTGGGCTGAGAGGTGCAGGAGCTTGGGGTCAAGCCCATCCAGGATTTTGCCCTTGTGGGGGTTAAGGGCTGCAAGAGCCTGCAGGGTTTTAATGGGGGAGACTGGTAGGAATGAGAAGCCGGGGAGGAGTAAGTAGGTGTGGAAGGAGCTGGCAGGGGAGGCGATGAG
Source organism: Neoceratodus forsteri (assembly GCA_016271365.2). NCBI lineage: Eukaryota > Metazoa > Chordata > Ceratodontiformes > Ceratodontidae > Neoceratodus > Neoceratodus forsteri. The sequence continues at coordinate 296,518,766 of CM057452.1, read as the reverse complement.
GAGGGTAGGGATGCTAGAAGAGTGGAAGCACAGGTGGTGAAGAAGATGTTAAATTCGGTAGCTATGAGGTAGGGTCTGAGATGGAGATGTCACCTACCTTTAGGACTGGATATGGATCTGTTTACTGGTTACAACTTTTAAATCTGCTGTTGGCATGAAGATTTAACTTTTTCTCTTTGCTTTCAGCTGCTGGTTTTAGAGCTGTTCTCAAGGCTACTATATGGTCATCAGTACTGTGAAAGCTGCTCTCTAATCGGTGCAGTATTCCACTGTGATGTTCCAAACCTTCAAAGTATCAATTGTGAGTTACTTAACATCAAAGATATCATAATATCTTGAGGTAAGATATGGCAAAGATATCACCTGTTAGCGTGAATTGTTTCTCCACTGGTGTTGTATAAATCATGCCTGGGCTGGATGGAATTTTTTTTATTTATGACTTTTCCCCTCCCAGGGCGTGCTTACATTGGCATTTCTGCTGACAGCTCCCAGCCTGGCACTGACTGTTAACCTCTGGGGACTCTTCTGATACCACGTTCAGACACCCTTACAGCTTCCCCCCCTACACAGTGATTTGTCTCCAATGCATTCTTCCTATATTTAATGCAGAACATACTGAGATTCATACTGAGGCTGTTAGAAGCTTAAGAGGCATTAGCCTATGTGTAGCTTCTTATTATTTATTTATTTTTTTATTTAAATTTTGTTGACCCGGTGGGCCCTCTGAGACAGTCAAGTCCCTTTTTCAGGGGCGACCCCGAGGAACCAAATGTTCCAAGCATAAGAAAACAGTACAGATACAGACAATTATGTACAAATATCATTGGACAGTTACATACATTCATGGACTAAACTAGCCATCCCATTAATTAGGAGACAGTACAAATTACAGATGTCAATTGCAACATAGGTGAACAAACAGTAAGGTTGATACGAGCATATAATATAATCGTAGCAGAGTCAACTCGTCATCTCTCCCACCAGAAGGGACAATAGAACATTAGACCTCATCTTCACCAAGAGGCCACGGAACATCTCCAAAGCCACTGTGCTCCCAGACGCTATCAGTGACCACTCCCCAGTGACCTGCTGGTAGTCAGGAAAATTACCCCATGCCCCCCCCCATAATCACCTGGCAGAGGCGACTGATAAGAGGAGGAGGCTTAGGGAAGCTCAAAACCCACCTAGCTACCAGCAATTGGCTCCCCATCTACACCACGCAGTCTGTAGATCTGGCTCTCTCCCACTTTATAACCACTTTCAACACAGCCGGCGACATTTTCGCTCCCCTCTCCAAGCAAGTAGTGAAAACCAGAACCACACCCTGGCTCACCACCTCACTACTTAACCAGCTCCAACATAGGGATAACCTATGGCTTAAGGAACTTGACTCCCTAAGCGCCCAGGATAGACAACTCTACCGTGAGGCCCGCAACAAATGTACCTGGGCCCTAAGACAGGCGAAAGCCACTTACTACCAACATACCCTCACCGCCTCTTGGGGAGATGGTAAAAAATTTTGGAACAATATAAAGGAACTCAATGGTAAATCCCATTCACCCGCACCCACCCAGCTTACAATAAATGGGGAGATCACCCAGGATCCTTCCTCTATCGCCGAAGCCCTCAACTCTGCCTTCTCGGACCTCTCCCATATTTACCCCCCTAACTATTTCCACACTATCCCCCCACCCCCTCCCACTGATACCCCGAGTAACAACAATATTATACCCTTTCGGCTGAGAGTTATTTCCTGCCTCGAGGCAAAACACTACATTTCTAAAGCTATTGCCAATACACGGCACAGCAATGATTCCTAGATCTAAAACTCATTAGGCTGACCCTGGATGTCACACTCACCCCATCTCACTAAAATTCTCAACCTCTTTATGCCTAGGTCAGTTCCCCACAACCTGGAAAAGAGCCATAATCACTCCCATTCTGAAGAGCAGTGACCCCACCAACACAACCAACTATAGACCAATCTCGTTACTTCCTCTTCTCTCCAAGGCCCTGGAGAAAATAGTGTCGGACCAACTATCAGAACACCTGACTAAACACAACCTTCTCTGCCCGGAACAGCACAGATTCCGGTCCAGCCACAGTACCATCACAGCTCTTACTGAGCTCACCTCATTCATCCATGAATCCCTCGACCAAGGCTCTATAGCAGGGGCAATCTATGTGGATCTGACCAAGGCATTTGACACGGTCAGTCATGAGCTATTGCTTTATGTCCTTCCACAACTTAATGTGGTCCCAGAGGCTACTGCCTGGTTCAAGGACTACCTAACAGACCGGTCACAGCAAGTCAGGATAAATACCACCTTCTCCTCCTGTAAAACAGTTTCCTCAGGTGTCTCACAGAGGTCTATTCTTGGCCATCTACTATTCAACTCTCTTTTAAACTGTCGCCCAAGTCATGTAGCGGTAACTCGCTACTCTACGCTGATGATGCGGGTAGTGTTTTGGAAACACCACAGCCCAGCCCCCTCCAACGAGCTCTTCAGGGTTTCTTCAGGGAGCTAGAAACCTGGTTCACTGAACACCGCCTGATCATCAACTATCAAAAAACAAAATCCATGATCTTTGCACACCGACAAAGTCCACACAGCCAGTTGGTTCTCCTAACCAAAACAAACAAGGCGCCCCACTTGAACATGTTACATGTTTTAAATACCTGGGAATTACATTAGACACCTCCCTCTCCTACAATCATCATATACAACTTCTCTCCTCCGCTGTTAACACTAGAGTGGGTATCCTCTACAGACTTAAACACTGCTTACCCACCCAGGCCATGCAACTTGGCGGTCACCTCTTCTATCCTCTCCCTAATAGACTACGGGATAGTGATATATGGCTCTGCGGACCCTACAGCCCTTCGTAGCATCAACACTGCTTTGAATAAAGCTTGCTGCCTAGTCACCGGGTGTGACAGATTAACACATACCTGTGAGCTCTACGCTCTGGCTGGTTGGCTAAACTTCCAAGGAAGACTTAAGTACCACTCCTGCGTTCTAGCGAAAAAGATCCATCTCCAGCTGGCGCCCATCGGCCTTCTCCCAATAGTCAGCGTAGCCCCCTCCCAGGCATAACAATAGACTCGCAGCATCCTCCTCATTCCTGGTCCCCCATTGCAGAACATCCCTTGGGCAAAGATCATTCCGCTACCGTGCCCCTCTTTGGCTAAACACTCTACCCCCCAATCTCTCAGACCCTTAGCCTCTCCCAATTCAAATCAGCCCTCAGAGTACAACTCCTGGAGTCAGAAAAATGTGACTGTGGCTAACTTCCTGCCCTCCTCTGGTGTTTTCATACCGCCAATAAAATGACACAGGGTCTCGATAGATCCCAAGAGTCAGCATCATTTACCTCTCTGACAAGGGTTATCCTGTATCGATGCCTACTACTACCACCAGTTAACTAAGATTATGCCTGGACTGCACTTACAGTACTGTTTTACGAATTTCTACCTGTTTACTGTGCGTTCTCTGTATTTGTCTACCCTCCACCCTCTGTAACTGACATGGAGCCTTTGCAAAAGAGTCTGTGACTCAAAGGATTGTAATTCCGATTGTATCCAATAAAATAAAAATAAAAATTAAAAAATTAGTACATACGTGCAGAGTATAGATAACTGACCGCATACAGACTCATACCCCTAGACACTGATCATACATGTCAGGAGAGTATAGGCAGCAGGTGGAAATGTTTAGAGAAGATTAGGTATAGTTCCCATTAAAGACAGGAGGCTCGTAAAATATTTTCCTATATTGTCTTTTGAAGAGAGTAATGGTCTTGCATGGGAGTAGTGAGTGTGGGAGGTCATTCCACTTCTATGGTGCTGCAAAGGAGAAGTATCTTCTTCCAACAGCTAGGTGAGACTTGGGCAGACCCAGCATCAGGAGGTGTGAGGACCTGAGTGTTCGTGGGAAGGGTTTCAGGGTTAGTAGGTTAGATATACCCGGAGGAGGTGGAAGGTGTATTAGCTTGAAGGTGGCACGGTATACTGGGAGGTTAAGTCTGGCCAGGAAAGATGGCCAACCCAAATTGTTTAGCATGTCAGGTCATTTTGAGTTTGTTCAGGAGTGTAGTCTTAAAAGAGTGGATTATAGAGGCACCATAGAAGAGGCCTGGGTGAAGGGTGGCAGAGGCAATAGTGCTTATTACACTACTTGAGAGGTAAAGAGCAGTGCGATATAGAAGGCCTAGCTTCTGATTAGTAGCCTTAGTGACACAGTCTATGTGCCCATCAAAAGATAGATGCTTGTCAAGTATTACACTCTGGTATTTAAAGGAGGTAACATTTTCGAGTTGAATGTTAGTGGATGTTTTGATAACTGGGAGGCTGTAAGGTTGTGTCAAAGCAGGTATGGTGGAACAAAATGGATTTAGTCTTTTTTGTGTTCAGAACTAGTAGGTTATTTTTAAACCATATTTCTAGAGTCTGAAAGTCATTTGTTAGATCAGAGTTAATACTTGAGATGTCACAGGAGGATCTATATAAGATGACATCATCCTCATATAGCTGAACCGATGCCCCTCCAAAATTCAGAGGAAGGTCATTAATGAATATTGAGAATAGGAGAGGCCCTAGGATTGATCCCTGGGGAACTCTGTCAGTGATAGGAGATAAGGCTGAGATGGTATGGACCCATTTTACACATTGAAACCTGTTTTCTAAGTAGAGACGAGAGAGAGAGAGAGAGAGAGAGAGAGAGAGTTTTTCTGTCAAGATCAATGTGGTGAAGTTTACAGATGAGAAGTGAGTGGTTGACTACGTTGAATGCCTTCATTAGGCTGACAAAGATTGCACCAGTGGCTTTGCCCTGGTCCATAGCCTGGAAAATATCAGTGGTGACCCTCAGGAGAGCAGTTTCTGTCCCACGCGATTTCCGAAAGCTATGCTGTTACTAGTGAGGGCATTGGTCTGTTCAAGATAGGATAATAGTTGATTATGAAATATTCTTTCTTGGATTTTAGCAATTGGACACAAGATAGACATGGGTCTATAGTTTTCGATGAGGTTAGTCAGACCACTTTTATGTACTGGGACAACTATTGCACTTTTCCATTTGCCTGGGATGGTTTGCGAGAGGAAGGACCTATTGATTAGGCAGAAGATCGGGTAGGCAAGTGCAGGTGCACCTATTTTAAGAAATTTGGGTGGTAGGGACTCAAACCTTGGTGAACTGTCAGGGTTAAGTCCCCTTAGCAATTTAAAGACCTTTTTTCGGGAGGTAGTTTTAAATTGAAGAATGGATGTAGTAATTCCGGGCGTCTAGCTGGTGGTGCAGGACAATTAACAGGAAGGTCAGTTTTGTAGGCGTCAAGGTCCATAAAGAAGTGGTTCAGCCCTGCTGCTATCTCCATGGGTGAAGATAGTGTGCGCTGGTGGCATTACACCGGGGCACGTACTCAGGTCAGAAAATGCTGTGCCCCAGTTCATGCGCCAGTGCTCCATCTGAGCTAGCGTTCCATTAATCTGGGTCTTTGTGGCCGTGCATGTCATCACCACAGTGGTGCTGACTAACTTGGGCTATTTCCTTTGTGTGGCTTCACAGGCTTTTTCCACTTGCTTTGTTTCGGGAGGGGGGCATTTGCTCTGTTTCAAGAGGTGGGCTAGCAGCTCAGTGGACCGTGGATGTTGAATTTAATTTATTTCTCAATCAGGTCCACCCTGTCCGCTTGGCTTACTAATTGGCCATGGCATCAGGCAGGGGGTGTGGCAAGTCTGGGCTGTGGTGTTTAAATCCCAGCAATGTTAGACAGCAGCTACACTTGCACTGTTGTATGTCCCGTCCAATGGAGAGAAGCTGTGTAGTGAGAGAGAAGCAGAGAGAACAACCTAGCTGAAGGAGCCGGAGCCTAGAGCCGCTGGAGAAAGAGAAGAATTGCTGCAGCAGGATGCGGCTTCGCTTATGCAGAAGTCAGAACAGACTTACTCAGTCTCCGAGCCAGGCAGGCAATGCCGGCCTGCAGAAAAACCAAAAGTAAAAGAGCAAAAATTCACTTTAGTTGTTCCAGTTGTTCAAGTGAACCTGCCTGCCACTGTTGTCTGCTTGCCTGCTGCTGGGGAGAAATGCCGACCATGACTGTGACCGTCGTCGCCATGTAGTCTTCGTTCTGCGGATGTGGTGGTCTGGCGGAGTGTTTACTGGTTTACCAGTACAGGAGCACAGTGCACAAAGAGTACTGTCTGCTACTATGCTATCAGTATTGGAAGTTTGCTTCAAGCCAGGAACAGAAATCTTACTGGGACTCTAGGAGAGCATAGGAGTTTGGTTGAAAATTTGGACGTCTCCTGTCTACATCACCATCAGGTATTTATTTACACTACTACCTCCTATGCTTAATGTGTGGATTACTATCTATTTTCTCTGCAGCTGCCAGCACCACTTATTTATTTATTTATTTATTTATTTGTACATCAGTTTACAAACCTTTGAGCCAGAGGCTCATTTTCAAAGGTACCTCGTCACAAAGAGGACAAATACAGTAAAACAATTTTGTTACATCATAACGGAGTACAACAATTGGTAAAACATGCTGACATATATTGGTTACAATTTTGCACTTTTGTTCCCTGAGGTCAGTGGTGGGTGGGTCACAGTGTTTGTCCATTCTGATCCATAGCATTGGAATGGTGTAACACAGAACCCAAAAATGTAGGAGCCTGTTTTCAATTTTATTGGGTAACAGTAATTACAATACCTGAATTTTAAAGTTTCTCCCTCATATTTTGATGTCTGCACTCTTGTTTTTTTCTGCCATCCCAATTCCATGGATTGTAATGGACAGACACCACAGAGCTACATTACTGCTTCTAGTACATTTGGGAGAAGCACTGCAAGTCTGGCTTAATTAAAGTATGGGCAGTTTAGGCCAGTGGCTAGAGTATTAAACAGTGAAGGAGATTCATTGTTCAAGTCAAGTTACCTTGAGCAGGTCTCTTGACCTCCCTCTGCTTCAATCCCATCTCAGCTGGGCCTTCCTAATACATTATGTAGAATGGTGACCTTTCAGTAGCTTTATTTTGGGTACAGTTGTGTAGGCATATACCAGGGAAGTTATTTTCTGGCTCCTGTGTGGTTTCTTTTTTTTTTTTTATTTAATATAACCTATTAAAAATATATAAAGTAAACTTGATGGGCCAGAGGGTCCTTTTCTGCCATCAATTTCTATATGATTCTATGAATTAAAAAAAAAAGAACTTTATTTCATTTATCCCCCCTTTTTTTTTTACAACTTATTTCCCCAATATGTCCAAGCAAAGAACAGCATCTCACTTATTTTATTTGAAAGGGAATACTACTGCGACTGTGTTGCCGCTAGTAGGTGGCTGATTTTGTGCAGGACTAAAGGATTAAAGGATGCCCCTGTGTGCCGGACCTTAACTTCTGAGGTGCCTTCTGATTGCACGACCTGTACAGCGTGAGAGGCTGTATAGCAGGTCTGTGCTAGTTTTAAATATCTCTGCCAGAAGTGATCTCGGAGGGAGCTAGGACCTGTGCGTTCTGGGGGTGGGACTTTCTCCTGACCGCCGCGCCGCTCACAAGCGGCTTATTTGAAAGGGAATACTACTGCGACTGTGTTGCCACTCGTAGGCAGCTGATATTGTGCAGGACTAAAGGATTAAAGGATGTCCCTGTGTGCTGGACCTTAACTTCTGAGGTGCCTTCTGATTGCATGACCTGTACAGCGTGAGAGGCTGTATAGCAGGTCTGTGCTAGTTTTAAATATCTCTGCCAGAAGTGATCCCAGAGGGAGCTAGGACCTGTGCATTCTGGGGGCGGGGACTTTCTCTCCTTAAATCGCCGCGCCGCTCGCAAGCGCAAGCGGTGTGAGTGGCGCAAGCGCCACTCAGTACTGTAATCTTTTAGTTTGTATTGTATGCCTTTTAAATAAATATTATAGCTTAGATGGTCTGAGGCTGAGAATTGGTTTGAGGGCACTACTGTTAAGTAAGCTGATATGATTTTAAATGTCTGTAATGTTTGTATGATAAATGAATAGGCCAGGTGGGATATTTAGGTTTTTAAAATTGCTTATTTGGTTATCAGCCTGATAACTGAGAATCATTTACTGTTCTAGATGTATATGGGCCATATGGCTGGATTAAAGGGGGTTAAAATTATTTATGGTAGTTCAATGCTTCACGATCTACGCCCTTTTATCCCCCTCCCAGTATCAGATACTATTATTAGATGCTGCTGGGAGGTGGGGATTGGAAGGGATGGTGTTGAACGTGGCTTATCGAGTAACTCATGTATGGGTGGGAGGATTGAGGTTGTCAGGTCCAGGAGGCGCCCTAGGTCTCGATGGGCATACGGGAGAGGCCAGACGTGGTTGGTGCCCATCCCTAGGGAGCCCACTAGATCAAGCGGCCAGGTAACCTGTGGGGCTGTATCACCCTAAATCCCTGGCCGGCAGTGCTTGTAATGCCAGATCGATCAGAAATAAGACAGCAATTATTGCTGCCTTGATTTCGTCGGTCGATCTGGCTTTTATCACGGAGACTTGGGTGGGAGACGATGCGGGCCCAATTTTTGAGGCCGCAGTCCCCCCTGGGTATACTGTGGTGCACTGCCCCAGAGTGGAATGCAGGGGTGGGGTGTAGCCATCTGTTTTAGATCCAGCCTGACCTTCACCGTGCATCCGGTGAGAGCTCCGGGTTCTTTTGAGTGTGTGGCCATCCGGGGAGGACCTGATGCGGGCTGCAGGATCTTTCTCATCTATCGCCCTCCCGGGTCGATGGGAAATTTCCTGCAGGAGATTGCTGATTTCGTCACCGTTGCATCACTGGAATCCCCCAGATGTGTTTTTCTGGGGGATTTCAATGTTTGGTTCAACGACGTGAGTCATAAACATAGTTATGAATTCTCCCAAATTATGTCCTCCTTGGGTCTGATACAGGCAGTTACTTCATCCACCCACTGCGATGGCCATATACTAGACCTGGTGTTCTCACTTGGACTTGATATCAATGATCTTGAGATCAATCCAGTTCTTTGGTCCGATCATTGCACGGTGCAGTTCACGCTTGGGGCTCCTGCCATAAGCCCTTCCCCTGTTGAGACAATTTGCTGTCGCCCTTTACGGGGTTTGACCCCTGAGGATTTTCTGGCGGCAGCGAATTTGTCTAGAGTGGGTAATGCATGCACGGGAGGTGTTGTGGATGGGGTTAATGCCTATAACGGGGTGTTATCCGACACTATTAATTCCCTCGCACCTGTCCGTGTACGACCCAAAACTTCGTACCTGAGATCGCCATGGTTTGACGGTGATCTCAGAGAGATGAAGAAGATGGGTCGGAGATTGGAGCGCTGCTGGAGGAGATCCCATCTGGATGCGGACAAACTGGCCCTGTGTGCCCATTATGCTGGGTACCAGGAGGCAATCAACCATAAGAAGACAGTTTTCCTGTCTAAGGAGATTGCTGCTGGTAGCAACCGACCAGCCTCACTTTTCCAGACTGTTGATAAACTTTTACATCCAGTCTGTCTATGGCCCGGGAGGGTTTTTTCTAATACTGATGGTGAGGATTTCGCTCGGTTCTTCTCAGACAGGGTGTCCGCGATCCGGCGGGTGGCTCCTTCAGTCAGCAATGACATAGCTGGCAGTGATCGCTTGATGTGTTCTGAGAGCACTCCGTCTGGTTGGGGAGAGTTTAGACCAGTGGAGGTTAGTGAGGTTATTGAGGTAGCAACCAATATGAAGCATACTTTTTGTGAACTGGACCAGGTGCCAACGCGTTTCTTAATGAGATGCGCTGACTCTGTCGGCCTGGTGTTTGCCTTGATTATACGGTGTTCCCTTTCTGAGGGCATCTTCCCAGATGCCTTGAAGGAGGCTCTGGTGAGACCCCTCCTAAAGAAGCCATCTTTGGACCCGGAGGTCAAGGCAAATTATCGTCCAATCTCTAACCTTCAATTTTTGGGAAAGGTTATTGAGAAGGTGGTAGCGCTTCAGTTGGAAGAGCACCTCATATCTCATGAGTTGTATGAATCCTTCCAGTCAGCTTTTCGTGCCAGACATAGCACTGAAACTGCACTTGTTCGGGTGCAGAATGACCTTCTCAGGGCTAGAGATTGGGGAGACAAGACAATTCTTGTTCTCCTCGATCTCTCTTCAGCTTTTGACACTGTGGACCATTGTGTGCTGCTTGCGCGCCTTGGGGACCTATGTGGACTCACCGGTAATGTTATCAAATGGTTTGAGTCCTTTCTTACCAACAGGAGGCAGCGGGTCATGATGGGAAATTTCTCATCTACACCCAGCCTACTTCTTTGTGGAGTTCCTCAGGGATCAGTATTGGCTCCGATGCTGTTCGCAGTGTATATGCTGCCTTTGGGTGGGATCATTAGGAAGTACGACTTGAGCTTTCATTGTTATGCCGATGATACTCAGCTGTATTTTTTCTTTGCCCCAGGAACATCTAATGCAGTAGATGTGCTTAATACCTGTCTGGCAGAAATAAACGACTGGATGGCCTCCAGCTGGTTGCGGCTGAACCCCGATAAGACGGAGGTATTAGTAGTGGAGTCAAATAGAGTCCGTGATAGGATGGCCTCTGACACAGGAACTGGGCTTGTCCTAGGTTCTGTGCCATTGAAGGCCTCCTCTTGGGTGCGAAATCTTGTGTGATTCTGGATAGAGACTTAACCATGGAGGCCCAAATATCCTCCGTGGTTCGTACTTGTTTTTACCATCTCAGAAACATTGCCAGGATTAAGTCCCTTGTTCCACCTCTGGACCTCCCTACTTTGATACATGCCTTAGTCACATCTAGGCTTGATTACTGTAATGCGCTCTATCTCGGGGTCACAGGAGGATCTCTCCGCAGATTGCGGCTGGTGCAAAACGCAGCTGCCCGGTTGTTGACCGGGCAGCAAAAGTTTTGCCATATTACACCGGTTTTGCGCGAGTTGCACTGGCTACCAGTCAGGTGGAGAGTCCTCTTTAAGGTGGGTTTTCTCACCTATAAGGCCCTACACGGGCAGGGCCCTGGTTACCTGTTAAACCTTCTGTTACCTGCCTTTTCCTCACGTCCTCTGCGCTCTTCTAGTGAATGCTTCCTGACCATTCCCAGAACTAGGTTGAAATCCGCTGGCAATAGAGCATTTAACGCAGCGGCCCCTGTTCTGTGGAATTCCTTACCAACCATGATCAGAGAAGCTCCTTCAGTCGATGTTTTTAAGGCCCAGCTTAAAGCTTTTTCCTTTTCTAAAGCTTTTAATGTCTAGATGTATATTCATTGCTATGGTTTGATTTCTGTAAGCCCAGAGCCTCTGGGATTGGGCGTCTTTTAAATAAATTTTGCCTTGCCTTGCCATTTACAGAGTGGTCCTGCTTTTCTCTAGCTGGGAGGATGGACTAGGGAGGTCAAGTGGGAGTTGTGATGTGATTTGAACCTGTGACCTAGGTGTTTGTTCTGACCATTGCCCACCATGCCTTTCTCTAGCTGGAAAAATGGAACAGAAAGGTCAAGTAGCAGTTGATGTGATTTGAACCTGTGACCTAGGTGTTTGTTCTGACCATTGCACCACCATGCCTTCCCTAAATCCTAAGAATTCATTACAGATAGTAGTAAAGGTTATAGGGTCTACTAACCCAACAGCTTATTAGTATAGGCTAATGTTCTTCTCCATAATCCTTGTGCAGGTTCCAGGTTCATATCTGGACCCCTGGATCCTAGTCAGGCTAGCAGAAGTCCAAGAGTAGTCCCACAGAGCATGTAAAGCCTCCAGGGAGAAACATAGATTTCTGGCTTTGTGACAGTCCCCCTTTGGGCCAGAGGGAGTGGATTTCACATCAGCAGGTTTGGGAAGAGTAAGTTACAAAGGTTTCTACTTTTTCTTGTGTTATTGGCCTATATGGGTGAGGCGGGAGCACATCTGACAGTATCTAATGTTAGACCTGTAACAGAGTTGATACACAAGAGGGGGTAGAAAAGATGAGAAGGGACTTGGCAAGGTTGGAGGAATGGTCAGACATATGGCAACTTAGATTCAATGCAAAGAAGTGCAAAGTAATGCACCTGGGAAACAAAAACCCAGGAGAAGAGTACACAATAGCAGGTGAGGTACTAACAACAACAAGAATGGAAAGGGACCTGAGGGTAGTCATATCAGATGACCTAAAGGTGGGTAAGCAATGTGAGAGGTTGGTAAGGAGAGCCAGGGGGATACTGGGATGCATAGGAAGAGGCATCACAAGTAGAACAAGCATTTGTCAATGCCGAATGTTTGCTTGATGGCATTGGCATTGGTAGTGCAGAAGTTACAGAGCTGCATAATAGGAATGGCAGTGAAGTATTAAACTGAAGCCAACCCCACCACCACCCTGCAGAGAGTGACAGGCATTGGGGTGTGCCTTTGGGTCGTCAGGCATAACGGCCACGCCATTTCACCACACCCTACCCTGCAGACACTGACAAGTGTCACGGTGTGCCTTGGGGTCTTTGGCCCTTATGCGCACCCCATTCCATCAGGAAATATGGTGAGATGGGTGCAGTATAGGAGAATGGGGTGAACTTTTGGGCCGAAGAGTCTAAGGCATACCTCATTGCCTCTCACTGGCTGCAGGGTAAAAATGGTATGAGCATTACAGGCAAGAATCCCAAGTCACACCCCTGATGCCTGTCATTCTCTACAGGGTGGGTGTTACGGTTGGAAACCCAAACAGCTCAGGCATTTATTGGTATTTTCACTCCAAATTTTCAACATGTTTTTTTTGAGACCCCCACCTCATGAACAGTGGCAATATCAGTTTGTTAGCCGAAAGCTGCTTATGCACAGCGACTACGGCATTTAGCACCACAGGTGCAAAAACACATTCTGAACAGGATGTGAAAAATGACAGCTGTACTGTTCATGGGGAGGTGGAAAAAATGGCAATGTTGCAAATCTGCAGTAAAAATATTAAAAAAACTGGTGAAGTCACGAGCGTGCATAGAAACTGTGCAACGCACACCTGTAATGTAATTAGTGTGGGCATTTTTTACAGCAGATTGTCAACTCAGGCATTTTGGGACCTCCGATCATGAACAGTGTCACTGTGATTTTCTTTATCTGTCCCAAACAATGATTTCCCACAGCGACCATGCTTCTCTGCACTGAAAGTGTGAAAACACATTTCGGCCATGTTGTGAAAATGACAGCTGTACTGTTCATAAGGAAGTGTGGAAAATGCCACTGGTGAAAATCTGGACTGAAAATATTACAAAGTCATGAACTTACGAGGGTGCGTGGAAACTGCACAATGCTGACTCAGAACAGTCATTTTATGGACTTTGTCACCAAATTTTCAACATAGCATTTAAGACCTCTGCTCATGAACAGTGTAACTGTGATTTTCTTACTCTGTCCCAACATTGCTTTCACACCGACTGCACCATTGTGCACTACATGTGCGGAAACACATTTGGGCGACGTGAAAATGGCAGCTGTACTGTTCATAAGGAAGTGTAATAAAATGGCAATGTGGAAAATCTGGGTAAAATATAGAAAATTACGCAAACTTCACGGCGTGCGTGGGAACTGCACAATGCTGCCTTCGTAAAACAGTCATTAGGAATTTTTCCACAGAATTTCAACATAGGCTTTTTGAGAGCCCACCTTATGAACAGTGGCAGTGTCATTTTGTTACTCAGTCCCAAAAGGTGATTTCGTGCAGTGACTGTGAAATCACCCTTCGGGCCTGAATAACGCCATGACAGTGCCATAATTCATGAGGAGGGGTCCCAAAAACCCCATGTTGAAAATTTGTGCCCAAAATTCCCAAAAATGCCTGAGATATGCAAAAAAGTTGAAAAAACCCTGTCATTATACATTATACAGCTTACCGGCATTTCCTCAGTTCGCGGTCGGCTTTGAAGGTGCAGCATGTTCCTGGTCACCGAAGATCGTGCGCCAGAGTCCGGGAGGTAAGTATGGGGTGAAGGGATGTGGGAGGCACGGTGTGCAGTGGGTGGCGCTGGTGGGTGCAGACACAGCGAGGACCGTTTTGATTTTCAGTTTTTTTTTTTTTTATGACGACGGCGCAGGACGTTTGCCACGCTGGGGTGGGCTCCCAGCGTGACAGAAGGATGGCTGGTTGGGGGGATGTGGAGCCGATGGGGGATTGGGCACCCCCGTCGGCTATGGCATTTTTTGCCACACTGGGGTGGGCTCCCAGCGTGGCACCCTGTACTGGGGGGGGAGACAGTGGTGCCGACTGGGGATTGGGCACCCCTGTCTGCTATAGGATGTGTAGCCATGCTGGGGTGGACACCCAGCATGGTATATGAACCTGTGTTTGGGGGTGCAGCGGCGAGGGGGCTTAGGCACCCCAGCCGGCTATACAGTGTGTACATGGGGCAGCAGCAGCATATGTGTGTGTGTGTGTGTGTGTGTGTGTGTGTGTAGGGGAAGCGCACATGAGCAGGCAATATCTTATCACTGCTCACTGAAGCGTAGCTCCCCCTTTCAACTGTATGCCACTGCAATTTGGAGCTGTCATAGACAGTTCCAGCAGGCATTTGAAAACTGCGGCCGTTCCTGCAAACACACTGACTGAATTGGAAGAGGGATGACACACCTCTGAAAACTTCGATGATGGCACTATGTTTCTTGCACATGCGTGCAAGCAAACATAAAATGGGAAGTGGTTATCCTTCTATACAGACAATTGGTGAGACCCCACCTGGAGTACTGTGTGCAGTTTTGGAGACCTCATCTATGCAAGGACACAGACAGGATGGAAGCAGTCCAGAGGAGGGCAACTAAAATGGTGCAGGGTCTGCATCATAAACCATATGAAGAGAGACTGAGAGAGCTTAATATGTATACCCTTGATGAAAGGAGGGACAGGGGGACATGATAGAAACTTTCAAGTACCTCAAGGGAATCAACAAAGTCCAGGAGGGTAACATCTTTCAGAAAAAGAGATGTGTAAGAACAAGGGGGCACAGTTTAAAGATAGAGGGGGGACGGCTCTGGGGTAATATGAGGAAATTTTATTTCACTGAGAGAGTGGTGGACACATGGAACCGCCTTCCTGGGGAGGTTGTTGGGTCTAAAACAGTGGGGGAATTCAAACATGCATGAGACAGACATAAGGCAATTATAGTGGGGGGGTTGCAGAAAGTAGGCTGTTGGTTAACTAGACTCTGCAGCTTATCCAGTACGTAGGGAAATGGGCAGACTAAGTGGGCCAAGTGGTCCTTATCTGCCGTCAAAGTCTATGTTTCTATAAGTATATATAATAATTTGGGGATTTGCTAATGCTAACAATTTGGGGTTTGGTTGGGCCATTTGTCATCTGCCAATTCTCATATCCTAAGTAGCTAAGTTTAAGTGTTTTTGCTTTATATGAAAACCATGGTGTTCTGCAGTAGAACTCTGAAAATGCTAGCTATGGCTGATACTGAATATGTCCCACTGCGGATCCACTTAGAGGTGACCTGAAAAGTACCTATGCAGCCTGCTCCCCTACCCACATACCTTATAATGCTGCTTTGGGAGTCGGGGGCTGCATAAATGATGATTTATAATCCAGCGGTGAAATATTTATAAACTGACAAAATGTTTGACTCCCGAAGCAGCATTATAAGATATGTGGGGATGGGAGCAGGCTGCATAGATACTTTACAGGTTACCTTTAAAAATCTTACCTTTCTAGTGCTGAGCTGCTTTGTAACTATTAACTCCCAAGATAAAATTTGATCTTGCACCTGGCTGGATCAGTATGTATTTGTGAAAGTGGAAACTTAAGTAAATGCTGCTTTGCTGTGTATAACATAGTTTACAAAAGAGAATTTGAATAAAAGTAAGGTTCTGTGCTGTGTCAAACCTAGCAGTGGAGACGACCTCTTTTTAAAGTGCTGCAGTTTTTCCAGCTGTGGGAAGGTTTGTCTAGGTCCTGAGGGCATTCTTCTCGAAGCAGGATCATAACTTAGCAATAGGTCTACCTACCTCACACATCAGTGGGCTGGCTGAAGATGACAGGGCTTTGTGTTTATGTAAGAAATAATAAATAATACACCTGATTTTTTTCTGAGACTAAGCCAGCTTTTAGCCTGTTGAGTAGAATGTTGAAACTGCTGAAAATGTTGAAAATGTTAGGCCGCACCTAAGTACTGTGTGCAGTTTTGGAGACCGCACTCAAAAAGGGACGTTGCACTCCTGGAGAATGTCCAAAGGAGGGGAACCAAAATTATCTTGGGCTTGGGGGAAAAGGACCTATGGGGAGAGGCTCGAAGAGCTCACCATGTACACCCTGGAGGAGAGGAGGGATGGGGGGGACATAATAAAGGTCTTCAAGTACATAAAGGGGATTATTACGGGAGGCTCAGTTGGGGTGCTCCAAAGGAAAGGGGGGGCAACTAGAGGACATGGATGGAAGCTGGGGGAGACTCAGGAAGAGAGGAGGTGTTACTTCACTGAGAGGGATTGGTAGAGGCAGAGACTGTGGAGGGGATTAAGAGGGGCTGGGACAGGAATAGGGGAGAGTGAAGCTGATGAAGTCCAATACAGGGGGAACATTTTGGATGGGGGACAGAGAAATCCAAGGAGGTTGGGGGGACAACAAAGTCAGCACCCAGTACAGGTGCTGACTGTTGAGCAGACATGAAAGACCGTTAAGCCTCCTTTGCTGCCATTTTAGTATTGTTAGAATGTTAGTATGTAACTAGTGCTGTCCTACATACTGGTATGTTTCTGTAAGTTTCTCTTGATTTCTTCGATAACTGCCAGCACAATAATTTAACTCTAAAAATATGATTTTTTTTTCTTTTCCAAGGAGGAAAAAGAAAACAGATTGAACTAATGGTCAAGGGAGTGTGGAAGCTTTGCTGCAATTCCCCATGTCCATGTCTGTATTTATCAAGTTCTTTAATGGCTAACAATGGTTGCATACAGTCCTTATGCTACCAGTAGCTATCCTGTTACTTTGAAATCATTGAGATTCATTATATGACAGCTACCATATATAAAAAAAAAAATTCAGAAAGAAGACACGAGTGTGCTCTCTTGGAGGGCGTGGGGCTGTGTCAGAGGGTTGGTCAGGGCTGGGGAGTTTCTTAAGTGTGGCAGCTTTGTGGCCTTTCTTAAATGTGACAGCTTTGTGGTGTGTCTGTGTGTGTGTGTGTGTGTGTGTGTGTGTGTGTGTGTGTGACTATCCGACTTTGCATGTTGGTTGGGACCCCTTAAATGTGGCAGCTTTGTGGTCTTTCTTAAAATGTGGCAGCTTTTGTGGCCTGTGTGTGTGACTGTCTGACTCTGAGTGTCAGTTGGGACTGGGTGAGAATAGAGATGTGTAGTAGTACCAGAGGTGATAAGAAGCAGAAATGGCTGGCTTGCTTGGGATGCAGAGTGTGTCTATGTGCCTGGCCTAGAAACAGCGCTGCTGGCCTGAGCTATCCCAGGACCCAGTGCTCTTCACGGCAACTTGAATGGCCTGGCATTGGAAGGATGTTATGGAGTTAAATGAATTTAAGGTGCCACACTGAACCAGATATTGTTGTAATACAAGAAAAAAGAACAAAGGGAGCATTGCTGATTGAAATAACCACTCCTAGTGACTACCGTGTCCTGCGTACAGACACAAAATCATGAAATACTAGAATATGCAATCAGAAACCAAATTGATGTGGAATAAGGACACACAAATTATTCCAATATGCTTGGAGCAGCGCAGCTAATCAAAAAGAACTTTCAGGAACATCTAAATATGCTATCTACAGTTGTGACACCTGATGAACTGTAAAAGGAAGCCATCCAGGGTATGTTACATGTGCACAGATGAGCACCCTCAGCAAACATCAAAGACCAATACAGTACTGATTTCAAGAATTTTTTTTTTAAATGCCCTGGCTTAAGAATGGGGTCCATTCTCGTCATGGTGTTAGAAATCCCTGAACATTTGTAGACACTAACCAGAGAGAGACCACTCATCCAATTTGCCTAGGTCTCTTATTTTTTTTTCCACTCATCTGGAGTGTCTACCCTATTGCAGATCATGGTATCATCCACAGGGAGACTTGCCTTTCCTTTCAGCCCATATGTCAATAATGAAGATGAAGAATACTGGCTACAGAAAGCAGCCATGTGTGGCACCTCACTTGTCACCCCCTCTCCTGGGATTGAGCTTCGTTTACCACCACCCTCTGTGTCCTGTTGCTCAGCCAATTTCAAAACCAGTTTACCACCTTGAGACCTACTCCCAGACTGCAACTTGTTCACTAGCATAAGTGTGTAGCCAGATATTTGGCAATAATTAATCAGCAAAATACAGTCATCATCACTGTAGTACAATATGTGCAACAAAGATATTGGTGCAGTTGTATGATGCTGCTTTACTAGCCCATCTAGTTATTGCATCTTTTTGCAAGTATGTCGAGTATGTGTGTATTTCATAAAGCATATATACCACAGACTTATGTGATGCTTGTGTCAGGGGGTTAGCAGTGTGACAGTTTGGTGTACAAATTTGAAATCCCTGGCTACACTCCTGTTCCAGGCTGCAAGGGGGGAGGAGTAGGTCAGCAGCAGCATGCTGTTGTGGGGGTGTGACTGGGCTGAGCTGCCTAGCAGCAATTGGATTAAGTGGGTGGAGGCAGGTCCCGATGCTCTTTAAACAGTCAGCTGTGTAGTTTTTTGAGGACAACTTGCTCACTGGCGACCGGAAACGATTTCATGCCTGCATCGGTGGTGGGACAGCAGATTGAAAGAAGTGAAGCAGATCCCTACGTAATTCATGAACTAACATCATTTATTGCTGATATTAAAGACTTTAATACCTTTAAAAAAGCACTGAACAATCACTATAACAAACACACATTGGTGTAATCTTGACCCACTATTGTGGGGGACGTTCTCAATGGGCCTAGAGCCTTCTTGTGTCTGCAGTAAACCTAGTAAACACTGATTCTCAATTTGACTCATTTCTTTGTTTTTTTATAGTCCAGATTCCTCTCTTGGTTCTGGAGTTTCAGAGTGGCCTCTTCTGGAATTTCTGTACTGGCTCATGATGCATGACTCCATGGTGGCTTTGGATTCCTCAGCTGTGTAATGCCAGAGGAGTGGCCTCTTGCAGATAGTCATCATGCCTTGTGACAGCCATGGTTTGCTATTACTCATGGCTCTGTAGTGTTGGCCTGATAGTGGTGTCTTGGTTTTTCTCTTTCAGTAGTCTTGTGCCAAAGTCACTTTTTTCCTAAATGGCTCAGGCATTATGCCGCAGTGACCCTACTCCATTAGAGCGGTGTCAATGGTAGTAGTGTTTTTTGTTTGTGCAAATTCAAATTGAAAATATGCTGTCATTCTAGATCATGGATAGCAGGAGATTCTTCACCAGAGAATGAAAGGCTGATTAATTGGAAGATGACTGTAGTAGCTCACAACTATTCGAAACTGTGCCATGTTCGACCACCATGCTTCGATCTGTGCCATGTTCAAAAACCATGCCTCATTGGGAACATAGTGATGACAACAATATGTTATCTGATAGTGATACTTCAGCATCAGACTCTGAGGATGACGGAAGTTTGAGAATCACTGAGATCTGTACATTGCAACTGAGAAAGCCTCCAGGCCCCTCTGATTTGAGCCAGAACAGAGACTGCATGCCTGTGCAACCAAAGCTGAGCGCATTTCCACAAAATAAATTTGGACAAAAGTGGAGGGCATTCAGTTCCAAATGGTACAACAGTTTCCCCTGGATTGAGTACTCACAATCTGAAGATGTTGTGTATTGCTTTGTATGTCGTCATTTTCCTCAGACTGGTAAAAATGACATCGTATTTGTCAAAGATGGTTTCCAGAACTGGAAAGAGTGACTGGAAAGGATGGATCACTGACCCTGCACAACAACTCAGAGTCCCATAAAGCATCACATACAGCATGGTGTGACTTCCAGATACATGCAAAGGAAGGAAGGACCATACAGAATCTGATCAATGAGGATCGCTGCAAACTTGTGAAGGAAAATCGCCATTACATCAAAACCATAGCACATATGTTGAGGTTAATCACCACACAATGCATTGCACAGAGAGAACACAGAGACGATGAACAAAGTTTAAACCAGGGCAATTTTTTGATAATTCTGAATCTGATAGCAATGCATGATGACATAGTTAAAAAAAAGCTATCAGATGCGAGAAATGCAAAATATACACATCACGGCATCCAAGACCAACTCCTTAATATTATGGCAAGGCTTGTGCCACAGCAAATTACAGAAGAGGTGGCAGCTGTTGGGGCATT
Source organism: Neoceratodus forsteri (assembly GCA_016271365.2). NCBI lineage: Eukaryota > Metazoa > Chordata > Ceratodontiformes > Ceratodontidae > Neoceratodus > Neoceratodus forsteri. The sequence goes on along the minus strand of CM057452.1, from coordinate 296,498,514 downwards.
CTCGATACAAGTGGATGGGTCAAAGGACATATCAAAGATTAAGCAGCTCTCTTTTGTGGTGCTTTATGTGCACGGTGGAAAAATACATGAAGAATTCCTTGGTTTTCAACAAGCCCAGGGCCTGGATGCAACATACCTGACCAGGATAATATTGCAGACACTTACAGATAACAACATAAATATAAACATGTGTGTGGCACAGTGCAATGATGGTGCCAGTGTTATGAGTGGGGAAGCAGCTGGAATGCAGGCGAAGTTTCATGATGAAGTTCCCAAGGCTATCTATATACGCTGCTACAGCCACAGGCTAAACCTTGCAGTCGTAGACAGTGTCAAAAACATTCAGATGGCAGATGAGTTTTTTTCACTGTTACAAACTTTATACAATTTCATTAGTGGGTCAAAAGTTCATGCCTACTTCATAAAAATGCAAAAAGAAATTATGCCTGGAAAGGTACCAGTGGAACTCAAACATTTATCCGATGCAAGGCAGACCTGCCAATATGCTGCATGCAACAGTGTGCATAAGGCTTTGCCAGCCATCATGGAGACTCAGCATCATTATGAGGCAGAGAAAGGCAGTGCTGAGCTTACAATTCCGGCAAAGGCGCTTATAAATGCAATAAATAACACATTTGCCATTAATCTTGTTATGTTTGCGATGATCCTAAAAAAGACCAGCATTGTTGCAAAGTATTTGCAGTCTTCTGATCTACAACTGTCATGTGCCGTAGAACTGGTAGCAAGCTTACAAGAGGAATTATCTAAAGTCAGATGTGTTAGTGAATCTGAATCTGGTTTATGGTCTACAGTTTGGACAGAAGCAGAAGAGATGATCCAGGATAACAGTTTGCCTCAGGCTTGGCCAACTGAGAGGGCTCGTATTCGGAGAAGACCTGTTTCACATCAGGATCATATCACAATGAGCACAACAGGGCAACATCAGGTTCTGCAAACCAAGAAAGATTTTCAAAAACACCTCTTCTTGCCAGCTCTTGGCAGGATTATTGGAGAACTGGACAGACAATTTAATGACGAGAACTGTGAAATCCAAAAAGCAGTTGCAGCACTTACTCCATGGAGGGGAGGGAGAATTTTTTTGAGGGAAGAGAATGTAATTCCTTTGGCACACCACTATGGATCAAATGTGAGGGATCTATCAGCAGAGTTGTAAGCTGCAAAGAGGCTTCTGGAAAGAAACCCTGATGAGGATATTAAGAGTATGCATGCTCTGAGTCATTATCTGACACCACACAAAGATGCCTTTTTTGAACTATATCGCCTGCTTATTATAGCACTTACTCTTCCAGTCACTTCTGCAGGATGTGAACGCTCATTCAGTAAACTCTGAATGATCAAAACATACCTTTTCAATAGAATGGCAAATGAAAGACTAAGCAATCTAGCAGTCCTTTCTATTAATGAAGTCCGCAAGCAGGACTTGGATATGGAGAGTGTGGTGAACATTTTTGCTAAACTAAACTGCAACAAAATGGCTTTATTATGATGCGAATATGTATGGAATGGTGTTGCATGCATGACAGTCAGGTTGTAAGTCAGCTAATTTAACTGTAGTCACTAGTTTTTCTTTCACTTTTCAGTGCATGTAAGACAAGACATTAAACTTAGAGATCCATTCTTTCAAAATGGAATAGCACCTTAACACCAACATTTAATACATTGTTAGATTCTGGGCAGATTAGCTATGAATCCAAGAACAGACAAAAGGCATATTTTAATAAAACATAGGACTTAAACTTTTGCAATAAGGGTAGTGATAAGAAAATATGACTGTTCTTTTGGGAATCTGTCTCATTTCAGTAGTACATTGTGTATAGTTGCAGTACATTTGCTTTTACAAATGGTTAGTGTGTAGGTGATCAACATTGTTGAACTGAATACCGTGACCTATTTCAATCTGTATGCATTGAAAGAGCACTGCACCTTTCCTGGATTTTTTGTTTTGAAGTTGCACCCAAACAACCATAGAAGTCACATACCTGCCCCAAAATTGAACTGTAACTTCATAAGATTGATTTTGGGGCAGGTATGTGTCCATTATGGTTTCTGAAGTGGGCACCAGAATGCACACCAAAAGGGACAATGGAGCAGACAAATCTTTAATTGCAAAGTTAGTGTATGTTGCATACTATTTTATAAATTAAAAGCTCAAAGCTCTACAACATGAAATGGCATGCTTATTAGACTCAGAGACCTAACATTCATTTGTTCAGACATCATTGTCAAAAGGCAGGCATGCAAAAATATATATTCATGCCTACCATTCGGGTTTCTATAGGTGCCCTGGCTGCCAACTGTGTTGCCCACCCAGTGCCCTGATAACGAACAGAAGCCGGAGCTGCCACTGATAGTGTGGCACCTATTGCTGTCATTGATTGGGGGGAAGATCCTTTCATTACCCTGTAGAAGCACATTGACTTTCTTCCAGAAACATTTGGGGTTGGAGAGGTGTTGTTCCTGTAGTGATAGGAAATGCTCCCTTTTAGCTTTGCCTATCTTAGGTTTACAAATACTGCGTAACTGGCGGTAGGTGTTCCAGTCAAAGTAGAGTCTAAAGATTTTGAAGGCATGCCATGTTTTGTCATGAGAGTGCTTGAGGTGCCTCAGTTCCTGTGTGAGCCAGGGAGAGTGGGTGTCTTTTGATCTTCTTAGTCTGTGGAGAGCATGGTGGTCAAGGATGGAGGTGAAGGTATTGATCAGATATTCTAATGCTAGGTTTATGTCAGGAAGGGAGGTTATTAGTGACCAGTCAGCTGCAGCGATCCTTCAGCAGAAGGCTTCAGCAACAAAGTTGGTTAGGTCCCTAGTTTTATGGATTTTGGGGGGCGTGGGTGTGCAGAGAATTATTCTTCCATATGCAAAAAGTCGGAGAATGGTCCCTGAGTGCATCAGAGAGGATTCCAGTGGCCTTAATAGAATTTTGATTATTAATTAGTATCTAATCTAGGAGAGTGTGCTTGCCTGACTTCATATTCAGTCTTGTGGGATCTTTAGGAGTTGTTCCAGTTTAGTGTCCAGTAGAGCAGCTTGGTACTGTGTTTTAAGAGGCCCAAACTAATTCAGGCTAAAGTCACTGTGTATTAAAGTGTCTTTCTTAGGGAGGGAGTCCAGACTAGCAAGGGAATTTGGCATAGGAGGACACTTGATTTTGGGGTAGATAGATGCACCCTACTGTTACATTCTTGACTTGGCCAAGGGTGACTGTGATAAAGATGTACTCTACAGCCGAGCTGATCTTTAAGTCAATTAATTCATTGACTACCAATCCATCTGTAGCATAAATTAACCCCCCTCCCTTTCTGGGGACACGGTCCTGTCTGTAGTAGGTATAGCCAGCAAGGGTGACCTCATAAGGTAGTATGGATGGTTTTAACCACGATTCAGTAATGTAGATGATATCTGATTTGTAATGCAGTATCCAGGATTCCAGTTCTGCCATTTTTCCCTTAATGCTCTGTATTTTATATGAGCTATATTGAAACCTTTGGAGTTAAGCCAATTAGGGCAGGAGGTTAGGGGGTCAGGAGTGGCCCTCATTGTGTGGTTCAATGTTTGCCTCTTACTGGGTCCTGGGTTTAGTTCAACATAGCCTGACAATAGTAGGAGGCATGAGCAGGACTGGGGAGATAGTGGGCAGAGGAAGGATAGTTTGTGTATTCGTTTGGAATGCTGCAGGAGGAGGATGTTTTTTTTATGCTGGGCCAGGGTTAATAATGTAAGGTGAGGGAAAGACCCATGTGGGCAAGAGGGCAATAAGTCAAGGGTTCTGGGTGGTGATAACCTTATAGTGGAGGGTGGCACAGATTCAGGGTTTGAGATCATATCTGCTGGTTGTAGGTGTGCCAGGAAGGACAAGCAAATGTGTAGTCTTTTGGTGAGAGGGAACATTGTGATGCAGAAAGTAGAAGAAATAAGACCAGGGAGGAAGAAGGAGGATGTGTGGTGTAGGATAATACCACTATGCAGCTAAGAACCAGAGAGATTTAGTGAGCTGTGTGCATCGGCATAGTACTGGGATCAAGGTCTCTGCATCCTAATTGATGGCAGAAGGACCTAAGACTTGACAATAGGATCCTTCGTAAGGGAGGAAATTATTCAGGAGAGTAAAAAGTAAGTTAAGTTGAAGCGAATGATCAACAAAAGTTGTGATGAGCAGATCCCCTATAAGAGCAGAAAAGAGTTAAATTAAGTTGAAGAGAATGATCAACAAGAAGTTGCAGTGAGCTTTAAGAGGGGAAAATAGTGAAATTAAGCTGAAGAGAACAATAAAAAAAAAGTTGCAGTGAGCAGTTCCCCCTTAAGAGATGTTTGCTCACTTTTTTAAGTGTTTCAGGAATAGCTATAGCTAATGAGTAACATGAGGGGGTAACAGGTGGAAGAGAAGTTTGAGAATAATTAATAGTGGTTGGATGTGGGGGATGGGTGGATGGGTGTGAAATTTCGGCAGGAGCACATCAGCCAGCCCAAAGTTACAGAGCACGGCTGGTAAAGCAAAGCAGTGAAAGCAGATGACCTGGGCCAGGGAGCCAATTGAAATAAGTCAGAAGCTGCTATGGTCCAATGGAATTGTGGCGTCTTAAACCTGTGTCACTGTACCTTGCTTTGGGAGCCAGAGGAGCTGTGTTTCAGGGATGCTGGCTGCCAGCCAGTTCAGAGCCATGCTGCGAGCACTGCTGTCAGCTAGGCACCCTGTTCAGGAGCTGCTCCTTGCTTTGGGAGCTGCAGGAGCTGTGTTTCAGGGATGCTGGCAGCCGGCAGGGTCAGATCCGTGCTGTGAGTGCTGCTGTTGGCGAGGCGCCCTGTTCAGGGGCTGCTCCTTGGGAGGGAGAAGGAGAAAGAGATATAAGTAATTATCTAATAAAGCAATGTAGCAAATGACCTTCCATAATGTACTTATCCAAAATGGATCTGAATTCTACTTTATTTTTGCTGATGACTATATCCAAAGGTAACACATTTATTTCATGGGTTTACAATTCTTTGTGAGCAAAATTATTTTCTCTTAATGGTGCTAAAGTGTTTAGATGAGATTTGCAGTGGATGACCCGTTGTTTCGGCAACATTAAATTTAACTTCAAGATTCATTTCATGCATGATAAGGAACATTCATTATGACAAACGTAAGGAGATCTCCCCTAAAATGCTTTAATTCAAGTGGCATAAGTCCCAGATCAGTCAATCTGTCATTATATGATTTGTTACGGTATGTGAATATCAGTTTAGTTGCTTTTCTTTGAACTATCTCCACCTGATGTATGTTATTTTTTTTTTTTATATGGACACCAGAACAGTGTAGCAAAATCCAGATGGGGCCTTACATGTGCCTATAAAGTGGGAAAATAATGTATTTATTACATGAACGGATATTTCTTTTAATGGAGTGCGTGATCTTAGTTGCTCATGCAGTGACTTCATTGCACTGTTTATGTTGCTCGAGGTCACCCGTCACTAACACCCCTAGATCTCACTCATTTGTAGTTGCAAGACATGGTTGGGATATGGGGATGAAGGAAGGTTCAGACTTCATTTGGCACTCATGCAGGCATTTGCTGCACCACAGTCTAGTTAGCATTTCCAAAAATACCTTTCATAATGCTTTCTATGTAATTATTACTAATTCAATATATATTTCTAACTATGACTGAAGCCTATAGGAACAACTAAGAAGAGTCCAAGTGTTTTTCTGTTGTGTTCTTTGGGAAAAGAAATAGGAAGAGATGGTATCTCTTGGATAGATATAAATTATGATCTCTTCGATTTCCTACAAATAGATTTAGTTTTTAAGACAACTAAATTAGCTGACCTTGTTCTCTCACATAGCAGCTGGCTCGACAGTATGAGATCTGTCCTTTTAGATATGGATTCATCATACCCTGTAATACAGCTATATCAGGTCCCTCTTCACAGTACTCAAATGTAGGAGAAAATGCTACCCTTCCAACTCACTTAAGATTGCCTTTATACTATTGATTCGAACCCTTCAGTGATTCTCTAAGGAAATGACAAATACAAAATGCTTTAGACAATGGTTAAGTTGCAAATAAAAATGTAAACACTGTTTTATTTTTTTTATTTTATTCCTTTGGTAACTGGGTAAGGTCCACTAGGCACATGTGCCTGTTTTAAGGGGGGACCTGGGAGTACTGGGAAGGGTAAGTGACTTGCTCAGTCACAGAGTATGCAAGTGGAGATTACAGGAATCAAACCCAGATCTGCTGGATATACCAAGCTTATAGAAACATAGAAACATAGAATTTGACGGCAGATAAGGACCCCTTGGCCCACCCAGTCTGCCCATTTCACAGCTTGTTACTCTAACATCTAGGCTATACTGCCAGTCTACTTACAGTATGTTGATATACTATAAATAATGACGTAAGAGTTCTGTCATGGAACTTTGGAGGAACTGGGGCAAATATTTCTTTTTTAACTTCAGAATAAATTTTACTAAGTAATTCAATGCATTGTACATTCACAGAAACAGGACATACAGTACCTAATCCAGGTTTCACTCTACGTGACATTGCTTGGTACAGTTAATTGCATTGGATTTTTTCTTTTCCTTCTTCCTCCTCGAAAAAGAAAAAGGGAAACATAAATCAATCAATGGCTTAAAATTTGAGCCTTCAATTTGAACATGGGAAAAAAATTTAAATTCATGTGTATCAGTGGTAGCACGTAATGTGGGCGAGTTAATTTGAGCGACTCCGTTTGACTGCCCGTAGTAATAGCAAGAGAGAGAGAAAGTGTAGTTAGGAATCATGTATCACAAGTATATCACTGAGCTACGCCTGCTGCTGCAGGCTATGGGGCTGCATTCGGCCAAGTGGTTCTGAGCTGGCTGTTTGGTGTAGTGCTTCAGTCACTGCCCCTGGAGCTGATGGACTCAGGTCTGGCTGTGCTGGAATTTTTTATTTTACTCTTTCTTCTTTCCTCTGGGTATACACCCCTTCCCCCTGAGTTGATTATAATAAAATTGGAGGGTGCGGGGGTTGTGTGGAGCATAGCCCCCGACATAAACATGTTTATATTATTGCTGCTGTTGCGAATGTAAGCAGTAGTCACTGTAACTCTGGTCACCCTTTTCAAGTCAGGCGATGTTTGGTTCGTTTTTTTTGGTCAGCGCTCTTATTGAGTCGCCCTTATCACATAAAACCATCTCAGCTGCCCTCCCCCACCTCATTCCATTGTCTCTGCTTGTGTGGGTGTTGTCAACTAGGGTTAAAGTCAAGTGTCCATAGTTCAATGTACACAGTGGATCTGATTCCAGTCAGATCTTAGCTTCTTCCAAGGGGGTAGTACCTTATTCTGGCACCTGGTCACCAGTCTCTTCCTCTCTTTCCCATGGTCCACAGTGACTCTTAGAAGTGGATTTGTAGAGATCTGGAAATAGAATTAAAACAGCAAGAAGAAAACCAAGGCCTCACCCCAGTAGCCACTGGGCACTACCTTCCATTCCAGACCGTTGTGGGGTTAGGAGATGGAGGTCCACCACAACCAAGGGAGCCATCATCTCTCTCTGAGGTGTCTACACCTCTCTATTTAATACAAACTTCTCACCTCCAGGTCTTAAATCACTTGAAATCTTTTTTCCATTCTTTCTATGTAATTGACTTTATTTTTCCACTGTTCTATGAGTTATACTGGTATAGACCAAGGGCACCTTACCTCTGCCATTTTTATTGATCTAGCATAAGCTTTTCATAGAATCATAGAAATTGACAGCAGAAAAGGATCTCTTGGCCCATTTAGTCTGCCTCTTCCCCCTGCTAGTCTTCCCTGTCCTCTCTTAAAGATCCCACCCAACTCCCCTGTAACTCCATGTGCCTGTCCCATGCTTTCTTGAAACCCAAAACTGTCTTGGACCTCACCACATCCTCTGGAAGCTTGTTCTAGGCCTCCACCACCTTCTGAGTGAAAAACTGTCCTCTCACGTTGCCTCTGTAGTGCCCCCCCAGTCTCATGTCATGCTCCCTTGTTATGGTGCCTTTCTTCTTGTGAAATAATCACCCCAGTCCACTTTGTTTATCCCTTTGACGTATTTAAAGGTCTCTATCATGTCTCCTTTCTCAATGTGTAGAGCCCCAGTTCCTTACATCTCTGTTCATATGTGTAACCCCTAGGTGGCGCTATCCTATGGGCTACTATCCTGGCCTGTGTGACTATGCACAGGTTAAGGGGCCTGAACTCGGTGAACGGGTGCCTCCACCCAGAGGAATGGTTTTGGGGTGGCATAACCGCTATTGGTATAGCCCACTGGGATGCTATAATCACCCACCAACCCTTCTAGTGACCTAAACAGTTCAGCAGTAAAGCAATCACATATACCATATCACAGTAATAATATGCTCACACCCCTTGCACTTACCAACAGGGCTGGATCCACTGCAGTCGCCCTCGAGACTCACTGAAAAACAAGACCAGTAATGCAACAATTCAATGGCAGTACAATATCCCCACCAAGAAGGTACACACTAGCCAGGGTAAATGAAAAGAAACCACAATCTGTTTATTCAGGGGGATGTGAACAAGGGTGGGGAGTAAATTTAGCAGTGATTGGCATATCTGATTATATTCAGGTTGGTAAAGCATGCACTGTAAGTCCCTCTGACCAAATCCCACAACCCTGGATGCCCAGCTGGAGAGCAGGCTAGCTTGAAGCGTTGCTAGGGATAGGCCAGCATTGTAGCTGCGGTTGGGGCCCTTAGGAAGGAAAAACACAGTTAACATACACTAAACCCAAACACTTGTAAAACAGCGCCAGATAGCTCAGTCTGTTGCAAATAAACCCAGATCAAGAGAATCAGGTGGACACACACATGATTGCAGCTTTGTTGCAGGCAGCTACCCTGTTTTGTACTCATGTTACTCAGACCAGGATGCAGGACTGATGAAATGAAGACCTCTAGATGTTGTACTGGATTGCCAGGGGAAGCACTGCCGACACGCCTGACCGTGGTAGATGCTACCAGTTTGGTAGTGCTGAGCAGGGGGTTGAATCCCTGAGTGGGTCTTTCACTGGAGATGTCTCTGATTCGGGAGTGGCAACCTAGGCCAAGGTGGCAGGGTCTAGGCAGAGTGAGCCATTCAGATGCAGTCTGTGAAAAGTGCTGTAACAGCCTCCAGCTGGCATAGCAGAACTTGGTGTGTGGAAATCAAATCGCGACCCACATGGCACATTCAGCACAACTATAATAAGGAGGCTGTATAGGGCAGTGGTTTAAGGCTCTGAGCTGCAAATCTGGTGACATCCAGCAGACCAGACTGGGGTTTGAATCCCACAGCCCCCACTTGCATACTGTGTGACCCTGAGCAAGTCACTTAACTTCCTTGCGCTCCCAGGTCGCTCCTGGAAACAAGCTTCGGCTTAGTGTGCCTTTCCTGGTTAAAACAGTTTCAACTTTCCCTTTCCCTATAATGCTGTAAAGTAACTTGCCACAGTTTGGATAGAGTCCATTTGCAAATCTCAGTGTTTCTGCGCAAACCTCTCAACCTAGGGCTCACTTCAGTGCCTAGCAGGCCGATCACTTCCGGAGCAAGTCTTCGGTCGACTTGCAGGCAGCAGTAACACACTTTCCTCTTCAGGTTTTAGGTCTCAATTGGTGAATTGGATAAACTCCAACTTTCACACTCACAGCAGTTCTTCACATTGGAAAAGGTAGCAGGCAGACCAGCAAGATCTTCCCACTGATTCTCTTGCATTCCTATGTAGGAGCAGCTGCTCGATGACTCAAGCTGTTCACTCTCCAAACTCCAACTCACAACTGACTCACTGCTGCAGACAGCTCGGGGCTTTCCCAGTGATCCAAAAGGTTCAGTTGGCTGAGGGAGCAGTCTGACACAGAAAAGGATCTCCCTCCAGGTCCATTTAGGCATCAAACCCTAAAAACTACAATTCCTACAGATTTCACTCCCACAAGGCCTCTGGGGACAGTCTACATTTTAGGTCCCCTGAGGTTCCAATTGGTCCTACACTGGCAGTCCAGAACCAAGATGGTGGCTCTTATCCAAATGTTTGTGCTGCAAATGGAAGCAGGTTAGACAAACTCCTATATTATTATTACCACTGCAGATAAACAGTAAATACTTTTCCTAACAGAGCTCCCTCTGCGCTAATAGCAACTGCAGAATGGAGCAGAAATACAACTTGTCTGGCTGTTCTCTAAACTTAAATCACTCGGACCCAGCCCAGACTAATTTTCAAACACAGCATAATGGTTCTCTTAAAGTGACAGGCACAGAGGATCACTAAAGCGCTCTCATGCAGGCAATTTTTAAACGGCTGGACACAGAACACCATCCTGACAGTGGGCATTAGGCAAGCCCAGGAAGACATTATAGGAACCCCTATTTACAGGGTGGTTACATATGGTTTGCCCTTCATCCCTTGCACCACCTTGGTTGCTCTTCTCTGAACCCTTTCAATCAACTTTATGTCTTTGCGCAAGTAAGGCTTCCAAAACTGGACTCCGTACTTGAGGTGCGGTCTCACCATGGCTTGGTAAAAGGAGCACCAGGACTTCCTTCCTTCTGCTAGTGATTCCTCTGCCTATACTTGCCAGCATCCCATACACCCTCCCTATCACCCTGGTACGCTGATTCCCCACCTTGAGGTCACTGGAGACTATTATCCCCAGGTCCCTTTCCTGCTCTGCAACCCTGACTTCCTCCCAACCCCCAAGTGTGTATCCTATCCTCGGTGACCTGTGCTCCAAGTGCATAACTGCACACTTCTTGATATTGAATTTTAGTTGCCAGGTCTCTGCCCACCCCTCCAGTGTCCTCAGGTCCTGTCCCATGTCAACACTCCCTTCAGAGTCAACCCTATTGCAGATTTTCATATCATCCACAAAAAGGGCCACACAGCACTTCAGTCCATCCCTTATGTCACTTATGTAGATCCTGAAAAGAAGTGGTCCCAGCACTAACCCCTGGGGGGACCCCACTCATCACCCACCCTGTCCTGGAGTGAACCCCATTTACTACCACCCTCTGGCTTCTATCTACCAACCAGTTTTCTATGCATCTAGTTATTTTGTCCCCAACCCCCATGCTTTCCAGTTTGTTGACCAGTCTTCTGTGAGGAATGGTGTCGAAGGCCTTGCTGAAATCCAGATAGGCCACGTCCACCACTCCTCCCCATTGACTACCTGTGTCACCCAGTCAAAGATCTCAATTAAATTGGACTGGCAAGACTTCCCTTTTGTGACTCCATACTGTCTGTCGTTCAGCAGTCCATTTACCTCCAGGTATTCCGTTACCCTTTCCCTGATGAGTGCCTCCATGACCTTTCCCACCACTGCAGTGAGGCTGACCAGGCGGTAGTTCTCCCTCAACTCCCTGCTTCCATCTTGTGTATCAGCACTACAGTTGCCCTCCTCCAGGCTTCCAGAACCCTTCCGGAATCCAGAGACAGGTTGAACAGCCTCGCCAGTGGGGCAGCCAACTCCTCTCTCAGTTCCCGGATCACTCTCAGATGAGGCCTATCCGGCCCCATGGCCTTGTCCACCTTCAGCCTGCCTAGTTAACTCTCTCTTCAAGCTGAAGGGTCTTGTTTCCACCCCTGTGCCCCCCCTTAACTCTGGTCCCCTGCCCTTCCCCTCCTTCACAAATACAGAGCAAAAGTACCTATTTAGCTCTTCTGCTTTGTTCCAGTTCTCCTCTAATGGTGCCCTTCCTTCCCCCCACAGCCTTGCAATTCCTTGGCCAGTCTTCCTCCTATCTCCCACATACAGTATCTAAAAAAATGTCTTATTACCTCTCGTGGCCTGTTTCACTATCCTTTCCTCTGTGTTGACCTTAGCCCTCCTAATTACCTTTCCTGCTAGCCACCTCATTTCCCTATAAGTCTCCCTGTCCTCTTCTTTCTGCTTTCTCTTGTATTCCCTAAATGCCCTTCTCCTCTGCCCCGACTACCCTCGCCATCTCCCTATTGAACCAGAGTGGCCTCCTGTTTCTTGTGCCCTTCCTAACCCTCCTTATAGACACTTGAGTGGCCTCCCTAACCTGGTCTCTAATAGCTCCACAGAACTGTTCCACTTCGTTGATTTTTCCCATACCTTCCCTTGCCTCCCTCACTAACCTTCTCATCTTGTTGACGTCTGCTCACCTGAAGTCCAGCACCATTGCGTTGGTTTGGCTCACCACCCTCCCTGCCCTCACCTTGAACCTGATGGTCCTATGGTCACTGTTTCCCAGCTTCTCCCCTACCACTACCTCCTCCACATTCTCCCCATTTGTCAAGACTACGTCCAACCAGTTGTTCCCCCTAGTTGGTTCCCTGACCATCTATTGAAGGAGCACCCCTTGCAGCACCTTCAGAATCCCCCTGCTTCTGGCCAAGATGCATCTGGGATGGTCCAGTCTACGTCTGGGAGGTTTAGGTCTCCCAGCAGAAGTGTTTCCCCCTTGAAAGTCATCCTCATGATGGCCTGTGCCATCACCCTGTCCTGTTCATCCCCTTGCATGGGTGCTCTGTAAACAACTCCTAGTCTCAAGGATTCCCTTATTCTTCTGCCCAGCGTCACCCAAAGGAGTTCAGTTTCCCCATCCCCATCCTGTCTCTCCATAACCTTTATGTCTTTCCTGTTGTATAAGGCCACCCACCCCCCTTTCTTGTCTCTCCTGTCCTTCCTGAACAATCAGAAGCCAGGAATAGCTGTCTTCCACATGTGATATTCCATCCACCAAGTTTCTGTGATCACAATTATGTCCAGTCTGTCATGCACAATGATGGCTGTCATAGGGTTGTGGGATGAACAGATGGACACTGGTACCATACATTTCCAAGGAGAAGATTTATTGAAACCATAGAAGAGAAGAGCCTTCAACACACAATTTGAATCTGCCTTGAAACAATTGCTGACCAGATATATAGTGGTTTGTATTCTTCTCATTTGTTCATTCATATGTCAATAAATTAACATACAAAACAAATATATTTTTAAATTAAATTAAACTTGTATTTCTTTCTTTGTTTTTATTCCCATTTTTTAAATAACACAACAAACCTTATGATGTAAACAGTATTTAGTTTAAACACAAATTAATGAAGTTTCTGAAAGACGAGCCATAGTTGGGCCCCTCCTCTCTGTTAGATGGAAATAAGAATAGTGAAAATGAGGCCGGCCAGCTCTTAGGAAACAACAGAGAGAGGGAGAGCTCACAGGAGGCTGAGCATACCCGTAAAGAACAAGCACATATATCCAAGGTACAAATTAAATTTAAACCCCTTTTGATTTTAATTTTATACTTATGCTGAAAGCATTACTTTCTTTACTTTGTATCTTGTAAGCTTAAAGCATTTTGTTTTTAGCTTCTTTCTGGCTTCTGACTTCAGTAAGAGTCTGGTTGAGTGTTTGTCTGATTCACTCTGTATACAGCAAGACGCTTAACCAGAGTTACACAACAAACTAAATCTATACCAAAAGCATTCACCTTGTTTTACTTGTAGCCTGTTTCAAAAGAGCTACTAGGGCTAGATGTACTAGGTTACTTCGGAAAGCGCTTTCCCATTTCGTCCATTTATACCTCTGCGATAGTGCGCACATTCGTGAGGTAAACAGCTCTTACTTAAGAGAAAACGGAGGGGCACGTTTCTAAGCAAGGGCAAGCTTTGAGGAGGTTAAACTACGAATTACAAAGTACTAAGCCTTAGAAACATGTTCGTACAGAGTATTTTAACAGAAACAACAAGTTGAATTGTTTTTTTTTTTATTTTCTCGTTTCACCGACGAATACAACGGGATGGTGGTGAGACAAACAAAGGGTGGGGGAGAAAGACGTTCCAAAGAGATACATAAATGCACCATTCACCCTCTTATTATTTAGGGAACGATTCTAGAGGAATGAGATAATGAGCAACAAATGTGCCCTGACCTTCTTTCATCCTGTACATTCAAAAGCTATACGCTGAGGTTATTTTTAATATATTAAAGTTTCGTTTGCATTATTTAGGGACCTACAGACATGGAATGCTACAGAGAGGAAAAGACACAAAAGGGGCTGTAACGATTAAAAGGGAAAACACCAACTGACAACATTTAATCATCGGTGGCCAGTCCATGTACACACATCCACATAACATAACAAATGACACATAGAACACAACATGATGTCCTCCCAGCATTTCAGATCTTTCCTACATTTAATCTTTCACAATGGCTATCAGTTCCTCCATCTTGTTTGTCAGGCTCCTAGTATTAACCATCAAACCCCTCCACCATCCTTCCCCCACCTCTGTTCTCCCCAAGGTGTGGCAGAACCTAACTCTTCATCCCTTCCTGGGGGGGACCCTTTTTTTAGTCTGTGTCTCATTCCCTCCTACTCTCTAAAGTTGCATCTGCTGTCCTTTTTCCCTCCACAGTCGACTGGTTCAGATCCTATCTGTCTTGTCACACCCAACAAGTCTTAGCTGTGGATGCCCTCTCACCCCCCCATCCCAGCTAGCATTCGCAAAGGCTCTACCCTAGGTCCCATCCTCTTCTCTATCTTCCTCAACTACCTCCCCTCTGTCTGCTCCTCTTCTCAGATTTACCTCTATGCTGATGACACCATTCTCTGAACTTCAGGCCCCCTGCATCCTTGGGGACTGCACAACTGCAGAGTGACTTCACCCGTGTTTTACACTGATTCCAAGCCAACCAACTTAAAGTCAGTGCAAAGAAAACAGTGCCCATAGCCTTCAGAACCTCTCAAAAACTCTCCAAGCTTTCCCTATCCCCACTCCCCTACTTTTCCAGACTTGATGGTACCATCCTGGACACAATCTCTGCCTATAAGTACCTAGGCATCTGGCTTGATAACCGACTTGACTACTTGACCCACATGGACTGCATCCACTCTAGACTCCAACTGAGGCTTGGTGCCATGTATACAAACAAAGATGCCCTCTCTCTTCCAGTCTGCTGTGAACTGCTCACAAAAACTATCCTACCTATTTTTGACTACACAGATGCTGTTTATGGGTCTGCCTCCTCCACCTCCCTCTATAGGCTGGACTCTTTTTTCAAAACCTTTTGCCATTTTTCTGCAAATGCTCCCACCCCCATGCACTCACCACTGCACCATTTACTCCTCCCTCTTCTGCCACCAATAGATCCACACCTCTGTGCTTACCTCCAAATATTGGTTTGATCCCTCACCCCTTACCTCTCCTCTCTCCTTTCCACCGCCTCCCACTCTTTTTATCATCTTCACTCCAGACAGCCTCAGACTTTTGACCTTCCTCATCCCCACTCTAACTCCAGACAGGCAGTGTTCTCTTACTGCCTTCCCCACATTTGGAACTCTCCCCTCTCCTCTCCTCTTCTCACTCTGTCTGTCACCCTCTCTTCACTCCTTTAAATGTGCCCTCTCCCACTCCCCCATCCTCCAGTAAATGCTAGCCACCTTTCTAGTCCCCACTTCTGATACAGTCCCCCTGCCCCTTCCCATCTCCCCTCTCCCCACTTTTCTAGCCATTTCTACCTTCCCTCTATCTCTCTCCCCTCTCTTTTCCTGCTCCTGTCTACCCTCACATCCCCCCATCCACCCATTTCCTCTCCCCTGCCCAGTCTTTTCCAGCAGTTGAACAAACCAGTTTGTGCTTAACTAAAGTCTGATTATGCATTCCTTATTGACTGCTGTGCTCCTTTGCATCATGCTGATATGACTTGTACTACCAATGCTCCATGGAACAAAACATTATGTGTTTTTGTATTACTTATATCAAGTGTATTATTTCTTATTTATTGAACCTGTACTTAATGTCTCTACCTCAACTATTGTATCTTGCTTGACTTTTGTTCTTGTATTTTGCCTCCCTTACTCCCCTTTTCCCAGTATGCACCTGGAAATGAGCCTCAGCTTAATGTGCCTCTCCCAACCACCAATTTTAAATAAATAAATATACCATATTAATGGAAGCACATTCCACCTGGCCACATCTGCCTGCAGGGTGTCATATCATTTATGGTAGTTATTTTTGAATAGGAATGAAGTGTCTGCTGACACTTGTACTCCTAGATATAGGAAAGTGCTATGTTTTGCCCAAGCAAAGGGGAAGGTGGTTTTAAATTGGGGAGAAAGGGCATCATTTAGGATCATGACTTCTGACTTGGTCATTCTTTAATTTTATAACCAGGCAGCTCCCCAAAGTCCTTCAATGTCACCATGAGGTGTGGGAGGGAGAATGCAGGGACCCTCAGGAAAATTAGGGAGTCATACATGCAAAGTGCCAACTTTTTGTTCAGCCCCTCCTGCCATTACCTCTTTCATGTTTGCATTCACCTGAATTGCTAGTGCCAAGGGTTCTATGCCCAGGGCAAACAGGACAGGTAATGGTGCATCCTTGCCTGGTGCCCCTTGCCCATCAAGGATCTATTTGAGAGATGTCCATTTACTTTCACCATGGCCTTTGGAGAACTGTGCAGTGACATAATTGTTAAACGCTCAGTCCACCCCGTCATAGGCCTTTTCTGCATCCAGATTTATGGCCAGTTGTAAGTAAGTAAGAATATAAGTAAAATTTTATTTGCAGAGTGCCCATTACCTGAGGCTCAGGGAGCTGTGCATAGGTCAGGAACATAAATGATACAGTGACAACACAGAGGCATAAACTGGAAACTGACAGGGGGAAGATTCAGGAGGGATATGAGAAAGTATTACTTTACAGAAAGGGTGGTGGAACTGTGGAACAGCCTGCCAGCTGAGGTGGTGGCAGCAGAAACTGTGGGTGGTTTCAAATGTTCTTGGGATAGAATGATGGGGATAGTCATCACTGATAGGGTCAAGGATGTGGAAGGAGTAGGATAGCTGTTTACAACCCCCAATCGAGGCCAGGTCACGGGGTTCTATAGAGACCCATGGGCAGACTAAATGGCCCTAAAACAGCTCTAGCAAAACTGGATACCCTCTACCATAGGACAATAAGATTTATCACCAACGCCCCATTCAGCACTCACCACTGCACCCTTTACACACAATTAGGCTGGTCATCTTTATCAATCAGGATGTGGTGAAATGCTTCCCTCTGGGCCTATACAGCCATTTCCAAGAACTTACCAGCTTATATCTATAACCTCTTCAAATTCACCCCCTGCATATGCTCTTTCAGGTGGCACACTTATATGCTACTTGACATACCCAGAATTAAATCCCGCTACGGAGCTGCATCCCTAAGCCACACACTACCTTCTGTGTGGAATACCGTCCAGGCCTCCCTAAAACTAACACAACTGATTGGCATCCTCTCCTTTAAAAAGATGCGAAATAACTATCTAATTGAATGATGTCAATGTTTTTCATAACCAGCCCTATGTCACAAGACAACCCCCAGCACTTATCATGTTGCACGTTTCCCTACAGCCTACTCCATGTAATCCTCCCTTCAACCTTACAACCCCATCTATACTTCTGAAACCCTACCCCCTCTCCTTTTACCCCTTTTGTCTCCCTCCCACACACCCCTTCTAATGCCTTTCTCTTACACACATCCCTTGTAACTTCCTTCTCTTACAACAATAGGTACCTGGTATAGTAATTGTCGTACTTCTATTTTGTAATCTCTGTTCATTGTGTATCACTTCCTTCCAGGACCTCTTTGTAAATGAGTTGTACTCAATGGTGTACCTCCTGGTTAAATAAAATTGAATTGAATTGGTCTTTTTCTGCTGTCACCAGCTACGTTTCTACAAACACAAAGAACATTTCCATGACTACAGTATATAATACATAATAAATAAAATTCATAGAAAAATAAATAACATTAAATAAAATAGCAAAATTAAGTAAAATCAGTCAGCCAGTGTATGGGAGCCCTACCTGGTACCCAAAATCCTCTCTGAAAAGTCTGACTCCAATACTCTCACTGATGTAGTCCAAAATCCCCTGCAGAAATTCTATCTTGTGCCCTGTGGAACGGTATCCCAGAAGGATTCTGTAACCTGCACCTGGACTTCTACTTATGGCAAAGTTCAGGTTGGATCTGAAACAGATGGCCATACACCTACCCCTGCAATCACTCGTCAGGCAGTGAACCACAGAGAACCCAGGTGGGATAGTCACCTCCAAAACTGGGCCAGTGTTATCACTCAGCCAGATCTCCATGATGCAAGCCAGAGCGACCAAGGAAATGAAGTGTGCTCTAACTGTGGTCTAGTTCCTAATCGAGCTAGCATTGTACAGCACTGCCCTAAGAGGATGAGCTGAGGTTACCGGCCTAATGGCTACATGCCCATGTGGTCTGGTGGGATCCCTGGGCATGGGAACCAAACATGACTGGTGTCTCCCTAGGTCCCATTTCATCCCAGCATGCCTCATGGTCCTCACCATCCCAGTACTGCTCTCTGCTCTCCATTAATGCCCCCATACCCCATCTCTAACCATCCTGATTCCTTACAATTACCACCTCCCTTAAGCATCTGTAGGCCACTGCTGGCATGAGGTAGTCATCAAAAAATGTGGAGGTCCAGCAGCTGGAATGGAGAATAACTAAGCCTTGGGGGCCTATGACATACACACGTAGTTACACCAGATGCACCAATCACACCCAAAAGCAATACCCCTCCCTTAAATAATAAATTCAACCAAAATTTAAAACCAAGCAACCCATGCCTCACTCATCCTAGACCCCATATGCACATCCAGTCTTTCACACTGTCCCAGTACAATAACTGAACTATCCAAGCACACCAATCAGACAACTTCTAACCTACCATACAGCCACCATCCCTCTACCCCAAACCACCCTTCTCCCCCAGTAAAACAACAGATAAATAATAATAAATTAAATTCAGGACACTCCAATACTGTACCAACAAAGGAGAAAGCCTCTGTGCAGAGTTAATAATGTCAGGTCACAATTTTAAATGTATAATCCAGCTCTGCTGCCACCAGAGCAAGTCCAGGTCTTTATACCAAATGAAAAGTGCCCCTCCCCTACTTCAGCAGCACTCTCATCCCTCTTGTGAAAGTAAAGCAAAACCAGAAGGAAAACAGAGAATAAAAGTCAACCTGTGCTCTCAGCACCAATCTTTTCAGCCGGCAACAGTGGGATTTAGCTGTTCCAATCCTAGTATCTTTTCTAGTGCGGTTGGGAGATCAGGGACAGAAAACAGTCACTAACTAAGAGATTCTACACAATACCATTTTACTACAGCAGATGATAGAAAATACCAGATCTTTGTCCTATAATCAGCAGGAGCTTAAAAGGGGGACCAGTAGGCCTCCCCACCACTCTTCTTAACCCCTCATTCGACTCCAGATCACACAACAGTCTCTCCATGGACCAGCCTGAGCATGCCATCACTCACTTCTCTGGCCAACCTCCATTTCCAAAAATCCCTCTTTTGCTTCTGTGCAGAGATAATGTTTAAAATCTTCTAATATTGTCTTGGAGTAGCATACATGAGAAAAAGCCTGTTTAGTCATGGTGTATCAGTCTTGATATGTACTTTTGTAGACTATCTGCCAATATGCCAGTGAATATTTTGGGTCCACCTGCAGAACAGAGAAGGATCTGTATAACCCTTAGCTCCCTGGGTCATTATCTGGCTTTAGACTTCTGAGATTTGGGTTTGGCTCAACGAAGGTGGGACCTGCCCCCCCCCCCCCCCAGCATGTTACTAAATGCTTATGTGAGTGATGGCAACACTGAAGGCACAAAGGATTTAAAAAATTCTGCCAGGTATCCATCGGACTCACCATTTTTAAGTCTCTTTATTGTCCCTTCTACCTATTATTCTGAGATTGGAGCATCAAAGGCCCCTCCTGATCTTTCCGGGACAAGGTGCAGATCCATAAAGTGTATAGGAACTGACTGACTTTTGTTATATGGTTGGTGATCCATTCCGCTTTATAAAGAGCTGAATAAAACTGTGCAAAGGCCTGCTGAATTTGTTGGGGTGGGTAGTAGTGGTGTTACTATGTGGCAGCTTAATTCTGGGGACTGCTCTGTTGGTATCCTGTTTTCTGAGCTGCCAAACTAGCAGTCTGCCAGCTCTATTGTCATGTTCATAGTACTTTTGTTATGAATAACACAATTGCCCTTCGATATGTGTATCAAGCAGTTGGGTCAGCTTTTTTCTCTCTTAGATTCTAACTCAGCTTTCACTGTTTCATTAAGGACAATTTTGTGTTGGAATTGCAAGTCCATTATTTCATTTTCTAGCTCTACTCATTTCTTAGCTCTGTCTTTCATCAGCTGTGCTGAGAACTGCATCATTTTCCATTAACTTCTGAGTGCATTTCACCTAATGCTGAGATCTGTATCTGTGAGTGGACTGAGCATCAGGTATTCCTCTGTCTTGAATTACCAGTTCAGAGAACTCAGACTGGTTCAATAGGCTCACATTCATTCTCCCCAGGTTTTGTTTTGGGATTGGTGTAGTGGACAGCTGCAAGGAAACCAGGGCATGATCAGAGGTTACTATGGAGTCAATCCAGGATCCTCTCACTCTAATGTGCCCAGGCTGAAGAGAATACAAAGTAATCAATATGTGAATAAACCTTATGTCTCAGTGTGTAATATGTATAATAATTCCCTTTTGGGTACATAAAAGGTCAGGTATTGATCAATCCCATTTCAGCACAGAGCCTGGTGATCTGCTTGCCGGTTATGGATTGAAGCAGTCCCCCCCAGCCCAATTTGTCTACGGAGGGATTGGGCACAGCACTAAGAAACATAGAAACATAGAGTTTGACGGCAGATAAGGACTGCTTGGCCCACCCAGTCTGCCCATTTCCCTACATACTGGATAAGCTGCAGATCCTAGTTAACCAGCAGCCTACTTCTTCCTACCCCCACCCTCCAGAACTGCCTTATGACTATCCCATGCATGCTTGAATTCCACCACTGATTTTGACTCCACAGCCTCCTCTGGAAGGCCGTTCCATGCATCCACAACCCTCTCTGTGAAAAAATACTTCCTTAAATTACCTCTGAGCTGCCCCCCCTATATCTTCAAATTGTGCCCTCTTGTTCTTCCACACCTCTTTTTTTGAAAGATGCTACCCTCTTGGACTTTGTTGATTCCCTTGAGGTACTTGAAAGTTTCTATCATGTCCCCCCTCTCCCTCCTTTCCTCGAGGCTATACATATTAAGCTCCTGTCTCTCTTCATATGTCTTCTGGTGCAGACCCTGCACCATTTAGTTGCCCTCCTCTGGACATCTTCCATCCTGTCTATGTCTTTGCGAGATTGGGTCTCCAGAACTGCACACAGTACTCCAGATGGGGTCTCACCAGCTGTCTGTACAGAGGGATAATAACTTCCTGTTTTCTACTGGTGATGCCTCTCCCTATGCATCCCAGTATCCCCCCAGCCCTCCTTGCTGCCCTCTCACATTGCTTGCCCATCTTTAGGTCATCTGATATGACTACCCCCAGGTCCCTCTCCATTTTTGTTGTTGTTAGTATCTCACCCCCCAATGTGTACTCTTCCCCTGGGTTTTTTTTTCCCAGGTGCATTACCTTGCACTTCTTAGCATTGAATCTAAGCTGCCATACATTTGCCCATTCCTCTAACCTTGCCAAGTCCCTTCTCATCCTTTCCACCCCACCCTGTGCATCAACTCTGTTGCAGATCTTAGTGTCATCTGCAAAGAGACATACTTTTCCTTCCAGTCCTTCTGCAATGTCGCTTATAAAGACATTGAAGAGAACCGTCCCTAATACTGAAACCCTGTGGTACCCCACTAGTAACCCTCCTTTCTTCTGAGGTGACTCCATTTACTATTACCTCTGTGTCCTATTCTCCAGCCAGTTCTTTACCCAGGCTGTCATCTTGGGACCCACTCCCAGGCTGGCTAACTTGTATATTAATCTTTTGTGTGGGACTGTGTCAAATGCCTTGCTAAAGTCTAGGTAGGCCATGTCCACAGCCCCTCCCTGATCTACTACTTTGGTCACCCAGTCAAAGAAATCTATCAGATTCTTCTGGCATGACCTTCCGCTGTGAATCCATGCTGCCTGGGGTCCTGTGCCCTCTGGCCTCTAGATACTGACAATTCTTTCCTTTAGTGATTCCATCATTTTCCCTATCACTGAGGTTAAACTAACAGGTCTATAGTTTCCTGCTTCTGCCTTGCTCCCACTTTTGTGAAGGGGAATCACATCTGCCCTCCTCCAGTCCTCGGGTACCACCCCATCCTCCCATGATTTGTTAAAAAGGGTAGTCAGTGATGTCACTAGTTCTACCCTTAGTTCTTTTAGAATTCTGGGATGAATCCCATCAGGCCCCATTGCTTTGTCCACCTTCAGTTTTAAGAGTTCTTTCAGAACCATTTCTTCTGTAAATGGGCAGTATCAACTTCTGTATCCAGCGTGTTACTACTGTTTGTTTTATGTACCTCCCCTCTTCCTTTGTAAATACTGAGCAAAAATATTTGTTTAGTATCTCTGCCTTTTCACAGTCTCCTCTGCCCACCCTCCCTCCCTTTATTAAGCCTCACTATCCTCCCTGGTCTTCCTTCACTCCTGATGTGCCTATAAAAGGTTTTATCCCCTTCTTAACTGAGTTGGCTATCTTTTCCTCGGTTTGGGCCTTTGCTGTTCTGACTGCCTTCCCAGCCTCCTTTTGCTTTAACTGATACAGTTCTCTGTCCTGCTCCTTCTGCATTCCTTGTACTTCCTGAATGCTTTCTTTTTCTCTTGAACCTTCACTGCCACTTCCTTTGAGAACCATAGTGGTTTCTTACATCGTCTTGTTTTGTTTATTTGCTTCACACAAAGGCTCGTTACCTCTGTGATGGCAGTTTTTATTATTCCCCATTGTTCTTTCACCCCTCCTTCCTGCCCATTTGCTAGTGCATTCCTTAGGCACTCACCCATTTTGGCAAAGTCAGCCCTCCTAAAGTCCAGTACTTTTGTCTTTGTATGACTTGACTCTATTGCTGTGTTTATTGTGAACCATACTGTTCGATGGTCGCTAGTTCCTAGATGGCTACCCACTTCTACATCTGTGATCCTCTCTCCATCTCCATTTGAGAGAATCAAGTCTAATATTGCTCCCTCTCGAGTGGGCTCCAGTACTAGTTGTCTAAGGCATGCCCCCTGTAGGGCATCTAGAATAACTGCACTCTTCGAAGTGGCAGCTGCAACTGCACTCCAGTTAACATCTGGCATATTCAGATCACCCATCAGCAATATCTCCCCTTTTCTGCCATTCTAAGTATACTTTCTATCATTTCCTGTCCATTTCCTCCCCTGAGAGAAGTCTGTATCTAACCCTGTGCATATTGTGATGCCATTGCCTGTCTCCAAATTTACCCACAGTGCTTCTTCTCCTCCCTGTTTACCCTTTTGTTCTGTTGCTTTGATTCCTTCCCTTATGTAAAGAACTACTCCTCCTCCTCTTTACCCTCCCTGTCCCTCCTGTAGACAGTGTATCCTGGTATGTTTATGTCCCAGTCATGGTTTTGTGTGTACCATGTTTCTGTGACTGCCACGATATCCAGATGTTCCTCCTCCATCAAGGCCACTAATTCAGGAAGCTTGTTACCCAGACTACGGGCATTAGTACTCATTGTTCTCCATTTTTTGATGGCTTTACCTTCTGTTGCAGCATCCCCACTGACCGTCTACCTCAGTCTTTTTCTTATTTAGTACCCTGTTTTGTAGGGAGGCTGGGATTTTCCTGCTGCTTGTCAGTGCCTCCCTTTGACTAGTTTAAAAGCTTGCCAATGAAGCATTTAAACCGATTGCTCAAAAGACTTGTTCCTTCCTGGACAGATGCAGACCATCCTGCCAGTATAGGCTGGTGTCTTCCAGGTGGAACCCCAGTCCCCAATGAAGCCAAACCCCTGTGCTCCGCACCATTTTTTCAACCATTCATTAAACTGCAGGGTGCCAATTGCCCTCGCCTCCCCCATGCTTTTGACAGGCAGAACCTCTGAGAAGGATACTGTGTGTGCTACTCATCTTAGGTCCCTCCCCAACTCTGCAATGTCCTCCTGCACTGCTCTAATCTCATGATGAGCCAACTCATTTGTCCCTAGGTGGACAATTACGTCCAGCTCGGAATCCCTTGCAGCTGTTCTCGTGATCCTGAGGATGCGCTTCCTGTCCCTCCAAGCCATGGCACCAGGCAGGCATGTTACTTCATTTTTCCCAGCTCCCCCCAGTTCTATACCCCTAATAATTGAGTCCCCCACCAGGAGCTGCTTCCTTTTCCTTTGGTGTCCTCTGCCTCCTTGTGACAGATATCATCAGTCTTCTCTGGGTGCATCCATGGGGGCTATGCTCCCCAGAATGGTGTATGGATTGTGGGTGGAACAATTGACTGGGTGTGCCTCTGTTCCACCCTTCTCACCCTCCCTGAGCCCACTGTGGTCCAACTGCTGTGCTTTCTTACGCAACCTCTGAGGTAGTGGTGGTGCGCTAGTGCTCCCTGGATGGGGAGGTTCCCTTTCTACTGTCCAGTGTGGCCTGGGGGAAGGTTTCCTTACTACTGTCCAGTGCGGCCTGAAGACGGGCAACTTCCTCCCTCAGGGCAGATAGTTGTCTGCAAATAGGGCAGCATCTCAGCCTCCAGAAAGACTCCCGGAAGACTGCTGCCCCACAGCCATTACATTGCACTACTCCCCACATGTTTATCTAGTTTTTTTTTTTTTATTGTATTTGTGTGTGTGTGTGCGACGCTGCGTGTGTGATTTGTTATATAGAAATATATATATATATATATATATATATATTATACAACGTGTATGCTTATATTATCAGTGCAGTGTGCTAGAGAGGATATGACAGTGAAATGCACCTTGCACTCGAGGGAAATGATGTCAGAACCTCAGGTATAAAGGAGCTATTTCCAGGGGTGGGTGGGGTGAGGGATGGGAAGGGGTTGGGCCTAAACTGTGTCCTCACAAAACAATCGACTAAAGCTCTCACCCACGCTGCGCCAGTGCCTTCCTGTCAGCAAGATACCCTACACAACAATTTGACAGATAAAGTACCCTGCTAATCAAACAGAGAAAAATCCAGACATCCAAGTCAGACACAGGTAAACCTCTCCAGCCCCAAAACAGCCTGGTGGTTTGTTAGCCACAAAGGAAAATCAAATATGCAGTTATTTCAGCCCTTCTGAGGATGCTGACAAGATAAGCAGTTTTAAAAAAACCCTTTCTGAATTAAAAACTAAAACAAATACCAAGCAATGCTACTTTAAAATTGAGGAAAACTTCTCTCAGATGTAAGCAAGAGAGAGAGAGTTTAGTTACAGATAATTCGTCCAAAATAGTATATCCCACACAGCTTCTCAGTTGTTTCCAAGCACTCCTGTACACAACTTGGAAGAAGATGGGACTAAAATCTCCCCCAATTAATATCAGGCTGTCAGCATCCACCACAGTATCCCCCACCACCTTCTTTATGAATGTTTGACTATGTTGTTCCTCATTAGGGGAGTAGAGGTTTAAAAACACACAGAACTGGCCTTGTATTCCCACCACAATCTAATGAACCTACCCTCTAGGTCTGTTTCCACCATGGAAATAAACAGTGGGTGTTACACCTAATTAATAATGTCACTCCACACCTATGTGGGTGTGCCTCACTGTGGGAGGCATATACTTCCCACATCCATCCTCTCCAAAGCTTATTGTGCTCCTGTGGTGTCAGGTGAGTTTCTTGCAAAAAGGTGACAGTGGCCTATTATCTATTTAATCCCTGCACTATATGAGTCCTTCTCACCAGGCTGTAAAGCCCGTACATTGTATGAAATCAGACATTAGATTTTGGAGGAATAAGCTACAGAAGGGATATGAGGGGTACTCTGAGACATTGTAACATACAAATCAAACTTTCTATCCCCCCAACCATAGAGAGGGACCAATGAGAACAAATATATAACATAGAACGACTTAGTATTTGCTGCTCACACCCACATGTGAGTGTCATTGAGGGGTGTGGAGAGGAGTCAGCCCAATGTGGCCCATCAGACTGCATCCCAAAAACCTAAGTAGTTTAGGGCTGGGTGAGTGAAAGCTCCACAATGTTAGGGAGCTACTACATGCTGCAATAGTTAAGTTGCCTCTGGTGGTAGAGAATGCAGTAGTTAGGACCACTCATCCTAAGTTCCTCTCTCCCCAGATGTTGGAGAGTAATCTTTTTTTTAGTGTTCGGGCGGAGCAGTAGAAAACCACCAGGGATCTGGGCCCCTCCCCACAGTAACTTGGGGGACAAGGATGGTCATCTGGCACCCCACCCATAGCCTTTCTTTGCTTTGCCTCCTATTCTATTTGTACGGTTGCAATTCAGGCGGCAACACGCCGGGACAGGATCAGACTCCCTCCAGCCAGTATCCTCATCATGTCCAGCATCACTGCTCCCCATTAATGAGGGAAGAGTTCTCCAGTGATGATTCTTGGTAAATGTGAGTCAGCTCCAGGATTAAAGTCCTTTTAATTGGTACCACCTTAATATGTATACCCTCGAGGAAAGGAGAGAGAGAGGGGGGACATGATAGAAACTTTCAAGTACCTCAAGGGAATCAACAAAGTCCAAGAGGGTAACATCTTTCAGAAAAAGAGATGTGCAAGAACAAGGGGGCACAATTTGAAGATAGCGGGGTACGGCTCAGAGGTAATATGAGGAAGTATTTTTTCATGGAGAGGGTTGTAGATGTATGAACAGCCTTCCTGAGGAGGTCATGGAGTCAAAAACAGTGGGGGAATTCAAGAATGCATGGGACAGACATAAGGCAATTCTAGTGGGGGGTAGGAGGAAGTAGGCTGTTGGTTAACTAGGATCTGCAGCTTATTCATTAGGTACAGGAAATGGGCAGACTAGGTGGGTCAAGCAGTCCTTATCTGCCATCAAATTCTATGTTTCTATGCTCACCCCGTCAATGTTGTACCCTGTCCCCCTGTCCCCTTATACTCCACCACTTCTATGGTTCACCTGTGTAAGTCATCTGGATGGCTTCAGGATCCTGTGCCATATTTACTATTGGAGCCCTCAGTTATCTGCCCTTTCCCTTACTGCTCTCAATTTTCTCCTAGTAGCTGGCAGGTGCCTTTCATCCCAGTAGGTGAGTCATCTCCAACCCCCCTTAACCACCTAGGCCTCCCGTTGTGCCCAAGGGTTCATTCAGCATTAGCTCTGTAGCCCAAGTCACAGGGTAACCCTGTAGTATGTCCTGGGTGGATACCAATACAAGTCAGTTGACCTCCGTATTATTGCTCTGCTTAGATCCTGTGTAGAAAAGAGGGAGCCTCCTGTGCACCTGGTGCAGCACCATGTTAGAACCAATGGAGCAGATTGTGAGCTTCTGTCTCATGCTTCATTTCAGAGTTACTCACAGGGATCCCTGTCCGTAGGGAGAACAGACCCCAGACACCAGATCCTACCCACCCCAATCACAGTCACACTTCAAGTCCACATACTCTTCAAGGGATGTGACATCTGACTACTTCCCAAGGTGCCCCCCACCTCAGCAGCTGCCCCCCTCTGACCATATCTGCATCTACAGTCATATATGCATCAAAAAATGGAAAATCAAGTCAGTGAGTCTGCCAATTTGTCCCTTCATCATTCTCGTGTTAAGGAAGGCCATCAGATTGAACTTTCCAAGGTGCTTGGCACTGCCACTTCAGTGGTCTGGTCAATAGTGGGGTTCTCCTTGCATCCTGCTGTGCCTTTGGCACTAGTAGAAATATGTTGTGCTGCAATTATTTTCCACAGCTTCTTTGTTCTGTTTCTTCTTATGTTGTTGGTCAGGTCTGGGATCTTCCTAATGGTGCCAAGTGCATTTACCTGCCTCTGGTGTGGCTTGTGACTATGGGATTTCATCAAGGGTTATGCCTACTGAGGCAACATAGGATCTGGCATCTGCCAGTTCAGAGAATCATTTTGGCCCTGCATCCATTATGACTGTGAGCTGAGCCAGATATTCTAAGTATGAGTGGATGCCTTGTTGTTTTAACAGTTTTTGTGTGGCTAGCACTTTCTTCCTTTTCTGTGTGATCTGTGGAGTATAATTGTGCTCTGTCGACAGTGCCAGTGTATTCGGTGAAGCATGCCTCTATCGCTCCTGTACAACTTTCCAGTATGTTAAGCTCTCAACAGTCCTCTGTAAATTTCTGATCCAGGCATTGCAAGGTGTCGGTCATTTGTTTTAGTGCCTGACAGAGCTTCTTGGATGTAAAAGTTGATGGGGACCAGGATGGGGGCTGATCTAGTGGATATGAAACTAGTGGGTCTTCTCCTAAATTAATTGGCTGGTTCCCTCTTGATGGTGTTTAATGCATCTCTAAGAACGGGGGTGTTTCCAAAACTATGGAAGTTAGCCAATGTCATGCATGTCTTTAAAGTCGGGGACAAAACTCTAACGTCCAACTACAGACCGACATCCATTCTATCACCCCTCTCTAAAGCTCTTGAAAGAATGGTCTCGGAGCAGCTTACAGAGTATCTTGATAAATATAACCTACTTTGCCCACAGCAGCATGGGTTCTGAAAAAATCACTCTACACTTACTGCCCTTGTCGATTACTCTTCCCAGCTTTATGATGCCTTAGATAATGGGGAGGTAGTTGGCTCAGTCTTCATCAATCTTACTAAGGCCTTTGACTTTGTTAACCACAAACTACTCCTAAACTGCCTCCATTCAACAGGTCTATCCCCGGACACGGTACTGTGGTTCAGAAGCTACCTCACAAACAGGTCACAATGAGTCAAATCTGGAGACACCCTATCATCTGCTAGGGAAGTGTCCCTCGGGGTCCCACAGGGCTCTATTCTTGGCCCACTACTTTTCAGCCTCTTCATCAACTCTGCACCATCTGCATGTACAGCACGCACTATTCTCTATATGCTGACGATGCAGTGATATCGGTCACTGGGAAAGATCACAACTACATCACAACCGAACTCCAAGACAGCTTCCTCAAGCTTGAATCCTGGTTCACACAAAACAAACTACTACTAAACCATAAAAAAATGAAAAGTCTACTCTTCTCTACCTCCCAACGCAAAAAGAAATACCAGCCTCTGCTCATCCAGAACCAAAATGGTGAAACGATGGAACAAATAACAAAGTTCAAATACTTGGGCATCACCTTTGACAATAAACTAACCTTCTCCGGCCATATAGACTCAGTCATCAAGTCAGCGAATACAAAACTTGGGGTCCTCATCCGCCATAGGCACTCTATGACACCAGATACTCTGAAACTTGCCATCAGTAGTTCAGTGATGTCCTCCATAGATTATGGGCTGCCTATCTATGGGGCAGGCACCAAAACTGCCCTAAACAGGGTCAGCACACTACTAAATAAGGCCTGTCGACTACCCATAGGGGCTGCCCAGGACACCCACACCTGCACGCTCTACACTGAAACTGGGTGGCTCCCACTCCATCTTAAAGCACAATACCAAACCTGCCTACTTCTGAAAAAAGTGCTTCTTGGGTTTTCCCCCCTGCACTGGGCTGCCTCTTTATGCTGGCAGTTCCCACCAAATCAACAAGAAGCATGGCTACAGACAGGTTGGTGATTCCCTTCAAGAGGACAAAACTCACCCAGAACTCCATCCTGTGTCAAGGACCAAAATGATACAATGAGTTACCTGCTTACCTTACAGAATCACCCAAGATTAGTACCTTCAAATCTGGGCTCAGATCCCTTCTTGACACAAAAAAGAACTGTGCTTGCCTGCACTAATATAATATGGCAGAATTTCAGCCACCCAACCCTCTCCCTTTCACCCCCCTTTTTATCTCATCAACTCCCCATCCCCTAAACAAGGTCCACTCGGCTGACAAACCACTTCCACCATGACGACGCCATCCCAGGCTGAGCCCCTACCCCCCCCTTAGGCTAGACTGACCAACTAAATAGTGAACTACAAGGCTGAACCCTATTTACCCTATCCTCTTCAACCTTTAGTTCGATATATAAGATTTATTTGGTATTTGAATGTCTGTATAACTTTTTTCTGTTCTCTGTAAACACTGTTATATTTGTAATGTTTGTTCAACAATGACCTGGAACCTTTGAAAACGAGTCCTGGACTCAAAGGTATTAATCCTAAACGGAAATAAATAAATAAAATAAAAATAAATAAAAAAGTGCAGTCCTACTCATTGATATTACTCCTTGAGAGTGAGGATCTGGGGTGTAGGTCAGGGATTGGGCCTAGACCTGTAGGAGACCGTCTAACGTTTTCTTCTGCACTTTCTAGGCTGAAATTGGTGGATTTTCCTTGAGTCCCTTTCGAGCAGCCATCAGGAAGTCAGTGATCTTTTTTTTCTGAGGCAGCATAGTTAAAAGGTAGGCTGGATTGTGTTAATTTATCTGGAGCTGATCTGGAGCTCCTCAGTTAGGCTGCCATGCCACCGATGACATAGAAACATAGAATCTGACAGCAGATATGGGCCGCTTAGCCCACCCATTCTGCCCAATTTTCCCTACCTACATTCTCACCACAGACCCTACTTGATCTACAGCTTTCTCCCTCCCTCCCCCTTCCTTTCTGCTATGATTCTTTTGTGCCTATTCCATGCATTCTTGAATCCCACAATTGTTTTTACCCCCATCACCTCTGCTTGGAGGCTGTTCTAGAAATCCACCCCACTTTTTGTAAAGAAGTACTTCTGCACATCTCTCTTGAATCGTCCCCCTTCCAGCTTAAAATATTATCCCCTTGTTCTTGAGCACTTTTTTTTTTAAAATACTTCCTTCCTGTACCTTATTTACCAGTGAAGTATTTAAAGGTCTGTATCATATGCCCCCTCTCCCTCCTGTCTTCTACAGTATACATATTGAGGTCCTTAAGTCTCTCCTCACGGAACTTTTGATGCAGACCCTGTACCATTTTAGTTGCCCTCCTCTGGACAGCCTCCACTCTGTCTATATCCTTCTGAAGATGTGGTCTCCAGAACAGGAAACAGTATTCAAGGTGGGGTCTTAACAGTGATCTATAAAGGGGCAATACCACCTCCCTCTTTCAGCTGGTGATACCCCTTCCTATGCACCCCAGCATCCCACTAGCCCCACCAACTGCCTTGTTGTACTGCCTGGCCACCTTTAGGTCATCCAATATGATTACCCCTAGGACTCTTTCCTGCTTGGTTGTCATCAATACCACTCCACCTGTTGTGTTCTCTGCCCCATGATTTCTTTTCCCCAAATGCATCATTTTGTACTTTTTTGCACTGAAACCCAGCTGCCATACCCTTGACCACTTGACGTCACTGGTAGTCCCGGGGCAAACATTTCTGATGATGAATGTAATAATCTCTTATGGAATATGAAATTATTGCTCTCCACGAGGCTTGGTGGCCAGAATCATAGAAGCATAAACTGGAAGAAACTGTGACTTCTAGCCTTAACTATTATAAACTTCTTCTTTCTGAGGAATTTATAAAACCTGCCCAGACCTGCCTAAAGACTTTTCTCTAAGGAGTCGGCCTGAAGAGAAATTGGATCATTGTTTTAAGTTATTTAAATTAGTGCTGGTGTTGACAGTATTTATATTAAAGTGGTTATTTAAAACTGTTTTCTAAATACTTAGATAATTATGTGTTGGGACTGAATATCCATGGACAGGCACTATTCCCCCTCTAGACTGAGGGACCTGCACCCTTTTGATAGCCCCCCATTGCAATCCGAAGTGTATAGGTGTTGCCATGCCCTGGGGATTGCATGGAGGAGGCAGAGAGGGAGGGGGGGGGTCCCTTGGCTACAAGGAGGGGTATGGAGTGGGTGAATAAGGGTGGTGAGGTCAGGGAGATGCCCTGGGGTGAAATGGGCCCAGGATAGGGGAATACGATGCCTGGTTCCCATACCCAAGGGCTCCACTGAGAGTGGGCAAGTAGCCTGCTCCTCCAGGGCCTCTCATCCAACCCGTGCATTGTTATGCAATGCCAGGTCTATAAAAAACAAGAGAGCAATTATTGCTGATCTTGTTGAATCATCTGACCTGGCTTGCATTACCGAGACCTGGCTGGACGAAAATGCTGGTCCCATTTTGGAGTCAGCTGTTCCAACCAGGTACTCGGTAATACATCGCCCGAGGTTGGATCGTAGGGGTGGGGGGGGGGTCGCTATTTGTTTTAAATCAGAATTGGGCCTTGTGGAGGTTCCAGTGGCATCCCCTAGATCCTTTGAGTGTATCATGGGAGCAGGTGTGGGCTGCAGAATCCTACTCCTTTACCGTCCACCCAGTAACAAGAAAGTTTTTCTGTAAGAAGTTGCGGACTTCATTGTCGACCTGGTGCTGGAACCCTCCAGGTGGTTGGTCCTGGGGGACTTCAATGCCTGTGTCGACAATGAACTCTCGCATTTTGGTCAAGACTTTCTCCAACTAATGAGTTTGTTGGGCTTCACACAGGTGGTTAACGCTGCTACCCATATTCAAGGTCACTCTTTGGATCTGGTGTTCACCCTGGGGATGGAGATCACGGGACTGGTGGTGGAACCAGTAGGGTGGTCTGACCATCACTCCATAAGGTTCAATTTCGCAGCCCCCCTTATGAGATACACCCCTTTGGAGATGGTCCAGTATCGCCTTTTGAGGGGAGTTACCCCTGAGGGTCTGATGGTGGTACTGGACATATCGAGTTGGCCTGTGGAGTGCATGGAACCAGATGCCTTAGTAGTGCACTATAATAATATGGTGCTGAGGGCACTGGATTCCATTGCACCTGTCCTCGTTCACCCCCTTTCCCTCCGCCCTTGGTCCCCTTGGTTTGATGGGACATTGAGGGAACCAAGGGGAGTGGGGTGAAGATTGGAGTGTTGTTGGTGGAAATCTGGCCTGGAGGGTGACAGACTTAGATTGATGGCCCATTACGTGGACTATCAATCAGTAATCTCCCATAAGAAGACAGAGTTCCTGTCAAGGGAGATAACTGCATCAAGAAACCGACCTGCTCAGCTCTTCCGGACCATCGACAGACTGTGCAATCCAGCCTGTCTGCGGGGTCGGAGAGCCTTTTCACAAATACAGTGTGATGAGTTTGCTCGGTTCTTTGAGGATAAGGTGTCATCAATCAGGTCGGAGATCTGCAGCATATGTTCAAATGAGCATTGCAGTGACCGATGTGGGGTTACATGCCTTCAGTCTACCTGGATAGATTTTGACCAGCCAGCGATCATGGATATCATGAAGATTGTCCGGGGCTTACGACCGACTTGCTGTAGCTTGGATCCTGGTCCTACGCGCCTCCTTGTGGGGTGCATGGATGTGATCGGACCAGTCCTTATGAGGATAGTCTGGAGTTCTTTGGATCAAGGGGTGTTCCCAGAGTCTTTGAAGGAGGCTGTCATGACACCCCTTTTGAAGAAACCTTTCCCTTGACCCCAACTGCCTCGCTAACTACAGACCGATCTCTAACCTGCCTTTTTTGGGCAAGGTTATTGAGAAAGTAGTTGCATTGCAGATCGATGACTTTCTTACCACCCATGAAGTTTATGATCCTCTCCAGTCCAGTTTCAGGAAGAGGCACAGTACCGAGACGGCATTAGTTCGGGTACTTAATGATCTCCTAATAGCAAGAGATCAGAAGAGCCGTTTGATCTTGGTTCTCCTTGATCTCTCTCTGCAGTGTCTGACAATGTGGACCATGGGATGTTGTTGTATCACCTGTAGCTACTCTGTGGACTGTCAGGGACAGTCCTCAGATGGTTCCACTCTTTTCTAACAGGCAGAAGTCAAAGGGTAGTTTCAGGGATTTTCTCTTCCGCTCCCTTTGCTCTGTCCTGTGGGGTGCCGCAAGGCTCTGTGCTTTCCCTCATGTTGTTCATGGTGTATATGCTGCCATTGGGAGGCATTATAAGGCATTATGGGCTGAGTTTTCATTGCTATGCAGATGATACTCAGCTTTATATGTCCTTTGTACCCGAACAAAATAACGCAGTGTCAGTTTTTAACAACTGCCTTGCTGAGATTCAGGACTGGACGAGTGTGAACTGGTTGAAGTTAAATCCGGATAAGACTGAGGTGTTGGTTGTGGACCCAGGTCATTATGTAGAGAAGTTGACTTCTGGGGTCCCCTCTGGTCTTCTATTAGGGGATATCCAGTTGAGACTTTCTGAACAGGTGCGAAATCTGGGCGTAATCTTTAACAGTGCGCTGACACTGAAGACACAGGTATCGGCCACTGTCAAGTCATCCTTTTACCAACTGAGGAATATTGCCCGGATAAAACACCTTGTTCCGCATGATGACCTTCCTGTGTTGGTCCACGCTTTTGTTTCTTCTCGCCTTGATTACTGTAATGCTCTATATCTAGGGTTGCGGGGGGTGGATCTCCGTCGCCTGCAGCTGGTGCAGAACGTGGCAGCCAGGTTGTTGACTGGGTTATCAAGAACTTGCCATATCACACCTGTGCTGCGCGAACTGCACTGGCTGCCAGTGTGGTGGAGAATCACCTTCAAGGTCACATTGCTGACCTATAAGACCCTACAAGGTCAGGGACCGGGTTATCTGAAAAATCTCCTTTGTCCCTACCACCCTCTCCACCCACTCCGCTCCACTGGCGAGGGATTGCTAGAGATTCCCAGGGTTCGTCTTCAATCATCTGGGGCAAGGGCTTTTTTTTTTATGGCCCTGACCCTGTGGAATTCTCTACTTCATCAGATTAGAGAGTGCCTGTCCATGGAATCTTTTAAGAGGTCTCTGAAAATCCACTTATTCACACTAGCATTCGGATAGATTATTTTATGGTCATTTTATTGTTTTATGTTATTATTTATTATTGTTGATGTTTTATTCTTGTTATGTATCAGCACTTTGATTTATTGAAAAGTGCTTTATAAATAAAATTTTGATTGATTGATTGAAGACTCCTTTAGACTTCCAGGTTATCAAGTATTTGTTAGTCCAGCAAGAAGGATTAAAATATATGGCTGACCTCCTGGTGGTCTCTTTCTTGCTATAAAATTCTTTCTTTATTTTTTTTATTTAGTTTTTGTTGACCGGGTAAGTGCACTAGACAAATCCTGCCAATTTTCAGGCACAACCCGGGGGAGGGGGATACAGATGGATGCCAACTGACCTTGAACCAGATTAAGCTGTCTTTGAAATGTAACGCCATTTCCCCTTGTCTCTATGGTCGACACACTACAAAGCATTGCATTGAGGTGCCCAGTGGGGAAATTATCATGATAAATGTTTACATTCTTCCTGAAAATTCATCATATTATAATTCAGACATTTGGTCAAAACTAAGATGGTTCTTAGAGGAAGTAATTTCTACATATTCTGATGCAAAACTTTTTCTGGTAGGAAA
Organism: Neoceratodus forsteri; assembly: GCA_016271365.2. Classification (NCBI taxonomy): domain Eukaryota; kingdom Metazoa; phylum Chordata; order Ceratodontiformes; family Ceratodontidae; genus Neoceratodus; species Neoceratodus forsteri. Next base: position 296,463,281 of record CM057452.1, on the reverse strand, counting down.
TTTTAACTCAAAAATAGGTAGTCTCTAGGCCATCAGCATAGATTCTGAATTATAATCTGTAGACACTTATACATATTGGATCAATAGAAAATGTAATTCAGTGCCAAAATTGCAAGATACTAAAAATAATATTCATGGAAAAAAAACTATTTGAAATGATGCATGATTTTGATTTTTTTTTTCCTCATTAATGGCAAAACACTGGGCAATACACTTGAACGTTTTACCTATTGCTGGCCCCACTGGCACTTCTGTGCTTGATCTGGTATAGACAAATTTGGTGGCACTTGTGTATATTGTAAATTTACAGGTACTTCACAAAACAGAGACTGAACTGTATACTTTTGTATATTAAACTGAAAATATCACATGCTATTTCTATTTCTCCTGTTATAACTTCTTATAGTGTAAATATTGTAAATCTTGAACAGATACTTTGGACATATGAACTGTCTGACCATCTTCGTCAAATTCTTGCTTCTCCTTTCATGGACATCAACAGAGGTGGCCCAATGGTGTGGAGGGTTGAGGCACTGGATGCCACATCTGTCACAATGCCAGCAACTTGGGTTCAGCTGGGGGTCAGACAGGGTAAGAAAGGATGGATGACTGGATGACTGATCTCTGCTCCTGTGTAGGGTGGGTTCCAGCACTCAGTGTTAGTTGATGCTTGAGGCATGTCAGCCATGGACTGTCTCAATAGGGAGGGGGAAGAGTAGCAGCTGCTGATGTCCCACATACAGAAGTATGTCTAGGGCCACCTGGGTGGCACTGCCTGCCCTCTCCTCCTTGGGGCAGGAGAAACCTGAAAATGGGTCCCTGGTTGGCTGGCTGACTTTTAGCCACCCACAAGCCCCACACCCAATGAGCCCCCAGGCCACTCTGCTTTCAAATTACAGTTAGACAGTAAATAAAAATGCAAAATCTTTTTGGCTGTAAGTTTATAAGGGCTATAATAATTGTTCAACCATGTCAGAATTTTCGATTCTTCCATCAGATTGGGAAGCATGCCTTGGTAATACCGTATGTTATTTTTCAGATATTGAACAAAGTAGAATAGGTGTTGATGTTGAAACTGATACTATTAAATCTGTGGTTCACCTATTACCTTGGTACTCTTTATGTTTGTTGTGCATGCACATGCAAGTGAATGTGTTGGTATGAGAGTTGCTAGAGAGGGATGTGAGGGGGGGGGTGAGTCCAATGGAGAGAGGGTGCTCTAGGAGCTGGTCTGTGGCAGGCAAATCAGTAGGCAGTGTCCTGATGACACTAGTTTTCTGAGGGGGCCAGTCTGGTCAGGCATGTCAAAGAACAGAGCCGACACAGTAACAGTGCAGCTCAATCCTTTGAAGTGCACTTCAGGACGACAAGCACTTTTATTCCCCCCCAACCCTCCTTCTAAGCACCCACCACCCTACAACCCCCCAAAACATACCATAGTGACACTGGGGGTGCCCAATCCCCCAGTGTCCTCAAAATGTTCTGCAAACTCTCCCTGAAAGAAAGAAAACAGTCCCTCATCTTTTTTTTCCTGAAAAACAGAAAAACATCCATTGTTGTCTGCTGTGTAACCCCCACAAACAGTATACAGACACTGGGGGTGCCCAATCCCCCAGTGTTCTCCTCTGTTCAGCAAACTGTCCCTGAAAAAAAGAAAACTGTCCTTCACATTTTTTTCCTGTAAAAAAGAAAAACATCCATCATTGACCACTGTGCCATTACACAACCACCCCACCCTCCCACTCAGGACCCACCACCCCACACAATCCCACCCCATACTTACCCACCAGAGGTCTGTCACTGTAATCTTCTTTGGACTGCAGACATGTCTTCACTTTTCAAAGCACAAACATGAACTGAGGTAAGTGATTCAATGTATTTCAATGGGGTTTTCAACTTAGTCACAAAACTTGGCCATTTTTAAATATTTTTGCCCCAAACTTTCAAGATACGTTTTTTGGGACCCCACCTCATGAGCAATGCAAGTGATGTTAGGTAAATCTGTCCTGAAAGGTGATTTCACAGTTACTGCATGAAATCACCTTTTGGATAGGAGTTAAACATTTTCTCTACATTTATTTATGAGGTGGGGTCATAAGAATGCTACATTGAAAATTTGGTGTAGAAATATTAAAAAACAAGGAAAGTTATGAGCCTGCATTGAAATTTGTGAACACAGACTTATAACTTTGCCAATTTTCATTATTTTGACCCCAAATTTTCAATATAGCCATTTCTTCACAGTACCTCATGAACATAACAATGGTCATTTTTCAGATCCTGGCAAAAATGCGTTTTTGCATCCCAAAAGGTGATTTCACCAGTCACTGCACAAAAATCACCTTTTGGACAAGAGTTGAACATTTTCTCCACATTTATTTATGAGGAGGGGTCATAAGAATGCTACATTGAAAATATGGTGTAAAAATATTAAAAAACAAGGAAGTTATGACCCTGCACTGAAATTTGCAAACACAGGCTTGTAACGGTAATTTTCAATATTTTACCTCAACTTTCCAGTATAGCCATTTCTTCACAGCACCTCATTAATGTGACAGCTGCCATTTTCCAGATCATGGCCAAAATTATTTTTTTTTTTTGCATCCTGAAAGGTAATTTTGCAGTTGCTTAAGTGAAATCGCCTTTCGGCAGGAGTTGAAATTTTTCTCTGCCTTTGTTCACGAAGAGGGGTCAAAAGAAGGCTATGTTGAAAATTTGGCATAAAAACATTTAAAAACAACAAAGGTATGAGCCTGCATTGAAATTTGTGAATGCTGGCTTGTAACTTTGCAAATTTTTAATATTTTGAACCAAAATTTTCAACATTGCTATTTCTTCACAGCACCTCATGAATGTGACAGTTTCAATTTTTCAGATCCTGACCAAAATGTGTTTTTTCATCCCAAAAGGTGATTCAGTAGTCACTGCGTGAAATCATCTTTTGGCCAGGAGCTGACATTTTTCTCTGCACTTGTTCATGAGGTGGGGTCATAAGGTGGGTATGCTAAAAATATAAGGCACAAATATTACTAAACTAGACACTTGCACTGCCCAACATCATTTCTACTTTGCGTTCTTGAATGTTAATACACTGATTTCTTCAATGAAGCAATTTTCAAACACACACACCCCATGACACCAGTGCACACAACAAACATCTGGCATTGACAAATGCTTGTCTTATCAGGATATACAGTAGCACATTAACAACAAGCATTTGTCAATGCCGAATGTTTGCTTGCTGGCATTGGCAGTGGTAATGTAGAAGTTACAGAGCTGAGTAATAGGAATGGCAGTGAAGTACTGAACTGAAGCCAACCCCACCACCACCCTGCAGAGAGTGACAGGCATTGGGGTGTGCATTTGGGTCATCAGGCATAACAGCCTCACCATTTCACCACACCCCACCCTGCAGACACTGACAAGTGTCACGGTGTTCCTTGGGGTTTTTGGCCCTTATGCGCACCCCATTTCATTAGGAAATGCTGTGAGATGGGTGTGATATAGGAGAATGGGGTGAACTTTGGGGCTGAAGAGTCCAAGGCATACCTCAATGCCTCTCACTGGCTGCAGGGTGTGGAATGGCATGAGTATTACAGGCAAGAATCCCAAGTCACCCCTGATGCCTGTCATTCTCTACAGGGTTAGGCGTTATGGTTGGAAACCCTAATACCTCAGGCATTACGTTGGTATTTTCCTCCAAATTTTCAACATGTTTTTTGTGACCCCACCTCATGAACAGGGGAATATCAGTTTATTAGCGAAAGCTGCTTATGCAAGCGACTACGGCATTGCATACCACAGGTGCAAAAACATTCGAACAGGATGTAAAAATGACAGCTGTACTGTTCATGGGAGGTGTAAAAATGGCAATGTTGCCAAATCTGCAGTAAAATATTTAAAAAATGGTGAAGTCATGGGTACATAGAAACTGTGCAGCCACACCCGTAATATAATTAGGTTGGGATATTTTACAGCAGATTGTCAACTCAGGCATTTTGGTGCCTCCGATCATGAACAGTGTCACTGTGATTTTCTTTATCTGTGCCGAACAATGATTTCCCACAGTGACCATGTGCATCTCAGCGCTGAAAGTGTGAAAACACACTTCAGCCATGTTGTGAAAATGACAGCTGTACTGTTCATAGAGGCGTGAAAAAATCGCTGGTGAAAATCTGGACTGAAAATATTACAAAGTCATGAACTTACAGGTGCGTGGAAACTGCGCATTGCTCACTCAGTAACACAGTCATTTTATGGACTTTGTCACCAAATTTTCAACATAGCCATTTAAGACCTCTGCTCATGAACAGTGTAACTGTGATTTTCTTAATCTGTCCTAAACATTGCTTTCAGACAACAACAGCACCATTATAGCGCTACATGTGTTAAAACACATTTTGGGTGACATATGAAAAATGGCAGCTGTACTGTTCATAAGGAAGTGTAATAAAATGGCAATGTTGAAAATCTGGAGTGAAAATATTAAATTTGCAAATTCTGAGAATGCATAGGAACTGCGTAGCATACCTTAAAACAGTCATTTTTAGGAATTTTTTCACCAAATTTTCAACATAGCCATTTTAACACCTGAGCTCATGAACAGTGTCACTGTGATTTTCTTAGTTTGTCCCATACATTGATCTTGCACACCGACTGCGCCATTGTGTGCTACATGGGCAGAAACACGTTTTGGGTGACATGTGAAAAATGGCAGTTGTACTACTCATAAGAAGGTGTGATAAAATGGCAATGTTGGAAATCTGGAGTGAAAATATTGAAAATTTGCGACCTTACGAGCGTGCGTAGGAACTGCACAACGCACGCTCGTAAAACAGTCATTTTTAGGAATTTTTTCACCAAATTTTCAACATAGCCATTTTAAGACCTCTGCTCATGAACAGTGTCACTGTGATTTTCTTACTTTGTCCTGTACATTGATTTCGTGCACCGACTACGCCATTCTGCGCTACATGGGCGGAAACACATTTTGGTTGAGATGTGAAAAATGACAGCTGTACTACTCATAAGAAGGTGTGGTAAAATGGCAATGTTGAAAATCTGGATTGAAAATATTGAAATTTCATGAACTTACGAGCCTGCGTAGGAACTGCGAAACGCACGCTCGTAAAACAGTCCTTTTTGGAATTTTGGCACCAAATTTTCAACATGGGGTTTTTGGGACCCCTTCTCATGAATGATGTCACTGTCATGGTGGTATTCAGGCCTGAAGGGTGATTTCACAGTCACTGCACAGTCACTGCCTAAATCACCCTTCGGGCCAACTAACGCGACAGTGGACATAATTCATGAGAAGGTCCAAAACCCCATGTTGAAAATTTGCAAAATTCCCAAAAATGCTCGAGATATGCAATAAGTTGAAACCCCCTATGTAACCCATTATACAGCTTACCTGCATTTCCTCAGTTCGCGGTCGGCTTTGAAGAGTGCAGACGTGTTCCCGGTCCACCGAAGATCATCGCGCCAGAGTCCAGAGGTAAGTATGGGGTGAGGAGGGTGTGGGGAGGCTGAGTGCGCAGTGGGTGGGTGCGGGTTGTGGGAGGGCGTTGGGAGGCGCGCGCAGAACAGTTTTATTTTACAGGTTAAAAAAAAGACGTCGTGGGACATTTTCCATGCTGGGGTGGGCTCCCAGCGTAGCATAGGAAACAGGGGAGGGGCATTCAACCCGACGGGGATTGGGCACCATGCGCCAAGGACTACAGTGCTTGCCACGCGGTGTGGGCTCCCAGCGTGGCACCTACAACTGGGGGGGTGAGGGATGCAGCTCAGCAACTGGGATGCAGCTCAGCCGATGGGGATTGGGCACCCCGCCGGCTGCCACAATCTGAGACACGCATGTCTGTCTGTGCGTGGGGGGGAGCTGCGGCGTGAGCAGCCGATATCTTATCGGTGCTCACTCAAGCATAGCTCCCCCTTTCAACTGTATGCCACTGCATTTTGGAGCGTGTTATAGACAGCTCCAAAATGCATTAGCTTACAGGGGCTGCGCCTGCCAGCCCACTGACTGAATTGGAGGAGGAGGAGGTGATACACCTCCGAAATCTCCAATGAAGGCACTATGTTTCTTGCACATGCGTGCAAGCAAACATAAAAATGAAACCAAATAAAGCACCAAGACCAGACAGATCGAGTAGAGCAAATGTTTTTAAAATGAATTCTGAGTGGTGGTTACCAGTGTTTCATAACCTTTTTAATTACATCATACAAACAGGCAAAATTCCCATAGCCTGATAGATACCATTCAGAAAGAAACTCTTTGTGCAAATGCTATTACAACAGCTCTGGGACTGGGTCAACACAGGGAAAACTTATTAATGGAATCACAAAATGGTTTGCATGAGAAAAGATTGATTATCCAACATTGTTTTGTCCTACCACATTTGATACACAAGCAGGTTAAGATTAAGACAGTAAATCAAATCTCTGTTGTTCTAGAGATACATTCAGCTTTTGATAGTATTAGTCAGAAATTACTATAGATTCAGTAAGGAAAATAGGTATAGACCCTCCTCTTTTATACATTTTAGTGCAGTTGCATAGTTCTACAGGTTACAAACTCAGTTTGACGAACACAGCACTTAACCAAAAAACAGACTACAAATGTATGTGCAAGACAAGGATGCATTTTTGATCCACCTCTATATACTCTTTCCAGAAATAAAATACTTTGCAAAATGGATTATCCTGATTTTTATTTATCAAAAGTATCTGGAATACCAATCAAACACCTAATAGAGCTGTACAATATATAAAATTCCACACATGGCGTGCTGGCGGAATGACAATTCTGATTCAACTGAATTTTGCAGAATTTGAGTGAATATTCCACAGAATTTCACCAAAATCTGAGTTATTTTGCTTTATGTTTAACAGTATGTGTCCACTTGACACCTAATGTGGTATGTAGACCATTTGTAATGACTTACATAACAGTACTAAATTTCAGAATTGTAGATTGAAAGGAAGCAAGAGTAATGGGTGGCTAAACAATTAAGCAAAAATAATTTTTCAGTTATTTTGATCTAATTTTTAAATTCTTATCCAAATTTCCTCAGTTTCAGGATTTAGAGAAACATACAGCATCGGTATGTGCACCATGTTTTAAGTCTCAAGTTTTAGTTATTGGTAGCCATATATTTTGCCAAAATTTAGATTTCTGTTATTTTAGTATAATGTCTATAGTATTAATTGGAATGTTATAACATTGTACAGTTATACAGGTTATCACTACATGTATATAGGTACATAATTTCATTTTTCTAGCTTCAAATGGGACTGAGATATAGCCTGCCAAACATGTTGCAAATATTTACATTTCAGCCATTTTCCTCAAAATTTAAAACAACACTATACCACGTGGTCATTTCTGACAAAGTTCATATTTACAGCTTTAAATGGGACTGAATTAAAAGTAGTCAAACTTTCACATAATTTTAAAATAAAATTTTGCAAGAATGTAAAGTGCACATTTGTACTGAAACTTTAAAATTGGAGAATGCAATCCAATTACATTTGGCATGTTCTTAGACCTTACAAATGGGCTGTGTGTGTGTTAGTTTTATTAATTGCTTACTGCCAGAAATTGCAAAATAACATCTCTACTTAAAGTCAAATTCCATGCAAGTCTTTGTGAAAATTGTGGAATTTCATGAAAATTCCACATGACTGGAATTTGCTATTTCACTCAACCTTAACTGGAGAATTCTAATTAAAGAATAGGGGTATGAGAGGCAGGTAGTGCAGGGAGTCACCAGGTTCAGGAGTTAGATATATAGTTTAACAAAGAAATGGATAGCTGAGCTGGGTAGCACACAAGTGGTAGACCCCTCCAGTTGGAGCAAGAAAGCACAGAGTGTCAACAATTCCAGCCTAAATGAAGGATATATAAGGATCACACCCAGTAAAGTGATGATCCAGGGAGCCTGATGTACATGCAAGTCTGGGACTTAAATGTACTCAAAAATATGTAGTGGGGGAAGACAATGTCTGGGGCACCAGGAAGGAAGAATTCTGGCTATTCCAACAGAATACTTTGATATGAAAAGGAATAGGTGACTCATTTTAAGGGATTTTGTCACTGTAAAGAACAAATAGGATATCATTGTGATCACTAGTTCTACTGAGTCAATCAGGCTATGCCAAGAGGAAAGGGGGGTGGGCAAAATAGTCACCCGGAGAGGAACCATACCTCTTAACCTCCTGCCTCATAAATCAGGGACAAGGCTTGAAAAAATCAGGGACAATGACCAAAATCAGGGGCACATTTTCAAAATAAGTGATATCCACTCAGAAAGCTGGTAGAATAAGTGGCTTAGTGTAAAATGCAATTTCTAAATTAGAGCAAGTCTGTAACTTTAACATTTGACATTAATTTGTGCTTACAATCCCCACATTTTAGTCATGGGAACACACATTTTAGGAGGGGCAGAGTAAAATGTTAAGGTATAATCAGGGACTTCCTTGAAAATCAGGGACAGTTAAGAGGTATGAGAGGAACAGCAAGACTGCAAAGAGCTCAGCCCAGTTTATCAAATGAAGTAGTGATGTGTGCATTGAGAATGTTTAATTCCTCCTAGATCAGTTTGGATGCTTCATTTATATGATTCCATAAATATTTGAGAAAATGTTACCAATCATTTTATTCTATTTCCACTGTTAAGTTAAACTACTAAACCAATTTATCTAGTTGTGCTAGACACCAGGATACACTCATATCAGATATGCATGTCAAATGTTAAAGCTAAGCCTGCAAGAGCAGAGAAGTTACAAACATCCATATTTTTGAGTTTTCACATACTTTTGCAAATATTTACATACCTACATTTTGAACCCATGTAACTTAAAAATCTCTAATCCAATTGTCTCCATATTTACAGTAGATAATTCTATAATCATTACAAACAAGCATTTGTCAATGCCGAATGTTGGCTTGCTGCCATTGGCAGTGCAGGAGTTAGAAGGATGCAGCATAGGAATGGCAGTCAAGTATTGAACTGATGCCAACCCACCCCCAACCTGCAGAGAGTGACAGGCATTAGGGTGTCCCTTTGGGTGTTTAGTAGTGCAGTGCGGGAAAACATGCTGGACAGGATGTGAAAAATTACAGCTGCACAGTTCATAAGGAAGTGTAAAAAAATGCCAGTGTTGAAAATGTGGCATACAAATATATGAAATTTGTGGAGTTACAAGGGTGCGTGGGAAATATGCAATGCATGCTTGCAACACTGCCATTTCATGGGCGTTCGGCACCAAATTTTAAACATAGGCATTTTAGCACCTCTGCTCATGTACAGTGTCACTGTTATTTCCTCAAAGTGTCCCAAGAAGTGATTTCGCACAGCGACCACGCTATTCTGCGCCGGAAGTGCAAAAACACATTTTGGGCAGGATATGTGAAATGACGGCTGTACTGTTCATCAAGAGGTGTGGAAAAATGGCAATGGTGAAAATCCAGAGTGAAAATATCACAAATGCACAGCAGTACGAGCATGCGTGCAATCTGCCAACGCACACTCATAACACAGTGATTTTATGGAGTATCAGCACCAAATTTTCAACATAGGCATTTTAGGACCTCTGCTCATGAACTGTGTCACTGTCATTTTCATAATCTGGCCCAAACACTGATTTCCCACAGCGACTGCGCTATTGTGCTCCGGAAGTGCGGAAACACATTTCGGGCAGGATGTGGAAAATGACAGCTGTACTATTCACAAGTAGGTGTACAAAAATGCAAATGCTGAAAATCCGGTGTTAAAATATTGTGAATGCGCGAAGTTACGAGCCTGCATAGCAACTGTGCATTGCACGCTTGTAAAACAGGTATTTGTAGGATTTTTCCCACCAAATTTGGAACATAGGCTTTTTGAGAGGCCACCTCATGAACACTGGCACTGTCATTTCATTAATGGGTTCCAAAAGGTGATTTTGTACAGTGACTGCGAAATCACCTTTCGAGGCCGATTAACGCCATGACAGTGATGGAATTCATGAGGAGGGGCCCCAAAAAACCCATGCTGAAAATTTGTTGCCAAAATTCCAAGAAATGCCTGAGATATGCAGCAAAGTTGAAAAAAAACCATTCATTCCATTATACAGCCTACTAACATTTCCTTAGTTCGCGGTCGGCTTTGAAGAGTGCAGACGTGTTCCCGGTCCATGGAAGATCATCGCGACAGACTCAGAGGTAAGTATGGGATGGGGGTGAGGAGGCAGGGTGCACAGTGGGTGGAGTGCGGGTGGGTGGAAGGGGCATCAAGACTACGAGGGCGGTTTCATTTACAGAGTAAAAAAAATGGAAAACCATCACAGGACAATTTTCATTTTGCAGGGCATTTGGCATGCTGGGGTGGGCTCCCCAGCGTGCCACTTAACCTGTTTTGGGGGGGGTGTCAGTGGCCGAGAGTTGGGCACCCTCGTCAGCACACAACACAGGAGTAATGCGGCCGGATTGGGCACCCCGTCTGCAAACAAAGCGGGGCCTGAGCCACGGGGACTGGGCACCCTCGGCATTCAACATTTGAGGGTATGCCAATAGGAGTAGGCTCCCCATTGGCACACAAAGACATGAGGGGTTACCAACAGAATTGTGCACCCCGATGTCGGCGAACATGAAGGCTGCCCGCTCGCCGACCATGCTCATAATGGTGGCAAGCACGGCAAGCAAAGGACGCTCAAGTATGGCGAGCTTTGCTCGGATTGCAGCGGACCTTTGCTTAGATGTTCTCATCCCATTATGTATGCATGGTGTGGGGCCGGCATGCAGGCTGATTGGGGAATGAGGGACGCACCTACTGATGCATGCCCTGCATTCGCCCAACAGTGGCCGCACCCCCCAAACCCACACTACCTCAAGATGTTGCTTGCGCAAGAGCGCAAGCCAACATAAAAAGGTTATTCATGCTAATCTACATATGTCTAGCTCCAAAGGTGCCTGAGTTGTATGCGGATACAATTTTTCATTATATTTCCTACAAAAACTAAAATAACAGACTTTGAGCACATATCATTTTGAGACGATGTGTCATGTCATGAAATTTGATACATTCTTAGAACTCATATCTTCAAGTAATCATGACAAATTTAAGATCTCTGAGCCAATAGATGGCTGTGGTATATGCAGATAAAAATGTTCATGAAATTTCCTATAAAAAATTAAATGACAGATTTTGAGCACTTATAATTTTGAGACAATCCATCTTATGTTCATGATATTTTAAACATTATGGGAACTCCTTCCAGAGAGTTATCATGTGACAATGTGGAGCTCTAGCTCAAAAGATGGCCAGGTTATGGGCAAATAAATTCATTTTAAAAATTCCATGAAAGTTTGAAAAAATTCCACAAAATTTTGTGGAGTTTCACAAAATTTCATCAAACTTCTATGAATTCAGAAGTTTCACATTCCACACAGCTCTAACACCTAGGTTATGTGGCAGATATAGTGCTTATATTTACATCAAGATTAGATTTACAAAGAATGGTTAAGGCATTTCTTTCCTTTACTTAATGCTTTTTTTTGACCCTTGGTCAATGGCCAGGGGGACCTCCCCCTCTGCAACAGCTCTGTTCCAGTACTCACCAGGGTCCAGGCATCATGGGGCTTGCACTAAGGATTTTTTCTATTTTTGCATGACCCCCATGACCTACCAGAATGGGGGCAGTCATGCAATGATCTCTGCGCATGGTCAGGCATGCTTCCACCCCTGACATGCAGAGGTCCACCGGCCCCACCTGACTAGGCCAAACAGTGTGGTCCTAGACTGCTGTACTCCCCCAGCCCCTGCTAGGGGTCTGCAGGTGCTGGGCACCAGGTCCCCTTCCTCCCTGGAGTAAGTGAGCAGTCCCCTGGATGCTCAGCCTCCTCCCTCCTGGCCGACCATCTGACATCTGAGGTCCGCTCCCAAACCCCAGTCATCGGTGCCACATGCAGTAGGTCTACCCCTGCACCAGTGGGCCAGCTCAGACACATTTCTTTTTTTCTTTATTTTTTCAACTCTTTTGATCCTCCGACACCACCAACCGGGACCTCCCTCAGTCATCTCTGAGCCTTATCCTGCCTTACCAAGATCCTCCCTGTATGTAGCCCAAGTCCTTCTAAGTCCAGCCATGATACCTGCTAGGGACAACCTCTCAGCTTGCACCCCCTGAGGTGCGACCACCTTCATCTCCTCTGTGCTCCCCAACCTGAATCCAGTGACCCCTGCAGGCAGAGGTGAAGACTGAAGAGGATGTCAGGGATTGGGGAGGGGAAGAATCCAGAAGTGGGCACGATAGCTGCTCAAACGACACCGTCTATACTAGCCCAAAGTGTTTTTTTTCCATTTGATCTGTTTCCTCAGTCGGGATCGGAAAGTGCAGTGACATCATGGAGTGGCATGCATCAGTGTGTGCAGTGCCGATGTCCACTGCATCCCATCACTCCCCAGTTTCTCCAGTGCTCCTGGCTCAGTACCTCCAGGCTGCCACCAGGAGGCACACTATTGCTAGAGCCATTAACCTCCCTCCCCCACCCTGGAGGAGGCGAGCTGTCCATCAGATACTCTAGTCTCCTCCCCCCAGCCGATCCACCAACACACCGGGCTCACTCCTGAACCTGGGTCACCAGCGCCATCAGCAGTAGCGCTACTGCTGCACTGGTGGTCTGGCAGGTTAACACATTTAGTGAGCGCTGTCACTCAAACTCGTTAAGGAGAAAAAGAGAAAAAAATAAGATGGCTGTATCTGGAGATGTAATCAAGAAAGTCTCTTGTTTATTTTTGGATGGCAAACCCTCGGAAACTGCTCCATATTACAATTATGTAGGTGTGAGGTGTGTTGATAATACACATTGGGCATTACATATGTCCCAGTCTCATGGAAAATTAAGCAAAGCATTAGGAACATGTAAACTGTTTATTTACAAATATGGAGGAATTGTACCAGTGGAGTAATAAATGCTTTGAATGCTGAAGTGAAAATTTATATAGCATAAGTAGCTGATGTCTGGAAGAATGCTGATAATTTTTCAATAGAAATTCTGTTGTCTAAGTTTTATTGTTATTCACTCAGATTACCATTATATGTAAAACAGGCTATATAGATAGCTGAATTAGGTCAAGTATCTCTACAGACAATAACTAACTTAAGGCAAACATCTTTTCTCATAGAGGTTATAAGACTGTGTGGGAGCTTTCAATGTTACATTATGAATTGATTTTGTGCTTTTTGTCAAGATTTAATTGATGTAAGTACCTGATTTTTCATCAGTAAAAAATGCTCTCTCACTGAATTTTTCTGAGTCTGGAGTGCTGGTTCTTTACTGATTTTTGTTTGCATTTTTCCAGCACAGCTCACTCATTTTGTGAGCACTGCTTTCTGCGATTCAAGATACAATGGGAAAGGCACCTGGCATCAAGAGAGAGATGAGAAAGGCCAGAGTAGAATGAGAAATGATGGATATGGGAGGGACAATCTAAAGCAAATTGACAAAAAGAGTGGAAAAGGGGGTCAATTCTGACAAGCAAGGATTTGGGAGTTCCTCTATAGACTACTGTATGTCACCATAATCAAAAACAGTGAGAATCATCTTTAAAACAATCTCTCGGTGAACAGGAAGTGGAATACTCACTTTTTTCCTCCACAATGCACCAAGTCTGGGGTGGAGCTTTTGGTAATGGCATCAATATGAACCTAGAAATCAAGATGATGGTCAAGCCAGACTGCAAGGTACTTTAAAGAGGAAAACAGAAAAACTTTTGACCGCACTTCAGCGTACTCAGCCGTTTGCTGCACCATAAAGAGGGTGGCTAGCTCCCACAAATAGACAAGCTAAAGCAAATATACAGTGCACAAAATAAGAAGGAAGGCAGCAGACAGTCAATGTTTAAGCACCAATGTGTGTCTTTTAGGGTTACCACCTTTTAAAAAGGCCAAAGTGGGACATTTCTTACTGAAACATGCTTTTTCACAGAACAATATGTAGTCTCAACCAATGCAACAGATTTGTTTTCTCTAAATAAACAGAATTCAGACTAAGTGTTGTAGTTTTTTAGCTGTTTTTAGTGTTCCTTATCATTTTAAGGTATTTTAATTAATGTAGTATATTGTTTTGTAGCATTTAGAGGAAAGTCAGAAAATATTTTTTTGCTATAATGTCAGGATGTGTAGTATTTTTCATGTTTTTTTGCAGGACACAGCTGCCCAAATCAGGACTGTCCTGCGAAAATAGGGACAGGTGGCAACCCTAGTGTCTTTACTGTTTGGCTATAAAGCAATTGTCAAAGGCAATACCCCTGGTGCCTCAACTCCTGTATGAGTCTTCAAGGGGGAGAATATACTGAGCACAAATACAGTTTAAATACATCCTAGTGGATCAAAAGTACACTTGCTCTCATTGGGTCACAGTTAGGACATCACTATTTCAAACATCTCTTAAGGTGACAGAGTGGTCATTAAACAAAAGGTGCTTAATCAAAAAGTGCTAAGAAGTGCTAAATTATCTACATGAACTGTACCTTTTATAGGTCCTATGGTGAATCCGCATAATACATATAATAGCAATGTCACTGTAGATTAATACAAAATAGGAAAACATTAATATAAAAGTATATCTTGATGCATGATAGAAGTACCTCATAAAATTCATTAAACATTGCTGGCAAAGTTCCTTATTACATTTTAGCTCATATAACTATATAGTGGTTTTTACTTGTAATGTAACAGAAGTCTGCCAAATATAGATCTCCATGGGCAAGTGCCAACCGGGTAGGTAGGAGTCCAAACAAGGAGGTGCTTGTCTGAAAATTAAAAGAAAAAAGAGATAGCACTTTAGACAACAGTTCAGTACATACTAATGAATTAAGCACTCTTATGGCATAGATCACAATGGTCCTATATGATAAAAATACATTTGTAGAACATATTTAGAAATACTAACATGAGGGTGACTGATTAAGGGGTCAGGTTACTCAAGCAAGATTAGAAAAGGGAAACTCTGGTTTATTTCAGAAAAGGTTTAACATCCCAGCTGTTGTTAAGTCCATTTGGCTTGACACTATTCAATTTAAATATCCACATACTTTCTTTTTGGAGTAGTTTATTTGCTCTGTCCCTTCCCATAGTTTGTGGAGGTATCCAGTCAATACCCATAAAGCCCAGAATTTCTGGTGATGATCCATGATGCATAGTGAAATGTGTGCCAACTGGTGTGTCATTTCTAGCATGTAAAATGGATCTAACATGTTCTTGTAATTGTTGAAGTGGTCTTACTGTTTTCTCCACATAAACAAGGTTACACGCGCACCACAGCACATATACCACAAAGGTGGTATCACAAGTAATAAGACTGCATATTTGCATATTACAATCCCAAATTATCAGGATGTGTGAAAGTAGCAAATAAACTACTCCAAAAAGAAAGTATGTTTTTGTATTTTATTTTATTTATTTATTTTATGTGGATATTTAAATAGAATAATGTCAAGCCAAATGGACTTAACAACAGCTGGGATGTTAAACCTTTTCTGAAATAAACCAGAGTTTCCCTTTTCTAGTCTTGCTTGAGTAATCTGGCCCCTTAATCAGTCACCCTAATGTTAGTTTTTCTAAATATGTTCTACAAATTAATTTTTTCTATGTAGGACCATTGTGATCTATGTCATAAGAGTGCTTAATTCATTAGTATGTACTGAACTGTTGTCTAAATTACTATCTCTTTTTTATTTTTCAGAGAAGCACCTCCTTGTTTGGACTCCTACCTACTCAGTTGGCACTTGCCTGTGGCTATCTAAATTTGGCACACTTCTGTTACATTACAAGTAAAAACCATTATATAGTTACTGTATATGAGCTAAAATGCAATAAGGAGCTTTGCCAGCAATGTTCAATGAATTTTATAAGGTACTTCTAACTTGCATCAAGATATACTTTTTTATTAATATTTTTCCTATTTTGTTTTTATCTATAGTGACATTGCCATTATATGTATTATGTGGATTCACCATAGGACCTATAAAAGGTGCAGTTCGTGTAGATAATTTAGCACTTCTTAGCACTTTTTGATTTAGCACCTTTTGTTTAATGACCACTCTGTCACCTTAAATGATGTTTGAAATAGTGATGTCATAACTGTGACCCAATGGGAGCAAGTGTACTTTGGATCCACTAGGATGTATTTAAACTGTATCTGTGCTCAGTATATTCACCTCCTTGAAGACTCATACAGGAGTCGAGGCACTAGGGGTATTGCCTGCGACAATTGTTTTATGGCTAAGCAGTAAAGATGCACAACGGTGCTTAAACATTGACTCTCTGCTGCCTTCCTTCTTATTTTGCACACCGTATATTTGCTATAGCTTACTTAAAAGAGGATACATCATCAATCATAGCACTATCAAGGGTGTGAAATAAAGGGAGATGAGAGAGTCTGGAAAGCCTCTGACTGGTGGAAAAAGTCATGGAAACTGTGCATTTTGAAACTGAGAGACAGTTGGTTAGACTGAAACCAGCACTGAATGTTGTCAAACTTCAGTTGAAGCTGTGAGGTAAGATAATGGGAAGAGGAGTCAGATGCAAAAAGAACTATATCAGCATATATATGAACAGATGCAGAGGAACTGACAGGGGGAGGTAATTCAAGAACATGGAAAAGAGAATAGGACCCAGGACAGACCCTTGAGAGACACCTGAATGGATAGGTAGTGGTGATGAAATGCAGCTTCTTATCTGAACAGCATGAGACAGTCCCTCAAGGTAAGCACAAAACCAGCTAACTGAAGTGTCAGAAAGACCCGTTTCTTTAAGCTTGTCCTGGAGGGGATGTGCCACTGTGTCAAAAAGCTTTAGCAAGATCAACAGTAATTGCAAACATGATCAGCGCTTGATCCATACCTGAGAAGATGGAGCCAGTGAGCTAGAGGAGGGAGGTAGAAGTAGAGTGGCATTTCCTAAAAGCAGACTGAAGGGGGTGAAGAAAGAGGTAGAATCAAGAAAGGAAGAGAGTTAAGATGGTACAAGGTGTTCCTGTAACTTAGCTAGGGTGGGAAGGAGAGAGATAGAACAGATGTTAACAAGAGAAGAGGGATCACCACGTTTAGGGAGAGGAATGGCAGTAGCCTGCTTCCATGTTTCAGGGACAGTAACAGAGGAAAAAGAAAGATTGAGGAGTAGAATAATATGCGGTGCAACTACAGTGACTGAGAGAAGTAGAAGTTTGGGATCAAGACCATCAGGGCTACCACCTTTGTGAGGATTAAGGGCAAGCAAGGACTTAAGGGAAGCAAAGTTGGTTGTGGTAGAAAAGAAGGAAAAAGAGAGAATTAAAGGAAGAGACAGCAGAGAGGGAAGAAAGGGGAAGGGGAGGGATGAGAGAGAGGGTACAGGTAGTAAAGTATGAGTTAAAGAAAAGGGCAACAATAGAAGGGTCAACGATGAGGGCATCATCAACCCTGAGAACAGGGGAGGGAGACTATTTCAGAGGTCAGAAAATAGATAGCCTTCCAGAACTTGGAAGGGTGATTAATGTTGTTCTGGAGTGCGGGTGCAAAATACTCAGACTTAGCAAGTCTTATGGTTTTGTATTATGGATTGGGGAACCCCACTGACCCAAATGCAGGGGGTATGTCCTGGAGGAAGAGAGGCTGGCAAGGTAAGTCAGAGATCCGGGTGTCCGGCAGATGGGGGCAAGCAGGTAAGGGGAGAAACAGATTAACAAAAAAAGCTGTGTGACACATCAGACAGTAGCTGCCAGTCCTCTAAACCAAAGGACCTGTGATGCCCTGAGACTCATGGTGAGAGAAGGGTGCCAAACCCTTCTTTGGTACAGTTTTAACTTGGGTCCTGAAAATTTGGTTCAGCGTCATCAGTTCCGCTGGACCACTTCAGTTCCCAATGCAGTAATTGACATAGGGTAACACAGTCTACAAATAGGAGGGAAAAAGCATTGAGGTTGTCACTATTGTCACTATTGCGTTGAGTAGCTAAAAAGGCTTTCGTCCATAAATGCTCCTATATTTTCTTAGTAGTATTGTAATTTAATACCATTTTGAATAAGATTATCAAGACCTTGTTTAAATATGTCTCTGTTACCACTTTGTATCAAACTTTCAGGCAAACTGTTCCATAAGTTCACCACTCTATCAGTAAAAAAAAACCTTTGTTTTATTTGTTTTGATTCTATTTCCTTGCACTTGTAATGAGTGACCTCTTATATTCAAATCCTGATTTTTTAGCTTGATACCCAATTCCTCTTTGAGTGTGTTGTTCTTAAAAATATCAAAATATAAAATTAAATCCCCTCATCTTCGCCTTTCTTCCAAGGTATATAGACCTAAGCTATCAATTCTATCTTTATATGTTAAAGTTTTTATGTTTGTTATTAATTTAGTCATGCCATGCTGTACTCTTTCCAATCTTATAATGTCCCTTCTTTTATAACGGTTCTAGAGCTGCCTACAAAAGTCCAACTGAGGTCTTACATATGACCAATAAAGCGGCAACAATATTTCTGCCCTTCTACTCTTTACATTTCTACGAATTGCTCTTTGTACCCTATTTGCTTTAGAGATCACATTAGTACATTGTTTAATAAAGTCTAGTTTACTGTCTATATAAACTCCCAAATCTCTGTCACCCATTGAATTCTTCAATTTAGAATTACTCAATATATACTGATTATGTTTATTCTTTTTTTCCAAGTGAATTACACTACATTTGTCAGTATTAAAGACCATGCCCCATTCATATGCCCAACAAGTTATTGAATCTAGGTCATGCTGGATTGAATTGATATCAAAGTTAGTTTCACATAGCCCTCCCAACTTGATATCTTCTGCATACTTAGTTAATTTGTTTTTTAGACCTCCCCCAAGGTCTGCCATAAACAACTGGAAAATCACAGAGCCCAAAACGGAGCCCTGTGGGACCCCACTAGTCACCCTCCCCATCCCTGACAGGACTCCATTTACATATACTCTCTGCCTCCTATTAACCAATCAGTTTCCTCTCCAGTTAATTAAGTATGGGTCTACTTTAAGTGCCTTTAATTTATGAATTATACCCTCAATGCGGAACGGTATCGAATGCCTTAGAAAAGTCCATTAATATAATGTCCACTGCTGTTCCTCTATCCATAAGTTTACTAACTGGATTGTAAAAGCATATCAAGTTCGAAAGACATGAATAACCTGTTGTAAATCCATGTTGTGTAATGTCTACCATTTCATGAGTTTTAATATGTTCATTTATTTTATCCTTTATGATGGACTCAAATATCTTTCCTGGTACTGATATTAGGCTAATAGGTCTAAAATTTATTACATCCTTTTTTGGACCATTTTTATGTATTGGTGTTATTTTAGTTATTTTCCAGTCTGCTTGTACCATACCTGTTTCCAACAACTTGTTAAACAGTATTTCTAGGGGGATACAAGTAGTATTTTTTGCAATCAAAAGCATTTGGGGGGTAATATTGTCAAGACCTGATGCTCCAAACTTTTTAATTGTTCAATCTTTTTTACTATACATTTCGTGTCACAAGTAGAAACTTTTTTTGGACAGGAATAAACATATCCTTGACTACTAGGGTCAGTATATACCAAACAAAAATACCTATTGAACAAATCTGCCATTTGTACTGGTTCACAGATTATTTCATTATTATCTGTTATTGCAGTTAACCCACTTGTAGAATTTTTTAATGAGTTTAGATATCCATAAAACTGTTTACTATTTCCTTTGTTTGCTGATTGTGCTAGTCGTAATTCCATAATTTGTTTTGACTTGTTTATAGCATTCTTACACAGTTTCTGTTTTATCTTAAATTTAGTCCAGTTAAGACCTGTTTTATTACTTTAATATAGTGCATATGATCTTTTTTTGTTTAATCAATTTAATGATATTCCTATTCATCCATTTATGTTTTAACCTCTTTTTACTATATTTTTTATTTGTTTTACATGTTTAATACAAGTATTCAATAATACTTCCTTGATACTTAACCAAATTTCTTCTCAACTCTTATCCTTACATAATTCATACCAGTCAATTTTACTAATTTCATTATTTATCATCCTTTCATTTGCTGTTTTGTACAAAGAAAAATCTCAGTTAACCCTTGTAATTTATCCTGTAAATATTGTACATTAAATGATACACTACTGTGATCATGTCTCCCAAAGGAGACGTCACCACACAATCTATAATAGTCACACTGTGTGAAGTTAAGACTAAATCTAAAATATTTTATCACGTGTTGACTCTTTAACATTTTGATATAAATTATGCTCATTACAGGTTAGAAGAAAATACATACTTTCTCTATGACTAGGTGTATTATCCTGCCAGTAAATGTCTCCTAAATTAAAATCACCTGTTAATATCAGTGATCCCAATTCTACAGCAGTATTTATTTCCTCCATAAGTTTAAGGTGAGCCCCATTTTTCATATTTGGCGGTCTATAACGTAGCCCAAATGTATAAGTTTTCTTCTTATTGAAGTTTAAATGAATTCATAAAGTTTCAGTTTCTACTTCATGCTGTTTAATTAAAGGTGTTATATCTGATACAACTATCTGTTCATTTATAAAACTAGCAATTCCTCCCCTTTTTATTTTTTTCTATCTAATCTAAACAGGTTATAACCAGGTACATTACTGCCTCAATCATCAGTATCTTTCCACCATGTCTCTGTTATTAGAAAAATGTAATTATTCAAATTTAGTGCTGCAAGAGCTCAAAGCTCATTCATTTTGTTTTTAAGGCTTCTAGCATTACACAACATGCATTTCAAATAATCTTTACTACTTTTTTATTTTTACTTTCATACACTATATAGGTTGGCAATACATTTTAATAATTATAGCTTACTTGTGGCAGGTGGTGTTAACATGCCACTGCTAAGAATTGGCATCTTTTTTTTTTTTTTGCAATTCACTGTACTTTTTACCAAGCTGCCTGCCGCCCTCCAATCAGCTCGGTCACGGCTCGCCGGCTTCTGCTTCCCAAATCAGCCACCCCCAATACCCCCATGGCTTGCCCCCCACGGCGGGGGCCCACGGCACAGGGCCAGATGCCGTGGGCGAAACGGTCTAGGTCGGGGGTCTTGGCCTGGGAGCACATCGGAAGCTGCGGCGGGCTTCATCCATGGCGGCCGGCAGTCTGCTTCCCAGGTTTTCCCCACCCTGAGGAAGCAGAGACGTGCAATGACGCCGCGCCCATCCCGCCTCTCCCCGCCCCTTATGTAAGCACGGCAGCAGCTTGGGTGTCCACCAGCCTCTGCTAGGGCCCCATTGCTCCAGTTGCTAACCCAACCCTCCCCCCGGAGAAGGAGAGCAGTCCGTCGGATGCTCAATCCTTCTCCCCCCAGCCGGCCCTCCGACAACTCGGGTCCGTTCCTGAACCAGGGTCGCCGGCGTCGCAAGCGGAAATCCCACCACTGCGCCAACGGGCCGGCAATGTGACACAGTCTTGAATGAGTACCACTGGCAATTTCCAGTTCTGAGGTATACTGTAGTAACTGTTACTTGTTATTACTCAGCTTGAGACTTATCCTCCTCAGTAGAGATGCTGTGAATTTAAAATCCGCCGGCGAAGTGGATGGGAAGTGGCCACTTCATGTCATCATAACACTACATGAAGTGAGCATTGCAAAGTGCTCACTTCACCTTTCCATTCTGACTTCATGTTGTCATTTCACTTTAGAGCCTTGTTAGTGGAAACGTGCCCAAGTTTCACCACAAACTGACCATTATAGCGTAAAGAAACATTTGGAAAGCTGCCAGACATTCAATATAACGGAGCATGCCCCCACGCTCTCCCTGGCATCATGTCATAACATTGCTGAGAATGGGGGGCAGAATTCGGGTGGTTTTTCAGAACAGGGATTCCTCCGTGTCACACTTAATGAAATTACAGGTGTTTTTGACAGAAATGTATTGCACTATGCAAGGACATGTGGAGCAAGAAAGATTCCCCAGGAGGTAATGCACTCATATATTGGGTGCAATACTATAATAACTATGTAACTTGGTGAATCTCTTTAAAGCAGCAGTGCAACAATCTGTTGAAAATTTTGACCTTTTCTTTTTAATGCTATTTTACATTGCCATTTTACTTACATCCTGACTTGTATGACACTAGTATTTCCAGTATTTGAGTCTGCTTTACTACTTTTCTTCATATCTGAAAGAATAAAAGAAGCACTCCTTTTAATACAGTGTGGACCAAGTCTTTGTAAGTATTTTCTACTGCTTTTCCCCATTAGTTGTTATATACAGTATCACTTCTGTTGTAAAATTAAGTTATGCAGCAGGCAGTGTTTTATGACCTCACAGAACAATATTTATTGAAAAACAGCTGCAAATAGTGATAAAAACCTGGTCAGAACAATATTGAAAGGCCTGCTCCTTTTTTTTCAGACATGAGAAAAGTAGTAAAGCAGACTCAAATTGTGAAAAGAAGGGTATCATTCAAGTCAGGACTCAATGGTAAATAGTGGCTGGCAATGTAAAATAGCATAAAAAAGTACAGGTCAAAATTGTCACCACATTCTTGCAATGCTGCTTTAATTTATAATTTAAGTATGACATCATGTGCTCACAATCACAACACACAAAATGCATCTGTCTTGTGTGCATAAAATTGACAAGTGGTAACGAAGTGAAATGGGAGTGTTACACCACATGCAAAGTCACCCAGAATTAATGGCACACTCAGTCATGCACGTGGTACTCACACAGAGTCCCCATATTTTTTCTGCATGCCCAAAATGCATTTGTCTTGTGTGCAGAAAATTGTCAAGTGGTATCAAAGTGAAATGGGAGCGTTATACCACATGCAGGCTCCCCCAGAATTAATGGTGCACTCAGTCATGCGTGCAGTACTCACACAGAGTCACCAGATTTTTTCTGCATGCCCAAAATACATCTGTCTTGTGTGCATAAAATTGACAAGTGGTAACGAAGTGAAATGTAAGCGTTACACCACATGCAAAGTTCCATCAGAAATGATGACCATGAGTGAACCGTCGCTGGTCCAATGTGTGCTGCAGTTCCCACAAATGCAATGTGATCATCTCAACTGGATGGAAGGGTGTCCTTTGTCTGTACATTAATAGTAGCCTTGGTGAGTTGAGATATATATATATATATATATATATATATATATATATATATATATATATATATATATATTAGTATTTTGTAGTGGGGGTTGACATATATAGACATGTACTCATTGCATTGTTTTGTATCACAGGTCACAGATACTGTTGGTGTGCACATTCCAGTGCTTGATGAGAACTTTTTGCGTTGAAATTGGAAATGGATAACTCTCAAGCCAATGAAGGTTAGTATTTTTTTTGGGGGGGGGCATATTTGCAGGTTTGTCTCATTAATGGATTTTTATTTGATTACTTCTTCACAGATTTCATCTGCATCCTTCTTGAGTCCAATTGTTAATGATGGTCATGGTCATTGATTGAAATGACTTCTGCGTGTTGCATGTCTGCCCCAGCCGGGGGGGGGGGGCCTGATGTTGAAGAACTTCTTTGGATAAGGCAACTATGACATAACAAAGCATCTGGAAGTTTCCTAAAAAAAAAAATGAAGGACGTCGTCCAACTTGCTTGCAGCGGCAACACATTATGTTTAAGGCGTGGCTATTCCAAGGGTATCTGGATTATTAACACAGATAGTAAGCTGTCACAATGCAATCAGCAGATCAATCACAAGTTAATTTGGTACTGGGCTGTGTAACAAATACACTGTGCCAGTGTCTCTGGTTCTCAATCTCAAGTCAAGTTATATTTCAAAACCACATCTTGTCATGTAACTCAACCTGTGTGCAACTTTTTCAACACTGTCATGGCTGCACAGCTGCAAGTTCAGAATACAGTGCATGATATCTTGCAGAAAAAGTTTTGGCAATGTACACATGTCACCTAGTTTATGAATCCTATTCAGTCACATTTGCTGCACTGTTTTTAAAAAAAATTGAACAGATGAAATAAAATCTTGATACTTGCCAGTATGGATTTGAAATGGATATTCCATAGGTTCCTGTGTACAGTACTGCTGCAGTACCATTCATACCGGCTTTCAATGAAGGAGATTTTTTTGTTAACCTGTAAAAAAAAAATAAGTTTACTATATGTGTTTGACCATTGCAGCTCAGAAATGCAACAGAAAACAAAACATACAGCTAAAGGAAGTTAAGGAGCATAAAAAAACATTAGTACACATACTCACTTTATAGTTTTAATATTAGAAAGCCTTGTGCCTGTGGCTGATGAATGGGGTCTCCTGTTCGACTCTCTCTGCCTTGGCATGATCAATATAATGGGGAAACATTATCTGAATGACACTGGTGGTGGGTGCTGGTGGTGATAGCTTCTGCACATGATGACATTCCCTGTGACATCTTCCTGCATCTGGTGGTGGTGGCAGTGGCTAACAGCGATGGTGGTGGTGGTCCAGGGGGGGAAGACAAACTCATTCTCTGCAGTGGCAGTGACTAACATCGGTCCTGGTGGTGGTGGTCCGGGAGGGCAGAAAAACTCATTCTCTGTGGTGGCAGTGGCTAACATCAGTCCTGGTGGTGGTTCAGGAGGGCAGACAAAGTCATTCTCTGTCATGGCAGTGGCTAACATCGGTCCTGGCAGTGGTGGTCCAGGAGGACAGACAAAGTCATTCTCTGTGGTGGCAGTGGCTAACATCGGTCCTGGTGGTGGTGGTTTGACTCAAGGGGGGCACACCATCTTTTAACAACTTCAGTTAAAACCTGCCAACAATAACCACATCATCATCCTCATAAAGAAAGCTGCCCTCACAGTCATCTATGTCTGAAGTCTGACCACTGGGAAATTCTTTCTCCATTGTGTCATCATCTATGTCAGTGGTGGGCCGTTTCATGCTGCTACTGTCAGTGCCACCAGGATGGTCCATTTCTACATCACCAAAACCACCATGTCAAGGCCGGGGGATGAATACCGAGGTTACAGTTTGTGCTGGTATGTGCCTCTCATTCATTTTTATGAATGTTAGCAAACTAACATTTGCAGGAGAGAGGTTTGTCTGATGATCCCTGACTATTACACCTGCTGAGCTGAATATCCTCTTGACACTTACACTGGAGGGTGGGCATGTGAGGTACTTCAGTGCCACTGCAGTCAGCTTTGGCCATTCACTGACCTTTCCACTCCAGTACAAAAGAGGATCATCAGTTATTGACAGATGCCTGTTTTCAGACAAATATGACTCAACCATTCTCTGTGCCGCACTAAGTCCAGTGGCTGATGCATCATCCTGTTCTCCGGAATCATTTATTTCACAAATCCCCACTTGGGACAAATCCTCCCAAGGTGGGTTAACACCAACCTCTTTGGATGACAGACCACCTGGAACTGCAGTTCTCTTCCCTTTACAGGATATGCTTGATGCTCCTCCAGGTGCACCTTCATCTGGATTATGCTGCTGAGGTTTGCTGACCTTGGTACATGACTTCTGTGCCCCATGAACCAAGGGCACCAGTTGCCCACTGAAATTTTTTACCTGTTCAGGCCCTTCTTCCAGTACTGAGGCAATTCCACGTTTGTATCGTGGTTCCAGCATTGTTGCTATGGCAAAGTTGTCACTATACTAAATGCTCAAAATGTGATGATTCTGGTTGAATACTGTCAGCACGTGTTTCAGCAACATACTGCTAGCACTGTCTCTGGCAACATCAAGGCCATGCTGTACATTCACCAATGTCTGCCTCAGCACCCACAGCAGTGGAACTGATTGACTAATGGAGGCAGACTCAACACTCACTGCCTGTGTGGCATGTTCAAAGGGACATAAAATTGTTATTACAGAATCCATGAGGCACCACTGTTCAGTCATCATAGAGGCCCTGGAACTGTCATGGCTAGTGCGCATCACAAGATATTCTGAGATGGCTTTGTATTGTTCATACAACCTCTCTGCCATGTATAAAGTGGAGTTCCACCAGGTGACAACTTCCAGCTTCAAGCAGTGCTGAGGGAGGCTGTTTTGCATCTGCCACTGCCAAAGTTGGTCACGGGCCTTAGCAGATCATGAAAAGTGAGAGCAGATACGGCGTGCAACTGTCAGCATTTCCTTTACATCAGAGTGCTGCAGAAACTCCGGCACCACAAGATTTAAACAATGGGCCACGCATGGAACATGAAAAAAGCCACCATTCATGATGCATTTCACCACATTTGACCCATTATCACTTGCTATGAACCCAGCTCTCAGGGACAGGGAGTTCAGCCACTTGTCAGTTTCAGTCAATACCACGTCCAACATGTTTTCACCAGTGTGAGAACAGGTCACATTGCGCATAGCAATTGTTGCATGCTGTCGAATTCCTGGAAGATTGCTTCCATGACACTCCACCTTACTGCACTAATTATTCACACTACCAACATCACAAACAACCCATGGCACCTGCACCCAGTGTGCAGTTATACACAGATATGAACTCCCCGGTGTTTTGCCAGTTGTCCACATATCCATACTTAAATGGATGAATGGAGAGAAGGAATGTTGAAGGGCATGTCTTACTGAGTCAGACACAGCATGGAACAACTCGGGGACAGCACGGGTTGAGAAGTATGTCCTGGATGGGACTTTCCATTTTGGATAGGCATGTGCAGCAAACCACCAGAACCTAGAATTCTCCACAAAGGAGACAGGCAAAAGATCAATTGCCAGCATTTCAGCTACAGCAGCATTAAGTTCACATGACACTGTATGATTGGGTGGGTATTTCAGCTTATGCGCAGAAACACTCTGTAACATGGGCTGACTTAAACATTTTACACGGGGTGTGATGACAAATGGTTCTGCTCTGCAAATGGCAGGGGGTGGATTGTGGACATTTGAGGAAGATGGTTGCACAGGTGATGATGACAAACTCAGAAATGCAGTTATTTTGCCAGATTTGCCAACCAGGGTTGATGTACCACTTGCACTAGACATACTGTATTTACCACCACCACCAAAACTGCTATTATCACCAGCACTGGACAACATTTCAAAATCATTCTGCTCCTCCACCTCATCATGCCTATAGTAATCATCTGCTCTTATTTCCTCACTACTGCACACATTTAATTTCCTACTGGGCTTAACACTCATGGAAGGAGATAACATGCTTGTAATGGTTGATGACGAGGGTGAATGTTCGACTGTGGTATTAGCTGCCATCTTGTGCTGGGTCCACAGTGCCATGTGCCTATTCTTAAGATGTGTTTGCTGTCCTCCTGTGCCCAGATGGCTCCCCTTTTTACCTCGACTCACGTGCACATGACAAACCTGGCAGATTGCAACTGACTCATCATTTGCATCTTGCACAAAAAAATCCCAAACAAGGGATTGTGATGCTCTACTTTTAACATGTCCATGATGGTGCTAATTAAACTCCGTTCTTTTAAGCACTGAAGTTGGGGGTGTGCTATGTGATTTTTTGGGCAGTGCACACTTGGACTGCAACTGACCACCATGACTACCTATCATTATTACTGGGTCATTATCATCATCATCACCATCAACTGAAACTGGTAAATCACAAGTTTTTTACGGGGGGGATTAATGCAAACAGACCCAGAGACAGCCACATTGAATTTCTTTTTCTCCAGTTCCCAGCTGGGGTCAATTGCATCATCAACATATTCATCAACATCACCCACATCCACATCTTCTGCTTGGATGCTACCATGTGGACTGCATGTTGCAACCACAGCAACATCATCATCATCACATTCATCATCATTATCAACACCACCATCACCTGATATTTTTTCACCACACTGTGAATCACTGCATGGAAAATGCATGACATGAACCGCAGTAGAAGAAATGTCACATTATATGCTACCATTGACATAATTACCAGAATCCTCAGGTTCAGTTACTGGGATGTTACTGGGAAGTATGACATCATCTGCACTGCCACTTGTCACAGATTAACTCAGCAGGGCAGGCCCTCTACTCCCAAAGTGCCAACCTCTGAATGCAGTCTTGTGAACAGTGTAACAGACAAGGTAACCCTCTTGTCTGTTTTTGTCAGTTCGGATCAACCTCTGATCTCAGTTCTGGAGGGATTCAAACTGTTAACCTCTTGCTAGCATACCCAATACACAGGCTCAGATATATCTGTCTTTGGGGGGGCCAGATATCTTTGCCTACAGGCACCTAACCAGGTATTCAGAGATGAACCCTTTAAAACTTTTATAAAGACCTCAGATTTAAAACTCTTCTCCATCCCATTTGATACCACCATACAAGCTATATGTCTGCTGAACCATAAATATTTCTTAGCAAAAGAAAGCAATTCAAAGACAGACTAGGTTTTTCTCTAAAATTAGAGTTTTTACTAAAATATATACTAATATGTCAAACATACAATACAGAACTCTTATATCACAAGACAAACATATCTTTAAACAAAACAAGGTTTAAAACAGTACAATTCCTACAACTATATTTAGATTTGTCTAGCTTTCTAAATACATCTTTTCAGTGCTCAGATGTTTTCTTGGTCAGTGTCAGATACAAAATGCCTCTCTATAGTGAAAGAGAATACTCTTTTCAAGCAGTATTAGCCAACCCCTTTTGGATGAAGTCATCCAGTCCCTCCTCTGGTCGAATATCTAACAAAAATATATTTTTATACAACCACAGGATGTAATTTCAAAGTATTAATTCTGCAACCTTAGCATAACTCAAGTTTCAATTACAGCTCTTTTGATCTCATGCTGTACCCTCTTCACACAGGCTTCATAGGGTCATTTACAACCTTACACCTCTATATAACATCCTAGTTTCCCTTATTTTAATATTATAAACCTAGTTTATGAATTCTCTCTTAACAAAATTAACTTAACAACTCTGTAATTAGCTCAGAGAAACAGGATTCTTAATAAAAGTCTTCCAGTAACTCAGCAGTTCACTTGGCCTGCATCTGTCACCTGAAATCTTGGGTGGGGATGAGAGAGGCCATCCCTAGAGCATTTGAATTTTCAGCAGAGACATTAATACATTTATATAAAAAAATATAATACGGCACTCAGAACTGGCTGTCTACGTCACACCACTCACTTGCAGTGCTTCATACTCCACTATATTTTTGGACATGGTACACTGGTCAGAAGTCAAACTTGAAGCAGAAATACTCATACTACCAGCACAAGCAACTACACTAACACCACCGGCTGGGACAACATCATCTCCTCCAAGTATGAGTGAAGCTACTGATTGGGTGGTAAAAAACACTGCAGGAGAAATACCTTTCCTCACATCAGCAATGCACTTCTGCGTCTGCGTACTACCATGACCACAGACAATCTTACCACTGGCAGCAGTGCCATGGTGAGAACCAGCTTTGCTTGCACTTCTCTTTGCAGGCACTTTAGGGGATCAACAACAATATTCTAAACAAATTTAGATTTTGGAGCATTCACTCTGCATAGGGGGTTGCTGAATGTAAAGCCAAAAAAATAACTGTGGCTTCAGCAACAGATAAAGATGCAAATTCACAAGTGAAAACAACACCTTAACTAACCAGTTGTGCTGAGGTCACAAACAATCCAATCTGGAAAACAATTCCTTTTGCCAGTGTGGGGGGGTGGGGGCACTGACTGCAGATTTTTATGGCAGTGCAAGCAGCAAAGCAAAGAAAAGATACCACAATGGCAGTACAAAATTACGCAGCTGCAGTGGATAGCAGGTTCACACTGATGCGCCTACGATTACACTGTGGCACAATAAAAGGTATATTATTTGATGTCACGCAGTGATGCAGCACCACACACACACTCACACACACACACACAATTTGTCTACAATGAGCAATGTGTAGCAAATTGAAAAGTTCAGTAATATGCCACGTATTGTAAACAACCTGAAATTAAGAACTGCTGCACCAGATCTACACAATACACAATCAGCAAGACAATTTCAACAATTACTGACAATATTACTGTGTGTACATTAACACAGTCAGTTATATAACAAAAATATAACCAAAAAACAAAGAACTCCCTATTTCTCCAACTTAAATCTATCTACAGCACAGATACGCCCCTCTCCCAAAGCACACATTCACTGTATTTTACTACACAGACTCAGTGTTATTCATTAACATTCAATGTTACTCACTAACAATCAAAATCCACACACAAACAAAAACGCTCGATGATATGGACACAGGAGGGTTTCCTACAATTGATGAACTAAAGTTTGAGCAAACAAAATTACACAAAAAGGCTTTTTTAACAGCTTTTAGAAGGTTTGAATCACAGACAGCTCTCAGAGCACACTGTCTCCTATAGCTTCCTACACACACTACCCTGAACTGAGGCTGTGCAGATCAATATAGAGCCCATGTGTCCTGAAATCCCATGAATCACTGCAAAATTCACCATCGGAGTTTAAAAACAAGGCGAAGTGCATTGTTTTCAATGCACTTCACCTTAGGATTTGCTGGCGTAGTGGTCTGGGAAGGCAGAGTAACGCAAAGTCATTGTTTGCAATGGACTTCACGTTACCCATTATAATGCAAATTACTTCACTTCGCATTGTGGAGCACTCCACAAATTCATCTTGGCACCCGCGAATCACTTCGTGGAGCGAATTGAGGCCACTTCACCCATCACTACTCCTCAGATAAAGGCTACATGAGAACACGAGACAGAAACTTGCACATCTGTGCAAAGCCGTCACAGAAGACTCATATGGTGACAGGGTCACTACTGTTGTATCTTGACAAGGGGTTGGGTGATGTTATAGGTCTTATTTAATTAATAATTAGTCAGTTTATAGCCACACATCATGCCTGATCACACTGAGCCTGCTGGTGATAACTTTGCAAAAGTTGTTTGGTCTTCAGGAGTACTGGAGGTGGTGGTGGTGTGTTTCATAGTTCTTGAACTGCTGGTACTGCTGGGAGTGGTGAGCCACACTGTAGTGCTGCCAGCGCCAGTCAAGGTAGACTTGCTAGCAAGAGGTATAAGGGTAGGAATAGGAGCAGTGACTTGTAGGATGGGGTGATAATCCAATGGATAGTTGATGGCGTGATAATCCAATGGATTGCTGAAATTGATCTGAGGTAAAATTAGTTTAAGAAAGACTAAGAATTCAATATTCTCAGGATCTAGCCTTTAGCAATGTGATAAGGCAATATTCTCAGGATCTAGCCTGAAGCAATGTCGTGAGGCAATATTCTCAGGATGTAGCCTGGAGCAATGTGGTAAAGCAACATTCTCGGGATGTAGCCTGGAGCAATGTTGTCAGGCAGTATTCTCAGGATGCAGCCTGAAGCAATCTGTGAGGCAATTTAACCAGTTGTGTAGAAATATCTTTCTGAAGTAATGGATGGTGGAGAACATCCAAGAAAATACAGACATAGTTATGTCAGTGCAGGCCAAATCACTTTCCTGTCTTTTCAGAATTTGATGGATTTACTATTTTGGCTAGACAGTGGTTCAAGGGAACAAAACAAATGACCTGGAAGCAGTGGTGACAGAAGCACACATTGAAACATAATGACTATCACAAACACATGGGTAAGTCAGAAACAGAACTGGAATTCATGCTAGGACTCTTACTAGGAATATCAGAAGTACAGAAGGCCATTGTCCATGGGTAGCTTCAGGTAGATACTCTTAGCATTTTCCATTATATATTTGTCTAAATTTCTCTGAAATTCCTCTTTTGTGGTACAGTACTCATGACTACATATTGTGGCAAACGGTTTCACCATTCAATGACTATTTGGGTAAAGAAATGCTGTCTAGCAGAGATCCTAAAAAATTGAGCCTTTAACTGCAAATGGTGTCCCCTAGTTTGGAAGTTTTTATTTTAATAATTAAATTTAATTCAGACCTAAGATATTTGTCATTAATTATATTGTATGGCACTAACAGATCTCCACTCCTTCTAACATGAAGTGGCATCAACTTAAGGAAATTTAGTCTTTCAGAATATGTATGGTTTTCCTGTAACAGTTTTTGTTAGTTTACACTGATTTTTTTCAACTGCAGTGTAATACTTAGTAATGTTGGGATTCCATAATTGACTAGCATAATCTAAATGGAGGCGTAAATAAGATCTCTAGATTGGGAGCACAACATAGAAACATAGACTTTGATGGCAGATAAGGACCACTTGGCCCACCCAGTCTGCCCATTTCCCTACCTATTGGATAAGCTGCAGATTCTAGTTAACCAACAGGCTACTTCCTGCAACCCCCCACTATAATTGCCTTATGTCTGTCCCATGCATGTTTGAATTCCCTCACTGTTTTAGACCCCACAACCTCTCCAGGAAGGTGGTTCCATGCGTCCATCACTCTCTCTGTGAAAAAGAATTTCCTCACATTACCCCGAGCCATCCCCCCTCTAACTTTAAATTGTGCCCCCTTGTTCTTACACATCTCTTTTTCTGAAAGATGCTACCCTCCTGGACTTTGTTGATTCCCTTGAGGTACTTAAAAGTTTCTATCATGTCACCTCTGTCCCTCCTTTCATCAAGGGTATGCATATTAAGCTCTCTCAGTCTCTCTTCATATGGTTTCTGATGTAGACCCTGCACCATTTTAGTTGCCCTCCTCTGGACTGCTTCCGTCCTGTCTATGTCCTTGCGTAGATGAGGTCTCCAAAACTGCATGCAGTACTCCAGATGGGGCCTCACCAACTGTCTGTATAGAGGAATAACCACTTCCTTTTTTCTACTTGAGATGCCCCTCCCTATGCATCCCAGTATCCCCCTGGCTCTCCTTACTGACTTCTCACATTGCTTACCTGCCTTTAGGTCATCTGATATGACTACACCCAGATCCCTTTCCATGATTGTTGTCGTTAGTACCTCCCCTGCTATTGTGTACTCTTCTACTGGATTTTTGTTTCCCAGGTGCATTACTTTGCACTTCTTTGCATTGAATATAAGTTGCCATATGTCTGACCATTCCTCCAACCTTGCCAAGTCCCTTCTCATCCTTTCTACCCCGCTTTGTGTATCAACTCTGTTACAGATCTTTGTCTCATCTGCAAAGAGGCATACCTTTCCTTCCAGACCCTCTGCAATGTCACCTATAAAGACATTAAAGAGGACTGGACCCAGTACTGAGCCCTGAGGTACTCCACTAGTAACCCCCCTTTCTTCAGAATGTGTTCCATTCACTATTACCTTCTGTGTCCTGTTGTGCAGCCAGTTTTCTACCCAGGATACCACCCTGGGACCCACTCCCAGGCTGGCTAACTTGATTATTAATCTTTTGTGTGGGACTGTGTCAAAACAACCTCTGTGTCTCTACTTCTTATGTGTTTCCTAATGTTCCACCATATTTTGTTGGCTCTCAAAATGAGTGAAGTACAGTATGCATGAAATTTAAATGAATTAGATATGATTATATACAAAAATTTTTCTTCCACAACTGTTATTAGAGTAGTATTACTTAAAACATAATTATGGCCATAATTATTATACCAAAATGCATTAAACTGCACTTGTTTAGGTTGAACCTCATTCCCCATCTATAGACCCATGTAGTGATCAAGTCCAGATCCTTTTGTAAATTATGAACTTCCTCAGCTGTACCACAGTACCCCCAATCTTAATATTATCTGCATATTTTTTAGATGTCTAATTGTGTACCTCATGGTATGCTACATATCTAAAATAAATAGAACATAATTGGGCCCAGCACAGATCCCTGAGGTTCCCCATTGGTAACACACCCTCTAGCAGAATGGTATCCATTTATTGATACAAGTTAGCTTCTGTCTTTTAGCCAGTTTAGGACCTAGTTAACTATTTTATTATTATTGATTTTTTTTTGCTAGATCATTGTACTCCTAGGCCCCTACCTGATTAACTCCCATGTCACCGCATTGTAGTGGGACTCCAGCCTCCATCCATCTCTACAACACTCCAGACTTTCCCCCTGAGAACTCCTGCAGTTTGCCCCTTGCAGCGGGGTGGCAGAGATCCCCCAACTCCCCACCCTGTATGAATCCAGTCTGGGAGAAGCATCGGTGCCAACAAACATGCAGAAGGCCATCAAGCCATGTGATCAGGGTACCATCTTTTTCCATTTTCCTGGAGCTGGGTCATGCAATGACGCTGATGGAGGGGAGTGTGCACACATCTGCATGCTCTCCCTCCAGGTGTCTGCCCCAACTCCTCCCTGAATTGTTGCACAGAGCCCTGTCCCCCAGCCTCCGCCGGGGGGAATGGGCACCTACTACTGCAGACCCCCCCCCTCCCAAGAGGAGAGCAGTCAATTGGACACTTAATCCTTCTTCTCCCCTGCCGACCCCCAGCGGCCCATGATCATTCTCGAACACGGCTCGCCGGTGTAGCATGAGGTAAGGCATCCAGTTCCTCAGTTCTCAGCGCCACTGGGCTGTGCTATTTTATTATTGATCTTGAGCTGTGTTGTCTTATCTGTAATTGCCTAGTGTGGTACAGTATCAAATGCTTTGCTGAAGTCAATATGAATAATGTCTACAGGGGTACTGTTATCAACAGATCTACTAAGTTTTTCATAGGTGCAAAGCAGATTTGTTAAACAGGATCTCCCAGATTTAGACCCATGCAGGTTATCATCTCTCTATTTGTGCTATTTATATATTGTTTTATCCTATCTGATAGAACATGTTCCATTAACTTTACTGGAACAGAAGTCAAGCTCATGGGCCAATAATTCTTAATGTCTGATTTATTCCCCTTCTTGAATATGTGAACTACTTCTGCTGCTTTCCAGTTCCGTGGGACCTGGCCATTATTTATAGATCTATTATAAATATAACAAAAGGTCTCGATACACTTGTTCCTAGTAGTTTGAGTATTCTGGATTAAATTTTATCAGAACCCATGAAACTATGAGCATTAAGTTTCTTAATTTTGGTTTCTATTTCAGATTCTGAGATTAAAATGGGTTCCTCAGTGTTTTTACATGTAGATGTTAATTTTCCTTCATATTTTGTAAATACTGTACAAAAATAATCATTAAATACTTCTGCTGACTGGTTAGGATTAGATACAATATTTCCTTTTAAACTGATCGGACCAATTCCATTCCATTCCTTTTTAATGAATGTATGTAACTATAAAAATATTCAGCATTACCTTTGTTTGCTTGTCTTGCAAGATTAATTTCAGCTCCCTTTTTTCATTTATTGATTAGATTTTTACAGCTTGTAAGCAAATGCTTACATTCCTCCCAATCTGTGTTTGCCCTAGATCTTAGATATTTATCATACAGATTTTTCTTTCTCCTAATCATCTTCCTGATTTTGTTACTAAACCCTCTAGGTTTAAGGCCTTGGCTGTTGTATTTTTTTACTTTAATGATATTATTAGGTATCCTGTGAGTTCGGCGACCACGATTGGGCACCTACCAAACCGGCGACTCAATCGTGGTGCCTTACACCACAGTGATGAGGGATGGAGGACAATCGGATGGGGGGGTGTGCGAATATAGTGACATGTTGTCACTACATATATACGCACACAGGAGGAAGTGAGCAGCTGAATGTGGGGTGGGACGGGAGGGAGGGATTGTGAGGGGTGATGCTGCGGTGAGCTGCCGAGCTACTTCCATGGTGTGGTGGGTGGGCTCAGGGCTGGGGTGTGAATGATGCTGGGTTTGGGTCTGGGCGCGGGTGCCTTTTGTTGCGCCCCAGCCCAAAACATTTTTTTTTAGTCCCCTCCCCCGAAATGCACCCCCTGGAGTTGAGAATCCTTAAGTAGGGGGGTGCAGGAGCACAGATCCCCTCATTTACATTTAAAATCTAAGGTTCTGGTGCTCTTTTGCTGTGTGCCTGGGACTGCCTCACTGAAATATTTTTTCAGTGATTTCCATTCACCCTAACGGTGATTGCTATTCCTCGATTGCCGATTGCTGTTATCTATGTGATAACGGCAATCGCTATTCTGTGACTGCCGTTATCACATAGATCCATATTATTATTACAAATGTTTATTATATTTGCCTTTATTTTGTATCATATTTCCTCATCTGTCAAGTTGTTTAATTTATCTTACCAATGGATTTTATTCATTTGTTCCCGAAGAGTTTGTTTGCCGTATAATGTAAATATACATCTGTCTTGCCTAACAGCCTAGAAATACTTGATGTATAAGTAAAATATAGTGTTGTGATCACTGTCACCCATGAGCTGTCCTACTGAACAGTTAGAGATATTTAAATTGTCTGATTTAAAGACTAAGTTGAGTATCCTGTTTCCCTTGTACTTTCCTTAACCATCTATTGTAAATATAACTGTATACAAGTATCTAGGAATTCCTTTGCTGGTCCATTGTTTGCCATATTTGTTACCCAGTTTATCTCAGGCAGGTTAAAGTCCCCTGTTATAACAACACTGCCGAAGTCACATGCCTTTTCATATTCCATAAGCAATTCAATATTGATAGATCTATCTGTATCTGACAGCTGATAATACAAACCAAATATCTGACCATTCTGTTGGTCCTTAATTCAGACCATCAACTATTTTGATCCATATAGATTCAACCTTAAAGTTTTGATTTTTAATATTAGATGAAATATCAACTGCTGTTAACTTGTCTGAAATGTACACAGCTGTACCTCCACCCTTTTTATTTTCTCTATCCCACCGGAATAGATTAAATTCTGATATGTTTTTTCCCCATGTTCCTTCCTTCACCCACCAGGTCTCTGTAATGAAAATTAAATTTATGTGCATCATAGAACACAGCATTTCCATCTCACTTTTTTATTAGACTTCTGGCATTAAACAATATGCATTCCAGCTCTTGCTCCTTCTTTACTTTATTACTGGCTGTTTTATACTGTTTCCTACTGATAGCCATCTGGGTGGATTGAGATATAGGAGACCTCCCCCCTCTTGGCTGTTTTAAAGTTAACACATCTATGCTATAACAGATTAGAGCACCAAGTGCATCAGTTCCTCTCCTGTTTAAATGAAGCCCATCCTGTGCATATATATAATTTTAACCTGAAAAAGCATCCCATGTGTTGATTAACTTAATATTATTTTAGGGCGCACCAATTAGATAATCTAAAGTTGATTCTCTGTATTGTCCTATTCTTTTCCTTGTGTGCTCTGTGTATTGGCAGAGCAGCACTAATAAAAATCTTCACACCCCTTATCTTTTAAATTACACCTCATTTCCATTAATTCATAGCAAATGTATTTTTCATCATCTTTGCCTACAATATTTGTCCCAGCATGTAGTATGACAACTGGGTTAGGTCCTACACTTTTCAGAATGTGAGGTAGCCTGGTCTTAATACCTTGTGTTTTTGTACCCGATAAGTTAGTCAGCATAGTATTAAATTTGTCACTTTTAGAAATTGTTGTATCGCAGTGTTTAATGATAGAATCATCTATAATTAATTTAGATCTTGTTCTTTCACTTGGAGTGATTGATATTGTAGCATCTGATTGGTGCAAACTGTCATCAGCATTTTGCAATGGGTCAGATCTGTCAGTAATAGGTATAGGTGTAGGTACAAACACCTCAGCTCTCCAATTGTTTTTGTGCTTCCTTTTATGTGGCTGAACAATACACCAGCCATTATCTGTGTTTTCATCCTCCTCTCTTACACGTTTTGTATGCTTAATATTTCCTTCAGTCTCTGTGTCAGAGGGTAGAGGGTGAACAGATAGACAGCGTTCAGAAAATTCAGATTAACATGAAAGTTGTGTGGTTTTATTGTACATCAGAAACAAAAATAACAAACCAAAATAAAAAACAAATACTTGGACACAACAATTTCCATCAGGATAGGATCACTTCTCTATATAGGACTTTAAATTCTATTATAGTAATGAAGATTTAATTTCTGTAATCTGATTGGTTAAGAGCAGAAGACAGACCTTACATTAATCTTTTATTAATACCCATGTAAGGCCTCATCACCTGCATCATGTTCCACAACAGCTAGTCTGTCTTAGAATGATTCTGAGGTAACATTCTTTTTCAGTTTGAATTCACCACTGTTGCTGTCTCGCTAAGTGAAGTCCAGTAACAGACAAGCTGATTTCAGCCTTTTAAGACTTTTTCTTTTTTTTTTTTTTTTTTCATACTGGTGGGTTTGTAGGACTAGCCCATTTTCACAAACATCCAGTTTTTACAAAAAGATACAGGACAGACAAACTTTACAATACAATTGACCATCAATATAAATACATTACGTAAAACATTTTCAAATTGAATTTGCTAACAAATTATTCATAAGAGCTGTCTTAAAAAATGTCTAACTTCTTTTGACTAATAACACTACTAGGGAGAATATTATACAACCTAGCAGTAGCAAATCTTAATGAGTTTTGACCAAAGGCTGTGTGAAAAAAAGGAATTACAAAACCATTTCTACTCTGGTATCTTGTACTGCCAGATTTTAGGATCCTAGGAAATAGACTAAGGATACTTAGTGGCATTATACCCAACTGAACTCTATGTGAAAACATCAGTGACCTAAAGTTGAAACGCCCCACCAATGACAAACAACCAAAGTGTTTATAGAGAAAACAATGATGTGTTAACCTAGAGTTTCCAGTAGCAAAACAGATTATTGAGTGAAATGCAGTCTGAAGCATTGATAGAAGTCTGTCAGAAGTATATGAATATACTATAGACCCATAGTCAAATAAAGAAAATAATAAACTATGTGTAAGTAGATACCTAATACCAACTGTTAAATTGCCTCTGATTCAATAAAGAAACCCTAATCTTTTGTGTAGTCTATTAATTAAATCCAGAACATGAGACTCAAATGTTAGATGACAATCAATTAGTATACCTAAATATTTGAACAATTTGACTTGTTCTATTAAAGTACCCCAGTTGTCAAAGACAGTAAGTTCCATTATTGGTGATCTCTTGGGTGAGAAAATACCATAGTCTTGGTTTTAGCAGAATTTATCACAAATTTATCTTTATCAAACCAGTATTGTAATAAATTAAAATCATACTGTAATATGTTTGAAGAGTGGATAAATTAGGACCAGAACAAAAAAGAACTGTGTCATCAGCGTATAATATTAACTCAGTATTTGTAAAATTAACTGCTAAAGAATTCACAAATAATGAAAAAAGCAAAGGACCCAGTATGGAGACCTGTGGGGTGTGCTAGTGGTGTTAGCAAATACAGTGCTTCCTCACTATAACGAAAGAGATGGGAGCCATAATATGAGTTCATTATAGCTCCCTGTTCGTTATATCAAGAGACGCTGAAAATACAGGCAGTGCACATTTGAAATAATGCATACTATTAGTTCCAATCCAGGTCCACCTTGCATAGAGCTGGGCACAGCTGTGTACTGTATAAATGTAATATAATCTAAATTAATACAGTATTTTGATTCGATTTTGTAATTTAGAATAATACTACACTTTGAAAACTGATGTTCCCTTTTCGTGGATTTTTTTGTCACTCCCACTGCAACCTGCCACCTAATCTTACTGCCCCTTACATGGCAGTTTGATGCACTTCTACAAGATGACACACTTTGCCAATTTAAGTAGTTATAGTTTATTAATTTAAGCTGTGGTTTTAAGATGTATTAGCAGAAGGCTGAGACGAGAGAGATTTGTATTGGACCTCTGTGATGCCTCTTACTGCTTGCTTCTCCACCAGCCAAACTGACAGTCTACCCATCTACTGCAGAAAAAAAGAGAACTGACACTGTATTTTTTTCAAAAACCTTTCATTTTTCTTGAGAGAGTGGCAGTGGTAGTGAACATACAAGGAGTGGTGAGATTTCTGCCTGTAGCAGTAAATGTGAACTATGCTTGACATGAATATAAGGGGAGTGGGGACTTGGAACATTTCTGCCTTTAGCAGTGAACATGATCTGTGCTGACAACACTGGGAGCCAGGGATGGGGGATCGGACTCAGAACCAGCAGCAATCACTCAGGTTTTAACTGTGTCCATTTGCATTGGGAGATTTTTGGAATATGCTGGATGGAGGCTTCTGTTGGGAGGGAGCAAGCTGCAGTGCCAAAATGCTTAGAAGGCAGAACAACTGTCTTAAGTCTCCAAGGGGGTTGGCAGGGGAGAGAGAAGATTGAGCTTCTGATGGACTGCTCTTCTCTCCTGGGGGGAGGGCTACAGGGCTGTCTGGCATCCCAGCAACCCATGATGGAGATCAGGGGGCACTACAGGATGGCGGACCAAATGTGTGGGAGGGTGTGGTAGACACTGGCAGAGTTGCCATGTGCCATGGCATCATTGCACATCATGATCGGGGGAAGGAGGGAGTTCACGGGGAACTAAACTGAAAAAAAAATCTTCAGCCCAGATAGGTGATGGCCCCACAGTGCCTAGCCCCCACACGCCCAACAGTGGACTTCTTCCTCTGCCCATCGATCTCCTCATGAATCTTGGGGACAGGGAGGTCCCACGGGGAGAAAGTAATGTCCTTGAGGAGATGGGGGTCACAGTGGGCAGTACAGCAGCAGGTGAGTTGGGAGCCTGTGAGGGTTGTGGGCAGGGGCGTCACCAGGGGTAAAAATTTGGGGGGGCTAATGCCCCTTAGTAAAAATCCTAACAAAGCTAGGGGGGTCCGGGGGGCATGCCCCCATAAAATTTTGAAATTTTACCTTCAAACTGTGGCTTTTCCTGCATTTTAGTGGTGAAAAATATGTTTGAGAAGCCTAGTTATCAGCCATATATTTAATAAGGTACATGTGGAAAAATGTGGTTACTGGTCCACCGAGGACAGGTTGCAGGAGGACCCCAGAGTAAATGAGAGACCAGAACAGCCAGACACACCAACCATTATCCCAGCAGATCTTTTGGGAAGGTTGCAGGAGGATCCCAGAGCAAATGAGAGACCAGAACAGCATATTTAAATCTCATTTCCCTAGTTTCTAGTGTTCAGGGGGAGAAAGATGAGTCTCCTGCAATAATATAAAATTTGAGTTCAATTTTCTTACAAAGGATAGCACTTTGCTGCGTTTTATTGGGTTGGTCAGACCATTAACATTAAATGAGCATACGATAGATGAATTAGCCATTGACAATCCCCCAATCCCTGTTCTGAATCTGAACCATTTTGATTACTAAGGCCATAGTTAGACTTCGACCTGAGCCCTTAAATCTGAGGTAGCAAGGTTTGTCCCGTTAGCATCCCTGTAGATCCATGTTAGTATTGATTAGAAGTAGTGTAAACTTTCTTGAAAAAAAGTTAATACTGAACAGTAACCAGTTAACCATTCTCAGAGATAGCAACAAACTGTGAAAAAAAAAAAGAAAAACCTTGAACGTTGTATTTACTAAACTAAACCACGTGTAACTTCCAAGGTTGGTGGTCTCAATACAATGAACCCCTATGTCTACACACTTAACGGTTCGGTGGCAGATGTGATGAGAAGTGTGTCTGCTACTACAGAATCTCCTCAGAGAAAGACCTCAGTTTAGAGGAGCTTTCTGTTTAATACTGCTCACTACACAGCGCCGCCACTGGTGTTTATTTTATTCTCCAGACAGCGCTTGTTCTTCCCCTCCCTCCCTGCAGGACACAGTAATCTGTTAGCATCTCCATTTAGCTTCCTTTAATATCATCCAACCCCTTATGCTTGATAAGCAGTAGAACAATTTTTCCAAGGACCCCACGCAGACAGGCAAAGAGGAAATAAAGCTCCTTGATTGATTAGGTCACCTCTGTCCGTTAGCCTGATTCCCCACCAGTGTGATCGTTACCCTCATGCAAGACCTAGATTTAGCATCAAACAATTTAAAGGCCCAAATATAGTTCAAAGAAAATGGTTACACAAATTTAAAACAAAAAATACTGAACAGTCATTAAGATTGAGATGCGGCCCATGGCTTAGTAAGTGTACTGTGGGAGCACCGTGAAAACGGTTAAAACAAGGGGATCGATTTCAGTGTGCTACTCAGTCCACTGGTCTCGTCTCGATCCTGAGGTAGTTAACAGGAAAACAATACTCCAGCTAGGGAGCACTTTCAAAAGCTTAAGGTAAGTTATCTATCAAAACTCTTCAGCCTTCCGAAACTGGTTTGCCTTTTGCTGTACTCCTCCCTACATTATTACCAGTTCTGAACTGCATGCTGCAGAATTAGATCGGCGATGCAGTTCAGAACTCACTGAGGTAAAATCGGCGGACACGGAGAGTCGGGTCAGCAGCGGGGGAGGCTACCAGTGTGTTCTTCTTAGTTTTCACCCAAACTGTACTGTACAGACTAAGAGAGTGTTATTTATTTACCTCAGTTGAAGTTCTGAACTGCATGCTGCAGAATCAGATTGGCAATCTGCATGCAGTTCAGAAAGACTGAGGTAAAAATAAAAAAATTGGAACACAATGCCCCATTAATCCAGGGTAGGTTTGCCCTTCAATGATTGGGGGGGCTTTAACTTCGATTGGGGGGGCTGTAGCCTCCCCAAAATCAGTGTGGTGACGCCACTGGTTGTGGGTACTCAGAGGAGATAAACAGAAATGAAAAAAAAAAGTGTTTGAGGAAGGACTTGGTTGGTCTGAAAGCTTAGATATTGTTTTCTTTTTGTAACATCTATGTTAGTCCAATAAAAGGTATCAAACTATTTGCTTCTAAAAGGCTAACAAGCGCATACAGTGCAGTTGTCATAATGGCATCATGTAAATGATATTATCGAAAAGAAAAAAGTACTTCAACAGCAACTTTGCCACGTTAAGTAACTTAAGTAACTGCCTCTGCCTGCCTGGTAACAATAGTGGGCAGGGCTCCCATACTTTGGCATATCAACTGGTGGTCCCCATAACAAACAAGGTAGCATGATGTGGGAAAGCAGTTCAGTCAGCATGCGATCATTGGCTAGTGTTGTTGGCTGATAGACTATGTTACCAAAAAACAAGGTAATTAGAAAAAGAAAGAAAAACAAAGCAGCATAATAATAAACATTGCTGGACATTGCTATAATTGCAATAAGGCACTCCCAGGGTGTTATGTTAATGCTCAAGTTAATCACCTGCTGAGGGCATATGGCACTCTGTTGCACCTCATGCCACATTACACCCCAAGGGGGTGATTAACTAGAGCATTAACATAACCCCTAGTCAGACCTTATAGCTTAATTACTGGTATGTTTTTCCAAAGGAACTTCATTCTTAAGCAAGCTAGAATTTTGGCTGGACATGAAAGTCTTGCATGTCCTGCTCCAGTGAGGGCACAGTTGAACACTTCAGATTTGAACTGATCTTCTATGCCTAGCAGTGAGGCCTAGAAACCCACCCACTGTACCATGTGATCCGCCCCTTTCTGCAAAACTAATAATAGCTTAAAGCATCGGTTTGACATACAACAAGGTTCAGGACACAAAGCAATAAATAAGATTATGTAAAAATTCATGAAAAAAACATTTCAAAATGTAGCTATTTAGTTCTTAAACAGGCCTGACTAACAAACAAGCCTTAATGAACTTGTAACCCCTCCTACATCTATGACATTGTGGACCTCCCATGTCTGGGTTTTTGTATGAGAATCCTGTCAGTAGGAGCTGCTGGTTCCTATAGGAGTCCATGAAAACATTGGAAGCTGGAAGGCCTGAAAGCACTCCTGAATCCAAATAAGGCCAAACTTCAAATAAATGAAACAAAACAGTTCTTTGTGCTTCAAAAATGCATTCTTTTAGAATCTAGTACTTATTTTTTTATGTGTGGCTGTACCAGAGGTTAATAGGGAATACTCTTTAACCAAATAAATGCTTTTAAACTGTTTTTACTTTCTCAGGTAGGCCCTATATGTGTTTGGAAGTATTTTAAAATAAATTAAGTACATGTAAAGTAATTTTCTTTTGAAATGTGCAGATAAAGATTGTGATTGTGGGTCTTTTTGGTAGAAAAAATATAAATGAAGCAAGAAAATAAAACAATGGTTTGAGCTCTCATGTACGTAAAGTAACCAGGGCTACAGGATTTAAACAGGGAGTTTGTCTTTCTCCAACCCTGTAAGATAGCTTTTATAAACTATTGTCTTCAGTTTTGGAGATTGTAAGCCACGGTTTGAATTTAATTTGGAGCCTGGAGTGAATGGCTTATCATGTTCCCTGCCAGCACTTCTGACAAAAAACAATAAAACTTTACAGTTTAAACAGTACATGGCAGCTTTCAGTATAGCATAATATTTTATCTGGTAGCCCTCCATACCCCCCTTTCCTGGAAGGAAACACACTGACACATGTCTTGGAGGAAATGGCCGCAGCCATGCATT
The DNA here is from genome assembly GCA_016271365.2 of Neoceratodus forsteri. Taxonomy (NCBI): domain Eukaryota; kingdom Metazoa; phylum Chordata; order Ceratodontiformes; family Ceratodontidae; genus Neoceratodus; species Neoceratodus forsteri. The sequence continues at coordinate 296,419,050 of CM057452.1, read as the reverse complement.
TATTAAATAATAATCAAGATTTAACAGCAGCGAGCACACCCGGGAGGATCAACTACCCTGTGGTTGTACTGGGCCAAGGCTGTATGGCCGCTGCCCCTATCAGGTGCCATTTTCCTTGCAGTATAGATATACCTGCTGCAGGTGGACCATGACCCCTCCCCCAGGTCCAGTTGTTTAGGTCTGACTCCATGCCAACCAGAGGGTAGCACGAGCCCTTCAGAAGAACTCGTCTCATCACCTCCACCTTACCACTATGCCATCTCTTAGTGATCATCCTGAGAGGCTGCCATGACTGCAAAAAATTAGCATTCACCATACCCTATTTATTCTCACCTATTTAGTTTATTTCATGCTACCTTGGTTTAACTCCATTTTGGAGGAGGTGAAAAATCCAGAAAACCCCGCTACAGGGAAACTCGAAAAGGCACTCCCTGACCCCAAGTGCGATCACTCATGCTGGGTCAAAAGAGGGGCCCTATCTCCCTGGCCCCCACAACCTTGCTTTTATGAGGGTGGGCAGGTGGGTAATCCTAGCTGGGGAAGAGGAGAAAGTGGATGGACAGCTGGATCTGTCCCAATAAATTCCTCTTCTCCCTACCCCTGCAGCATGTAACCTCCCCTCCCTAGTGGGAGGGCCCTGTTGGTCCCCTGTCCAATCCATGGCCTATCCTCAGTGCCCCAGGACCACCTGTATCTTCCCCCTTCCCTCCTCCTTCCTGGTCCAGGGGAGAATGGCCTCAGATAAATTATGACTGCTGCCATGTGTTGCTGCCTCTGTATTATCCGGTAGCCCTCCATACCTCCTTTCCTGGAAAGAAACACACTGACTCATGCCTTGGAGGAAATGGCCACAGCCATGAGTTTATTGAATAATAATCAAGATTTAACAGCAGTGACTGCACCCAAGATGATTAACTACCCTTAGGTTGTACTGGACCAAGGATGTACGGCCACCCCCCCCCCATCAGGTGCCATTTTCCTTGCGGTATAGATATACCTACTGCAGGTGGACTGTGACCCTCCCCTGGATCCGGTTGTTTAGGTCTGCCTTCATGCAAACCAGAGGGTGTCACAAGCCCTTCAGAAGACCTTGGCTTGTCACCTCCCCCTTATCACTATGCCATCTCTTAGTGATCCTCCTGAGACGCCACAGGTCGGACAATGTCCAACCCCCAAGTATCTTGCTAACCACTTCCTCCAAGACTATTTCCAGTGCCCCTAACCACCACTGTAACCCCCACTCAGTCAGTTGCCACATCTCGGCTACCATGAGCTGAATAGCATCCTCAATCTGATTATGTTTCACCACAGTCCCCCCTACTGCCTACATTACCACCCTCATCTCCTGATTGATGCAAATGCAAGCCTTGTTGAGGGGGGCCACCCCCTCCCCACTCCGCCAGCCTGCCTTCTGGATCAGTTAGGACCAGATGAGGACAATCTGTGGCCACCAGTCCCTAATGGTTAAAAAATCCTTCTTCATGGCCAACAGCAAATCCACTGTTTTCTGACTTCCCAGGTCCTTCCCTCCAAGATGCACCTCCAATATCTCCAGGATATACTTGGTCCTCTCCCCCGCTTGAAGCAGGGGGATCAGCTCATCCTAGTGAATGCTGTCAGACCTCAGCCAACGGATCTGAACTGTCGGTTGACCCTTGCTCTGTAGCAGCTCCCCAGTCCCAGCTGCCACTCTAGCTCCACCTTTTGTATGAAGGCCTAGCCACAAATCCAAATCAAACCATTGATTATGGGGGACCCTGGAAGAAACAGAAAACCATTATTGCTAGTGTGGGTGCACATACCTCAAAAATGCCTGGGAATTCCAATGTCCCAGTGCCTGTATCTTCCCATCTGCCCACCCCCGGCACCTTGCATATGTGGCTGTCCCAATTCTGAAAGAGTGCATGCCAAACTCTTTGGGATTCAGACCCACCACCTGCAATGCCTGGATCAGGTCTTCTCTAAACTGGTTAACTATGTCTGACCTGCCATGCTTGTGTTGGAAAATAGTCTTGCCCTTTTTAGGGTTCCCAGCTGCGTAAGTCTTCATCCTGTCCTGAACCTTCCAGGGTGCTCCCAGCACAGCCTGTACCAGGCACCAGTGGCCCTTCCACTGCTGGTCAGTCTTACTCCTGTGAAGCCATACCCATGTGCCCTCCTCAGTTGTTACTATGTTTCCTAGCCCCAACCCAGTATCCTTCGAGAACTGTTCGGGCTGCGTTAGCTCTGATACCCTGAAGGTCCCACAAAAGGCCAATGGAAACATGGTGTTGAACAAACGTGCCTCAAACAGGGTCTGGCAATCCCTGGGAAGAGCCCTCCATATGCTCTCCAAGATTGCTGAGGTGAGGGGGCACCTCATGTCCTGGTGAGAAACCAATGTCTTCTCCCACTCCACCAACACCTTATGCACCTTGAAGACCTCCATGCTGTCAGTGAAACTCAGAGCTCTGGAGTGCCCAGACAGGCCAGACAGGCACCTGCCCACCACCCCTGGCATGTCCTCATTTTCCTTGGATAACATGATATATGTGCACAGTTGTTCGACCAGAATTGGCCAATGCTCCAGCCAGCCCTGCTATGCCAGAACCCACAAGTAGTGTGCTACCCCTTTTTTGTATGCTTCCCTTGTCTTTATTTATTTATTTATTTAGCTTTTGTTTACCGGGTAAGTACACTAGACAAGTATTATGCCTATTTTCAGGAACGACCTGGGAGAGTACATGAGGAACAACAGTCAAGGAGACATGGCAAAGAGAGTGCAGTTTTTTTTTTTGTCACAGTAAACAAACATGTGGGAAATACATCATTTGATGCTAGGGGAAACATACAGTAGTAAGCACATTTTAGACTATACACTCTAGACTAGCTAGTTCAACTGACAGGTATATACAGGTCATCATACATAGGAGTGGAGCATAGCTCAAGGACTGGATTGGTCATAATATAACTTATAACATTGTCATGTACACCCCCTAGGCTAGTTGGATCGCAGACAGGTATATACATGTAGCACTGGAACTACTGATGCATTTCCAAGTTGAGATGTCACTACCCTCCAACTGCCAGGGGGTGCTGCCCGGGGTTGGTGCTCCGCTGCTGGAGCCTACTGCTGAAAGCATTGCCTCTGTGAACGAGACAAAGCATCAGCAATTCCATTGTGGGCCCCATGTGTGTGCATGCCTTAACTAAAGATTTTTACAGCAAGCCTGTAATAAAATGAAGATGCACACTCAGTTCCGCTCCTATAGGATGGACCAGGTGGGCTCTGATAGGTCCGTAACCCTCCCCCACTGCCATCCCCTAATCGGCTACCCCCGGACACAGGAGGATGATCTCCCAGAGATCTCCCCAGCCCCTCCTTGGGCTGAATTGCCCCTGCAATCCCCCGTGAAACCTTCCTCCCTTGGTAGTGGCCTCCCTCTCAGAGTGCTGGCTCCCAGTGGGCTAATCCTGCCCACCCTTACCAGAGTTGGTAGGTGCATTGCCCTGTGGCTTCCCTGGCTTCTGGACCATGCTGCTGAACCCTCCTCTTGGGAGCGTGGGGAGGTGCATTGAAGGAAGGGGTGCTGCTGCCCATAGACCATGCAGAAGTGCCAGAAACAACATGACACCTGATTGCACTTGGCATGATTGTATGCATAGCACACCTGACATTGACGGGCCTTCCAGATCCTCCAGGCATGCTTCCATGCATGCCACCTCCTTCTTCTGGTACATCTCTCGTAGCTGCAACTGCAAGCCTTCAGTGGCCTTCACTGACAGCGTCCTCTGGCAGGCTGGCATGTTGTCTGTAAAAACACTAAAAGCCCCCGTATCCCCTGAGATCTATTAGTAAGGAACACAGTTTGGGTCGCACATCGATGGGCATAGGGAGCCGCAGTTCGGTCCCACCCCGCCAAAGCCAGTGGTGCTGGCATGGCTGCTTGACTCCACTCATAGTGCACAAGTGCTTATGATTCATCATTTTTGTTCAATGGTATTTATGTATGGTTTTCCCTTTCTTTTTATTTTTTAATTTATATTTTTATATATATATATATATATTTATTTACTAATTATTAATTTTTTATAATCCCCCGTTGCTGCAGTGCTGTAACTAGAGGCCTCCGCACCCCCAGAGGTCAGCCCTAAGCCCCTGCATGCCCCCAAAGCCTAGGCCCTTGCCTGCAACAACCCTGTTAGTTGCTGGAGACCCCCCTCACTGGCCCCCATGAGCTTTGTCCCTCTGAGAGTCAATGTCTGTGGGCTGCCTGTAGCAGTCCAAGGAAAGATGACCACCACAAATCTCATGGGATACAGTAAAATTTGAGCCAGTCCTATATGCCTAGTAACTTAGAGGCCTAGTCAGATGACTGGTCTCATCCAAGATGGGCACCCTGATCTCATGAGGCAATGCGAGATGTGCATGGGCTCTATGTGCTGGTCTGGCCCTACTAAGATGGCCCATAGCAATGTGCGACCATGACTGCAGACCAACTTGCAGCTACCTCTTGCGAGCATGCAGACCCTGCCCACAGAATGCAAGTCCAGCCACAGCAGAGAGACACAATACCCCCCATGGGGCCAGCGGGTAAATGGAGGAATCACCTAGCTAACTGCTGCCACCCCGACAGCACCCCATGCGGGCAGGATTACTGGCACCCAGTGAGCGGCAGAGGAGATGAGGCCACCCTGGACTGATGTACTGCCCAGGGACCAGACCTTCCATCACACCACCATGCCAAGAGCACTGGCACCCACCTTTCAGAGGCAACCCCCACCCAGCCACCGGAGAACCGAGGTTCGTAGATCTGAACATGGCCTGGCACCTGGCCGCAAGAGGAGCAACTGGAGAACATCACAGCGGGACACAGCCAGCCTAATGGGAAGCTGGACCACGACAGAACATGTAGGGAAGGAGTGTCCTGTGGCCAAGCACATCTCCATACAGCTAGACTCAATGCCCTGCTCCCCCTAAGAAACTAAACGGATTTGTTTTTTCCCTATTTTTTTTAAACTAGACCCAACTGTAAGCAAGGTAATTTGACTTGCTCAGGAACTCCATACTCAAGAGGGGTTTGAAGAGATTCAACCCAGGTCTAATGCCTATCCTTAAGAGAGACCCTGGCTATAATGAAATCCCCCAATCCCTCATGCATGTCAGCCCCTAGGTCCCACAGCCTACGAGGCCTTTACCTTGCTGGCCTGGTCGGCTGGCTGGATGTCTTAATCCTGGCAGGGGAAGAGGAGAAAGAGGATGGACAGCTGGCTCTGTCCCCATAAATTCCTCTTCTCCCTACCCCGGCAGAATGTGACTTCCCCCTCCCTAGTGGGAGGCCCCTGGTGGTCCCCCATCCAATCCATGGCCTATCCTCCGTCCCCCAGGACCACCTCTATCTTTCCCCGTCCTGGTCCAGGGGAAGATGGCCCCAGATAAATTACAGCTGCTGCTGTCTGTTGCAGCCTCTGTATTCAAGCACCTTCTAGTTTTTTTATCCATTTTTGAACAAGCCATTACATTTTAACATTGCAGACTTTAACACATCATGATATACCAAAAGGCATTCATTTCACTGTACTTCATGTTACAGTCATGGCTCAGCCTTCAGGCACTGTGTTAGCTAGTATTTGTATTTTATTTTAACATTGTCTAAGCCATTGTCAGGAGCTTGGGGCACTTAGAAGGACTGCAAAGGAAAATTTAATTCAGAAGGAGTAAGCGGGGGGGATTCGGCTGGTGGCCAGCCTGACAGAACAGAAAAGAAGAGAAAAGAACTGTACAGGATTGCTATATGCTGTTGCACAATACACTTTAGGAGAAAGGGAGATAATGCAGAGTCCCTCCAAGCCCTTGCAGGGTGCTACCCTACCACACTTTGACTAGCTCCCCTGCTGATGTAGTATCTCATTCTCTGATTTTAAAATTCAAACAAATATTTCAATCTGATTACAATCATAGCATTTTTTAACTCAGTTTTTACCTTATTTAACTCTAAGAGTAGAGAGTCATACGTGAAAAGCTTTAAGCAGAGATAGCAGTCAGCCATATCATTCACAGATTTCTCAGCATACATTTTACATTTTGTGCATTGAGTTAATGACCCTGCATTACACATAAAGGCTAAAATTTCACTGGCTGGATTCTTCAGGTAAACAATAAAAAACTTCAATCTATAAGTAGATGAAAGAACAAAAGTGTGATGAATCTTTTTTTTTTTTTTAGAATAAGAGTATACCTGTACTTACAGCAGGATTACAATGGTGCAGCAATTAAATACATACACAGTATCTGGGAATGATAAAAAAAATATGTTTTTACTGGAGCAGGACAACAGCAGTGCAGATAGTTTAATACATATACAGTGCTAGAAAAAAAAACAAAGATATAACTTAACTAGAACAGAATAGCAGTGGCATAAATAGTTTCAGTATATTGAAGACAAGATTGTATGCCTTTACTAGACCAAACAATAGAGGAACAAACATCTAGATACCGATTCAATAAAGTGAACTCAAACAAGACTATCTCTCCCTACTCTCTCCCGACTGTGAAAGTCAGGAAGAAAAAGATAGCATTCCAGAAGTATAAGGAAACACAGAAGGAGCAGGACAGAGAACTGTACCAGTTGAGGCAGAAGGAAGCAGGGAGGGAAGTCAGAATAGCAAAGGCCCTAACTGAGGAAAAGATAGCCAACTCAGTTAAGAAGGGGGATAAAACCTTTTATAGGTACATCAGCGAGCGTAGAAAAACAAAGGGAGGGATAGTGAGGCTGAATAGAATGAATGGTGGGTGGGCAAAGGGGGATAGTGAAAAAGCAGGGCTACTGAATGAATATTTCTGCTCAGTATTCACAGAAGAGGAGGGGTAAGTGCCTAATCCAATTAACAGAAGCACTCTTGATAGGGGGGTCGATCCCAGTCCTTTCACAGAAGAAAGGGTTCTGCAAGAACTCCTAAAACTGAAGGTGGACTAAGCAATGGGTCCTGATGGAATTCACCCCAGAATTCTAAAGGAATTAAGGGAGGAACTAGTGAAACCACTAGCTACTCTTTTTAATAAATCATGGGAGGATGGTGTGGTACCTGAGGACTGGAGGAAGGCGGATATGATTTCCCCTTCACAAACGTGGGACCAAGACAGAGGCAGGAAACTACAGACCTGTCAGTCTGACCTTTGTGGTAGGGAAAGTGATGGAGTCACTTCTGAAGGAAAGAATAGTTGAGTACCTAGAGGCCAGTGGGGCACAGGACCCAAGGCAGCATGGGTTCACAGTGAGAAGGTCATGTCAGATGACTCTAATAGATTTCTTTGACTGGGTGACCAAAGTAGTAGACCAGGGAGGGGCTGTGGACATGGCCTACCTAGACTTTAGCAAGGCATCTGACACAGTCCCACACAAAAGATTAATAGTCAAATTAACCAGCCTGGGAGTGGGTCCCAGGGTGGTAGCCTAGGTAAAACATTGGCTGCACAACAGGACACAGAAGGTAATTGTAAATGGAGTCCGCTCTGAAGAAAGAGGGGTTACTTGTGGGGTACCGCAGGGTTCAGTATTGGGTCCAGTCCTTTTTAATGTCTTCATCAGTGACATTGCAGAGGGACTAGAAGGAAAAGTATGCCTTTTGCAGATGACACAAAGATCTGCAACAGGGTAGATACACAAGGAGGCATGGAAAGGATTAGAAGGGACTTGGCAAGGTTGGAGGAATGGTCAGAAGTATGGCAGCTAGGATTCAATGCAAAGAAGTGCAAAATAATGCACCTGGGAAACAAGAACCCAGGGGAAGAATACACAATGGGGGGAGAGGTAGTAACAACAACAAAAAAAGGAAAGGGACCTGGGGGTAATCATATCAGATGACCTTAAGGTTAGCAAGCAATGTGAGAAGGCAGTAGGGAGGGCTGGGGGTATACTGGGATGCATAGGGAGAGGCATCAGCGGCAGAAAACAGGAAGTTGTTATCCCTCTGTACAGACAGTTGGTGAGACCCCATCTGGAGTACTGCATCCAGTTCTGGAGACCCCATCTCCACAAGGACTTAGACAGGATAGAGGCAGTCCAGAGAAGGGCAACTAAAATGGTGCAGGGTCTGCAAGAGAAGCCGTATGAGGAGAGACTAAAGGAGCTTAATATGTATACCCTTGAGGAAAGAAGGGAGAAGGGGGACATGATAGAAACTTTTAAGTACCTCAGTGGAATCAACAAAGTCCAAAAGGGTAGCATCTTTCAGAAAAAGAGACATACAAGAACAAGGGGACACAATTTAAAGATAGAAGGGGGGCGCTATTCAGGGGCAATGTGAGGAAGTATTATTTCAAAGAGAGGATAGTGGGTGCATGGAACAGCCTTCCTGAGGAGGTTGTGGGGTCTAAAACTGTGGGAGAATTCAAGAATGCATGGGACAGACATAAGGCAATTCTTGTGGGGGGTAGGAAGAAATAGGCTGTTGGTTAACTAGGATATGCGGCCTATCCTGTAGGTAGGGAAATGGGCAGACTAGATGGGCCAAGCGGTCCTTATCTGCCGTCAAAGTCTATGTTTCTATGTTTCTAAGACGTGCTTTCACTGTTACAGAACTACGGTGGTACACATAACAAATACCTATTTGATGTTTTGGAAATAATTAAATACACATTTGATGTCTTGAGATTGAACTGATATGCCTCTCTCTCCCTCATCTTCCTTGTCTGATGCTGGCAGACATGCTTGCCTCTGCCTGCATCGCCTCCACTCAGCCTGCATTGCCTCCACTCTGCACTCGCCTCCACTCACAGAGGCGTGGCTTTTAAGCTTTGGGACCAGAAATGGGAGAGGGAGAGTGTCCTGAGCAAAACAGTCATTTTATTTAAAAAAATAATAAAATCACTAAAGAGGTTACTATCTGCCTTTTAGGTGAGACAGGTGAGCATCCGAGGAGACTACCGCATGGCAAGGAAGTAAGTTCAGGAAATAAAGTGTCTGTGGCTTGTAGAAGTTAATATTCAAAAGATAGAGTTCTGCAGTGTACACTTTAGCTTAAACATTGCCTAACAGTACTAAATTTACTATCTGTTTTGCAGTAAAAAATAAAACTGAGACATCGAGGTTTATATCAAAATAACTAAAGGAGAGATAGGGATCATATGTTCATCCTGTAATATGTGTACAGTTACTGCTGCCCACCCATCTAACATCCCGTTTACCTGCCCAAAATGTATCAATAATGCTGACATGTCATGCATAATAGTTCAGTTTAATAGAAGGCTTTTTTGAGATAGAACAGAGTCAAAAGGACATGGCAGATCATTTTCAAGTTCGACTACAGGTCCATACATCACAAGGTGGAACAAGCACTCCCTGCATACAAAGTCCCTTGCAAAATATCACTCACTGAGACATTAACTCAACCTGTACATATCCAAATCCCCCAAATGAAAAAAGAGGTAGGGAAGAAGAGGAACCTGCTGACCCAGAGGATGTATGGTATCAGGTACAACATCTGAAACTGCCAAAAAAGAAAAAAGGTAGAAAAGCTAACCATTTTAACCTAGAACTTTCAAACTCATTTGACCCACTAGCCCAAGATGCCATATAGGAAGATAGCAGTGATGCAACAAGTGCTGCTGCGGCAGAGCTGATTGGTCCAGCGACCACTCCGGTAATAAATGAGACTCATAGTACAAATGCAAACAACAGTATATCTGGCTCCTTAGATGAAGCACTGATACTGCTAGAGCCATTAACTACTAACTCAGGGCAGAATGGTTTTAGTATACCATGCACAAGTATGGAAACTGAAGCAGAACAGCATAGTGAAACACAGGTTTTTGTTCTAGGGGATTCTATTGTTAAAGGACTAGACAGAGTAATTTTTAACAAAGACAAAGACAAAGAAAAAAGGACCATGTCATGCTTCAAGGGAGCTAAAATATCTGACATCACCAAAATGACTAGTGACATACTTTGTCTTGAGAACACCCAAAAATTAGTGATTATACATGCTGGGGCTAATAATGTATTTCAGCAACATCCTCAGCAGATTAAACAGGAATTGGTTAACTTAACCAACAAGCTTGAAAACCTGCATTTTCAGAAATACTCCCAATTCCAAGAGCTATATACCAGCAAAAATGGAAATTGAAGCAGCTCAATAACTAGCTAAGACAGTGGTGCACAAAGCAGAGGGTAGGGTGCATCACGTAATGGGAAGAATTTGCCTACAATAGTAGCTTGCATAGTAAAGATGGGCTGCATCTTAGCAAATTAGGGTCTGGCTTCTTGGCCAACATCTAAACAATTACATTGAGAATCATTTAAACTAAGATACGGGGTGGGTGGGTGAGGGTTATGCTTCAAACTACTTCAGCATTTCATTTATACACAAAAACCAAAAATAAAAAAGTACTTAAAAGGACAAATAACAAAAACAAAACAATAAGGAGAAGAAATAAAGACAAAACTAAGAAACAAGGAACAGACACTCAGAATGTACCAGTAAACACTAATAATAATAGATCTGCCAGAACCTCTGTTTTGCCGGACAACCCAAATGAATTTAAGATTTTACTGATAAATTCAAGAAACTTGACTAATAAAACGGAAGAATTAAGACATGTTTTAGCAACTAGAAATATTGATATCTGCGGTATTACAGAAACATGGTTCTCCGACAGTGATTGGAATACGGATATACCAGCCTATGTTAAATTCTTCAAACATAGACAGAATAAAAAAGGTGAGGGTCTTGCACTTTATATATCAACTAAACTTAAGAGCTACCAGACAAATTTGGATGAAACAAGTGCGGAAATTCTATGAACCAGGATTGAAACTGGACATGAAATCCTGACTAATGGCTTGTATTATCGGGCCCCTAATCTAAGTGAAGAGGATAATTTAATATTTCTTGATCAGTTGGAAAAGAGGACAGCCTCAGGTGATTTAAATCTTATAGGAGACTTCAACCTCCTGAATATAAACTGGGCCACTCTCAAGACCAAAGGACTACTTGAAAGAAGATTTTTAGAAACTACCGTTCAACTAGGTTTAGAACAATTAGTCTCACACCCAACAAGGAACAATAATATTCTGGACTTAATTTTCACAAATAATACAGATTTAGTATCATCTCCTGTAATACTACCACCACTCGGCGACAGTGATCATAACATGCTAACATGCCATATTCAAAGGTGTGCACAGAGTAACAACGGGATAACAAAAATCAAAAACTATCACAAAGCAGACTACAAAAGCATTAAAGGTTATCTTCCCTCATGGAATTGGGAAAGTGACCTGAAAAATCTTGACCTTAAGCAAATATGTGACAAAATTAAAATCAAACTAGGTTTTTGCATACATAAATGGGTTCATGGCAGAGTTAAGTATAATAATGATAAACAAAGGATACCACTATGGTGGTCTAAGGAAATTAAGCATACTATCAAAAAAAAAACATAGAGCATACCGTAAATATAGTAAAACTCAAAAAGATACTGACTGGAATAGGTTCAAGGCACTCACCAAAGAGACAAAAACACTTACACGTATGGCAAAACGTAAGTTAGAAATAAACCTTGCAAAAGATGTTAAATACAATAAGAAAAAGTTTTATAACTATATTCGCTCACTCAAAGGAAGTCAGAGAGGAACTGGTCCATTAAACTCAAATGATAAATAATTACTGGTGAAAACGAAATGGCTGAAGAACTTAATCAGTATTTTGGGAATATAATTAAATCAAAAGAAAATATAAATATAGAAATAGAACCTATTGATGACTCTTCTATATTGTTTACTGAACAGGACATACTGGATGCCATTAGCTTAATTAAAGTCAGCACATCCCCGGGTCCTGACTGTATTAATCCAAAATATTTAAAGGAACTTTCTGAAGAACTATCAGGCCCCTTAACGCTTTTATTTAACACCTCAATGAAGGAGGGAGGTGTGTTGCAATCCTGGAGAGAGGCCAATATTACACCAATTTTCAAAGGCAGCGATAGACAGCTGCCATGTAACTATAGGCCTATTAGCCTAACCTCTTTTATCAGTAAAATCATGGAAAGGCTTATACATCATAAGCTTGCTGATCATATTAGGAACACAGGCTGCATAGATATTTCCCAGCACGGATTTACACCTGGCAGATCATGCCTAACAAATCTTATTAATTTCTTTGAACCGGTCAGCAATGCCCTTGATAACGGAATGCCAGTGGACATTGTATTCTTGGATTATGAAAAGGCATTTGATACTGTATCTCATAAAACCTTGATTGAGCAACTGGTTAATATAAATCTGGACATTAAACTAATAAAATGGATCTCATCCTGGTTACACAATAGACAACAGAGAGTGGTCAATAGAGGACATGAGTCAGCCTGGAGTCCCATCATTAGTGGTCTGCTCCAGGGATCTGTCCTGGGACCACTTCTATTTAATATTTTGGTCTCCAGTATGCAAGTATCTGACGGGGTTTGAATGAATAAATACGTTGATGATTGTAAATTGGGTTGTGTTGTAAACAACACCCAGTCTGTAGCAAACTTGCAAGATAATTTAAATAAACTGTGCATCTGGGCAGTACATAATAAAATGAAGTTCAGTGCTGCAAAATGTAAAATCATGCATATGGGGAAAAATAATACTAGGTCTACTTACCTAATGATTAATATAAAACTAATGGTTACAACTGAGAAAAGAGACCTGGGAGTTACAATATCTGATAATCTAAAATTCAGCATACATACAAACAAAACAGTCAAAAGTGCCACAGCATATTGGGAAACATTCTGAAGCATATCAAAAGCAGAAATCCCAAGGTTATTCTATCACTGTATACTGGCCTTGTGCATCCACATTTGGACTGTTGTACACCGTTTTGTGCTCCTACATCAATAGGCTGCCAAATCATGACAGAGAAGGTTCAGCGTAAGGTTGCTAAAAGGATCAATAATATGGCTAATAAAGATTATAGGAGCTGACTTCAATCACTTAAGTTATTGTCATTGGAATATAGAGCCCTAAGGGGTAATTTGATTTACACTTTCAAGGCCCTTCAAAAAGAATACATGTTAAATACAATCGGTCTGGAAAGACACTTAACTAATAATAATACAAGATCCCATAATTTTAAGTTAAAAACTTTCTTATGTAAAACTACAAAGCGTAACAGATTTTTTACCCAGAGGGTGCCTCCTATATGGAATTCGCTCCCTGCTGATATTGTCACAAGTGAAAATGTGGAACAATTCACAAAAAGATTCGATTTCTATATGGGAAACAGGAAATACACTGCACCTTCCACCACTGACATGCTGGTGGTGAGTTCTCTATGGGCTAATGCCTTTTGAACTCATATCCATCTATGAAACTATGAGACTATGAAAACAGGAGCCCCCCTTGGGAGACAGACAAAGGGTCTCCCATCCTGTATACTGCTATGCTTTCACAATCTCTGTCCCAATACACAAAGCTACAGATAGCAGTTTTGTACCCACTTCAGTATCCCACCAACTGTACACCCATTATTGCACTCGTGCACTTGCAGAGGCACGGCTTTTAAGCTATGGGAGCAGAAATGGGGGCAGGGCAGCATTCCAAGCAAAGGTCCCCTTTTATTTGAAAATAATAAAATCACTCAAGGGCTTGTTACCTGCCTTTAAAAAGGCAAACAGGAGCACACCAGGGAAATGGACGAAGGGTCTCCCCTCCTGTACACTGCTATGCTTTCACAATCTCTGTCCCAATACACAAGGCTAACAGCGCTGCACCCACTTCAGTATCCACCAACAGCACACGCATTATTGCATCTTGGAATCTTAGCATTCCTGGGTATGCAATGTTTAGGGAGGGATAGAGAGGGAGGGAGGGAGGGAGGAGGAAGAAGTGGGGTAGGTGAAGGGTGGCAGTATACAGTAGGGAGGGCATAAATGCCATGCAGGTCAAGGATAATGGAGAGGGCAGATACACAGAAGCAGTGTAGTCACAGATGGGGGTAAAAGCCCCATGGTAGGAGAGGTATGTATACTGCCATCACAGAAAGAGGCAGTGGAAAGGGAACTGGAGGACAAGGTTAGAAGGGCTGCAAGTCAGGGGGACGTGCGGCTAATGGGTGACTTTAACATGCCATATGTGGATTGGAGGATGACAATAGCAGTAAGCATGAGAATAAACCACTTGTAGAGGCATCCCAGGATGTATTTCTGATGCACAGGGTCAAGAAGCCTAAAAAGGAGGAAGCCATACTTGATTTAGTCATCACAAACAGGAACAGTATAGGGAATGTCACTGTGCATGACCCACTGTGTACCAGTGACAATTGGACTATGGGGTCTAAAGTCAAGCTAGCGGCAGAGAGAAAGCAGTCACAGGCCAAAGTCCTAGACATTAGAAGACCAGACTTTGACAGGATGCGAGGAATGCTGTATGATAGACTAGAAGGAGTAAAGGCAGTAGAGCGGGTTGAAAAGCAGTGGGTATTAATTACAGTCTGAGAAGCCATGGGTCTCTGTGTCAGAGTAGCAGAAAAAAACAGGAAGAGTAAGAAACTACTTGATGTCACACAGATTACAACATACTATCAGTGGATTTGTGGAGTTACTAGCAAATACTCCCACACTGCAGAAGATCTCTGGCTGTTGTTGTTACTACTTTGGACTGCTGGGGTTCTTTGGGAGCAATGGGGTAGTGACTGTAAGATGATTTCATATTTCTCTTTCATGGTGGAATGATATGGATGGGCTAGATGCCCTGGCAATGCAGTACTGGCAGCAGCAGCACTAGGGTTACAAAGAGGCTGATCATCTGGGGGATGGGGTGGGCCTTGTCTTTACACTTTTCTGCCTAACCGATTTGTTTTTTGCTCTCCCCTTTTGTATTCTTTTTTATTTTATGTTTGCCATCACCTCCAGTGATGACCTTCACCTCTCTGTATCACTCATCATCAGAACGTGTGGATGTAACTTGCAGCACACTTTCAACCTCCTCTGCTTCATCGTCCTCCTCTCCTGCATGTGCTTCATCCTCTCCTGCTGTCCTGCTTCTTCCTGCTGCTGATCCTCCTCTTGGACTTCATCTTCTTCTTCCTCTTCCCCTGCATGCCGCTCTGTCTTGGTCTTCTTTGATTCTTCAGCTTTCCTCTGCCCTTTTGCCTCCCTCTCCTTATGTGCTTCTACTGCCTCTCCTCTACCATCTCACTCTCAGGCCCCCACACTGTTCTAACAGCTCCACTTCCATATACTCCTCAGTGGTGCTCTCCCTCAGTACAAGTTGCTTTAGTTGTGGTTTTATTGGCTTGAATTAATAAAATTGCAGTGTTGCCATACCTCAGCCTGCCTCAAACAATTCCACTTGTTCATCAGGTGGTAAGATAACAGTAATATCAGTGGCAGACCCAGACTTCCTGTCACCTTCCACACAAAATGACTGGGTAGCAGCACTGGGCTTGGTGATACTACTGCTGCTTGTTCCTGATTTAGGCTGTAAGGGAGGAGGTGGCATCATATTGTGCCTCAGGATAGATAGGTAAATGTCCATGGCACAGAAATGGTGGTGCTGGTGCCACTGGCATTGGCAACCGATGTTGTGTTGTTCATAGAAGACGAACATGGGGCAGGGCTTATTTACAGATTGGGATGGATCTTCTGTATCCCCATGGGTAGGGGACCTCAAAGCACTCAGAAGAGGAACAGAGTGAAACATGTGTGTTTCTGGTTTACTCTGAGTGCTTTCGTCATTAGATGCGCTGGGAAAATGGGACTGGCTGGGAAAGCTGCTACTTGCAGTGGACATAAAACCAGTTGACATCTGGGGACTACTGAATCATGTTTTTTTGATGGACTATCATATGTCAAGTAAGAGTCCTTCTTCCAGGCACAGCCCCTGCCCCACCACGTTGTCTCCTAGTTCCTGTCCTGACTCCTTCTCTGCCACCATTGCTTACAGAACTGGTACTTGGTAGAACTGGCATGGAGGAGCCTTTCTCTGCTCATTTCCTTCCTTCTGCATCCCCTTCTCCTCCAGTTTTTGTCATCATGGTTTCTGTACCACACGACAGTTGATAAGCACACACACGTGCCCATTACTTTGCCCACTGACACACCCTCCTCCTTAGCCTGTCTGAGAGACCTAGTGTGCCACTGCAACAGCCTGCTTCATTTAGTTTTCCCTCACAGCCTGGAAAAAAAAAAAGGATTTTGGTGCCGCACACTACCAGCAGTAGATAATTTATCAAATATTTTCTTCAACTCCCACCCCCCCCGGCACCTTTCCCAGTCTGCAAAAATTCACTTTGAAGTGCTCCTGCTGTAGGAGTCTCTTCACCTCTGTTGCACAAGTTAACTAGCCCACCTCTCTGAAACCTTGGGAAGTGTAGTGAAAACTAACTAGAATGACAATGCACTATTTTGTTATGATTTTGAAAGTTTTCTGGTGAAAAAAGTCACTCTTCACATAAATGGGAAACCTTCAGTAGCCACACCCTTCCCCTGTGAGAGAGAGAGAGCTGGAAATGATACTGAAGTATGCCCAGCATGGGGATTCGTTGATTTCCAGCATCATTGATTGGCTGCTGCATGTCGTGTGACTTACCAACAATTTGGACATGCTTATTGTGTTATCTCTGTAAAAACTGCTGCATCATGATGTCTAAACACCAAAGGGAAATCGAGTTCCTTATGACCTGCTTTGCCAGTTTTCAAAATGTCAGATTTCAGCATATTCACTGAATAGAAATTCAGCATCCTAACCTGGGACCTCCTTTAGCCACAGCAATGCCAAACAGCCTGCTTCCTACAGGCAGCAAGGACCATCATGCCAGAATAAACTGGAGGCCTTTGGTTATAGGTACACTGGGTGTTTGGAAGAGGAACCCAGGGAACTGTGGAGTGTCCTAGGTGGGCACTTAAGCACAGATGAGCTTCAAGGAGAAAGGCACCAGGTGCACAAATGAGCAAATAAAAAAATAATGAGGAAGTAATACACGGATACATTAATTTCTCATTTTCAAGTATGTTCAGAAATAAATAGAAGATACTTTTCTAATAATAATATTATTATACTAAAATATTAATAGGAAAAATATGTCTGGGTGAAGGGGTTCAGGTCATAGCCTGAGGCATGTTCCTCACTCTTGCACTATATCATTTCAAGCTTGCCTAGCTTTCACATTTTAGGTATTGTTTTTAGATGAAATTTCTTTTAAAATAATTGCTACAAGCAGATCTTGTGCAGTTCACCATTGTCTTCCAAGATTAACAAACATGGCTGTAATATTTTGCATAACGGAGGGAACATCTGAATCAGTTCTTGATTTTTTTTGTTAAATATCTCCCTCAGTTACTATAATCTGGCTTCTCAAGACACATTAGCATTTTGATAAGTTCTTCAAATGCTGTCTCAATGCAGGGTTGTGAATTTGAATATTCCTTTGTGTTAACTAGAGTTATTTGTTTTGAGGCAGGACTCTCATCTGATTATCAAATGTTGCGCTAGTTGCTTCTTTACCGCTCTTTGGGGATACAATTTGCATGTCACTTCACATTTTTATTGTCCTTTATTGGCTGTGGCATTGCTGGGATAGAATGAGGTGTATTTATCATGTGTGCATGCTGGAGATCTCCCGGGATAATTGCGAATGTTATGGCCAGGAGGGAAAGGCATTAAGGGAGCAATCTTCATTGGAAAAGATGTCATTAGCACAGAAAATCAGAGAGATAGAAATAATGGAAAAGTCCCACTGTGGGTGTTCTAATTTGTATCAACACTATCCGCACATCAGAATATTTATGAATTCAATTATAATTATCCCCCTGCTTAAAAAAAAAGAGTTACACAGGAAGTGGAAATGATTCTAGCTGGGATGTCGTGCTTTTTTTTTTTCTGGCTGACTACAGCAATGTCATTTGTTAACTACCTAGTAACTACAGTTTAATATTTATATCACTTTATAGTAAATATATTGGACTAATTCAGTATGAGAATCCATTACTCTGATTAGCAGGGCTAATTGCCTAAACTGAGCAAGCAGATGACAAATGATACAAGACAATGGGTGAATCCACTGCTCCAAGAAGAAACAATACCTTCAAGAGCTAGTCTACCTGCAAGTAACAAACTGAAAATATAAATTTTTTTAAGACTGCCACTGTTAAGTTTACTTTTCTGTTAGCACTACCTGATGAGATGACCCACTTGTATTATGCTACTGGTGGCATCCACAAGGAGATTGCATGCATTAGCATGTAAATTGCCTAAGTGCAAGTGAAAAAGAGAGACCATGCAGCAGTTCACATCCAGCCTCTTGCCTGATGGTTTAGTGTTGATGTCATAGCCAGTGAGATTGTAATGCCGATTAGGTATGAAGGGAAGTAGCAATAACTATGAAAGCATCCAGGAAATGTTCTGCTCTATGCATCAGAGCTTATACAATCAGGCAGAAAAACCTATCTGACTGAAGAAAATAGAAGTGTACATATAATACATATGCACATAGGGCCCTATGCACGATGCCAATGCACCTGCATACATTGGGCACATTGGCATCATGCACGTGAATGCTGTGGAGTGGTGGCCATGCAGCATTCACAACATGGGCACACAGGGGTTATGTGCCTGATCCTCTGGCCGCATGGACAGCAATGCACCGGGGGCAGGCGTGGGGGCATTCTGAGGGCATTTCAGTGGATGCCCGCCCAGGACATTGACTCCTCCCTCAGCCACCCTGCAGAGTCCTGTGCATTGGGGGGGTGCAGCCATGGACAGGTGGCCGGCATTTGTGCATGACGGTATTGGGACACCTGTCTATGGGTGCACAGCTATGCGGGTGGGGTATGCAGTTTATTCACATACCTGCACCCGAATTGTGCATAGCGCCCATACAATTTTAGGTAGAAAGAAGACTATTTGTCCCTCAAGTTCCAGAAGCTCAGGGGGTATATCTTGCCATGACTTTTTCTTCAAAGTGTAGTGCTTTTCAAGTCTTGTCTTGAAGGTTATTACAATATCAGCTCATACCACCTGGATATCTTTTCCAAGCATACACCATTCATTCTGTGAGGTATTGTAGTTCTTCCTGAAATTTCCTTTCCCAAAAGTTCCTTGACTCTTCCTCCTTTCCTGGACATTATGTATCCCTTTGTTCTCTGATCTTTGTGCATCCTAAAAAGCTGTATGTTGTCTGACAATATAATCCATTTCAGATATTTGGAGGCAGTGATAATGTGCCCTTTGAGTCTTCTTTTCTCTATAGAAAACAGCCACAGTTCTGTTAGCTGACTCTCAAATCTATATGTTTCAAATCTAAACCACCTTGGTCACTCCTGTTTCATACCACTTACAGTAACACCTTTCTTAGAGTGTTTTTCCTATATAAATGGAAACAATGGTGTTTCCCTTTTTTCGAATATTCTGTGTAGGGGTTGACTGTATCTCTGGTAGCTATGGAATCCTACAGGTTTCCTAAACCAAGAAGACTACTACTGTATGTATGCTTTATATCGGCTAGAGATGGAATTGAGGAAAGCTGATTCTCCTCTACCCATTCACTGTCCCCTTCATCATCATCAGAAGCCTGAGGGTCAGTAGGATTTGTACTGCCCTAGGAGCCTTCCAGATGGTCTGGCTGAGTGATGACTCTATGCCTGGACAGGTCTTGGAATGCATTCAAATGTAGAAGAACATCCTTTCCACCCAAGTTCTGTGATGGATGTCTCAATGCAGCCGAACATGCATGTCTTGACCCCTTCCCCTCAGAGAGGCCTGCTGTAAATTGGGAAGAGAAGGAGGAGGAGAAGGGACCTATCTTCTGCACCCTAGTTGCTTGATCTTACTTGTTGAAGAGCTCATTGAGGTAACAAAGGAGGGACCTGTGTAACTCTCTATAGCCACTGCCAAATGTAAAACCAGATGTATCTCAAATGGGCTACCAGTAGCAGACTGGGGACCAAGTGACAAAAAATTAGCATTGGTCTTGCTACTACAGAAAGGATGAGACATACTATATGGAGACTGTCTCTAAGTTTTAGCACAAAGCACATCTTCTTGACCTGGAAGGACACTACTTCTTTATTCAGCTGTGAGCTGTGTGGGAAATTCCAAATTGCACTTGATATCTGCAACAACGTGCACTTTTGCTCAATTCTGTGGGAGGTGAAACTAACTACCTTTGGTAATTACTTTTTATTTACATATTTATTTAGTGTTTAGCCAAGAAGGGGCTTGCAAACTCTGTTTATCTCGTGAGTAACTTCAGAAGGATTTAAATGCTGCATTTGGGTAGACCCCTGGAGGTAGCTAGATTGTTTACTAGGATTTTCTGACAGTTAAACTATTTTTAAATAAATTACAGGTGACTGAGGAGTTGAAAAAGGAGCTTGCAAACTCTGTTTATCTTGGAAGTAACTTCACAAGGGTTTGAATACTGCATTTTGGTTGTCCCTTGGGGGTAGCTGGATTGACTACTAGGATTTGGGGACAGAAACTATTTTTAAATAATTTACTGGTGTGTAGGATTTTGTGATAGTTAAACTATTTTTAAATAAGTTACTGGAGGTTAGTTAAATTACTATAAAGGGCAGTACTCACCAGGGTGGTGGAGCAGTGGTGTATTTGATTGTTTCTAACAGTCACCTGTGGTTGTGGACTACCCACGCACCCTTCCCCAAACCCCACCCCCCCAGGCATGGCATTTCCTTTATAGTCAAAGTTCTGACATCACTTCCTCAACAGATCTTGGGGTAGAACTGTTATATTCTTAATAACCCATCACAGTGCATAAAGGGTAAGCACACACCACCAAAAAAAAATATATATATATTACATATTGAATATTATAAGGGAAATGGATATGTGGGTAGTGGTGCAATGCACTGGCTGTGGGGCAGCAGTTTTCTGGGAGACATTCTGGAAACTGCATTGCTGTCCTATTTGCAGACAACTGTCAGCTCTGAGGGAGGAGATTGCCCACCTCCAGGCTGAACTGGCAAGGATGAAGGAGGCCTCCCCCACCCAAAGAGCACCACTGCCACAAACACTGCCTCAGAGGTTGCCAAGTATGAAGAGCAGTTGGACCACAGTGGGTTCTGGGAGGGTACAGGTGTACCTCTACACAAATCATATGCCAGTCTGGCAGAGCAAGGTTCCTTTATGATGGCACCCTCAGTGGAGACCAAGAAGAATGCTGAAGACATCCACAAGGGAGACCCACAAAAGGGTGGCAAGGGACACCACAGGGGAAGGAAACAGCT
This sequence comes from Neoceratodus forsteri, assembly GCA_016271365.2. Taxonomy (NCBI): domain Eukaryota; kingdom Metazoa; phylum Chordata; order Ceratodontiformes; family Ceratodontidae; genus Neoceratodus; species Neoceratodus forsteri. The sequence goes on along the minus strand of CM057452.1, from coordinate 296,397,839 downwards.
TCTGATAGGGGACTCAATTGTTAGGAGGGAAGAACTGGGGAAGGGAGAGGAGAGGGAAGTAAGGTGCCCCCTGGTCCCATGGCTTGGAGGGACAAGAAGTGAATCCTCAGGATTGCAGAAGCAGCATCACAGGAGAGTGAACTAGATACAATTGTCCACCTTGGGACAAATGACCTAGCTAGGCATGGAATCAGTGCAGTGCAGGATGAATTTGTGGAGTTGGGGAGAGGCCTCAGTCAGGTAGCAAGCACAGTTACCTTCTCAGAGGTGCTGCCAGTCCATGGCAGGGGTGAGGCTAGGGTACTGCACACCATCCAGTTAATGAATGGTTGCAAAACTGGTGCAGAGCACAGGGCTTTGGCTTCACTGGGGACTGGGGGCACACCTGGAGAGATGAAGGTCTATACTGGCACGATGGTCTGCATCTGTCCGTGAAAGGAACCAAGCTCCTAAGTGACAGGTTTAAATGCTTCCTTGGCAAGCTTTTAAAATAGCCAAGGGGGGAGGTGCTGATAAGAGGCAGGAAATTTCAAGCCACCCCCCACAAAACATGGCAGGTAGTAAGGTAAACACTGAGGTACAGAGCTCAACAGAGGGCAGAACAGGGGTAAATTGGAAAATAGACAACAGCAGTAAAAGCAGGGATGGGGAAAAAAAGGATAAAGCCAACATTATATGGAGGGCAATGAGTACCAATGCCAGTAGTCTGGGAAACAAGCTTCCTGAGCTAGTACCCTGATGGAAGATGAACAATTGGATATTGTGGCAGTCACAGAAACATGATACATGGAGAATCATGACTGGGATGTCAACGTACCGGGGTACACTGTCTATAGAAGGGACAGGGAGGGTAAAAGAGGAGGTGGAGTAGCTCTATGCATAAGGGAAGGGATCAAAGCTACAGAACTAAAAAGTAAAGGAGGAGGACAAGAGGCACTCTGGGTCACCTTGGAGACAGTGAATGGCATCACAGTCTGCACAGGGGTTGTATACAGACCCCCATCTCAAGGGGAGGAAATGGACAAGAAAATGATAGAGGACATTCTCAAAATGGCTGAAAAAGGGGAGATACTGTTGATGGGGGACCTGAATATGCCAGATGTTAACTGGATGACATGTACTGCAGCCACATCCAAGAGCAGGGTCATTCTCGATGCTCTGCAGGGGGCAGGCCTTAGACAGCTAGTGCTGGAACCCACTCAGGAGGGAGCAATACTAGACCTGGTACTCTCAAATGGAGAGAGGATCACAAATTTAGAAGTCTGTAGACATCTGGCAACAAGTGATCACTGCACAGTGTGCTTCACAATCAGCACAACCATGGAGACAAGCCATATAAGAACAAGGATACTGGACTTTAGAAGGGCTGACTTTGGCAAAATGGGTGAATACCTGAGGAATGCACTAGCAAATGGCCAAAAAGGAGGGGCGGAAGAGCATTGGAGAAAAATCAAAACCACTATCACAGAGGCAACAAGCCTTTGTGTGAAACAAATAAAGAAAACAAAGCAGAGTAAAAAAAACACTATGGTTTTCAAAAGAGGTGGCAGGGAAGGTTAAGGAGAAAAAGGCTGCATTCAAAAAGTATAAGGAATCACAGAAGGAGCACGACAGGGAACTGTATCAATTAAAGCAGAAAGAAGTGGGGAATGCAGTCAGAATAGCAAAGGCCCAAACCGAGGAAAAATTAGCCAACTCAGTTAAGAAGGGGGATAAAACATTTTATAGGTACATTAGGGAGCATAGAAAGGTTAAGGGAGGAATAGTGAAGATTAATAAAGGAGAGGAGAGGTGGGCAGAGGGAGACAGTGAAAAGGCAGAGATGCTGAATGAATACTTTTGCTCAGTATTCACAAAAGAAGATGAGGAGGAGTTACCTAAACCAGACAATAGAAGCACTCTGGGTAGGGGGGTTGACACCAGTCCATTTACAGAAGAGAGTCTTGAAAGAACTCCTCAAACTCAAGGTGGACAAAGCAATGGGGCCTGATGGGATTCACCTCAGAATCCTAAAAGAACTAAGGGAGGACCTAGTGACACCACTGACCACACTTTTTAACAAATCATGGGAGGACGGGTGGTACCTGAGGACTGGAGAAGGGCAGATGTGATTCCTTTTCACAAAAGTGGGAGCAAGGCAGAAGCAGGAAACTACAGACCTGTAAGTTTGACCTCAGTGGTAGGGAAAATGATGGAATCACTTCTGAAAGAAAGAAAGAATTGTTGAGTACCTAGAGGCCAGCAGGGCACAGGACCCAAAGCAGCATGGATTTATAGCAGGAAGGTCATGTCAGATGAATCTAATTGAGTTCTTTGACTGGGTGACCAAAGTAATAGACCAGGAAGGGGCTGTGGATATGGCCTACCTAGACTTTAGCAAGGCATTTGACACAGTCCAGCACAAAAGACTAATAATTAAGTTAGCCAGCCTGGGAGTGGGTTCCAGGGTGGTAGCCTGGCTGCACAACAGGACACAGAAGGTAATAGTGAATGGAACACATTCCGAAGAAAGGGGGGTTACTAGTGGAGTACCTCAGGGCTCAGTACTGGGTCCAGTCCTCTTTAACATCTTTATAGGTGACATTGCAGAGGATCTGGAAGGAAATGTATGCCTCTTTGCAGATGACAAAAAGATCTGTAACAGAGTTGATACACAAGGGGGGGTAGAAAGGATGAGAAGGGACTTGGCAAGGTTGGAGGAATGGTCAGACATATGGCAACTTAGATTCAATGCAAAGAAGTGCAAAGTAATGCACCTGGGAAACAAAACCCAGAAGAAGAGTACACAATAGCAGGAGGTACTAACAAAACAACAAAATGGAAAGGGACTTGGGGTAGTCATATCAGATGATCTAAAGGTGGGTAAGCAATGTGAGAAGTCAGTAAGAAGAGCCAGGGGGATGCTGGGATGCATAGGAAGGGGCATCACAAGTAGAAAAAGGGAAGTGGTTATCCCTTTGTACAGACAGTTGGTGAGACCCTATCTGGAATACTGTGTGCAGTTTTGGAGACCCCATCTACACAAGGACATAGACAGGATGGAAGCAGTCCAGAGGAGGGCAACTAAAATGGTGCAGGGTCTGCATCAGAAACCATATGAAGAGAGACTGAGAGAGCTTAATATGTATACCCTTGATGAAAGGAGGGATGGGGGGACATGATAGAAACTTTCAAGTACCTCAAGGGAATCAACAAAGCCCAGGAGGGTAGCAACTTTCAAAAAAGAGATGTGTAAGAGCAAGGGGGTACAATTTAAAGATAGAGGGGGGACGGCTATGGGGTAATGTGAGGAATTTTTTTTTCACGGAGAGAGTGGTGGATGCATGGAACTGCCTTCCTGGGGAGGTTGTTGGGTCTAAAACAGTGGGGGAATTCAAACATGCATGGGACAGACATAAGGCAATTGTAGTGGGGGTTGCAGGAAGTAGGATGTTGTTTAACTAGAATCTGCAGCTTATCCAATAGGAAGGGAAATGGGCAGACTGGGTGGGCCAAGTGGTCCTTATTTGCCATCAAAGTCAAAGTCTATGTTATGCTTTACATATATTGTTAATGGAAAGGGGCCTTTAGAATGCCATGGTGCCTTATGTTTTTACTTTACTGTAAAATTTCAATGGTACACATTGATATGTTGGTAATGTTTGAAGTTTGGCACCAGGTTTTCTTTCCCATAGGTTGTGCTGACACAGTCATATGTTTAAGAAGGTGCTTCAGCCAATAATGTTGCAGGATTTTTCTTATCCATTTCACAAATCAAAAAAAACAGTTACATTTTCAAATGAACAACAAATTTAGAAATTAGAACTAGTAAACATGCAACATACTATTTGGCAGTGGCATCAGCCTGCCTCAAAATCCACAGTAAATCATCACTTGTGAGGAGGCAAGAACATACTGTCTACATTCATAAATGTATAAGGCTAGTTTCTGATGCTAAAAATAGTTTGCTAAGAAGGGCAACTCAGCCTGTTTGTGAGGTTGACCTTTCTGTGGGGTTTCATGATGGTAAGGAAGAGCATCCACTGTGCAACCAAGTTTAGTGACCATATTTTGGCCACAAAGACCGATTCTGTGCCAGATGTTGGTTACAAAGCAAATTTTTCTCTTCCAATTTTGGCAGCAAAATAATGTCTATAATTTTGCTAAAATATACACAGTAAAGGGGGTCAATTTATATTTGAGGTTGTCTTATATATGAGTACATATGAGTAACTTTTGAGTGATGTCAGAGCCATGAGTGAGTTATGAAAGTCTGACCTCTCACAAGGGGTTGTTAACTGCATACTTTGACCCAGTCATTGGATATTCAGTTTATATAGTATTGGCTTAAAAATTATGGGCAGAATTTTTAAAGCTCCCTCAATTTTGTGGTGTACCTGTGGCAGGGTAAATACAGAACAAGGTTTAAATGCCATTTTCAAATGTTTTTTCTCCATTTACAGCAGTCACCATAGCTTTACAGCAAAATAATGATGCATGCATCAACTATTGATGCATGCGTCAATATAAGGCTCCCAAGTCACTACAAATCTATTGTTGGGGGATAGACTTGGGAGCAGGGGGAGAAAGTGAGAGAGAGGGGAAATGCCTGAGAAGTGCTTTGGCTTATAGGACAGGATAGTGGATCCTGAGGATTGCTAGGGCAGTGGGAGATGGGAGGGAGGAAAATGTCTTAGTCCATCTGGGGACAAATGACCTGAGAAGACCCAGGGTAGGGAGTGCAGGGAAATTACAGGGAGATGGGGTGGGGCCTCAAGCAGTTGGCACACATGGTGGTTTTTGCCAGTGTTTTCTGTATACAGGTGGGGACAGGATAGGGCACTTTACACCAGGGTTTTTAACAGTTGGTTAAAGGCATGGTGAATAGAGGAGGGCTTCAGCTACATTGACAACTGGGGGTCAATTGGGGGAGGATATAGGCCTCTATGGGAGAGATGGCCTGCATCTTTCCTGGGGTGGGACCACAGTACTTATTTAAGAGGTTTAAATGCAACTTAGATGAGCATTTAAACTAACCTTGGGGAGGTTGTAAAACCAAGAAAGGCTACAATTCCCCCCACCCCAGATGATGAAGCAGTAGTGAGGACAGCCTGAAGGAGTGAGCTACCCTGGGGCAGAGGACAAGAAAACAAAGGGAAGGGACAAGGCAGAGAACAAGGGGGATATAAATCAGGAAAGCAAAAGGAAAGAGTAGAGGAGACAACTGTGAAGGTACCAAGGGAAGAACGGGTTGGGGGAGATTCAGGGAACAGAAAAGAGAGGAGGGGGAAGCAGGCAGGGAGGGAGTAAGGTACAAAGAGTCAAATTCTCCAATACAAGGAGTCTGGGAACTAAAATTCCAGATCTGGAGGCCATCATGGTGGTGGCTAGTGGTGGTCATAACTAAGCTGTGGTGCACTGACAGCCACGACTGGGACATGTCAATATCAGGTTATTCTCTGTTCAGGAGAGACAGGGAAGGGAAGAGGAAAGGAGGGGTTGTACTATATGTGAGAGAGGGAATCAAGGCCTCAGAAATACATAAACACCCAGAGGAAAAAGAAGGGCTAGAGGTGCTATGGGTCATCATGGAAACAGGTATTAGGTGTGCTATCCATACCGAGGTGGTATACAGACCTCCAGCACAGGGAGAGGAACTGGATAAGGTTCTTGGGGAAGCCAACATCAGGATGGCAAGTAAGGGTAAGACACTGCTAATTGGGGATTTAAATCTGTCAGATGTGGATTGGAGTATTCCAGTTGCAGCTTTGGCAAGGAGCAGGGCCATCCTTGACTCTGTACAAGTGGCTTTACTCAGGCAGCTGATCAGGGAACCCACTATTGCTAGGACAGTACTGGACCTGATGTTTACAGACATGAATGTCATTGCAGACATCACAGTGGGCAGTCCCCTAGGTACCTGTGATCACTGCAGAGTATGATTTAACATAAAGATGGAAACGGACAAACCACACAAGGAGGAGGCTTCTGGGATTTAGGAAGGCAGATTTTTTTTTTTTTGCTACTTCCTTGCTCCCTGGCCTGCCTTTCCTTCCGGCTGCTTAAGGACCCCCCCCCGACCCTCTCGCCCTGACCCCCTTCCACTCATCTCACATTGCAGCCATCCCAGGAATGGCCCGGCATATCCCTTCACTGGATGGGTCCCTCTCCTCTGAGGGGGAAGTCGCCAGGAGGGGAAACCAGCGCACTCTCAATCAGTCCCTGGGTGCTGCTGAGGTGGATTCCGGGGCATCAGGGCACTCGAGTCGGCAGGAGCCGGCAGCCATCATCCGGCTGACCAGGAAGTTGAGTTTCCACTTTTCTCCTTGGGAGCGTGGTGTGCCACGGATGTCTAGGCTAATGCTGACATTCACCACGCCCTTGTGTAATGGGGCTCGCTTGCACTGCTGCTCCCCTGGCCTCCGCCAGGAGGAAGCGAGCTGTGTCCCCTCCCTTCCCCCAGAGAAAATGAGCAGTCACAGGATGCTCAAGCCTTCTTCTCCTGGCCGACTCTCCAGCGATCCGAGTCCATTCCCGAACCTGGGTCGCCAGCGTCGCAAGCGGAAATCCAACCACTGCACCGATGAGCCGGCCAGGAAGGCAGATTTTAAAGAAATAGGAGACTTCCTCAGAAACTTCCTCATGGGAGGATTGCCAGGGAAGGGAAGAGGCACAGTGGGGAAAAATAAGAGAGGGCATAAATAAGGCAACCAGCCTCTGTGTGATGGAACTGAGTAGAAGTAGAAGGAAAAAGAGAATGCTATGGTTCTGTAGGGAAGTGTCCAAGGTGGTGAGGGAAAAAAGAGTAGCATTCACGAGGTACAAGAAAACTCAGATGGAGGATGACAGGGAGGTATACCAAGTAAAACAGAGGGAAGCAGGAAAGGCAATGAGGGGTAAAAGGCACAGACAGAAGAAAGGATCATCAAAGGAGAAGCTAAAGGAAATAAGACTTTCTTCAGATACATGAGTGAGAAGAGAAAAGCAAGGAGAGGGATACTGAGGATAAGGAGGGTGGCAGAAGGAGACTACGCAGAAGAGGATCAAGTAAAATCAGATATCCTGAACAGGTACTTCTGCTCAGTGTTCACAGTGAAAAGGGGGGGGAGGCAACTCACCAGGGAGCATCAGAAACAAAGGGGATGCAAGGTGGACACAAGTTCATTTTCAGAGGAAAAAAGTCCTTAAGGGACTTACAACTCTGAAAGCATACAAGACTATGGGACTGGATAGGATACACCAAAAAGTACTAAAGGAACTCAGGACGGTGCTGTCTGCCCCACTGATGGCCTTATTCAACAGCTCATTGGAAACAGGCATGGTTCCAGAGGACTGGAGGAGAGCAGATGTGGTTCCTAATAGCAGCAGAGCAGTAGCAGGGACAAAGCTAACAAATATAAGCCAGTCAGTCTCACATCGGTGGGAAAATTAATGGAAACCCTGTTGAAGGAAAGGTTGGTAGAGCATTTTAAATCCATTGGGCTACAAAACCAAAGGCAGCATGGATTCACTGGGGGGGGGAGTCATGCTGGATGAATCTGATTGATCTATTTGATTGAGTGATCAGAAAATAGGTTAGGGAAGGCCAGTTAACATGGTCTATCTGGACTTTAGCAAGGCGTTCGACACTGGCTGCAGAGGAGACTGATAAAGAAACTGAGCAGCTTAGGATGCGATCCAAAGTGGTGAACTGGGTAACAAACTGATTAATTCATAGGTAACAGAAGGTAATGGTTACTGGCACTCACTCTAATTAGGGGAGGGTGTTCATTGGGGTGCCACAGTGCTCAGTACTGGGAATGGTCCTCTTCAATGTCTTCATAAGTGACATTGCAGAAGTACTGGAAGGGAAGGTATGCCTTTTTGCAGATGACACCAAAATCTGTAATAGGGTGGACACTCAGGAGGGGGTGGCAACAATGTGTAGAGATCTTGGTAAACCCAAGAAGTAATCAAGTGCATGGTAGCTGGGGTTCAATGCCAAAAAGAGCAAAATCCACACCTAGTGCATAGCAACCCAGGAGCTGAGTATAGAATGGGGGAAGGGGGGTACTGACAGTCACTAAGCAGGAAAAGGACCTTGGGATTATCATATGTGATGACCTCAAAGTGACAGGGTAGTGTGACAAAGCAATGGGTAGGGTCAGTCAATGGGATGCTAGGATGCATAGGGAGCAGTAAGTCCAGCAGGAGGAGGTAGCATGCCACTGTATCGCTCACTTGTGACATTCCACCTGGAGTAATATGTCCAGTTCTGGGGTCCGCATCTCAGAAAGGACATAAACAGGGTGGAGGAAGTCCAGAGGAGGGTAACTAAAATGATGCAGTGGTTGCATTAAAAGCCCTAAAAGGAAACACTGAGGGATCTCAACATGTACACCCTGGAAGAGATGAGAGCAAGAGGGGACATGATAGAGACCTACAAGTACCTCATGTGGTTAACAGGATTCAGAAGGGAGTCTCTATCAAAAAAAAAAAACAAAAAAAAAAACAGGACCAGAAGGCATATGAAGAGTTGGTGGGGAGGAGTTAAACAGGGATATGAGGAAGTACTGCTTCACAGAGAGTGTGGGTCAGCATTTTTTTGGGATGTACTTTCTGAGAAGTAGGGGGGTGTCCAGTCTATAGGAGCCTGAGTTAACTGAGGACTGAAGTGTGGCAGCTCAGATGGGAGTTAGTGTTAGTAGAGGGGGGTATGCAAGAGGGGTGAGGGAGGAGCAGGGAACGGGCACTGGTGGGGGGTGATAGGTGGTGGAACCCAGACTGGGAGTGGGGACAGGTGGGGGGGGGAGAATGGAGGAGAAATTAAGGCAGATTCCTGTGTCCCTGTCCCCCAGCAGGAGAGGAGGACAAATGAAGGGGGGTGGATATTAGTAAGAGAAATGGAGAGGGTAAAGAGGGAAAGGTGACCAGTTGGAGCACCCTCAGAGTTGCTAGTGTGGAATAGATTCTTCCCACTGATTGGAGGGAGTACAGGGGACTCTGTTGGAGGGAGAGGGGGCATGAGCAGGAAGAGGATACTGGCACAATGGGGGGAAGACCACAGAACAGAGGGAATAAGGGTAGGTAGGGTCAGAAGAAGTGGCAACATGGCAAAGAAGGAGTGGGGACAGACAGGTAGATGAACAAGGGTGGTAGATAGGCAAAGGGAGTAGGGGGCATATGCAGGAGTGGGCAGGAGATCAGAAACAGGATAAGTTAAGAGAGTGAAAGGGGACAGGGGATCTCAGGACTGATGGGGGGTGACAGACACGGTGTGACAGCAAGGAAAGTGAGGGGGGGACCGAGGACGCAAATGGAGATGAGACAGTAGTGATCTTGGGGTACTCTACATTTAAGGGAGTGAAATGGGGCAACATGGGGGCTGGGACAACCCGCAGAAGGGTGCAGTGTATGCCAGGGATGATGGTGTGGAGGATCAGTTCACATGTAGCCAAGACCATGGGAAAGGAAGAAGGGAACCTCGCATCATTGTTCACATGAGAATGAATGACTTAGTTAAATGTGATGTAGGGGTGGTTCAGGAGAGGCTCAAGAAGGTGGAGAAGCTCTGCAGGGGGTGGAGAGGTTGGTAGCCTTCTCAGAGGAACTACCAGTAAAACAAGATAGCACTGCAAGAAATAAAAGGATCAAAGAACTTAATGTCTGACTCAGGGGGTGGTGTGGGGAAGAGGGCAATGGGCTAATTGGGGGTTGGGGCAGCGCATGGGAGAATAAGGCCCTTTATGCACTGGATAGGCTGCATCTTAGTAAAGTGGGTACTAGGGTGCTGCTGAAAGCCATATTTGAGGATTATATATAAGCAAGGATCTAAATTTAAACTGATAGGAAGGCAGCAGAGGTCACAATACCCTTAGTCACCTGGTGGTGGAGGACAACAGCCTCCCCCAATCAGGGTAGAAGGAAGAGGGTTCAGACAAGAAGCAAAGTGAATGGGGGTAGGCTGATAGGAGTGGATCTGGGAAGGGCAGGGGGGCAGACAGACCAGGGAGGAAAGGAGACATGAGTCATGGTGGAAAGTTGTATCTCTGAATGCAAGGAGCCTGTGAGACAGACTGGCTGAGTTGTAATCACTGATGGCTGAGGAAGAGGTGGTCATGTCTGCCATCACAGAGACATGGGCCATGCCAAATTATGACTGACTCCTCTCTGTCCCAGGGTATAAGCTGCATGGGGGGCAGTTGGTGGGAAGAGGAGGGAGAGTGCCTCTGTACGTGAGGGAGGGGATAACCTGTACTAGGGAGGAGGAAGTGGATGGAAAGATAGAGGTGTTGTGAGTACCGCTACAAACTACAAAATGTAGAAAACTTAAGATAAGAGTGGTGCACAGGCCACCAAACCAGGATGAGGAATTGCACAAGGAACTGGAGTCCAAAACTGTGGAGATGGTCAGAGTGGGTAAGTAGTGATTATGGGGAACGTCAGTCTACCTGGGGTAGACTGGAAGATTCTGGCTACAATCTATACCAGCACTCCGGTGCTGCCAGATGCATTCTAGAGTGGGTTCCTGATACATTGTGTCCTAGAGCCCAGCAGAGGAGGGCTATACTGGACCTGGTTCTAATGGTCCGCATGTCAGGAGGTAAAAGTGGAGGCACCACTTGCAGGAAATGTATTTATTTATTTTTATTTATTGACAAGTTTCACCAGGAAAGGCACACTGAACAATATAAAATTGCTTGTCTCACGGAGTGTCCTGTGGGAAGGGGAACATGGAAGTACAGTAATCAAAAGCACATTTCCATGCAGTATTATAAGAAAGTATATATACAATAATCAACAACACATTTCCAAAGGTAATATAAAACCGAGAAACAATACATCAGTTAGTAGCATTAGATAAACATTGGGATTTGATGCGAGAGGAGCAAATTAACAGCACTGCAGACTTAATACATACAATGCAGACAAGGAAATGCAATAAAGTACATTGGTTTCTCCTCAAGTTAAGTGCTAGGCTGGGAAAGGGGATGGGGAAGCCAGAGGGGAAATTAGGAGTGAGGAGCCAGAGGGGAAATTAGGAGCAGCTGCAGGATGGAGAGAGGAAGCTGAGGAGGGAGGAAGGTTGAGATGGACCATGGGAAGGAGGAGTGCCTGATTTGATGAGGCATTGAGTTCCAGAGCTTGGGGAACCGATAGGAGAATGATGATTGGCCTGTAGAGGTGGTGCACCGTGGTATAGCTAGGGTGCAGGAGTCACTAGATCTGAGGGTGAGAGGGACATTGGGGTGGGAGGACAGTGAGGTGGCAAGGTAATGAAGAAGTGCATCAAACCAGAATTTAGAGACAAATTTTATGCAGTGGCCTAGACAGCAGTTTTCCAGGGAAGGAAAAGCTAGACAGCGATATATATCACAGTGGTAGGTAAAGGAAGAGGCATCCAAAGCAAAACGACAGAAAGCATTGAAAAGGGTAGCCAATCTATTTAAGGATGACTTCTTTGCGGCACTGTAGACTACATCACAGTAGTCAAAGATGGGTAGCATCATTTTCTGGACAATCTCTTGCCTGGCCTTTAGAGGTAGGTAGCTTTGATTCCTGTAAAGGACACCTAATTTGGGATGCAGCTTTTTCAGGATGGAGTCTGTGTGTTCAGTGAAGTTTAGGTGCTGGTCTAGCCAGACCCCAAGATACCTAAAGGAGGAGGTGTCCTCCAGAGTAGAGCGCCATCAAGGGTGTGGAAGGAGGGAAATGACCACCACACGGTGTGGTTCTACCTGGACATGGGCACGGAGAGGACTACACCAAAAACAAGAGTACTAGATTTCAGGAGGGCAGACTACAGTAGGATGCGGGAGATTCTGTGAGTTCACCTTACTGGGATCGGGAAGGAAATGGGTGTGGATCAGAAATGGGCCATAATCAAGGAGGGCTGTTGGCAGCCACTAACATTTATGCCAAACTGAAAAGCAAAAAAAAAAAAAAAAGACAAAAGACCCTATTTTAGAAGGACTGTAGATTGACGCAAAGGGCAATTTGTGGCAATCCTTGTGGCACTTGAGATTTTACAAGGGAGTCAGCTGCAATCCCCAAAGCAAATCCCTTAAGTCAAATGCAACAAGATAGACCAGATCCCCCTGGTCTAACTTTGCACCATTGTGGGAACCAGTTTACAGGGCTTACGCCAAAGCTTTGGCTCAAGCTGCCGTAAATTGTGACAAATGTCACAATTGCCCCAAACTTTATAAAATTGGGTGCAGTTGCTGCAGATGCATTTGGCACAGTCACACCAAACATCAGGGTTGATGCAGGGCTTAATGCAAGCCCTATGTCAACCTTTTAAAATGGGGCCCAAAAAGTCCGGCTGATAAGATACAGTAAGAGGTAGCCCAGGCAGTAAAGAGTAAGAAGTCAGCCTTCAGGAGGTGCAAGTTCACCCTGAAGAATGAGAACAGAGAGGTACTGTACCAAGGCAAGAGATAAAACAAGCAGGGCAGTCTGATTTGCAAGGCAAGAGGTGAACCTGGCGGGGAAGGGGGTGAAAACTAGGAAGAAGGCTTTCTTCAAGTATATCAGGGAGAAGTGTGCAGGGATTTATTTAACTCTTTTGCTCATAAAAATGCTAAATCTTTGTGAAAATGCATAGCTCTTGCCCCACTGTGTTTAACAAACACAGCACTTCTAGAAAATCTATATGAATACTTTCTGTACAGTTAGTATAGTCCCAACAAAAAAACTGCTAATCAATTATTTAAAACCCTGGTGTGATATAAAGGGTGAGATAGTTAGGTTGAGAAGTGAAGGTGGACAGGTGGAGGGAAGTGAAGAGATGGCAGAAGTACTTAACACATACTTTTGTTTTGTCACAGACAGGGAGACTGAAGTTGACAGGGTGAGAAAAAGGTTAAAGGCCCTGAAGGAAGACAAATCTTTGGGACTGGAAGGCATACATCTGAAGGCATTGAGAGAGCTGGTGAATGTGCTGGCCGGGCCACTGGTGGACCTGTTTAACACCTCAATGGAACTGGGGAAAGCACCCTTGGACAGGAGGACAGTGCATGTAGTGCCGCTACACAAAAGTGGGCCAAGGGACAACCCTGCTAACTACCGACCAGTCAGTCTAACCTCAATTGTGGGAAAGCTCATGGAAACCATACTGAAAGAAAGACAGGTAAGCTTTCCAGAAGAAAACTGACTCCAGAACAAGAGGCAGAATGGATTTTGTCAGGGCAGTCCTTCCAGACTAACCTAACTGATTTCTTTGACTGGGTAACCAGGACAGTGCTCAGTGGTGAAGCACCGGACATCCTGTTTCTGGACTTCAGTAAGGCCTTTGACTGTTCTCCACAGGAGATTAATCAGGAAGCTGGAGCTGGATCACCTGGGTGTAGGACAAAACTGGCTATGTAGGTTAGAGACAGGCTGCAGGACAGAAGCCACAGGGTGGTGGTTGGGGGGAGTTCTCGGAGGTTAGGCCAGTCACTAGTGGGGTCCCAAATGTCTCGGTGCTCGGTACAGTGTTGTTTACCATCTTCATCAACAATATTGCAGATGAGATAAAAGGTTAAATATGCCTGTTTGCAGATGATACAAAGTTCCCACAAAGTGGGGAGTAGACACAGAGGAGGGGAGACAGGACCTCAGGGAAGACCTGACCAAGCTAGAGAAATGGTCAGGTGTTTGGCAACTGGGATTCAATGACTAAAAGTATAAGGTAATGCACTTGGGGGTGAAGAACCCAGAGACCAAATACTGGCTGGTGGTGTACAGGTTACCAGGTCAGGTGAGGTGAAGGACCTGAGTGTGATCATCATGAGTGACCTGAAGCACTCAGCACACAGCAGGAAAGCAACGGCCAAAGTGAATTGCATGCAGGGCTACATAGCCAGGGGTATAACCAACAGGAAATTGGAGGGCATTCTGTCACTGTAGAGATCCCTAATTCAGTCACATCTTGAGTACAATGTGCAGTATTAGTACCCTTATCTAAAGAAACACATCAACCTGCTGGAAACAGTCCAGAAAAGGGCAATCAAAATGATGCAGGGACAGCAAGGCAGAACATATGAGGAGAGACTCCGAGATCTCAGCATGTACTCACTGGATGATAGAAGGGATGGGGTGACATGACTGAAACCTTGAAGTCTTTTAAAAATGTCAACAGAGTGAGCTCTGAGCATCTCTTCAACCTTAGTGGGAACAGGACCACTAGGGGGGCACTGCATCAAGCTGGTGGAGGGCAAGATTTAAGAGGGAAATTAGGAGGCCCTTTTTCACTGACAGAGTGGTGGGTAAGTGGAATGAGTTGCCAGAATTGGTAGTTTCCCTGAAGACTGGACAGCTTCAAGAGAGGTTGTGACAGAGTAAAGGGGAAAGCTGCATGTAGGTGCAATGGCATGGGGGGCAGTGGATAACAGGGAGGGGGGGGGGGGGCAGATCCCTCAATAGACACTGAGAAGTCTGCAAACTTGAGCAGACATGACAGACTGCAAGGCCTTTTTCTGCTGGCTCAGTCATATGTTTGCATGTTCACTGAAAGAGTGGTGGATGCCTGTAACAGACTACCAGCAGAAGTGGTGGAAGTGAAAACAGTAAGGAGTTTCAAACATACATGATATAGACATAGCAGAATGTTATTAAATAGGCAGGGAGGAGGGAGGGTCACACGAGAACAGTTTGGGTCTGTGGAGACAGACTTGGCAGAGGCCATCTGGGCAGACTGGTTGGACCAAGTGGTCCTTTTCTGACAACAGATTCTATGTTTCTACAAATCATGGCAGATGCGCCTGATAGTTAGATCACCTGTAATATAGTTAAACCACCATATAGGTGCTCTAACTTATTGACACAAGCATCAGGGATACAGCATGATCATGCCGCATGTCCCTGATGCAGGGCTAAAAATCCAGTCCAGTGTCTTCTACTGTCACACTGGCTACCCCACTATGTATGCAGAATGGAGCATTGGGGGGGGGGCTGGGTGTATATTGGGGTGGAATGATGCCAGACAGCAGGCATCTAATTAGATGGCCAAGCCAGTTTTGGTGTGGATCTCCTGCTCCCAATGGAGCAGTGGACTGTGGGATATGGCACTCCACCAAGAACCGGTTGATCCCTAAAAGGGAACAATTGTCTTGTTAAAAAAAAAAGAAACCTGGGGGCCAGTTCCAAGATGAATGGCGTAACTCGCAGGTGGCTATGAGTTACACCATTCACCGCTATGCCAGAGACCCTACACTGCATTCCAAGACCAGCAGGGTCCCGGCACTTGCGACATGCGGGATACGCCACACATAGGCTAACGCCATGTGCATGGCATATATGACCCACATGTCACAAATCACAGCAGGCAACAGGCAGCCCCCCGAAGCACCCCCACCTCAGACCACCATGGCACACACCAGGGGGCATGGTGGGGCAGGACTGATGACACAGGCATCCGGGGGGCACACCATGGATAGGGTTCCCGGAGGTCTCCGACGATCAGGGGGTTGAGGGGCAGGGGTGTGCTTGTGGGGGCTTGAAGGGCAGTATGGCACCATTGCCATGGTGCAGCATGGTGGCATCCAACAGTGCCAGCCATCAGATGCCACTTAGGACAGCTCCCAGCTGCCATAACAAAGCTATGCCAGTGTGCCTTTTAGAATCTCACTGGTGGGTTACGACAGCCACCCTCCTGTAATTGGGTGATGTTGCTATCATAACCTGCACTTGTGCCATGGCGTTGCAGGCTGTGGCATAGCAGGTGGCATAACCTGCAGTTGTCAGAGCCCGCATCCACCATGGCACAAATCGCCACTTGGAATTCCAGTGGGAGTAATGCATGGCGTAAGTCGCGGGATGTGCCAAGGGGTTTGGCATATCTCACCTTATGCTGGCATAGCTCATCCTTGGAATCAGGCCTCTGGTCCCCAGGAAAGTATGGAAAGCAAGGGGGAACACTTCTGTAGAGAGCATGCAAGCATTACTGCTGGCCTCTCCACCATGTCACCAACTGCAGAAATCAGAATATGAATTACATGGATATATGTACCCATCCCATACCATACCAGAAGAGGTAATCTCGTTGAAGACAGTGGGCAGCTTTAGGAGAGGCTGTGCAGGCATAGGGGGGAGGGTAAGGGTCATGGGTAGAGAGGATAGGAGAAGTGGAGAGGGAGGGCAGGAACATTAACTCAAGCTATGGACCCTGCAATATGAGCAGACTTGATAGACCAAATGGCCTTCTTCTGCTGCCTTCTTCTTATGTTTGTGTGTATCCCTGATATAACTGCCTACGTAGATGTGTGGGCAATGTGGGATTGGGTAAGGAGGGGGCATGCAAACAAGTTCACAGTTCTCACAAAGTGTGCCACATGTGCGGAGGGTGAACTCTGCAGTCGCTCAAGTCCCACTACACATGTGGACAGCAGAAATGTCCTCTGTGAATCGGGTTCTAAGTCAATACATCCGGGTGGAATTTGAACATGTGATCTATAGTATCTAACAGAGACAAACTTTCAAACTTGTGAAAAATCAAGGGTAATGTGACTGATGGATGCACTCACAGCTGTCAGAATGGTGAGCTTAAATATCATTATTTATATTTATTTATTTATTGGATTTTGTTAACCGGGTAAGCTTACTGAAACTTGTGCCTCTTTTTCAGGAATGACCAAAGATTAATTACATACAGTACTGAAAATCAGACATAACTGCAAGATGCAGAGCATTACCAAAATATCATATGAAACAATATAACAATGATAGCAACAATGGTAGCAACAGATTCATACTTTCAAGTCAGAGAGACAGAATACAATGTGCATGATTCTATTTTACAGCACATCTCAGTGGACAGGATGAGGCAGAGCTTGCAGACTACATAGGCTAGCGTAGATCACCATAATAGTGATGTCATCACCTTAACAGATCTCAGCGGAGGCAGGAACAAATGTTTTTTTTGGGGGGGGCTGCCCTTTGAGCTGCCTCTTGAAGGATACATTTTTCTGGATGTGGAGAGGAAGCTCATTCCAGAGCTGCGGTGCTCTATTGAGAAGGAATATTGGCCTATAGTAGTCAGGTCCCTAGGTACCACTAGTAGAGGAAAAGAGTAAGAACAGAGGTGCCGCCTCAGGGGCTTTCAGACCATCACGTCTCTGAGACTGAGAAGTAGCCCTTCAACATCTTGTAGGCCAGGTATAGGGTAGGGTAGCTGAGAGTCTCTTCCAGGGAGGGCCAGCTGGGGGAGGCAAGGACATTACAGTGATGTTCTCTGTTGCCTGTGCCCAGTGTCTACTGTGGTACATTAACATCCATTTACTGAGTTCAGTGCCCCTCAAAGGGGAGAGAATAGTTGCCCCATAGAGGACTGTAGGGATCAGGATAATGTTAGGGATACTGTTAGCTAGGGACAGTTGGGCTTCAGTAGTGAGATAGGCCCTAAGCCTGTAAAGTAAGTCCAGATTTAATTAAGCTATTGTGCCTTCTTTCCAAAGGTACAATAGCTACTCTTCTTGCATTTGCTTATTTATTATATGCTAATTAATTACTCATTTATTTTTATTTTTATTTATTTAGTTTTTGTTTACTGGGTAAGTGCACTAGCCACAGCAATGACTATTTTCAGGCACGACCCGGGAGCGTAAAGTACAACAATACAGGGAAGACATTCCAATAAGGCCCTTATCTGCCTTCAGTATCTATGTATCTATGTATTGCACAATATCTTCTAGGTGACAGTGTCATTCATTTGTGTGCTGATTAAGATAGAGCATACCTTTTACACTACCAAACTATTGATATTACCCTGACTAGTTATGATAATTACAGCTAATATTTATTTGGCATATCATATCTAATTGGCATTATGCATCTTAGTATATCATCACACACAGGCACACACTCACACACACAAACACACACATACATATACATGCACGCATACACACGCACACACTTTCACACAGATTAGACTTTTGTTTCCCTCTTCCTGCTTTCCTTTGTACAGCTCCAACCGGGGTGCCTGATCATTCTGCGGCTTCATTAATGGAATGTGTAAATTGCAGAAAACAGTTTGGACTTCAGTGTTGTATTGCCTACCTCTGCTTAAGCAATAATGCACGAGAGAGTGTGGGTTATGGTAGGATTTACCCACTCCTAATTTCAGACATATATTTAGTAAGGAATTTTGATACTTGATGCTTGTGTGATGTGGTTTCTATGTGGTTGCAATATCTAATTGCATTACATTACACGATTCACATACACACACACCATTATTCTGCATTAATGATGTTACATGTTAAATAAAAACAATGATATGCTCATATAGACTCATTTATTAAAACTGCAGGGTGACATTCTACATTGCAAAACAGAGCAGAGGTTGTTGTGCTTTTGCAAGTGGGTTGATGGAGAGTCAATGGCTCAGTCAGATGAAACAGAAGAGGGGCTGCTATCCACGTCACAGTGAAATTTACCTATATGACATGAAGATAGTTGTACACTTCCACCAGTGGAAAATGACACCACATCCATTTGCATTAACAGAAGAAAAAATAATGAACTGATACTTCTGTATTACTATACATAGTTATCTCAGCCACATTTGAGAATTCACTGCCCAGATAACTGTTTGCAGTGCCATTGTGCATGCAGGTTGATGCTGTGACACTGAACACAAGTATTTGATACAAACATAGCCCCCAGTAAACAGCAGAACCCTTTGGTTAATTGCTGCAGTTGTCCATCTTTTTTTGTGCAGTGGGAAAAAAATGAAGTCCTTCTAATGCTTCATTAAGCACTCTGGCAAAACAACTAACAAGGGCACCTTGTATTTATCTTGTGTCGTGTTACCAATTTTCTCCTCCAGAAGAAAGAGACAAAAATCAATAGTCTGCTTAAGAGGAAAAGTGTGTAAGTGTGCGGGCAATGTAATTTTGCCTAACAGAAAGCTTTGGGAGTGACTTGAAGAGGCTTCAGCATTTCACTACCTGAAGTGTTGCATGGGATGGAAATTTAGACACTCTGTTGAAGTATAAAAATATGGGCACAAGGATCAGTTTCAGCTGCTGTACATGGGTTTTCATGGCAAGTTGTTTGAGACAAGGCTCATTAATACAGACTTGTCACATCAGCTGGGTATAGGGCTGGGTGAATGTCCCATGAAATATGTATTTTACAGTTCTGGCATTCTATCAAAACAATAGAAAATGTTAACATGTATTTATTTAGACTCTTATAACTGGGTGGAACCCACTGGGACTACTAAGACAAGCAAAACAGCAGTTGGGAGGGGTGGAAAAAAGATTGACAATGTTTTTCCATCTCCCCCAACTCCCACCCTGTTCCCTTCCTTCTTGCTGAGAACTTTTCCCTGGGTCATCTGGGTTTTGATTTGGAGATGGGTGATTGTCCTTTCCACCTATATATATATATATATATATATATATATATCCCTTACATCATATTAATATAAACCTATAATTGGCAGGGACGTCTAAATAATTATTGCCTATGTGGTTCACCAAGTATTTATAATTTGTATGTATGAAGGGATGTGATTAATGTAGCATTGTTATGCTCTTTATACATCCTTTTAATATACGAGTGGTTAAACTTATTTTGGTATCTGTATTAGTCATTCAGCCAGTACATTGCTACATCTCCCTCTCCCCAATACTTCTCATTACCTGATGGCAGTAGGATATATTTTTTTTTATGCCAGTAACTGCACAATCTCAATCTCCATAGTGATTTTTGATCACAGACTAATGTTTATTTTGTATGCTGTTAGCTCAGAACACTGCCCGGCTGAGGTGCTTGCAATAGGGGACTCCAGAGAGCCTTAAGAGGTAAAGCCTCTTTCCTTCCAGCATACTTGTGGAGAGGTGTTACCACATTAACACTGCCCCACCCAGCTCTACATTTATTGCTGCTTACAGGTCACATGACCTCTCCTTACAGTTTCTAAGTGTCTGCTTTTCCATTTGCAGCTTATACTGTCTGATCAGTAGGGGTTACTGCTGTGCCCCTCCAGGGCACCACTCTGTTCACTCTCCTCATCTCCACTCCCTATTTGCAACTAATATTGGTTTCTGGCCACTAGGAGTCACTATAGCACCCTCCTTGCTCCTGTTTCTGCCATTTTCTCCCCACTCTGGATCCCTCCTAATCTCTACTCCTCCCCTTATCTACTACTGTCCCCTGTGGGTTTCAAACCCAATGACACTGACCCCAAAGTCAACAGCTCTACCACTAAGTCAACAAGTCAGGCTAGTTGCTCCTTCTCTTCCACAGCTCTTAAAGCTTTTGGCTCCATAGTCAGCTAAAAATACTTTTCTGCTGTCCCATTGCAGGTCTCAAACCCTGTATACTTGATACCAAAGTCATCAACTCTATCTCTAGGCCAACAAGCCACGATAAATTTATCTTGGTTTTTAAAGCTCTTAAAGCTTTTTAGCTCCATAGTTGACTAAAAATACTTTCTGCTGTCCCACCACAGGTCTCAAACCCTGTACACTCAACACCAAAATAAGCAGCTCTACCTCTAGGTCAGCAAGCCAAGATTAATTTCTTTTGGTTTTTAAAGCTCTTAAAGCTTTTTGGCTCCATAGTTGACTAAAAATACTCTCTGCTGTCCCACCGCAGGTCTCAAACCCTGTACACTTGTCACCAAAGTCAGCAGCTCTGCCACCAAGCCAACAAAATCTTCTCTTGATTCTTAAAGCTCTTAAAGCTTTGCCCCCCCCAGCCACTTTGCTCGGCCTCCAAGGCTACTAGGCACCATGAATGCTCACCTCCACCTTATGTGTCTCATTTTCATAAGCATCCTGGGGCTCACCTCCCACCAGCCAGACCTTACCCCTTGCTCTTTGTCAGCTGCTCCCTCATACCTCACCAGTGTAACCCACTCACCCCCCACCATGTCAATGCACCCTGGACCCCTGCATCCACCCCCTAGCTGCCGTCCCAACCCCACCACCCATCCTGGCTCCCCTTGGCTCCACCGCCTTTGTGTCTTCCAGACCCTCCAAACCCTGCCCACCCCTTGCTCCCCTACTGTCTGCCCTGCCTCTCAACGTACTCTGAAAAAGTTAATAAACTGCCACCCAAGGGCTAGAACCTTGGTTATTCTATTACTCCTCTCTGGTAATATCCACTCTAACCCAGGCCCTGCCCCCACCAGTCCACCAACCAGGTCCAATGGACTCCGCATTGCCTCCATGAACATATGCAGCCTGCTGAAAAAATTTGCTGCCATTCAGTGCTGGGTCATACTACACCAACCAGACATCATAGGCCTAGTAGAAACCTGGCTAACTAAGTCCATCCCAGACTCCTTTGTCTCCCTTCTGGGCTACTTCCTATATTGCGAGGATCAATCGGGTAAACGTGGAGGTGGTTGTGCATTTTATGCTTGTGACATCATCACTGGTCCTGCACTCCCTGCCCCCAAGCTTGTAGATGGTGCCTGGGCCCTTACTCTCAAACTTACCCCAGACCCATCCAAGAGCCCACTCTATCTCACAGTCTCCTACGTACCACCAAGGAATCACATCCCAGCGATATAGTCTCTCACTGAATATCTCTCCTCCCTTCCCCATAAAGCAAAAGAAGTCCTGATCGGAGACCTCAAAATGAACTGGTTCAGTCCCTCTGCCTCACCAATAAGAGACACCTTTGCTGCATTAGACCTGACCCAACTTGTCTCCCAACCCACTAGACGTAACCAAACTGCAGGGACTTGCACCCTCCTAGATGTCATTGTCTCCAACCGCCCCCAAAAGATTCAGGATATTCAAGTCCTCCCAGACTTCTTAAGCGACCACTCCCCTCTCCTATTCCTCTGGTCTGCCCCAACCCCCAAACATGTAGCCCAAGTCACACGCCACAGGCGTCTCCGCCCAGGTGGACTGAAAAAACTCAAACAGTTCCTCGCTCAGATTGATTGGTCTCCCATCCACCATGTAACCAACACTGACGCTGCCCTCGACCTCTTCTCAGAAGCCTTTAACAAGGCTTGTGATCTTTTAGCACCCTTCACCATGATCCGCTCCAAAAGGCAACATGCACCTTGGGTCACCTCTGCCCTACTCCAACTACTCAGGGAAAGGGATAACCTCTGGCATATACTGTAGCCACTGAGACCGGCCAGATGGCTGAAAGACAGGCATATAATACCGCACATAACAGGTGCATGTGGGCTATCCGAAAAGCCAAGGCAGACCACTACCAAGCCACCCTCACCTCCTCATGGGGGTGTGTCTGGAATGTCTGGGACAATATAAAATAAATAAATGGTAAATCACGCTCCCCCACAGCCCAGCTTATCTTCAATGGCTCCACCTTTACTGACCCCACTGACATTGCCAATTGCCTTTACTCCTCCTTTACGGATCTTAGCCATGTCCTTCTGAGTAACTTTTTCGATGCAAAGCATCAGTCCAGGAAGCCAGACCACTCCTGCTTAAAGCGCTAAACAGCAACAGTCCTAGCAGCAACTCCCTAGATCCAAAAATACTCTGGCTGGTCCTGGATGATGTCCTGGTCCCACTCACTGACCTACTAAACCGGTCCCTCTGTCTGGGGCAATTCCACACAGCATGGAAAACAGCTATAATCATACCTATTCACAAAGGAGGTGACAGGTCCACCCCCAGCAACTGTCATGCAATCTCCATCCTCCCCCTCCCTCTCCAAAGCCTTAGAAAAAGTGGTGGCCACTCAACTCATCGAATATCTAACAAAATATAACATTCTATGCCCTGAACAGCATGGCTTCTGTGCTGGTCACAGTACAAGTACAGCATTAATGGAGTTCTCCAAATTTCTGCACTCCTCCCTGTACTCCGGTTCCCTAGCTGGAGCAGTGTTCATTGACATCTCTAAGGCCTTTGACACTGTCTCCCACCCCCTCCTACTAAATGCTCTCTACCATACAGGTTTCTCTGCTGGCCCCCTCACCTGGAGTGTGAGTTACCTATCAGCCCGCTCCCAGTGTGTCAAAAACAATGGGATACTCTCGGAAACCCATCCCATCCACTCAGGGGTTCCCCAGGGCTCTATTTTGGGTCCACTACTCTTTAGCCTCTACCTAAACACCCTGCCCAGTGCCTGTTCTGGCAATATTCTCCTGCATGCCGACCACGCCATTATTTATGCCTCCCAAAGAAATTCCACCTCCCTCCAAGACTCCCTCCAACGCTCCTTCAGTGATGCAGAGAACTGGTTTAAGGAGAGCAGACTAGTCATTAACCTCAAAAAACCAAGGCAATGCTCTTTGCCCACCAACAGAACAAAGCCAGAAACAACCCCCTCCAAATCTTCCCCAGCACTCATCAACCACTTGAACAAGTTTGCTCTTACAAATACCTTGGGATTACCTTTGACTCAGCCCTCACCTTTCATGCCCACATTACAGCCCTCGCATCCACTGCTAACACTTGTCTTGGCATCCTCTACCCTCACAAGGACTTCCTCCCACCTGATGCCCTCAGGCTTGCCATTACATCCTCAGTAATGTCCCTTGTCAATTACGCCCTTCCGGTCTATCGTGCTGCTGACTCCACAGCCCTCAACATGATTCGACTCACCCTAAACAAGGCTTGCAGGCTAGTGACCAGTGCCCCTAGGCTCACCCACACTTGTCAGCTTTATGACATGGCCAAACTCCTTAGCCTTGATGAAAGCCTCCGCTACCAAACTTGCCTACTAACTAAGAAGATTCTACTCGGGCTCTCCCACCCTGGGGTTTCTGCCTCCATCCAACCTACACCTTCCAGAGTCACTACCCAAACCACGCACATGGCCACCCTACTAGTACCCAGAACTAGGACCACCTGGGCACAGAGGTCATTCAGCTACAGAGCCTCATCCTGGTTCAACTCGCTCCCCACAGCCATTTCCAACACCACCAAAACTGCCTCCTTCAAAACTGCCCTACGGAACCTATTGTTCAACACCCGCTGCTGCACCTGTTGCTAACAGATGCTCTGCTGCTCTCAAAACACTATTGACATAGCCCTCTGGGCCGAACTCCCCCACCCCACCCCACTCCCCATGGCCTCCCTTTCCACTGCCAGTACCTGCTGGTACTAAACCTGTCAATTCTGAAATGTTTTTAATTACTCTTTGTTTTCAAGCAATTATGTAAAACTATGTTATTCTGTATGATTGTATTCTGTAGGTATGTTGACACTGTATGTCCTCTCTGTTATAAGGTACCTTTGTAAATGAGCCTCTGGCTCAAAGGTTGTAAATCTGATTATACAATAAATAAATAAATAAATATCTCATGTTTTTTAATTCCTCTTTGTGCCTGGCTACTGATGCGCCGATTTGGCTATCAACATCACAGTACCAATGCTGCTACTTTAATAACACTGTTTTAAAAATACTTTTTGCACTATGTATTATGAACTTTGCACTTAATGAGGTTTTGTTTGGGCACTGAAATAAGGAATTATTATGTATTGGCACTTTACTTAATTATGCACTGTCACTTTAAACTTGAGTGTTTCACTGTGAGTTTTCTGGAGCTAGCCATTCATTCCCTGATGACACCTTAGCAAAACTGGTCAGAGTTTGTTGTCCTACCTGGCATCTCCTTGAGGATCTGACCACATTGTACCAGGTTTTTCATTAAACATTTTTGTACTGTCAGAATTTTCTGTCTGTATGTATTTTTTGGTACTCAATGGCTTTAGATGGGGTGATGCTGTTTTGCTTGCCTTAGTAATTCCAGTGTTTGAACTACCACACCTTGCAATGTGCAAACATTGCTGTTTTGGGGGAGCCCACTAGGACAATGCCCATTTACAGAATCGATCTGTGCGTTCATACAAACAATACAGAGGTACACATAGCAACAAGTGAGTTGATAATTACATTGCAATTCGTGTAAAACAGTTACATGTGCAGTTGTCAAGAAAGAACTGTTTACACAAATGCTTAGAGGACCAAGCACATTTTACCTTAATCAGGTAGGCACCAGGTAAGGTGTTCCAGAGTTTTACAAAATGCAAAATCTGAGACATTTTTACCCTTGCAACTTGAAGGATTTGTGAGAAAAATGGTCAATTCCCATACAGAGAAAAATTGTTTGAGAAAGCAGTAAGGGCATGAGCCACAAAACAGCCCTGAATAGACACAGTTTGCAGACCTGGGATGCAGAGCTCTACCACTACAGATGCTGGCACACTTGTCAGCACCGACAACCCCTAGCGGCCCTGTTGCAGGCAAGTACTGAAGCATGCAGGAGGTGGCAGCCTACCCGGGTTCAGAGCTGGGCTGGACAGTGGATCCCCAGCTCCATGCATGGCATGGGATTGCGGAATGTGGCAGTCCTCCAAGGACTGCTGTATCCTTATAGGGTGATAATAGCTTTAAAGTACAAACACAAATTTCAAGTTTAGTTCCATGTCCTCTGTGCCAGCTCAGAGTGCTGGAGCAAGGTGTGGGGGGACAAGCAAAATAAGCTCCCAGAGTATTCAGGGTGACCAGTTGGAAGGGACAAATGTGTTACTCTTGGGTCACCCTTACATAGCATGTCCTCCACCACAGTGCAGTTTTTGGAAACAGGACAGATGGGGGAGAAAGGAAGAAGTCATAATATTCATCAGGCTGTGGGTGGACAATATGTGCTGTAAGGACAGCAAGTGACTAAGAGATACCTGGTATACTGCCTATGCATAAAAATGCTGAAAATAGCATTCTTACAGATGCAAGGATGTTTCTCCACACCAGCAGGTTATGCATGGGAACTTACACCATGGGCCATGCCAGGCCATTTGAATATTGGGTCCATGAGCCCCTCAATGGTTAAATTAGCTACCAGACTCCTTGCTTAGCCTACCCAACATCTCGAAGTTCAAAGCTGGGTTTAGAAAACTCCTTTCCACTGGTTTCAGCTGTGACTGCAACCTACCATGACAGGGTACCTTCTTTATGCATATAATTATGGCTTAAACACTCAGACCATGTACCCATATGACTTATTGTACTTTCTCCTGTGTTTGTACTCAAAGCAACTTCCTAGACAAGGTTCCTTATGTGCTGCTTATTGTATCTTTACTTGAACTGCTTTGTAATTTCCAGTTTTGATGAGGAACCTTTGTAAATGAGCTCATGAGCTCAAAGGTGTATCTCTGATTGTACAAACAAACAAATAAATAATTAAGTGTGGTGGTGCACAGGGGGCTTTGCTTCAGTGCAAGACCCTCTGCACCTGCAGAGTGCAAGAATTTTTTTCAGGCCCTAAATACAGGATTTGTTTTCCACAATACAGAAATTTCAGGAGGAAAAAGTCCACAAATCCATTACTTTTCTCACCAACTTCAACTATTTTTGAAAATCTTGCAGATTTTTTTTCCATCGCATTTTGTAAAATTTGGGAATGTGGACTCTGCAAAGGTTTACCAGTCATAGCTGTGTATTGTGCAGGTTCATGGCTTCACATATTAAGGAGATCACTGGTTTCCTTCACCGAAGAACATAATTTTGTAGGTCCACCAATTTGCAGATTAAAGGTAATGTGAGGAAGCATATTATCACCCAGAGAGTGGTACACCTCTGAGAAATGCTTCCCAAGTAAGTCATCCCTTCCACCATCACACTGCTATGTTACTATGTAAAAAACAACAGATTCAGTAGTCACTGGTTTCATGGCATATGGGCACCTACATAATAACTTAGTCTTGTGATTATGGAAGGGACTTAGGATCCATCGTTTCTACCACTACAGCCACACAGCAGTGAATATATCCAGTCTAAGTATCAACAGATAGCCACGATTATTAGCTGAAACCTTACCCCTACTCATGCTGTGTAACCCTTCATACCATTTTCTATAAAGAATGGCCTGGGCCTGCAATGAAAGCCTGAACAGTGCTATCTTCTGCAACATCACTGCGTAGGATATTTCACGTTATCAACCCCCTTGGTAAAGTAATGCTTTATGTTGCCCCTTCTTCTGCCCCCTCTCAGTCTGAAGGCATGCTCTCTTGTTCTGCTCCCCAGCTCAAATATCTGTGTATAGTCCACCATCTGTCCCCTTTAGTCTTCCAGTCTTCATGACACCAAAGGCCATGTCCCATCTCAGTCTTCCCTTTTCTAAACTGAATAATTAGAGTATGTTCAATCTCTCCTCATCGTTTTTGCCTCCGCCATTAATCAACTTGGGGACTCTGTGCTGGATCCCCTCAACCTCGTCAGTGTTCCTTCAGTACTGTGATAACCAGAAATAGATGTTGTACTGCAGGTGTAGTCGAACCAAGGCCTTGTAGGGGAGTGGGTAACCTCTCTTGGCTTGCCTCATAACCCTCTTCTAATGCATCCAGCACGGCATTTACTTTCTTGACTGCAGCATCACACTGCCTGTCCGGCTTCAGCTCACTGTAAACAATCACCCCCAGATCCTTTTCCTTGGTTGTACTGCCCGCTGTTGTACTGAATGTGTGACCCATATTCCTTGCCTCTAGGTGTAGTGCTCTGCACTTCCCCACATGAAGTCTAAGCCTCCATTACTTAATCCAGGCCACCAATGTGTGCAGATAGAAACAGAAACATAGAAGAGTAACATACCTGAACAGTCTATATAGTCTGTCCCAAGATTCCCTACTTGGAGATGCTCCAGTTTCCTTATTTATTTATTTATTCAGTTATTTATTTATTTATGTATGTATGTATGTCTTTGGTGAACAGGTAAGTGCACTGATCCAAAGGACCATTTTCAGGCACAACCCAGGCCACAGGATGACACAGAAAGCAACAATGCAATATATGAAAAAAAAACAGCAAGACAGAAATAAACACATACAAAATCCAACATAATTACAACTAAATAGTGCAAGCATACACATTGGTACAACATACATCCTTTTGTGTACAACACGGAGTATGAGAAAAAACATATAAATACAAGTCACATGTCTTCCCTCCCAGTAACACCTTCCCCCTTTACTTCCCATCTGATAACTCCTTCAGATGCATGCCACTTCCTCTTGAATCCTGCTCTTGACTTTGCCTCCACAAGCTTGTCAGGAAGTTTGTTCCACCCATCCACTGCCCCTTCTGTGAAGTAATACTTCCTAATGTCTTTTTTTGAACCTCTTCCTCCAGCTTGAGCACATGCCCCCGGTGGATGCACTGGTTCTTAATTTGAACTGATCCCCTGGCAGTGCACCTCCTCTGTTGTGTCCTTTTTTCTTTCCTCTTTTGTTGCCAGTTTAGTGTCATCAGAAGATGTTAGCAGCCTGCTACTGACCTCCACCTCCAAGTCATTAATAAATATGTTGAAGAGCATTATAAGTCTAATTAATTATTCATGAACCTAGCAAGTTTCTTGACTGGCTACTGGATCAATCATTAACATTTGACGAATGATCCAGCTGCCAGCTGACACTGTGTGATATGCATGGCTCATGCCACATAGCTAAAACTAAAATAAATGGCAAAAATGAAAGTTGTTTTTGCCATAGACTTACAGCATAATGTATATAGTATTATGTGTCTGGTTTTCACCGAGCTTGTCGGGAGTTCCTTGTCGGCTGGGGGTTTTCTGGAGTCTCTTAAACACACTCTCATTAAGCCTCTGCTGAAAAAAACATCCTTGGACCCCGATGTCTTGGTGAATTACTGGCCTATCTTGAACCTCCCCTTTTTGGGGAATGTTCTTGAGAAGGTAGTCACGGAACAGCTCAAGGGTCACCTCATGAACTTCCAAATTTACGAACCTTTCCAGTCTGGATTTAGCGCCTTGCATAGCATGGAGACCGCATTGGTAAGGGTACTAAATGACCTGCTCAGGGCAAGGGATAGAGGAGAGTGAATGATTCTCATTCTCCTCAATCTCTCCTTGGTGTTTGATGCTGTGGACCATGGGGTGTTGTTGGACAGGCTGAGAGAGTATGTGGGACTTGCCGGCAAGGTCATCAGCTGGTTTGAGTCCTTTCTCTGGGGCAGGTCTCAGAGGGTGGTGCTGTGGAATTATTCCTCAGACCCAACAGGCCTGCCCTGTGGAGATCCCCAAGGCTCTGTCCTCTCCCCCTTGTTGTTTGCAGTGTATATGCTGCCCCTGGGCAAGGTTATAAGGTGGTATGAGCTGAGTTTTCATTGTTATGCTGATGATACTCAGCTCTACCTGTTCTTTGCACCCAGGAGATTGAATGCTGCTGATGTGCTAAATGAATGCTTGGCCGAGATACGGGCATGGATGTCGTTGAACTGGCTGGGACTTAACCCGGGGAAGACTGAGGTGCTGGTGGTTGAACTGGGTTGCAGGGGAGGAGCAGGGGCCTCTGATGATAGGTCGGGGCTTTTTATTGGCCCGACAGAACTGTAAGCCTCTGCAAAGGTGAAGAATTTGGCCATTGTTTTGGATAATGAGCTGACACTTGATGCTCAGGTGTTGACTGTTGTCCAGACTGGGCTTTACCATCTCCGGAACCTCACCCAAATTAAGTCCCTTATTCCCCCCGATAACCTGGCCATGCTGGTACATGCCTCTGTCACCGTCAGACTTGACTACTGTAATGCATTCTACAGCGGAGGTGTGTTGCGGCACCTGCAGCTTTTGCAGAACTCTTCGGACATTTTTTTTTTTTGTAAACTCTTTTATCACCGCTCCACTGGAACTCTCTTTCTCTCTAGTGACCTTCACTCACCGCCAACTGTGCTATCACATGCCTGAAGCCTGCCCCACTGGGAAATCAGTGACAGACACTCCCCTACCTACCTGGTCCATCAACTGACCCTCCTCACCAGAGTCAAGGAAGGACAGGGGGATTGGGAGAGCCAGTGGGTTGAGCCCGACATTGGATGTGTGGCAGTGGGGCACTGGAGGATGTCATCGCCTATCCATCGAGCGGGGCTTTTCTCTTTTGTTGGTGTTGTAAGGGCACGGATGTGCAGTGGTGTTGTGCTCATGCCAGGTATGCTCCCGTGCCTGTGTGAAAGACACCCGCCGCCACCCAACCCCTACTGTCATGCCTACACAGATTGTAGCATTCCCCCAGGACACCAGTGGTCACTAGTACTGTGTGAGGCAGAACCCACCCACCCCAGGAGAGAACAGCAGTCCTCCAGACGTACAATCCTACTCCTCCCTAGCCAACCCCCCGATGACCTGAGTCCACTCCCGAACACGGGTTGCCAGCATGGCACAAGGTGTAGCATCCAGTGCCTCAACCCTCAGCACCACTGGGCCGGCCCTGCGGCCCGGGTGTTGACTGGATATTCGAGGTTCAGTCATATCACACCAGTGCTACATGAACTGCATTGGCTGCCAGTGCGCTGGCTCATCACCTTTAAAGTAGGTCTTTTGACCTGCAAGGCCCTATATGGGTTGGGTCCAGGCTATCTTAAGAAGCTCTTGCATCCCTACACCCCGTCTCGCTTTTTCAGGTTGGCTGGAGAGGCCCTCCTGGAGGTCCACCGAGTGAGGTTAAAATCTTCCAGGGACCAAGCATTTGAAGTAGCAGCCCCGGTCCTATGGAATTCATTGCTGGGGTGCCTCTGGGAGGTGCCTTCTGTAGAGATCTTTAAGAAACATTTGAAGACCTTCCTGTTTGAGCAGGTCTTTGGGTCCTGATGTAGTCACTGGGACCATCAAATTGTTTAGAAATCGGTCTGTTTTTAGATTTTTAGTGGGTTTATGAATATTTTTATGTACTTCATGTTGATTGTCCTGCATTGTTCTTGTATGTCTGTATTTGTTGCTGTAAGGGCATCCTGAGCTTGTGGAGAAGGGCGCCCTATATAAATAAACTCTACTACTACTACTACAGTAATCGCAAGAACAACCTCAAAGCTGGTAATTTCCTTGGACTAATGACTGGCTGGGGGGGAGGTGGTCCGAGGCTCCATCCCCCCCAACCGTCATTAATCCCTAAAAAATTACCAGCTTCTCAGTCATTATTGCTTAACGGACCCAGCACCAAATCCTGGGGTGCTCCACTTAGCAAATCCCTCCACTCTAAATGGTGACCATCCACTAGAACTCTTTGCTTCCTACACGTCAGCCATTTTGCTATCCAAGTCACCTTTTGCACACTTTTTGAACTCTACATTGTACTGCTTTTCCCATGGGTTTTCCACATGGTTCATGTCAAAGGCCCTGTTGAAGTCCAGATAGACAACATCCATTGCCCAGCCTTTAGCCACCTCCCTAATTACCTCCTTAAAGATGGAAATCAGGTTGGTTTGGCAGGATATACCTTTGACCACTGGGGCTGGAGACTGGTTTCAGCTGCCTCAGCATGAAAATGTGCCTTTATTTTACATTAGGAGGAAGTATAACAGTACTAAGGTGCATAGAAGTTCCCACGGCTGAACCCACCCTGCACGTCATCAGTTGCATGGCAACCTGGCTCTTTTAGCCAATGACAATGGCAGCTGCAGTCAGCAGCATCAATCAGAAAAAAAAGATCATTTCTGCAGAAAAGTAAGAGGTTAAAAAATTATTTCTAAATACAAAAAGCATTGTCAGGACCTCTAAGTCTTAGTCTGCGAATCAGTGGTTCAGGACTGTTTCCTCTTAATATCACTTGTATAGTAGGCATAAATCAGGTATTAAACCTGCTTCCTTTGCTCACTCTGCTAATATGCCTGATGAAGGGACCTGTGTGGCACCAAAAGCTTGATGCATAGATATAGTAAACAATGATGGCAGAAGAAGTCCCATTGGTCCATTCAGTCTGCTTGTATACTACATCTACAATATGTACAATTTTTCTGTTGGTCTAATACAATATATCACAATCCTTGATGAATCCTATAAAAATTTGGTTCCACCAAGTCACGGTGAATGTAATTTCATCAACATCCTGAACAGCAACACATTGCTGCCAACATCCTCGACACCATCATGTCCCGACAATGACCGGGAAACAGACCGACACCTTCTCGGTACTAAGCCCCCTGCAACCCCCGGACTTAGGGATTCTCAGCTCGGGGGGGCAGATTACGGGTGAGAGTGGCTTACAGCAGAGTCGCTATATCCACACATCACTGCAACAACTCATTCAACACTGTGGATGTCAAATGGGTTGGTGTCTATGTAATGGATTCACTGTAGGGGAATCAAAGAAACAACAGTATACCTAAAATTTCATCCAAAATGATTTACTTAGTGTGGCTTTAAGGTTTAGTCCTGAATGTATAAAATCTGTCACTTTTTAAAGTACTATTAAAGAGTAGCCATATTTTGTGTGCATTCAAACAGCTGCGCTTTACTGTATAGGATTAATTGCTTCCACTGATTGCCCTTATCTACGACTTGGCTAAATTCCCCCAATGGCATTTATTCAGGGACCCAACTAGTTCAGACTTGATTATTCCTTGCACCCCTCCTTCCCTTCTCACCCTTACCTGTACTTGCAGGCTGTACTAAGCCTTATGCCCCCCCGCCTTCAAATCCCTCCCGCCCTGCCTACTCCCCTTGATGCTACTCCATTCCCACCAAAACCTCTGTCGTGCTGCATTTCTGTACGTATTGTTTGTAGGCTTCGCCATTATTTAGTACTGAGTGCATGCTTTGTCTTATATTTGATTGTTTCAGTGTATGTCCATAGATAGTCTGGTATTATAATTGTATTCATTGTCCTATTTAGTTTCACGTTTACTGATTGTATTCATTGTTCTTATCATTGCATTTTGTTTATGTATTTTATTTTTGTGACCCCAGGTCCACCTTGCAAATGAGTGTATTCTCAATGGTGTTTCACCTGGCAAAATAAAGACTGATTGATTGCTTGGATAATGCTGCACTGAAACACTGTGCTGAAGTGAAGTGCTAACAGAAGACACTGCATTGCCACAGACTGCACAGAATTTGAGCAAAAATGGGTAGTGATCTTTGATGTCATGTTGCCAGCAAACCTTATGTACTTTGACATGTGAGCCATGGACAGACCCAACAAACATCTCTATCCAAGTAGTAATCTAGGGAATAAGAGAAGTTAATTTAAACTCTGCCAGCAAAGCTGCTGGAAAGCAGCTGAAATTTGCCTTTGCAAAGTTTCCATAGAACTTAGGAACTTTGACGTTGCAGAAACTACAAAGCTTTTACAACAAAGTGGTTGTTTTGTTCAGTGAAGTGACCACTTTGTGAGTGAATTTTGGTCAGTTCTCCATAAAAAAAAAACCAGCAACTTCGCTGGTCGAAACTTCACATATTCAGCAGAATTCATAAATTAGTTTGTAAATTCGCAAAGCAAATTTCGCCCACTTCGACCTACTCTAAATGTATGGACAACAGAGTGCAGTAAGATTCCTTGACACACCCAAGTTGTATGATACCAGATAAACCACAAGACTGTAGGCTGAGTGGTTTATTAAGGTATCATGTAACAAGGGTGTGTAAAAAATGAGTTTGTCTGTACGCTGTTGCCATTTTATAATTATTAGTTGTGACAAAAGCAGATAAAAATGTCTGGAAAACCAGCTTTACTTTTGGGAGTAGTTAAGCTGCAGATAGTATTTTCTACTAGTTTTATTTTTTAAAGGCTATGCCTAGAGTTCAGTGAGCTACAGCAACTTGCCACTCCCCCTGCCTGGGCTATATAAGCCAGTTTCTTCCAGCCTCATTCAGAAGAACTTTTTCTTTGCTCCACCATCCTCTCCTCCTCTACCAGAGGCACTTCTCTGTCCTCTGGGCTCCTTCCTTAGGTACCTTTAGCCAAGGGGATCATTCCTGTGGCACCTCTAAGGTAGAACCCTCCTCGAGGGTTCCTTGCCTTCGGTACCCCTACAGGGTGGTAGTTCCCATGGAGTGTGAACGGCCAAAGTTATCAAAAGTTGCACAAGGATAATGCTACACTGTTGTGTAAGCCCACTGAACTAATATTTTGTTGAGATGTACACGTGTGAGGAGGCGTTGATATTGTTAGTATATTGGATGTTACTGTTCAAAAGTATTCAAGATTCATTCAGGTCTCATTACCAGAAGACATCTCATAAAAGTCCTGTGTGGCTCCAAAAGCTTGTGTACTGTAACATCCATATACAATGCCTACATGCAAGCCCTTATTATATCTATGCACTTAAAGTTGTTCTCTGCTTTATTGTTGATGCATCTGTAACTGGTGGAATGTTTGTGCTCCTTCTGGAGCTCCTACTAGCTAACTCTGCTATACTGCAATCAACCTGCATGTTTCTAGCCATTAAATATCCTTATGTATTTGCTATTTGGTAGTCATTGAATCATATGGCCATAGAGATCACTATTCTCATGGTCACTGCCCTCGCACACTTTATGCAAACTTGCTGTGATTCCAACCTGCTGTTTGTACTCCATAATAGTCTCACTTTTGTTGCTGCAAATGCGGCTACTGCCCACTTTTTGGAACCTATCTCCCTGTATGCAATCAGTGCTACCTGAAACTCTGAACACTTTGGGTGGGATAGTCAGAGCAGATGCACCATGTGCAATAGGGATGCACCAACGCAAGAGCGGAAATGAACCACGGTGCGATATTCAGCGGGAGCAGCAGCGCAACAAAACATGCAATGCACCACAGCACATTGGTAATGAATGCATGCACAACTGCAGGGGGCGGAACCAGGAATAATGTGCACTGTGCAATATTCATCAGTAGGTGACATGCGCAGTAGCGGAGCAAGCAGAAGTTGTGTGACAGCGGAAATTAGCCAAAATAAAAGGGAGCAAGAGATGGAAGGATGAATGCATCACAGAGGAGCCATAGGTGGGAGCATGGAGACAGAGTGGCAGGGAGGCAAGACAGGAAGCAGGGGGCAGGTATGGCCAGGAGGTGGACAGGGCCCACCGGAGGTGTGCCTGCATGAGAGAAGGTGTGTGTGTGTGTCTGTGCCTGTGTGTGCGAGAGGGCCTGAGAGTGCCACACTGGACAGAGGGCAATGGCAAGAGGCAGGGCACACAGAGGTGAACAGCCAGAGGTGAACCTGGTGCAGGGGCAGCACCAGCAACACACAGTGAGGGGAACAGGTAGACAGCCACCTGGGGGGAACACCAGCCAGGGACATGGCCAGTGCCAACTTCCAGATGGAGGTGGTAATGAGGAGTGTGAGAAGGCAGGCAGCAGGGAGGCTTGTCCGTGGAAGGGCCCGTTGGCTGTATGCCCAGAACAGGCTGTACCAAGCCGGCACCACCTTTGAACAGTACAGTGACACTGAAATCATGGGTCAGTACCGCCTGAACCGGGTGATTCTGAGCCAACTCTGTGAACTGTGTAATGATGAGATGCAGGCACCCACTCGACAGAACCATGCACTGTCTGTGCAGATGAAGGTCACAGCCGTCATGTGCATGCTCACCACGGGCACCTTCCAGAAACCAACAGGGGACACGACAGGCATAACCCAGTCAGCTGCATCACACCTGCTTACACAATTCCTCAGCGCACTGCTGCCACATGCTGCGGAATACATCTGTTTTCCCAGCACACAGGTGGAGTGTACAGCACAAATACAGGAATTCCACAGGGTAGCATGGTTGCCTGGCATGCTCAGGGCCATAGACTGCATCCATATAGGCATCCACATGCCATCTGGACTGGAGGGGGTGGCGTACATCAACCACAAGGGCTACCCAAGTGTCAACTGCCAGGCGGTGTGTGATGCCAGGGGGTGCATAATCAATGTCTGTGCTACGCACCCTGGAGGAGCACACAATGCCTTCATCTGGCACCAGTCTGCACTGTGCCAGTGGTTCGAGAGTGGGGACATCCTCACTGGCCATCTGGTATGTTAGTACGCATAGCACACTGGACGATGGGTGCGGACATGGGGGGGTGTGGTGCATTGGTAGGGGTGCCATGGGAAATGGCCATGATGGCCCATGGCACAGTGACACAGACCACCATGCTAATGACTCCCCTCTACACACAGGTGACAGTGGTTACCCACTATGGACCTGGCTACTTACACCATACCAGAGCCCCATGACCCCAGCACAGCAACAGTACAATGAGGCACATGCCACTACACGGAATGTCATCGAGTGGGTGTTCGGGCTGCTGAAGGCATGGTTCTGTTGCCTGCACATGTCAGGCGGTGCCCTACAGTACAGCCCCTCAAAGGTCTGCGGGCTATTCCTGGCCTGCTGTATCCTGCACAACATGGCCACTGACTGTGGGATAGCCATTGATGTTGAGGAGGGGGACAGCGGTGGGGATGATGAGGATGCCAGTTCAGCTGGTGTAGGGCAGCCACCCCCTGGGCGACAGGACCCCCGGCTGGCCCGGATGGCACAACAGCACTGGGACACCATTGCAGAGGAGCACTTTGGACAACACAGGTAGGCAATGGGGCCATGTGCAACCAACAAGGGCAAGGGCACAGCCCACAGACAAGCAGGGGTGGACACCAGGGGTGGACGGCTTAAAGGGCAAGGGAATGGACAGGGGACCGTACACAAAGGCAGGGACGGGCAGGGCTACACACGTCACATGCACACACACACACACACACACACACACATATGCACACACACCACAACACATGTCCACAGGGCAACAGGCATGCCCACCCCAACAGGCACCCCCACACCCACACAGGACCACACACAACCATGCCCAGAGGCTGGCACTGTGCGTGCCTCAGATGCTGAACACCATTGCACAGTGGTGGACAGCTCTATGCAGGCATCATCATGCACATGCCACAGTGGCCAGCAGCCAGGAGGGTGCGCACAGGGACCATGTCTGTGCAGGGCTGGGTACCTCACCCATGCATCGCACTAAGAACACCACAGTGCACACAGGGCAGTGGCAGACAGTGGCCATGGAGGGAGATGGGTCAGTCATGTGGCACAGTACTACAACAGTCATGGATGCATGGGTGGCCCCGACGAGACCAGCCAGCTGTGCCAGGCTGACCAGTGGCCTCATGGGGTGGCACCGACGGGACCCCAGGGGTGATGCTGCATGAACGCTATCATGTCCATGCAGGGGTCTGCAGGCCACCAAACATGCCCGCACCAGGCGTGCTTGGTATGCCCACAGCCGAACCTGGTGTTGACATAGCAGGGGTCGCATGATGCTGGGAACAGGGGGTGGACATAGCACTCTTCGGAGTGTGCAGTGGTTGGGCACCCAACCGGGTGGCCAGTGTAGACATGACAGTCACCATTGCAGTGGTCTGCCTGTCAATGGCAGCGGTCACATCCACCCACTGATGGGCCAACTCTGCCAGGAGCATGGTGTGGTCTCTGCTGTGCCACTCCTCTGCCTGGTGCAGAACTGCACTGAGAGCATCCACCGCCACCACGAGCCACACCTGTTGATCTACTGAGGACTGGAGAAAACGGCTGTGGTCGTCCAAGAGGTCGTCTGCATGTCCGGCATGCTGTGCCCCATGGTGTTTCTGGCTCTGCTGCCCAGCACCCCTCGACGGTGGGTGCTGCACAGCACTGCCATTCTGGGGTACGTCCACATGCAGTGCACTGCCACCGCCCCTGTCCCCACCTTGACATTGGCCATCTGCTGCTGCTGCCCCTCCAGCTGCCATTCGCCAGGGGACACTGGTGCGGCTGCAGCAGCAGCAACAGCCCCACCACCCTGGCCGCACACCAGTGCTGCCCCACTGGAGCATGCAGACGCAGCCTGGGAATGGGCTGTCATGCAGGCAGCCACGCCAGCACTACCTGTGGAATAGCCTGGAAGGTTGCCATCTGTGGGACCATCCTGTGTCCCACATACATCACTGTCCAGGATGTGTGTCACATCATCATCAGTGCTGGAACTGGCCCTGATTCATGCTGGGACACAGGCAGGGCCATGTCCGCACCTGCAACATCGTCATCAGTCCAGATGGACATGCAGGGCTGCAGATGGTCGGTTCCTTAGACACCTGTGGAGCTGGATGGGCGTTCCACCATGTCCAGAGCCTCCCCCTCAGTGGACACACCCACCACTACTGCCCCATGCAGATGCTCAGGAGCTGTGAAGGAACACAGTACCGTTAGTGGCTCCGCCTGGCCCTGGGGCCTGCCCCCCCCACCATCCACACACTTCCAATGCCGGACCTACCATCTAGTGATGGGCTGCCACCTGTCTGGAAGCCACCACCAGGAACACCCTCGATGGCTCTACGCTGCATGCTGCTGGCCACCCGCTTCTCCTGTGGCAACAGGTGGGGTACGTCCTGCTGGCCCCCACCGGTGGCAGCACATGCCGCCCTGATGGTGGCCACCTTATCTTTAATCTGCCTCCTGTCCGTGCCAACCTTCTTCCTGCATTCCTGCATGGACCGCTGGTGGCTGTCCTGCTGGTTGACGGCACGTGCCACCTCATCACACGCCGCAGCATGGGCTTGTGGTGTTCCCCGCTGTCCACTAAGCAGTGGCTCCCTGTCGAGGTATGCCTTGAACAGGGCCTCTGATTCAGCCCTGGTAAAGTTGGGCCTCCTCCTTTGCACCCTCCCCTGCTCCTCCTCTTCCTCTCTCTCAGTCATGCTCGTGCCTGGGGGATGGACAGTGCAGACTGTGCAGTCCCATACAGCCCTCCCAGACCACTGTCCCCACGTCCCTACAGCATGCAGCCTACCTCAAAGGACTGCAATACTGATCCATGGCCTATGCAGCCTCAGGTCACATATTTATAGCGCAATGCATGCAAATGAGAGCAGGCGCAACTGTAATGGGATGCTAATGCAGTGGATGCACCGTGGAATGGCTCATGAGCTGATTTGCATATCCTGTCTGAATATCATGCTGTTGCATCTTGCGCGATGGTGTTGAGGGTGCTCAGGCTATGGCGCACCACTGTAACGTGTGCAATCGGCACCGCACCACGCATGCCCGTGGTGCTGATGCCAATACTAGCGGCGCTGCTTGCGTGCTGTGTATGGGAGGCAGTACAGGGCATGGCCACCACTGTGCCTGTGGCACAAGTGTGCTGTATGCTCTGGGGGCACTCTTACCATGGTGTGCCATGGGCACCATGGCACCACAGTGCAATAGGCCGCTGCAAGGTGTCACACACATGCACCCTACTGCACTACAATAGCGCTGTGGTGCTCTTTGCGCGGACAGACCCTTGACCTTTTGGCTGACCTTTGCCCCCAGGCACCATGCATATGCATGGCTGCACCCCTATTGCACTGTCCGGTGTCAGTGCAATAATGACTTGCAGCGCAGTACCATTTTGTGGCCGATAGCTACAGCACTATGCCACGCACCAGAGCACCCGTGTGGATGGCGATTGCGCTGGCCAACCTGGTGGCATTGGTGGAGCCCCATGCAGGTGCCCTCTTTGGCCAGATACCCCTCCTGAGGCCATGGACAGCAGTGTGGCAGGAGGTGGCAGAGGGCCTTGAGGAGGCCATGGGGTACAGCAGGACCACTGAGCAGTGTTGCCACCAATATGGGGACCTCCAGTGGCAGGACCATGACCACTTAAAGGTGACTGCAGGCACGTGCCTGGTGGGGCACCATACCACGGCCAGGTAGGTGCTCCATCACATCACTGGTAGTATCTGTCTGTCCAGGTATCACGGTGGTCATTAGGCCATGCCACGGGGGGGCCGTACCTGTGTTTCCAGTGTTGGGGGTGGCTCGTGTATACTCTGCACCACTGCGTCATGGCTGTGCTGTGCGGGCATGCACACAGCAAGAGGGGGGCTATGTTACTGGCCTGTACTGCTGTTACCCTCTCCATGTTTGCACTCTAGCCCCAGAGGATCGCTGTAGGGCCCGGTTGGCCCATGAGCAGGGATGGCAGGCTGGAACTGGAGGCATGGCCTTGCAGCCAGGGCACAGTGGTGGTGCCGGGAGTCAGCAGCATTCTGTTGACCAGGATGCAGGTGAGTGCCATGTTTCTCCTTACATCTGTGCATGGTGGATTGCAGGGGTGGTGGCGGGGCATGGCCCCCTGCACATAGCCCAACTGTCGTGCATGCCCCAAGGTGCACGCCGCACTGTCCTGTGGGACTGCATGTGTGGGTGGGTGTCGCACGTGGGCTGTGCGTGCACTGAGTGCATGGCTGTGCCACTGCCAACCCACTGCATAGCCATGACACTGTACGGTCACATTGGTGCTGTGCAGTGCATGGGCAGTGGGGGTGTGCAGCAGTTTGCATGGCTATGGGTGCCTGGGTAGGTGGGTCATGTGGGCGCACCCACTGTGGGTGGTAGCATGCCATCACAGGGGCAAAGACCACAGCTGTATGCCATGCACATTGGGTGGGTTGTGGGGGTCTGGCCAGTCACACGTACTGACTCTGCTCCCTTGTCCTAGGTGGACAATGCTGGATGACCCTGGTGCATCGCATTCAGGAGATACTGCAGGTGACCCAGGCCATACTTGAGCTGCTGCAGGGCATACAGCGGAGTGACCAGTGGTGGCACAGAAGGTGCCATAGGGAGCACAGGGACGAGAGGGGCCGCCAGTAGGGCCTGCAGCACCTGCGCTGTTCCTTCCCACTCTGAACTGTCCCTCACACACCTTTGTCCCCTTCCCTGCTATTTCCCTTTGCCCCATGCCCGTCCCCCCCAAGTTGTAGCCTTGTACCCCCCTAACCCATTTTGTATATAGTACTGTATATAGTTCTTGTTCATTCTGTTACCTTTTGAATTATAGATATGTTTCATACCACAACTGTGGTGGTCTCTGATTTGCAGTTTGCATCTGGTGCCTTGCGGCAGTGGTGTGCATGGCATCGGGGGGTGGTACCAGCCTGGTTGTTGGTGTGTCTGCCATGGCCCCTCCACTGGTGTGGGTAGGGGCCATGGTATCTGTCTGCGGTATGTGTGTTGTGCCTTGTGCACTGTATGCCTGTGTGCAGTGGTCTCAGGTGCATGCGCTGTGTCCCAGTCGTCCCTGGCAGTGTGTGCCTGGCCCGTGTAGCTGTGTCTCTTGTGTGTCTGTGGTATGCATGGTCATGCCGAACCCTCCACTGCATGCATGTCTGCTGGCATGACATTGGTGGCAGTCCATGCCAGTCACCCTCTGGGCATGGCGCCCTGACAGCTGGCGTCCTGACTCCAGGTCTATTACACGTCTGCCTCAGGTGACACTGTGGGCTATGCTGTTGTTATCCCCCTCCATGCTGTCGATGGTGTCTGGGGTGGTGCCTGTGGTCTGCTGTCTGTCACATGTGCTCCAGCTGCATGTTGGCAGTGGACAGATTCGTGGTGCATGCACCACATGCCTAGTTCACCAGTGCCATGGTGGCATACAGGCTGTGGGTACACGGCAACATTGGACACGCAACAACGGCATCTGTTGCCCTGATTTGTGTGGCTCTGTGGCGGGGTACCCTTGGGACTGGGTGAGAGATTTGTTCATGCCCTGTGTTGCATCCTGTGTGGTGCATACCTCCATGCACCACAGTGGGCTGCTGTGCTATCTGGTGGGGTCAGTGCTGGGACAGGGTTTGTGCATGGGTGGGAGTGGCGGGGTGCCGTCCTGCTGGTGGTGGCATCCAGGGCGGGCCTTGTCACATGCGGGTTCCCTCGTTTACTGACGCACGGTCGACCTCTTTGCTGTGCCACAGCGGGGGTCATGCGGGGGGGCATTGTGTATGCTGCGGTGGTGTTAGTGGCTGGTGTCGCCTGCTGCAGGGGGATCACGATGGGGCTGCCATGCATGGTGCCATGGGGCATAGAGTTGCATTGTCACAGTGGTGGTGGTGGCATACTTTCAGTGCCATGCACTGTTTGGTAATGCTCCTGGGCCGGGTGTCTTGGGATCGCTGTACAGGGGGTGGTCAGTCTTGGTGAGGTGATGTGGCGCGGGAGGGTCCGGCCCTCCTTGGGTTGCGGTCACTGTTTGCTGGGGGAGTGTGCTGGGGCACTGTGCCTCTGCTGTTGGATCGTTCTGAGATTCATGGGCTGGTGGTCCATTCAGCTCACCTCTGGATGTGCAGCTCATGGGGGGGCCTTGGGGGGGTTGGTCTGTCTGGCCTGGTGCATGCTCCTCCGCTCATGGCGCATCCATGGCTAGTGCACCCCTGCTTCCTGTCCTTGTCCCTGCGCATCCCTGGATGTGCTACTGCGCATCAGCCCTGCTCCACTGCGCATTCCTGGTTGTGCCATGGTGCATTGGGTGTGATATTCAGTGGTGTTGTGCAGGCGCACCTTGGCCTGTGCTTGGTTTGAATATTGCACACGTTGTGCAATGGTGCACTGCTCTTGCACCTGCTCCCGCTATTGTGCATCTTTTTGGTGCAGCCTGAATATCCCACCCTTTATGTTAATTATGTGTTTGCAGTAAAAGTTTAAACTGTCTACTATGTATTCATTTTGTTACTCCACTGCTGTATGAGCATTGTTGTAAAATATTTTACTATGTAACTCCATCTCCCCTCTCCCCCAGGTCGCACCTGGAGATGAGCAACTTGTTGTTCAGTGTGCCTTACCTCGTGAAATTTTTCAATAAATAAATTGGTGAGAATAAAGGGATTACAGTACATGGGCACGGTCACCCAGCATTTTAACCCCCTATTGGTTGGCTATGATTTAGCACTGCACCAATTTTTAATTACACCAGCAACACTGCATGAAATTTCCAATTTTCACAAAATTTCAATTTGACTTGTTTGTGTATAATATTGAAGGTGTATAGTTTTTGTGTACCGTATCTTGCTAAAAATTTATAAATTAATGAAAGAGACAATAAGATTGGTGAAAGTACACAATGTTATTTATTCATTTATTTGTTATTTTTGACCTGGAACAGCACACTGAGCTGACAGCTCATTTCTAAATGTGCCCAAGGCATGCAAGGGAGTAGCTAGATCACTGCCTGAAGGCCTTGGCCTTCATTTGGATTCAAACATTTGGACCAAATATGCACTAACTCAGCTGGCCATGAATAGTGACATGCTCTACACAACAAATACTGATGCTTGGGCCTCCAGTTATTGAAATCCTGGTTACTCTCCTGGCATGCATTACATAGACCTGTTTAATTAACAGGGGGAAGTTGGCCAGGACACCAGAGAAAACCTCCTACTTTTAAAATAAGTGCCATGGGATCTTTGATCTGCTTTGCCATTATTTTAATCTTTTTTTTGCCTCCTCGAGATACACATTTGTCCCCATCTGGACAACCCTTCTCCAGCCCTATCACCTGGTTTCTTGTGAACTTACTGCACTCCCCTGTCTGCTCCCATGGCTTCCCCCATGGCTTGCCCCCCATGGCAGGGTACTGAAGGACTCCCAACTGCCCTTTCACAGGCTGTGTTTCAGGGAATCTGCCATGTTGCTGTTTCAAGCCTCCGAGGGGTTGGTCCATCACTCTTCCCTGGGCCTATTGCTTTCCATCATTTGGCCCCTTGTGCTTGAGACTCCGGCCTGGGGAGTGATGTCCGGAGATCTGCCAACTTTGATCCATGCCTTTGTGACCTCATGCCTGGACTACTGTAACTTGCTTTATCTTGGGCTTCTGGGGGTTGATATCTGCTGCCTTCATCTGGTGCAGAATTCCGCAGCTCGAGTACTTACAGGTACCCTTAGAACATCTCATATTACTCTGGTGCTGCGGGTTTTGCACTGGCTACCAGTCCAGTGGCGGATCACCTTCAAAGTTGGATTACTGACTTTTAAAGCCCTACATGATCTGGGCTCTGACTACCTGAAAGATCTCCTGATCCTTACCTCCCGGTGAGTCGCCCACTCAGCCGACGAGGGGTTGCTAGAGATTCCTAGGGTCATACTGAAATCAGCTGGTGCCTGGGCTTTTATGTTTGCGGCACCAACCCTTTGGAATTCTCTACCATGTCGGATAAGGGAGTGTTCAACCATGGGGAGCTTTAAACAGACTCTTAAATCCTTCTTCTGGAATAAGGCATATGGCCTTGATTAACGTTTCGTACTTGTTTTTAACAGTTTTTATATTACTGTCTGTTTGTTCTGTTTGTAGTTAATCTTTTTGGAATGCATCTTGGTTTTGGAAAGGCTCAATATAAATAAAGTTTATTAATATTATTATTATATTATTATTATTATGTAAGCACACATGCAAGCATGGTGCACATCATACGCTAGCATCTCCCTGCCCATTGAGCTGCTCCCAAGTGTACTGCCACCTGTGATCACCCAGGTGGTAGTCATGCACCAGTGCTGGCTGCCCTCCCTCCCCGGAGGAGATTAGCATACTCCAGAACTCTCGACCCTATTCCCCCAGCCAGCCTCCAACAGCTTGGGCTTGCTTCTGAACCCAGGTCATTGCCTTCAC
The DNA here is from genome assembly GCA_016271365.2 of Neoceratodus forsteri. Classification (NCBI taxonomy): domain Eukaryota; kingdom Metazoa; phylum Chordata; order Ceratodontiformes; family Ceratodontidae; genus Neoceratodus; species Neoceratodus forsteri. The sequence continues at coordinate 296,353,782 of CM057452.1, read as the reverse complement.
AAGCACTAGTGCCACCGCTGCACTGATAGGCCAATTATTATTATTTTTTTTTAACATAGAAACATAGAAACATAGAAGTTGATGGCAGATAAGGACCGCAAGGCCCATCCAGTCTGCCCATTTCGTTTTCTACCTTATAAATGTGCCATCAGCCTTTGCTCTGTCAGTGGCCTATCTATTCATAGCCATTTGTATTGCTCCCTTATGCCTATCCCATGCCTGTTTGAAGCCCTGCACTGTATTCATAGTCACCACTTCTTGTAGTAAGCCATTTCATGCATCCACCACCCTTTCTGTGAAAAGAATTTCCTCACATTCCCCTTAATCGGCCTCCTCTAATCTCATACTGTGTCCTCTTGTCCTGCTATTTTTCTTATATTTAAACATGTTAGACTCTTTCACCTTGTTTATGCCCTTAAGGTGTTTGAATGCCTCGATCATATCACCTCTCTCCTCCTTTGCTCAAGGGTATACATATTGAGCTTCGTTAATCTGTCCTCATATGTCTTCTGATGCAGTCCCTGCACCATTTTGGTTGCCCTTCTCTGGACTGCCTCAATTTGGTTAATGTCCTTGTGAAGGTGTGGCCTCCAATACTGCACGCAGTACTCCAGATGGGGCCTAACCAGTGTCTTGTACAGAGGGATTATTACCTCCCTCTTACGACTTGTGATACCCCTACTAATACACCCTAACACCCCCTAGCCTTACCTACTGCTTTAGAGGTCTGATTGGATGATTTTAGGTCATCAGTGATGATGATGCCCAAGTCTCTTTCTTCCTTTGTGACTGCTAGCAACTCCCCCCCAGCCTATAGGTGGCTTCAGGGTTTCTCTCCCTATGTGCATGATTTTGCACTTCTTTGCATTAAATCCCAGTTGCCACTCTTCTGACCATTCTGCTAGTTTATCCAGATCTCTTCTCATTCTGCCCACCCCATCTGGATCATCTACTCTGTTGTAGATCTTGGTGTCATCTGCAAACAGACAAGCCTTACCCTCTAGTCCATCTGCAAGGTCACTAATGAAGATGTTGAAGAGGACTGGCCCCAGGACTGATCCCTGAGGTACCCCACTTGTGACTTGCATCTCTTCTGACTGTATACCATTTACCACCACTCTCTGTTTTCTGCCCGTCAACCAGTTTGCCACCCAGTTGACCAACTTCTGACCCACCCGAGCCTACCCAGCTTATTTATCAATCTTCTATGTGGAACAGTGTCAAAAGCTTTGCTGAAGTCAAGGTAGGCGACATCAACTGCTCCCCCTTGGTCCACCACTCTGGTTACCCAGTCAAAGAAATCTATGAGATTAGTTTGACAGGACCTTCCTTTTGTAAACCCATGCTGTCTTGGATCCTGTGCCCCTATGGATTCCAGGTGTTGCACTATCCTTTCCTTAAGGAGTGCCTCCATAATCTTGCCCACTACTGAGGTAAGACTGACCGGTCTGTAGTTCCCTGCCTGTGATGAATTCAGAAACTTTGTGTCTCCTTAATTTTTTTTGCCTTTCCTTTCTTTTTCAGGTTAAGTTGTGGACTGTGATCTGACAGAGACCTGCTTGAAATGCTGCCAATAAGGACTCTGGGGTGGGAAGGGGCTTTGCAACTTCTTTCTAGCCCATCCCCCTTCTAGCAAACACCACTACAATGACTCCTGTGCCCTGAGAGGACCCTGCTTCTGAACTATTCCCTGTCTCCTCTGCAGCCAGTCAGGAGGCTCCAGGGTGATGCATCAGAAGCCCACCTGAGTTTAAATTCAAACTTTTATGACCTGCTTGAAATGCCCCTGATAAGGACTCTAGGGTTTTGGAATAGGCTCTTGAACTTCTTTCTAGCCCTGAGAGAACACTGATACTGAACTATCCCCTGAGTATTCTTTTTTAATTTTTACTTTATTTTTTTTTTTTATTTATTTTTAGTCCCGGTTCCCCAATCCTCCATTTGGAGGTCAGACCTGCCCTGTCTGTCGTCCTCCTATGCCCAGGCTAACTCCCCTAGGTGGGGCCATTGGGAGGGCTCCCCCAATGGACACTGCAGGTAAGCCCCAGCTTACCGCCAGGTCAGGGCCATGGGAGCAGGACTGCTCAGTGGACGTTGAAGGCAGTGGAGATGGCGGCAGAGCAGGACATCATGCCGAGGGGCTGGCTTTTTTCAAGGCTTGCTGGATCCCTGGGGGTGGGGACGTGCAATGATGCCCAGCATTCACCCTGCCCCCCCTAAGGTGACATCACCAATGACAGTGGACCCCAGCCTCTGCCAGGGGTCTGTAAAGTGCCGGGCACTCTTTCCCCTTCCCCCTGGAGAGGGAGAGCAGTCCCCAGGATGCTGGATCCTTCTCCCCCTGGCTGGTCCTCTGACTTACGGGTCCATTCCAGAACCTGGGTGATCGGCGTTGGAAAGAGGAAATCCAACTGCTGTGCCGGCAGACCGGCCCATCCCCTGCCTATTCTTAAGCCAGTCAGGAGGCTCGAACCTTCCTCAAAGTGAACTCCAATCAAGCAGACCTTTCACGCTGCATCCTCCATGCAGATTCCAGATTAGATACTCATACCGAAGTTAGACAGGATCAAATGTTTGGGTGCTCAAGTCTGATGCCATCAGTGATCATTTGCCTTTTTTTTGTGTATGACATTGCCTGGTTTTTGCATATGTCATGGCAAGCTGACAAAAGCCCCTCCCAGAATTATACAATTCAGGAAGCTATCTCTAATAAGGATCCTGAGCTCTTTAGACATGGAGTGCCGGATTCTCAAAGATCCCTTGGAGTGACACAAGTTGCATTGCTCCGGGGATGCAGCAAACTCGGGGTGTGCCAGGGACCCTACATCCAGTTCTGTAAGAATCAGGGTCCTGGCAACAAACTCCCTAGGTTTGCCACATACCACAACTTGCACCAAACAGTTGGCGCGTCTGAGAGATGTGCCGAAAGGACCCCCCCCCGGCACAACACATGTGGGTGGGATGGTTGGGGGAGAGAGAAATGCTCACCAAGAGGGGGGCAGAGGGCAAAAAGAACAGGAGGTGGAACATGTTGAGGGGACAGCCTTGAATGTCCATGATGGCAGTGGCACCCAGGGATGCATGTCAAGTGTTATGAAGCTCGGAAATGCCAGCACAGCTACCTACTGTACTACAAGGTACAGTGACTGGTACATATACAGTTCGGACAGTTGCAGCCCAAATGAAACACAATAATGGATGGACAAATGATAAAGTGGCAGAATGCGGCAGCATATTACACCATGACACAGCATGACACTGTACAGTGATCGGTCCCCCCATCACATATTCTGCCACCTCCCTGTCCCTTTTGCCCCCCGCAGCCCAATGCTGACCCTGTCTCTTTGGTGTAAGGCACTTGGACCACCTTCTGGCTGGTGTTGTCAAGGCACAGGATCGCGAGCCTGTCAGACTGATCAAATCCGAAGTTTCACAGGAAAATTTGGTTACGCAACCAGACAGAGAAAGACAGAAAAGGAAAGATCCTTGCATTTAAGCTCTTTCTCCATAACAAATGGGACAGGGTCCTATTCTACCCTGTCACATACTCCCCCCTCCTTAAGAGGGAACCTGTTTAGCAAAAATAGGTTTCCAAAACTTTCTATTCTCTAATAACATTTGCTGCTTTCAGACATTAAGTACATGTACATCACTGCTCTCTTTTTTTATAACAGTACAGCAAACAGTACAGTTTAAACCCATACATTTGTTTTCAGCCTCCAGAATCCTCAATTCCTGAGCTATAACTTGACAGAAATTCAGCATTACTATTCTCTTTACCAGATTTGTGTATAACACTGAATTTAAATGGCTGTAGTGCCAGCTATCACCTTGTGATTCTGGAATTTTTATCTTTCATTTGGTTAAACCAACAGAGGGGATTGTGATCTGTTACAAGCAAAGTCAGTTCCTAGTAAATAAAACTTAAGGGACTCCATGGCCTACTTTGCTGTTAAACATTCCTTTTCGATAGTGGAGTACCTTTTCTCTCTGTCATGCAATTTCCTACTTATGTACAGAATAGGATGTTCTGTCCCATCTACATTTTCACTCAGTACTGCACCTAGGCCTACCTCAGATGCATCTGTTTGTAGCAAAAATGGTTTCTCAAAGTCTGGGCTTCTTAAAACAGAGACTGAACATAATGCAGCCTTAATGGCTTGAAAAGCTTCCTCACACTCTGGGGACCATTTCACATTATGTGGGTATCGTTTTTTCATGAGCTCAGTGAGGGGAATAGCTAACTCTGCAAAGTTGGGAACAAATCTCCAATAACAACCAGCCAGCCCTAAAAATTACCTGACATGTTTCTTTATTTTAGAGACAGGGCTGTTAGCTACAGCTTCTATTTTAGAAACCTCTGGTTTAACTTCTCCATTTCCCAACACATACTGTAGCCCAAATATCTGGTTTCCTGCATTTCCAATGCACATTTGGTAGAATTAATTAGTCAGACCTGCATTTTTGATGGCTTGGATAACTGCTCGTAGGTATTCCCGGTGGCTTTTTCAGTCTGGATTGTACACCACGACATCATCCAGGTATGCAGCACAATAACCAGTGTGAGGGGATAAAATGACATCCATGTACCGTTGGAGTGCTGCTGGCGCACCATGTAAACCAAATGGCAGGATAGTGAACTGACAGAATCCTACAGGGGTGGCAAATGCAGTTTTATCTCTGAATTCTTTAGCTAAAGGTATTTGCCAGTAACCCTTGGTGAAATTGAGGGTACTGATATACTTTGTACTCCCCAGTCTGTCCACCAAATCATCTATTCTGGGCATAGGATAACTGACAAATTCTGACACTTAATTAAGTTTCCTAAAATTAAGGCAGATTCTAACACCCCCTTCTTTTTTGTTTACAGTTACTATGGGAGATGACCAAGCACTCCTCAACTCCTCTATGATACCCAGTTCTTTCAGGTTTTTTTTTATGTCCTTATCCACGTCAGCTCTTAACCGCTCTGGCAACCTGTATGTCTTTTGCCTAATAGGACAAGCATTCCTTGTCACTATTATGTGCTCAACCCCTTTTGCTCGGCCTGCTACCGTGGTAAATGTACTGGTAAATGTCTTTAGCACATTACGAGTGTCTGCAGTTTGTTCTGAGGTTAAGGAAACATTCACCTTTACAGCATCACCATTTACAGTTTGTTCCAGTCTATCACAAGCTACACCAATATCTTCCTTATCGGTTTCTGGTAAAACTAGCAAGGCAGCTTTTCGCAATTTTTCAACCCATTACTTGAGGAGGTTAGCATGGTATATCTTAGTAGGATTTTTCCTGTCAGGGATCTCAGTCTCATAGTTATCAGTGCCAGTACATCTAAGAACCTTATATGGCTCTTGCCACTTCATTAACAGTTCATTTTCTGTTGTGGGCAACAGTAGCAAAACCTTTTCACCTGGCTCGAAGCCTTTTTCTTTTATCCCATGGTCATAATATACCTTCTGCTGATTATGGGCAATTTCAACATATTTTGCCAGCTTCATTCTCAGAGCACACATACAAGATGTTATAGATTGTTTCTGGGTGGAGTTATCTTCTCACGTTTCTTTCATCACATCCAGTGGCCCTCTTGGCTGCCTACCATACAGCATTTCAAAAGGTGAAAACCCTGCTGATGTATGTGGCACTTCTCTATAAGCAAAAAGTAGGTAAGGCAAGTATTTGTCCCAGTCTTTCCCTTCCCCTTTTACAAACCTTTTTAACATATGTTTTAGGGTTTGGTTAAAACGCTCAACAAGACCGTCTGTCTGAGGATGATAGGGGGAGGTTCTTATGGCAGTGATACCTAGTAGTCTGTACAGCTCCTTAAGCAATGCAACACCAAACTTACTACCCTGATCAATAATAATTTCTTTAGGTATGCCCACTTTGCTGAAAATTTTGGCAAGCTCTGCTGCAACATTTAGGGCTGTAACCGTGCGCATTGGAACAGCTTCTGGGTATCTCGTAGCATAGTCGCATACTACCAGGATAAATCTATTACCCTTACTACTTTTGTCTAAAGGACCAACCACATCCATTGCAATTCTCTCAAAAGGCACATCTATCAAGCGTAGGGGCACCAGGGGCACCTTGTCTTTTCTAGTAATTGGGGATACTTTCTGACACTCAGCACAGGAATTACAATAGGTAGCAACATCTTCATGAATTCCAGGCCAGTAAAATCTATACAGCAATCTGTTAAAGGTGCGATCACTCCCTGAGTGACCAGCCATAGGACTATCATGTGCTATTTGTAACAATTCTGTTCTATACCTCTGTGGTGTAATCAATTGTTCTGTCTGTTCCTGTGTCTGAGGTGTAACCCAAACTCTGTACAGTAACGCATTACATTTTTTAAACATTGGTCCACCCTGTTTTGCTTTCACCCCCAGCTGCTTGAAATAATCCTGGAGAGAAACATCATTAGCTTGCTCTGAAAGAAAATCACAATCAGTTAACAATTTAGTTTCAGCATTTTCATATTTTAACCCTTTATGTCCATCAGTCATTTGCTGCCACAGTTTCTTCAGGCATCATCTTTCTTTCTTGGATTTCTGGATCTTGGAGCTGTGCTCAAACAAGTTCAAATCAAAATCACTGAAAGGAAAAGTGTCCCCACCATCTGAAATTTTCTTTCCTTGAGCTCTTGTCACCTCAGCTGCTGAAACATTAGGATTTACTCCCTCTTTGATCTACTCAGTAAATCCTGGAAAGTCATTTCCAATAATCACAGGTACAGGTAACTTAGGTACTACCCCCACTTTCATTTGGTGCGACACACCCTTAATGGCCAGAGTCACTTACGGGGTGGTGGGATAGTATTGAGTGTCCCCATGGATGCAGATGACAGCAGTACCTGGTCCCTTTGCACAGTGTTTTCCCAGCACTCTAATATGCACTAGGGTCTGTCTGCTTCCTGAATCAATGAGTCCCTTCACAGTCTTATCCCCCACCTTCACATCTGTTAATTACTTGCCCCAATTTGCCAAGGACAAATCTGCTCCAGTGCCACTCTCCTTACTATGGCAGTTTCTTGCAAAATGGCCTGGCATATTATAGTTATAGCAGATAATGTCTTTGGGCCCAGATTTGTTACCCACACCGGAGTTCTTATCAGGCTTAGAGTTTAAATGGGTAAAATAGTGTCTTACCACTGCTTCTGATGTTACCTCGCTGCTGTGGCATCTGTCTGGCCATTTGGTAGTCCTCAGCCAAAGATATAGCCTTTTCCCCACTCTCTGGTTGGTGTTCCTTTACCCACAGCTACACATCTGTAGGCAAGATGTTGATGAATTGCTCCATGGCAAATGTGCCGATAATCTGTCAGACTGTTTTGCTCTCTGGTTGGATCCGTTTTATCAGACGTTCTTTGAGTTGGGTGAAGGCTTCTCGAGGATTGTCAACCTATGTGTATCTCAGAGATTGAAATCTCTGCCTGTATGTCTCTCCAGAGATGTCATACCTTTTCAGGATTTCACCTTTCACCAGGTCATAGTTTTCTGATTGTGCAGTGTCCATACTGCTGTAGGCAAGTTGGGCTTTCCCTGTCAGGTAGGATACCAGTCTGATTGTCCATTGCTGCTTTGGCCATTGGCAGGCTGTGGCAACTCTTTCAAAAGTTGTCGGGTATGCCTCAGTATCATCTGAGGGACACAACTTTGTAAGTTTAATGGCTTTTAAGTTGCTTGCATTTTGTTGCTTGTCTGGATCTGTGCCGGATCCTCTGCCTTTGCTAGCTTGCAAGGCATCCAGCCATCACTGCTCCTGTTGCTTCATCTCTTCTCTCCTCTGCTGCTCCTGTTGCTGCATATCTTCTCTCCTCTGTGCTTCTAAACATTGAATCTCTTTTTCTGTCTGCTTCTCAGTCTCTTTTTGTTGTATAGCCCACCATTTGAAAAAGTCCATCAGGCTTTCAGGTTCTGTCACTGCCTATTCTTTTTCCATAACTTGCGCTGGCTGTACAATCTCAGCTTGGACTTCTGTCTTTGCTAGTTTGGCTGCCATTCTCCTGGTAACCACTCGTGGACTTGCTGCTGCAGAATCCATACCTTCCTCTGTGCTTCCCTGGTACTAGGTCCAGTACCCAGGCACAAAACTCCTGGTTTAGAGTATGCATGGCATAAACCCCACTGCTGACACCATCTGTCATCGAGGCACAGGATTGCGAGCCTGTCGGGTTGATCAAATCTGAAGTCTCACAGGAAAACTTGGTTGTGCAACCAGACAAAGAAGAGATAGGAAAGGGAAGATCCTTATATTTAAACACTTTCTGCATAACAAATGGGACAGGGTCCTGTTCTACCCTGTCACAGCTGGTCTAAGTGGTGCCTTGTCCTGAGGCCATGGTGGGGCTTTTGGAATTCCAGAAAAGGGGATGTTGCAACCCTGCCATGGTGCAAGCCCCCTTGGGACCTGGCACAATCTAAAGTAGGTTGCAACAGTGGCGCAGTGCCACTTCAGGACAGCAGCTCCCCATTCTGATGCAGACCATGTTTCAAAATAGGAAATGCCACATCTTTTGAAGTGAGGTGCCACTTGCATTATTCATGTTTGATGCAGGCACCTTGCGTAAGTCTTAGGGCTTTGAAAATCGGGCCCGCAATCTCAAACACAGACTAGTCCTACCTATGTGAGTCTTCCAGTGTAAATCTAGCAACTGCCTTCTTTTCTTCAGCATTTACTGAACTACAGGACAAATTTGTCCCATTCAGTAGGATAACGGTGCATGGTCCTATCTCTAAATGGCTGGACCATACACTACAGTACCAATCAAAATTGTTGAATGTGAAAGAAAATGGAGCAAATTTAAGGTCTTCTCATCCCAAATGGGCTGGTCTGCGTATAGAACTCTGTGTAATGTCTGCAAAAGAGGTATTTATTTATTTAAAAATTGGCAACCAGGAAAGGCACACTGAGCTGAGACTCATTTCCAGGTGCAGCCAAGGGCAGAGGATGTAGGAAGGAACAAATTACAAAACAAATACGTTACATTACAAGATAACAGATACAGTCAGAAAGTACAGAGGCATCAATAAATGAACTAGTGTAATGTAATAACAGCTTTTGTACAGTAGTGAATGGTGGCAATCATGTGTGAGGCAATGTGCACAGTGTGTGTTGAGGTAGGGCTATCAGATATAATAAAAGTTCTCTCTGCAAGCTACTATTTAATTCCACTGCCCCAAACCCCAGATTTTCTGGAAGCACATCAAAAAGATGTTAAGTAAGTCAGGGATCATTCTTCCTTGGACATGGTTTTGAATGGTGTAAATTGCAATAACAGTACCACCATAGTCACTGCATTTAACGATTATTTCTCAGACCTTTCCTCCTACAGTCAGGACTTCTCTGATATGCTCTCTTCCTCACCTGGTAGTGATACCCTGCCAGGGCCCCCTCCAACACCTCTGTATAGCCCCCCATTTATTTTAAATGGATAAGCTCTGCTGAGGTTCATAGACTTCTTATGCAGATGCCTGCTTCTAAATCTGCAAGCTCAGATGGTATTGAGCCCAAACTCTTTAAGATTGCTGCCAAGGAGTTAGTCTCCCATCACTAAATTTAACCAATGTATCCCTCTCTACTGGTGTAGCACCTGTTTTATGGAAACCCCCTTGTATTCTTCCTGTTTTTAAGAAAGGGGACCCCAAACTCCTAAATAATTACAGGCCCATTGCCATCTTCCCTGCTTTGAACAAAATACTTGAAAGAGTGGTGGCCTCACAACTCATTAATTGCCTCCCTACCAATGATCTTCTATCCCCTGCACAACATGACTTTCAAAAGGTCATGGCATCACCCCTACCCTCTTCATTGGAACCAACCATATTGCTTCAGTGATGGACACTGGTAGCCACATAGGTGCTTTTTTTTATTTGACCCAACAGAGGCTTTTTATCTTGTTGATCACTCCCAACTGAGTGGCAAACTTTCTAACCTGGGAATCTTGCCAACTGCACTCTTTTGGTTTTGTAACTATCTAGCAGATAGATCCCAGAGATTCAATTATGGGACCTTCCTCTCTGACCCTGCTCCAACTCTGGTGGGTGTTCCCAAAGGCTCTGTTCTAGGTCCGCTTCTGATTGCTCTTCGAATAAACCCCATAAACCAAAGCTTGTCCCTCTGCTCAGCCATTCTGTGTGCTGATGACTGGGCTCTGTATACCTGCTCAAAAGTATTAATCAAATAAACCAACATTTAATGGCTGACCTACAGTCTTCACACTTGGTTGTCTGCAAACAAACTGATTCTGAACAAAAATAAAAGTCAGTCTATGCTGTTTTGTACCTCACCCAGATTAAGAATATGCCCATCACCTCTGTCCGTAGCTTATCAGGATGGAACCTTAGTCCCCTCGGTCTCCTCCTTTACATATCTTGGGGTTACACTTGACCCCTCACTAGAAAACTCATCTCACACAATGGGAGTCTGCAAGTCAGTTGACTCTATTCTGGGCATCTCCTATAAAGTTGGCCCTACACCTGACTCCACAAGCTCACCATTCTGTCGCCTGTGGAATGCTCCTCCCCAAACTTCTTTATGGTACCCCTGTATTCTCAACTGCCTCTAAATCTACTCTCCTTAGGTGGGATGTTACCTACAATAATATTTTTTGTTTACATCACTGTCTCACTGGCTCATTCATCCTTGTTCTCTTTATGACTGGTTAGGTTGGCTTTCTCCATCCTCCCTACAGGATCATAGTTCTGAGGGGTGTGATTTTTAGTATTATGCGTAGTGGACAGTCCCAATCCCCTTGCAACACTTAAACCAGTGAACAGTGCCTACCCTTTGAGGTCAGGAGATAGTGCCCAACTGGCCATCCCTAAGATTAGAACACACGTCAGTAGATCATTCGTCATACGTTTATGCAGCCACAAAGCTACTGGACTCCATACTATCTGAAATTTAACTCTGCCCCTCAGTGCACCCAATTTTTATCTTAGGTACCGTAAACATCTCCTTAGCTTGGAATGCTGGTTCCACCAAGCCAGTTTAACAACAAAGCTGTTGAAATCCATTACAGCAACAGGCACAATGCAGACAGTCGGCATTGTGCCATCAGAAAAAAAAAACAATGTTTTTTTGTGGGGGGCTGTGCCCCATGCAACCCCAGTGCAGTGGGCTCTGCCCTCCCACACCCCCAATAGTAAAATAATCAACTCTGAGTAAGAGTTGTTTCGGGGAGGGGCGAAACACCGGGAGGAGCAGGGCCGGTGTACAATGGGACCATTACAGTGATCTGCCAATTTTTGTCACGTTAATGGTCTTCCCTGTATTGTTTTCACTGTTTCAGCAGTATATTGGCATGCTACTCTGCCACTGAACCTGAGCAATCTCTGTATAGCGCTCACTTGTATAAGCAGTGCTGGTCTATTTTCATGGTACTTGTATATCTTCTGTGAAGCTTTCACAGCTGGATACAGTTTCTATGACATGATGTTTAATTAGTGTTTCTTCCCTTCATTGTTTATTGTATTACAAAGTATCTAACTGCTTACCGCCTTGTATGTATTTCCCTTCCAAGATGCAATGCCTTGTTTCATGTTTCTTCCCTTCATTGCCTATTGTATTACAAAGTATTCCACTGTATAGGGAAAGAGGCAATTGTTTAACCAGGAAAGGCACACTAAGCCAAAGCTTGATTCCAGGTGTGACCTGGGAGCACAAGAAGTTAAGTGACTTGCTCAGGGTCACACAGTATGCAAGTAGGGGCTGTGGGATTCAAATCCACATCTCCAGTTTGCAGCTCAGAGCCTTAAACCATTGCACTGTACTGCCTACTTTATGCATGCTCACATCATATATAATTTTGTAAATAATCTCCAGGTCATACCTGAAAATAGGCATTGATTTTCTAGTGTGTGTACCTGTTAAACAAAAGTTAAATAAATAAATAAGCATGCTTTGTTTTATTTCTTTTTATGTTTGCTTGCACGCATGTGCAAGAAACATATTGGGGCAGCTTGCTGCAGTAGCTGGTTGTGGAGGCATGGTAGTGTTGTTGCCAATGCCAGAAGCCCATTTTGGGACTGGTCTGTGTGGCACCAATAGAGGATCATGCTGTCCATGACAGCACTAGTGTAGCTTGCCACCAACTTAAAAGAAAGTCGCCGCTGCAATCAGGGAGCACCCCGTCATTGGCAATCAGCTGTTTTTGTGGGGTGGTCCCTGACTGCAGTAACGAAATAGAGCTGCATTGTCTGGTGTCTCCTTTCAAACAAACGTGGCAGCAGCTTCTCCATCGGCCTCTCACAGTCCCCATGGAAGCCAATGGACAACCACCGCCTCTCACAGTCCTGATTACAGCCAACGGGGGTGCTCAGTCCCTCTGTCAGCATGCTCCGTCCCCGTTCATTTGCCAATGGGGTAGCGCAATCCCCGTCTGCATGATGCAACCCCCTCCTACTGTTGTGTGCCAAGGGGGTGCCCAATCCCCCTCGGATCATAAGCCCACCCCCCCAACACTCTGCTGATGGGGGTATCCAATCCCAGTCAGCTACAGACCCACCCAAGAAACACTCAGGTGGCAAGCTAGGAGCACACCCCAGCATGCCAAATTACCTGCAAAACCAGAAAACCTTCCAGCGTTGTTTTTTTTTCTTCTTTCCTGCAAAAGAAAAACAGTCCCTCGTTGAGTCCAGTGCCCTTCCCGCAACCTGCATCCACCCTCTGTGCACCCCACCTCCTCAAACCCCCCTCACCACATACTTACCTCTGGAGCCCAGCATAATGATCTTCGGTGGACTGGGAACATGTTTGAACTCCTCAAAGCCGACTGCGAACTGAAGAAATGCTGGTAAGCTGTATAATGGCATACATTCTTTTTTTTCAACTTATGTGGATATCTCAGCCATTTTTCTGAATTTTTATACCCAAATTTTCAACATGGGGCTCTTTGGACCCCATCTCATGAATTCAGTGACTGTCACCTGGTTATTCAGTCCTGAAAGGTGATTTCATGGTCACTGTGCAGAATCACCTTTTGGGACCGAGTAACAAAGCAACAGTGTCACTGTTCATGAGGTGGGCTCTCAAAAAGCCTATGATGCAAATTTGGTGAAAAAAATTCCAAAAAGTGACTGTGTTATGAGCGTACATTGCGCAGTTTCCACACACACTCATAACTTCATGAATTTGTAGTATTTTCACTCCAGATTTTCAACATTGGCATTTTTTCAAATCTCCTTATAAACAATACAGCTGTCATTTTCATATCCTGTCCGAAACATGTTTTCGCACTTCCAGTGCAGAATAGTGCAGTCGCTGTGGGAAATTAGTGTTAGGGACAGATTAGGAAAATCGCAGTGACACTGTTCATGAGCAGAGGTCCTAAAAAGCCTATGTTGAAAATTTGGTGACAAAAGTCCATAAAATGACTGTGTTATGAGCGTGCATTGCGCAGTTTCCACGCATCCTCGTAACTTCATGAATTTGTAATATTTTCACTCCAGATTTTCAACACTGGCATTTTTTCACACCTCCTTATGAACAGTACAGCTGTCATTTTTCACATCCTGGCCAAAATGTGTTTTTGCACTTCCGATGCAGAATAGTGCGGTCGCTGTGGGAAATCAGTGTTAAGAACAGATTAAGAAAATCACAGTGACACTGTTCATTTGCAGAGGTCCTAAAATGCCTTTGTTGAAAATTTGGTGACAAAAGTCCATAAAATGACTGTTACAAGCGTGCATTGCACAGTTTCCATTCACTCTCATAACTTTAAAGATGTGTAATATTTCCACTCAAGATTTTCTACATTGTCCATTTTGTACACCTCCTTATGAACAGCACAGCTGTCATTTTTCACATCAGCCCCAAAATGTGTTTTTGCATATTTGGCGCACAGTGGTGCGGTCGCTGTGGGAAATCAATGTTCGGGGCAGATTAAGAAAATCATAGTGACAGTGTTCATGAGCAGGGCTCACAAAATGCCAATGCTGAAAATTTGGTGAAATAATTCCATGAAATGACTGTGTTATGAGTGTGCATTGTGCAGTTTCCATGTACGCTCAGAAGTTCAAGCATTTTTAATATTTTCACTCCAGATTTTCAACATTGCCATCTCTTCACACCTCCCTATGAATGGTACAGCTGTCATTCTTCACATCCTGCCCAATCTGTGTTTTCACACATCTGGCACAGAATGGCACAGTCACTGTGGGAAATCAAAGTTTGGGACACATTAATGAAATCATAGTGCTACTGTTCATGAGCAGAGGTCCCAAATGCTTTCATGAGGTGGGGGTCACAGAAAGGCCATGTTGAAAATTTGTAGTGCAAATACCAATAAAGGCCTGAGGCATTAGGGTTTCTAACCATAACGTCCTACCATGTACAGACTGACAGGCATCAGGGGTGTACCTTTGGATTGCCAGCTGTAATGCTCATGCCTTTCCACCCCAACCCCCAGCCTGAAGCCAGTGACAGGCATCGAGGTGTGCCTTGGACTCTTTGGCCCCAAACTTTACCCCGTTCTCCTATACTGCACCCATTTCAGTGTATGTCCTTATGAAATGGGGTGACTGTGAAGCTGAACACCCTAAGGCACACCTCAACACTTGTTGGTGTCTACAGGATAGGGTGAGGAGAAATGCCATGAGCATTATGGGCGAAGACCCAAAGGCACACCCCAATGCCTGTCCATCTCTGCAGGGTGGAGATGGGGTTGGTGTGAGTTCAGTACTTCAGTGCCATTCCTATTCTGCATCTGTCTAACTCCTGCATGTCCAATGCTAATATCAGCAAGCAAACATTCGGCATTGACAAATCCTTGTTTTTCTTTAATTTTGTAGTTTGGTGTTTCAATAAAAATTCCCCTACTTTTACAATAAGTGCTATGGGATCTTTTAATTTTCATCTGGACAGCTACCAGAGGTGGGCAGACATTACCTTGGTTTAGCATCCTATCCAAAATACAGCCCCCAAGAGTGCATGCAATTAGTGTCGTGTGGAATATTCAGATTCTGATGGAACAGAATTCCATGGAATTTAGGAAAATTCTATGGAATTCCATCAGAAGCAGAATTCTGACATTTTATAAGCAAAATAGTTCTTGCAGATTGATAATCCACTTTCCACAACATGTGGAAGATTATACTGTGGTTTATGCAGAAATGCTTTTTGGAATTTGATGGAATTTACAAAGAAATTCTGAAAAGTATTTCAGAAGAGGAAATGAATTCTGCACAGATTCCACAGGCAGATTTCCACATTTCACACAGCCCTGACAGCAACCCACCCACTGCTGCACTGACGTGTTAATTGAGGCAAGATGGTGACTGATACTGCTCACAGTGTATGAGCTGAAAATCTGGGATAGTGCTCTAGCTGAATGAAATTACAGTAGGTTCCTTTTTACAAATGATCTGCCATCATTGTCATCTATGATAACATCTTTCTAAATTGTATTTTTGTGAAAACCTGGATACCATGCTTGGATAGTGCTTCTCTCCTTTCTCTCTCTCTCTTTCAGCTGACTCAGGATTTGAACCTGATTAATTGTGAGTAAAAGCATATGGAAAAGGAAAGAGTGACTGAACAAAGAAGGTATTGTTGGGAAGAGGTGGAAAATCTAAAGAGAAGAGGAGTGGAGTTGGAAAACCTGAGAGGGTTAAATGGGAGGGGTCTATAACCTATGAAAGCAGAGTCAGGTGTGCCTCAGCTCCATTTTGATTCTACTTTTAGAAGCAATGTGTTAGGGAGATTACAGGGGTTGAGCATCTACAGCTCCCCCTCCCATTTCACTTATCAGCTAGCTGAGAGATCTAAATGGGAGGGGCCTATGACCTATGAAAGCAGTCAGGTGTGCCACAGCTCCTTTTTGAGTCTGCCTTTAGAAATAGTGCATTATAGGAGATTACAAGGGTTGAGCAGCTACAGTTCCCCTCCACCTTTCACTTAATAGCTAGCCAAGATATCTAAATGAGAGGGGCCTGTGACCTGTGAAAGCAGAGTCAGGTGTGCTCCAGCTCAGTTTTAAGCCTGTCTTTGCTAGCGGCCCCCACATGCTGCAGCCCCCTGCGCAAAGGACCAACGCACAAAGGACATTGGAGTGTGCCCATTGGAGTCAGCCCAATGAGGCAGCCAGCCACTATGCTCCTCTGCTGACCCAAGGTAGAACAAGTGTCACCCTTCAGAACAGTCTCTGTGATGTCGACTAGCATCTGCCAGGAATCAGTCAGGGAGTCAGCCATCAACCAGAACCCCATGTTGATTGATGGGCAAACTAGGTGGGCCAAGCAGTCCTTATCTGCCATCAAATTCTATGTTTCTATGTTTCATTGGATCCCAGGTACACTTGTACTGTTTGGGGGTTGTGGTGGAGAGTTGATTTTTTCAACTGTTTGAGGATTGCACTGTGGTGGGGAGTTAATTATTTTATTTGGTTGGGGTTGCATTGTGGTGAGGAGTTAACTCCTTCAGTTGTTTGAGGGGTTGCATTGTGGTAGAGAGTTAATGCTTTCAGTCCTACCTTGTTTGTAAAGGAAAAAAAGAGAAAGGGGGAGAGCGAGAAAGAAAACATGTATATTTCTTGGTTTTGCTTGTATCTGTGGTATAGCCAGTGTACTTGATAGTTCCAGAGCCATATTTGTGTTTATTTGAATTGTACACTGTCACCGTATCTGGGTGTGTACTATAGGGAAACTTACATGCCTGTGTTCTGTGCAGAAGTTGGTTGGTAGAAGATACACACTATCTGGGTGTGCATAAAAATCTAAACTAAGTTAATTTTAAATTAAGTTTCTCTCTTACTAATACAGTTCTTTTTAGGATGGGGTTCAGAGGGAAGGTACTCAGTAGTGGGGACTGTGGGGCACTTTTCTACAGGGATGTGCTCTGGAGGAGGGGGCACTGCCATATCTGTAGGACCATAGCAGACCTCCATGCTCAGCTGGTAGCAACACAGGTAGAAATATCTCAGCTGTGCACTCAGCAGGAGCTCACCCCCAACAGCACCACTCCCCTAGAGACCCACTGGTCCAGGATGGAGAGTAGTGGGATGGGTGAGGGGTAGCCATAAGAGGTTGCCCAACCCAGTATCATCCAGATATTGAATCACTTCCCACACCTGGAGATGGTTCAGGTGCCTGACTCTGCCGAGGGGAACTCTGGGGTCAGTCGAAAGGAAAGGGCAGGACAACATGACAGCACCCAAAGGAGCAAAACTGCCAGAAAGGTCCTAGTTGTTGGGGAATCAATGATTTGGGGAGTAGAAAGGGCGACAGAGGAGGGGTCAGATGGGAGGGTGATGGTCCAATACCTGCCTGGAGTGTCAGCCATCTGGGATTTAGACAGAATAGGGAGGATGGTGAAAATGGAGCAGGGGGAGCCTGGGGTGCTGGTACACTTGGGTACCAATGATCTAGCAAATCAGTCAATGGAGACACTGAAGCAGAACGTCTGTAGACTGGAGGACAGATTGTTGGCACACTCACCCTCCCTGGCCATTTCCAACATCCTCCCTGTGTGGGGCAGGAAGAGGAGGCAAGATAGGATAATGAGTGCTGAAACAGAGGAGTTTAGCAGTTGACTTATGGGTTGGTATTGAGACATGGGGTACTACTTTGTAGGGGACTGGAGGGACTTCTGGGACAGGAGACTCTTTAAAGGTGACAGACTTCACATGATGAGAGATGGGGCTAGTGCACTGGGGCAGAATATTGACATCTGTATCAGACATTTAAACTAACTACAGTGGAGTCTGGGTCTAAGGGAACCATGGTGGATGGTGAGCAGAAGAGAATCATAGATAGTACTCCCCCACATCCATGAGATGGGAGACTCTAGCAGCAAAAAGGGTACAAAGAGAGCAGTAGTGTTTTCAGGATCAAGGGAATTGGCAGCAGTGACAGTGAAAACAAAAGGAAAAAGCACCAAGGGTGGGAGAAAACATCGAAAACAGAAGGACAGTAGCAAAGTTAGAGCAGGGGTCAGATGGAAGTGAGTATAGCTTAATGCCAGGAGCCTAGGTAGCAAACTCAGTGGGCTCCAGTTGCTGATGGCAGACACTTAGGTGTATCTTGTGGCCATCATGGAAATGTGGTCCACAGATAATACTGACTGGGAGATGATGGTCCCTGGGTATTCACTGTTCAGGATGGATAGAGAAACTGGTAGAGGGGGGAGGTGTTGCCTTTTTTGTCAAGGATGGCAGCGAGGGGGTAGAGGATGGGTTCATTAGGGATAGTAATGGGGGAGCTGAGTCAATATAGATGCAACTTATGGCACCCTCATGGAGGAAAGTACACTTGGGGATGATCTACAGGCCTCCAGGGGGCAGTATAGTGCTGTGATTTAGGGTATTGAGCTGTAAACCTGGAGACCTGGGTTTGAATCCCACAGCCCCCATTTGCATACTGTGTGACCCTGAACAAGTCACTTAACTTCTTTGTGCTCCCAGGTCGCACCTGGAAACAAGCTTCAGATTAGTGTGACTTTCCTGGTTAAACCATTTCCCTTTTCACCCCTTTCCCTTCAAGGGCACGGGGAGGAAAGGTACAAAGAACTCAGAGAGGAACTTGAAAGAGTGTAGCAAAGGGGGAAGTAGTGGTGGTAGGAGATCTGAACCTGGCATACATTGATTGGGAGGTCCAGGTGGCCATGTGCTCCAGGAGTCAGGATACCTTTAAAGACTGCCTACTGGTGCAGCTAGTTAAGGAACCCACCAGGCAGACCACAGTCCTTAATGTAGTGCTCACCAACTCAGAGATGGTGGGAGCTGTGGGACTAGAAGAGCAGCTGGAGAAACAGCGACCATAGCTGTGGTTTGAATTGGCTGTCATGGCCAGCAAGCCACAATCAAGAACTGAAGTCCTTGACTTTAGAAGGGCACATTTCAATAGGATGAGGGAACTGGTTACGGATGAGTTAGTAGGGGTGGAGGACATACTGTAGTTGGTGTGGAGGAGAGATTGGGTGCAATAAAGGGGGCCATCCTCAGTGCAGCTAAGCTATGCATGTAACCCCCCTATTACCCGAGGTTACAAGAATCCCAGTTAGACCTAGTGGCAGGCAGGGAAGGCAACTTGTGAAATTCAAGTTAAATGGATTTCACACTGCCTCACTCTGTTCTCAGTCTCAGCTGAGACTGAGGGATGACATCATTTTAGAACTGTCGCAGCTGCATAAGCCACTTTGGAATGTTGCAGCTAGGGAAGTTAGGATAGAATGTTGGGAGGATTTGAAGTGAGTCAGTAGTAGTCTGTATGTGGACTCAGTAGAGAGAAGAGGTGTGCTGCAGCTGCAGGCCCTCAGAGCCCTTAGCTCTGCCAGAGAGCTATATTTTTTAGTTTAGGTGTGTGTTCTCACCTCAAGAGGAACACAACAGTGCCTGTTTGAAGTGGTGGAGACTGCTTTCCAAAGTTTAGGGCCCCATCCCTGTGGGGATGGGGGGGTAAGGAATCAGCCTGTTTCCAGGGGCAATTCCCCTGGCTCAGCTAGTGGAAAAAGAAGATGCCTGTGAGGATTTGTGCTGAGGCACCTGGAAGTTTCATTATGCTTTGGAAGAGAAAAAACCTGTGTGGCACCTGCAACCAAGGGGTGAGTTTGATCTGCTAAAGGGCCAATGGTTTTCACCTGGGACAAGATGAATTTAAGTGACTGCTACTGTGGGGTCAGGAAAAGACAGCCAAGCACAGTTTTAAAAGTTGTGGGAATTGGACTGCTTAACTCTGTGGGGGTCTAGAGAAATGGACAGAACCACTCATTAAGTATGTTTCAAGTGCAGCACATGTGTGATGGAAGAAACAGTTGATTAAATGTGACATACATTTAAAGAGAATCTACAAAGTAAAGTGTTTTCAGGGATGAGGTGTTAAAGTCCAGAGGAATGGCCGGGTATGATTTATGGGAGCAAGAGGTGGAAGACCCCCCATCTCGCGTGACCAGAGTCACCTCTACGGGTTCGCTTTAGGACACCTGTTTGCTTTCTCTCAGGTACTTGGCCAGTGCCTGAGGAAAGTACCCAGATGTGGGATTGTTTGAAGAAGATTCCCTGATGGAGCCAGAAGTGCTCATGGGTGGTATAGGGAGCCACAAATAAATCTCTATGATAAATGGATAATTAGTCCAAGGGCTGGCAAGGGAGCTGAGCCAAATAAAGAAGGTAGTCCAAGGGCTGGCAAGGGAGCCGAGCCAGGGAAACCAGAGAAGAGTCAAGTTTGGGCAGAGTGCCCAGTGTGTTTCTAAACCTGAGGGTTTAAGTGTACAGAAGATGTTTGTCTGTTCAGGAGAAATCTACATTACCGAGAGTGTAGCCCCGTGGGAGTCCATCTATGCTTTATTATTCCTTTTTGTTTGTGAATAAAAGCCACACTTTAGAATCCCAACTCCTTGTATGGACATTCAGTTATTGTTTCCTGTGTCCGGAATACTTAGGTGCTCCAGTGCAGAGTAGTCAAACCTAGCCAACATGCCGAGTGACATTTTTCTCCCCAAACACAGGTCCCAGCTAGGGGGTTACATAATGGAGGCACTGCACAGCGCTAATAGCACAAAAAAATAACACCAACCTGACCCCTGGAGACTCCCACCTGGTAGTTGTGGCCACCCGGGTTACATGCATAAGAACAGTAACAAAGAAAAACAGGTTTAAGAGACCATAATGGTTCTCAGGAAGGGTCAGGGAAGTGGTAAGGGCAAAAATGAAGGCCTTCTATAAATACAAGGAAAAGCAGGGGGGAGCTAGAATGTGAGGATTATCTACAGAAAAATGGGGAAGCAAAGAGGGTTGTTAGGGAGGCGAAAGTAGACACAGAGCTGTATATATTGGCCTTGGCCAAGGTGACAAATGACTGGCAGCGAGAGCTAGAGAACAAAAAATTTGTCTGCATCATTTTTCTAGACCTAAGCAAGGCCTTCGACACTGTCGACCACAGCCTCCTTCTTTCTTCATTAAAAACTATTGGTCTAGATTCTCCCTCCTTGCGTTGGTTCCACAACTACCTTTCTGATAGGCACCAACAGGTCAAGGCCAAAGGTGAACTCTCCCCCTCAAATCTGTTAAAAAGAGGTGCCACTCAGGGATCCATCCTGGGGCGACTCCTATTTACCATCTACATCAACAATATAGACTCAGGCATCAATGAGGCGAAAATTCATCTGTTCGCAGATGATACAGTGATCTACCTAAGCCATACAACTTCTGAAACTGCCTGTAGCGACCTGCAAACTGACTTCAACATACTTCAATACCAGCTCCTTAGTAAACAATTGTTACTTAATGCCAAAAAGACAAAGGCGATGCTATTTTCACCTATTAACCATGCAGCCTACCCTGCTCTACCCCCCCCATCACCACCCTCCTAGGAGAAACCCTGGAATTTGTGATGAAATTCAAATACCTGGGGGTCTGGCTAGACTTCAATCTCTCCTTTGCAGACTACCTGGAGGATTTGTTAAAAAAACTGAGGCAGAGACTAGTTCTCTTCTTCAGGTTAAACCGCCTTATAACCACAGAGGTCAAGAGACAGCTAGTTCAGTCTACGTTCCTTTCCCTAATTGATTACGCCGACTTTATATACAGCCAATGTGCTACTTCATACCTCAGTAAATTGGACATACTTTACCACAGAGCCCTGCACTTCATCACTGGAATCCCCTTCTCCACCCATCACTGCTCTTTATATGCGGCCATAGGTTGGACCTCCCTACACTACAGACGAAATAAAAATGCAGCTCTCTGGACGTACAAAGCTATCACTGGCAAACTTCCACAGTACATTGTTGATTGCCTGACTCTCAATATGCCTGGAACCTATGCCCTAAGAAGCTGTTCACTGATTTCTCTGAAAGTGCCCAAAGCCCTAACGCGTTTTGGGAGAGCTGCCATAGGATTCGTTCTACCGTCACTCTGGAATGTGCTACAGAAATCATTGAAACTGAGGACTCCTTTTAGTATTACTGTTTTTAAGTCCTTGTACTCAAAATACATTACAGACGCCTGCAACTGCTTCCAATGATCCTAGCTCTGGAATGTGCTACAGAAATTACTGAAACTGAGGACTCATGTTAGAGGTAGAAGACTTGGTTTGCTGGCCAAGGCACCTAGCTTCACCTGAGCTCTTTTCTTCTAAGACTGCTTGAAAGGCAGAGTAGAGAAACTTACCAGAGCAAGGGAAAAGGATTAAGACTTATTTTGGCTAAACAGATTTACTGTGTGGTGTTGTTTTTATTTTTTACTCACAGGGATTGCTACTGTTTGTTGCTAACATTTCATTGCTTTATTTTTCTCTGTAGCAAAGTGTTTCTTACAACGATATCTTCTCTGAAATTATTACAGGTGGTGCTTTATAGGTTTTACAGTTTTATCTAACATTAGGATAAGCTTTCAGGGTTACTGCATTTGTTGTTGACTGATTGTTTCTGCTCTTGCCTCCTTGTTCTTTCATCCGTGGTTCTTCTTTTTCGGCAGGGGAAGGGCCCAGCCAAGCACCCCACACTACACTCCTTTTATAGGGCACCACAGTTGTGACATTTCCTGTGGCAGAGCAGGAAGGGGTGGATAAGTGGGGCCTCCACAAGGTGAGCTCATTTACAGGGGCACTAGTAATTTAACTTGTTATAACAAGTTAAACAAAACTCAATCAAACCATTACTTGCATTTTTTTTCATTTTTTTCCTTCTAATTACTCTGACTAGGTTACAAACCCAGCAACTTATCTGGAATGGATATCATTAACTGCAGGTACTGTGGAACAATTTTCAGAAGGACAGTCTTACAGGATTTAGGACACTGTCCTACATGCTGGGCCTTTGGAGATCTTAGGGCTCAGCTCCGGGCAGCATGGGCAGAGATTGCAAGCCTCAAATTTCATATTCAAGAGGAAATACATTATAAGAACCACCCGCCATTTCCCCAGCATCCAACAGAAAAACCTCGACCGCAGAGGGTAGTTGGTCCAGGAGGCTGGCAGGTGGTTAGAAGGGGCAAATCAGGTGCCCCATCACTCTCTGCTCTCCAACATATTACCTCCAAAAACCATATAAACACTACAAACAGGTATCTGCCTCTATCTCTGAAATCAAACAAAGAGGCAGAAGACACTGCAGAGCAACACACTGCAGCACAGGAGCTAGCACAACAAAACTCACCCAAATCAGGAACCAAAACAAAAAAAGCAAAAAGGAAATCCAAAAAACGTCTGATCATAGGAGACTCCATGATTCGGGGAGTTGATACCCATCTCCAGCCAGGGGTAATGGTCAGATGTCTCCAGGTACATCAGCATGGAGAGACACTGACCGCATTGTAAAATTGTTCACAAAGCAGGAGAAAACATTGATGTCCTAGTACACATAGGGACTAATGATCTCACCAGCTGGACAGTTGTGGAGACCAAGGAACACCTGACCAGGCTGGGTGACAAACTATCATCTATTTCATCCAGCATTGCCTTCTCTGAGATCCTGCCAGTCTGGGAGAGGGGAGCAGATGGAAAGAAGGTCAGAGAAGAGGAGATAGGGGAGCTAAACACGTGGCTCAAGGGCTGGTGCCAGGAAAAAGGACACAGATTTGTAGGGAACTGGCAACAGTTCTGGGAGCGAAAGTTCTTTAAATTTGATGGACTGCATCTGACTAAGGAGGGAGTCAGTGCATTGGGGCAAACAGGGATTCAGCATGTTTGCAGTTCATTTGCATCACCAGGTAAGAAAAAAGGTTTGTATCCCCATACGCCGTACAGGGGTAATGCCAAACCTCACCCAACAACTAACACACCAAAATCTGGCCAATGGAAAATCATGTACACAAATGCTTACAGCCTAGGAAATAAGATCCCAGACCTGCAGGCAATAATGTCAGATGCTAAACTAGACATAGTAGCAATTAGTGAGATGCGGTTTACCAGTAACCACACTTGGGAGACTTCAGTACCTGGCTATGTATTGTTCAGAAGAGACCGAGGTACAAAAAGGGTGGGAGAAGTGGCCCTGTATGTCAATGAAAATATCAAAGCTACAGAAATTCAGAATACACATAAGGAGCCAGAAGAACTGTGGGTCACCCTGGAAACAGGAAATGGGACAGCCATAAGAACTGGGGTTGTCTACAGGCCCTCAGACCAGGGGGAGGACATAGACACAGTACTGTTAGAAGATATACAAACATGACAGCTAAAGGGAGGTTCTGATAATGGGAGACTTCAACATGCCGGATACAGATTGGTCAATACCAGCAGAAACATCTGCCAGAACTAGACACATAGTGGATTCCTGCAGGGGAGAGCCTCAAACAACTGGTACAGCAACCCACAAGAGACAGGGCTATCCTAGATCTAGTACTGACTAACAAGGAAGGGATCACAGATCTCCAGGTAGAAGGTCACCTGGGGGCAGTGACCATCACATGGTATGGTTCAATTTGGCTACTACATCTAAATCATCCCATTCCAAGGCAAAAATATGGGACTTCAGAGGAGCTGACTTTGATAAGATGGCCAACAGAGTTAAGCTAGCCCTGGCAAAAGAAACACAGGTGAGGGGTACAGGCAAAGTGGGCAAGCATTAAGGATGCAATACTTGAAGCAACATCCCATTGTGTTAGACAGAAAAGGAAGTGCAAAAGAAGAAGGAAACCACTTTGGTTCTCAAATACAGTAGCAGAAAAGGTCAGAGCCAAAAGGCTGGCCTGCAGGAAACATAAGGGAACACAGCGGGATGAAGATAGGGAGGCATACCAAACTGCCCTAAGGGAAGCAGGGAAGGCAGTAAGGCAGGCAAAGTCCCAAACTGAGGAAACACTAGCACGAACAGTAAAAGAAGGTGACAAGACTTTCTATAGATACATTAGTGAAAGGAGAAAGTCCAGAGGGGGTATTGCTAAGCTTAATGGAGAAAAGGGAGCATGTGAGGAGGAAGACCCTGTAAAGGCATCTATCCTAAATAGATACTTTTGCTCAGTATTTACTGAAGAGAAGGTAGGGCAGAGCCCACAGCTCAGCATCATGGACATGGGGGAGGGAGGTGAGCACTACTCCCTTCACAAAAGAAAGGGTCCTACAAGAGCTTGCTAAGCTCAGGGTGGATAAGGCAATGGGACCTGATGGCATACATCCCAGGGTACTTAAGGAGCTAAAGGTGGAACTAGCAGAGCCATTAGCAGAACTGTTTAGTGAGTCTCTGAGCACAGGAGAGGTCCCAGAAGACTGGAGAAGGGCTCATGTGATCCCGCTCCACAAGAGTGGTAGCAGGGAGGAGGTGGGGAACTACAGACCAGTCAGTCTTACCTCAGTAGTGGGCAAGATTATGGAGGCACTCCTTAAGGAAAGGATAGTGCAACACCTGGAATCCATAGGGGCACAGGATCCAAGTCAGCATGGGTTTACAAAAGGAAGGTCCTGTCAAACTAATCTCATAGATTTCTTTGACTGGGTAACCAGAGTGGTGGACCAAGGGGGAGCAGTTGATGTTGCCTACCTTGATTTCAGCAAAACTTTTGACACTGTTCCACATAGAAGATCGATAAATAAGCTGGATAGGCTCGGGATGGGTCAGAAGTTGGTCAACTGGGTGGCAAACTGGCTGACGAGCAGAAAACAGAGAGTGGCGGTAAATGGTATACAGTCAGAAGAGATGCAAGTCACAAGTGGGGTACCTCAGGGATCAGTCTTGGGGCCAGTCCTCTTCAACATCTTCATTAGTGACCTTGCAGTTGGACTAGAAGGTAAGGCTTGTCTGTTTGCAGATGACACCAAGATCTGCAACAGAGTAGATGATCCATGGGGTGGGCAGAATGAGAAGAGATCTGGATAAACTAGCAAAATGGTCAGAAGAGTGGCAACTGGGATTTAACGCAAAGAAGTGCAAAATCATGCACATAGGGAAGAGAAACCCTGAAGCCACCTATAGGCTGGGAGGGGAGTTGCTAGCAGTCACAAAGGAAGAAAGAGGCTTGGGCATCATCATCACTGATGACCTGAAATCATCCAAGCAGACCTCTAAAGCAGTAGGTAAGGCTAGGGGGGTGTTAGGGTGTATTAGTAGGGGTATCACAAGTCGTAAAAGGGAGGTAATAATCCCTCTTTACAAGACACTGGTTAGGCCCCATCTGAAGTACTGCGTGCAGTATTGGAGGCCACACCTTCACAAGGACATTAACCAAATAGAGGCAGTCCAGAGAAGGACAACCAAAATTATGCAGGGACTGCATCAGAAGACATATGAGGACAGATTAACAGAGCTCAATATGTATACCCTTGAGCAAAGGAGGGAGAGAGGTGATATGATCGAGGCATTCAGACATCTTAAGGGCATTAACAAGGTGAAAGAGTCTAACATGTTTAAATATAAGAAAAATAGCAGGACAAGAGGACACAGCATGAGATTAGAGGGGGGCCGATTAAGGGGGAATGTGAGGATATTCTTTTCACAGAAAGGTGGTAGATGCATGGAATGGCTTACCACAAGAAGTGGTGGCTATGAATACAGTGCAGGCGTCAAACAGGCATGGGATAGGCATAAGGAGAAATACAAATGACTATGAATAGATAGGCCACTGACAGAGCAAAAGCCGATGGCACATTTATAAGGTAGAAAAAGAAATGGGCAGACTGGATGGGCCTTGCGGTCCTTATCTGCCGTCAACTTCTATGTTTCTATGTTTCTATGTAAGTCTCATTGTGTTTAAGACCTTATACTCAAAATACATTACAGAAGCCTGCAACTGCTTCCAATGATCCTAGCTTACTTACACCCCCCCTTCCACATCCTCCCTGCTTTTGCCATCCTCCTTTTCTTGTATCAGGCATAACTTGTCCTTGAGCCACCTACTTATCTACTGCCCTAAATCTCACCCTCCCTCCCTCCTCACCCACCTATTCCTTGTATACCCACAGCATCTCATTTCTTCACTCCTAGTATTATCCCAGCTCCAGGCGCCCCACACTGGCTGCCCACTCTCCCAACACATGTCTCCTCTTGATATGCCTGGGTCTTTTTAAACTGACTATGTATCTCTCTTCACTTGTAACATCCACTTCAACTAATCTCTTCACTGGACTATAATGCCTTCACCTTACAGGAATAGTAAAGCATGTATGTTGTTGTATCTGGTATACATTTTTACTGACTTGCTACCCTATTGTTATGTATACCCTTACCGACTGTCTTTTACCTGAACCCAAATGTATTTTTACTTATCCTGTCTATTGCAGGGCTACCTATACTGTTGTACTCTTGCATCTACTGTCTATTTGTCTGTATATAAATGCATTGTTACTTGACTTGCGTAATGCAGGTCCACCTTGTAAATGAGCTTGCTCAATGGTGTTCGCCTGAATAAATAAAGAATTTGATTGATTGATATTGCAGAGGGTGTCAAGAACAAAAAAAACAATTTTTCAGATTTATTAGTGAAAAAGGAAAAAAGGTGAGGGAATTGTAAGGCTAGTTAAGGGAGGTAGAGTGATAAAGGAGGATGGGCAAAAGGTCGCCATCCTGAATTACTACTTTTGCTTAGTTTTCACTAAGGAGGACAGCAGCTTCATGCCAGTAAATGGCATCAAAGTGTCCATAAAGGAAGTCCCAGAAATAAGACAGCCATTGCTTACTAGTGAAAGGGTCCTAAAAGGGCTGGTTAACACTCAAGATAGATAAGGCGCTGAGACCAGATGGGTTGCATCTGAAGATACTCAGGGAATTAGCAGCGGAGCTGGCTGAACCACTAGTAGGTCTGTTCAGCCGCTCTCTTAGGTCTGGGGAAGTTCCAAGAGATTGGAAGGTGTCAGACATTGTACTGCTTCATAAGTGGGGGAGGGATAAGGTGCAACCAGGGAACTACAGGCCTGTCAGTCCAACCTCTATTGTAGGGAAGTTGATGGAGTTGCTGATCAAAGAGGACCTTGTAGACCACCTGGAGAGCAATGGGCTCCAGGCTAGTAAACAGCACGGTTTCATGGTAGGAAGGTCTTGTCAGACTAACCTAATAGTTTTCTTTGACTGGGTGAAAAAAGAATTAGACAAGGGCCATGCTGTGAATCTGCTATACTTTAACTTTAGCATGGCTTTTGACTCAGTACCTCACAAATGATTGCTCAGAAAGATGGAAGACCTAGGTGTGGCTAAACCAAAGTTAACTAGCTGGGTAATTGGCTAGAGGGGAGGCAGCAGAGGGTGGTAATCAATTGCTCTAAATCAGAAGAGAGGGAGGGAGGGAGGTTATGAGCAGGGTTCCACAGGGATCTGTCCTGATCATTCAACATGTTCATTAGTGACACTGGAGAAGGAATCCAGGGCAGACTGTGTCTCTTTGCAGATTACACAAAACTATGTGGGAGGATCTTCTACTTTTGTAGATTGTTATCTGCTGATGGGGACATTTTGCCACCTCAGATGGATCCCTCTTTTAAAAGATGGAGAAAACTGGGCCTTAGATTTCTTTTCCGGTTTCTTGATGCCACTGGAGTGGTTCTGTTTGTGGGGGTCCAACAAGCATTTGGGCTGAATGGCCAAGAAAATTACAGGTACCTTCAGGAGAGAACCTTTTTACTCCATAAACAATGGACATATACTAGGCTCCCAGAACCAAAACCTCTTCTACTAATCCTCTTAATAGATCCACTTACTGATAACTTAATGACTTCCAATTCCTGCAGACCTGGCTCTCTAGCAACCACCAAGTCCTGAACCTAGAAAAAACCTGTGCTATGCTATTCGGATCCTCTAAGAAACTGTCTGCCCCTGCGAAGAGGCTCTGGGTTCAATGCCTTGATGGCTCCCTCATCTTAAACACTGAGTCCTTCAAGTACCTTGGGGTCACTTTGATCCCACACTTGACCTGTCTCAACATGTCAATATGGTGTGCCGTCACAATGCTAAAATTGGCGGAGCTTATCGCGCGGCGCCACTCCCTCACTCCTTCCGCTAGACTTTCTGTTACGAGAGGTATTCTCTTACCCCAGCTCCAATATGCTCTGCCCCTCCTCTTTGCTGCAAACTCTGCTACACTCCACAAATGGGACACTGTCTACAACATCTGTAGATTCGCCTTAACTGCCCCACGTCTTACCCATCATTGTCTCCTTTACGCTGGCTTAAATTGGCTGTCACCTAAGGATATTCGAGCCTACTCCCTGGGCTGCTTTATCGACTCCCCTGTCTAGACCTCCCTGCCCTGTCTATCTTGCCAGCCTCCTGACTCCTGCCTCACACACCCGTACCCTCAGGTCTTCCTCTGTCCCCATGCTCTCCACTAGACCTTGCATGACAAAAATGGGTGAACAGGCATTTGCCCATTTTGCTCCCAAATTCTGGAACTCACTCCCCCTTATGGTGAAAACTTCAGCCTCCCATCGAGAATTCAAAAACTCATTGTTCACCCACCTTCTAGCCTCTGGCCAATGCAAATGCTCTTAATTTGCTTTGTCCCACTGCAGGCTGTTGGGTCTGACCCTAAGTACTACACTAATGTTTTCCCATGCAATATGCTTGTCTAGGTGGCTATGAACCTTGATGTCTTTACTGTCCTCAGCTGTCTATGGTTACCCTAATTGCTTTATTTTACATCCTTATTATGATCAATGCCTAAAATGTACCCTTATGTAACTATTACTGTGCTACCCAATGTATATCTTGTTTTGCTCCTGTACACCTATATTATGTCTGTGCATTTCTGCATATTGTAACCAGTGTCCTGTGCTCTCCCGGGTCATGCCTGAAAATAGGCAGGTCTGTTGCCTAGCGCACTTACCCGGTTACCAAAAGCTAATAAATAAATAAATAACACTTGGGGACATCTGATTGGGCATCTATTTGGGACTTTACAGAATACTCTAGGGGACTCCACACAAACACTCCTAGATTCCTGGAACAAGGAATTGGGCCATTCAATCCCGTATGACTCCTCGATGAAATGTTCCCTTATTGCAGTCAAGTTAACACTTTCTATGATCTGGAGGGAGTTTGAGTGGAAATGTCAATATTGTTTGTTTTTTCTGCACACCGGCTATTTTAGTGACATACAGGTATCTACCAGTGGGCGCCTGCTGGTGGAAGTGTGGAAGAGACCTGACGGACCATAGCCATGTTTTTTGGCAATGCCCTTTAATAGTACTCCTACTCCCTTTTTAGCAGACCCTCCAGGGAGAAGTGGAGGAATATTTAGGTGAACACATTGAACTCACAGCTGATCTGGTACTTTCATGTTACTGCCTGCCCTGGCACAATACCCTTCTGCTGTTGTATTTATTGGTGGCCAAAA
Organism: Neoceratodus forsteri; assembly: GCA_016271365.2. Classification (NCBI taxonomy): domain Eukaryota; kingdom Metazoa; phylum Chordata; order Ceratodontiformes; family Ceratodontidae; genus Neoceratodus; species Neoceratodus forsteri. The sequence goes on along the minus strand of CM057452.1, from coordinate 296,323,589 downwards.
AGGCCATCACCCATAGGTAGAAGTCATCTAAAATCCCAACAACAGAAGAGTGGCACCAAATAGTACTAGACACATATAATATGGAAAAACTCATGTCCAGACTTCATGATAAACTCCAATAATTTGCTATGAAATGCCAAAAATGGACCTGGTACCTTGCCCAGGTAGACCCGGAGTTGTTCCTTGAGGCCGGCTTTCAAGGTGTGTGTCTTGGGGGGGGGGCACCGCCACCGCTGAGGGGGAGAGAAGGATGTGCTTTACTTTTTTAAAGCTGTGTTGGGAGAGGTTGGCCGAGGTTCTGGGCAAGTACTTAGACTTAATAAGGACCGTGATTATGATCCTAAGTATTTCTTTTGGAATGTTAATCTTTTCTGTTGTACTGTATTGGTGTCTGAGAATGTTATGATGAAGCTTATCTGGAAATTGGATGCCTTTTGAATGGCTGGATGTATACATAAGTGTTTCATCTAATAAAAAACTATGATTTTAAAACAATTTAATTTTTTTTTAATTTAAAATAATCTAAAAAAAAACTATGTGGGAGGGTGGATAGTGACAAGGGAGTAAGGGAAATATTTAGAGACCTACAAAAGCTAGAGGGGTGATCAAAGGTCTGGCAGTTAAAATTCAACATCAAAAAGTGCAAGGTAATACACCCAGGGAAAAAGAACCCCAAGATGGAGTACTGGATGGGAGGTGAGAGACTTAGAACTACAGCTGAGGACAGGATCTGGGAGTTATCAGCAGCAACTCACTTCAATCAAGACAGTGCAACAAGGCCTATAACAAGGCTAACAGGATGTTGGGATGTAGCGGGAGGAGTACTGATATCAGAAGAAAAGGGGTAATACTTCACTTTACAGATCCTTGGTGAGGCCTCACCTAGAGTACTGTGCCCAGTTGTGGTGTCCCCACCTCTGAAAGGATAAGGATAGGTTGGAGACAGTGCAGCACAGAGCAACAACAATGATTCAGGGCCAGCAGGGCAGATCTATGAGGAGTGCCTCAAGGCACTAAATATGTACTCACTGGAGATCAGAAGGGAGACGGAGATATGATAGAGACCTTCAAGTTCCTTACAGGAATTAACAGAGTGAATTGCAGGGGACTATTTAGCCAGAATACCAACTTGCAGTCACACGGACACAAGTGGAAATTAACAGGAGGGAGGTTCAGGAGGGATGTGAGAAAGTATTACTTCACGGAAAGGGTGGTGGAACCTTGGAAGAGTCTGTCGGCCAAGGTGGTGTGGGTGCAAAAACAGTCAGTGGATTCAAGCAGAGCTGGGATTGAATGAAAGGAATAGTGGTTGCACGGGGTGACAGGACCAAGGAGGAGAATGGGGTGATGACAGGGAGTGCTGGTACCCTGGATGAACAGTCGGTTCCAGGGATTATAGGGAACTTGGGAGACTGGATGGACCGCTGGTCTTTTTCTGCCTATTGTCAATGTTTCTATGAGTTGAAAGCCTAACCAAGAAGCACTGAATTGACGTGAAAGCCCCTGACAGGAAAAATAACAGTTTGGAGAAACCCAACAGAAGACAAAGATATTCTGATGAGCCTGACAGTTTGAGTTTATGAAGACATAAGAGCATAAAGGACTCATGAAGGACTTATTAACAGATTTTTAATCCCTGCCTTATTTCAGATAGATTATTTTATATCCTTTTTATTATATATGGCTATTGTATGGATGTATGGTAGTCAGAACGGTCTCATGTATGGCCTGGTGGCACTAAGGGTTGAGGTGCTGGACGCCACACCTCGCGCCACGCCGGCAACCTGGGTTCGGGAATGAGTTCGGGTCATGGGGGGTCATCAGGGGAAGGGAGGGGAGGGATCGAGCATCTGGAGGACTGCTCCTCCTTCCTGAGGAGGGTGTGAGGGAATGTGCTGCTTCTGCGTGATCTCTGGCAGTATTTGGTGGCATGCCATGGAAACTGCGGTGCAAGCTGATGCAGGGGTGGAGCTGCAGCAGACGGGCACGCAGTGCCATGGATGTCATTGCACATCCAAGCTCCAGAAGGTCAAGGAAAAAAGTAAGAAAAACACCTACAGGCCAGGTGAGATGATGGCAATCTCCGGGAGCCAAGGCCCCACACACCCATTGCCGGCTGCAACCCCTGACTCTAAACTCTGGGGATCCTCAGCCTCTCCAAGGATGCCGGGGAGCCGGGGATCCTGATACCAATGCAGTTGTCGGAAACAGCAGTTCAGGAGGGTGGATAGGAGCTGCAGGCTGAGAGAGGGAAGCCTGAGAGATGCTCTGAAAGGTAGGAGAAAAACAGAGTTAAAAAAAAAAACAATAGCCTCAAGTAGGGTACACATAATATCAATACCCTTATAAAATACCTTAGGCAGAATACGTTTGAGTAACTATCTGGAACTGATTCCCGGCTGTCCCTAAATTAAAAAATTGTTTTTTGATTCAGCTCAACTTACTTTACTTCCTGCTTTTGGTATGGGGAATCCCTCTAATCAGCTTAATTAATTTGCATATAATTATACAGGCATGTTATGAAATTTAAACAAGGAACTCTCTGAATGTGCAGAGCCAATCAGCTTGCATGCTGTTGAGAAAGACATGCATGACTAGTGTAACCCCTAGGTGGCACTATCTTATGGGCTACTACCTCTGCCTGTGTGGCTAAACATAGGTTGAGGGGCTGAGTTCTGTGAACGGGTGCCTCCACCTGGAGGAATGGTATTGGGGTAGCTTAACTGCTTTGGTATAGCCCTCTGGGACACTATAACCACCCACCAACCCTTCTACTGGCCTGAACAGTAATACCATAGGACAATCACAGTCACTGAATAACAGTAATAATATGCTCATGCTCCTTGCATTTATCAACAGGGCTGGATCAGCTGCACCTGCCCTGGAGATCCCCTGTAAAATAAGGTCAGATATGCAACAGTACAATATTCCCACTGTACCCCAACTAATAATATGCACACTAGCCAGGCTAAATGTAAAACAAAGTAATCTGATTTATTCAGGGGGAATGAACAAGGGAGGGACGTGAATCCCAAAGAATGATTGACACTTCGATTCAATCTAGGTGTACTTATCATGCACTGTAAGTCCCCTGTTTTACCAGTCATGTAAACCTGGGTAGCCAGCGTGTTAAGCAAGCTAGCCTGAAGCTTTGCCCGGGGTGGCTGGCTTTGCAGCTGTTGTTGGGGCCCTTAGGAAAGAAACAGTTAGCATGTGAACAACCCAAATAATTGTAATACCGAGCCAGATAGTTCAGACCATTTTTAATAACTCAGAACAAAATAATCAGGTGACACACACAATGATTTGCAATCAGGGTTGCAGGGAGCTACCCTGATTTGTACTCATGCTACCCAGACCAGGATATAGGACAGGTGAGATGAAGACCTCATGGCGTTGATTTGGCTGGCATGGGAAAGCAAGGCTTACATGACTTACCTCCTTGTGGTCGCTAGCTGTTTGGTGGTGTTGGGAAGGGGGCCAAATCCCCAAGTGGGTCATTCGCTGAGATGATCTAGGGACTTGGGCAGTGGCTTAGGCTGAGATGGCAAGATAGTTCTGCAAGAGTTTGTGATCTGCTGCTGGAAAAGCCTCCAGTGAACGTAACAGGATTCACCGTGGGGAGCCAAATCGCGACCCACGAAACACATTTAGCACACTTATCTCAGCAAATTCTGTAAGCCACAGTTCGGATTCAGTCTGGTTGTTAATTTTAGCATCACTGCGCAAACCTTCTTCTCCGAGGCTATTTTCTATCTCAGGCAGGCCGATCACTTCTGGAGGAAAATCTCAGTTGCCACAACAATTCTATTCTTTCTTCCACTGCTGAAGTACACCAGCAAATGGAACAGTCTGCTGCACTGACAGCTCAAAGACAGGAGAACATGGCAAGCAGGCTAGCAGAGCCTTCCTGCCGATTCTCCAAAGCTCCTCCTAGGAGCAGCTGCTCAACAGCTCAAGCTGTTCGCTCTTCAACCTCCAACTCTCGACTGACTACTGCTTCAAGCAGTTCTGGGGATTTCCCAATAATCGAAAGGTTTGGTTGGCTGAGGAAACTGTCACAGAAAGGGCTCCTTTTCAGGTCCATTTAGGCGTCAAACACTTAAAACTACAAAAACTACAGAATTTCCATCCCATAAGACCTCTGGGGACAGTCTCCATTTTAGGTCCCCAGAGATTTGATTAGTCCAACACTGAAAGTTCAGAACCAAAATGGTGGCTCCTATTCAAAAGCTCAGGCTGCAATTGAAAGCAGGTTAGACAAACTCCTTTATCATTATTGCTCTAACAGATAAACAGTAAATAACCACATTTCCTAACAGGGCTCCCTCTGCACATATAGTGACTGCAGAATGGAGCCATATAACAGATGGTCTGGCTGGTTTCAAGCCTTAATTACTCAGACCCAGCCCAGACTGATTTCCAAACACATAATAGGTGATCTCTTAAAGAGACAGGCACTGAGACTCGCTAGAGCACTCTCACGCAGACAAATAGAACTACTGTAGACAGGACACCAGCCTGACAGTGGGCATTTAGGAGCCCAGGAAGACATTATAGTAAACCCCAATTTGTAGGGGGGGTTACACTCTTCCCTGCCAGAAAAAACTTAGTGTCTGCATCAAGTCTACACATACTATAAGCTTCTATAAAAACACTATATGAAATTACATGCATGTTTCATTTGGTATACCACAAAATAAAGTTAATGCATCATCAAAATATATTAGTTCTAAGCATTACTATACTTTTTCCATTTGCAATGACATTTCCTACAAGGATACATTTTCATAAACATGTCAGCTTATTCAAAATAGTGTCAAACAGTTAACCACATTACGATCACCATTCTGGTTTGTATTACCTCCTGTACTTTAACCCACATGGCTTGGGGCCTATCCCTATCAGCTACGCTAGGGCTGCATTGGACAAGGGCATTGGTACTGTACATTGAATAGACGATTTAACTATCAATTTAGAAGTAGCAGAATAACTCAGTTTAGGAAGAGAGCATTCAGAAATATACACCCGCTTATGAACGTCATGAAGTGGAAAAGCCACTGGTCTTCCTGGGGTCATAACTGAGATGTAACACTTTTTTGGTGGCTCTTCCTGGATTTGGTGAGGAACAGGCACATGTTCAGTTCTTTCAATGTTTGCGGGAAGGGGCTTCAGTCCCGGCTAATTGATTGTCAACAAGTCTGCTTCAGTAGAAAGGGTGCTTTCTGGTCCTTCATTGGGTATGCCTGGGCATAACAAGTAAAATGATCTGTAACAATTAGCACATTGCCAATGTTCTTTTGATCTGGTTCAAGACACAAGAAGTCAATACACTCCAGCTCCATGGGTGCACTAGTAGAGATATTAAATAAGGGGGCAGCTCTCTGAGGCTGAGCTTTCCACTGTAGACACCGACTGCAAGTTCTAATGTGAGTTTCTATGTCAGCTCCCATCTTCAGCCAGTAGAAGCAAGCCGGGCCAAGTCAACAGCTCGATCACAACCTAGATGCCCCATTTGGTCATGAAAGGCATATAGCACCGCCCGTTTGAAAGCTGTAGGTAACACTAATTGCTGTTTGATGATCTGCCTTTGTCAATCTGTGGTCTCTCTATACAATAATTGGTTATGCAACTTCAGTTTGGGCCCTTCCCTGAACAGCAAGGCAGTTCATGGATCTGAAGAACAAAGTTTGGACACATCTTTTCCAGCATGAATAGCATCCATTACAAGTTTGATCATAGTGTCTTGAGCTTGAGCCCACTGTATATTATCAGGGGTAAGTTGAGGCAATGTGTTGAGATCCAAGGCTGCCAGGTGACAATAGGCCACAGGAACACAACTGTCAGGAGGACCTAAACAGTCTACCAGGCAGTCAGCTGTTTCAGGGGAGGGATGTTCATCCTTGTTGAATTTTTGACAGAGGGCTTTGACTGACTGCTCAGACATTCTCACCCAATTTGCGTTAGAGTCAGGTCTTCTGGAGAGGGCATCAGCATCAGTGTGGTTCAGGCCCCGTCTATATTCTACTGAGTAATCATAAGTGGAAAGTGCAGATAACCAGCGATGCCCCATGGCATATACAATTTAGCTGATGTCTGGACATAGGTAAGGGGATTGTTGTCTGTTTTCACTAAGATTTTTGCACCATAAAGGTATTCATGAAATTGGTCTACCATGGCCCACTTCAATGCAAGGAACTCAAGTTTGTGCACTGGGTAGTTCTTTTCAGATGGGGTTAGATTTCGACTAGCAAATGCCACTGGGTGCAACCCTTCCTCATATTCTTGACAGAGAACAGCACCAAATCCCCTAAAACTGTCATCAGTGTGCAACACATAGGGTCTAGCAGGATCTGCATAGGTAAGCACAGGCGCTTGGGTGAGTTGATGAATCATGTCATAGAATGCATCTTCGCACTCAGCAGTCCACCTGGCTCCAAACAGTTAATTAGTCTGAGAGTAGACGTTTTCCTCCTCTTTGACTGCACTTTTCTTGTACTTTTTATTTGTAGGTGGGTAACCTTGAGTCAAATTGAACAAGGGGTGGATAACTTTGGTGTAATCTTTAATGAACTGGCGGTAATAGCCACAGAACCCCAAGATCCTTTGCAGCTCCTTAAGATTATTAGGCTGAAGTCAGGTGGTCAAAGACTCCACTTTGCTCAGGTCTATCTGAATCCCATCAGCTGACACTATATGACCAATATATTTCACTGACTATTGAAAGAATTGACACTCGTCTATTGACAACGTGAGTCCAAAGTTGTCTAATTGGTCAAGAACCTTGCACAGGCGAGTTCATGTTCCTCAAGGGTCCAGACGAACACAATGACGTCATCCAGATAGGCTAGGCATTCCAGTAAATTCATGTCCCCATAGCTTGCTCCATCAACCACTGGAAGGTGGTGGGTGCCCCCTCAATACCTTCGGGCATGCATAGAAACTCATAGAAACACAACGGACAAATGAAGACTGTTTTCTCTCTGTCTTCTGGGATCTGATAATACCTGCACTGAAGGTTGAGTACAGAAAACCACTGGCTTCTATTGAGGCTGTCGAGAGTATCCTGAATACGGGGCATGGTGTATTGGTCAAGGACAGTTCTTCGATTTAATGTCCGGTAGTCCAAACACAACCTCACCGATCCATTTTTCTTCTGGACCACCACAATGGGGGAGGCATACAGGCTTCAAGACTCTTGGATGATTCTGGCTGCCAACATTTCCGAAGATGGCGCTGAACATCGTCAATGTCAGCAAGTGCAAGGCGACAGGATCTCTCTATGAACGGTCTCTCATCATGAAGTCTAATGTAGTGTTCAGCTCCCATGACACAACCTACATCTCATTCTTTCAATGAGAACACTTGACTTCTCTGAGCCAACTTCTGGCTGATTTTAGCCTTTCATTCTGCAGGAAGGGTGACTCTCCAAAGTCAAACAGGTCAGGGGTCACCTCATCGCTCTCTCCAGTGCACTTCTTGCTGTGCAGCACAGCAGTATATGCACAATATACAGTGGCTAGGGTGCACCCTCGATTCACCCAAACTTATCGATTTGACATGTTCTAAACTTGCACTACTACCTGCCAAGCGTAGGCATGGGCCTGGGCAGGTAGAATGCTAGGCTTGACCAATAATTCTTCAGGCAGTTTCCCTTCTTCTGGGGTGTCCAGCGTAAGGATTTCATTTTTGACATCTTTTTTCAGACACACTTCACCACTAATCGTACACTGAGCATTTGGAGGTAATACCAGTGAGTCTGGGTCTTTTTTCCATACTACTCCTATGGGTTCATCTCTCTCAACCTCTGGGGTTCACATCTGTAAGTCATAGGACCGGTGTATTAAGGATGGAATGTGTAGGGCCCTTCCAGTCCATTTAGCTTGTTTCTCCTAACGGAGCTGGGCTAACTGGCTGAACTTATGGGCACTGGTACCAATCAGCAAAGGGACACTATCATACAGGCCGGCCAGTGGGCATACCAGGACCAGGGTCTCCACTTGTTCATCTATGCCAGCCACAGCAGTAGGAAAAGACAACCAAATCCGTACATACCCCCTAGTAAGGATAAGATTTCTCACTCAATCCCCATACATGCAGTCCCTCGAGGGGTAGGAGTTGGAGCTCAGGTAGGTGCTGGTCATACCAATATTGGAATAGGATGGTGACATGTGAGCTACTGTCCAGGACAGCTCGAGTGGAAATGCCATTAACTGTTACTGTAGTCTCCATAGAAGGACCCACCATCTCAGACCAAACTGGGGGTGTCTGTTTGGCAGACTGGCCCACAACAGCTTTAGAAGAGAAAGATTTTCGTGGTGGGCCCAACTGAGGTTTTATATTGCTCTGTTGAACCAGATTAAGCAGTCTGGCAGTGACTATCCACAGGTTTTCTAGGGAATTACAACGTTGTCAGGTATGCCCGTCTTCTCCACACCTGTAGCAGAACACCTGTTCCCTAGGATCACCAAAGTGGTTGAGTTCTTCCCAAACTTTGTACCAGTTGGAGGAGGGAGTTCTACTGTCCTCTTTTGATTTTGGCTCAGGGTCCCTGTCACCGCCATTCCACCAGGGGGCAGAAGCTCGAGGGCGTGTATGAGATCCTCCACTAAAGCTCACAGTTCCCTTATTTCTTCCACCAGCCTGGATTCAGCTCTTAGTTTAGGGGCAATAGCATGGGACCTCACATCCATGGGTGAAACCTTGCCCCTAGTCTCAGTCTTAGGCGGGCAAGAGTTAGAGTTTTGGGTCACTTCAACTGCAGCTTGTTGGCTACCTCTCATCTTCTTCAGTTCCTTCAGCAGCTCTCGGACCTGATTCATCTCAAGGCTTCCTCTGTCTCTTCAGGTCAGTCTGGGTGCGTACAGCCCCAGCATAGGGTTTCCACCTATCTTCATCATTCTCAGCCTCTCAAATCTCCTTCATCAACCAGTAGCATTCAGGAGGGTTAGCTCTTCTGTCTTGAAACTTCAGTTTTAACATGAGCACACTAGAGTAATGTGCAGATTTCAGGATGTGCTCCAGCCAGATGTGATTTAGTTCACTGGCTGGAACACCCCCTTTTCTATGGACTTTCTGCAGGGCCCATTTAATCCGAGTGACAGATTCAGACAACTTCTCATTCTTCCATTGTTACAGACTTGAACTTCCAGATTGTCTTCCCATGACTCGATGCTGCCAACCACCCCTCCTAAAGCAGAGAGGTACTCAGCTGCAGTGGCCTCTGGGTTTGTGGACCAGAGGAATTGAATAGCTTCCAGTGCAGGGCCCCTTAAGCTTTCCATTAGTCTCTTTCTCTTCTCCCCCTTGGAGCACTGCCATTCCTGAACCAAGGGAGTAGCATAGTCCATCCATGTTTCCAAGTCATCCTCCCCCACGGGTACAGGGACTGCACCAGAGAATAATGTGAGCCTGCAATAAGAGTCCAGGTGGACAGAAGGTATTACAATGGTGGAGGTCACAATAGGCGATGCTCTGGGAGTGGACAGAGAGACCGCAGGAGATTGTAAGGGGGTGGTCTCCTCTGAATCCTTCAGTGCCTTCAGCAGCTCTTTAGGTGATTGCCCTGCAGAGGCTAAAAGTCTCATCAGTTTATCTTTAAACCCCTCAATCCTCGGGGACCCCCCAGGGGAATACAGGTCACTATGCAAGTGAATGACTCTCCACCCTTTTAGGATCCTTCTGGCATGATAAAACAGGGGTACAATTTTGGGGTCTATGGGAAGGCTACAAGATAGGAAGGACACCAAGGTTTGGTCAAATAGATTTGAATCCCACCCCCGTACTTCAACCTTTCCTAGACATTTAACCTTCCCCACTGTTTCTTCAATAGTTTCATTAGTGGTCCCCACTGGGATATCAAGAAGTAATATGGCATGATGAGAATCTACCCCTTCGATCTCGCTCCACCCCATCATATGGTGCATGACCAGCTTGTGGGGGGAAATTTTCCATTTGGGCATAACAAATGCCTCCATTTCAGTTCTTGTCTCAAATTTGCACTTGGCTGCAGTTTCAACTTTTTACCACTAAAAGGCACTAATACCAGTGGTGCCGCCCAGATGCAACCCCTAGGTGGCGCTATCCTATGAGCTACTACCCCTGCCTGTGTGGCTAAGCACAGGTTGAGGGGCCTGAGTTCTGTGAATGGGTGCCTCCACCCAAAGGAATGGTATTAGGGTAGTTTAACTGCTTTTGTATTGCCCTCTGGGACACTATAACCACCCACCAACCCTTCTAGTGGCCTGAACAGTAATATCATAGGACAATCACATTCACTGAATAACAGTAATAATATGCTCACACCCCTTGCACTTACTAACAGGGCTGGATCAGTGGCATCAGCCCCGGAGACCCCCTGTAAAATAAGGTTAGACATGCAACAGTACAATATTCCCACTGTGCCCCAACTAATAATATGCACACAAGCCAGGTTAAATGTAAAACAAAGTCATCTGATTTATTCAGGGAGAATGAACAAGGAAGGGGCGTGAATCCGATAGAACGACTGACACTTTGATTCAATCTAGGTGTACTTATAATAATAATAAGCTTTATTTATATAGTGCTCTTCAACAATGTATCAGAGCGCTACACCACAATATAACAATTACAGCAATAAAATATTAAAATACTATTCAATAATTCAATAAATCACAATACCATAAAATAATCAGTTACAAGCAACACCAAATACTAACTGAAATAAATAGGTCTTGAGGGTAATCTTAAAGCTCTCCACTATCAGGCACTCCTGTACCCGACGAGGCAGAGAATTCCACCGGGTGGAGGCCCCAAATGAAAATGCCCTCACTCTAGATGTTTTTTATTGTACCCTAGGAATCTCTTGCAATCCCTCATCAGTCGAGCGGAATGGTCAGACGGGGCAGCAAGAAACTTTAAGTCCCCTGTTTTTCCAATCACGCAAACCTGGGTACCCAGTGTGTTATGCAGGCTAGCCTGAAACGTTGCCTGTGGTGGCCAGCATTGCAGCTGTTATTGGGGCCCATAGGAAAGAAACAGTTACCATGTGCACACACCGAAATAATTTTAATCCCTAGCCGGATGGCTCAGTCCATTTTTAATAACCTAGAACAAAATAATCAGATGACACACAATGACTTGCAGTTGTTGTTGCAGGCAGCTACCCTGATTTGTTCTCACACTACCCAGACCAGGATATAGGACAGGTGAGATGAAGACCTCTTAGTGTTGATTTGGCTGCCATGGGGAAGCAGGGCTCACCCAGTCTGCCCATTTCCCTACCTACTGGATAAGCTGCAGATCCTAGTTTGACCAACAGCCTACTTCGTACTACCTGCCACTAGAATTGCCATGTCTGTCCTGTGCATTCTTAAATAATCCCACTGTTTTTGACCCCATGACCTCCTCAGGAAGGGCATTCCATGCGTCTACCACCCTCTCCGTGAAAAAATAGTTCCTCACATTGCCCCTGAGTCATCTCCCCTCTATGTTCAAATTGTGTCCCCTTGTTCTTGCACATCTCTTTTTCTGAAAGCTGCTACCCTCTTGAACTTTGTTGATTCCTTTGAGGCACTTAAAAGTTTCTATCATGTCCTCTCTCTCCCTTACCTTTCCATGAGGATATATGTATTAAACTCTTTTAGTCTCTCTTCATATGGCTTCTGGTGCAAATCCTGCATTGTTTTAGTTGCCTTCCTCTGGACTACCTCCATCCTGTCTATGTCCTTGCAGAGATGGGGTTTTCAGAACTGCACACAGTACTCCAGATGGGGTCTCAACAACTGTCTGTACAGAGGGATAACAACTTCTCGTTTTCTGCTGGTAATGCCTCTCCCCATGCATCCCAGTATCCCCCACACTTCCTTCTCTCATTGCTTGTCTACCTTTAGGTCATCTGATATGACTATCCCCAGGTCCCTTTCCATTTTTGTTGTTGTTAACACCTCCCCCCTATTGTGTACTTTTCACTTGGGTATTTGTTTCCCAGGTGCATTACTTTGCACATCTTTGCATTGAATCACAGCTGCCATAGTTTTGACCATTCCTCCAAGCTTGCCAAGTCCCTTCTCATCCTTTCCAACCACCCTTGTGTAACCCCCACCCAGGTATGCCATTTCCATCTTGACAGCTCTACCTGGTGGGCTGGGTTCGGGGAGAAATATGTCACATGGCATATTGGCTAGGTTTGGCTACTCTGCAACAGGGGCACCCAATTAACTCCGGACAAAGGAAGCAATAACTGTAATGTCCAATACCAGAGGTGGAATTCTAAAGTGTGGCTTTTATTCACATCCAACAGAATAAACAAAGCATAGATGGACCCCCTCGGGGCTACATTCCTGGTAATGCAGATTTATGGAGATCAGAACACATCCTCATTCACTTTAGCCCTCAGGCTCTGAAACACACTGGACACACAGCCCAAACTTGTATGCTGCTCTGGGTTTTCCCTGGCTCGGCTCCCTTGACAGCCCTTCGGACACTTTCCATATAGCATGGAAACATTTACTGGTGGCTCCCTAAACCACCTATGAGCACTTCTGCTCCACCACATCTGGGTACTTTCCTGAGGCACTGGCCAAGTGCCTGAGAGAAAGCAACAGGTGTCCCAAAGCAAACCCATAGAGGTGAGTTTGGTTACTACTGATGAGGGGTCTCACACCTCTCACTCCCATAATTCATACCCGGCCATTCCTCTGGACAGTAATACCTCATCCTTTAAAACACTTTGCTGTGTAGATTCTTTTTAAATGTATACACATTCAGTCTACTGTCTTTGCATCCCATTTGTGCTGAACTTGAACATACTTAATAAGTGGCTGTGTCCATTACTCTAGACCCCCCACAAAGTTAAGCAGTCCAATCCCCACATCTTCCAAACTGTACTTGGCTGTCTTTTCCTGACTCCACAGTAACAGTCACTTTAGTTTCATCTTGTTTCAGGTGAAAACACATTGGCCCTTTAGCAGAGCGAACTCACGCCTTGGTTGCAGGTGCCCCACAGGCATTTTCTCCTCAAAGAAATCTCATCCAGAACTTCTGGTGCCTCAGCATGAACTTAACTCAGGCAGCTTCTTTTTTCCTAGCCGGACCAGGGGAGTTGCCCCTGTAAGCAGGCTGATTCCGTCCCCCCATCCCCCCAGGGATGGGGCCCTGAACCACTGAAAGCAGTCTGTACCACTTCACTGTGCTCTTCTTGTGTTCCTCTTCAGGTGAGAACACATACCTATGAAAAAACAATAGCTGTTTGACAGAGCTTAGAGCTCTGAGGGCCTGTTTACAGCAGAGCACCTCCTTTCCTCTACTACAGACTGCAACAGAACTCCTACTTACTTCAAATTCCCCAACGTTCTACTCTAACCTCCAACTGCAACATTCCAGTGAGGCTTATGCAGCTGCGACAGTTCTAAAATGATGTCATCCCTCAGTCTCAGCTGAGACTGAGAACAGAATGAGACAGTGTGAAATCCATTTAACTGGAGTTTCACAAGCTGCCTTCCCTGCCTACCACTAGGTCTTACTAGGGTTCTAGTAACCCTGGGTAACAGGGTGGGGTTACACTTGTGTATCAACCCTGCTGCAGACCTTTGTGTCATCTGCAAAGCAGCATACTTTTTCTTCCAGTCCATCTGCAGTGTCACCTATAAATACATTAAAGAGGACCGTTCCCAGTACTGAACCCTGCGGTACCCCGCTAGTAACCTCCCTTTCATCAGAGTAGACTCCGCTTACTATTAGCCCCTGCCTCCTATTGTCCAGCCAATGTTTTACCCAGGTTACCACCTTGGGACCCACTCCTAGGCCGGCTAACTTGTTTATTAATCTATTGTGTTGGGCTGTGTCAAATGCCTTGTTAAAGTCTAGGTAGGCCACATCCACAGACCCTCTCTGGTCTACTACTTTGGTCACCCAGTCAAAGAAATCTAATAGATTCACCTGGCATGACCTTCCCACTGTGAATCCATGCTACCTTAGGACCTGTGCCCCGCTGGCCTCCAGGTACTCAACAATTCTTTCTTTCAGAAGTGATTCCATCATTTTCCCTATCACTGAGATTAAACTAACAGGTCTGTTGTTTCCTGCCTCTGCCTTGCTCCCAGTTTTGTGAAGGGGAATCACATCCGCCCTCCTCCAGTCATCAGGTACCACACCATCCTCCCATGATTTGCTAAAAAGGGTAGTCAGTGATGCCACTAGTTCTCCCCTTAGTTCTTTTAGAATTCTGGGGTGAATCCCATCAGGCCCCATTGCTTTGTCCACCTTCAGTATTAGGAGTTCTTTCAGGACACTTTCTTCTGTGAATGGACTAGTATCGACCCCCCTATCCATTGTGCTTCTATTATTTGGTTTAGGTACCTCCCCCTCCTCTTCTTCTGTGACTACTGAACAGAAGTATTAATTTAGTATCTCTGCTTTTTTCACTGTCACCCTCTGCCCACCCCTCCCTTGGTCTTTCTTTTCACTCTAATGTACCTATAAAAGGTTTTATCCCCTTCTTAACTGAGTTGGCTATCCTTTCCTCAGTTTGGGCCTTTGCTAGTCTGACTGCCGTCCTCATTTCCTTCTGTTTTAACCAGTACAGTTGTCTGTCCTGCTCCTACTGTGTTTCCTCATACTTTCTGAATGCTATCTTTTTCTCCCTAACATTCCCCACCACCTCTTTTGAGAGCCACATGTTTTTTTTTCTTTGTTTTGTTTATTTGCTTCACACAAAGGTTTGTTGCCTCTGTGGTGGCAACTTTTGATTTTTCTCCATTATTTCTCCACCCCACCTTCTTGCCCATTTGCTAGTGCTTTTTTGATGTACTCCCCATTTTGCCAAAGTCAGCACTCCTAAATTCTAGTACCCTCACCTTTGTGTGACTTGCCCCTACGGCTGTGTTTATCGTAAACCACACTGTTTGGTGGTCACTTGCTCCCAGATGGCTACCCACGTCTAAATCCGAGATCCTCTGTCTGTCCCTATTTGAGAGTAGTCTAATATTGCTTCCTCCCAAGTGGGTTGCAACACTAGCTGTCTGAGACATGCCCCCTGTAGGGCATCAAGAATTACCCTGCTTTTGGATGTGGCTGCAGCAAAGATGCTCCAGTTAACATCTGGCAAATTCATGTCCCCCATCAACAATATCTCCCCTTTTCTACCACTCTAATGATGCCTTCTATCATTTTCTTGTCTATTTCCTCCCCCTGAGATGGGGGTCTGTATATAACCTCTGTATGGATTGTGGTGCCATTTCCTGTCTCCAGGGTGACCCACAGTGCCATCTCTCCTCCCTATTTCCCCTTTAGTTCCGTTGCTTTGATCTCTTCCCTTACATAGAGAGCTACTCCTCCTCCTCCTCCTCATTTACACTCCCTGTCCCTCCTGTAGCTTGTGTACCCTGGTATGTTGACATCCCAGTCATGGTTCTCTGTGTCCCATATTTCTGTGACTGCCATGATATCCAGGTGTCCCTCTTCCATCAAGACCATTAGTTCAGGGAGCTTGTTACCCAGACTATGTGCATTGGTACTCATCGTTTTCCATTTTTTCATGGCCTTGCAGCCCCAATCCTTGTTCTTACAGTCTTTGCCTTTTTCTGTATTGACCCCTGTCTTGCTCCCTATCGACTTCTCTACCTTAGTGTTTACCTCACTAACTACCCTGTTTTGTGGGGGAGGCTGGGATTTCCATGCTTCTTTTCAGTGCCTCCCCCCTTGGCTAGTTTAAAGGCTTACCAATGAAGCATTTAAACATATCACCCAGGATCCTGGTTCCCCTCCTGGACAGCTACAGACCATTGCACCAGTATATGCCTACGTCCCTCCAGGTGGACCCCCAGTCCCCAATGAAGCCAAAACCCTGAACTCTGCACCAGGTTTTCAATCATTCATTGAATCTCATAGTGTGGAGTACCCTAGCCTCACCCATGCCATAGACAGGCAGCACCTCTGAGAAGGTTACCGTGCATGCTTCTTGTCTTAATCTCAGTCTCCTGAATCAAGACTTCAAGAATCTTCGGCTTGAGGGAATTGTTTCTCTTAAATTAAGCTGAATTACATCAAAGAGCGAAGGACTAGAGAAAGGGCATTGGCTGCTTCTCTTCATGGACAAGCCCTAATCTACTATAGTCATAACATTGATTTATTTATAAGAAATATAATATTGTTAGGAAGATTATAAGGATCTCTTATTAGATGCTCCATTTTTGGTGCACTAATTTTTCTAACTTTATAGTGTGGTGTAGTGCAATATACAGTACAATATATTGGCAGTGTCAGTTCTGGGTATTAAGCATTAGTACAAGTTCCTAGTGTGGTACTAAAATGCACAGCCTTCTGATCTGACCCAGAAGTGCACATGCAACCTTCTGAGCCACTGACACTGCTACATTTCTATACTTGCATTTTTATATTGCAAATTTTTAAAGGATTCATTTTTGGTAAATTGTATCAATGTTACTGTAAAATGTACCAAAGTGCACAATATTTGCACTTTTATACTGCTCAGTTTATGCAGTGCACGTTTCTCAGTTGAAAACGTACTTGTAAAATAAACTGTTTTCATGAAGCATGAAAATACTGTGAAAATGTAGTTCCTTTTTACAAATATTGTGCAAAATGAACAATACACATTTTCCCAGCTTTACTATAGAGCAGCAATGTCACTGGTTATGAAGGAAGACACTTATCCACCCACCCACCCAGTTAGAAGGAGAGATGCAGGCATGTTGGCCCAAATGCTGGATGAGGGTAGGAAGCAAATGTGGAGCAAAACTAGCATTCTACCTTTCACCAAAGAGCCATTCAACTTCTGAAACATGTTGATAATTTCTCTTTATATATGCAGGCCCAGATATTCAGAGCAGTTGTGCATGGCACAACTGAGTTGCGCTAGCGCAAGTGCGGAATTGCGCCAATGAGCCATATTCAGCAGGAGCCAGTGTGCAGCACAAAATCCATTGCGCCAATGTGCAACTATAATGAATGCAGGTGCAAGTGCAGGGGGCATTCCCATGAATATCCAGTGCAGTGGCATATTCAATCATGTAACCATGGTGCAAGTGTGGAGCAAACCGAAGTTGCTCCGGGCAGACTTGTTCCTATAAATACAGGGCGCAAACACACAGACAGCACTTGCGCCAGGGGTGAGAGTGAGAGGGATAGTCAGAGAGAGACAGACAAACACCACACACAGAGGGACAGGGACAGAGAGGAAGCCTGGGAGAGGGAGAGAGGGGCAGAGAAAGAGAGAGAGAGAGACACACACACACACAAACCGTGTGCCAGCATGGCACATAGCCAGCAGCCAACCACCCAGGGGGACAGTGGACAACAAGGGCCATGGATAGTGTGCCCTTCATGATGTAGGCAGTAATGAGGGGTGTGAGGGGGCAGGAGGAACAGTGACGTGGCCGAGGAAGGGCTCGTCGGTGGAATGCCCGACACAGGTGGTACTGTGCCCACCTCACCTTTGAGAACTACTGTGACACGGAGATTGTGGGCCAGTACCACCTGAACAGGGCCATTCTGAGGCAGCTCTGTGAGCTGTGCAGTGAGGAAATGCAGGCACCCACCAGATGGAGCCACGCCATGTCCGTGGAGATGAAGGTGCCCGTTGTCATGTGCTTGCTCACCACGGGCACCTTCCCAAGACCAACAGGGCATACCACAGGCATAACCCAGTTGGTCACATCCCACCACCTCACACGGTTCCTCAATGCACTGCTGCCACATGCTTTGGAATATATCCATTTCCCCAGCACACAGGCAGCGCGTGCAGCAAACATGCAGGACTTCCACAGGTTGGCACGCATGCATGGCATGATTGGAGCCACTGACTGCACCCACATGGGCATCCACATGCCACCTGGCCCCAAGGGTGTTGCATATATCAACAGGAAAGGGAGCCCGAGTGTCAACTGCCAGCTGGTGTGTGATGCCACGGGGTGCATCACCAATGTCTGCATCACACACCTTGGGAGTGCACATGACGTGTTCACCTGGCACAGCTCTGCACTGTGCCACAGGTTTGAACATGGGGACATCCCCATGGGCCACCTAGTGGGTGAGTATGGCATGGACAAGGGGCAATGGGCAGAGCAGACATGGGGATGGGGGTGGGCAGGGTGTGCATGGTGGCATGGGAGCCAAGGACAGGCAAGGGGCACAGCACAGAATAGCAGAGGGCTAACCATGGCAATCTCCACACAGGTGACAGCACATACCCCCTAAGGCCCTGGCTGCTCACCCCCTACCAGTGCCCATCATCCCCAGCAGAGGAACGATACAGAGAGGCACATGCCAGCACACCCAACATCATCAAGCATGTCTTTGGCATGAGAAGGCATGCGTCTGCTGCCTAGACAGGTCAGGTAGTGCCCTACAGTACAGCCCCTTGAAAGGCCTGTGGCCTATTCCTGGCCTGCTGCATACTGCACAACATGGCCATTGACTGTGGGATAGTAGTAGAGGCTCATGAGGGTGACAGTAGTGGGGACGATGGAGGCAATGGGCCCGGAGGGTGGTGGACAGCCATCCCCTGGGCAAAAGGACCCCCAGCTGCTCCAGCAGGCGCGAAGCCACTGGGACACCATCGCACTGGAGCTCTATGGTGCATACAGGTAGGTGGTGTTATACAGAAGCATGGGCCACACAAACAGGTACAGCGCACATGCAGGGGCATGCATGGCAATGGGCATGCACACACAGAGGTGTGATGTAGTGGTAGGCGAGTCAGTGGCACACAACCACACACAGCAACACACACACACACACACACACACACACACAAACACACCTCACAGGCATTGGTATGTGGCATGGATCAGATGCATTGCACCACTGCAGAGGCGCAACCGGTGCTAGACTGCCCTCATCAAGCCCATGCCACATGGTCCAGTGGCCAGGCTATCACACACACACAGGCAGCATGCAGCACAACACACACAGACACGACACCAGTGGTGGACATACATACCGCCCATGTGAGCACAGGGCAGCAGCTGCAGACTGTGGTCAGGTCAGCCTGCAGATCAGGGCTGCTTCATGGTACCATGGCCACCGTGGCCACAGGGGCGGCCGCACTGGGCCGATCTGCAGCCACATGCTGCACATCAGCCGGCGGGGGGTTGGAACAGTCCCCAAGGGGTGGAACCGCAGGACCTTCACTGTGTCCTCACGGGGTGTGCAGGCACCCAAACAGGCCAGCCTGGGCATGCCTAGGATGCCTACATCAGAGTCTGGCATCAACTGTGTTGGGGTCACCCGACACCGGGTCCATGGGGTGGACAGAACTCTGCGCAGGGTCACCTGTGCACGGCCATGCCTTGTGGCAGCCAGCAATGCAAAGCCATCCATGATCACACTGGCAATGCGATCCAAGGATGCAGTCGTGGCCTCCTGCATGCATTGCATCCCCACCAGGATCTGTGCAGTGCCTCTTTCCTGTTGCTCAGCCAAATGGCGCACCTCTGCATGCAGTGCATGCATCCCAACAGCAAGCAGCTCCTGTTGCTGAATGTACGCCTGCAGCAGCTGGGTGTGCTCAGCCAGACGGTAGGCATCCTGGGGCTCCCGGGTGGGACACTGATCCTCTTGTGGTGACCAGCCATGTTGCACAGCCCCCATCTCTGGTGGATGCTGCACAGTGGGCTCTGCAGGGAGAATGGGCACAGCAGGTGCACTGGCAGCAGGCCCTGTGTCCAGCTGCCTGGTGGCACCCACAGCCTGCTGCTGTCACCCATCTGGCCACTGTATGCCACCCTGCATCTGCACAGCCGCACCACCACTGCAGGGCACAGCCATGGCAGCACACACTGCCACACATGCAGTGGTGGCAGGTAGCTGTTCTGCCGCTGGTAGAGCACTGGGTGTGGTGCCTGTGTCAGATGCCAGCAGAGGCGACACGCCCACAATGTCGCCCATGCTGTCGAGAGCTGAAAGTAGTACTTATCGGAGTCGGACCTGGCCCCGATCTGTGTCTCCACACACAGGACACCAGGGCTGGCATCCTGCATGATCACATCCAGTGCCTCATCCGACCTCAGGTCCAGGACATCCACCTGCACCATGGTGCTGAGCTGCAGCCTGTCAGGCCCCTGTGTGCCAATGGATGTGGACAGCTGGTCATCTGGGGCCATACCAGCGTCCACTGGTGCTGCCGCTGCTGGCGCCCCATCCTCTGTGCAGAGGCATGCTGGTGCTGCAAGAGAAATATGGCGTGTTAGTGATGCATTGCCCACATGTGCCCCCCATCCACTGTCGATGCACGTGGCCTGCAGCATGACATGCATGTGGGTGTGCACACAGGCACATGGCATGCATGCTGGCCACATGCACGCCACCAGGCCCATGTACGCACCCTCCATGCCACCAGCTGTGCATGTCTGACATACATTCCATGCAGTGATGGGCTGCCACCCATCTGGAATCCTCCTCCAGCCATACCCTCCACCTTGGTGCATTGCATGATGGCTGCCACCAACTCCACCTGTGGCGCTAATGCGGGTGCATCCACTGGTCCTCCTCCAGTGGCAGTACGGGATGCCTGGATGGCTGCCACCTTCTTCTTGATCCACTGCTTGTCTGTTTCCACCTTTTTGCGGCACTCCTGCACTGACCGCTGGTTGCTGCCATGCTGGTTCACGTAGGTTGCCACCTCCTCCCATGCACCAGCCCTTGCCTGTGGTGTGCCCATGGCACCACTCAACAGGGGATCCCTGTCCAGGTAGGCCTTGAACAGGGTATCAGTCTCGGCCATTGTGAAGTTGGACCTTTGCTTCCGTGCAGGCCCCCGCTCTTCACCCTCCTCATGTGCCGACATGTTGCTGCCCGTGGACTAGGACAGCACAGTGTGTCAGTGGCAGCATCTCCCCAGTCCAGCCCACTCTGCAGTGCTGTCCACTCCCAGTGTGTTGCAGCAGCATGCACCACTTACCTATCAAGGTTGCAATACTGGTCCATGGCATGTGCTGTTCCGTGGCACTTATAAGGTGTAACACATGCAAATGAGGTCTCGTGCAACAGTAATGACATGTTAATGCACCCCACTGTGCCACGCATGGGCTGATGAGCTCATTTGCATGTGATGGCTGAATATCACGATATTGCACTGTGCGCAATGGGATTGCTCCGGAGCAAGTCATGGCGCAATGCGCATGCGTGTACAGGCCTGCAGTGCACATGCGCATCATGATATCATGGTGTCAATCACGCACCATGCGAAGACAGCATGATGCAGTGGCATTGCGCATGATGCTCATGGCCAGCTACGTGCATGGTCACGCATGGGCAGTGCCCTATCGCGCACGTACGTGCTGCACAATGGTGGGTGACCCTGACCCCCTGGTCAGACCTCTGACCCTGTGACCCCACTCCTAGTCACACCCACTCTGTGCATTTCTGGCACTGCGCGCGATAGGTGGGCACTGCTCATGCTCCTGTGCATCACGCATTAGGTGCATGTTGTGGACACGTGCGCATCCTCCCGCCATTTTCATCACCGAACTTGCTGTAGTGAACATGGTGTTGGGAAGAGGCAGACATGCCCTTACTGGACACAGGTTGAGCTGGCCAACCTAGTGGCCTGTGTAGAGCCCCACACCCCCCAACTCTTTGGGCAGGTGCCCCTGCTGCAGGCCAGGGGCACTTTGTGGCATGGGATTGCTTCCAGCCTACAGCGGAGGACTGGGGTGGCCAGGACTGAGTAGCAATGCCAGCACCACTACAGTGACCTTATGCAGCAGGACCCAGAGAGGCTGAGGAGGCTTCAGGCACATGCCAGGTCTGGGGCTGTGCCACAGCCAGGTAAGTCATCCCATGTTGCATGTCTGCCCTGGTGCTGTACTATGGTGTTGACTTGACTACCTGGCATGCCCTGCAGAGGGGTACACTGTCATCATGTGCATTTCAGAGTGGCATTGCCAGCTTCTGCTTGCATTGTGATGCAGCCGTGCAGGCATGAAGGACACGTCAGCAGGGGCACACCCTGTGCATAGGGGGCAGGGGCAGTTGCTGTTGTCGGTTACTGATGTGCACCTGTCTTCTTTCCATTCCCAGGACCAGAGGACTGACGGTGGGCCAGGGTTGCAGCAGCACAGCAGAGTACTGTGGCCCATGACAGTGCTGGACTGGCACCAGCAGGGCCACAGGGGGCAGGTGAACACTGTCACGGTCCTTCGCACTATACATGGGGTGTGGCTGGGGGAGTGGGTGCAGGCATGACCTCTTGTGCCATGGCAGCTGTGTGTGTCACACTGTGCATGGTGCATGCTACTGTGACGTGTCCATTGGACACATGTGCCGGTTGTTGGTGGGGTGGGTGTGCACCTCCGGCTGCCACTGTTGTTGTTGTGGTGCTGCCGGTGCACTGTGCCATGTGTCTGTAATTGGTCAGTCATGTGGCCATTGTGCGGTGAGAACCACCTCTGTGGAATGTCATGGTGTGCCGAGTTGCTGGCTGGCATTGGCCCACCCCCCCTGCGGGTGGCCATTACAGGCCCTCCAGGGGTGTGTGTTCCAGCTGCCCATTGCACACTGTGGGTGGGCATGGTTCCTTGAGACATTGCGCTGATCACCTGTCCAGACCCTTGTTATAGGTGTCCAGCGGTGAAGACCACCAAGGGCGATGCTGTGCCGACTGATGTGCTAGATACTACTTGTGGCTTCATCTACCCTGGAGGTGGTGGTGGTGCAGATCAGGAGGATGCTGTAAGCCAAGAGGAGGGAGCGTTAGCTTGCCAGGGGAACCGGATGGGGCTGCCTTTAGTTTTGCCCCTGTTTTCCCCAATTTCCCCTGAAGTACATAGAAACATAGAAACATAGAACTTGACGGCAGATAAGGACCGCTTGGCCCACCCAGTCTGACCATTTCCCTACCTAATGGATAAGCTGCAGATCCTAGTTAACCAGCAGCCTACTTCTTCCTACCCTCACCACCTAGAATTGCCTTATGACTGTCCCATGCATGCTTGAATTCCACCACTGTTTTTGACTCCACAACCTCCTCCGGAAGGCCGTTCCATGCATCCACAACCCTCTCTGAGAAAAAATACTTCCTTAAATTACCTCTGAGCCGCACTTCCATCTTCAAATTGTGCCCTTGTTCTTGCACGCCTCTTTTTGAAAGATGCTACCCTCTGGACTTTGTTGATTCCCTTGAGGTACTTGAAAGTTTCTATCATGTCCTCCCTCTCCTCCTTTCCTCGAGGCTATACATATTAAGCTCCTTAAGTCTCTCTTCATATGTCTTCTGGCGAGAACCTGCACCATTTTAGTTGCCCTCCTCTGGACAGCTTCCATCCTGTCTATGTCTTTGGGAGACTGGGTCTCCAGAACTGCACGCAGTACTCAGATGGGGTCTCACCAGCTGTCTGTACAGAGGATAATAACTTCCTGTTTTCTACTGGTGATGTCTCTCCTATGCATCCCAGTATCCCTCCCCCAGCCCTCCTTGCTGCCCTCTTACATTGCTTGCCCACCTTTAGGTCATCTGATATGACTACCCCCAGGTCCCTTTCCATTTTTGTTGTTGTTAGTATCTCACCCCCCATTGTGTACCCTTCCCTTGGGTTTTTGTTTCCCAGGTGCATTACCTTGCACTTCTTAGCATTGAATCTAAGCTGCCATACATTTGACCATTCCTCTAACCTTGCCAAGTCCCTTCTCATCCTTTCTACCCTACCTTGTGCATCAACTCTGTTGCAGATGGGCGGTCACGTGATGCAGTGGTGCTGAATAGCTGCTTACTGTGGAGCTCCCGCTCTTCTTCTCCTAAAATAGCTTTTTCTCATTCCTAAATTCACGCTATCGACCCTGAGGCGAGCTGAGAAGGTTTCTTACCACTGTAGGACCCCTCGAGGATCGCGACTGGCGACTCGACTGCCTTTTATAGCAAACACGATGGCTGAATCAGAGATGAAGGCCGCAGGAGTTAAACACACTCCCCCAACCTCGCCAGAGAAGGCCTCCAAAAAGGCCAGGAATACCAGTGCTAGCACCACTTCAACATCCAAGCAGCATCCCAGTGGGCCATCAGCTACTACACAGGGCACTGTGTTAACAGAAGAGCGCTTCTTAGAAGAACTATCTCCTTTTAGAGAGACCCTGCAGGAAATCTCAAAGAGATAAGATCGCTAAGGCTGGATTTCGCTGATCTCTCGAAGAGAGGCGATTCAGAGGCTGAAGACTCTTCAATTGAGCAGTGGAGCACAAAATTGACCCTGAGATTATCAAGCTGAGACAACAGATCCAGAAACTCCAGACAAAACAGAAGACCTGGAGGTAGGAGTCGGGGAACAATGTGCTGATCCTTGGCCTCCCAGAGTCAGAGGAGGGGGGTGACACCCTACGCTTTATCCAACAGTTTTTTAATAAAATCGTGGGCCCTTCGCCTATCCATCAACAGTATCACATAGAAAGGGCCCACAGATCTCTTAAACCTAAGCCACCTCCGGGTGCTCCTCCCAGGCCTATAATTGTTAGACTCTTAAGCTACCTGGAACGTCAGCATATTTTAGAGAAAGCTAAACAACTGGACTCTATCCTCTGGGGCAATAGCAAACTCAGGATCACCCAGGATCTTCCCTACAAGGTCCGACAGAGAAGAGCCGCCTTTCACCCAGTTGTCAAGAAACTCATAGCGGCCGGGAGAGCCTTCAAGATGATCTACCCTGCTAAATTGCTTGTTCAGGTGGAAGGCACATGGCATGCTTACGAGAAGCCGGAAGATGCGCTAACTGAGTTGAAGAAATTGCTCCTGGACTTATTCAAGTGACTCTCTCATTACTTAGTGTAGCTGGGCCTTTTTCCCAGTAGCTCCAGTGTCAATGTTTAGTTTTTTTTTCTGTCTAGCTAGCCCGATCAGTTTTTCTGCCTTAATTGGCCCCTACTAGCATTCCTGCCTTGCACAATTCAAGATGACCAGAGTACCTGATTATCCCTGTAGAGAGGCTTTCTGTGGCGGAGGTCCGGGTTGGAGTAGGCCTCGGGGAGAAGTAGGCCGCGAGGCCTGTTTGTCCTGCACTTGATTCCCGACGCGCCTGGTCCTCTCTGCTGCTCTTTGGGTACTGCTGAGCAGGGGATGTGTTTCCGGGGGACACTTTTCACGGTCGGACCGGTGGTCCGCCAGCGGAGCTTCCCCTACACTTCCTTACCCCCTGCATTTCCGGTTGGGCCTTGAGCAGCTTTGTTTTTGGGAAGTGGACCTTCTTCTCGACGGGGCTTCTTCCAGGTACCTTTTTTCTTTCCTTTCATGACCAGACATGTGGTTTTCAGGTACTGTTGTGGCTACTTTTCTTACTACGCGCGGAAGGGGGGGGGGCTCAAGCGGTCTAGTTGCCTCAGAGCCCTGCTTATGACCTTAAAGGATTTGGTGGGTACCTGTAGGGGGGTATTTAATTGTTTTTTTTTCTCGGCATGCTTGTTTCATATTTTGGATTGGTGGGTGAATAGTATTATGGTCATTTTTGACGCTTGGGGTGTTTTTACGGTACCCATGGGGTGGGGAGGTGGTTCTGTTCGGTCTGTTTCTCTTGCTATTCTGTTTTTTGGGAACTGGTTTGTAAGTAGGGGTTAAACTCAAGCTGTTGTAGTATTCGCTGTTTTGGGGTGTTGTAGTTGGGTATTGGTATGGGGGTAGCCGCCTGTTGTCGTTTTCTCTGAAATTGGGGTTTATACCCGCTTCAGTTCTGTTTATAATGAAGTGATATTTCTCTGTTCTCCAGCTGGAAAGCTTTTCATTTTGCTATTACAGAGGTGGCAGGGTTGGGGTGGTGGGGGGCATGAGAGGTGTCGCCACTGATTGAACTCAAGTTGGGGATCCCTATGCAGCTCATCTTAATCATACTACCGTCCCTTGAGGATGGCTATGGGCCATGTTAAATTAGCCAGTTGGAACATAAGGGGCATTAGGGAGACTAAGAAAAGGACCCGTATACTGTTTAACTGTTCCCTGTTGGGGGTTGACATTTTGCTTCTACAAGAGACCCATATAACAGTGGCGTAAATTAATATGTTAAAGGTTAAAGGTTTCTCTCAAGTTTTTGTTGCTGGTGTTTCCTCCGAAGCCAAGGGAGTAGCAATCATGATTAAAAAAAGCATACCTTTTATCCCAGAGAAAGTTACTCAAGATCCTGAGGGCAGATATATTTTTGTGCAGGGTTCCCTTTATAACTCCGCTATAATTCTAGGTTCTGTCTATGGCCCGGTTGGGGGAGATGCCGGTTTTTTAATGCAATTAATAGATAAATTAATGCGTATTTGCCAACTCCTTATTCTGGGAGGGATTGGAATATAGCCCCATCACAAGAACTAGACAAAACCTATAGGCCTCTGAAGCCTCCATCCCCAGCGCAGCTGGCATTGCGTGACTTAGGCAGCATGCTAGGATTGGTGGATCCTTGGAGGACTCTGCATCCTTTTAATAAGAGCTACACCTTCTTTTCCCCGCTTCATAACTCTTGGTCCAGGTTGGATTATTTTTTAGTAAGCACCTTCCTTATGGCTAACATTACCCTGGTAGGCATTGAGCCTATTGTAATTTCTGACCATGCTCTAGTATGGCTTCGATTCAACCCCTCCTCTTTGGCACAGCGCGACACAATATGGAAGCTCAATACTCAGGTTTTAAAGGATGAGCACTCCCACGCTAAGATTAAATCCCTAATTAAAGAATACCTGGACATTAACCAGGGTTCAGTGGCCAGGTATGACATCCTGTGGTGCTCTTTAAAATGCTTTTTAAGGGGAGAATTCATTAAAATCTCCGCTAGGAGGAAAAAACTCAGGACTCAAAAATTTCTTCTCTTATCTGGTCAGATTAAGGCAGCAGAAGACTCCCTTGCCTCTTCTAGGTCCCTAAAGAGTTTGGAGCAGCTATATAAACTTAAAATGAATATGAGGGCTGGTCGAGAAAACTGAATTTATGCTGTTGAGATCCAAAGTTAAATACTTAGACTAAGGGGAGAAGCCTAGTAGGCTTCTGGCCCTAAACTCAAGGAAGTAGAAAACTCAAGGTTGGTCCCAGCTTTAGAGGCACAAGATGGCTCCATCAAGACAGGGCCCAGGGATATCGTGGAGGTTTTCAGATTATTTTACCAAAATCTTTACGGTGCTATACCAGTCCTTCCTTCCCTGCCTGCAATTGAGACCTTCTTTAAACCAATTTCCCCACTTTGCCTCTCCGAGGACCAAGCATCTTTCCTCTCAACTCCCCTATCCCTGAAAGAGATTGAGGAAGCCATTCATAATCTTCCGTCAGACAAAGCCCCCAGCCCCGATGGCTTACCCTCCAATTTTTATAAGGCCTTTTGCAAGGAATTAGTCCGACATTTTGGAATTTTATAACTATCTTCTCTCTCTGACTCACTGGACCCAACCTTATTAGAAGCCATTATAATCCTGATTCCCAAAACAGATAAACCCTCTCTGGATCCGACTAACTATAGACCCATCTCACTGCTCAATTGTGATATCAAAATCCTGTCTAAAATTCTGGCTTCATGTATTAAGCAAGTATGGCAATCACTTTTGAGCAGGGAGCAAGAAGTTTTAGGCAAGGCAAGTCAGCTGTCGATCATATGAGAGTCCTTTCCTATGTCTTCCAAGCAGCCCAGGCCTCTCAGGCTCCCATGGCACTGGTGGCTTTAGATGCCGAGAAGGCATTTGATCGTGTCAATTGGGATTTCTTATGGAGTGCTTTGGCTAAGTTTGGTTTCCTGGAGAAATTTATCCAGTGGATAAAGGTTCTATAGAAAGATCCCTCGGCAAAAATCTACTGTAATGGGGCTTTCTCATCCCGCATTCGGTTATTTTCAGGCACCTGTCAGGGCTGCCCCCTCTCGCCATACCTTTTCAACCTTTATTTGGAACCTCTGTTGCTTAATCTTAAGGCAGCTCCCGGGATCCAAGGCTGTGCCATTTTTCAACAAACCTCCACAATATCCGTCTTTGCAGATGATATCCTATTACAGCTAACCAATCCGGCAGACTCCCTACGGGTAGTCCTAAATATAATAAAGCAATTTGGTACTGTATCCAATTACAAACTTAATCTGGCCAAGTCTGAGATTTTCCCTCTTAATTTGTATACATCTCAATCTAGTATGTCTCACTTTGGTATGAAATGGGCCTCATCCCATCTTAAATATCTCAGTATTTATTTGGCTCGTGACCCAAATCTGGTTAGGAAATTAAACCTGGATGATCTAGTGGACAAAATTTACTCTGACCTGCAAAGATGGGACAAGCTCCCACTATCAGTAGGGGCCCGAATCAGCATTATTAAAATGAATATTCTGCCTCGCTTGTTTTATCCCTGAGTCTTTTGGATATTTGGTTACCAAAACTTTCTTCAAGAGAGTACATTCAATCCTGACTTGTTTTATCTGGAATCACAAATCTCCCAGACGAGCCTTTTATAAACTTTGCCTACCCAAAGATATGGGGGCCTGCTCCTAATTTTGAATATTACTACTGGGCTAGCCATCTAGTTAAAGCCGGCAAGTGGCTTGGGGGAAAGGATGCAACATCCTCACCTTTATGGTTAAGTTTAGATCTTGATCTTATCAAGCAATGCAACATAGATCCCTCTAGTTTGTTTTACTGTCATTTTTCAACTTTGCCCCACTGTATTCAAGACTCGGCAGTGGGCATTTCGGTGAGGGTGCTGAACCAATTTTATGCCACTGCCAAAATCCGAAACGTTAAGGATCCTGGGCAACCACTGCTTTCCAACCCTAATATTAAATTGGGGACCAAATTGTTATCTCCGAAGTGGCTGCTCCAAATTCAGGGACGCTCGGTGGAAGATTTATTTGTGCAAGGGGGTCCTGGTTAATAGATGACCTTCTATTAGTCCTAAGTATTTCTCTGAATGATTTTCAAGGTATTTCATTAAAACACCTTGTCAATAAGGAATTGCAACACTGTACTGTGTCGGTTGTCAGCTCCTTCTTAGGTGGTTAAAGAATACACTGCCAAGCCTCATGGTGTATCTAAATTATATTTACATCTTATGAAGGTTAACTTCCCCGACCCCTTAGCTGGTTCCAAATCTTGGTCTCCACTCCTCTTAGACTCTTCTTTCACATGGAGCCAGGTTTGGAGAGATTTGCACACATATAATACTCTGGATAAGAATAGGCTTATTCAATATTTTATTGTTAATAATATGTATATTACGCCCATTAAAAAATCGAAATTTGATCATTCCAGCTCCCCTAATTGTCTCAGATGTGGTGAGGACCTGGGTAGTGCCCCTCATATTTTCTGGTACTGTTCCAAGGTAGCCCCATTATGGAGGGCTATTCGGGACAACTTAGACCCCATTCTAGGCCTGCAAGACCTCTTTACATTAGAGATTTGTATTCTGGGCATCTATTCAGGTATTAACGTCAGAGAGAGAAGATATCATATGGCTCTTATCTCAATGGCTATTAAGAGATTAGTGCTCATACTGGTCAGATAATTTAGAACTCTCATACTTGGACTGGGTAGAAGAAATGTCTTTGTGTTTTAAAGTGGAGAAGCTGATTGCCAGCTCCAGATTTTCTCCCTTGGTCTTCCAGAAAAAGTGGGGTAAACTTTATGCCCTATACCTACACTGATTAATAGGTCCAGGTTCATTTTGAGCTATTTGATCCCTGACGGTACTCCCCTTTATGGACTCCCTGATGCACCTCTTTCTATCCATGAATCAATTGTCAGTGGAGCTGCGCTCCTCTGGGTTTAAAGGACAGGTTGTTATCTCACCTTCTTTTCTAGACTTGTCAATCTCCTTTCCTCACTTATGAATCTTCTAGGTTTCCTTTCCTTTTCAGTGGTGACACCTTCTTGGGGGGGGGAGGGGTTTTAGTTTATCCCATGTTTATCATTCTATGTCTTGTTGCTGGAAATTGTTACAGTGTTGTATCATACCTGTATTTACTAGTCTGATTTTACTGTTATTGAAATTAAATAAAAAGAGAATTTCAAAAAAAAAACTCTGTTGCAGATCTTTGTCATCTGCAAAGAGACATGCTTTTCCTTCCAGTCCCTCTGCAATGTCGCTTATAAAGACATTGAAGAGGACCAGTCCTAATACTGAACCCTGTGGTACCCCACTAGTAACCCCCCTTTCTTCAGAGTGGACTCCATTTACTATTACTCTCTGTGTCCTATTCTCCAGCCAATTCTTTACTCAGGCTGTCATCTTGGGACCCACTCCCAGGCTGGCTAACTTGTATATTAATCTTTTGTGTGGGACTGTGTCAAATGCCTTGCTAAAGTCTAGGTATGCCATGTCCACAGCCCTCCCTGATCTACTACTTGGTCACCCAGTCAAAGAAATCTATCAGATTTGTCTGGCATGACCTTTCTGCTGTGAATCCATGCTGCCTTGGGTCCTGTGCTCCTCTGGCCTCTAGATACTCGACAATTCTTTCCTTCAGAAGTGATTCCATCATTTTCCCTATCACTGAGGTTAAACTAACAGGTCTGTAGTTTCCTGCTTCTGCCTTGCTCCCACTTTTGTGAAGGGGAATCACATCTGCCCTCCTCCAGTCCTTGGGTACCACGCCATCCTGCCATGATTTGTTAAAGAGGGTAATCAGTGGAGTCACTAGTTCTACCCTTAGTTCTTTTAGAATTCTGGGATGAATCCCATCAGGCCCCATTGCTTTGTCCACCTTCAGTTTTAAGAGTTCTTTCAGAACCCTTTCTTCTGTAAATGGGCTGGTATCAACTTCTGTATCCAGACTGTTTCTACTGTTTGTTTTAGGTACCTCCCCCTCTTCATTTATAAATACTGATGTAACCCCCCTGCAAATGGGGGTTCCCAAAAGACTTCCAGGAGCTTGCTTGAATGCTCTGAGCCTGAATGGTGTTTGGCGTTTAAGCCATTTATCTGTTGAGTGTTTTTAGAGCCTCTGGTACTGTCTCTTTAAGAGCTGTCTGCTTGCAGACATAATTAGTTTGTTTGGGGGGGACTGTGTGTTTCTCTGCTTGAGTCCCACTCGAGCTGCTGCCCATTCACTCCATTTTTGCAGTCACTAGGAGTGCAAAGGGAACCTATCTGAAAGATGTAACTGTTTATCAGAAATCATTTAGAGTAATAATGAAAATACAGTTGGTCTAACCTGCTTTTCTTTGCAGTCAGAACTATGTTTGCCTAGTTCCCCATTCTAGTTTTGAACTGCTGAACTGGACCAATCAGTGTGGGTTAAGGTAGCTCTAAAATGGTGCCTGTGGACGAATCAGAACTTGGACTCATAATCTGAGCCTGCCACAAGAGGATTGTATGGGCAGTGACTCTGGGAAATGTAGTTTGGACTTCGGCACCTTTTTGCACCAACAGGGGGAGGCTATTGTGAGTGACAGCCAATCCAGCCAAGAACTGGGAGGAAGTAAAAGGAAGTGCCCGGTTTTGTCTACTGGAGTTTCAGTTTAGCTCTGGCAGTGAAGAGGGAAGGAGCCCTGTGCTCCTTCGGTGCGCAGTTTTAGTCGGGAAACGCGTGTAAGGCTCCAGGTTTCAGTCTGCAGCTTGTGCAAGTGCTTGTTTGGACTGAATCTGACCTGTGAAGAGAATCAAGGAGATGTGAAAAGTAGAAACCAGGCTCACCCTGTAGAAGACTGGAGAAATTGCTGAATCGCGCTCGGTCTGTCAGGAACTGAATCTGCTGTGTGTTCTCCCGGGTACTGTGCAGTAATTGTGATCGGGATAGAGAAGCAGCCTGCCTGCCTGGTATAGTACTTTTTTTTTCCATATAAATGTGTGTAGTGCTAGTGGGGACTCGCATTTCAAATCCCCTGTACAGTGAATTGAGTGTATGAAGCTGCAAGTAAACCCCAGCTTAATCCAGACTACATCCATTTGCTCTGAACTGCCTTGGGGTCCAGTCACAAGGACCTTGTCCACATGGTCTGCTCCACCTGGCACTCTAGGACAATCTGCCTTCCATTCAGTTTCAGCATTGAATTTGTGAGTACAAATCAGGGTAGCTCCCTGCCATCATCTAATTGCAAGTGTTCCGTCTCATTACTTTTCCTTTCTTTCTCCACGAACTGAGTCTACCGGCTCTGGATTACAATTTGGGTATTGTGTATGCATTTTCCATCTTCAGGGCCCCAACCAGCTGCACCAAATAGGCTAGCCTCTTATTGCCTGGGTACCCAGTAAGAGTGACATTAGGGACATTTGGGATTCTGAAATATGTACACAGTACTGTGATTATTAATGGGTTTAAACTAATTAACCTGATTTCCCCCTGTCCTTGTTATATTCCCCAAATAAATCAGATCTGTTTGTTTCAGCAAAGTTGCACTGCCTGAGGTATTCGGCTCATGTTAAAGTATTGTACTGTGGTTTTGCACTGTATCATTTTATTTTACAGGAGTCCCAGGAGTCACATGCCCGAACCAGTCCTGGGGTAAGTGTATACTGTGAAGGTAATTCTGATATATTGTGTGGGCCACTAGTGGGAAGAAGGGGTCACAGTGTCCCAGAGGGCTGTGACCAAGTTAGTTAACTATTGCAAACCCTGACCTCTGGGTGGAGGCACCCGCCATCGGATCCAGGCCCCTCAACCTGTTAGTGGCAAATCAGGCAGGGTAGTAGCCCTTGGATAGCGCCATCTAGGGGTTACATCTTGGAGGCACCACTGGATTGTGTGTCCTCTAGTGGCCATATTTATAACCACTGTTAAGAAAAAATAAATAAATAAATGGGTACTCCGACAGAAGTAGCTGCACTGCGGCTGATGGAGTGGTGTACTGGGAAGGAGATCGACCCCCAAAATGCTATGCTTATCCTGGACATCCCCTTGGGTATCAATATGGACACTGTACAGGGAGTACTTTCCAAGGTGGAAGGTTTACAAAACCCTGTGGTGGTGGGTCGTCATGCTAATCTGCTCACCCTCACTTTCCTGGCCCTAGTAGAGTTTAAGGATCCCATAGATAGCTCCAAAGTGCCACAGACTATTACCCCAGAGGGAGTTCTCACTGTCTGGAGAGTGATAACTAAGGACAGTAAAGACCCGGGGGCAATGAGCCCCCACCACTATCTGAAACTTTTGAGAAGAAATTTGCTAAATGGTTGCTGGGGGAAGGGAAAACTGTGGAGGACTTGAAGAAACTATTCTTGCCACCTGGGGGTGTTCTTCCCCCAACACCCTCTCCCGCTCCAGTACCAGTAATGGTGGCTGAACCAATGCAGGCTCTATTTCTGCACCTGCCATTAGTCACAACTCTTACCGAAGGTTGAGGATCTTCTCTGGCACCCTCTCCACCTCCCAAGGGGAGGATGACTGGGAAACCTGGATAGACTACGTTGCCCCCCAAGTGCTAGAATGGCAATGCTCAGAAGCTGAAAAGGGAAAGAGGGTTAGTGAGAGCCTTCGAGGTCCTTCCCAGGCTACCATCCGTGCTAAACGGGCCAGTAACCCTGAAGCGACTACACAGGCCTATCTTGAGGCCTTGGAGAATGTGTATGGGAGCCCAGATTCTGATGAGGACCTACGGTGGAGAGTAAGAAATGCACAACAGTACCAAGGGGAGTTTTTGTCTGTGTATGTGTCTCGGCTGGAAAAATTGTTGCAAGAATGCCTCAGAAAGGGTAGTTTGCCAGCGATTGAACTGGACCGAACCAGGCTGGACAGGATCCTTAAGTCTGCCCCCTTCTAAGAACTGCTATTGCTTCAGTTATGCCTGGCAAATCGACTGGAATCCCCACCCTCCTATGATGAGCTAGTGAGAGAAATTCGAGGAGTTGAGAAAAGGTGACCTCGGGAGGGACTAGCACCAATAGCTGCGGCTACTACCTGAGTGACAGAGGGTGACCCATTAAGTGAAGTTCAGGGGTAGAGGTTGACAGTTAATGAGTGCTCTGAGAAGGAAAAAGATATGCCACAATGGGGTGAACTGTTGAGAGATATCCGGGAATTCAAAAACAGTCCCTTTATGAAGGCCACGCCTGCAATTACGGGTCCCGACCTATATCTGACTGCATCTGCTATGGGGGTGGGGGTACCCACCCATGTATCTCCTGCTGATAACAGCTCCAAACTCGATTCCTTGACCATGGAAGTGGAGAAACTGACGAGATGTCTCCAAATGCTTATCATGCCGCAGACAGAGATGGCACCAAGGTTTCCAGTTAGTAGTACCCCCGCCCTGGCTCCCAGTGTGGCACCTCAGCCAGCTCAAACTCCAGAAAGTATGTTTTGCTGTAATTGTGGTAAGGATGGGCACATGAAGAGGGAATGCTGGTCCCCAAAAGACACTGACAAAGTTGCCTATAGGCTACAAGGAGAGCTTTGGAGAACAAAGCAGTGGTTAAGAGGTGCACGAAATGATCCCAGTGAGGGCCCCAAAAATGCTGACTCACGTCCTTTTGTGGCAAGGTCAGTTGCCCAGGCCCCCTCTACCGCCTCTCCAGACTGGTCCAGAATAGTGGGTCCCTCCATGGAGACCACTGTAAAGGTGAATGGAGTGTCTACAAGAGCTGTATTAGACAGTGGCTCCCAAGTGACAATTATGTTCCAGGGTTGGTATCAGAAGCATTTGTCAGATGTACCTTACAACCATTAGAAGGACTGCATGTATGGGGGTTAAGTGAGAAGGCCTACCCTATTCCGGTATATCCGATTTGGCTGTCTTCCCCACCTCCGTGGCTGGAGTGGCCGAACAAGTAGAGACCCTAGCCTTAGTGTGTCCCCCCACTGGACTGTATGATGGTGTCCCTTTGTTGATTGGAACAAATGCTCATATATTTGGAAGGCTTGCACAGTTGTGTTATGAAAAACAGGGGTCAAGGACTAGTAGAGCTTTAATAATTCCAGCTTTAATTAAGAAGACCTATGAGGCACAGAGAGATGCTGAAAAAGTAGAACCAGAGGAACCGGTCAGAATTGTCTGGAAGAAGGATCCTGAGTCTCTGATCCTGGCGCCAAATGCCCAGTGTACCTTACAAGGAGAGGTCTGTATCAGAAAGAATGTTAAGAATAAAATATTAATGTTGGATGCATCAGGCAATGGAAAATTGCCAGAGGGACTGCTGGTCAAGCCTAGTATTTTGCCCGCTAGAGCCCATGCTTATGCCAGAAGGGTAATGGTTCAAGTTCATAATGTGTCTGAAAGAGATTCGATAAATAGAGGTTGCACCTGGCTAATGTGCATTGTGCAGACACTGCAGTGCTACCAGCAGCAAGAGTTCGGGAAGAATGACAGAGTAACGCTGACTTGTTTGATTTCAGTGACTCCGCTGCCAGCTGAATGGAAAGTGAGGATCAGTGAGAAGCTTGCCCAGAGAGATCAGGTGTTTTCTTTAAAGGAATGGGACGTAGGATGCATGCAAGGAGCTGAGCACCATATCCGGCTGCATGACAAAAGACCATTTCGTGAGAGGTCTCAACACCTGGCACCTGCTGACATAGATGATGTGAGACGGCATCTGCAAGAGATGTTAGCTTCTGGTGTAATACAAGAATCCAGAAGCCCCTATGCTTCCCCTATTGTGGTAGTGAGGAAAAAGAATGGGACAGTAAGGATATGCATGGATTATCGCACCTTAAACCGGCGGACTATCCCTGATCAGTACACAATGCCCGGCATTCAGGATGCTTTGGACTGCCTAAACAGGAGCAAGTGGTTCTCTGTGCTGGATCTCTGCAGTGGGTACTACCAGATCCCGATGGCCCCAGAGGACCGTGAGAAGACAGCCTTTATCTGTCCGCTTGGCTTCTATGAATTCATGAAGATGCCTCAAGGGATTTCAGGTGCCCCAGCCACTTTTCAATGATTGATGAAGCGTGCAGTGGGGAACATGAACTTACTAGAGTGCCTGGTATGCCTAGATGATGTTATTGTGTTTGGCAGCTCACTGGAGGAACATGAGAGCAGATTATTTAAGGTATTGGACCAACTGGAAGACTTTGGCCTTAAACTGTCCATTTATAAGTGTCAATTCTTTCAAACATCAGTAAAGTATGTGGGACACATAGTATCCACCGAGGGAATAGAGACCGACCCAAGTAAAGTTGAGGCCTTGACCTCCTGGCCACAGCCCAAAAATCTAAAAGAACTGCAAAGATTCCTGGGATTCTGTGGTTATTACTGGTGTTTCATCAAGGACTATTCAAAAGTGATCCAACCCTTTACTTAACCTTACTCAAGGGTATCCCCCAACCCACAAAAATTACAAAAAGTCAGCGTCCCTCAAGACTGAAAGAGTGTATTTTCATCTGAGTGAAGTATTTGGGGCCCGCTGGACTCCTGATTGTGAGACTGCTTTTCATGAGATCATATATCAACTTACCCACGCTCCAGTGCTGGCCTATGCCGATCCAAGAAAACCTTATGTCCTGCACACTGATGCTAGCTTGCGAGGGTTGGGGCTATGTTGTACCAAGAGCACGAGAATGGCCTGGAGACCAGTGGCCTTTGCCAGTAGAAGCCTGACCCCATCTGAAAAGAACTATCCTGTACATAAGTTAGAGTTCCTAGCTTTGAAGTGGGCTATCATTGACCAATTCCATGAGTACTTGTATGGGGCTAAAATACTAGTAAAAACTGACAATAATCCTTTGACCTATGTGCAGACCTCAGCTAAGTTGGATGCCACTGGCCATAGGTGGCTTTCTGCATTACCTACATACGACTATGCTGTTGAATACCGAGCAGGCCTGAACCACATAGATGCTGATGCTCTCTCCCAGATGCCTGTTCCCCAGAATGATTGGGTCAGATTGTCAGAACCTGATATTCGGGCACTCTGTCAGAAGTTTGACAGGGAGGAACAAATGTCCACGGACGCAGTGGACTGCATGGTGAATTGCTTGGGACCCTCTCAGAATTGCATACCTGCTGCTTATTGCCACTTTTCTGCAATAGACATTGGTGCACTGCCTCAGCTGGACAATGACAGTATTCGGCGGGCTCAATCCCGCGATCCCATGATCAAATCAGCTTTAGAAGCCCTCTATGCAGGAAAAGATGTGTTCAAATTATGCTCCACTGATTTGAGAACTGCATTGTTATACAAAGAAGGTCCTAAGTTAAAACTGATCGATAAACTGTTATACAGAGAAACAATAGACAGAGGGGGACAAGTAGACAAACAACAACTAGTGCTGCCCACTGCCTTTTGAGACTCAGTACTGAGGTCCTTGCACAACCACATGGGGCACCTTGGTATAGACAGAACACTTGACTTGGTGAGATCCAGATTCTATTGGCTTAAGATGGGGCTGATCTGGAGCAACACATTCGAACTTGTAGTCGCTGCTTACAGAGGAAAGCTTTGCTCCAGAGGGCTGCCCCTTGTTAACATCACCACCAGTGCACCCATGGAGCTGGTCTGTATTGATTTTCTGAGTTTGAGTCAGATCAAAGAAATATCAGTAATGTGCTAGTGGTCACTGACCATTTCTAGAGATATACCAAGCTTTCCCCACCAAAGACCAGAAAGCATCCACTGGCCAAGTACTTGTAGAAAACTTTTGTTCACTATGAGGGCTCCACAAAGAATCCATTCTGATCAAGGGAGAGACTTTTGAGAGTCGCCTGATCAAAGAGATGCTTTCTCTGTGGGAGTGCGAAAGTCCAGAACCACTCCTTACCACCTCGGGGACCCACAGCCTGAACGTTTCAACCACACTTTGCTAGATATGCTAGGCACCCTACACCCAAAGGACAAGCCTAGATGGAGCCAACAAATTAGCACCCTGGTACATGCTTATAACTGCACCAAAAGTTATGCCACTGGGTTCTCCCCCTACCGCCTGATGTTTGGAAGAGAAGCTCAACTGCCGGTAGATGTGTGTTTTGGGGTCTCTCCTGATGGGGTTCAAGCTGACAACTATTTACAGTATGTGCAAAAGTTAAAGGCCCAGCTAACTCATGGCTGCCAAAAGAAATCTGGCCAACAAGGAAAGGTATGATAAAAAGGTGAAAGCACAGGAACTCCAGGAGGGAGATCGGGTATTGCTAAAAAATCTGGGACTGCATGGCAAACACAAGATTGCTGACAGATGGCACCATCTCCCTCACATTGTAGTGGGCAAACTAGATGATCTGCCAGTGTACAAAGTAAGGCCTGAGAATAATTCAAAGGATGTAAAAACAATGCATAGAAATCATTTACTGCCCATTGGACAAATCTTGATTGAGTCTGAGCCCCCAGAAGATGCCCCCTCTGGACCAGTGACTAGAGCTGCTGCTAAGAAAAGATCAAGAAAGTCTGCACCTACAGAAGCTGAGTTAAAGTGTTC
Organism: Neoceratodus forsteri; assembly: GCA_016271365.2. Classification (NCBI taxonomy): domain Eukaryota; kingdom Metazoa; phylum Chordata; order Ceratodontiformes; family Ceratodontidae; genus Neoceratodus; species Neoceratodus forsteri. Next base: position 296,285,379 of record CM057452.1, on the reverse strand, counting down.
CCCTCCACAAGTCCCAATTGAGCATGACTGTCAGTCCATATCAGAAGAAAGTGAGTATGACTTTGAATACTACCCTTCTTACGAACAGAGTCAATTGTCTTGGGGCAATCCCCTAGTCAATACTGGAGATGAAGCTGGGCCTTCTGGACTGTCTAAGCCCCCAGCTTCGTCCCTGGAGCCAATGCTCCCAGAAAGTGAAGTGCAAAGCATCAAGTCAGATGAAATGGAATCATTGTGTATGGTTGAACTGTTTGAGCTTTCAGGGGAGGAAAATGATGGACTGGGACAGACTGGTGATACACCAGAACAAGAAGAGTATTTTGAGTGCCCTGACGGTCCACTGCCAGTGTCTGAAAGCTCTCCATGTGAGCCAAATGTTGTGGACTCCGAGACTGTAACTCCTGGAGCTGAAAGTGCCCCAAGTTCTAGCCTCTCTACCTCCCTGGAGACTCCCCTGACAAGTGAGGACAATGCTGAAAATGAGGCTCAGAGTGCAGAGACTGTAACAGTTCCCCCTAGAAAGACTGGTCGAGCTGTAAAGCCTGTGGTGCACCTCAGTTATGATTCTCTTGGGAGGCCTGTGGACTTGCCTCTCAATGTTGTCCATAAAGGAGTGTATGTGTCCCCAAGCTCATTGTCCAAACTGAGCGTCAATGCTAACTCAAGTTACCTGTGTTACCCTCTAGGTATGGTGCCCTTGCCCCGTCCAGCCCCAAGGTAACTGATAGGGAAGAGCCCCCTCTCTTCAGGTTTCATGTACAAGAGGTAATAACCTGAGTTATGGTACAATGTGTGTGTAATACTGTGTAAAGAGTGACGTACTGCAACGTTTCAGAAATGTGCTCCTGGTAAAGTGATATATTGACTGATTATTACATGTGTGAGCCTAATGCAAATGTATATGGTTGCAATTGAAACTTATGGGGGTACTTGCTTGAAGTGGACGTCAAGCTTTCTCAGGCCAGGAAGGGTGTAACCCCCCTGCAAATGGGGGTTCCCAAAAGACTTCCAGGAGCTTGCTTGAATGCTCCGAGCCTGAATGGTGTTTGGCATTTAAGCCATTTCTCTGTGAGTGTTTTTAGAGCCTCTGGTACTGTCTCTTTAAGAGCTGTCTGCTTGCAGACATAATTAGTTTGTATGGGGGGACTGTGTGTTTGTCTGCTTGTGTCCCACTCAAGCTGCTGCCCATTCACTCCATTTCTGCAGTCACTAGGAGTGCAAAGGGAACCTATCTGAAAGATGTAACTGTTTGTCAGAAATCATTTAGAGTAATAATGAAAATACAGTTGGTCTAACCTGCTTTTCTTTGCAATCAGAACTGTGTTTGCCTAGTTCCCCATTCTAGTTTTGAACTGCTGAACTGGACCAATCAGTGTGGGTTAAGGTAGCTCTAAAATGGTGCCTGTGGACGAATCAGAACTTGGACTTGTAATCTGAGCCTGCCACAAGAGGATTGTATGGGCAGTGACTCTGGGAAATGTTGTTTGGGCTTTGGCGCCTTTTTGCACCAACAGGGGGAGGCTATTGTGAGTGACAGCCAATCCAGCCAAGAACTGGGAGGAACTAAAAGGAAGTGCCCAGTTTTGTCTACTGGAGTTTCAGTTTAGCTCTGGCAGTGAAGAGGGAAGGAGCCCTGTGCTCCTTCGGTGCGCAGTTTTAGTCGGGAAACGTGTGTAAGGCACCAGGTTTCGGTCTGCAGCTTGTGCAAGTGCTTGTTTGGACTGAATCTGACCTGTGAAGAGAATCAAGGAGATCTGAAAAGTAGAAACCAGGCTCGCCCTGTAGAAGACTGGAGAAATTGCTGAATCGCGCTCAGTCTGTCAGGAACTGAATCTGCTGTGTGTTCTCCCGGGTACTGTGCAGTAATTTCAATCGGGATTGAGAAGCAGCCTGCCTGGTATAGTACTTTTTTTTTTTTCCATATCAATGTGTGTAGTGCTAGTGGGGACTCGCGTTTCAAATCCCCTGTACAGTGAATTGAGTGCATGAAGCTGCAAGTAAACCCCAGCTTAATCCAGACTACATCCATTTGCTCTGAACTGCCTTTGGGTCCAGTCACAAGGACCTTGTCCACATGGTCTGCTCCGCCTGGCAATCCAGGACAATCTGCCTTCCATTCAGTTTCAGCATTGAATTTGTGAGTACAAATCAGGGTAGCTCCTGCCATCATCTAATTGCAAGTGTTCCATCTGATTACTTTTCCTTTCTTTCTCCACGAACTGAGCCTACCGGCTCTGGATTACAATTTGGTATTAGTGCATTTTTCCATCTTCAGGGCTCCAACCAGCTGCGCCTAAATAGGCTAGCCTCTTATTGCCTGGGTACCCAGTAAGAGTGACATTAGGGACATTTGGGATTCTGAAATATGTACTCAGTACTGTGATTATTAATGCGTTTAAATTAATTAACCTGATTTCCCCCTGTCCTAGTTATATTCCCCTAAATAAATCAGATCTGTTTGTTTCAGCAAAGTTACACTGCCTGAGGTATTCGTCTATGTTAAAGTATTGTACTGTGGTTTTTGCACTGTATCATTTTATTTTACAGGGAGTCCCAGGAGTCACACTGCCCGAACCAGTCCTGGGGGTAAGTGTATACTGTGAAGGTAATTCTGATATATTGTGTGAGCCACTAGTGGGAAGAAAAGGGGGTCGCAGTGTCCCAGAGGGCTGTGACCAAGTTAGTTTAACTATTGCAAACCCTGACCTCTGGGTGGAGGCACCCGCTATCAGATCCAGGCCCCTCAACCTGTTAGTGGCAAATCAGGCAGGGGTAGTAGCCCTTGGGATAGCGCCATCTAGGGTTACACTGAGCAAAAATATTTGTTTAGTATCTCTGCCTTTTAACAGTCACCCTCTGCCCACCCTCCTCCCTTTATAAAGCCTCACTATCCCTCCCTTGGTTTTCCTTAGCTCCTGATGTGCCTATAAAGGTTTTATCCCCTTCTTAACTGAGTTGGCTATCTTTTCCTCGGTTTGGACCTTTGCTGTTCTGACTGCCTTCCAGCCTCCTTTGCTTTACTGATACAGTTCTCTGTCCTGCTCCTTCTGTGATTCCTTGTACTTCCTGAATGCTTTCTTTTCTCTTGAACCTTCACTGCCACTTCCTTTGAGAACCATAGTGGTTTCTTACATCGTTTTGTTTTGTTTATTTGCTTCACACAAATGCTTGTTACCTCTGTGATGGCAGTTTTTACTATTCCCCATTGTTCTTCCATCCCTCCTTCCTGCCCATTTGCTAGTGCATTCCTTAGGCACTCACCCATTTTGGCAAAGTCAGCCCTCCTAAAGTCCAGTACTTTTGCCTTTGTATGGCTTGACTCTATTGCTGAGCTTATTGTGAACCATACTGTTCGATGGTCACTACTTCCCAGATGGCTACCCACTTCTACATCTGTGATTCTCTCTCCATCTCCATTTGAGAGAACCAGGTCTAAGATTGCTCCCTCTCGAGTGGGTTCCAATATTAGTTGTCTAAGGCATGCCCCCTGTAGGGCATCTGGAATAACCCCACTCTTCTAAGTGGCTGCTGCAACTGCACTCCAGTTAACATCTGGCATATTCAGATCACCCATCAGCAATATCTCCCCTTTTTCTGCCATTCTAAGTATATTTTCTATCATTTCCTTGTCCATTTCCTCCCCCTGAGAAGGGGGTCTGTATACAACCCTGTGTGGATTGTGGTGCCATTGCCTGTCTCCAAATTTACCCACAGTGCTTCTTCTCCTCCCTGTTTACCCTTTTGTTCTGTTGCTTTGATTCCTTCCCTTATGTAAATAGCTACTCCTCCTCCTCTTTTACCCTCCCTGTCCCTCCTGTAGATAGTGTATCCTGGGTATGGTTACGTCCCAGTCATGGTTTTGTGTGTACCATGTTTCTGTGACTGCCACGATATCCGGATGTTCCTCCTCCATCAAGGCTACTAATTCAGGAAGCTTGTTACCCAGACTATGGGCATTGGTACTCATTGCTCTCCATTTTTGATGGCTTTACCTTCTGTTGCAGCATCCCCACTGACCTTTCTACCTCAGTCTTTTTCTCATTTAGTACCCTGTTTTGTAGGGAGAGGCTGGATTTTCCGCTGCTTATCAGTGCCTCCCCCCTTGACTAGTTTAAAAGCTTGCCAATGAAGCATTTAAACCGATTGCTCAAAGACTTGTTCCTTCCTGGACAGATGCAGACCATCCTGCCAGTATAGGCTGGTGTCCCTCCAGGTGGAACCCCAGTCCCCAATGAAGCCAAACCCCTGTGCTCCACACCATTTTTTCAACCATTCGTTAAACTGCATGGTGCAAAGTACCCTTGCCTCACTCATGCCATTTACAGGCAGCACCTCTGAGAAGGATAGCGTGTGTGCTACTTGTCTTAGGCCCCTCCCCAACTCTACAAAGTCCTCCTGCACTGCTCTAATCTCATGATGAGCCAAGTCATTTGTCCCTAGGTGGACAATGACATCCAGATCAGACTCCTGTGCAGCTGTTCTCGTGATCCTGAGGATGCGCTTCCTGTCCCTCCAAGCCATGGCACCAGGCAGGCACCTTACTTCAGTTTTCCCTGCTCCCCCCAGTTCTATCCCCCTTATAATTGAGTCCCCCACCAGGAGCTGCTTCCTTTCCCTGTGGTGTCCTCTGCCTCCTTCCTGTCGGCCTCCCTTGTGACAGTTGTCCTCAGCCTCCTTATTCTCTCTCTGCAGGTGCATCCATAGGGAGCTATGCTCCCCAGAATGAGTGTATGGATTGTGAGTGGAACAACTGACTGGGTGTGCCTCTGTTCCACCATCCTCCCTCCCTGAGCCCACTGTGGTCCAACTGCTGTGTTTTTGCAACCTCTGAGGTAGTGGTGGTGGCTCTGGTGCTCCCTGGATGGGGAGGTTCCTTCCTACTGTCCAGTGTGGCCTGGGGGAAGGTTCCTTACTACTGTCCAGTGTGGCCTGAAGACGGGCAACTTCCTCCCTCAGGGCAGAGAGTTGTCTGCAAATAGGGCAGCATCTCAGCCTCCAGAAAGACTCCCGGAAGACTGCTGCCCCACAGCCATTACATTGCACTACTCCCCACATGTTTATCTACTTTTTGTGTGTGTGTGTGTGTGATTGGTTTGTTATATAGAAATATATATATTATACAATGTGTATGCTTATATTGTCAGTGCAGTGTGCTAGAGAGGATATGACAGTGATATGCACCTTGCACTCTTGAGGAAATGATGTCAGAACCCCAGGTATAAAGGAACTATTTCCAGGGGTGGGTGGGGTGAGGAGTGGGCAGGGGTTGGGCCTAAACTGTGCCCTCACGAAACAATCTGCTAAAAGCTCTGACCCACCACTGCGATGAGTGCCCTCCTGTCAGCAAAATGCCCTACACAACAATTTGACAGAGAAAATACCTTGCTAATCAAACAGATCGTGGTTTGTTCTCTGAAAGCAGTCAGCCACAAAATAAGTCAGCTGTGCTTTAAACTCTTCCTGCACTGAAAATCTTAAGAATTGTAACAAAAGTAAAGCAAGATCCACCTCCCTCTGTTGCTTGAAAGACTGTCTTTCCTGATAATTCAAAGTTCCTTATTTCACCTTTCAGTTAGAAGTAGCCTCCACCTGCAGAATATCTGCTACAAACCAAAGACAATTGTAAGGTTCACCTCCCTCTGTTGTGAGCACAACTCGCTTTCTTGCAAATCCTATGTTCAGTATTGCAGCTTCCAGCCAGAGGTAGCTTCACCTGAAGAATATTAGCTGTTGTCCACCAAGGGAGCCCTCCCCTACAGTCCGCCTTCCCACTGTACAGTCCCTGTTCCTTGTCCCCTTCCCTAGCTGTACCTACCCTTTCCCAGCCCCTGGTTCTATGCACATAGTTTGCTTCAAAATATATTTTTCTGACTTACCTGCCTGTGTCTGTGTCTACTTTGCAGGTGGAGCGAGGAACCATGCTGCAATGGTCCAGTGTCTGTCCGTGTGGTGTGTATGGGAAGGGCTGCATGTTGTGCTTCTGTGGTTCACTGCTGTGTGCTGTGGTGTGTCCCACTGTGGTGGTGTCCATCCCCTGGGTTGGTGGCTGTGCCTTAGGTTGCTCAAGGGGCAGCTTTCAGGGGTGTGTGGCAGTTGTGTGTGTGGTGATGGCACACAGCCATGGTCATTGGTCAGGTACTGTCCGCACACTGTGTTGGGGCTCCTGCTTGGCATTGTGCAGCCTGTCCCATGTGATCTGCCATGCTGCCTGCCACCCAGCATGTTCAGTGCCTACTGTATAGACTTCCTGTGTGCCTGTGTGGCATGTGTGTGCTTGGCTACATGGTCCTGGGTGTGGCCTGCTATGGTCTTGGAGGGGGAGCACGGCCAGCGGCCTGTGGGGGGGGCTTCCTTGGTGGACCTCTATTGGCACCTTCTGTCACCTGCTATGTGTGCCACTGTTGTGTTCTGGGGTCACGTGTCTGGGTGCTTGTGTGTGGCCTGCTGTGCCCTGCTGGTGGAGCCTCCTGTGGCCTGTCACTGTGCTTCCATGGCTGTGTCCCTGGGTCTGTTCTCTGTGCCATGCCCCCCTCTGTTGTGTGCTGCTGTGCTCCCACAGTTGCACTGGAGCATCTCTGTTTTTGCACCATGGGCAGCTCTAATTGCACCATGGTGCAGCTCTCATATTCAGCTGGGTTGCGGCTACAGTGCAGTTTGGTCTCTTAACCTCTGAATATGGCTCCTGTTGCCATGGTGCATTAGATTTGCACTGCGCCAGACTTGTGTTGTACTTTGGCACATTTCTGAATATCTGGGCCACAGTAGTTAACATAAGAGACTGTGCCAAGAAATCACTCTGGAAGGCTGCAGTCCAATCAGCTAGAGGCAGATAGAAAAGATCCCCTCCCAAAAAAAAAATGTTTTTTTTACTGTGGCCCCCACAAAAATAAAGAACACAGCTGCTTTCCCATCTGGAGACCCACAGCTCGATGCTCAATGCTGCCACCTGGGAGGCTGTGGTTTGCAAGTGAACCCCAGATTCCCACCCTGTGTGAAGCACTTAGCTCTTGGGGAGAGAGTGTGTGGCCATCCAGCATGGAAATCCCAAGAGAAAAGAGTCTGGAGTTTTTTTTTTCAGTTGCCCCCTAGGCAACAGTCTCTATCCAAAAATTAACAGCTCACAGTTTACCACAGAGAAATTTCTTCACTGCTTAAAAGGGGATGGGGGCTGAGTAGAGACAACCACTAAGTTTCACCTAGGAAAAGTCACCCATCCACATCCAAAAGGGAAGTATTGGAGAAACACCTTAGTGAAGCCCTCAACTAGTCAATTGAATAATTAAACTGCTCCAGGGTAATTTTTCATCAACACAGTGATAATCACAGTGTCAACAAATGCTGAGAAAAGAAAAAAAGTCAGCATGTATTGGCTATCTGCAGACCATTAATCTCATATGTTTTATGGCGTGTGATCCCATATAAAGGCCTGAAAATGGATGTTATGTATTCAGTCATGTCTCATTTTGCAGTTTATACAATGCTGTTTTACTTCATGCTGCAGTCCTCTGGCCTTCCTATCATTTCACTTTTAGAACCACAGTTCATTCCTCTAGTTCCCATGAGCCGTTGTTCATTCCACTTGAACTATATACCCAGGGAATGGGGCATAATGTGAGGACAAATGTGATTTGTGAAGCTGACAACATTTTCATTGCAGCAATCAATATCAATTATTGGTTCTGTAACTCTGACCGGTTCTCTGAGAATGAATACTTGTTTTGAGTTTATTGCATTTTTGAAGGGCTTTTAGGCCTGGCTGGATATACTAGGTCTGAAAAAATCTCTGTGGACTCAGAATGCAAATATGAGTTGATATATGTGACCTGTGTGTACAACACAAAATGCTTCAGATAGCTAGAGACCACTGAAAATGACATGATATCGTTCATTCTGATAACATATTAACATATCACAATCTTAGTAAGAAGCCTACCAATCTATATGTAGGTCCTAATGGGTTATAGTAATCCAGTATGTGTTATCGTAATCCCTGTGAAAACATGGATTTATTGTATGTATGTAAAATCTATCATCAATTGTCAACTAGTGTATGTTGCTCCACGTTTGCCTGTGTGCATGTAACATCAGTGCCAGTGGTCTGGTCCCAAAGCACTCTCTGATACTGTACCTCTAGGCTGATTATTTTAAGCATGCTGATTGAGTTTCTCAGGTTATCTGTTGCAAGTCCATGTCCACTAACTGATTCTCGTCCCCTGCTGCTGTCCTGCAAAAACTTACATTTACAGAACTGCAGTCATTTGGGTGACTATAAGTGGAAATCAAGGAGAACTGAAGTTTGACACAGGCTTCAGTACTCAGTGGAGGTGGGCCTAAACTGTAACATGCACAGGTATACAGGAGTATAGGAAATGATAGATGAGAAAAGCAGCTGTTGCATTCAAGATAAGGGGGAATAGTTGCAGAAAAGATTTTATGTGAAGGGTAACATTACATATATGGATATTGACACTGTGGAGGAGAAAACCACCAATGGCGGAAATCAAACCTCTGCAAACCTGAGCTCAGGTGATCCATGATCCTCACAGTCATACTAATTCTATTACGAGGCATGCGCCACATGACTGTTCTTTCCAAAATGGCTTCGATATTGTAGACTGTGTGGCCACTTAATGGCTAGTGTGCTGGCTCTAGAAGCTGGAGTGGCCTGGGGAGGCCTAAGGTAACACTGCTGCATGGCAATATTCCCAGCCAGTAGAGTTAGCACCAAGGCTCAGTGCTTGGTGCTGGGCAGGGGGGTTGGGAGTGTCAGGTCAATAGGGAAAAACAAAGAAGCCCCCATTGCCATCAGAATGACATCCTCCAGTGCATGTGGACTCTCCTCTATGGTTCGTCACCAGCTGTGGTGGTAGAAGGAGTGGCTGAGGGAGCTGAATGATTGTCAGAGGGACTTCTCAATAGAAAGAGAGGAGTGGATGATTACCTGAGAAAAGGAAATATGGAAAGAAATATTTAACTGTACCCAGTAATGTTAATAAATAGACTTTATGTCAATGTCTCGCAATTGTGTGTGTCATTAGAGGTTTTGAGAGCTACAAGAATTAACAATGAGGAGGCAATATAGCACAGTGGATTAAGGCTTGAGCTGCAGATCTGGAGACCTGGGTTTGAATTCCACAACTGCCTAGGTGCATACTGTGTGATCCTGAGCAAGTCACTTAACTTCCTTTGCTCCCAGGTCGCATCTGGAAACAAGCTTTGGCTTAGTGTGCTACGACTGGTTAAACAATATAAAGGCACTAACAGGTTCTTACTTTCGAAATATTGTAGATAATGTCAAGGGAATAGCCTGTGGAAATAGGAACTTCTGTGTACTATTCTGTGTAAAATGGCGCTGGCTGTTTCACTGGGTTTGGGTGAAAAGTTGTTCTGCAGAATTGGTGAAGCCGAACCAAATTTTCACGCCTAATTTGAAACCTAACCAAAGCTGACTCTGGCCCACTTCTCTCGCCCCTAATTGCAATCTCCTTTTTAGCCTAGGAGAGACACAGCCCAGGAAGCCTCCAGTATCTAGGTGTATATTTCATGCTCACAGGAAGCCCCCTTGCATTTGTAACTCCAGGTTGGTTTCTGCCAACTAGTACGTTAACAGACCTCAAAAGGTTTACTCCAGACTGCCTGGATACCCCTGCTGGCTGGATTGGCTAGGAGTCTCAAGGGGCTGCGGCCAGCTCCTGTTGACTAGTGAATCATCAGGTGTGGCTGTTTTACTCAGCTCTGATCAGAGTTTAGAGAAGAGAGCTGCAGTCTGCAGCCAAAGGAACAGAGGCCTGCTAGAAGTGAAACCCACCCAAGCCTTAGGGTCATTGCACCGGCCTGCAACATGATGCCCATGGTGGGGTGTAACCCCACCAAATGCAGTTCCTCAAGGGAAGTTATTTTTCACTCAAAGCTAAGTTTGTAGCTTCTGTGGTAGGAAATGTGATAGTTCTGGATATTTAAAAGAGAATGCATTAATGTGTCTCTGTACTGCCACACCATAGGGTCAGAATCTTGGGAGAAGGTGAGAGAGGCCAGAACTGCAGCAGCTGTTACCCCAGGGGGGTGATGGCCTCTCCTGCCATGTGCAAATTGTGGGGTAAATACCCACTAGTCCTTTAATCCCCCAGGACAATAGTATGGAACAGGTGGAGACTATGTCGGCTGCAGGGCCTCTAAGTTGACTACTGTAATTCATTAGTGAGGGGGATGCACCAGAACATTTGTGCTATAGAAGACTAGTCCCTTGGGGGGGCAGTGGTGAAGTGGGTACCAAGTCTAGGGGAGGCTGGAAGGTTGGAATGTCTGGGGTAGCCTCCGGGCAGAATGCCCCATAGCTCCATTTATATTTCAGTGCTGGTGCTGTTCAAAATCTCACCCTGGATTCTGAGTATGTCTACCTCATGCTGGGACCTGTAAAGTAATGTGGGTATGAAACCCATAGCAACAGCTAAGATAAAAGTGCCCTGGGTAGTATGCAGCCCCTACTGTACTTGGACTTTGATATATGTGGGTAACAGCCCTGAAGAAATTACCCCTGTGGAGCATGGACTTTGCTTTGACCTTTTATTTCTTGGATTCACTGTACTGTGATTAGTCACTCCCTTTAATAATATGCTCATGAGAGTTTCCTTTAATACATCAAGTGGTCAGACGTTATCAAATTATGGACATTCAGTTATTTGCTGGGGACTGTTTGCTTGCTAGTCCCTGTTTCAGTCCTGCTCCAGCCTGACGAGCATCCAAACTCATGGGAGGTCACCTCAGACTCAGAAGGTCATGAAAGGTTTTATTGTGGGTCGCCGCCCCAAAAATGAGCCAACGCCATCTAAAACCCCTAGGCCAGGAAGGGGGCTACATCGTGAACTTGTTTGCTAGGATTTGAGGTGCCTCAATTACCAGAGCACAGCTGTGGCCATCAAGGTGGAGAAAAGGAAAAATCCTGCAATTTAAACTGCGTGTATACAGAGAGTTAAAGTGGCACCTGGTGACTGTTTCTATTTGCACCACTGCTGCAGCATAGATTTGGTGTCCACCCTCAAGGTTGTTATTCACACAAGGTACATCACTGGTGGTTTAGTGTAAGGCTCTCGCTCATGTAAGCACCTCATCCTCACCCCAGGACTGCATAGAGCATGAGCACGGTATAATGATAAGATATACCCCTATGATACCACCCCCAACTGACCCATCTATCAAAGGGGTGTGTGTGGCATGTTTCCTCAGAGGACTGCAGTTGATGGCTCCCATGCCATCTTGAATTTGTTGCACTGGGAGGGCTTTACCCAGAAAACCCAAAGCAGAGTACAAAGGCTGCAAGGAGGGCCAGTGGCATGCTGGAGTGCATAGGCAGAGATATCACCAGCAGAAGGAGGGAGGTGGTGATTCCACTGTATAAAACACTAGTGAGGCCTCACCTAGAGTATTGTGTACAATTCTGGAGGTTGCATCTTTGTAAGGACATTGACAGGGTGGAGGCAGTCCAGAAAAGGGCAACAAAGATAGTACAGGGCTTCCACAAGAAAACATATGAGGAGATATTAAAGAACCTCAATATGTACTCACTGGAGGAGAGGTGGGAGCGGGGAGACATGACAGAAACCTTCAAGTATCTTAAAGGCATAAACAAGATGCAGAGGGGTGACATCTTCCAATACAAGAGGAGTACAAGAACGAGGGGCATGATATGAAATTGGAAGGTGGCAGGATAAGGGGAACTGTGAGGAAGTTTTTCTTCACAGAAAGGGTGGTAGACACATGAAATAGTCTGCCACAGGAGGTGGTGGGAGTGTGCACAGTGAAAGGATTTAAACATGCACGGTGCAGGCATAAGGGAACCCTAGAAGTGGGAAAGAGAGGAGAAAGCTGTCGATCAAGTAGGGTCAGAGGCCGCAAACAAGGGTAGGATCTATGACTACGGTCAGACTGGATGGGCCTAACTTTCCTTATCTGTAGACAATTTCAAAGTTTTTAACCCAAATGTGTAAATATATACCCCCTTGAGCCTTTGTGTGACTGATGTGGGTTCTCTGACATGACATGAGGTGTCTGTCTGCACTCATGCCAGAGACAGGAGAAGAGAACCGGAGCTCCCATCACAGGCCTCGCCAACTAGTAGCAGAATGCCTAGCCTGTGAGCCACACAGAGGGGATGAGCAGCTGTAAGTGAATGCAGGGCTCTGCTCTAAATTGTAAATGGAGTCCACTCTGAAGAAAGAGAGGTTACTGTAATTGTAAATGGAGTCCACTCTGAAGAAAGAGAGGTTACTAGTGGGGTACCACAGGGTTCAGTATTGGGTCCAGTCCTTTTTAATGTCTTCATCAGTGACATTGCAGAGGGACTGGAAGGAAAAGTATGCCTTTTTGCAGATGACACAAAGATCTGCAACAGGGTTGATACACAAGGAGGCGTGGAAAGGATGAAAAGGGACTTGGCAAGGTTGGAGGAATGGTCAGAAGTATGGCAGCTAGGATTCAATGCAAGGAAGTGCAAAATAATGCACCTGGGAAACAAGAACCCAGGGGAAGAATACACAATGGGTGGGGAGGTAGTAACAACAACAAAAAAGGAAAGGGACCTGGGGGTTATCATGTCAGATGACCTTAAGGTTAGCAAGCAATGTGAGAAGGCAGTAGGGAGGGCTGGGTATACTTGGATGTACAGGAGAGGCATCAGCAGCAGAAAACAGTAAGTTGTTATCCCTCTGTACAGATAGTTGGTGAGACCCCATCTGGAGTACTGTGTCCAGTTCTGGAGACCCCATCTCCGCAAGGACATAGACAGGATAGCGGTAGTCCAGAGGAGGGCAACTAAAATGGTGCAAGGTCTGCAAGAGAAGCCGTATGAGGAGAGACTAAAGGTGCTTAATATGTATACCCTTGAGGAAAGAAAAGAAGGGGGGGGACATGATAGAAACTTTTAAGTACCTCAGTGGAATCAACAAAGTCCAAGAGGGTAGCATCTTTCAGAAAAAGAGACTTGCAAGAACAAGGGGACACAATTTAAAGATAGAAGGAGGGCGGTTCAGGGGCAATGTGAGGAAGTATTATTTCACAGAGAGGGTAGTGGATGCATGGAACAGCCTTCCTGAGGAGGTTGTGGGGTCTAAACTGTGGGAGAATTCAAGAATGCATGGGACAGACATAAGGCAATTCTTGTGGGGGTAGGAAGAAATAGGCTGTTGGTTAACTAGGATCTACGGCCCATCCTGTAGGTAGGAAATGGGCAGACTAGATGGGCCAAGCGGTCCTATTCTGCCATCAAAGTCTATGGTTCTATGTTTCTATGTTTCTATGTTTGGTTAGAGTGGCTGCAAAAATGAAAGATCAGATCCTCCCCAGTCAGGCGACCTGTGGCCAAAAGGCAGATTGTCAACCACTGCTTTGGGTGAAGAAGGGAAACAGAGAGCGAGAGAGAGAGAGAGAGAGAGAGAGAGAGAGAGAGAGAAAGCGAGGCTGCAGCCACATAAAATAAAAACAAACTGTGTAAAAGTGGAGGTCCGGTGGCAGGCAGGTGGGGACAGAATTATGTTAACCCCCTCCCCCCCCGTTTCAAAAGGCCTGCATGCACTAGGGCATTAGTTCTCAAACTTTGTCACAGTGAGTCTCCCAAGTCATGGAGAAGATCTTGAGCTTCCCCTAAATACTGAAACAGTCTTTGGCCTTCCCATAGAAAAGTAACATCCTTGCACAGTGCATCAGGAATAAAGCGAATCGGCTTTGAGTAATTGGCTCTCATTTTATTCAGCTTATTGTAAGCCCCCTTGTAACCCTCCCTTCTAAGGCCAGCCTACTTTCTCCACTATTTTGACTCTTGAACAATTTTTACCCCTTGTAGCAATGCCTTCATGGGCCAAACTGTGTTCTTTTTCTGTTTCCCTTCTTATCTGGATTAGCCTTCCTACCTGCAACACAAGAGAGGCGGTTGCGGGCTCATCTTGTTTATGTGTACATTATGCAGAAGTTCAAATTTGAGCAGTGCAGAAAAGCAGGGTAGAGTCAACGTCAGCACCAAAGTAAACCCATGAGGGGAAACATATATGGTATATCTCTGTTTTTCAGAATATTTGCAGCAAAATAATTGTGGTAAGCAGAAGGAAACCATTCAAGCAGTCTAACCTCAAGAAAACCGCTTTTATTAAACATGTGCCATTATAAAAAGGCAGTATGGCCTAGAGATTAAAGTAACTAGCTGTAAATGAGCTTGGTACATCCCGCAGACCTGGGTTTGATTCTCACAACCTCCACATACATACTGTGTGATTCTGAGAAAGTCACTTAACCTCCCCAATGCACCCTGGTCACGCTTGAAAACGGGCACTTGTGCCTAGTGAGCCTTATCCAGTTACCAAAGAATAATAAATAACTAAAATAAATAAAAATAATTGCATCATATGTAGTAGGCTGCAGGGTTCCCTAATAATTTTTGAACGGGCCAGATGAATCTGGAAGGAGAGGCATACTCAGTGACAAAGATTCAAAAGGGTTTATTTACAAGAGACAATAAAAACAAGACAACGGTCTTCTACAAAGCTACAGAAGAACAGAATAAACAACAAAGCAATATGATTATGGCCAACAATTGGTCAAACCAGGACTGAGGATCAACCCTTTTTAGTCCAAGTCCTGCATGTACTTGGCCGAGATGACAAACGGCAGATGAACCAAGCCTGGGCTTTGTGATGAGCTGGCTGATCAACAGGTGGGCATTGACCCCACCAAGTGCTTTTATAAACAGGCCATAGTGGGACATCCCCGATGAACAGAACACAAAGAGGAACACTGCTAGCTGGATAATGAAGAACTTGGTGATCCTCTGCAGCTCTGGGCAGGAAGCTGAAGACTTCTGGTAGGCAGATGGTTCTCTGGATAATCCACAGCAATGACCACTGGCAGGTCCCCGACACCCAGGACACCATCCAGGAAAAAACATTGCCAATGCAACCCTCAGAAGGACTCTAAGGAGCGACATGGGAATGCGCACAATTACAGATGACTGGCAAAATAAGACAAGGGCATGCATGACATTAACTGTGGTCCCTCATGCTTGAGCCAGGGCGGCTCTTAAGATGACTCACTACTGGATACCTCACGAGTGGCACTCTACCACGTACAATCACAGGACTGATGCTGGAATACTTGCAGTGGAACGTTGAGACAGGCTGATGTCACTGGAGGTGGGTCTGCTGCAGATGGCAAATGAGCAGGGGACCTCCCAGGGTCAGTGTCAGGCTCTGAAGAAGCTGGTCTGGGCAACAAAGGCAAAGCTGATGTTGGGTAAACCAGGCTGTAATTCAATAAAACGGTTTCAGTAATGATTCAACAGTTCAGATATTGGCAAACAATTCAATTCAAGAAAGGGTGCAGTCTCTAGTGGCCGCCAGGCAAGCAACAGTACAATTCGGCTTGTGTGGTGCTCAGAAAATCTTCACAAAACCTCTTGGGCCACCTGGAGCTATCAGCCCCCCCCTCCCTTTTCCTTCCCAGAGGTGCTGTACTTCTATGGGTTTTTCTGCTGGGCTTTGCTATCCCTGCGAGCCAACCCCCCCCCAACTACATTTATAATTACCCTGTGCTCGGTTGCATGGGGATCCCTGGTTCGGTCTCACCTTTGTCATGAATATTAAATGTACCACTACGCTTGTGTAGGGCCTGGTTCAGCTCTGCCCACTAATTAATATCCATGAAGGCCTGGTTTCTTACAGTTAGCCTCTCCATTCCAGTGGTTGTTATGGGCCATTGCTTTGGCCCTGCCCCTTATAAATATTAAGTTGGGTTGTAGCCTTACTGTGAAGTGGCCTGAGCTGAACTCTGCCTTCCCTGTGTCCACTCTGAGAGCCTTGGTTTTTAGCCCACTCCTGCCCTCCTAGTGCAACTTTGGCTGCCTCACCCTTCCTCTGGTGCCCGCTCTAATTTAGGGGCACCAATTTGAAGCCAAGTCTACTTATTTTGTGGATCATGCTCAATGGTGCCTCCTGTATTACCTCTGGGAGCTCTGCCCACTCTCTACCAGATGTCCCCCTTTTTACTGGAGCCTACAGCGCTAAATAAAATGTTGGGCTCACAGCCCACTCACTGCCTGGCCTGGGTCCTCTGGTGGCCAGAAAGATCATTGGAGATGCTAGTGGGGTGGCCGGGGAGCCGTGCTCCTACCCAGCATCGGCTGCCTCTGCTCATGACTACTAGTGGAACTGGAGAACCTGGGTGGTTGTTTCTGCCCAGACACACTTCTCACGGCACCAATTTGGTCTGCCCTCGAAGTGCTTCCCATACTCCACAGGGCCCAAGGGAGGAGAAGGACAGATTGCATCAGGGAGCTGCACTCTGATCTGAACAACCATGCTGCTGCTGCTTCCTTCCCTTGTAGGGGAGTGATGCCAGAGGAGCCATGGACCACCCTAAGGTATGCTTTTTACAGCTGTGCTCTCAGCTCTCCACATCCTCCACCTTCCTTACCAAGCCACTGACAATCCTTTAAAGCCACTCCCTGGCCCATTTATAAGGCAGGGGAGATCTTATTGAGCAGCTTGGGGATTGGGGCTCCGTTATTTGTGAGGGAGGTCCATTTGCCCACAGATTCCCCTTCTCTGCACCAAATGGTGCAAAAACAGACAAAGGGAATGGGAAGGGGGTCTGTGAGGCTTCAGGGAAGGGAGGGATGGAGAAAGATAGAGATGAATGGGGAGAAACAAAAGGAAACTCTTTACATTGGGGACTGGGTCCCCATTTCTCTGTCACGTACTGTTGCTTCCCTGGCGGTCCCTAGAGACTGTACCTTTTCATGAACTGAATTGTTTGCCAATATCTGAACTGTTGAATCATTACAGAAATTGTTTTATCAAATTATGTCCTGGTGTACCTGACGTCCAACTTCACCTTTGTTGCCCAGACTAGCTTTATCACAGCCTGACACTGACCCAGGGAGGTCCCCAGCACACAGCCATCTGCAGCAGAACTGCCTCCAGTAATGTCAGCCTGTCTCAAAGTTCCACCTCAAGTGTTCCAGAATCAGTCCTGCGATGGTAAGTGGTAGAGAGTCACTAGTGAGGTATCCAGGAGTGAATTAGCTTAGGGGCTGCCCTGGCTCAAGTGTGAGGGACCACAGTTAAGATGGTGCATTCCCTTTTCTTTTTTGCCAGCCATCTGTAAGTGCATGCATGCCCATGTCACTCCATAGAGTCCCCCTGAGGGTCACATCACCAACGGTCTTTTCCTGGAAGGTGTCCTGGGTGCTGGGAACCAGTCAGTGGTCATTGCTGTGGATCATCAAGAGAACCATCTGCCGACCAGGGTTCCATGTGACAATGGTGATCACGGAATGGCAATTACCGTTTGGTCGAATGTACATGGCCGAAAATAAATTTTGGCGATGTACACTGCGCGCCCAGCAAGGGCACCTGAGACTTAGGTTTCCTTTTTTAAGCGGGCGCTGCACCCCTGCAACCCCCTCAGGGCTTCGCCTCATATCCCACTAAAGGATTCTGAACCCAGAAGAGGGGTGTATGGTTAAAAGAAAAAAAAAAACTACCAGTGCAAATACCAAGTGCCATCTAGAACTGAACTCAGCACCCTCCCAACCCCACCCTGCCACCAACCCACCATGCCACATGGCCAGCTCAGCCACCCACTGCTGCACTATACCCCACAAATTCTCCCTCCCCTTCCGACCATCACACAGCATGGTCCCTCCCCACTCACACATGTATACATAGTGACATCCCGTTGTTATATTCACCGAACTCCCTATCCAGTTGCCCTCCCTGCCAGGTAGCCATGTGCACAGGTGCCATGACTGACTCACTCACCCTTTTTGAAAGTGCTCAGTTGCAGGCACCATTATCAGAGGCTACACCAACCAGAAGTCTTCAGCTTCTTTCCTGGAGCCACAGAGGACCACCAAGTTCTTCATTGTCCAGCTAGCAGTGTTCCTCCTTGTGTTCTGTTCATTGGGGGATGCCCCGCTATGGCCTGTTTATAAAAGCACTTTGTGGGGTCAGTGCTCACCTGTTGATCAGCCAGCTCATCACAAAGCCCAGGCTTGGTTCATCTGCCATTTGTCATCTCGGCCAAGTGCACGCAAGACTTGGACTAAAAAAGATTGATCCCCATTCTTGATTCGACCAATTGTTGGTCATGATCATATTGTTTTATTGTTTGTTCTATTCTCCTGTAGCATTGTAAAAAACATACTAACATACTATTTGCCAGCAGATTAGGCCTTACGGTCTATCGAGTCTGCTTGAACCTCAGATTCCTAGTTGGGTGCCGAGGCCCTCTCCCCCCTTGTGTTCCAGAAACCCCTATCATCCAACCCCACCCCCCTGGGACAGGCCATCATCTGATACATCCACTTTCTATGTCTGTCCCACCTTCTCTTGAAGCCCTCCTCTGAGGATCTCTGAACCAGCTCGCCAGGCAGTGCATTCCAAGGGTCCACCACCCTCTCAGTGAAAAACCTCCTCCTCTTTTTCCCCCTCACCCTTCCACCTTCCAACTTCAAACCATGCCCTCTGGTGATACATAGAAACATAGAATTTGATGGCAGATAAGGACCGCTTGGCCCACCCAGTCTGCCCATTTCCTCACCTGATGGATAAGCTGCAGATCCTAGTTAACCAGCAGCCTACTTCTTCCTACCCACGCCCTAGAATTGCCTTTATGACTGTCCCATGCATGCTTGAATTCCACCATTGTTTTTGACTCCACAGCCTCCTCTGGAAGGCTGTTCCATACATCCACAACCCTCTCTGTAGAAAAATACTCTTAAATTACCTCTGAGCCGCCTCTTCTATCTTCAAATTGTGCCCCTTGTTCTTGCACACCTCTTTTTGAAAGATGCCACCTCTTGGACTTTGTTGATTCCTTGAGGTACTTGAAAGTTTCTATCGTGTCCCCTCTCCTCCTTTCCTCAAGGCTATACATAAGCTCCTTAAGTCTCTTCATATGTCTTCCGTGCAGACCCTGCACCATTTTAGTTGCCTCCTCTGACAGCTTCCATCCTGTCTATGTCTTTGTGGAGATTGGCTCCAGAACTGCAATGCAGTACTCAGATGTGTGTCCACCAGCTGTCTGTACAGGGAGGATAATAACTTTGTTTTCTGCTGGTGATGCCTCCCTATGCATCCCAGTATCCCCCAGCCCTCCTTGCTGCCCTCTCACATTGCTTGCCCACCTTTAGGTCATCTCGATATGACTACCCCAGGTCCTTTCCATTTTTGTTGTTGTTAGTATCTCACCCCCATTGTGTACTCTTCCCCTGGGTTTTTGTTTCCCAGGTGCATTATCTTGCACTTCTTAGCATTGAATCTAAGCTGCCATAGATTTGACCATTCCTCTAACCTTGCCAAGTCCCTTCTCATCCTTTCCACCCCACCTTGTGCATCAACTCTGTTGCAGATCTTTGTGTCATCTGCAAAGAGAACATACTTTCCTTCCAGTCCTCTGCAATGTCGCTATAAAGACATTGAAGAGGACCAGTCCTAATACTGAACCTGTGGTA
Source organism: Neoceratodus forsteri (assembly GCA_016271365.2). Taxonomy (NCBI): domain Eukaryota; kingdom Metazoa; phylum Chordata; order Ceratodontiformes; family Ceratodontidae; genus Neoceratodus; species Neoceratodus forsteri. The sequence continues at coordinate 296,265,884 of CM057452.1, read as the reverse complement.
CCTCACTGCTAACCCCTTTTTTTCAGAGTGGATTCCATTTACTATTACTCTGTGTCCTATTCTCTAGCCAGTTCTTTACCCAGGCTGTCATCTTGGGACCCACTCCCAGGCTGGCTAACTTGTATATTAATCTTTTGTGTGGGACTGTGTCAAATGCCTTGCTAAAGTCTGAGGTAGGCCATGTCACAGCCCTCCTGATCTACTACTTTGGTCACCAGTCAAAAGAAATCTATCAGATTTGTTCAGGCATGACCTTCCGCCAGAATCCATGCTGCCTTGGGTCCTGTGCCCTCTGGGCCTCTAGGTACTGACAATTCTTTCCTTCAGAAGTGATTCCATCATTTTCCCTACCACTGAGGTTAAACTAACAGGTCTGTAGTTTCTGCTTCTGCCTTGCTCCCACTTTTGTGAAGGGAATCCGCCTGCCCTCCTCCAGTCCTCAGGTACCACCCCATCCTCCCATGATTTGTTAAAGAGGGTAGTCTGTGTCACTAGTTCTATCCTTCGGTTCTTTTAGAATTCAGGATGAATCCATCAGGCCCTATTGCTTTGTCCACCTTCAGTTTTAAGAGCTCTTTCAGAACTCTTTCTTCTGTAAATGGGCTGGTATCAACTTCTGTATCCAGAGTGTTTCTACTGTTTGTTTTAGGTACCTCCCCTCTTCCTTTGTAAATACTGAGCAAAAATATTTGTTTAGTATCTCTGCCTTTTCACAGTCACCCTCTGCCCACCCTCCCTCCCATTTATTAAGCCTCACTATCCCTCCCTTGGTCTTCTCCTTTGCTCCCTGATGTACCTATAAAATGTTTTACCCCTTATTAACTGAGTTGGCTATCTTTTCCTCGGTTTGGGCCTTAGCTGTTCTGACTGCCTTTCCAGCTTCCTTTTGTTTTAACTGATACAGTTCTCTGTCCTGTTCCTTCTGTGATTCCTTGTACTTCCTGAATGCTTTCTTTTTCTCTTGAACCTTCACTGCCACTTCCTTTGAGAACCATAGTGGTTTCTTTACCTCGTTTCGTTTTATTTGCTTTACACAAACATCCTGTTTGCCTTGCTAGCTGCTCTCCTGCACTGCTCAGAGTTATTCATACATGCATCCACCATGACCCCTAAGTCTTTTTCCTCCCTGCTTTAGTCTAAAGATCCCCTCCATGTTTACCCTATTTATTCCCTTGAGGTACTTGAAGACCTCAATCATGTCCCCTCGTCTCTCCTCTCCTCCAATGAAAACAGGCAGAGCTCCTCAAGTCTGTCCTCATACGTCAAATCCCCTAGCCCTCGTATCATCTTAGTTGCCCTCCTCTGTACTGTCTCCAGGAGCTGTATGTCCCTTTCAAGTGTGGTCTCCAGTACTGTACACAGTACTCAAGGTGTGGTCTAACCAGTCCATTGTACAGCGGCAGAATCACTTCCTTGCTCCTAGAGGTGATCCCCCTTACAATGCATCCCAACATTCTGTTTGCCTTGCTAGCTGCTCTCCTGCACTGCTCAGAGCTATTCATACATGCATCCACCATGACCCCTAGGTCTTTTTCCCCTATTGAGGCCTCCAGCACCTCCCCTCCTAGGGTGTACCTGTGTTTAGGGTTTCCCCGCCCAAGATGTAACACTTTGCACTTGGTGATATTGAAATTTAATTTCCATGTGTGAGCCCAGCTTTCCAGGTGTCCAGGTCCTTGCAGGGCCAACTCTCCTCTTCTCCTCAAATACTGCTCCCATCTTGGAGTCATCAGTGAGAGACTCATTTCACACCCTATACCCTCCTGATGTCCGATATGTATGCATTAAACAGGATCGGACCCAGGACCGAGCCCCGCGGTACCCCCACTACCAACCTCTCTAGGTTCGAGAGCTCCTCAGACCACTACTCTCTGGGTGCGCTCCAGCTAGCTAGTTTTCAATCCATCTGACCATCAAAGGGCCTACTCCCAACCCCATCAGTTTCTCCACCAGACCATTGTGGGGACAGAGTCAAACGCCTAGCTAAAGTCCAAGAATAATACATCCACAGGCTTTCCCCTGTCTAGTTCTGATGTTACCCATTCGTAGAACTCCACAAGATTGGTTTGACATGATCTACCTGGCACAATCCCATGTTGCCGACTATCCAGACCTCCCACCTCCTCCAAGTACACCCCCAATCATTCCTTTAGTATACTCTCCATTAATTTTCCCACCACCGAGGTCAAACTGATTGGTCTATAGTTATCTGGTGCTTCCTTCGACCCCCCCTTTATGGATTGGCACCACATGTGCCTCTCGCCAATCCCTAGGTACCGTCCCAGTCTCAAATGACCTGTTGAAGAGTTCCGCCAGGGGTGCAGACAGTATGTCTACCAATTCCCATAGTACTCTCGGATGAATGCCATCCGACCCAGGAGATTTGTCTTTCTTTAGGGCCTTGAGGGCTAACCACACCCTTCTGGAGGAGATAGCATCATCCGTCCCCTCCACCTTACTGGCCTTTTTATCCTTATCCTGATGTGACACCCCATGGGGTACCTCTCCCTCCCTCTTGCTCCATTTCTGTTGCTCCCCTGATCCCACTCACTGCCGCATCTATCCCCATCGTGCCTTGCTTTGTAGATATCCCATCCCCCTCCCTAGTGGACACAGAGGCAAAGTACTTGTTAAATACTTCTGCCTGGTCCCTCGCCTCTTCCACCCACCCTCCTTCTGATCTCAATCTGCTGAGATGGCCCTTAGTTTTTCTCCGCTCCCCAATGTACCGGAAGAACCCCTTTTCCCCTCCATGTATCCCCTGTGCCAGCCGCTACTCTTTACTGGACTTTGCCCCCCTCACCATCCAAGTGACTTTTCTAGATGCAGGATGGTACATTTCCTTATCCCTATCTCCTCTTGTTGTTTTATATTTTTTGTAGGCCACCTTCTTTTCTCTGACTGCCACCTGAACCTCACTGGACCACCAGCATGGTTTATGTGACCTTGCTCCCTTACGTTTCACCTTAGCGCAGGTCCTGACTGCCTCATGAAGTCCCCGTTTTATGACCTTCCATCTCTTTTCCACATTTGTCATTGATGTAATCCTCTCAAGTGATCCTTGAGAATATTTCCATGCCCTCAAAGTCTGCCGCCTGAAGTCCACTGCCAGTGTCCTAGATCTCCCCTCCCCCCATGCTTATTTGAAACCAGACAGTATTGTGGTCGCTCCCAGTCAGGGACCCCTACAACCATGTCCCTTACCAGATCCCCATCTGTCAGAACCACGCCCAGGACATGCCCCTCCATTGTGGGCTCCATCACATGCTGTGTTAAGAACACATCCTGAAGCCGTCCCAGCAGCCTCTGCTTTGGCCACCTTAGAGGACATGGTTCCCAGTTTGTACCTGGCATATTAGTGTCCCCATCAACACCACTCCTTCCCCTTTTGGTCTACACTGGGCAATGATGTTGTCCAGCAAACCATCATCCAGAACAACACCCATCCCGGGGGGCCTATATACTACACCCAGCTTGACCTTATCTCCTGCTGTGGATCATAAGGTGACCCATAAGGCCTCCATGTTTCCCTCTGCCTCTTCAACCCTAGCAATTTCTATGTCATCTCTAATGAACATAGCCACTCCACCCCCTCTGCCCTCCTTTCTATCCTTCCTAAGCATAGTGTACCCCCACACGTTTAGGTCCCAGTCATGGTTTTTGTTGGCCCACGTCTCCATGACCATTGTGTTGTTTTTATTGTCCCTTGTAAATAAACCATTCTGCATCTTGGTCACTGAGTAAGCTTCCTGCCTCTCCTTCCAGATTCATCTGGCCTGTCCTAAAATTGTTACAGAACCCTTTGGCCTGCTACACATATAAAAACAGGACATGTGCAAATAGGCAATTATTAGCAAAGTGAAAGCCAAAAAGCAGTATAAACAGTGAGATACAGGCTCACCAGTCCAACAATAGATATGGCTACATCTTTCAGAACTTCATTCTTCAAACACCTCTCCATGTAATCTGTCACGGACTGGTATTCGAAAGTACTGTAGTATACCTCTATAAAAGAGAAACACACCAAAATAACAAAATAAAAGATGGCTGTGTTCGGTGGTCAAGTCTGCAGCTGTGTTGTGCCTACAAGCCAGTAGGTTTCTGGACTGCAAAAGTTAACCTCAGCCTGCCTGGAGACCACCTGCTAGCTGAATTGGCTGGGAGTTTCCATGGGGTATGGCCAGCTCCTGGTGACTATTGAGTCATTGCGTGTGGTTGTTTTACTTAGTTTTGCTCAGAGTTTGGAGGACAGAGCTGCAGTCTGCAGTTGAAGTAGTACAGGTCTGCTAGAAGTGGAACCCACCCCAGCCTTTGGATCATAACAGTGGCCTGCAACATGGATCCCCCAGTAGGGTGTCACTCCACTGAATGCAGATCCTCAAGGGAAGTTATTTTACACTCAAAGCTAAATTGCACTTTTAAAATTTTAGAACAGGCCAGATGAATCTGGAAGGAGAGTCAGGAAGCTTACTCAGTGCAAAAGATGCAAATAGAGTCAAGCCATACAAAGGCAAAAGTACTGGACTTCAGAAGGGCTGACTTTGCCAAAATGGGTGAGTGCCTAAGGAATGCACTAGCAAATGGGCAGGAAGGAGGGGTGGAAGAACAATGGGGAATAATAAAGACTGCCATCACAGAGGTAACAAGCCTTTGTGTGAAGCAAATAAACAAAACAAAACGATGTAAGAAACCACTATGGTTCTCAAAGGAGGTGGCAGTGAAGGTTCAAGAGAAAAAGAAAGCATTCAGAAAGTACAAAGAATCACAGAAGGAGCAGGACAGAGAATTGTATCAGTTAAAGCAAAAGGAAGCTGGGAAACAGTCAGAACAGCAAAGGCCCGAACTGAGGAAAAGATAGCCAACTCAGTTAAGAAGGGGGATAAAACCTTTTTTAGGTACATCAGGGAGTGAAGGAAGACTAAGCGAGGGATAGTGAGGCTTAATAAAGGTGAGGGGGGTGGGCAGAGGGTGACTGTGAAAAGGCAGAGATACTAAACAAATATTTTGCTCAGTATTTACAAATGTAGAGGGGGAGGTACCTAAAACAAACAATAGAAACACTCTGGATACAGAAGTTGATACCAGCCCATTTACAGAAGAAAGGGTTCTGAAAGAACTCTTAAAACTGAAGGTGGACAAAGCAATGGGGTCTGATGGGATTCCCAGAATTCTAAAAGAACTAAGGGTAGAACTAGTGACACCACTGACTACCCTCTTTAACAAATCATGGGAGGATGGGGTGGTACCCGAGGACTGGTGAAGGGCCGATGTGGTTCCCCTTCACAAAAAGTGGGAGTAGGGCAGAAGCGGGAAACTACAGACCAGTTAGTTTAACCTCAGTGATAGGGAAAATGATGGAATCACTTCTGAAGGAAAGAATTGTCGAGTATCTAGAGGCCAGAGGGGCACAGGACCCAAGGCCGCATGGATTCACAGCGGGAAGGTCATGCCAGATGAATCTAATAGATTTCTTTGACTGGGTGACCAAAATAGTAGTTCAGGGAGGGGCTGTGGACATGGCCTACCTAGACTTTAGCAAGGCATTTGACTCAGTCCCACACAAAAGATTAATATACAAGTTAGCCAGCCTGGGAGTGGGTCCCAAGATGATAGCCTGGGTAAAGAATTGGCTGGAGAATAGGACACAGAGGGTAATAGTAAATGGAGTCCACTCTGAAGAAAGGAGGTTACTAGTGGGTGCCAGAGGGTTCAGTATTAGGAACGGTCCTCTTCAATGTCTTTGTAAGTGACATTGCAGAGGGACTGGAAGGAAAAGTGTGTCTCTTTGCAGATGACACCAGATCTGCAACAGAGTTGATGCACAAGGTGGGGTGGAAAGGATGAGAAGGGACCAGGCAAGGTTAGAGGAATGGTCAAATGTATGGCAGCTTAGATTTAATGCTAAGAAGTGCAAGGTAATGCACCTGGGAAAAAAACCCAGGGGAAGAGTACACAATGGGGGGCGAGAAACTAACAACAACAAAATGGAAAGGACCTGGGGGTAGTCATATCAGATGACTTAAAGGTGAAGGCAATGTGAAAGGGCAGTAAGGAGGGCTGGGGGGATACTGGGATGCATAGGGAGAGGCATCACCAGTAGAAAACAGGAAGTTGTTATCCCTCTGTACAGACAGCTGGTGAGACCCCATCTGGAGTACTGTGTGCAGTTCTGGAGACCCATCTCCGCAAGGACATAGACAAGATGGAAGCTGTCCAGAGGAGGGAAACTAAAGTGGTGCAGGGTTTACACCGGAAGACATATGAAGAGAGACTAAAGGAGCTTAATATGTATAGCCCCGAGGAAGGGACGGAGAGGGGGGACATGATAGAAACATTCAAGTACCTCAAGGGAATCAACAAAGTCCAATAGGGTAGCATCTTTCAAAAAAAGAGGTGTGCAAGAACAAGGGGCACAATTTGAAGATGGGGGGGCAGCTCAGAGGTAATGTAAGGAAGTATTTTTTTCACAGAGAGGGTTGTGGATGCATGGAATGGCCTTCCAGACGAGGTTGTGGAGTCAAAAACAGTGATTGAATTCAAGTGTGCATGGGACAGCCATAAGGCAATTCTAGGGGGTGGGGGTAGAAAGAAGTAGTCTACTGGTTAACTAGGATCAGCAGCTTATCCATTAGGTAGGGAAATGGGCAGACTGGGTGGGCCAAGCGGTCCTTATCTGCCATCAAATTCTATGTTTCTATGTTTCTAAGTTTACAGCCTCAGTGGTAGAAAATGTGATTAACAGAAAATGTATTAAGGTGCCTTACAATCTCCCACCTTGCTGGGTATCAGCAGAGATCTCCTGTAATTAGAGGCATGGGTAATGTGATTATGAAACCTCTGGACCATGCAGATCAAGCTTGGGACAGGGTGAGAGGTAGGAGCTGTTGTAATGGGAAACCCTGGAGGGTGACTGCCTCTTCTAGCCCTTGTAAAATGTGTGGCAAATCTACAACTGGTGAAGCTGAGTAATTAATTTGGATTGGGACCCTCTGCACCATAGGGTCAGTATTTTGGGAGAGGGTGAGAGACCAGAACTAGGGCAACTGTGACCCCAGGGGGTGATGGCTTCTCCTGTCATATGTAAATTGTATTGCAAATGCACACTGGTCCCTTCACCCATGGGACAATAAGGAATAAGTGGAGATTATGTAGGCTCCAGTGCCTCTAAGCTGGCTACTGTAATTACACAGGGTAGTGGATGCACCAGAACCTTCAAGTAATAATGGACTCTCCCTTGGGGGGGCAACAGTTAAGTGGGTATCAAGTCTAGGAGAGGATGGAATCCTCAGTTAGCCTCCAGGTGGAACGCCCCATTGCTACATTTATATTTCAGTGCTGGGGCTGTTTGAAATCTCAGCTTGGAGTGTGAAGAAGTTTGCCTCATGCTGGGTCCAGTAAAGTAATTTGGGTATGAAGCCCACAGCTACAGCTAAGTTAAATGTTCCCCAGTTTGAACACAGCCCCTGAGGTACTTGGACTCTAATACATGTGTGGACAGCAGCCCTGAAAAAATTGCTCCTGTGGAGTATGGATTTTGCTTTGGACTTAATATTTCTTGGATCCACTGTACTATGATTTTTTATTTATTGAAATGTTTCACCAGAAAGGCACACTGAACATCAAGTTGCTCGTCTCCCAGTGCGACCTGGAGGGTAGAGAACAAGGGGATTGAATACAGAGATGTATTACAATGTAGCAATACAATCTGATTACAGTCATACAGTGAGAACAGGTTTTTTGAAATGCTGAAAGGGAAGGATTTACAAGTATGCTGTGGTTGGCTACAAATGGTAACATTTTAAAAACTAGAATGGGGGTGCCAGAGAGCCATCTTCCAGGTTGGTAGCACTCCAGAGAGCTCTCTCCAGTGCAGTGACAATTTCCCAGAAAATATTAATTACAAGCAACTTTCTATGAGTATACAGCAAACCATTCGACGTCGCAAGTTATCCTGTCCCAAAATATGCCAAACTCGAGACGGGGCGGACAAAGGGACAACAAAAAGATCAGACATCACAATCCACCACAAATGAGAGGCCTTCTAGCAGTCATGGTACGATGGGCCCTGCAGTATCAACTGAACCACCGTGGCAAGCTATGATCGAGTCCATGAGGGCCATGGACTCAAAGATTGAGAAAATGCTGCAGAAGTTAGAAAGTCACGACTCGACTCTGCAAAAACTTACCGGCGCTGTAGCTGATGAGGAAAAAAGATCTACCTCTACTCTCACCTCGGTTGCCTCGATAATAAAAGAAAATGGACAGCTCAGAGGATGCATGGAGGCTCTGGAAAATGAAATCAGGGCCGGGAACATCTGCATAGCGGGCCTATCAGAGGGAGTGGAGGGAACATCCCTTCTATCGTTCCTTCGGGTATGGCTGAAGGAGAATCTTCAGATGGACGACGGCTTTCATTGGGATGCCCTTTTCAAAGCTTATAGGGTTAACCCTAGGGTTCAACCAGCGGATACTACACAGCCACGTACAGTCTTCATTAAATCAAGAGGCTCGGATGTTCGAGATGTGGCATTGGCAGCAGCCAAAGCAGCATATCCATTAGAGGTCAACGGCTCAGTTATAAAGATTTACCCGGACCAATCCTTTCAGACTCGTGCCAAAAGAAAAGGTTTTGATGTGGTTCGACATCATTTGCGAGGCCTGGGGATAATTCACTCCTTTCTCTTGCCTTCAAGATTACGAATAGTCTGTGGTGGGAAATCATGGCAATTTACGAATTCACAGGATACAGGTCAATGGCAGGGAAAAATTGAGCAAGAATTTGTGACTCTTCGCGAGCCATCGGAATCTCAGGGATCTGAATCGGAGGAAACCTGAAATCAGGACTGAATAATACCAAAAAAGCAGTTTGAGGTTTGAATGTTCGGTCACTCCACTCTTTTATTGATTACACTGTTTGAAGTAAAATGGGGGTGGGGGGGTTCTTTTACTACCTCTTATTAATTATAAATAATGGCTACACGGTGTCGAGACTGGGGCTAAAGATTGGATATACTTCCCAAAATGGGATAAAGGTGTTTGCAGAGTATCTGCTAAATTTGAGTCTCCATTAACGCACCCAACTGGAGTGTTCACCGAACGCTAATCCTCATTTAACGCCCAAACTGTTTTGCTGATAGTGGTTTTTCATATAAAGTTTATGATTAAACTCGGTTAATGCCTTATGCTGTACAACTACGTTTACAATGCCCAATACAGTAGCATGTCGAATGGGGGGATGCATGATTCAATTTCTCTGGTGGTTGTTACTTGGGGGGGCTCACAAGGAGTCTTAAGTTATACTTTGATTTATCCATAATTTTGCAACAGGTTCAAATAGCAGTTGTTCTGACTGCAGTTTTCATTACTTTCTGTACATATCTCTAATGGACACACCTTTAAACCACTGAAGAGGCTGGCAAATATGTAAAAAATCTTTGGGACTTTTATAAATGGGTGTTTGCCCAGGACCCCCTTTCCTACTGTAACAGAATACATGGTTATCAGTTATTTGTATATCTAATGCTATGGTGTACTTATGTACAATTCACACCTGTTCTTATTTCCATGTATGAGATTGTGGATGTTAATTATCTGCTTATTCAGAAAATTAATAAATATAAATTAAAAAAAACTAGAATAGATATGATGACACAATTAACAAATTGGTAAACACAGGGTAACACTAGAAGATATGACAAATAATTGGCAAACCTTTGGTGGGATATAGTTTTTGAAAATCTAAATGATTGGAGTAGAGAGAATAAGATGGGAAATAGGGTAAAGAATTTTGCTGAGAGACAGGGACAGAACACAATTTTAAGTGAACAGAAGCAATAGGGAGAACTATAAGTGCATAACTGAGAAATTGGGGTAGGCCAGTAACTATGGCTAGATTAAAGGGTAGGAGCAGTAGAGTGCAGGGGGGTGAAGAGTGAGTGATGTAGTAGGAGGGGATAGCAGAGGGGGTCAATAGGGAGACAGAACACAATTTGCAGGTGAACAGAGATAGCAGGATGAACTATAAGTGCATATTTGGGAGTTTGGGGTAGGCTAGTAACTCTGGCTAGATGAAGGGGGGGGTAGAGTGCAGGTGGGTGAAGATTAAGTGATACTGTAGGAGGGTGACCCCGCCTGCACAAGGCAGTTGTCTAGCAGTGACTGAAGGGCAGCAGGAGTTAGACGGCGATAATTCAAGTACAGCAGCAGGAAAGGAGGGACTAGCAGGGGGTGAAGAGGGGGTGATGTGGGGGGAGGGAGGGGGATATGTTCTCAGCAGTTTGCTGGGGACCCTGCCTGCACAAGGCAGTGGTCAAGCAGTGACTGTATGGGGAGTAGGAAGTAGGCAGTGAGAATCTGGGTACAGCAGCATGAAAGGAGAGGAAAAGAGGGGGTGGACTTTTCCCACCGTATGCTATGGACCCTGCCTGCACAAGGCAATGGTCAAGCACAACGGAAGGGGAGTTGAATATGGATAGTGAGAATTAGAATACAGGAGGAAGAGGGGGGATGAGAGTTCCTTGAAGGAAGAAATGTGGGAATCCAAGAAGAGCATGATCAGAGGGAAGCAGGTAGATATAGGGAGTAAACATTTGGTGATAAAGGGGTGAGAGAAGGAGAGGGACAAGGACCTAGCCCTGCGGGATCTGGCCCTGTGTGGAGGAGTGAGAGGGTGGTGGGGGTGAGGGTGAGGGATTGAAGGTGTAGGGAGAGGATTAGGGCAAGCACAGATACCATTTCTGGATGGTTTAGAAGCAAATTAGTGGCGGGCAAGGGAAGATTGGTGGAGAGGGAAACGGAGGAAGGGGAGGGGGGAGGATTTAATGGGAGATGAGCATTTAGAGGCATTAGGGGCTTATCGAAGGGAAGTTAGGGAGGGTCATGGCAGGCGCAGGAAGGAGCAAGGAAGTTCTTGAGGGCAGAGCTAATGGAATAACAGGAGGGTGAGGGGCGAATTTGAGGGGGAAGGAAATTCCACATTTTTGGGAGGTGATAGGAGTAACCCAATTGACTGATGAGGGTGGCATGGCGTGGGACAACCAGGGTTCTAGAATCAGTTGATCTTAGGGAGTGGGAAGATGGAGGGGGTTTGTAAAAGAGGGGGAGAGGTAGGAAGGAAGTTCATCAACCAGTACTTGGAGGTGAATTTGGCGCAGTGATAGAGACATCTGTTTATTAGGAAGGGGAAGGATAGGGCATGGTAGATATCACAGTGATGGGTGCAGGAGAGGGCATCGAGGCCAAAATGGCAGAAGGAGTTGAAGAGGGTATCTGGCCAGTGAGGACTTAGGAGCAGCACTGTAGACTACATCATAGTAGTCGAAAATAGGTAAGATCATCTTCTGGACAAGCACGTCTAGCCTTACGAGGGATACAGGCACAGTTTCTGAACAGGGTGCTGACCTTGGGGTGCAATATTTTCTGAATGGCATCGATATGTCCAGAGAAGTTCAGGTCTTGGTCTAGCCAGACACCTAAATACCTGAAGGAGGATGTGTCCTCAAGTAGAGTCCCATTAAGGGTGTGGAAGGTGGGCAGGGAGGGAAGCCTGGAGAGTCTCTGCCTTTATGGAGACAGTTTTTGGGCCTTAAGAGAAAATTGGTGGTTGGCAAACCAGTGTTGGACTTTGTCAAAGTCGTGGTGCAAGTTGTATGTAACCTCAGCAGGGCTGGAGCTAGATGTATATGGGACTGTATCATCAGCGTATATGTGTGTGGAGGAGAAGGGTGAGCAGATAGATGGGAGGTCATTTAGAAAAATGGAGAATAGTAAGGGGCCTAACACTGATCCCTGAGGTACACCTGTTCTTATCGGGAGGGGTGGGGAAATGGCGTCAGAGATCTTGACTGACTGAGTTCTACCAGTGAGGTATGCCTTGAACCAGTCTGTGGCTGAAGGGGATAGCCCAGCTGCTGAGAGGGAATCAAGGAGAAGGGAGTGGGAGGCAGTGTTGAAGGCTTTGGCCAGGTCAACAAAGATGACTGAGGTGATCTGGCCATTGTCCATCCCCGTAAGGATAGAGTCAGTGATCTGAAGAAGGGAGGTGGTGGTGGAGAGATTTGTCCTGAAGTCATCTTGGTACGGAGTGAAGAAGGAGGAGTTGGTTAGATATAGGGGAAGTTGGGAGAGGGCTAGGTGTTCCTGGAGTTTGGCTAGGGTAGGAAAGAGAGAGAGATAGGGTGGTAGTTGCCAGCGGAGGAGGGGCCACCTCCTTTTGGGAGAGGGAGAACCACAGCATGTTTCTATGGGGAAGGAACTGAGGCTGATGAGAATGAGAGGTTTAGAATAATAGAGAGCGGGTAGGTTATGGCAGGGGCAGAAAGGGATAGTAGTTTGGGGTCTAGACCATCCGGGGAGGAGCCATGAGAAGGGTTGATAGCTAGTAGGGCAGTTAGAGTGTTTTTAGGGGAGACAGCAGAGAAGGAAAAGGAGAATAGGAATGGGGGGTTGAATGGGAACCACATGAGGGAGGGGAGGAGGGGGTGTAGTTAGGGAGGGATTGAAGTAGTACAGTGGCACAAGTGGTGTAGTAGGAATTTAATTCTGCAGCTACTGCAGCTGGGTCATCAACTAGGTTGTTGTTTATCTTAAGTACGGGGAAGGGGGGAAGAGGATGGATGGGCAAAGTGTGTGTGGACCACTTTCCAGAACTTGGAAGCGGAATTGATGTTTGTTTTGAAAGTGGATTTGAATTATTCTGCTTTAGCTAGCCTTGTAACCCGGGTGCAGGTATTATGGAGTTTGCGGTAAAAAAGGAGGTCACTAGGAAGCTGGGTAACTTTATGAAGTTTCCAGGCCCAATCTCTAGCTATGTGGCATGCTAAGAGTTCTGAGGTAATCAAGGGTTGGTGATTACCCCTAACCCTTGTGTTTTTTGATAGGTGCAAAGGCATTCCAATTTGCTAGGAAGATGTCTTTAAACTAAGCTAGGGCTTTATCAACTGATGAGGTGTTGATTATGCCCTCCTTTAATAATACGCTCATGAGCTGTTCCTTTAATAAATTGAATGGCTGGACTTTAATCAAGTTATGGACATTCAGTTATTGTTGGAGACTACAGTATTCACTTGCAAACCCTATTTTTTGCAGCCCTGCACTGATCTGACAAGCATCCAAACTCGTGGGAGGTCACCTCACATTCAGGAGGTCAAGTACGTTTTTATAGTGGGTCTCCTCCCTGAAAAGGAACTTATGTCATCTAAAACCTCTAGACCAGGGAGGTGCTACATATTTCATTACAGCATTACAGTTATCATCCGTAGGCCCAGGTCTGCAGCCTCCCCAGGACACTCCAAGACCCTTGTAGGTGCTATGGGTGACTCAGATCATGGATACAAAATGTCTAGCACTTGTCCTTTACTGGTAAAAAAACTGTACAAGTTCCATTACACACATTGGTCCCTATGCATGAATGGGTGGGAACTATGTGCCAGAGGCACGTATCCTGCCTGCATAGGTCCGCACCTGCAGATATACAAACATACAAAAAACGCCAGCAGAAACAGGCTTATAGGTCTATCGAGTCTGCTCGAGTGTGCAGCTATCCCAGTTTACTCCATAGCTGCCCTCCTCCCATTCCACCAGTTTCCCTCCTCCTGATCTTATCCCACTCCCTGTTAAAGCTATTCACCGATTTCAGTGTCACCGCGTCTTCAGGAAGTGTGTCCCACCCTGCCACCACCCTCTCTGTGAAGTAGTGTCTTCTCAACTCCCTCTTGAAGTTGCCCTCCTTCAGTCTCAGACTATGCCCCCTAGTGGCCCTCTCTTCCTTTAATCTAAGCATCTCCTCTGTGCTGACCTTGTTTATGCCCTTCATATACTTGAAGGTCTCCATCATATCCCCTCTATCTCTCCTCTCTTCCAGGGAGTTCATTTTGAGCACTCCCAGTCTTTCCTTATAGAGTTTCTCCTCCATTCCTGTTATCATCCTGGTTGCTCTGTGTTGGACTCCCTTCAGCAGTTTAATATCCTTCTTTAGGAAGGGACACCAGAACTGCACACAGCACTCCAGGTTCGGTCTGACCAGTGACTTGTACAGTGTCAGGATGACATCTCTCCTCCTTGAGGTGATTCCCCTGGCAATACACCCCAGCATCTTGTTTTGCTTTAGCTGCTGCCTTCCTGCACTTTGCTGAATGATTCATTTGCCCTGTTATGAGTACCCCAAGTCCTTCTCCTCCTCTGTAGTACCCAACTGTATTCCCCCATACTGTATCTAAAGTTACGGTTCCTGACATCCAAGTGCATAATTTTGCACTTCTTTGCTTTGAAACCCAGCTGCCATGTGTCTGACCATTGTACGAGTTTGTCCAGGTCTTCCTGCAGTCCTAGCCAGCCCTCTGTGTTGTCCACCACTGCACCTTTCTTTGTGTCATCTGCAAACAGGCTGATCTTATTGTTGACCCCATCTGATATGTCAGCGATGAATATGCCAAACAGCACTGGCCCCAGCACCGAGCCCTGCAGAACCCCGCTTGTCACAGTCCTTGGTGATGAGAGCTCCCCCGTATGACAACTCTACTGCCTATCACTCAGCCAGTTTTTTATCCACTCCACTAACCTCTTTCCCACCCCAGGTTTCCCACTTTGTCTATCATTCTCCCATGCAGCACTGAATCAAAGGTCTTGCTGAAGTTCAAGTACAGGACATCCACTGCTTGACCCTTGTCAAGTGCTCTAGTTACCTAGCCATAGAAGTCCACCGTGTGTGTCTGATGTGATCTTCCAGAGACAAATCCTTGCTGTCTGTAGTCCTGAAGACCATTCTCCTCCAGGAGCAATACAATCCTCTCCTTGATGATGGACTCCATGATCTTCCCCACGAAGGTTAGGCTAACTGGCCTATAATTCTCTGGTTCATCCTTGGGCCCACTTTTATAGATGGGCACCGTATGTGCCATCCTCCAGTCCTGGGGGACACATCTAGTCTCCAGGGATGTGTTGAATAGGTCTACCAGAGGTCCTGACTGACAGCACCTCTGTCATCTCCTCTAGCACTCTGGGGTGTATGTCATCCAGACCTGGTGCCTTATCCTCCCTCAGGGCTCTCAGACCTTCCAGTACCCTGCTCTCTTGGATTACCCCCTCTATGCTGTCTGCTCCTTGTATAATCTCTGCTACCTTCCCCTGAGGGATTGGTCCCATTATTCCTCTGGTGAACACAGAACAGAAGTACTCATTGCATGCTTCTGCCTGTCCCCCCCCACACTTTTCAGCCCACCCCCCCACCTTGATTCTATCAATCTGATCCTTGCATTTTCTTTTCTCCCTTATGTAACAAAATACATTTTTCTCCCCTTCTGCTATCCCCTGTGCCAGCCTAAGTTATTTTGTTGCCTTGGCTGCCCTGACTAATCTGCTTACCTCCCTCAATTTCTTAACTTACTCCTCCCTATCCCCCTCCCGTCTGGTTCTCATGTATCTCTTGAAGGTGGCTCTTTTTCCCTTGATCTTCCTAAGCACCTCCCTGAATAACCAGCTTGGTCTCCTGGACCTGGACTTTTTCCCCTGGAGCTTTAAACAGGAGTGTATGGCCTCAGGCCAATCTTGATAATCTCCCACTTCTGGTTGGTATCTATATGTTGTTGGATTCTGGCAAGGTGCTTTCCCAATATGACCTTCATCCTCCAGAAGTCTGCACACCCGAAGTCAATCACCCTTGTCCTTGTACTGGCTGTCTCCCTGCTCATATTAAGGGAGAAACACAGTGTGTGGTTCCACCTTTACCTCCTTCACTACCTCGCTGTTTGAGAGCACCAAGTCTAGTATGTTCCCCCCTCTGGTAGGCTCTCCCACAAATTGTGCTAGGAAGCTATCCTGGAAGTTATCCAAGATGACCTGTTCTCTTGCGTTTGTGGTAGCTGGGGTACTCCACTCCACCCCTGTCATATTGAAGTCTCCGACTATCACTGTGTACCCTTTTGTGCAGACTTTTCTTATCTGTTCCCCTAGCTCTTTATCTATCTCCTCACTTTGGGATGGTGGCCTACACACCACTCCGAACCTTGTCCTCCTTCCCTTTGTGTCATGTATCTGTACCCATAAGGCCTCTGCACTGCCCTCCTCTCCCTCTTCCCTGCTACAGGGAATTCCCTCTCTTATATAAATAGCCACCCTTCCCCCCTTCCCCCTTTCTCAATCCCTCCAGAAGAACTTATATCCTGGGACCACTAGGTCCCAGTCTGGGTATTGCGTGGCCCATGTCTCAGAGATGGCAGCTATGTCCACCTCTCCTTCTGTGATCAGTGCCTGCAGGTCAGCAGTTTTGTTTCTCAAGCTTCTTGCATTTATGGAGACAACCCTCAAATTTGTCCCTCCCCCATCTTTCCTTTTTCTTGTCCCCTCCCGCCACTCTCCCACTTTGAATTCTACCTCCTTCCTTCCCTACTGGGTTGGGGGGAGGCCTGGCAGCCTCTCTTTCCTGGGGACTTAGCTCATCATCCAGCCTACTGCCTCCCCCCTACCTAGTTTAACGATATCTGGATTACTATGTACTCACCCAGTCTCTGCTTCAAGGCTGCAGTGCCTTCCCTATTCAAGTGGAGCAGGTCTGGAGCATAAAGATTCTTGTCCTGCCATGTATCACCCCACTCCCCACTGACCCATACCCTTTTGACTGACACCATTGCCCCAACCAGATGTTGAACTCTTCTATCCTCTGTTTCCAGACTGTGCTAGCCCTGGGTACCGGTAGCACTTCTGAAAAGGCGACTGAGCTCCCTGCCAGCTTGCATAGTCTACCCACCTCCCTAAACCTTTCTTGGACCTCTGACTGTGCCCTCTGCCAGGTCATTTGTGCCCAGGTGCATTACAATGTGAGGTTTGTCCTGTCCCTTCCCCACAACCTTAGGCAGAAATTGCCCCAGTCTCCCTGCCATCAGGCCCGGCATGCACTCCACCATATATGTCCCCTCCTGGTATTCTTGCCTCCCCATTTCACACCTTTCAGAACTGAGTCCCCTAAGACAATGACAGTACCTTCTCCCCTTGCTCCCCCTTGCCTGTTCTCCTCTCTCCTGGTCACAGTCTTGTCTATTGTGATCACTGTACCTGTGCTTTTTACCTCCTGCCCCTCCCATATCTTTCTTTGGTCCCTCCCTTGCTCATCCCCCACCCTCCTTCCCCCATCTCCCAGTTGGCCTCACACCTTCTCTCCTCAGCCCATATTTCCATGACCCCCCACTCTTCCTCACTCTGCTTGGGCCAACCTTAGCACCCCTTCTCCCCTCCTGCTTTGTCCTCCTTCTCCCCTCCTCTGCCTGATCTGGCCTCTTCACCCTCCCCTACTTGTTCACACTTCACCCTTACTTGCCCCTTCTCTACTCCACTCATCTTAGCTGTTGAGTCCCTGCAATTCCCTGTCTCCCCCGTTTCCTGTCCTCCCCTACCAACTAGAAGTTCCATTGTCTCCTTTATTCTGCTCCTCCCCATCCCCACCCTGTGCTCCTCTGGCCCCTGTCCCTCTAGGTTCCCCAACGCTGAGAATCTATTATAGCTGTATATGGCTCTGTCATGAGCACCCACCCCAGGTGTTCTGTTTGTCGCCTTACTGTCCCATCTCCCCCTCAGCTTTGTCACCCCTTTGCTGTTGACCACAGTCCACTTCTCTGATTCTTGTTCCCTTGGTCTTGGCTTGTATGCTAGTCTTGGCTCCATTAGCACTTCCCTGTCCGCTCCACCCAGCCTGGCCCCTAGCAGATCCCTCCCCCCTCTTGCTCACAGCTTATTCTTCAAGCACACAAGTTCATCTCAAAGCTGCCCAAACTGTCTTCACACCCGGAGGTATGCACTAAGGATGCACATCTGGCCGCAGCCCCACCCCCCCATGCACAGGACTCCACATGGGAGCGAGGGGTGGAGTTGCTGTCCCAGGCAGGCATCCAATTTGATGCCCATCCTGGGCCAAAAGTGGATCCCTTGCATGGAGAAGCATGGGTCAGTTTATGTGAATGCCCACCGAAGGCACCCAGACCTGCATGCACATGCCCCTGTGTTGGGCCATTAGATGGCATCCCCCACTCACTCACCACACTGCAGGGCCACTACCAGTACCAGCAACCCTACCCCGCATGCCCCTGTCCAAAGTGGCCCAACCCTATCCCGGTATCCCTTTTGTTGGCGACCGCACTTTTTCGCAGTCACCCCAACTGGCATGTCAGCTGGCCAGTGGCACCAACCCCCCCCTCCTGTGGCACCGCACAACCACACCTGGCCCCCGTACTTGTGTGCCAGTGCCGCTTCCGAGATGGCAGCAGCACAGCTCTCCACTCACCGCAATAGCCACCAGCCATCTGACATACACAGAGGTGCACAGCAAATGCATGCTCACACATGTCAGATGGCAAGCGGCTGTAGCAGTAAGTGGAGGGTTGTCCTACTGGCCTTGTTGGGAGCAGTACACAGGTAGGGGGGTGGGTGTGCAGTGCCATGGTGGGAGTTCGGCCGGTGGATGATGGGGTGGGCATTATGCTGGGGATAGTGCCACAAGTGCGGTGAGCAGTGGGGGGGGGCAGCCAACAAGGGGCCAAAGAACGGCAGTGTGCTGGGGTGGGTGGCACCTGACGGACATCAGGGATGGCCGCAGTGGACCCTCAGGAGACTGCTTGGGCTTTCCGGCCCACAGCAGGCGCAAACAGTGTGTTTGCATGGGGAGCATAGGGGCCATATGATAGGGTTCACCCTGGCCTACCCTTCACCCTCCTCTGCACCCTGTGGCCAGCATTATGCGCCATTGTGCATGGCACATAGTGCTGGCATGCCCCTAGCCTACCCCCCACGTGGTACAGTCCTCTGATCAGGGGGATCGGTTGCAGTGTGGCTGCACACTCCCTGGTAGTACATCTGGTATGGGGCTGTGCTTTGGGTGTGGAGTGGTAGCCACTCCACGGTATTGTGCATAGGGACTATTGCATGGATCTGGAAATAAATCATTAGGCTATAGGTTCAGAAAATCACTTTTCTTTCAGAGTTTCAATATTTCCCCCACCCATCTTTCAGAGCTATGTGCAGTGTTCAGCCCTGGGTCTTGGACTAACTCCCAACACTAATATCAGCTTGGTTTCAGCCTCTTGCTGAGACACATGATAACCCTGTCTCATCTCAGTGCTTTCCATGTCACCCTAATACTCAGGGTTGACACTTAACCCCTCTCTGTCCTTTCTCAGCATGTCTTTTCATACCCCACAGATGGATCTATCCATGTTTTATTTATTTCAGGAGTTTCAACAGGAAAAGGCATACTGAGCGGAGACTGCTCGTTTCCAGAAGCGTCCTGGGGGGAGAGGAGAGGAGAGGAACAAGTAATAACATATGAAGTCCATTGTTAACATAGAGGATAATGGATCGACATCGGTTAATAACCATGCTGTATTCACTTTGAGAGGTTGCCAGAGCAGCATTGTAGACCTTGAGAGCAAAGCTTGAGAGGTTTATTGCTACCATGGCAACCTCAAGAAGTGAATTCAACATGGTTACTAACTGATGCCCATCCATTAGCTTTTATAATGTATGGGCACCAGTTAAACAAAATAAGTCAATGCTTTTCAGTATTTTCATTTTGCGCCACTCTCCTTTCCTGCAGCTCTCCTCGCCGTGGCAGTTTGTTTGAATGCAGAAGTCCAGGAGGTGCACATGCACAGAGAAGTTCTCTTTTGATATACTATCATTGTGACATACTCAAGAGGGTATAACAACCTCTTGACATCACGATGATAATATAACTATAGGAATTCATTGCATTTCATAATTAATAGCCCTCTACCATACATTTTATAGAGAATAAAGTATGCGTTAGTGTGTTTACCATAAAGTTTACACACACCGAGGGGTTTTGTCAGCATCTAACCCCGAGGGTGTGTGTAAACTTCAAGTTTAAACACACTAACCCATATTTTATTTTATATAATTGCTGGGTTTCCCTTTTTCGCCTCAGCAATTATATAAAATAAAGATCTCATAGTCCAGCGCGGTTCGGCTTAGTGTCAGCACGATGCCGAAATGGGAATCCGTCCGTGTCTTTCAAAAATGGCTTACCTCTGCTTGAGTGTCTTCCACATCTTTCAGAATAAGCCTTATTAAGCCTGCTGATGAGCCCAATAGATCTTATCACCGTGCTTTTCTGGTGGTGCTGTTTTCGAACACGGAAGCAGGCGAAGCGGTCGGGAAATAGATACGCTGCTCCGTGGGCATGCGCATAGTGAGAGAAACTGTGCATGTGTTTGCCATTATAAACGCTCCTTTATAACTGCAAATTACGCCATGGTTTTCCTATGGGAAAAAAGGGAAGCCAGTTATTATAATAGAATAGCAAGTGACTAATTGGGTACACAGTTATGATGCCAAGTACATATTGGTACAAGGAGCTGGATTCTAACAAACACAATTAGAGAGAGGGGTACATTATAAAAGTCCAAACTTAAGCTAAGTGCATGGTTGTTTTCAATAATTTGCTGAGTAACAGTGTGAGCGCCCAGACGTATAAACAGATACCAGTACAAGGCCTAGGAGATGGCTGTTGTCAGCAGGCTGAGTGGACAGGGACACCAAAATATCAGAGTGCCAGAGGAGATGGCAGGGGAAAGAGCAGGTAGAGGCAGAGAGTGAAGATAGAGAGCTGGTAGGGAAGGGGTGGGGGTGGGAAGGGGAGGAAAGAGTGAGGAGGTGAGGGAGGGTTTGCCAGAACGTTGTTCTGCTTGAGGTCCTGATTCCCTCCATTCTCACAATACCTTGCAACTGGCAATTCTCCATTGGTTTGTATTTCTGTAATATCTAATCCTGATAATGGCACATTTACCTCAGTGACTTTCTTTTCTCTCTTTGCAGTTGCTCCATACTACCATTATAAGGCTTTTTCCTGTTGCCACACCATGAGGGCACACACTATATGTTACTTTCAAACACAGTGTTTGCCAGAGTAGACAATCATGCCCTGGTGCCTTTCTTCATACAGCTACCTGACATTTATCCACCTGTTGTAACATAGCTGTGTGTGCTCTGTCATGATCATCATCCAGCCCATATAGATCTCCTCTTCCATGGGTCAAGTCAATGGTGTCACTGCTGAGAAACTTGGCTCCTACAGTCTTTCCGTGTACTCCAGAGACAAATCTATCTTGCCTGTCAGCGTGGCTCAGTTGGTAGCACATCTGCCTCTGGACCAGAAGGTCGTGGGTTCTCATCCCACACCAGGATTGGACTTGCACCTAAAAATTGCTGGTATCCGAGTGCAGTATTGGGGGGTGCTGTACTGCTGGGGTGTGCTGTCCTTCGGATGAGACGTTAAACCGAGGTCCCTTCTGCCCATCCTGGTGTTGTCCTGGTGGGTGTCCAGGTGTAAGTAAAAGAACCCAGGGCACTCTTCGCAAAGAGTAGGGAACATTCCCGGTGTCCTGGCCAGCATTCCCCTTCCCATAAACTGGTTCATGCAATTATCCAGGTTGTGTGTGGGTGATGATGTGTGATATGGCCGCTGCCACCACACATTCAGTCACTTCACTACCAGTCTAGCAGTGCTTGTAAAGTGCTTTGGATGTATGAAAAGCGCTATATAAATGCTGATTCTTCTTCTTCTTCTTTCCTCTTTGCCACAGCCTCAGGTGCCTTGTCGCTGCATGGGCAACCACACCAAGGGTGGCTTACATCCTTCTTATCTACACTGCTAAACTCTTCCACCTAGCCTAGCTATCAGGAATGACTCCAGAGCATCAGTACCCAGCTGACATATCTCAGTGATCAACTACCTCTCCATGCTGTAAGGGGGGTATACTGTACATGATCTAGTACTTTACTCTTTCTACAGTCAATTTCTGTTAATTTCTGTATTTTTTTAACAAAATGCTTGTGTAGATTCTGTAATGTTTCACAAGCAGGGCAATCCTAAAATTCTGAAAAACCCCAAGGCCATCCTGAATAAATACAAATAACCTTGAAACCAGGCTCAGTTCTGTATTTCTAAAATAATCTCAAAAGTTCAATACAGTACTTTTCTGCTGTGCAAATAGTTATCTGAATTAAAATGCTTCCATGGTAAGTGTGAGTTGTAGTGTTACATAGTTCGAACTGCCAGCCTGTACATTTTGTAATTTAGTTTACCTTTTGTTAAGGCTTGCATCATTCAAAATGTTGCTCCTTGTTTAGGCCCTTTCTAGCTAGCTGAAAGATGTACACAGAGCAATAGATTTCTCTTTAAAGACGTGCCTTGATATTTCCTATTGGTATTCTGCTAGGCCACTCCAGTATGCCTCTATTAGTCTGTCAGCAGGGTGAAGGTTTTGAGTGACAGTACAAACAAAAGGAGGGCCCCGCTGTCCACCAGTGGGTCTGCTGTTAGGGCTGAGAGCCCAGACTAAGGAAAATAATCTGAGAAGGGTTCACTCAGCCTTGAAATAACAGTTTCAAGCAAGAATCAGTAGCAAAAAGTGTTTTATTGTAGCCTCTGACACAAGTAAGACAAGTCTACAAAGTAATAGTGAGCTTTATACTACTTTTCAGGTTTTGATTGACAGCCACTCATTCTACTACAATCACTGCTGGTTTGTGCTGGCATTATATAGTCCACAACAGCTTCACTATGTGCCCCTGTCTTCCTCAGAGCCATGATAGCCAGCCATCACCAATTGATTGCAGGCTACAGTCTAGAACAGACTTGCTCACAGAGTCACTCAGTGTCTGGATTTGTTGGCATTTTTGAAATTAATCTAAGAACTTCAAATATTTCAAATGTTTTTCTTTTCAGCATTGTAAAGAACTCAAGGAGACTATTTTTGTGTTGCATCTTTCTAGGGTCAGGGGTTGTATTGATCGTTCAGTAAAGTTACAGAATTAATTTTTAAATTTCTAGTTTGAGCAGCCTTTCAGGTTTTCATAACAAGAATAATCCACATCTAAGGCATCTAGAGCCTTATAATTTCAAATGTTTCTGGGACCATCCTTTTAAAATAGAAATTACATGGGGGCAATGTCAGTTGGTTTGAATGTATGAGCAGGTTTTCACTTAAAAAAATCCAAGGTAAGCAGAGAGTAAAATCCACAGTAGAGATGTAAAGGCAATAAGAGTATACAGTCAGCTTACTTTCCGCAAGACAGTAGGAATATCTGTATATGGTCCATATTTACATCATATAAAAGCCACCAAATGGGATGCATGCCATCCAGTGGATTTGACTGGTATCTAGGAAATTATGTGCCATTTATCAGAAAAAAGGCACCCTGTCTTTATAATAGGTTATAAAACATTCTCTTTAACAGAATAAAAGATATTCCACTGCTATAATGAGCTATTTGTACCAAATGCAATGGAATACCCACAAAGTGCACTGCCTATGATATGCATGGGCAAATACTGCCCCTTTAAGGGACAAGCCCTCTGTACTGAAGGCTCTTTTTCTTTCACATATTGCTTTATTCCTGTCTGTGCAGGAGGATTATTAACCTTTCCCTGCCTCCACCAACCATTGCTCACCGTTCTGACAATTCCCTTGCAGTTCCCCTTCCCCCGGCAGGGCCAGGGATGGAGGGCCATTCTCCCCTCGCAGTACAAACAATCCAGCGTCTGATGGTTGATCATTGGCACAGCCCAAGGGAAGGGAGGCAGGGCTTCATTAGCCCAAACAGCCTCCATGCTGTTTTCTGGAGTCCCCACCCAAGTAGTACGTGCTGTGTGGAGGCATACATGCACCATGCCAAATTGGTGACCCCTACTTATTATGTGTCACCCCAGCCTGTACTACTAACAGGTCACCACCTGGTGGCAGTCAATGGTGGAGCTGACAAAGTCTCCCTCCTGGGAGTCTCGAGCAGTCCACTAGATGCTCATCCCCCCCCCCACCAACCCCCAGTGATCCAATTCTACTCCTGAACTTGGGCCACCAGCATGGAGAGCAGTAGCACTACTGCTGCACCACAGGGCCAGATTGTACTGAAATCCCTTTAAACACCAACACAAAAAAATGCAATTACTGGAAGAGATTTTGGGAGTGGATGATACTGGTCAGAGGCAGAGGAGAAATAAAAACAAAATCTCAGCTAGAGTGTGTGTGGTCCCTGAAGTCTTCCTCTTCACTACTATAACAAAGCAGCTAACCATCTCACTGAAGGTGTAATTTTTATTGAAACAGTAACTATAGAATAATACTGTACATGGGTGAGTGTGTGTGACCAGAATTTTATATACACCTCAGGTGTAGGATGCTTCATAAACCCTAAGAGCAAGGCTTGAAGGTTTTATAAAAGCATCACATGCCAAGGGTGTATAAAATTCTGGATTGCACCCACCCACCCACCCATGTCTTACTTTTTTATCATTTGCTGGTCCCACTGACTAAGTACAGATGTCAGCTGTCACTTGGGGACTGCCCAGTCAGGAGAGTTAAATCAGTTGGGAAGAAGACAGTGCCCCGACTGTGAGTGGTGGGGTGTGTGGTCTGCCACAGCCTGCCTGCCCAGTGAGAGTGTGTGAGTGAGTGAGTGAGGGACAGCGAGAGAGAGAGAGAGAGAGAGAGAGAGAGAGAGAGAGAGAGACAGAGAGTGTGTGAGCCATGCCTGCCTCTCGCCAAGTTTGTGCTGCATGTTTCAATCAATCAATCAAGCTTTATTTTACCAGGCGAAACATCATTGAGAAAAACTCATTTACAAGATGGACCTGGAGACCTGTTTTGAGAGCCACACATTTTATTGACAGTTCTAGATTACACATGGTCAGTTTTAATGAATAATTATAACAAGATTTTTGTGTGTAACCCCTGCTGGGTGCTTACCTGTTTGACCCAAGGCTGCCCCAGCCCTGCCTGCTAGTCTCCCAGTCCTGGCTTGTTCCTAGGTTTGCCCTTTGGTCTCTATTCGGCTCCACGTTAGTTTTTACAGTAATCAGGGCCAGAGGAGCTGAAGAGTAGAGTTGCCAGCTTTTTCTGCACCTCTGTGCATATTGGCAGTCCATGCATGTGTAGCAGCGCATTGGTGTTGCGGCCATTCTTGGGGCTGTTGGAAGGACTCTCTGCTGCTCCAGGTCCCCTGGATGGGCAGAATGGGGACAAGAGACATGGAGGAGGTGCATGGGAGGCAGCAAGAGTGTTTTTTGAAAGAGCACCAATGAGTGCTAAAGAACAAGGGAGCTGCTTCATTAATATTCATGAGGCACCATGAATATGTATGAGGGAACCTGTCTAGCGCTTGGGGGGCAGAGCAAAACTGCACTAGTGGCAGGCAGAGAGGACAATAAAAAATATTAAATTCTGATATTGTGTGAAAGGGCAGGGGGGTATCTACAATTCCGTGGAGCAATGGAAAGATGAAAATGTTTATGTTTGGCTGCACCGAGGAGATATAGTGGGACTATATGTGGGCTGCCTAGGGACAGTCTGAAATGGCAGCAATGACAGGCAAGGGGGATGTTAGAATCTTTATACTGTTCCATGGTGTGCTAAAGGGAAAAGACAGCTACTAGATGGTGGGGCAGTCATAAAATATTAATGTTTATTCTGTCTGCAGGAGGACTGAGAATGTGGGGACACTATATGAACTGCAGATATACTGTTTTGCTAGCAGCCATGTGACCACAGTACAGCCAATTGGGAGGCCAAGATTTCACCAAGGGACTCTGGGACTGTTGAAAGAACTTTTGGAGGAAAAAGTTGGGGAAATACTTGGCGCCCTTCCTCACAGCCAATCAGGTGTTGAGAGAGCCTCATACATATTCATTTTCCAAAGGGACAGTGACTTTAGCCAATGGGAAGCTGCCAGAGAATTCCCCAGAAAACAGAGACAGTTGGTTCTGTAGTCAGTTCGGGGGGAGCCCCTCCAGAGGAAGGGAGGGCTTCAGCCCCCTCGGATGAACAATGGGGCTGCAAGGTTTGGGAAAGGCCTGCCTAGGGGTTGCTAACTACCTGCCCTCCAGGGCCTGCGGGTCTGCCATTCCCCATGGAGAAATGTGATGAAAGAGTTGGTTTTGCAGCTCTGCTGAGAGAGAGAGAGAGAGAGAGAGAGAGCTGCAAGATACTGCTACAGGTTGCTCTGGGAGGAAGCAACACCACAGCAGTGAAGGTTTTCATCTAAGGTTTCCAGGGAAAAAGTTGTTTGGAACTTCAAGGCAGATGAAGGTCTTCTTGGGGGCTGTCGAGCCCTGAGTGCAGGGAAAGGCCAAATTTTGTCTACACTACAGCAGTGAGAAACAAGGATAAAGGTTCATGCAAGGAAAAAGGTTTCCATCTGTACCCTGATATGACAGTGTCTTAAGGAAAAGGGAAGGATAAAAGGTTCAAGGAATGGTTCTGGTTTTGGAAAATGGATTATGGAAAATGGACTGGTTTTGGTATGGACACTTGGTATGGACATATCCCTGCACACGGAGGACTTATCAGTAAATCCAGGTAGCTCGAAAAGGTTGAAGAGAGGGCCTCTCCTGCATCCATTAGCATGCCTGTATCAAAGGAAGTGAAAGATTTCGGTCAAGGGCAAGTTCATTGTCCTTGAAGGAGCCCAAGGTCAATGCCCAAGTTCCACAGAGACCGTGTGTTCAGGGGGAATCCAGAGACTGTGACCTGTGAGGAAAAAGGCCCATGGCTGCCAGGCTGATATTGTGGCTGAAGAATGTTTTCTTAAACTTCAAACTAAAAAATTGCCAAACTGAGCTGAGCCTAAGAGACTGAGTGAGAATCTGCTCATATTTCAACCTGGAGCCAGGTAGGGAACCAGCCAGTCCCTATCAAGTGGGGCTGACTGGGCCACAGGAAGCCACAGGTGTGTGCCTAAGTGCTAGGGCACTCCAATCCAGAGAGGAGCTGGACCGTGGTGTCACTCCTGGGTCTGGGTTTCTTTGTGGTCTGGAAAGCCTTGCTTTTGTGCTCCACATCAGGTCTGGAAACAGGCTGAAGGGGACAAACTGTGAGACCGCAAAGCAAACCAAAAGATTCAAGCTGCAGAGTGCCTCCTCCGCATCTCAAGTCTCTTCAAATTCAAATGATTCCAAGGTTCTGCTGTTCTATCCACCCCAGAGGTGCAGTCACCATGCCACCAGAGACTATCTACAGAACCATGAGTAAAAGCAGGAATTGTCCTGCACCTGGGGGATGTATATAGTTGTTCTCAAGTTATACCCAATGGCATAGGAAAGTTTAAAATGAAGGGAAATTTAAAAAGTTAATTTTGATTCAATGCTCCTGATTAACTAATTGTTTTTGGGCAAAACTGGCTAATTCCTGGACCGAGTTTTCTGTCCCCATGTTCCTGGCCCTTGTGCTTCTGGTGGTCCAGTTCTATGACCCCGTAGTAGCCTACTTACTCACTCAAGGACTACCCCCTTCCCTGTTTTTCATCTACAGATTCTCCCCTGTTCTGAAATCCCCTTTGTTCTCTTTTGTTCTCCGCAAAATGCCCTCCTACTTGTCCTATTTATTAAAGCTTGTTTCTCCTCCCTTTCCACAGGGGTTCGGTGCCCAGCTCAGGTACAAGAGAGACAAGCTGATCCCGAACTGCAGGCTGCTCACCCACGCGTCCCATCCACCACAGATAGAATTCGGAGTGCTGCTTGCAGTTTAAATTTTGGCACCCAAATCTGAAGCAAGCTCCCCGCAAATGAGATTCCTGCTGATTCTGGGCAGCTACATTCTCTTAAATCCTGCTACCTGTTGGACTGTTTTTTGGCCCAACCCTCCTCCTCCACCTCCATCTTTAATTAAATACACTTGTGTCACACCCACTCACCAATCAGGCTCCCTGACCCTATTCCTCTCTTAGAGGAGCGTTACCCATTATGAACACTAAAGACTGACACCATAAGTTCTTGACCAGGGTTGTATCCTCCTGAAAGGTGCACAAGAAGGTGAATCCTATTATAATCACTACACTACAACACTGCTCAATACTGTAGACCACTTAAAGTGAATTGCTCCTCTATAACTCCACCCAATACTGAGAGAGCCTGATTTAGACCCATTGTCTTCTCTTGTACTCCCTGACTGATATAATCCTGTGGTTTAACCTTTAAACCACCCTCTGTGTGCCAACTGAATTGTTATTTTTCATCCCTTCCCCCTCACTAATCTTTTCTCCAGCCAAATGCTCGTCCAACCCCCCACAAACTTCCCCTGACTAAGGCAATCGCAGAAATCCTCTATAATGTTTCTTCACTACTCCAAGGGGTTCCTGTCTGGTGCTCCCTCCTAGCACATCTCAAATGTGATACTGCTAACTTATATACAGAAGCCTAGCTCCCCTTCACCTCTGGTCTTCCTTTACTCGAACCAATCACCTGCATGCAATGCATACCCAACGTGTCTCTACCCCAGCTAGGACTCCTGGACCTAGCCCAGCAAAATAAAACCCTTCTCACTGCACAATGAACTAAACATATTTCCAAGCCCCCATTCCTCTGCCCCCAGTACATATCTGAATGTGCCTACTACTTCTGGCAGGCTACATTGAGCTAAACCCTCGACCCAATACGAGATCAAAATCTGCAGTCTACAACAAGCCCAAGCCCAACCTTTTTACTGCCTGTCCCTTTTGGACCGACGCTAAAGGGCTCAAAATAGCCCACGTGAACATTCAAAGCATTAGGGGCAAAACGGCCGAATTAAAACTCTGGATTCTGCACTATAAACCTGATATCCTCTGTGTAACGGAATCTTGGCTGAAACCCTCTATCCTGTCTCATGACAGGCCCTCCCATGTTTCTCCTCCTACTGTTGGGATCATCCACATAAGAGAGGAGGGGAGCGTTAATCTACGCTAGGAATGGTCTAACAGTCAATGAGTTAACAGGATTAACTACTAACATGGCCACGGAACACCCCTTTATTTTAATTACCTTTGGCCAAGTCAAAAAACTTACAGTTGGATGTATATACTTATCCTGTGATTCGCCTCCACCTCCTATGCTGAGTTCTTTGCCAGTCTAGATGCCTGCTGCTACAGCGATATTGTACTCTGTGGAGATTTCAACCTGGACTGGTTAGGGCCCAACAATAATATGTTCCAAGGCACCCTACTAGATGTTAAATTAGAACAGTTGCTTGACCAGCCCACTAGAATTAATGTGAAATCAGGCAAACACACCCTCTTAGACTGGATGTTGACCAACAATTCGACCTTTATCAAGATCGCCGGTATCCTGCCGGATGTACTTAGCGACCATTCTCCTATGTTCTGCATCTGGAAAAATAACTCCCCCACCCCACCCCAAACTACACAAAACTAGGGACCTAACCAGCTTCAATGAGGTTGCTATCCAGCAGATTAATGCCTCCGTTGATTGGTCACCCATAACCTTCCGACCAGATATAAACAGGAGTTAGAATTTCTGATTAACGTCTTTAATGCCACCCTTGACAGTCATGCCCATCTCAAATTATGAAGGGCCAAGGGAATCCACTCCCCCTGGCTCACACAGGACTTGAGGCACCTCATGCATTCAAGGGACAAAGCCTGGAAAGTCAATAGAAGCAGTGGGTTGCAATCGGATTGGTCATCCTATCGTCAGCTATGCAATAAATGTAAGTCCCTAACAATCCAATACAAAAGGAACTATCTTCTGTCCCAACAAGAGTCACAACTTGCTAACCCAAAGTGCTTTTGGAAGCAAATTAACACCCTTCTTAAGAATAAAGTAAGGGTTGTCCCCCAAGACATGATCTCTAACGACTTCACCCTGTCCTCGCCTTCTCAAATAGAAAAGGTATTAACCACTTTTTCACCGACCTTAATTCTTACAAGATAGGCCTACCCTCT
Source organism: Neoceratodus forsteri (assembly GCA_016271365.2). NCBI lineage: Eukaryota > Metazoa > Chordata > Ceratodontiformes > Ceratodontidae > Neoceratodus > Neoceratodus forsteri. The sequence continues at coordinate 296,236,169 of CM057452.1, read as the reverse complement.
GTCCAACCAGACCCGTATGCCTCTTACCCAGAAGTTCCCATCCCCGTTTCCATATAAAAATCACCTCACAGAATGAGGTATATAAACTACTAAGGGGTCTCAACCTTGACAGCTCCCCAGGATTTGACACCTTCCCACCCAAATTCCTAAAGATTGGGGCATCTGTACTTGCCCACCCAATCGCCTCACTAATAAACAGATCCTTCCTAATGCATACTATTCCTGACAAATGGAAAACAGCGATTGTTGTCCCCGTGCATAAAAATGGCCCAACCAACTGGGCTGAAAACTACAGACCGATATCCATTCTATGCCCGATAGCCAAAATCCAAGAAAGAATACTTTACAACCAATTATACTTGTACCTCGAATTGAACAATGCCATCACCATACATCAACATGGCTTTTGAAAACAGCACAGGACTGACTCTGCTCTACTGTGAGTCACCTCGGACATCTATCAGGCCATGGATCAGGGTAACGCCACCAGGTCCATTCTTGTTGACCTCACGAAAGCATTTGACCTCGTCAACCACCATCTTCTTATTGCAATCAAAGCTGAGTTGACCTCAATGACCTCTCTCTCCTGGATATCCAACTACTTAGTTTGCAGGAAGCAGTGTGTCAAATGGGCAGGAACCCTATCATCATTATTATTTCCTATCACCGATGGCATTCCTCAAGGGTCCATTCTTGGTCCACTACTACTCACTATTTTCATAAATGAACTACCATTGCACTATAGAGGGGCATCAGTTCAGTTCTATGCTGACGATGCCATACTATACAGATTCTCAAGAGATATCTCCTGAATCAACAATGAATTGGAACAAGACTTCCACCAGTTAGAAACCTAGTTTAAGGAGAACCTGCTGGTTCTCAACTCCAAGAAAACTAAATCAGTGTTGCTCCAGCACTCCTCATTTGACTTGATCATGCAATCACCACTGGTAATCAAAACCTCCTCCAGTGCCCAGTTAGAAGGGGTAACCTCTTTCAAATACCTGGATCTGACACTAGATGAACATCTATCCTATGACACACACATAACCAATGTTATAAAGGCAACAAATCAAAAAATTATCCTCCTCTACCATGCTGCCTCATACCTCTCACCTCTAGCTAAGAGGACTATTGCCCAGGCTGCTCTTCTCTCCAGCCTCTTTTATGGAGCACCAATAATCCACTCGACCAATACTACAAATCTATTCAAACTTAAAATGGCTTATCACAGAATTGTTTGCTTCATTGCTATGGCTCCTGCACGCATCCACCATTGTGATATACTCTGCTGTAATAATCTCTCCTCTTCAAAAAATATTTTAAAGAAATTTACTTCCCTTCCCTCCTCCTATATGCAATGGCAACTGCCCCCCGACTCTCCTCTTCATCCTCCTCTTCTTCCTATGTACATTACCCTGCAAATGTCTGTTCCCCCTCTGCCCCTTCTTCACTGGATCCATCAATCCTCCAACCTAGGTCAGCACTCTGAGTATAACCTTTCTTCTTATTGATGAAAACTTTGTAAGAATTAAATAACTGGTCCACTTCGTTTGCACTTAATATATGATGTTTATGCTAGAGATTTATTCTGCTTGTTTTACAAGCGTTAAAATTTATGTTCCTCACCTGAATATTGCTTTGTTTGCCCATTCACATAGTATTCACATAAATTCAAAAATTAATCACAAATAACTATGTTGGATGTCTTCTATGATTGGAATATGTTGTTTCCTGGGTCGCCCCTGAAAATGGGACTTGTCTGCCTCAGTAGGCCAACCCGGTCATCAAAATTCAAATAAATAAAAATAAGTAAATAAATAAATAAGCGCACCAACACCAGCCGACCAGCTGCACCACAGGCCTGCAATAAATACCTGGGTATCTGGTCAGAGGACAAAGGGGGTTAACTGGTACCAGTTGAGGCTTGTTAGTGGTAACAATCTACAGCAGTTAGCTAGATAGAGGGTTGGTGGCTGCAAATTATTAAAACATGATTCAGGATTTAAAGGGGAAATGTTTGTTCTGAAAATGCTGATTTCTAAATGCAAATTACCAAAACACAAAAGGTCTGCTTAGCCCCTTCTCCATTTACCCCTTCCTAACCCTCCCCTGTAAATAAATGGTGTTATCTGTTTTGGAAGAATTCTGACTCATGCCTATTATTAGTTTAAGTCTTTAAATCAATGTTTTAAATCTGAGTTTTTTTGTTTAATGCTGTGTCCATGTGTTGGGGTGACTGTTGGGTTGGTACATCATCCCAGGGGGTTTTACTGGTAGAAATCTAACCCATTTAAATTGTACTCTGGGTGGAGGAACCACACTATTTTATTGTTCATCTTGGGAAAGAATCCCCGGTAACAGCTGAGTGGCAACCCAGGCCCTTCAACCTTGTCCAGGCCTGCAGGGCAGTGGTGGTAGCTTGTATGTATTATTTATTTATTTATTTAAATTTTGGTAACCGGGTGAGCCCACTGAGACCAGAGGTCCCTTTTTCAGGGGCAACCCGGGATTAGTTACATAAAGCAATGGTTTCACACATTGGACAACATGCAGTGGTTATGATTGTTACATACATTGGAGTGACAGTAATTACAAATTGCATTATGAATTATACATTTGGCGCAGTACAATGGGGTAAAATTAGGCACAGCAGATACTGTCATAAAAATGAGCATGGAGTACCATTGTCAAGATTAAGACCTATGTAGGAAGGGGAATTAGTGGGGATTAATGATTGCAGCCACAGAGGCTGAGTTCCAGGAGGTAAACTTTGAGGCCCAGCTTGAAGCCTTGGAGAGATGGCTTGTTGACCAGGTTAGCTGGGAGAGTGTTCCATTGGTGCAGGGCTGAGTATTTAAAGGAACGCCTGCCAGAATTGGTGCGTACCTGTAGGATGGCCAGGGGACAGCCAGCTGAGGATCTTGTATCACGGCCGTGCACCCTAGGGTTGAGCAGGCCACGCAAGTGAGGAGGGGGGCCTGTGGTGGAGAATTTTTAGGTCAGGCAGATAGAGGAGTAGGCCAGTTTGTGCCATAAGGAGGGCCAATGGAGGTCTGCTAGGACCTCGCAGTGGTGCCTCCTAGGAGGGTCATTGGTAGCAAAGCATGCCACTTGATGGTAAAGCACAGAGAGAGTGAGTAGTTCCCCTTCTCTAAGGGACTGGAGGAGGGGGGGTCCCCATAGAGGAGGATGAGGAGTAGGACGCAATTGGCGATAGCTCACTGAGCATCATCAGAGAGTGAGTGTCCCAGGCAGTGAAGGAGTCCAGTCCTCTGGTGGATGGTCTTAGTTAAAGTGTCAATAGGAGGTTTGTAGGACAGCTCCTGGTCAAGGAGGATTCCAAGGTATTTGATCTTGTCATGGACCTCGACTCTCTTCCCCGGAGCTGTTTGGAGTTTAAGCAGGTCATATCTGATGGTGCCCAGACTCCTAGTTACAAACAGGCCAGCTTTGGTCTTTTCCTCATTCAGGACTAGGAAGTTGGTGGAGAACCAGGCTTCGAGTGCTGAGAGGCTAGCTTGAAGTTTGGCAGTGATAACACTAGGTTATGGGTCACTACAGTAGACAACAGTGTTGTTTGCATAGAGGATGAGTTTGCTCGGCATACAAATCCTCTCCATGTCATTGATAAAGAGGGTAAAGAGCAGGGGGCCCAGGATTGAGCCCTGGGGTACCCCAGAGACCACAGGTCAGATACTAGATTGGATTCCTTTCCAGATAACTTTTTGGCTTCGATTGAGCAGGTAGCTCTTAAACCAGGAGAGGGAGAGCCCATTTAGTCCAAAGAGGTGGAGGTTGGAGAGAAGATGTTTATGGGAGACCCGGTCGAAGGCTTTAGACAGGTCAATAAAAAGGGCTCCTATCGGAGAGCCAATGTCCATTGCCTCGAGGACATCAGACGTGAGTTGGATAAGGGCGTGACTGTGCCATGGTCTTTCCTAAAGCCATGTTGTACGTCTACTAGGAGAGAGTGCTTCTCAAGGTAGTCTCGCAGTTGGTTATAGACTAACCTCTCCTGCACCTTCCCTAGGGGACAGAGAATGGAGTTGGGCCTGTAGTTCCCCACTTTATCGAGGGGCCCTTTTTTGTGGACTGGGACTATGGTCACAAATTTCCATTTGCTAGGAACTGTTCCCTCAAGGAGGGACCTGTTGATGAGCCAGGTGACAGGGAGGGTAATGGCAGAGGCAGCAGCCCTCAACAGCCTTGGTTCGAGCAGGTCATGTCCCGGGGTGGAATCCGGGTTAATTTTGAGAAGGAGTGGGAGTACTTCTGAGGGTTTAACAAGTTTCAAGTGAAACTGGGGCCAAGCAGGTTCCTAGTTGTGACTGTTGTACTCGGGAGCACCAGGCAGGATCAATAATTATTAATGTAGTATGTGTGGGAGAACCATGTACATCCAATACACAGTTTTTTTTCTCGCTAGGATCATAATAAAAATTAAACTTAAAAAAAATGATGGCACCTGAATATTTTTCCCCAAATACCCACAAATAGGAAAAATGCTCAGGATTCTAATACATACAAGTACTGATTGCCCTGTTATTCATGGTATTAGGGAATTAAAAGTTGGTGCTTGAATGCAGACCCTTCAAGGAGGACAAAATATAGACCTACAGTACCATATGCAGATGGAGAAGGATGTCTTGCTGGCAATCAGGGAAAGAAAGAAGTATACAAAGTAAGAAGGGTAAGTAGGAAAACATGGTAACACAAGGCATAGCAAGTTAAGCTGAAAACAATGAATCAAGAAGCCAAAGACAGAATGGAGCAGAGAAGAGCATGTGACAAAAAGAGAATGTGGCCCTGTATACACTGGTGATCTTTAACCGTGTAAGAGCATTTAACACAGTTTAAGATGCGGATAATACAGTTTGCAGACATACTGCAGCCCTATTTAAACTGTTTTTAATAACCAAGTTTAAACCTTGGTGACTACCTAGTCTATAACCTGGTTTTAAAAATGGTTTAAGCTAAACACTGTTTCCCTTTACAAGTGTGTAAAAGCTGCCGTGTTCATCCCGTTCTTTGCTGGTCCTGCATTATACACAGCCTTCCGATGCACAGCATGGTTATGTTTTTTATTTTTATTTTATTTTAGTCTTTGGTAACTGGGTAAGGCCCACTAGGCACAAGTGCCTGTTTTCAGGCATCACTCTGTTAGGTTCCAGATGCGGGTTTGAAAATGCTTCAAAAACTGGCTTCAAAAAAAGGCAACAATGTGGCCTCACTAACACGGTAAAAATTAAACCATCTTAAAAAGTGGTGTAAAACCCATCTCATAAGTGTGTACAGGGCCTAAGAGGCTATAGACTTTGAAGACAGATATGGACCGCTTGGCCCACCCAGTCTCCCCATTTCCCTACCTATTGGATAAGCTGCAGATCCTAGTTAACCAACAGCCTGCTTCTTCCTGCCACCCACCAGAATTGCTGTATGTCAGTCCCATGCATTCTTGAATTCCCCCACTGTTTTTGATTCCACAGCCTCCTCAGGAAGGCCAATCCATGCATCCACCACCCTCTCCATGAAAAAATACTTCCTCACATTGACCTTGAGCCGTTCCCCCCTCTATCTTCAAATTGTGCCCCCTTGTTCTTGCACATCTCTTTTTCTGATAGATGCTACCCTACTGGACTTTGCTGATTCCCTTGAGGCACTTGAAAGTGTCTATCATGTCCCCCATCTCCCTCCTTTCCTCAAGGGTATACATATTAAGCTCCTTTAGTCTCTCTTCATATGGCTTCTGGTGCAAACCCTGCACCATTTTAGTTGCACTCCTCTGGACTGCCTCCATCCTGTCTATGTCTTTGCGGAGATGGGGTCTACAGAACTGCACGCAGAACTCCAGATGGAGTCTCACCAACTGTCTGTACAGAGGGATAACAACTTCCTGTTTTCTACTGGTGATGCCTCTTTCTATACATCCCAGTATCCCCCAGCCCTCCTTACTGCCTTCTCACATTGCTTGGTTACCTTTAAATCTTCTGATATGACTACCCCCAGGTCACTTTCCATTTCTGTTGTTGTTAGTACCCCCATTGTGTACTCTTCACCTGGGTTTTTGTTTCCCAGGTACATTACTTTGCACTTCTTTGCATTGAATCTAAACTGCCATATGTTTGACCATTCCTCCAACCTTGCCAAGTCCCTTCTAATCCTTCCCACCCACCTTGTGTATCAACCGTGTTGCAGATCTTTGTGTCATTTGCAAAGAGGCATACTTTTCCTTCCAGTCACTCCACGATGCCACTTATAAAGACATTAAAAAGGACCGGACCCAGTACTGAACCCTGCGGTACCCCGCTAGTAGCCCCCCTTTCTTTGGAGTGGACTCTGCTTACTATTACCCTCTCTATCCTGTTGTCCAGCTTATTTTTTATCCAGGCTACCATCCTGGGACCCACTCCCAGGCTGGCTAATTTGTTTATTAATCTTTAGTGAAGGACTGTGTCAAATGCCTTGCTAAAGTTTGGGTAGGCCATATCCACAGCCCCTTCCTGGTCTACTACTTTGGTCACCCAGTCAAAGAAATCTATTAGATTCATCTGACATGACCTTCACGTTGTGACTCCATACTGCCTTGGGTCCTGTGCCCTGCTGGCCTCTAGATATTCAGCAATTCTTTCTTTCAGAAATGATTCCATTGTTTTCCCTACTACTGAGGTCAAACTAACAGGTCTGTGGTTTCCTGTCTCTGCTTTGCTCCCACTTTTGTAAAGGGGAATCACATCCACCCTCCTTCTGTCCTTAGGTACCACACCATCTTCCCATGATTTGTTAAAAAGGGTAGTCAGTGGTGTCACTGGTTCTTCCCTTTGTTTTTTTTTAGAATTCTGGGATGAATCCCATCAGGGCCCATTGTTTTGTCCACCTTCAGTTTTAAGAGTTCTTTCAGAACCCTTTCTTCTGTGACTGGACTGATATCAACCCCCACTATCCAAAGTGTTTCTATTGATTGGATTAGATACCTACCCCTCCTCTTCTTTTGTGAATGCTGAACAGAAGTATTCATTCAGTGTCACTGCCTTTTCACTGTCACCCTCTACCCTCCCACCCTCCCCTTTATTAAGCATCACTGTCCCTCCCTTGTGCTTTCTTCACTCCCTAATGTACCTATGAAAGGTTTTATCACCCTTCTTAACCGAGTTAGTTATCTTTTCCTCAGTTTGGGCCTTTGCTATTCTGACTGCTCTCCCCAATTCCTTCTGCTTGAGATGGTACAGTTCTCTGTCCTGCTCCTTCTGTGTTTCCTTATACTGTACTTCCTGAATGCCATCTTTTTCTCCCTAACCATCCCTGCCACCTCTTTTGAGAACCATAGTGTTTTTTTCCTTCATTTTGCTTTGTTTATTTGCTTCACACAAAGGCTTGTTGCCTCTATGATGGTAGTTCTGATGTTTCCCCATTGTTCCTCCACCCCTCCTTCTTGCCCGTTTGCTAATACTTTTCTGAGACATTCTCATTTTGACAAAGTCAGCCCTCCTAATGTCCCGTACCCTCACTTTTGTATGGTTTGACTCTATGGCTGTGTTTATCATGAACCACACTCTTTGGTGGTCATTTGTTCACAGATGGTGACCCACTTCTAAATTTGAGATACTCTCTCCATCTGCATTTGAGAGTACCAGGTCTAAGATTGCTCCCTCCAGGAGTGGGTTGCATCACTAACTGTCTGAGGCATGCCTTCTGTAGAGCATTAAGAATGACTGCAGCAAAGGTGTTCCAGTTAACATCTGGCATATTTAGGTACCCCATCAACAGTATCTCCCCTTTTTCTGCCATTCTAAGGAAGCCTTCTATCATTTCCTTGTCCATTTGCTCCCCCTGAGATGGGGGTCTATATACAACACCCTTGTGGATTGTGGTGCCATTTCCTGTCTCCAGGGTGACCCACAGTGCCTCCTCACCTCCCTGTTTACCCTTTAGTTCTGTTGCTTTGATCTCTTCCCTAATGTAGAGCATGGGTGTAGGCAGGCATACTCCAAGCACTCCATGATGTGCAATTTTATTTAAGGGGGGGTAGCAAATAGGCTCTGAACTGCTTCCTTTTTCCATAAAACTAACAAAGAAAATACTGAACCTTTCTGTAATTGTACTCATAGGAGTCGAAACTAGAAGGACTGGTCACTAATACTGTCCTTGCATCCCAAGGACAATACAACTTTACAGGCTCTGGGCTGGTATGTAGGTGTCTTAGGGAACAATGCATGGCATTTATATTTACCCATGCATGGCAACAACCATTGTCATGAGATACAGAAGTTGTATTTATTGTGCCAAATGAGGCAACAAACACAGCCCTGGTGTACATTTGTATATTATCTGGCTACACACGAAGTAGTGGAGATCCACTGGTGTGCAGACCTGAAATCCCTGGCTACACACTGTGCCCAGTGCTCCTCCTCCTCCTCCTCCTCCTCCTCCCTTTCGACCCTCCCTGTCCCTCCTGTAGACTGTGTAACCTGGTATGTTGACATCCCAGTCATGGTTCACCGTGTACCATGTCTTTGTGACTGCCACGATATACAGGCATCCCTCTTCCATCAAGGCCACTAGTTCAGGGAGCTTGTTACCCAGACTACATGTTGGTACTCATTGCCCTCTGTTTTTTGATGCCTTACCCCTTTTAGCCCCATCCCTGTCCTTATTGCCTTTGCCTATTTCTTTATTTACCCCTGCCCTTCTCCCTATTGACTTCTCTATCTTGGTGTTTACTTCACTAACTACCCTGTTTTTTTGGGGAGGGGCTGGGATTTCCCTGCTCCTTTTCAGTGCCTCCACCGCTTGGCTAGTTTAAATGCTTACCAGTGAAGCATTTAAATCTATTACCTAGGATCCTGGTTCCCCTCCCGGACAGATGCCGACCATCGCGCCAGTGTAGGTCTGTATCCCTCTAGGTGGACCCCCAGTCCCCAAAGAAGTCAAAACCCTGAGCTCTGCACCAGTTTTTCTTCCACTGATTGAATTCCATGGTGCGGAGCACCCTAGCCTTACCCATGCCATAGATAGGCAGCACCTCTGAGAATGTTACCGTGCATGCTACTTGTCTAAGACCCCTCCCCAGCTCCACAGACTCCTCCTGCACTGCTCTGATCCCATTCCCAACCAAGTCATTTGTCCCTAGGTGGACAAAGATGTCCAGCTCCCTCCCCTGTGCAGCTACTCCCACGATCTTGAGGATCCGCTCCTTGTCCCTCCAAACCATGGCCCCAGGCAGGCACCTTACATCCCTCTCCCTCCTCCCTCCCCCAGTTCTACCCCCTAACAATTAAGTCCCCACCAGGAGTTGTTTCCTTCCCTGTGGTCCTGTGCCACCCTCCTGTGGGTCTCCTTGTGAAGGTTCCCAGCATCCTCCTTGGTCTCCACTGCGGGTGCCTCCATAGAGGAACCACACTCTGCCAGAATGGCATACGAATTGTGGAACGGTACAACTGGAGGGATGCACCTCTGTTCCTCCACCCTCACCCTCCCTGAGCCCATCATGGTCCAACCAGTCCTCTTTCTTGGCAACCTCTGAGGCAGCCACATTGGTCCTGGTGGTCCCTGGGTGGGAGAGGGGTTCCCCCAAATCCTGGTCAACTCAGTCTGGAGACGAGCCACCTCTTCCATCAGCCCAGAGAGGTGCCTGCAGATGTGATAACACCGCATCCTCCAGAACGTCTCTTGGAAGACTGCTGCTCCACAGCCACTGCACTGCACCACTCCCATTCATGTCTTATTTGTGGCCCCTTGACTGTTGTTTTGTATGCTTACGGTTTTCTCTCTCCATCTGCTTTTTTTTTTTCTCCCTGCTTTTCTACTGCCTCCATGCCTTTACAGCTCCTGCTGTTCCTGTTCTGGGACAGGAAGTTCCTGTATTCCTCAGCAGTCTCCTTCTTACTTGCTCAGAGACAGACCTCCAGCAGCTAGGGGGTGAGGGAGAGCTATTCTTTTCCTTCTAGGCTGGTGAGTCTTTTGTGCATCTATGATCACTCCGTCCTTCTCCCAAACAGGAAGTTCCTGTTGTCAGTCAAATCCAGTGCCAGTGAAAGTGAAACTGGCTAAGGGTGGGGGAGATGGAGGGAAGGAAGGGAGGGAGGGCTATATAGTCCCAGTAGAGGAGTTATAGCAGCTGCCTCCTTCTTCTTGCTGCTCTCTGTCAAAAGCTAAATAGGGAAGTTTTAAATACAGACACCTGGCTTTCTGTTGCCTAAGCCACGCACCCTAATTTGCAGCTCTTCTCTTCAGCTAGCTAACAGCACAGATAACAGTTCCCTTCCCCCAATTCAGACAAGCACATCAACTCTTGTTTTTTTTCTTTGTTTTTTTACCCTAATTGAAGGTCCCAGTAGTAGAGTTCTAGCAGCTGTCTCCTTCCTCTTGCTGCTCTATCATACAGTATGTGTGTACAGGGCCCAAGAAGTTATTCTATGAGTAAGTAAGGGGCAAAAAAACACAGTGAGTGATGGGGTGCTGGACCATTAAAAAGTACAGAGAACATGACAGCGTCAGAGGATCCACTTGGACAAGCATGTGAAATGAATAAGTATTTTGCAAGTTTGTTTTAGGAAATAGTAAAGGACAGAAGCCAGTAATCTACATACTCAACTTCATACCAACGACACAACTTGTCCTGTCTCTGACCCCCCTGCTCAAGCCATGACATTTTGCTTCCAGCCCGTATCTTTAAAGGATGTAGAAGAATTATTGCTACAGCTGGACACCACAAAAAGTGCTGGTGCTGATCGTGTTGAAGCGTACTTTTTAAAACTTAGTCACCATGTCCTGACCATTCCAATTACACATCTGTTTAATCTGTCCCTTTCTCAGGGTGACAGTCTACCAATATGGAAAACAGCTCAGGTTATCCCTTGGTTTAAATATGGAAATCCTAGTGATCTAAATAACTATAGATCATTTTCCTTACTTCCTATCCTCTCTAAACTGTTGGAGAAATTAGTGAACACTCAGATTAGGAAGTGCTTGGACTCCTCTGACCTGCTTAATATGATACAATCAGGATTCAGACCATGTCATAACATGATATCTGCCCTTGCAAAGGTGACTAATGATTGGCAGAGTGCTCTAGATAACAAGAATTACATGTGTACTGTTTTCCTTGATTTAAGTAAGGCTTTCTACACTGTCGATCATGACCTGCTTCTCGCTATACTCCATAACATTGGACTGGACTCCATCTCTCTGAAATGGTTCTCTAGTTACCTAAAGGGGAGGCTTCAACAGGTTAAAGCTGAGGGGGAACTTTTGCCCTTACAACCTTTGTTGAGGGGTGTGCCCCAGGGTTCCATATTGGGACCTCCTACTTTTCTTATTGTATATTAATAGCATTGACGCTGGAATCAAAACAGCCAATATTCATCTCTTTGCAGCTGACTTGGTCCTCTACATCTCCAGACCAACCCTACTGTCCACCTGCATGGACCTCCAACTAGAGTTTAATCATCTGCAATCAAACCTTCTGAGCCAAAAATTACTCTTGAATGCTAAAAAAACAAAGGTGAGGCTTTTCTCACTTTGCATCAATGCAATAAATCCTGCCTCAGTAGGAGCGGTACCTTAAATTACAACTCTTTTAGGTGAATCTCTAGACTTTGTAACTAAATTCAAACACCTGGGGGTGTGGATTGATTGCAAACTTTCTCTCCTGGACCATATTGAGGAGATGTCCAAAAAGCTTAAGCAGAGACTTGGTCTCTTATTTAGGATGAAACAACTCCCTACACAGGATGCTAGAAAAAGGCTGGTCCAAACTACTTTTCTTTCTATCTTCGACTATGCTGATTTCCTCTATGACCAACCTCCTAACACAGCATTAACCAAACCTGATACACTTTACCACAGAGCCCTAAGATTTATCTCTGGAGCATCGTATTCTACACACCATTGCTCCCTGTACTCCTAGTGGGTTGGTCTTCCCTTAAATTCAGAAGGCAAAGAAATGCTGTCCTCTGGACCTTCTGGGCAATCACTAAGAAGCCCCCTCAGGACATTTCAGATTGTTTACCCTGTTGTACGTTAGGTAGTTATGATCTGAGAAGCTCCTCTTACATTTCCCTAACTATCCCCAAAGTCAAGTCACGGTTTCGCAGGACCTCAATAAGTTATGCACCTCCTCAACTTTGGAATAAACTCCAAAACAACTGGAGAATAGCCTGCCATATTTATCTGTCAGAGTTCAAATCACTATATGCATGTTCCGTTATGGAGTCCTGCAGTGGCTTTCCTTGATTTTTGGTTAAAGGTATACTGACCTCAGACACTGTACCCTGTTTGACCTCTGCTGACCCCCCCATGTGAGTTTTACTCACGCTTATCCTCCTCCCTCCCTTCTCCACCATAGTTGTTCCATGTAACCATTGTCCTTCCCTGCATGGTTGCTTACACCACCTTTGTTATGCTGGTATGTTCAATGCATATATTGCTATGTGACTGCTATCTATAAGTGTTCTCTTAGTGTAGATATTTTGAAACGTATCTTATTCTATTGTATGTAATGCCTTTATTTTATTTTTTGTAATATTATTCTGTGTTTGATCATGTACCTGTCCAGGTACATCTTGTAAATGAGATTACTCAAAGGTGTTTCACCTGGTAAAATAAAGATTTTTGATTGATTGATTGATTGATTGATTGAGAAGCATAGAAAATTACAGAGGAAGGCACTCAGGAATTAATATGATACTGTATGATATCTATACACTAACTAAAGAGAAGATGTGTGGTTATCTAAGACTATAAAAATTTACATATCTCCAGGCCATATGTTTTACACCAAATGATACCGAATGAATTTATTTATTATTTATTTATTTCAAAAATGTTTCACTAAGCTGGTAACAGCTCATTTCCAGATGCACCCTGGGGGTAGGGAAGGGGAGAAAACAAAACAAAATGCTCAAGTGAAGATTACATATAGTGATATACAGTAGAAGTAGTAAAAATAAAATACATTACAATAAAATTTCAATAAAAATAAAATAAAACAAATAATAGTTGAGCAGTGTACTGGTAGGTAGACAGCACAGCACAACACAATGCAAAGATGTAAAACAATGCATTAAAGTAAGAGTGCAATACAATACTTGGAGCAGGAGCAGATTAATATCACCCAGACTACCATGAAGCCCTATCTCCCGTCCCTTGACCTGTGCCACTGAACACCCACCAGACTCTGGATTAATTGTACTGGAAGGGGAGGATGGCCTTCCACCCCTGTGAACATTAGAGTGCACCCAGTTTGGGGTGGACTTTGAGATGGATGGCATCGGTGTGCACTCAGAAGTCAAAGTGACAGTCCAGCCAGACCCCAAGGTACTTAAAGAAGGAGATATATTCAATCCCACTACCATGGAGGATGAGGAAGGAAGGGTGGGGAGAGAGAGAGTCTGGTGAGTCTCTGCAGGGAACCAAAGGTCATGGAGACCATTTTCTTGGCATTGAGGGACAGATGATTGGAGGGAAACTGGCACTAAACATTGTCAAAATCCTGCTGGAGACAGAGAGCAAAGTCAGCAGCAGAAGAGCCAGAAGCAAAGAGAACAGTGTCATCTGCTTACATGTGGATGGATGCAGAGGAACAGGCTGAAAGGAAGTCATTTAAGAAGATGGAGAAGAGTATGGAGCCCAGGAGAGAACCTTGGAGAATGTCTGAGCAAATAAGGAGTTAAGGGAAAGGACATCTCCAGTGTGGACAGCTTGTGACCTGCCCTCAAGGTAGGAAGCAGAGCCAGCTGACAGAGGAGGCAGAGAGCCTCTGCTGCCTTAAAGAGCCCCTGACACCATTGTGACAACTTTGAGAAAATGTAATGTTTAGCAAAACTGAAATTATATTTTAATATTGTTTCTGTATTTCTCATTCTTCTTTATTACTAAGGACATATGCATGTAAACAGTATCATTGCCCTATCTGTTCTGGCTGCTTGCTTACATATGACATCACAGTTTTGTTTATGACATAACAGTCTGTTACTGTGGGGACAATTATGATGTCATAAATGGAGAATTATTTATTTTATTTATTTAATTATTTAAAAGTTGGTAACCAGGAAAAGCACCATGACCAGAAGCTTGTTTCCATGTGCAACTCAGATTATGATGTCATATGTAGGATAGCAGAAAGATCGGATAAAGTCTAAGGGACAGTAAGCCTCTTTTATACAGCTGTCCTCAGTAATAAAGAAAAAAGGTAAATAATTATAGAAAATGCATGAAATATAAACTGAATTGTCTAAACCTCACATTTTTTCCAAGTTGTTCTAACAGTGTCACGGGCTCTTTAAAGAACAAGTGTACTGCCTATAACTATTATTCCTTGTTAAAGATTTTATTGTTATTTCACACAGGACACACAAACAAAAATATGACATTGAGATGTTATATGCAACCACACCGCCACATTGGTACGGACATCAGAAATACAGCCATGATGGATACCAAGAAAGGAAATAAAAAGCACTGTCATAGGTAATGATCCAAACCTACCTAGGCCCTCCCACCAAATAGAGTGGAAGCCATGGGTTATTAACTGATGGACCAAAAAAATTACAATAGCATATAGGACCCAGGACAGCGTATGGTAAACAGGTTTGCGTCCTGGATCAGGCCTGATCTTATTGAAACTATATACACCATAAACAGGAAAAACAAAAAGGCAAATTGATTCTGAGATAAAAGAAAATACCTTGACAGATATGAAAGTAAAATGGGAAAGCCTATAAACTCCAGACCAGACAGGGGCCTCTTGGGAATTACTGACCACCTAGGATTGGACATCGTGACAGTACTTGGAACGGAGATATGGTTGCCACCATCTGTCAAATTGGACCAGTGAGCCCCCCTGCAAAACTAGAGAGCCTCTCATAAATAGCTCCTTGGGCTACTGCCTGGAGGAACTCTCAGAAGGTTGGGACCTCTGGGGACCGCCACCTCATTAAAATAAGCCTTTTGGCTATCGCCCCACAGCAGTGACCCATTGGGCCCCTAGACAATGCTTGGGTGTATGAGAAAAGGCACCCTAAAAGGAGAGGGGGATCTGGTACTACTTGAGGAACAGAAAGCACACATATCTTGGTTGTTGTCCAGAAATGTTGGAGATGGGGACACTCGAAAGTATATGAAAAAGGTGGGCACCTTGATTGCCACATCTCCAGCAGGTGTCATGCTGGAGAGCCCCATATTTTAAGTTTAACTGGATCATACCACCTATGGAGGTTTTGTTCATAATGAGATGGGTGCACCCATTCCTACGACATATGTAATCTCACCCAACATGGTCCCATTGGAGCTCGGAGATAGGACAGTGATAAATCCTTTTTCCCATTGGGCTTTAGCTGACAAGGTAGGATTTGCAGCGCACCTCTAAAGCATTATAGATCACACTGGCTCTGTTCCTAGAGAGATGTAACCAGAGTGTAAGAGGGTATGATCTTGATTGTGACCCTTTATCTTTAGGAAAATTGGGTAGGTGGGAGATGGCATCTCTAATTTGGAGATATCTCCAAAAATGAGAAGTCGGGAGGTGATATCTGGATCTTAATGCCTCAAAAGTATCCATTGAACTAGAATCTGGGAGCAATAAATCTTGGACTAAAAAGATACCCTGCGATTCCCAAGCTTTCCAGCGGATCATACTACCACCCTCTACCAAGGCATGATTGTTCCATAGTGGCATAAACCTCCAAGGAGTTAAATCCTGGCCTAAAAGAGTTAGAACTCTTACCAATATTGAATAGATAGTAGAATGGGAGGAGGAAGATTTGAGGGGAGATTTTTTTTACTATACAGCGCCACCGCAGGAGAAGGGGCCTGCAATAATAATGCCTCCAAAGAGAGCCAAGTAGGCGAAGTAGGACCAGTGTTAGAAAACCATAAAGTGGTCTGGGCAAAAACAAAGGCCATGTGGTACCCCTGAAACCATGGAAGTCCCCAACCCCCCTACTCCAATGCTGATAAAGTTTAAGCTTACTAAACCATGGTCGGGAGCCCTCCCAAAGGAAATTACTAATGACGGATCCAATTTTTGAAACCATTTGAAGGAATAGGTATAGGGAGATGGGACAGGAGATATAATAACTTAGGGCCACCATCATCTTGATGGAGTCTATTTTCCAGCTCATTAGGCTTGCTCAATGAGCCACGTCTCTTCTAATCGACTCCACCATTGGAGAAAAGTTGGCTGTGAGCATTTTGGACAAATTAGGGTGTAGGATGATACCCAAATACTTTATGCCATTAGGGGACCATTTGAAACCCGAGGCTGCAATGTCTGTACCAGAGGGTACCGAATTGAGAGGGAAGACCTCCGTTTTGGTATGGTTGATCCTAAGGCCTGTTATTCCAGAGAATACATTCAATATATGTAAAATAGATTGAATCACCTGTGGAGTACATTCTGTAGTGATGAAAAGATCGTCGGCATACAAAAATGTCTTAAAGGTGATGCCTCCCATCAGTATTCCAGGGATAGAGGGCGCTTCTCGAAGCGCGACGGCCAGGGGTTCAATGGCTAAAATGAACAGGAGGGGGGAAAGAGGACAATCTTGTCTTGTACCTTTCTGCAATTGGAAAGGCGCTGAAAGATTGCCATTAGTCAAAACTCTAGCCAGGAGAGAGGCATATAATAGTTTAATCCAGGAGAGAAAGCCGGGTCCCACCCCCATTGAGGAAAGGGTATGGAACAGATATAACCACTCTACCGAATCAAACGCCTTTTCGAAGTCAACGGCTAGAGCGACAAGGCGTTTTTTGGACAGTTTGGAATGGTGCATTATTGAGAGGAGAGTTCTGTGATGATCAGACCCCAGATGCCTCTTAACAATGCCAGCTTGGGAGGGATGAACCAGCCCTGATAAGAGAGGCTCTAGTCTGCTGGCAAGAACCTTGGCCAGAATTTTGGCATCTGCATTGATGAGGGAAATAGGACGATAACTACCCGGGGAAAGGGGGTCCTTCCCCTTCTTAGGGAGTACAGTGATAGTGGCTTCCCTTAGGGACGGGGGTAAAGTTCCTATGAGTAGGGAGTGCCTAAACATCCAAACTAAATACGGAGCAAGGTTAACACCTTGGACCCTGTAGAAATCAATGGGGAGTCCATCGGTCCCAGGGGCTTTATGAAGATTCATGGATTGAATAGCCCTATCCACTTCTTCCACAGTGATCTGGGCTTCCAACACTTTAACATCAGATGGAGGGAGCTTGGGGATGGGTAATGAATCCAGGAATTTTTGGATGGAGGGTAGACTAGGGGGGGCTAGGAGAGGCATATAACTGCTTATAGAACTGAGCCATAATGTCATTGACCTCTGCGGTGGAATAACACAGGGCCCCGGTATGATCCCTTAAGGCATGTATCCTCTTGGACATTTGCTGCTGTTTAAGGCGATATGCCAGGAGTTTACTAGCCTTTTCCCCACCCTCCCAGAAGGCGTGACAAACCCGCCTAAGATTCAGTTCAGCATGGTGGGCTAAGTGAGCATTCAGGGAAATTCTAGTACTCACCAGTTGTACGAGTAGAGACTGAGGTGGGGGATTATCTTGAAAAGATTTATACTGAGTTTCCAGGAGATATAGTTGTTTTTCTAAGGCCCTCTGATCTGCCTCCCGACGGCGTCTCCTAGCCGCAGCAAAGGCCAGTATCCCACCCCTTATTGTAGCCTTGAAGGCTTCCCATAGGGTAATATCCAAGACCTCCCCATTATCATTGTTAGACCAATATTCGGCAATTGCAGGGCCCAGCCACTTCTGAAAGTCCCCATCCTCCAGGAGAAGGGGGTCCAAATGCCAGGAGGAGGAAGAGGAGTGGTTCTGTCCCAGTTTAATCTGAATTTCCAAAGAGGCATGGTCTGAAACATAAATGGGGTGCATACGAGAGGTAGACACCTTGTCAAAGAGTCCAGTAGAGAGTAGCCACAGGTCGAGTCTACTGGATGACCATGTGTCTCCGAGAAGCATGTATAACCCCGCACCCCAGGGTGTAAGGCTCTCCACGCGTCCAGCAGACTATGCTCATCCATTAGCCTCAAGAGGGCTTTTTTTGCTTGCCTATGGGGTTCGGGAGCCTTATTGCTTCTATCCAAGGAATGGTCGAGAACCAGGTTAAAATCACCCCCCAATAAAATTGGGACTTTGTGAGTGTTAAAATCCATGAGGGCCTGGTTAACCACATGAAAAAAAAGGGAACAATCCTGGTTAGGGGCGTATAGATTAACTAGGACTAACGGGCCTTCTGGTGTCTCCATTTCAGCCATGATTCATCTCCCCTCTGCATCGTGGGTATGTCTTTTAACCTTCCACCCCAAAGATTTATGTAAAAGTATAGAGACCCCGTGCTTGTGGGAATCTGCAACACTGTGTAGCTCTTCCCCTACCCAGCCCTGTCTAAGCTTCCTCGCTTCGGCTGAGGAGAGTTTCGTTTCCTGAAGGAGGACTACCGAAGGTCTAAGCTTCTTCAGATGGAGCAAGGCCTTCTTCTGTTTAATGGGAGAATTAAGTCCTCGGACATTCCAGGAGATAAAATTAGTCTCCATTTGACCTGGGTGGGATCATGGCAGACCCTATATGCATCCACAAGCACCAAGGCCAGAGACACAATCCCCCAGGTTGGGAATCCTTTCTCTTAAAACAGCCTTGACGGAAGTAGGTCAAAATCTCAGAATTCAGAATGCCAAATCTACTAACAGCATATATACCTACATATTTCTGAAAAGGGCTCAATAGGCCCTGAACATTAACTACAAACAACAACCATAACTTTGAATAACCACAAATGTAAGAGGCCCTCTTCCCTTCCCCCCTCCCACCCCAAACCCCTCCCCCCTAACAGATCAGCTCCTGCTGCACGCATCGACCGATTTACGGCCCAGATACAAGCAGAAATTACTGGGAGGTAGGTAGTTATCCAACTACAGCGAGAGAGGAATAGGACAACCCACTGCCCAGAAGACTCTCTACGCAATCTCCCACCAGTACACAATACCTGCACCATCAATTCGACTAAAATAGCCACCCTCCACATTAAATTTACTACACAGACATTTGAGGGACTATCCCCCCCTGCCCCCACCAATCACGCCATACAGTAGTTACCAACTGCAGGGCTATAAATAGCTATAGGGTCAACAGGGAGAGGCTGCCACGTACTGTGCATGACTAGCTGTCAGCTAGTCGTGTCTACTCTAAGGAGGGATAAAATAAATAAATGACCAAAGAGGGAATCCTTCTCTGGATCTCGCCTCGGCAATAAAACCGGAATGCCCAGGTATACGGGCACATACTGGTAGAGGAGCATGGCTGGACCGCCGATACTCCTATAACGAGAGAGAGAAAAGAGAAAAAGAAAAAAAAAAAAAACACAGAGAGCAACAAGAAACTGTCCAGTCTCATTCAGCCAGCAGATTTAGCGGGGGCAGCTGCAGAGCAAAAGGGTGTTGGGTAAGTGGAAGCAGCATCCATGACGGTGGAGGTCTCAGGAGCAAGCGACTCAGCAGCATCCGCCCAAGAGAGCGAGCGTGCGGCATGGGATTTAGTACCCTTAGAAACATAGAAACATAGAATTTGATGGCAGATAAGGACCGCTTGGCCCACCCAGTCTGCCCATTTCCCTACCTGATGGATAAGCTGCAGATCCTAGTCAACCAGCAGCCTACTTCTTCCTACCCCCACCCCCTAGAATTGCCTTATGACTGTCCCATGCATGCTTGAATTCCACCACTGTTTTTGACTCCACAACCTCCTCTGGAAGGCCATTCCATACATCCACAACCCTCTCCATGAAAAAATACTTCCTCAAATTACCTCTGGCCCCCCCTTCTATCTTCAAATTGTGCCCCCTTGTTCTTGCACACCTCTTTTTGAAAAATGCTACCCTCTTGGACTTTGTTGATTCCTTGAGGTACTTGAAAGTTTCTATCATGTCTCCCCTCTCCCTCCTTTCCTCGAGGCTATACATATTAAGCTCCTTATCTCTCTCATCATATGTCTTCTGGTGCAGACCCTGCACCATTTTAGTACCCTCCTCTGGACAGCTTCCATCCTGTCTATGTCTTTATGGAGATTGGATCTCAGAAGTGCATGCAGTACTCAGATGGGTCTCACCAGCTGTCTGTACAGAGGGATAATAACTTCTTGTTTCTACTGGTGATGCCTCTTCCTATGCATCCCAGTATCCACCCAGCCCTCCTTGCTGCCCTCTCACATTGCTTGCCCACCTTTAGGTCATCTGATATGACTACCCCCAGGTCCCTTTCCATTTTGTTGTTGTTAGTATCTCACCCCCATTGTGTACTCTTTCCTGGGTTTTTGTTTCCCAGGTGCATTACCTGCACTTCTTAGCATTGAATCTGAGCTGCCATACATTTGACCATTCCTCTAATCTTGCCAAGTCCCTTCTCATCCTTTCCACCCCACCTTGTGCATCAACTCTGTTGCAGATCTTTGTGTCATCTGCAAAGAGACATACTTTTCCTTCCAGTCCCTCTGCAATGTCGCTTATAAAGACATTGAAGAGGACCGGTCCTAATACTGAAGACAGTCTAGGAGGCAAAGGTGGGTCCAGCTGCGATCCATCTGATGGAAGGTCCATTAAAGCTCGAAATTGATTATTGCTCATGTCAGGCTGTATGGAGGAGCGTGAGGCCACGGAGTCAGGACTGGTACTGCGACTCCGGGAACAGAGCCGGGGGGTCTTATCAATATGGGCCCCATCGAGACAAGCCCTCCTTCTATTTTCTTCTTGCTCCCCGGGGATTTCTGAGGGGCAGAGCGAGAAGGGGTCCTGGGCTGTAGGGCTGCAGGTTGGGTGGACCCAGAGGGGTAGGTTGTAGAAGCTGACACAGAAGTCTCCATAGCTGTGGCCCTGAGTCCAGAGATTCCTTGAGTACACCCCGATTTAGCTTAGGAGCCTGAGATGCCAGGAATTTCTCAGCGGCTGACGGACTATCAAATAGTCGCGGCAATCCATTCAAAATAATGCGGAGACAAGCTGGGTATCTCAATGAATACTCTAACCCCAAATCAGCGCAGGCTCGCCATGCTGCAGTGAAGGCCCTGCGATATGTAGTTAGCTTCTGGGAGTAATCCGCAAAGATCTGAATCCTATGGCCTTTCCACATAAGCTCTCTTTTTTGGTGTGCCAGCCTAGTGATGGATTCCTGGTCCTGGAACCAGAGAAAGTGGGCCAATATGGTACGAGGATGATCTCCAGGGGTCGGGCGGGGTGCCAATGTTCTATGAGCTCTATCGATCTCCGGAGGGTTTTCAGAGTGCCAGCCCAACAGAGGGGGAAGCTCCTTTTGAAAAAAGCATATAACATCAGGTCCTTCACAGCCCTCAGGAAAGCCCACAAATCTCAAATTATTCCGTCTACTACGGTTTTCTGGATCCTCCACCCTGGTCCATAACTGATGGATAAGTCTGTCTTGGTCCAGCACTCATGCCCCAGTTCGCCGGAACCGTCTTCTGCCTCTGAAAGTCTATGTTCGGTTATACATGCCCGTTGCAATAACTCCACTATATCTGCGGTGTTTTTCCATGTGGCACTGTCCAGGTTATCCATGTGATGCAAGATTTCGGCGAACATCTGCCGTATTTCTGCCAGGCCGCCCTCTGGATGTGAAGTGGAAGGAGAAGGCTCCATTTTAGCGGTAGGCCAGGCCGCCAGATGAGTAGACAGTCGACGGAAAAACTAAGTACTTCCCGAGCAGGCCGGGGATCCAGAGCGGAGCTACCGGAGGGCAAAACACTCTTTTAGTCACTCAGAGCAAGAGTGGTTGCAGAAAGCAGGTATGAAGCGGGTTTAACTCGGGAATGCGGTGGGGATTGTAAGCGCTCGTCGCTCAGGCATCCATTAAGTTCGGCGGCTGGCCACGCCACCGCCTATAACTATTATTCGTTTTTAAAGAGCTTCTTATGTCTCAAAGAAAACTTTAAAAAGCATAATAATTAGGTACAATTCTGCCTTCATTCCATTTATATTTTATACATTTCTCCTCCCCATTATTTATTATTAAAGAAATTTGCATGAATATATGATCTTTATCCCTTAGAGTTCCTTTAGGGTCCCCCTGCCTCTATAGTTTACTTCCTACTTTGAGCCATTGTCCTCTGTTGCAACATCACAATCTGTTGCCATGGGAGTAACAGTGATATCACAAGCTGTGCTCTGTGACTTCATGTAGAGAGGAAGCAGCAGGAATAGACAAACTCTACATGAGCAAGTATCCTGTTTTCATATAGATAACCTCAGTAATAAATAATGGGGAGGAGGAGGAATACAGCAGTAATAGGAAATACAAGTGTAACCCCTCTGTCAGGA
Organism: Neoceratodus forsteri; assembly: GCA_016271365.2. NCBI lineage: Eukaryota > Metazoa > Chordata > Ceratodontiformes > Ceratodontidae > Neoceratodus > Neoceratodus forsteri. Next base: position 296,213,854 of record CM057452.1, on the reverse strand, counting down.
GCTTACATGTAAGCCCCAAAAAAGGCTGCATTTCCCTGGGGTTTTGCTTCCAGACCTCATCTTTTTTTTGTCCAGACTCCAGGTTTTAACCCCTGTGCCCTTGGTGTTTCCTGGGTTTTCTCTCAGTCTCCCGCATTGGTTTGCTAAGGGAGAGGGGCCGAGGGAGTTGTAACGTGGAACCACTGGTCTGTTTTGTACCTCCTGGTGCTGGGGCAAGCTTCATGCATGCACAGATATGCATAATCAATCCGCCATTTCAGCGGCCTTTGGGCTTGCCTCTCCAGTGGTCCCTGTCCCAGGGAAAGGCAAAAGAGGGACCGGGGACCTTGATTCAGAGGAAGAGGCAACCAGGAGAATGGAAAAAAGATTTTCTGAGTGTCAATCATGCTCGGGAATGCAAATGCCACCTCATGAATATTACTGAGGTGGCACACATTGTAGATGAGTTGGGAGCCTGTCTAGCACTGGGGAAAGGTAGTAGTGCTAGAGACAGGCTGGAAAAGGGGATAAAAGAAATAAGTAAATATTTAAAAGGTGTGCAAGTGAAAGGGAAGGCAGTCAGTCCGTGGGGGAAATAAATAATTCAAAGGTGTTCATGAACTGCAGACAGAGACTGGGGCTATATGTGGGCTGCCTAGTAGCTCAAGGTAATGGCAACAGTGACTGAATGAGGGATGAGCTGGCAAGTTAAAATGTGCAGTTACTTTGCAGGGCACGGGGTGGCTACAGCTGTGTGGGGCAAATGTAAATTAAAAGTGCAGGGTTTGGCTGAAGGAATTTTTGAAACCTGGGACACTGATAAATCTGTAAACATTGTTTACAATGGCCATCATGTTTAGGCAGCCATGTGACACCAATTAGCAAAATACCAAGCCAGAATTCTTGCCAAGGACTCTGGGACTGGTTGAAAGGACTTTGGGGGGGAAAATACCAGGGAATGTTAAGATGCCCTTTTCTGCACCAATGAGGCATCGAGGGAGCCTCATTCATATTAATTTTTGCCTAAGGACAGTAGCTCCAGCCAATGGAGAGAGAAGAAAGGGCTCCTAAAAGGCAAGGACAGTTAGAGCTTGAGTCAGTCTGGGGGGAGCTCCTTCAGGAGGAGGGGCCTCTTGTCCCTGGAGAGAGAAGGAAGACTAGGTTTGCTGGCAAAGGCACCTAACTTCCCCTGAGCTTTTTTCTTCTAGGTTTTCTTGTAAGAACAGAGCAAGGAATAACATTATTAGAGCAAGGGAAAAAAATAAGGCTTCTTTTGGAGAGGCAGATTTACTGTGTTACTATTTTCATTTGTGCTCGCAGATTTTGTTACTTTTTTTTGTGTACATGTTAGTGCTTTATTGTTCTCTGATTCAAAATGCTTTTGCAGGGTATACCTTCTACTACATTGTTACAGGGTGTGCCTACAGGTTTGTTACTGTTTTGTGCTTGCAGATGACTGCTTTATCTTCACTGATTCAAATTGTTTCTTTGCAGGGTATATTTTCTGTGGAATTTTTCAAGGTTGTGCCTACAGGTTTTTTTCACTGTGTTGAGCCGACAGGTGTTACCGTTTACTGCTTTATTTTTTCTCTGACTGAAATTTTTTTTTTTTTTTTTTGCAGGGTATATTTTCTGCTAAATAGTTACAGGGTGTTTGAAAGTTGATACTGTGTTGTGCTTACAGATTACTGCTTTAGTTTTCTCTGTTTCAATGTTTTTTTTGCAAGGTATATTTTCTATTAAATTGCTGTGCAGGTTGTGCTCAAAGGTTGTTACTTTTTGTGCTTACAGATTACTGTTTTATTTTTCTCTGACTCAAAGTGTTTTTTGCAACGTATATCTTCTGTTAAATTGTTCTGCAGGTTGTGCTTACAGGTTTTGTTACTTTTTGTGCTTACAGATTGCTGCTTTATTTTTCTCTGTTTTCAGCTACCCACCCCCACCCCAACCACCCCATGCTATACTCCTTTTATAGAGTAGGACAGTCATGACATTTCCTGTAGCAAAGCAGGAAGAGGAGGATCAGAGGGGTATCCATACAGTCACTTCACTTAAAGGGGCACAATTAATTTAACTTGTTAAAAAAATTATACAAAAACAAACAAAAAATATATACTAAAAAAAATTAACTTTTGCTTTCATTTTCCTTCTATTTATAAACTCGGTAACTGAACTGGTATGGATATTATTAACTGCAGGACCCTTTTCCAAAGGGCTGTTATACAGGATTAAGGATGCTGTCCTACTTGCTGGTCCATCGGAGATCTAAGGGCTCAGCTCCAGGCAGCATGGGCAGTGACTGCATGCCTCAAATTGCACAATCAGGAGGAAATGTATAACAAGAACGGCCCGCCATTTCCCCAACATCCAACTAAAGCATCTTGACCGCAGAGGGCAGTTGGTCCGGGAGATTGGCAGGTGGTTAGGGGGGCAAATTGGGTGCCCCATCACTCAATGCTCACCAGCGTATCACCTCCACAAATTATATAAAAACTACAAACAGGTATCTTCCTCTATCTCCGAAATCAAACATGGGGCAGAGGGCACTGCAGAGCAGGACACTGCAGCACAGGAGCTAGCATGACAAAACTCACCCATAATAGGGACCGAAACAAAAATGGCAAAAAAGAAATCCAAAACAATGATCATAGGAGACTCCATGATTCGGGAAGTTGATACCTACCTCCAGCCAGGGGTAATGGTCAGATGTCTCCCTGGTACATCAGCATGAAGAGACACTGACTGCATTGCTAAAATCATACAGGAAGCAAGAGAAAACATCAATGTCCTGGTACACATAGGGACTAACGATCTCACCAGCCAGTCAATTGTGGAGACCAAGGACACCTGACCAGGCTGGGAGACAAACTGTCATCTATTTCATCTGGCAGCTCCTTTTCTGAGGTTCTGCTGGTCTGGGAGAGGGGGGAAGATGGGCAGAAGGTGAGAGAAGGGTAGCTAGGGGAGCTAAACATGTGGCTCAAGAGCTGGTGCCAGGAAAATGGGCCCAAATTTGTAGGTAACTGGCAACAGTTTGGGGAGCTAAAGTTCTTTAAATTCGATGGACTGCATCTGACTAAGGAGGGATTCAGTGTATTAGGGCAGAAGTTTGATGTTTCTGCAGAATATTTAAACTAGCAAATGGGGAGAGGGGTGCAGCACCCGATACATCAAATGGGAAGAGCACCATTCCTCCCTCAGCTAGTGATCAAAGAGGAGTTCAGCATGTTTGTACAGTAGTTCATTTACACTACCAGGTAAGGAAAAAGGTCCAGCTCAACATACGACACACAGGAGAAAAGCTGGACCTCGCCCCACAACTAACACACCAAAATCTGGCCAATGGAAAATCATGTACACAAATGCCCACAGTCTGGGAAACAAGATCCCATACCTGGAGGAAACAATGACAGACACTAAACTGGACATAATAGCCATTAGCGAGACACTGGTTCACCAGTAACCACACTTGGGATACTTCAGTACCTGGCTATGTACTGTTTAGAAGAGACTGAGGTGAAAAAGGTGGGGGAAGGGGGAGTGGCCCTTTATGTCAATGAAAATATCAAAGCTACAGAAATTCGGAATACACATAAGCAGCCAGAAGAACTGTGGGTCACCCTGGAAACATGAAATGGGACAGCCATATGATCTGGGGTTGTCTAGAGGCCTCCAGACCAAGGGGAGGACATAGACACATTACTGTTAGAAGATATACAAAACTTGACAGCTAAAGGGGAGGTTCTGAAATGGGAGACTTCAACTTGCCAGTTACAGATTGGTCAAAACCAGCAGGAACATCCACCAGAACTAGGCACATAGTGGATTCCCTGCAGGGGAGGGCCTCAAACAATTGGTACAACAACCCACAAGAGACAGGACCATCCTGGATCTAGTACTGACTAACGAGGAAAGGATCATAGATCTCCAGGTAGAAGGTCACCTGGGGTCCAGTGTGCATCACATGGTATGGTTCAATTTGGCCACCAGAACTAAATTATCCCATTCCATGGCAAAAGTATTGGATTTCAGAGGAGCTAAATTTGATAAGATGGCCAACAGAGTTAAGCTAGCCCTGGCAAGAAGAAATACAGGTGAGGGGGTACAAGCAAAAGTGAGCAAGCTTTAAGGATGCAATACTTGAGACAACATCCCATTGTGTTAGGGAGAAAAACAGGAGCAAAAGAAGAAGGAAACCACTTTGGTTCTCAAAAACAGTAGCAGAAAAGGTCAGAGCCAAAGGTTGGCCTTCAGGAAATATAAGGGAACGCAGTGGGATGAAGATAGGGAGGCATACCAAACTTCTCCTAAGGGAAGCAGGGAAGGCAGTAAGGTAGGCAAAGGCCCAAACCGAGGAAACACTAGCATGAACAATAAAAGAAGGGGACAAGACTTTTTATAGACACATTAGTGAAAGGAGACAGTCCAGAGGGGGTATTGCTAAGATCAAAGAGGATAAGGGGGAGTGTATGGAGGAGGACCAAGGAAAAGCATATATCCTAAGTAGATACTGCTGCTCAGTATTTACTGAGGAGAAGGTAGGTCAGGGCCCACAGCTCAGCAACATGGACATAGTGGGGAGGGAGGTGTGCACAAGTCCCTTCTCAAAAGGAAGGGTCCTACAACAGCTTGCTAAGCTCAGGGTAGACAAGGTAATGTGACCTGATGGCATACATTTCAGGGTACTAAAGGAGCTAAGGATGGGACTAGCAGAGCTATTAGCAGAACTGTTTAGTGAGTCTTTGAGCGCAGGAAAGGTCCCAGAAGACTGGAGATGGGCTCATGTGATCCCGCTCCACAAGAGTGGCAGCAGGGAGGAGGCAGGGAACTACAGACCAGTCAGTCTTATCTTAGTAGTTGGCAGGATTACGGAGGCACTCCTTAAGGAAAGGATAGTGCAACACCCGGTATCCATAGGAGCACAAGATCCAAGATAGCATGGATTTACAACAGGAAGGGCCTGGCAAACTAATCTCATAGATTATTTTGACTGGGTAGCCATTGTGGTGGACCAAGGGGATGCAGTTGATGTCACCTACCTTGATTTCAGCAAAACTTTCAATACTGTTCCACATAGAAGACTGATTAATAAGCTGGTTAGGCTCAGGTGGGTCAAAAGTTGGTCAACTGGGTGGCAAACTGGTTGGCAGGCAGAAAACAGAGAGTGGTGGTAAACAGTATATAGTCAGAAGAGATGCAAATCACAAGTTGCATACCTGAGGGATCAGTCCTGGGGCCAGTCCTCTTCAATATCTTCATCAGTGACATTGCAAATGGTCTGGAGGATAAGGTTTGCATGTTTGCAGATGACACCAAGATCTGCATCAGAGTAGATGAACCAGATGGTGTGGGAGAAATGAAAAGAGATCTGGAAAAACTGGCAAAATGGTCTGAAGAGTGGCAACTGGGATTTAATGCAAAGAAGTGCAAGATCATGCATATAGAGAAGAGAAACCCTGAAGCTACCTATAGGTGTTTTTTTTTTTGTTGTTTTTTTTTAGTTGTTTAACCAGCAGTAGCACACTAAGCTGAAAGCTTTTTTACAGGTGTGACCTGGGAGCACAGGGAAGTTAAGTGACTTGCTCAGGGTCACACAGTATGCAAGTGGAAGCTATGGGATTCAAACCCAGGTCTGGTCTGCTGGATGTCTCCAGATTTGCAGCTCAGAGCCTTAAACTACAGCGCTATACTGCCTCCCCTTAGTTGGGAGGGGAGTTGCTGGCAATCACAAGGGAAAAAAGAGACTTGGGCATCATTATCACAGATAACCTAAGGTTAGAGGGATGTTGGAGTGTATTAGTAGGGGTATCACAAGTCGTAAGAGGGAGGTAAAAATCCCTCTTTACGAGACACTGGTTAGACCCCATCTAGAGTACTGCATGCAGTACTGGAGGCTGCACCTGCACAATGACATTAACAAAATGAAGGCAGTCCAGAGAAGAGCAACCAAACTGGTGCAGTAACTGCACCAGAAAACATATGAGGACAGATTAACAGAGCTCAATATGTATAACCTAGAGCCAAGGAGGGAGAGCGGTGATATGATCGAAACATTCAAATATCTTAAGGGCATTAACAAGGTGAAAGAGTCTAACATGTTTCAATATAAAAAAATATCAGGACAAGAGGACTCAGCATGAGATTAGAGGAAGGCCAATTAAGGGGTAATGTGAGGAAGTTCTTTTTCACAGAAAGGGTGGAGGATGCATGGAATGGCCTACCTCAGGAAGTGGTGGATATGAATACAGTGCAGGGCTTTAAACAGGCATGCGATAGGCATAAGAGAACAATGCAGATGAGTATGAATAAATAAGCCATTGACAGAGTAAAGGCCTATGGCACATTCATAAGGTAGAACAAATGGGCAGACTGGATAGAAACATAGAAACATAGAATTTGATGGCAGATAAGGACCACTTGGCCCACCTAGTCTGCCCATTTCCCTTCCTAACGGATAAGCTGCAGATCCTAGTTAACCAACAGCCTCCTTCCTCCTACCCCCCCACTAGAATTGCCTTATGTCTGTCCCATGCATTCTTGAATTCCCCCACTGTTTTTGACTCTACGACCTCCTCAGGAAGGCTGTTCCACGATCCACAACCCTTCTGTAAAGAGATTACTCACATTACCTCTGAGCCACCCCTCTATCTTCAAATTGTGCCTCCTTGTTTTTGCACATCTCTTTTTCTGAAAGATGCTACCCTCTTGTGCTTTGTTGATTCCCTTGAGGTATTTGAACATTTCTATCATGTACCCCTCTCCCCCCTTTCCTCGAGGCTATACATCTTTAATTCCTTTAGTCTTTCTTCATATGTCTTCTGATGCAGACCCTGCATCATTTTGGTTGCCCTCCTCTGGACAGCCTCCACCCTGTCTATGTCTTTGTGGAGATGGGGTCTCCAGAACTGTACACTGTACTCCAGATGTGGTCTTACCAACTGTCAGTACAGAGGGTCAACAACTTCCTGTTTTCTACTGGTGATGCCCTATGCATCCCAGTATCCCCCCAGCCCTCCTTACTGCCCTCTCACATTGCTGGCTCACCTTTAGGTCATCTGATATGACTACCCCCCAGGTCCCTTTCCATTTTTGTTGTTGTCAGTATCTCACCCCCCATTGTGTACTCTGCCCCTGGGTTTTTGTTTCCCAGGTGCATTACTTTGCACTTCTTTGCATTGAATCTAAGCTGCCATACATTTGACCATTCCTCCAACATTGCCAAGTCCCTTTTCATCCTTTCCATCCTTTCCACCCCACCTTGTGTATCAACCTGTTGCAGATCTTTGTGTCCTCTGCAAAGAGAAATACTTTCCCTTCCAGTCCCTCTGCCATATCACTTATAAAGACATTAAAGAGGACCGGACCCAGTACTGAACCCTGCGGTACCCCACTAGTGACCCTCTTTCTTCACTGTGGACTTCATTTACTATTACCCACTGTATCCTGTTGTTCAACCAGTGTTTTACACAGGCTACCACCCTGGAATCCACTCCCAGGCTAGCTAATTTGTTTATTAATCTTTTGTGTAGGACTGTGTCAAATTCCTTGCTAAAGTCTAGGTAGGCCATGTCCACAGACCCTCCCTGGTCTACTGCTTTGGTTGCCCAGTCAAAGAAATCAATCTGATTTGTCTGACATGACCTTCCTGCTGTGAATCCATGCTGCCTTGGGTCTTGTGCCCCACTGGCCTCTAGGTGCTCAACTATTCTTTCCTTCAGAAGTGACTCCATCACTTTCCCTACCATTGCGGTCAAACTGACAGGTCTTTAGTTTCCTGCCTCTGTTTTGCTCCCACTTTTGTGAAGGGGAATCACATCCACCCTCCTCCAGTCCTCAGGTACAACACTATCCTCCCATGATTTATTAAAAAGGGTAGTCAGTGGTGTTACTAGTTCTTCACTTAGTTCTTTTAGAATTCTGGGGTGAATCCCATTAGGCCCCATTGCTTTATCCACCTTCAGTTTTAAGAGTTCTTTTAGAACCCTTTCTTCTGTGAAAGGACTAATATCAACCCCCCCTATCCAGAGTGCTTCTATTGACCGGATTAAGTATTTCCCCCTGCTTTTCCATTGTGAATACTGAGCAGAAGAATTCATTCAGTATCCCTGCTTGGGCCTTGCGGTCCTTATCTGCTGTCAACTTCTATGTTTCTATGAGATTGGGTCTGCGAGATGGGCCTGCCGGGGGCTGCTAGCAAATTGTCCCCAGGGCAGGGAGTGCCTACCTCATTGGGAAAAGGAAGAAGCAGCTTGGCAGAGAGAAAAAAGGAAAGCTGCAGGATTGCTGAAAGTTTTGTGTTGTTCTGAAGTTGCACCACAGTGGTGAGAGAAGTGCAGCTCGAATGGAAAAGGGAAAGCTGCAGATTGCAAGAGAGATTGTGTCCTGAGCCTGTCTAAAAGGACAAAGATTTGGTCTAAGCCTGGGAAAAGACCAAGGTTGCATTCTGAGCCTTGGAAAAGAACAAAGGTTGTCTCTAAGCCTGGGAAAAGACAGGAATTTAGAAAATGATGAACAAGTGAATATAAATGTGCTGAGAAAGAGAAAAGGAAGAGTATGCCTCTTTGAGCCAGAGAAATGTTAAGTACCTGCACAGTGAGAAACTGGACTGTGAGCATGCAGGTGTCATCTGTGTGAGCCAGAGTGAAAAGGTGGCTGAGTCAGGCTGAGAGACTGTGAAAGCAGGAGGATGGACTGGTGCTTTCTGGTTCGAGTACCTGTTGTCTGCTCCTGAGATACAGCAGAGAGAGAAACGAATTGCTGTGGCTACACACCATAGTGGGTAAAGAGAAAGAGAAGAAGCAGAAGAGAATGTGCTGAATGGTTCTGCTGACACCCAGGACCAGGTGTAAAACTTGCTAACCCCCATCAAGTGGGGTCTGCCGCTGCAGGGGACCACGGGTCTTGTACCTGAGTGCTAGGGTGCTCTGATTGGAGGGATCCGGGCCGTGGGGCCACTCCCAGGCCTGGTTCCTCTGTAATTAGCAGGCCTTGCGCATGTGCTCTGCAATGGGGCCTGAAATGAGCTGAAGGGGATAAGCTGCAAGATCTGCAAGCAAGATGAAAGAGAGCAAGCTACAGCGTCTGTGCCCCTGTTCAAGCATTGTGCCCGGTTCTGCCTGTGATCCATCAATCCCCATGGACTTCAGTGAACTGTGCCATCAAAGGACTGAATCTGCAGAACCATGAGTAAAATCAGTAATTGCCCTGCAACTGGGTACTGTAAATATGTTCACCCACTAGGGCAAGAGGTAGAGCTAAAGACAAGAGGGAACAGGCAAAGGTTTAGCTCTAACCAGAGAGAGACAGAAAATGTTAAAGTTATTAATTCAAGTAAGTACGCCAACACCAGCTACCAGCTGCACTCAGGCCTGGAACTAAAACTGGGTACCTGAGCCTGATTTTAGTGAGCCTGTCTATTGTCTGAAATGAAAAAGGTAAAATGGTGTAATGGAAAATGGGGAGTTTTGAACCTGGTATGTCCATGTCTGGGGTAGCTGTTGGGGAGGTGGGTTGGTACGACATCCCAGGGGGTTGTACTGCAGGTAAGCAGACCCACTGATATGTACTCTGGGTGGAGGCACCACTGTTTTTATTTTAGCTTTGGGAAAGAACCCCCTTGCTATAGCTATGGGAACCCGGACCCCTACTCTGGCTAGTGGCTACCCAGGTAGGGGTAGTGGCCCTCTCCTGGATGGCGCTGGAGAGGGGCCACACAGGCTGGACTGTGTCTAAATATTATAATTGTTAAAGTTCTCCTGAATGTGTCACCAGCTTTTTAAAAGCAGTTAACCATTACATTTTATATCTGAGGTACATTTTCTTTCCCCTTTGGTTAACTAGAAAATTGTTTACCTGATGTTAGTAGGTGTGATGTGTGGAACAGCAATCTGCCTGGCAGCTGACATATCTAGCTCAGTTCACCCCATTACATATTCGGCACTGTGATCTCACTGACTGTGACATTACTGCTGCTTAGGAAGAGCCACTCAGAAGCTGCCAGGTCAGTCACCTGTGATGTAACTGTCAGTGAAATCACAATGTCGATGACATAGTAGGGGTATTAGTATTAGATATAGATATGTCAGCTGCCATACTGAGCACTGCTCCACACATCCAGTACAATACTGTATTATCATATAGAAAACTCTCTAATGAGCAAAAAGAAAAAGAAAAATACTTCAAAATAAAAAGTTACAGTTGACTAGCTCTTTAAGCATGTCCAGGAATAAGGGATATGACACAGTGCTGATAGCTTTGGCTATGTTATAGTATCTTAGTATCATAGTAAAAGCCAGCAGAATTGGCCCCATGGTCTATCATGTCTGCTCAGAAGCTAGCCCCTACTGGGAACTCTTCTACCCTCCCCAAGGCCCAGAGGTGTCCCTCCCTGGCCTCAGCTTTCCCCTGTACCTGTCCTAACCCTTCTTGAATCCTTCCACTGTGGTCTCTTCCACCAGACTCTTGGGCAGTGAGTTCCATGGTTCCACCACCTTCTCTGTGAAGAAGTGTCTCCTGCGCGCCCCTCTGTACTTCCCCCCTTCCAGCTTCCACTTGTGCCCCCTGGTAGTTCCCCCCTTCTTAAGCCTGAACACTTCCCCTTTACATACTTGAAAGTCTTTATCATGTCCCCACTGTCCCTCCTCTCTTTCAATGCGTACAGATTGAGTTACTTGGTATTACTTGGTATGAAAGAACAGAAGAAGGCTAGAGCCCATCGAGACTGTTCCCCACACTATATGGGACATTATTTATCTATTATCCCTCAACCAAACATCTAATTTGATTTTAAAGACAGCAGCACTAGTTGCCTCTACCAACTCTTGTGGCAAGGTGTTCCATACAATGGATGCTCTTATTGGAAAAAAGTTTCCCATTTTGCTGGTTTTATAAGTTTTTACTTCAAGCTGTTTATTATGCAGTCTCAGAACATGTCTCCTTTTGGAGAGTGTTAGACCACATTTTTCCATTAGATCTGGTGAATTTATTAAATTAAAAACCATAAGCATATCACCTCTTAATCTTCTAGTTTGAAGAGAGAAGAGACCAGTAGCGTTTAATCTGTTCTTACAATCCAAGTTTGTTAATCTTGGAATCATTCTAGTACTCTCCTTTGAACCTGCTCAAGAATTGCTATGTCTTTTTTTTGGTTTGGATTCCAGAAAGGGAAGCCATAGTCTAGATATGGTCTAATATATGCTCTATACAATGGAATAAGGCATTGTTCAGTGTGATTAACAAAAGTGCGTTTTATTTGCCTCAAAAGTCTGTTGGTCATGCAAGCAGTTCTAACACAGTGATCATTTGATGTAAGTTTATTATTAACATATATCCCTAAATCTTTTTCACAATTTGATGAGTGAAGTGGTAGTCTGTTTATATAATATACCGTTTTTGGATTATTTACACCAAAATGCACTACTAAACATTTGTCTTGATTAAACTGCATGTGATTTTCATTTGCCCAAAGTGTTAATTTTTCCAAATCCTTCTTTAATGAAGAAATATTTTCTTGATTATTAACCTGGCCCCCTAATTTAGTATTGTCTGCAAATTTAACCATGAAATTATTTGGCCCTGTTTGTAAATCACTGATAAAGAGATTAAACAATGTTGGTGACTGGAGGAGAGACTGAGTTCATCCAGTCTCTCCTCATAGGTCCTACCCTCCATGCCCTGAATCGTCCTGGTCGCCCTCCTCTGGACTCTCTCCAGCAGTGCTATGTCCCTGTCAAGATGGGGTCTTCAGAACTGCACACAGTACTCAAGATGCGGCCTAACCAGGACATTATACAGAGGGAGGATCACCTCCCTCCTCCTGAAGGTAATCCCCTGGTTATGCAGCCCAGTATCCTGTTTACTTTTGCTTCAGCTCCTCGACAGTTCTCTGTGTTATTAATTTTGCTGTCCACCACTATCCCTATGTTCATCTTACCCGATGAAACTTGCAGTGTGGTTCCCCCCAGGGTGTATGCATGTCCCGGATTTCTGACCTCCAGATGCAGCACCCTACATTTCCCTGCATTGAACTTCAACCCCCACTTCCTTGCCCACCCCTCAGGGTATCCAGATCCCCCTGCAGGGCCTCTCTCCCCTCCTGCCCATCTGCCAGTGCTCCCAGTTTTGAGTCATCCACAAAGAGACTCAACCCACTCCTAACACCCCACCCTATGTAGGAAACAGGAATTGAACAGGAGTGGCCCCAGGACTGAACCCTGGGGGACCACACTGATGACCCTCCTGGGGGAGGAGACTATCCCTCCAACCACCACTCACTGTATTCGCCCCATAAGGCAGTTTTCCACCCACCTGAGCAACTGTCCCCCCACCTCCATCCCCCCTAGCTTTGTTAGTAGGCCGCCAGGGTACCAAATCGAATGCCTTACTGAAATCTAGATAGAGGACGTCCACCGGCCTATGTCAGTCCAGGGCACCCATCACCCAGTCATAAAACTCAACCAGGTTAGTCTGGCACGACCTCCCCGTAACAAAACTATACTGCCTGTCATCCAGGTGTCCCAACCTTTCCAGCTGCCACCCCCGCCTCTCCTTGATAATGCCCTCTATAACCTTGCCTACCACAGATGTTAGGCTAACTACAGAGCTGCTTAGTGGGAGAGATGAGAGGGGGTGGGAGAAGTAGGGAGGTGACAGGAGGCACCAGAAAGTTTCACGGTGGTGCCAAGGAGCCGGTAGGTGACAGCACCCAGGATATTGGGGGAATGGGGAAGTGGGAAGTGATGAAGATGGACAAGTGGGGGAGTGGGAGGAGGGAAGGATGAAGAAGAGAGGGAGGGGGCAGTGGTTGGAACAATGGAAGAGGGGGTAAAGAGCAGTGGGAGGAGATCTAAGATATGGAGCAACATGGTAGATAAGTCTAGCAGGGAAGCATCACCAGGAGGGCTATAAGGTAAGATTGGCCTGATCCAGTTAGGGAGGCTGCATGGGTGAAGTCTGACCTGAATAGGGAAGCTAGGGGAGTGTAGGCCTGACCTAGATAGGGAGGCTAGGGGAGTGTACACCTGATCCAAATAGGGAAGTTAAGGGATATGCAGCAATGAACAAGATAGAGAGGCTATGAAAGTATAGTCTAGGTCAGGATAAGGAAGGCTTGGGGGAGGAAACTTGGGTAATAGTAGAGGCTTATAGCTGGGGGAACCTAGTGGGACCATATAAAGCAATTACTATGCAAGTCACGGACAATAATAGATTATACAAGCACCAATGTGTGCTATAGTTTTTACTAAGCGGTACAACAGTTGCATAGCGCAAATCAGCAAGTACATACTAAATTTAAGAGAGCACAAAATCATTTCTAACTGGCAGCTGTTTATAAAGATCTTATTTTCAGAAATTATATGCATTTCATTGTTGTAAACAGGAGAATTACTAACTGCTGACAAGTGGCACAAATTTCCTGTCTCCTTTGACCAACAGTGCCTTAGACACTAAACAGAGAACAGAAGAGGACCTTTGCACACCTTCTATGAGTACAACAGCAACTGGAGACAGAGTCGATAAAACTTACTGGCTGTTGTGAGGGAGTTGGGCAGAATCTCCTGGCATTCTGGCATCTCCCATTGAGGACTACTACTCCAGCTGTTCCACTCTTGCAGGACCAAGGACTGACTAGGGAAAGAAACAGATAAGTCCTGCCATGCCGCACATGTTAGTTGCACTGACTGGAGGGCAGGAATGTCAGTTAAAGAGCAGCTCCTGCCGCTCTAAATGCTGGACATGACCTGGGGTGCCTGATCAAATAAAAGCATGACCATGAGCCCTGGGCAGAGTGGCAGGTGACGGCAGAGCTCCTCATGGCATGAGGTTCATGGCATCTCTCCTGGCAATCAAACTAGTCCTGATTTGCTGCTGCAGAGAAGTGGTAGATTGGGTATCACAGTCATAAGCTATAAGATATAATACCTGTTAGCAATGCCGGGTAGTGCTGTGTGGAATATGGAATTCTGCCAGCGAAATTAGTGTGGAATGACCATTCTGCTGGTGAAATTGCCACTAGAATTTTGCTAGTTCATCTGCGGAATTCCACCTGCTTGTGATCCACGGAATATTATTCCACAGAACAGCATTTTTTCTGCAGAAAATCATTCCGCAACTATTTCCGTGGAAAATAATGAGATCCGCGGAATATAATTTTTTTCACGGAAAATCTTTCCACAACCATTACTGAGTAAAATATTGTGATCCACAGAATAAAATTCTGCAGAAATCCGCCATGCTGTTCTGGCTAAACTGGTGCAATTTTGAAAATTCCACAAAATTCCGTTCCACTGGAATTTGAAAATTCCGCACAGCAATAATTCCATGATTACCAGCTGATTAGGGGGAGCAAATGTGACCCAAATCAATGAGAGTGGAAGGAGGGATGACCCAAAGAACTACAGACCAGTTATCTTGATTTCAGCAATATGAAAGATAGCGGAAAGCTTATAAGAGAGGAGTTAATTTTTGGAAAATTTCTTTTTCTTTCTTTCTTTCTTTCTTTCTTTCTTTTCTTTCTTTCTTTCTTTCTTTCTTTCTTTCTTCCTCTCTCTCTCTAGTTCCTTCCCAGGTAAGCCCACTGACACATAGTTGCCCCTTTTTCATGGGTGACCAGGAATTAATTACAGTTAACAAGTAGGCAGAACAGAATATGGACAACTACATTTTCTGAGCTGAGTCAGTACAATACATAGATGAACTGCAAGATCAGTGGAACAATACATTTGGCAAAACATGGGGTAACAATACATGACATAATATTAATAACAGTCTTTGAGTATAACAAGTGGGGAAACATAGATCACAGATTAACAAATAAGAACTAGAGTAGGAAGCACCATCAATTATAATACAATGAAGTGTCACCTATTACATGCACAGACTACACAATTGACTGAAAAAAAGATAGCCAGCATGATTTTAGGAAAGAAAGGGCATAGAAAATTAAAATTTGCCAGCAGATACGGAGCATTTGGCCCACCCAGTCTGCCCAGTTTGTCCCTGCCTATACTGTCACCACAGACCCTATGTGATCTCCGGCTACTCCACCCTCCCTGCTTACCTAATAAGATTCCTTTGTGCCTATCTCATGCATGCTTGAACCCTCCACTGTTTTGATCTCACCACCTCCTCTGGAAAACTGCTCCAGGTGTCTACCACTCTTTTGGTGAAGAAGTACTTCCTCATATCCCTCCTAAATTCCCCCTTCCAGCTTCATTGCATGCCCTTTTGTCCTGGTGCATCTTCCCTCTTCTGCCTTTAGTATTGACCTCTGAGGTAATTTAGGTCTCCTACCATGTACCCTTCCTCTTTTCTTCCAGGGTGTACATATTGAGCCCTTCAGTCTCTCCCCACAGGGCTTATGACGCAACCCTTGCATCATTTTAGTTGCTTTTATTTGAACAGTCTCTACCCTACCTATATTCTTCCTGAGATGTGATCAACAGAACTGGACACAGTTCTTCATGTTGGGTATCTCCAATGATCGATACAGTGGTAACACCACCTCTCTCCTTCTGCTAGTTATTCCCCTCCCTATACTCCACAGCATCCTGCTGACCCTGCCTACTGTCTTGTTACACTGCCTTGCCACTTTGAGGTCATCAGATATGATAACCCCAAAGTCTCTTTCCTGCATTGTGACCATCAGTACCTCTCCCTCCATTTTATACACAGCCACAGGGTTTCTGTGCCATAGGTGCATGATCTTGCACTTTTCTGCACGGAAACCCAGCTGTCATACCCTCAACCACTCAAGTTTTCTCAGGTCTCTACTCATTCTGTCCTCCCCCTCCAGAGTATCTACCTTACCGAAGATTTTTATGTCATTTGCAAAGCAGCATACCTTCTCTTGCAGCTCTTCTGCTATGTGGCTTATGAAGACATTAAAGAGGACTGGTCTCAGCACTGAGTCATGAGGTACCCCATTGGTCACTCTCCTCTCATTAGAGTGAGTGCCATTTACTACCATCCTCTGTCACCTAGCTATCATCCAGTTCCATACCCAGTTTACCACCTTGGGTACCACCCCAAACTGCCCAGCTTCCTTATGCCCAATCTTTTTTGAGAACACACCAAGAGAAACAGATCGGGGCAGCAGGATGGATGTAATGTATTCAGATTTCAGGAAGGCTTTTGGCAGAGTATCACACAATAGATTACTACAATAGAAAAACTACACTTAGTGGGAGTACTGATCATCCTAAGGAAATGAGCGTATGCATGGCTAACTGATAGGAAGCATAGAAACATAGAACATAGAAATCTAGACTTTGTCAGCAGAAAAAGACCAATAGATCTATCTAGTCTGCCCCTTTTCCCTGTCTATTCCAAAACCCTCACTGGCATCCCTCCCTCCCACTCTTTCTCTACCCAAATTGCCTCTGTGCCTATCCCATGCATCCTTGAAGCTCCCCATAGCCTTTGCCCCCACTACCTCCTCTGGCAGGCTGTTCCACTCATCCAGCACCCTTTCCGCAAAGAAATATTTCCTCATATCCCTCCTAAATGTCCTTCCTTTAGCTTCACTGCATGCCCCTATGTTCTTTTTCCTTCTTTTCTCTGAAAGAGACACCCATTCTGCACCTTCTTCACCCTTGTGAGGCACTTGTAGAGGTCAATTCCCTCTCCTCTCCTCTCCTCCCCTGCCCCCCTCCTCTCCTCTCCTTTAGGGAGTATATACCGTGTTCCTGCAACCTTTCCTCATAAGGCTTTTGTGCAACCCTTGCACCATTTTGGTTCACTCCTTGGTACCACCACCCTGTCAATGTCCTTGCAGAGGTGTGTTCTCCAGAACACTATTCCAGGTGGGGCCTCACTAATGAGCAATACAACAGCAGCACCAACTCCCTCCTCCTGCTAGAAATCTCCCTCCCAATGCATACCAGCATCCTACTAGTCTTTCACACTGCCTGTTACACTGACCAGCTACCTTAATGTCATCAGATGTGATGACCCTGCAGTATCTTTCTTGCTTGGTAACTGTAAGTACCCTCCCATTTTAAGGCACAGCAAAGGGCATCTCTAGAAGGGCAGGCACCAGTTTGGATAAGAGTAGGGAGTAAGGTACCACAGGAATTGGTTCTGAGTCCTACACTTTTTTAATCTATTCATCAGGGACATCGATAATGGATTGAATAGCTGGGTATCTAAATTTTCAGCAGACACCTTGACTGGCAGAATGGTAGATACAGAAGAAGGAGTTAAGGAACTCAGAAAAGATCTTTGTAAGCCGAATAGGTGGGTGGAAACGCAGGAGATCATTTTAAGTGATGCACTTTGCAAAAAAAAAAAAAAAAATTGTATCACAGTAGGACTTAGAAGACCAGACACTGGAGCTATCAGATAGTGAAAGAGACCTGAGGTTGTTCATGATAAAGGACCTAAAGAATAAGATCAAGGAGCAAAGGTATCAGGAACCATAAAAGGGGTAGGTCATGTGATACAGCTCTTGTAGATGGACGTGCTGCCTCAGGATTTGTGGAACTCTATCTTAATAACTATTATACGGCTAATTAATTATTCATGAGCCTAGTGAGGCTCCAGATTGGCTACTGGATTGGTCATTAATGTCTTGGAAATGACAAATCTAGCTGCAGACTGATGCTGTGAAGCACGCACCGCTTGTGCCAGACAGCTGAAACCTAAATAAAACTGGCAAAAATGAATGTTGTTACTGTGATTAGACTTATAATCACAATAACAGCCTTAAAGCTAGTCATTTCCTTGGATTAATGACTGGTGGAGGGAGGTGGCCCTCAGCACACCCATCCCCCAACAGGTCAGTAATCCCTTGGAAATTACCTGCTTCTCTGTCATTATTGATTAAATATTTCTGCAACCTAATTTAATTTTCCTCCCCAGTAGGCAAGTGAGTTCAGTCTGTGTGGTCAATGAAAACCTTGCTTTGTTTTAACATAAATTTTGATTTACTATATTGCTGGCTTGGAAGAAGCAATAGTTGAGATGTAGTTGTGAGCATGCCACCGCCTCACCCAGAGCCCTCTCAGGTCCTTGAGCTTGATGACTTGCCTTGCATTACCACTGAAGATGGTTGAAACAGATTCCTTAGAATGCTTGTTCTGTGAGCTGAAATCCATCAAGGAAGTGATTCTGGACTTATGTGGAGAAATTAAGATGCTTAAGCCTGCACTTGAGGACCTGGCTAGGAGTGTCGGAGACTCAGAGACAGAGGGAAGCAGGAAAAGCAGTTAGGAGTGCAAAGGTGCAAACAGAGGAAAGATTAGCACAGATGGTAAAGAAGTCAAGTCAAGTCAAGTCAAATTTATTTAAAAAGACACCCAATCCCAAAGGCTTTGGGTGCCGCACAAAAACTTTACAGCATTTCATACCGTATAAAATATAAATTAAAATTACTACATATATAAAATCAAAATTACTCCCCAAAAGCTTGCAAAAATAGGAAGGTCTTTAGGCAAACCTTAAAGGCAGTTATAGTGGGGGCCTCCCTAACTACAGTTGGCAAAGAGTTCCAAAAAGCGGGAGCGGCGACACTAAAAGCTCGGTCCCACGCAGACTTTAGTCTTGCTCTTGGAACAGTTAGGAGGCCACCACTAGAGGAGCGGAGATTATGGGCAGAGGTGGAAAATACCAGGAGATCTGACAGGTAACCAGGGCCCTGCCCGTGTAGGGTCTTATAGGTGAGAAAACCCACCTTGAAGAGTACTCTCCATCTGACAGGCAGCCAGTGCAATTCACGCAGAATAGGAGTAATATGGCAAAATTTGCTTTGCCCGGACAAAAGCCGGGCAGCAGCGTTTTGCACTAGTTGTTGTCTGTGAAGAGAACCCCAGAGACCCCGAGATAGAGGGCATTACAGTAGTCAAGCCTAGAAGTGACTAAGGCATGTATCAAGGTAGGGAGGTCCAGAGCCGGAACAAGGGTCTTAATCCTGGCAATGTTTCTAAGATGGAAAAAACAGGAACAAACCACGGAGGATATATGAACCTCTATGGACAGGTTCCTGTCAAAAATCACACCAAGATTTCGCACCCAAGGGGAGGACATCAATGACGCAGCTCCTAGCACAAGGCCAGTCCCAGAGTCAGAGGCCATCCCATCATGAACTCTGTTCGACTCCACTACCAGTACCTCAGTCTTGTCAGGGTTCAGTCGTAGCCAGCTGGAGGCCATCCAGTCATTAATCTCAGCCAGACAGATGCTTAGCATATCCACTGCGTTTGATGTTCCTGGGGCAAAGGATAAGTATAGCTGAGTATCATCAGCATAGCAATGAAAATTCGGGCCATACTTCCTAATGATCCCCCACAGGGGCAGCATATATACTGCGAACAACATTGGGGCCAATACCGAACCCTGAGGGACTCCACACAAAAGGAGGCAGGGTGTAGATGAGAAATTTCCCATCACAACCCGTTGCCTCCTCTTGGTGAGAAAGGACTCAAACCACTTGATGACAATACCAGTGAGTCCACATAACTCCCTCAGGCGGAGAAGCAACACACAATGGTCCACAGTATCAAATGCTGAGGAGAGATCAAGGAGAATAAGAATTGTCCTGTTCCCCCGGTCTCTAGCTCTGAGGAGGTCATTCTGCACCCAAACTAACGCAGTTTCAGTGCTATGTCTGGCCCAAAAAGCCGACTGGAAGAGATCATACAACTCGTAGGTCGTGAGATGTTCCTCCAACTGAAGCGATACCACCTTCTCAAAAATCTTCCCCAAAAATGGAAGATTGGAGATAGGACGGTAATTTGCCCTGATCTCCGGGTCCAGAGAAGATTTCTTTAAAAGGGGTCTCACCAGAGCCTCATTCAAGGCATCTGGAAAGACACCCTGACGCAAGGAGCACCAGACAATCAGGGCAAACACCGGGCCAACAGAGTCAATGCATCTCATTAAGAAGCGCGTTGGCACTGGGTCCAGTTCACAAAAGGTATGCTTCAAGTTGGCCGCCACCTCAATAACCTCACAAACCTCCATTGGCCTAAACTCTCCCCAACTAGGTGGAGTGCACTTAGAACACAACTGGCGACCACTGACAGCAATGGTATTACTGGCTGAAGAAACCTCCCATCGGATCAAAGACACCCTGTCCGAGAAAAACCGAGCAAAATCCTCACAATCCTCATTTGAGAAAACTCTTCCAGGCTGAAGACAGAGAGGATGGAGAAGTCTATCAACAGTCCGGAAGGGTGAGGCTGGTCGGTTTCTCCCAGCAGCAATCTCCCGAGACAAAAATGCTATCTTCTTTTGGTTGATTGCCTCCTGATATGCGCAATAATGCGCACACAGGACCAGTTTGTCCATCTCCAGACGGGACTTCCTCCAGAGGCGTTCTAATGTCCGACCCAGCTTCTTCATTTCCTTAGGTCTCCATCATACCAAAGGAGACCTCGGTACAGTTCTGGAGTCATTACCACGGATAGGTGGAGGAGTTGATCGGTGCCAGACAACACCTTAATTATAGGTGTCTACACCGACATCAACAGCCTGGACGATGCATCACCCATACTAGATAAATCAACTGCTGCCATAAAACCCTCAGGGTAAGATCACGTAAAGGGCGGCAGCGAATCATCTCAGCAGGGGAAGAACTTACGATGGGAGCCTTAAGCGTGAACTTCACCGTGCAATGATCAGACCAAAATACCTGCTCAATTGCAAGATCTACGATCTCAAGTCCCAGTGAGAACACCAGGTCCAATGTATGGCCATCGCGATGAGTAGGTGCACCAACAAACTGCACCAGCCCCAAAAGGGACATACTCTGCAGAAATTCACTGGCGCACTTTTGAGCTTTATCCTCGGCCCAAACATTGAAATCCCCCAGAAAAACACATCTTGGGGAATCCAATGTTTCTCCGGCAACAAACTCAGCAAATTCCTGCAGGAAGCCCCCCATCGGACCAGGAGGGTGATAGATAAGGAGGATTCTGCAGCCAATGCCAAGTCCACCATGAATGGCCACACATTCAAATGAACCTGGGGTTCCCACTAGGTGCATGGTGAAGGTCAGGCTCGATCTAAAACAAATGGCTACACCACCACCCCTGCAATTTTCTCTGGGGCAGTGCACCCTGGTATATCCTGTGGGGACTACAGCCTCAAAAATAGGGCCAGCATCATCTCCCACCCAGGTCTCCGTAATGCAAGCCAGGTCGACCGATGAAATCAAGGTGGCAATAATTGCCGTCTTGTTTCTGATCGACCTGGCATTGCATAGCACTGCCATCAGAGATGTAAAGGGTGACACAGCCCCTCAGGTTACCTGACTACTCGGCCTGGTGGAACCCCTAGAAATGGGCACCAACCACGTCTGGCTTCTCCTAGATGCCCTACTTACTCCAGGGCATCTCCTGGACTTAACCACCTCTATCCTTCGATCAACCTGCTCCTGGTCATCCCACAGCCCACAGGCAGAGCAATCCCTTGCAATCCCCACTTCCCTGCAATGCCTGATAGTAATATGAGACACAGGGAGAGGGAGAAAGGGACGCAAAGCATGCAACTGCGAGTTCCCATAAGTAATCCTAGGCCCTACAGGTTGCCCTACAGACCCCTTACACATGTCTAATTGGATAAACTAATAAACACATTAATTAATGCAAGCTCAAAACATTTAAAAACTTCCTATTGGAAAAAGCCTAATCTATCACAATTAAAACTTCAGTAACCTGGCCCTTCCCTCCTCTCATCCCAAACAGAAAAAGAATTTCAACTTACAGTGGTATCGCGCTTCATCCTGCTTCAGCCTTTCGACGGCACTTGCATTTATGTAAGCCTCCCCGCCTCACAACAGCATTGGTTCCCCCACTCACCCTCCAGCTGGAAACGATTGAAACTCCAACACAGCCTCTCACGCTGTGTGCTTAGCCAATGGGCTAAATAGTGAGCAGGCAATCCACGGAGGCAACAAAGCCAGGAGGAAGAAAGGAAGTCCAAACCTGGAAAGCAAAACACAGTTCCAGCTGCTAACGAGTGGCGCTCAGCAATGCACAGCAGTTCAGAACATAAAGCTGCGTGCCGCAGCCAGGACTTGCATTTATGTAAAAAGCCTCCCGGCCCCCTCACAACAGCATTGGTTCCCCCCACTCACTCCTCCAGCTCCAGCTGGAAACAATTGAAACTCCAACACAGCCTCTCACACTGTGTGCTTAGCCAGTTGGGGGCTAGTGAGCAGGCAATCCACGGGAGGGCAACAAAGCTGGGAGGAAGAAAGGAAGTCCAAACCTGGAAAGCAAAACACAGTTCCAGCCACTAATGAGCAACGTTCCCAGAAAATGCACAGCAGTTCAGAACACAAAGCTGCCGCTTGCGAGTGGCGCTTGCATTTATGTAAAAAGCCTCCCTGCCCCCTCACAACAGCATTGGTTCCCCCCATTCACTCCTCCAGCTCCAGCTGGACAAGCAAAGAAAGGGGACAATACATTCTATAGGTACATTAATGAAAGAAGGAAGGCTAGGGGTGGGATTGTAAGGCTCATAGGGGATGAAGGGGAGTGTACGGAGGGAGACCTACAGTAGAAAAAGCATCAATACTGAATAAATACTTCTGTTCAGTATTCACTGAAGGGGGGAGGGACAGGGACTACAACTAGGCATCAGAAACAAAAGGGGAGCTAGGTGAACACAAGTCCATTTATGGAAGAGAGACCTAGAGGAACTCGCAAAACTGAGGGTGGACAAAGCAATGGGACCAGATGATATACACCCTAGGATATTAAAGGAACTATGGATGGTGCTAGTAGCTCTGCTGGCAGCCCTGTTTAGTAAGTCACTTAATACAGGAGTGGTTCCAGAGGACTGGAGGAGGGCACATGTAGTCCCATCTTCACAAGCGTTGAAGTAGGGAGGAAGCAGGAAACTACATGCCGGTCAGCCTCACCTCAGTAGTGGGCAAGATTATGGAGGTGCTCCTTAAGGAAAGGACTGTGGAACACTAGGAATCCAGTGGAGCACAGAATCTGAGGCAGAGTGGATTCACAGCAGGAAGGTCATGTCAATCAAATCTGATAGACCTTTTTTGACTGGGTGGCGAAGGGGGTGGGTCAGGGGAGAGCGGTAAATGTCACTTGCCTTGATTTCAGCAAGGCCTTCGACACAGTTCCACATAAGGGACTGGCTAACAGGATGGGTAGCCTGAGTGTGGGCCACAAGGTGGGGAACTGGGTTAGAAACTGGTTGAGGGACAGAAAGCAGAGGGTGGTGGTAAATGGGATCCAATCCATGGAAAGGGTGGTGACCAGTGGGGTGCCTCAAGGATCAGTCCTGGGGCCAGTCCTTTTTCATGTCTACATTAGTGATATTGCTGAAGGGCTAGAAGGGAAGGTTTGCCTATTTGCAGATGTCACCAAGATCTGCAACAGGATAGACACTCCAGATGGGGTTGAGAAAATGAGGAGGGACGTAGAAAAGCTGGAAAATGGTCCAAAGTGTGGCAACCAAAATTTAATGCAATGAAGTGCAAAATCATGCACCTGGGGGGGGAGGCAGAACCCTGCAGAGAGTTACAGGATGGGGTTGGGGGTGGAGTTGCTGACAGTCACCAGAGAAGAAAGTGATTTGAGGGTAAGCATCTCAGATGACCTAAAGTTGAGGAGGGCCAGTATCACATTGGGGTGCATAGAAAGGGGTATCACTAGCAGAAGAAGGTAGGTGGTGATACCACTGTACAAAACACTGGTGAGACTTCATCTGGAGTATGGTGTATGGTTCTGCAGGCTGCATCTTCGTAAGGACATAGACAGGGTGGAGGTGATTCAGAGAAGGGCGACTAAGATGGTGCAGGGCTTGCACCAGAAGACATATGAGGAGAGCTTAAAAGACCTCAAGTATGCATACACTGGAAGAAAGGCCAGAATGGGGAGATATGATAGAAACCTTCAAGTATCTTAAAGGCATAAGCAAAGTACAAGTGGGTGACATCTTACAGTATAGGAGATATACAATGACGAGAGGGCACAGTATGAAATTGAAGGGGGCAGGATAAAGGGGAATGTGAGGAAGTTTTTCTTCACGGAAAGGGTGGTGGATGCATAGAATAGTCTACACCAAGAGGTGGTAGCTAGTACAGTGGGGGGATTCAAACATGCATTGCATAGTCATAAGGGAACCCTAGATGTGGGAAGGAGAGGCTAAAGCCGATGACCAAGTAGGGTCAGTGACCGCTGATGCAGATAGGCAATACTGGCAGACTGGGCCTAGCAGTCCTTATTTGCATCAATTTCTGTGCTTCTGAGGCCCATTTCAGCTTGGAAGAAGACTGCCAGAACCATGCAGAGCCATAAATCATAGCACTGAAATTAAAAGTTGGCAAACTGGAATCCCGAATTAAAGATCAGAAGGTCCACAGACAGTGTAATAATTTGGTGTCTGAGGGTGTGCTTAGTAAAGCAGAGGGGCTGGACATGCTGTGGTTTATGCAGAAGCTGCTCTCTGAGGTTGCAGGCCATCCCCTCATGAATAAGATTATTTATTTTATTTTTATTTTCTTTATTGAGTCAATCGGATTTACAACCTTTGAGTCAAAGACTTATTTACAAAGGCTCCTCATCAGAGTACAATACATCAGTATGCATGCAGTATATAATAATACAAAAGTGGTCAAAAGAAACACAGTACATGACCAGTACATACAAAGAAGGGGGTGAGGCCTGTACAATTGGCTAGCTGTTATAGTCCATCTAAGGAGTTTGTACATGACAGCAGACAGTACAAGGAGATAAGGAGGTAGGTCTGAGCATGTAGTTGCAATACAGGCCTGGCTAAGGGGCTTGTACGTGCCGTAGTGCAAGCAGTCGGGATACCGACATTGTCATAACACAGTCTATCTTTTTTGAGCATAGACAACAGTGGGATACAATTATTGAATGGGAACACAGGGCCCTGAGGCCCCCACCTGACTGCAATGAGTGACCCCAGCCCATTACCTTATGCCCCTTAATTTCTGGGACAAGGTCTATATTCAGAAAAATGTGCAGGAGAAAAGGAATGGGAAGGAGTTTCAGTCTTTTAAAGCTGGGCAGACTGAATGAGCCAATTATCTTTTTCTGCTGACATTGTCTATGTTTATTTTCAACTACATGATCCCTCAGATGCATAAGCGACATTGCAGAGGGACTGGAAGGAAAAATATGTCTCTTTGCAGATGACACAAAGATCTGCAACAGAGTTGATGCACAAGGTGGGGTGGAAAGGATGAGAAGGGACTTGGCAAGGTTAGAGGAATGGTCAAATGTATGGCAGCTTAGATTCAATGCTAAGAAGTGCAAGGTAATGCACCTGGGAAACAAAAACCCAGGGAAGAGTACACAGTGGGGGTGAGATACTAACAACAACAAAATGGAAAGGGACCTGGGGTAGTCATATCAGATGACCTAAAGGTGGGCAAGCAATGTGAGAGGGCAGCAAGGAGGGCTGAGGGATATTGGAATGCATAGGAGAGGCATCACCAGTAGAAAACAGGAAGTTATTATCCTCTGTACAGACAGCTGGTGAGACCCCATCTGAGTACTGCGTGCAGTTCTGGAGACCCAATCTCCGCAGGAACATAGACAGAATGGAAGCTGTCCAGAGGAGGGCAACTAAAATGGTGCAGGGTCTGCACGGAAGACATATGAAGAGAGACTTAGGAGCTAAATATGTATAGCCTCGAGGAAAGGAGGGAGAGGGGACATGATAGAAACTTTCAAGTACCTCAAGGAATCAACAAAGTTCAGAGGGTAGCCTCTTTCAAAAAGAGGCCTTAAGAACAAGGAGGCACAATTTGAAGATAGAGGGCGGCTCAGAGGTAATTTAAGAAGTATTTTTCACAGAGAGGTTGTGGATGCATGGAGCGGCCTTCCGGAGGTTGTGGAGTCAAAAACAGTGGTGGAATTCAAGCATGCATGGGACAGTCATAAGGCAATTCTAGGGAGTGGGGGTAGGAAGAAGTAGGCTGATGGTTAACTAGGATCTGCAGCTTATCCATTAGGTAGGGAAATGGGCAGACTGGGTGTGCCAAGCGGTCCTTATCTGCCGTCAGATTCTATGTTTCTGTTTCTGTGTAGAGATATTAAGTCAAAACAGCATGCGGCAGGAGCATGTTTCAGAATTGTGTACCTAGTGAAGCTTCTTTTCAGTATGGATTCTGGTCCCCAACAGTTGGGAACTGCTAAGGAGGGCTGCTACAGAGCTCCCCCAGTTTATTTTCCAACCTGTTTCCAGCTCTGCCACCACTGCTAGACAGACATATTCCTTGATTCACTTGTTGGGACATTCACCAGGGAAGTGTGAGTTCTGTGTTTCACTCGGTTCTTAAATTCTGTGGGTGCATCCCAGAGTATTTTAAGTTTCTGACACTGTTCCCTAAGGTTATGGGGTGCAGGGGTAGAGTAAATCAGGGGCCTAAATGGATGTGGGTAGTTTAGCCATCACTGGATTCCTTAATGTAGAACTATAATGTACAGCCGACTTGCACACCTCTAGTAATAACACCTTTGTGTCTTAGAATGGCTGATGAGTTTCCAGTCCTAATTGGGAGTTACTGTGGTTTTCTGAGTCGTCCTAGGGCCAGGCAAGCTTGTCAAAGATAAGGCTGAGGTGTTAGACTTTGGACATGGCATATTTCCAATCTGGTGCCTCAGTCTGACTTCCAGTTCTTATTTTGGCCTTCTCTTCCTCCAGTATAACACCTAATAAAACATGATTAGACAATGGGGGTCTGTTTCTCCAACAATCTGATTGGCTACTGAGGGTCTTTACCCAAGGGTAAATCCTACAATAACCACAGATAAAGATCCAGTAGCCAGGCAAGCCCCTTCACAAAAAAATTACAAAAAAAAAACTTCCGTACCATGTAAAACATAAACAAACTACTGTCATATTCTTTCCCAGCTGACTGTTCCACATTGGGCAAAGTTGGAAACTCTGCCTACCAAAAACTACACTGGCCTCCTGAAAAAAGTATGAACAAACATTTATCAATGCTGAATGTTTGCTTGCTAGTATTAGCATTGGAAATGCAGACATTAGACAGATGCAGAGTAGGAATGGCAGTGAAGTATTGAACTTCATGTCAACCCCACCTCCAACCTGCAGAGATGGACAGGCATTGGGGTATGCATTTGGGTTGTTACTCATATCATTCATGCCATTTCACCTCACCCTATCCTCCAGACACCGACAAGTGTTGAGGTGTGCCTTGGGGTGTTCGGCTTTACAGTCACCCCACTCCATAAGTACATACGCTGAAATGGGTGCAATATAGGAGAATGTGGTCAACTCTTGGGGCGAAGAGTCCAAGGCACACCTCGATGCCTGTCACTGGCTGCAGGGTGGGGGGTGGGGTGAAATGGCATGAGCATTACAATCCAAAGGCAGCACCCCTGATGCATGTCAGTCTGTACAGGGTGGGACGCTATGGTTAGAAACCCTAATGCCCCAGTCATTTACAAATTTTCAACATGGAATTTTTGTGACTCCCACCTCATGAAGACATTTGGGACCTCTTCTCATGAACAGTGCACTGTGATTTTGTCAGTGTGTCCCGAACTTTGAGTTCCCACAGAGACCGTGCCATTGTGCACCAGATGTACAATAACACATATCCAGCAGGATGTGAAGAATGACAGCTGCACCATTCATAGGCAGGTGTGAAGATATGGCAATGTTGAAAATCTGTACTGAAAATATTAAAAATGCTTGAACTTTCAAGCATACATGGAAATTGCGCAACACATGTGCGTAACACAGTCATTTAGTGGAATTATTTCACCAAATTTTCAACATAGGCATTTTGTGACCTCTACTCATGAACACGGTCACTGTGATTTTCTTAATCTGTACTGAACATTGGTTTCCCACAGCAACCGCTCTATTCTGCGCCAGATGTGTAATCACATATTTCGGGCAGGATGTGAAAAATGACAGCTGTACTGCTCATAAGGAGGTCTGAAAGAATGCCAGTGTTGAAAATCTGGAGTGAAAGTACTACAAATTTGTGAAGTTATGAGGGTGCATGGAAACTGCTCAATGCACGCTTGTAACACAGTTATTTTATGGACGTTCGTCACCAAATTTTCAACATAGGCATTTTAGGACCTCTGCTCATGAACAGAGTCACTGTGATTTTACATATGAACATACATACGAACATACGAATCTGCCAGCAGAACAGACCAATCAGTCTATCTACGTCTGCCTGAGTGTGCAGCTAGCACCCTAGATTGCAGCTGCCCCAACCTCCTCCCCCTCAGTTACTCCCCCGCTAGTCCCAGGCCCTGCCCCTCTGACTCTTCCTCTTGCTTTATGCCACTCCTTAAAACTATTGACTGTTCTACATGTTACCACCCCTTCTGGCAGTGCATTCCAAGTAAACACCGCCCTCTCAGTGAAGTAATGCCTCCTCATTTCCCTCTTGAAACGTCCCCCTTCTAACCTTAGTCCATGCCCTCCTCATCTCTCTTCCACTCCTGAGTTTAAACACCCTCTCGGTGCTAGGTTTATTTACCACTCTCAGGTATTTAAATGCTTCAGTCATACCCCCCATCCCTCCTCTCCTCCAGTGTGTACATATTTAGTTCCTTCAGTCTAACTTCATATTCCTTTGCTTCCATCCCCTTTAACATTTTTGTTTCCCTCCTTTGCACCCCCTCCAGTAACTTTATATCTCTTCGCAGGTATGGCCTCCAGTATTGCACACAGTACTCCAGGTGTGGTCTGACCAATGATCTGTAGAGAGAGAGGATCTCATCCCTGTGTCTGGCCGAGAACCCCCTTGCACTGCACCACAGCATCCTGTCTGTCTTTGCTGCTGCTCTCCTGCACTGGGCTGAGTTATTCATGCTCCCAGTTACCAAAACCTCTAGGTCCTTCTCCTCCTCTGTGATCCCCAACCTCACCCCCCCAACCAATAGTCCCTCTTCTGGTTCTTAGCCCTGAAGTGCATCACCTTACACTTCTTTGCATTGAATCCTAGCTGTCACTCCACAGACCATGTCTCTAGTTTGGTTAGGTCCCCCTGCAGTTTTTCCCATTCGTCCTCTTTGTCCACCACTGCCCCCAATTTGGTATCATCTGCGAACAGACTAACCCTGCTCCCCACTCCATGTGCTAAATCATAGATAAAGAGCCCAAATAGCACAGGGCCCAGCACTGACCCCTGCAGCACCCCGCTTGTCACTGCTCTAGCTGCCGAGAGCTCCCCCCCACCACCCTCTGCAACCTCCTCTGTAACCAGTTCTCTATCCATTTAGTCAGCTTTTTTCCCACCCCACTGCCATCAGACCCCCCCAGTCTCCCGTGAGGCACTGAATCAAAGGCCTTACTGAAGTCCAAGTACAGGACATGTACCGCATGGCCTCTGTCCAACTCCCTTGTCACCCAGTCATAATACTCTATTAGGTTGGTTTAACAAGACCTCCCTGACAGGAACCCATGTTGCCAGCCATCTTGGAGGCCATTACTCTCTAGGAATGCCATCAGCGTCTGCTTCGGTATTGCCTTCATAAGCTTACCCACTATGGACGTGAGACTGACCGTCTGATAATTTCATGGTTCCTCCCTAGGCCCACTCTTGTGTATGGGCACCACATGGGCCACCCTCCAGTCCTAGGGCACACACTCCATTTCCAGGGAGGTATTGAACAGATCTGCCAGCGGTTCAGCCAACAGCTCCGCCATCTCACTCAGCAGCCTGGGGTGGATGCCATCAGGACCTGGTGCCTTGTCCAGACTTACTGCCCTCAGCCCCTCTAGCACCCTACTCCCTGTGATCACTTTGTCTGTCACCTCCTCCGCCCCTTTCCCTACCCCCCAAGCCCATGCTGGTTGTGGACCATCCTTCTCCTTAGTGAAAATGGGGCAGAAGTACTCATTTAGAATTTCCTCTTGCTCCTCCCCCTTTTCCACCTGATCTGCTCCCTGCTTTATCCTCACAATATGTCCAGATAGAAGGTCAGCTGGGGGCCAGTGACCATCACATGTTATGCTTCAATGTGGCCACTAGAACTAAAGCATCTCAATCCAAGGCAAACATATGGGAGTTCAGAGGAGCTGACTTTGATAAGATGGCCAACAGAGTTAAGCTAGCCCTGGCAAAAAGAAATACAGGTGAGGGGGTACAGGCAAAGTGGACAAGCATTAAGGATGCAATACTTGATGCAACATCCCATTGTGTCAGAGAAAAAAGGAAGTGCAAAAGAAGAAGGAAACCACTTTGGTTCTCAAAAACAGTAGCAGAAAAGGTTAGAGCCAAAAGGCTGGCCTTCAGGAAATATATGGGAACGCAGCGGGATGAAGATAGGGAGGCATATCAAACTTCCCTAAGGGAAGCAGGGAAGGCAGTAAGGCAGGCAAAGTGCCAAACTGAGGAAACACTAGCATGAACAGTAAAAGAAGGTGATAAGACTTTCTATAGATATATTAGTGAGAGAAGAAACTCCAGAGGGGGTATTGTTAAGATTAGCGGGGATAAGGTGGCGTGTGAGGAGGAGGACCATGTAAAAGCATCTATCCTAAATAGATACTTCTGCTCAGTATTTACTGAAGAGAAGATAGGACAGGGCGCACAGCTCAGCACCATGGACACGGGGAGGGGAGGGAGGTGTGTAGTAGTCCCTTCACAAAAGAAAAGTTGCTAAAAGAGCTCAATAAGCTCAGGATGGACAAGGCAATGGGACCTGATGGCACACATCCCAGGGTACTAAAGGAGCTAAGGGTGGAACTAGCAGAGCCGTTATCAGAACTGTTTAATGAGTCTTTGAGCACAGAAGAGGTCCCAGAAGACTGTAGAAGGGCTCAAGTGATCTTGCTCCACAAGAGTGGTAGCAGGGAGGAGGCAGGGAACTACAGACCAGTCAGTCTTACCTCAGTAGTGGGCAAGATTGATTAATAAGCTGAGTAGGCTCAGGGTGGGTCATATGTTGGTCAACTGGGTGGCAAACTGGTTGACGGGCAGAAAACAGAGAGTGGTGGTAAATGGTATACAGTCAAAAGAGATGCAGGTCACAAGTGAGGTACCTCAGGGATCAGTCCTGGGGTCAGTCCTCTTCAATATCTTCATCAGTGACATTGCAGATGGACTGGAGGGTAAGGTTTGTCTGTTTGCAGATTACAACAAGATCTGCAACAGAGTAGCTGATCCAGATGGGGTGGGCAGAATGAGAAGAGATCTGGATAAACTGGCAAAATGGTCGGAAGAGTGGCAACTGGGGTTTAATGCAAAGAAGTGCAAGATCATGCACATAGGGAAGAGAACCCCTGAAGCCACCTATAGGCTGGGAGGGGAGCTGCTGGCAGTCACAAGTGAAGAAAGAGACTTGGGCATCATCATCACAGATGACCTGAAATCATCCAAGCAGACCACTAAAGCAGTAGGTAAGGCTAGGGGGTTGTTGGGGTGTATTAGTAGGGGTATCACAAGTCATAAGAGAGGTAATAATCCCTCTTTACAAGACACTGGTTAGGCCCCATCTGGAGTACTGCATGCAGTACTGGAGGCCGCACACTCACAAGGACATTAACAAAATTGAGGCAGTCCAGAGAAGGGCAACCAAAATGGTGCAGGAACTGCATCAGAAAACATATGAGGACAGATTAATGAAGTTCAATGGGCCAGATTCTAGAAGAGTTACGCCTGGTGTAACAGCAGTTGCACCAAGTAGAATAGCACATGTAGCAACTTACGCCAGCAGTTGCGACATGCGCGATTCTACATGTCTGTAAAGACACGCTCAGAAATTAATCTGAGTGATCGCCTTTGCAGTAGCGCTCCTACTGCACTCAGTCAGTGGCTGGCCATGGAGATGAGAGGTGGGCTGTGCCAGTCGCCGGCTGGGGATGAGTGGAAGGTGCTGGGTGGACTGGCATGGCTGGTTGGGGGGCCACTAGACTACCAGGGAATTGGTGATCGGTATTTATTTTAAGATGATGGAGGGGCCACTAGACATGTCGCAGGCCACTTGTGCCAAACAGCAGTTACGCCGGCAGTTGTGCCATAAATCCCCTGCGACATGGTGCTAGGGGGTTAACGGCAGCAGTTGTGCCCCATTCTAGAAGGGCAGCCACAAAGTCCCCACCATCGGGATTCTATAAGAACCCCTGGAGGAGAGCCGGTATTGTATGTTACACTAGCATTTACTTGGTGTAAACTACAGCCGCCCCCTGGGGGTCCTGTAGACCCACCTACAGACATGCCAACATGTCCACCCCC
Organism: Neoceratodus forsteri; assembly: GCA_016271365.2. Lineage (NCBI taxonomy): Eukaryota > Metazoa > Chordata > Ceratodontiformes > Ceratodontidae > Neoceratodus > Neoceratodus forsteri. The sequence goes on along the minus strand of CM057452.1, from coordinate 296,181,705 downwards.
CCATGCCAGCATACCCCAGTGGGGCTACACAGGGCTACCCATCCCCCCATGGATGTTATTGTCCACCTAGGGACAAATGACCTGGCTAGGAATGGGATCGGAGCAGTGCAAGAGGAGTTTGTAGAGTTGGGGAGAGGCCTTAGACAAGTAGTGCATACAGTAACCTTCTTGGAGGTGCTGCCTGTCTATGGCAAGGGTGATGCTAGGGTACTCCTCACCAGGGAATTCAATGAATGGTTGGAAAACTGGTGTGGAGCTCAGGGTTTAGGCTTCATTGGGGACTGGGGAGCTACCTTGAGGGATGCAGACCAATACATGCCGATGGTCTGCATCTGTCCGGGGATCCAGGATCCTAGGTGAGAGGTTTAAATGCTTCATTGGCAAGCATTTAAACTAGCCAAGGGAGGAGGCACTGAAAAGGAGAAGGGAAATCCCAGCCTCCCCCCACAAACAACAGTGATTATTGAGGTAAACACCAAGGTAGAGAAGTCATTAAGAAGCAGGCCAGAAGTAAATGTAAAAAAAGGCAAAGGCAGTAAGGACAGGAATGGAAAAAAAAGGGGTAAGGTCATCATAAAGTGGAGGGTGATGAGTACCAATGCCCGTAGTCTGTGTAACAAGCTCCCTGAACTAGTGGCCTTGATGGAAGAGGGTTGCCTGGATATTGTGGCAGTCACAGAAACATGGTACACAAAGAACCATGACTGGGATGTCAACATACCAGGATACACAATCTACAGGAGGGACAGGGAGGGTAAAGAGGAGGAGGAGTAGCTCTTTATGTAAAGGAAGGGATCAAAGCAACAGAACTAAAGAGTAAACAGGGAGCAGATGAGACACTGGGTCACCCTGAGACAGGAAATTGCACCACAATCCGCTTGGGGTTGTATACAGACCCTCATCTCAGGGAGGGAATGGACAAGAAATGATAGAAGGCTTCCTTAGAATGGCAGAAAAGGGAGATATTGTTGATGGGGACCTGAATATGCCAGATGTTAACTGGAGCACCTTTGCTGCAGGCACATCCAAACAGGGTCATTCTTGATGCCCTACAGGGGCATGCCTCAGACAGCTAGTACTGGAACCCACTCGGGGAGGAGCAATCTTAGACCTGGTACTCTCAAATGGGGACGGAGAAAGAATCTCAGATTTAGAAGTGGGTAGCCATCTGGGGAATGCACCACCAAACAGTGTGGTTCACGATAAACACAGCCATACAATCAAGCCATACAAAAGCAAAAGTATTGGACTTTAGGAGGGCTGACTTTGGGAAAATGAGAGAGTGCCTAGAAAAGCACTCAGCAAACAGGCAAGAAGGAGGGTGGAGGAACAATGGAGAGTAATCAAAACAGCCATCACAGAGGCAACAAGCCTTTGTGTAAAGCAAATCAACAAAACACAATGAAGGAAAAACCGCTATGGTTCTCAAAAGAGGTGGCAGGGAAGGTTTAGGAGAAAAGGATAGCATTCAGGAAATATAAGGAAACACAGAAGGAGAAGGACAGAGAACTTTATCAGTTAAAGCAGAAAGAGGCTGGGAAGGCAGTCAGAACAGCAAAGGCCCAAACCGAGGAAAGGATAGCCAACTCTGTTAAGAAGGGGGATAAGACCTTTTATAGGTACATTAGGGAGCGAAGAAAGACCAAAGGAGGGATACTGAGGCTTAATAAAGGGAGGGAATGTGGGTAGAGGTGACAATGAAAAGCAGGATACTGAACGAATATTTCTGCTCAGTATTCACAAAGAAAGAGGAGGGGAGGTACGTAAACCAAACAAGAGAAACACTTGAAGACTGAGGGTCGATACAGTCCATTTACAGAACAAAAGGTTCTGAAAGAACTAATAAAATTGAAGGTGGACAAAGCAATGGGGCTGATGGATTCACCCAAGAATTCTAAAAGAACTAAGGGTAGAACTAATGACACCGCTGACTACTCTTTAACAAATCATGGGAGGATGGGTGGTACCTGAGGACTGGAGGAGGGTGGATGGATTCTCTTCACAAAAGTGGGAGCAGGACAGAGGCAGAAAACTACAGATCAGTTAGTTTGACCTCAGTGGTAGGTAAAATGATGGAATCACTTCTGAAGGAAAGAATTGTTGAGTACCTAGAGGCCAGTGGGGCACAGGACCCAAGGCAGCATGGATTCACGATGGGAAGGTCGTGTCAGACGAATCTAATAGATTTCTTTGACTGGGTGACCAAAGTAGTAGACCAGGGAGGGGCTGTGGACATGGCCTACCTAGATTTTAGCAAGGCATTTGATAAAGTCCCACACAAAAGATTAATACACAAGTTAGCCAGCCTTGGAGTGGGTCCCAAGGTAGTAGTCTGATAAAAATTGGCTAGACAACAGGACGCAAAGGGTAGTAGTAAATGGAGTCCACAGTGAAGAAAGGAGGGTTACTAGCGGGGTACCGCAGGGTTCAGTACTGGGACCGGTCCTTTTTAATGTCTTTATAAGTTACATTGCAGAGGAACTGGAAGGAAAAGTATGTCTCTTTGCAGATGACACAAAGATCTGCCACAGGGTTGATACACCAGATGGAGTGGAAAGGATGAGAAGGGACTTGGCAAGGTTGGAGGAATGGTCAAATGTATGGCAGCTCAGATTCAATGCAAAGAAGTGCAAGGTAATGCACCTGGGAAACAAAAACCCAGGGCAAGAGTACACAATGGGGGGTGAGATACTGGCAACAGTAAAAATGGAAAGGGACCTGGGGGTAATTATATCAGATGACCTAAAGGTGGGCAAGCAATGTGAGAAGGCAGTAAGGATGGCTGGGGGGATATTAGGATGCATAGGGAGAGGCATCAATAGTAGAAAACAGGAAGTTTTTATCCCTCTGTACAGACAGGTGGTGAGACCCCATCTGGAGTACTGTGTGCAGTTCTGGAGATCCCATTTCCACAAAGACATAGACAGAGTGGAGGCTGTCCAGAGGAGGGCAACCAAAATGGTGCAGGGTCTGCACCAGAAGACATACGAAGAGAGACTAAAGGAGCTTAATATGTATACCCTTGAGGAAAGGAGGGAGAGAGGGGACATGATAGAAACTTTCAAGTACCTCAAGGGAATCAACAAAGTCCAAGAGGGTGGCATCTTTCAGAAAACGAGATGTGCAAGAACAAGGGGGCACAATTTGAAGATAGAGGGGGATGGCTCAGAGGTAATGTGAGGAAGTATTTTTTCACAGAGAGGGTTGTGGATGCATGGAACAGCCTCCCTGAGGAGGTCGTGGAGTCAAGAACAGTGGGGGAATTCAAGAATGCATGGGACAGACATATGGCAGTCCTAGCGGGGAGGAAGTAAGCTGTTGGTTAATTAGGATCTGCAGTTTATCTGTCAGGTAGGAAAATGGGCAGACTAGGTGGGCCAAACGGTCCTTATCTGCCGTCAAATTCTATGTTTCTATGTTTCTATCCCCCCAAACCACCCGTTGACACAAGCAACGCAGGGCGGTGCTGCCATGCCCCACCCGTGCCCCAAACCGTGAGTTGCCGGCCACATATGCAGCAAAATGCAGTAGTCTAGCGGCCACCCTGATCTGTATAAAATTAATAATGTTCACCATATTCCTGGTAGTCTAGCCCCCCCATCTGTAGAATATTAATAATGTCCTCCAGATCCCTGGTAGTCTAGCTGCCCCTGATCTGTATAAAATTAATAATGTTCACCTTAAATATGGAAGACTATCAAAGCTATAGAAGGACGGCCCATGGCCCCCTCTGTCCCAACAAAGATAGTCGCAAGTGGCAAGATTGTGGAAAACAAGTCCCTAATCCTGGAGGAACTTAACTCCCACTTTGCCACAGCTGGATTAGCTTTGACTCGTCACCTTATGCTGGTGCTGCGTGAGCCAGCATACCCCTCCCGCCACATCTAGTCCTGCACCCAACCCTTCCAACTGCGCGAGATAACTTATAAAGAAGTAGAAGATTCTCTTAACTTAGACACCAAAAAGCGAGGGGACGATGGCTTGGAACCCTTTTTCCTAAGGTCAGGCTATGCCCATCTCACTGCCCCAATTCTCCACATCTTCAATCTTTCCATTACATCTGCTGCTGTGCCGTCCTGCTGGAAATCAGCACATATCCTCCTCTATTTAAATCTGGTGACCCATGCGATGTAAACAACTATAGGCCTATCTCCATATTGCCTATCCTTTCTAAAGTTCTCGAAAACTGATCCATATTCAGTTAAAATCTCACTTGAAACCTTCTCTCTCATAACCCAGCTCAATCTGGCTTCGGGCTAATCATAGCACAATCACTGCACTAGCAAAAGTAACCAATGATTGGATCTCTGCTATAGATGCTAAGAAGGTAACTGGTGCAGTCTTTTGGACCTCAGCAAAGCTTTTGATACTGTTGATCACAAACTATTAGTCAATTGCCTTGCAAAGTTGGGTGCCACATACCATACCACCCAGTGGTTCTCTAGCTACCTAACTGGAAGATTCCAAAAAGTAATGGAAGGCTTTTTTTGTCTGCCTTGCCAGTTGCAAGAGGAGTCCCCAAGGATCCATCTTAGGCCCTATCTTGTTTTCTCTGTACATCAATGACTTAGATGCTAACATATCTACGTCCAATCTGCACTTTTTGCAGATGATACTGTGTTGTATACTTCTGCTCATCGTTATCTGAAGTCAAGGGAGTGCTTCAAGCGGACTTCATACAACCTCGAGCATAATTTAATAAAGGCAAAGCTCTGCTCAATGCCAAGAAGACTAAAGCGATGATATTCTCCTCGCAGTGCTGTCTCAGGTCCCCAATACTCTTGCCAAGACTTCATTGTCACCACGCTAAACGAGCCTCTGGAAGTTGTAACCAAATTTAAATATCTAGGTATCTAGATCGACAATAAATTATCTTTCAGTGACCACATCGAAGATGTCTCTAGAAGGTTAAAAGCAAGGTTAGGTTTCTTCTACAGAAATAGGCCCCTTTTCCCCCTTGAAACTCGAAACAAGCTTGTACAAGCCACTTTTCTCCCGCTACTCGACTATGGCGATGTAATCTATTCCTCCACCACTCTTGCAAATCTAAGTAAACTGGACATCCTTTATCACCATGCTTAGGTTCATTACCAACTCCTTACCGTTAGCACTCACTGTGACTTATATGCAGCTGTTGGTTGACATCCCTTACTACTAGACGCCTGCTCCATGCTGGGCTATGGACTTAAACTGCTCCTGCAGAAATTGCTAAGTTATCTCTCTTCCCTTATTAGTATCTCACATAGTGCATACTCGTTAAGAAAATCTGACTTTATTATGCTTGACATACCAAGGACGGACTTCCTTTGGTAAACGTGTATTGCATATGCCCTTCCTCCATTTGGAACCACTACAAACCGTAGTTGAAACTAACTAGCACAGTTTCAATAAACTTCTAAATCGCTAAGTTCAGCCAAAATAAAAGACACCTGTAACTGTCATTAAGTCTCTTCCTTCCCATGTGTGCCATATTTATCCACTGGTAAGGTATAATTGATTTGTCATATTAACTGCTTTCCTTCTCTTCTACTCCTGGCTTTATCTTTGCTTACGCCCACTGCTACTCTATCAAATCTCTCCTCCCATATCAGTTGTAGACTGTTGTTTGTTCTAGCTGCCAAAATACTGTATATTTGATTTGATTTGATTTGATTAAATCAAATCACACCAGTCATCATGTTTCATTTATCAGTATGCTACCTATAAGTCGCTCCCTGTCTCATATCAATGTTTACCACCCGCGGTCACCCTTATGCGGTACCCTTGTATGTATATCCAGCCTGTATCATGTAACGTGTATTTCATGTATATACTGTTATTACCTATCTGTGTTTGTACTTTATGTTTATGTCACAGGACCTCCTTGTGAATGAGCTTGCTCAATGGAGCTTCCTGCACAAACTTGAACTTGAACTTTTCACTGGTAGTTCAGCGCCCCGATCATCTTAAATAAACACGATTACCTTGAGCTCAGTGGCCTTCACCGCTGCGTTAGTTCACCTGTCACCCCCACCCATACCCAGCTGGCGACTGGCACAGCTCACCTCACCTCCACGGCCAGCCGCTGACTGAGTACAGTAGGAGCACCACTGCAAAGATGTGCCAGGAAATTCATTTCTGAGCGTGTCTTACAGTAAGGCCTCCTGTGGCTCTCAGTTGACAGCTGGCCATGGAGGTGAGAGGGGCTGTGCCAGTCACTGGCTGGGGATGGGTGGGTGGGTGCTGGGTGGACTGGCACGGCTGGGTGGGGGCACTAGACTACCAGGGAATTGGTGATTGGTATTTATTTTATGATGATCGGGGGGCAGCTAGACTACCAGGGATACGGAGGACATTATTAATTTTATACAGATCGGGGGGGGCACTAGACTACCAGGGATACGGTGAACATTATTAATTTTATACAGATCGAGGGGCTACTAGACTACCAGGGATACGGAGAACATTATTAATTATTATACAGATCGGGGGCGCTAGACTACCAGGGCTATGGGGGAGATGTTAATTAATGTAACAGTGGTAGGGGGGGCACTAGACTACCAGGGATACCTGGGTATATGCCGCATTTGCGGCAGGCGGCTCAGGTCAGGGCACGGATGGGTGGGTTGACCGCACTGCCCTGCTGTTGCAGCTTGTGACATGCTCGCCAGGTGCGCCCACAGTTCGGCGTACCTGGCCGTGTGTTGCAAGTTGCAGGACTTAGCTGTGATGACCCTGCTCCTTCTAGAATAGGGCACAGGGTCAATGTCACAGTTGCAGGTGGCACAAGCTGCATTTGGCGGTGACTTGCGCCACCCTTCTAGAATCGGGGCCAATATGTATTACCTAGAGCAAAGGAGGGAGAGAGGTGCTATGATCGAAACATTCAAACACCTTAAGGGCATTAACAAGGTGAAAGAGGCTAACATGTTTCAATATAAGAAAAAAAGCAGGACAAGAGGACACAGCATGAGATTAGAGGGAGGCTGATTAAGGGGTAATGTGAGGAAGTTCTTTATCACAGAAAGGGTGGTGGATGCATGGAATGGCCTACCTCAGGAAGTGGTGGATATGAATACAGTACAGGACTTCAAACAGGCATGGGATAGGCATAAGAGAGCAGTACAGATGAGTATGAATAGGTAGGCCATTGACAGAGCAAAGGCCGATGGCACATTCATAAGGTAGAAAAAGAAATGGTCAGACTGGATGGGCCTTGCGGTCCCGGTCCTTGTCTGCCGTCAACTTCTATGTTTCTATGTTCCTTGCACTTCCTCTTTTCCCTGACACACCGAAAAAAAAGTCATTTTCTCTTCCTTTTATGCCCTGTGCTAACCTTAATTCCCCAGAGGCCTTAGCTTTTTTCACCCTCCTGGCCACCTCCCTTGACCAACTCCTGTAAGCCTCCTTATCCTCTCCTTTCCCTGTTCTCCTGCACTTCCAGTATGCAGCCCTCTATTCCCTCACCCCTTGAGGCACTTCCTTGTTCAGCCAGCATGGCTTCTTGGCTCTGCTCTTTTTACTCCTGGCCCTGGTGCAGGCTCCTGTGGTCTCTGTTAGCCCAGTCTTTATGACTCCACTTTTGCTTTGCATCCATCCCCTGCCTTATATCCTGGAGTCTCCCTCGCAGTATTGCTCCCATCCTCCCAAAGTCTGCCCTACTAAAGTCCACCACCTTAGTGCCCATGCCGCCTGTCTCCCTGCCCAGCGTGGGAACAAGCCACACTGTTTGGTGGTCGCTACCCGCTAGTGGGTCCTCCACCCCACCTCCCTCACCGCCTCTCCATTTGCCAGTAATAGATCCAGAGTGCTACCAAGCCTTGTAGGCCCACTTACCAATTGTGTCAGAAGGCCATCCTGGAAAGCATCAAGGAGAACCGGTTCTCTGGTACTGCTGGTGGCCGGGGTGCTCCAGTCAACCCCTGGTAGGTTAAAATCCCCCACTATCACCACACTCCCCCTTCTACACACCCTCCTTATCTGCTCTGCCAACTCCCCATCCAGTTTCCCAGACTGGGCTGGTGGTCTGTACACCACTCCCAGCCTCCACTTTCTGCCCTTGGAGTCCAGAAGCTGCACCCAAAGTGCCTCTGTCCTCTCCTCCTCTTCCTTATCCTTTATGCATTTGATCCCTTCCCTCACATAGCATGCAACCCCCCCCCACAACCCCCCGGTCCCTGCAGTATATCCTGTATCCCGGGATTGCCAAGTCCCAATCATGGTAATCTGTGGCCCACGTCTCTGTCACTGCAGCAGTGTCCACTTTCCCCTCTGAAAGGAGCGCTTGAAGCTCTGCAGTTTTGTTCCCCAGGCTTCTTGCATTGAGAGAGACCACCTCCCACCTGTACCCCTCCTTCTCCTCACTCTTCTCCTTGGCCTGTGTCCCTCTTCCCGGTAGTCCACACCCTTTTTCCCCGTTATTCTTATCAGGTGGTGGTGCCTTCTTTATTACACTCAGACCACTCTGTCCACCCCTCCCAGGGTTACAACGCCTCAGCCTTTACCTATATCTCGGGGGGGGGGGTGAACTCATTAGGCTCCTCTGTCTGGACCTTTTTACCAACCTCAGTCTTTTGGCTACCCCCCTACTAATTTAAATCCACCTTAGTAGAGATATACCCTCTAATCCCGCCTTTAATACTCACCTCCCCTCCCTGCTCAAGTGTAGCCTGTCCCCCACATATAAGTCACTATTCCCCCAGACCCTACCACGGTTGGTCACTAACCCATAATTTTTAGTGTGGCACCAATCCCTCAGCCACTCGTTGAACTCTTTGATCCTATCCTTCCTCCCCATGCTTGCACATGGTACCAGGAGTACCTCCAAGAATACCACCGACTCCCCCACCCCCTCACACTGCCTGCCCAACTCCTAGAACCTCCCCCTCACTACTTCCACAGTCTCCCCCGCCAAGTCGTTTGCACCCACATGCAACACTAAATGAGGTTTCTTCCTCCCCCTAGCTGCACATTTGAGCAGTGCCTGCCCTTCCCCTCCTGTATTCAACCCGGGATAGCTTCAACCCAAATACAGCTATGTCTTTCCCCCCTTCCGCCCCATCTCACTCCTTTCAGTATAGAATCCCCCAGGATGAGTGCTCCCCTATCCCTTACCCCCTTTCCCTTCTAATGCCCCTTCCACCACTCCAGTATTCATTCTTCCCTGCCCTTACCCCGCCAGCTGCACCCTCTGTGACTTCTGCATCTGCACCCCTACTTCTGTCACCCCTATTCTCCGCCTTATTCCTCCCATCCCCCTTGAACCCCTTCCCAGCCTGACTACTTCATGCTGGGCTTCCCATGTTGACCTCCCTCCTCCCCTGCTAATTTCTAACCCCTCCTATCCACATTGTTGTCGATTTAGAGCCCCCATTCCCTTCAACCCCGATAGTGATGACCCTCCCATCCTTCCCCCTTCCCATAGCCTTCTCTCCTCCAGTGACCCCCTCCTTCCTTACTAGCCCTCCTTCTACCCTTTTGTCCTCACTACCCTACCTGTTGCCATCCCTCTCATGCCCTGCTTGTCCTCTCCCCCTTAGTATGTTCCTGATCCCCCTCTCCCATAGCAAAGGCTCAAATCTATTCCTAATCAATACCCCTCCTACATCTCTTCCTCCTATCGGTTCCCCCCTCCTACTTGTTCCCCTCCGTGCCCCTCCTGGTCCCACCCCAGGTCCCTCCCTACCTGCAGCCATCTGCTCTCTCTTCTGGTACTCTTCGTGGTCTCTTCCTCCCCCATCAGCAGGCCACCCCTCGCCTCAAGCACCCCTTCCCTTCTCCTCTCTTTTCTGCTAGTGCCTCTGACACTGGAGTCGGTTTCAATCCCTAGTTGTTCTTCCCCCATCCCCCCTTGCCATCCCCTATTCCCCCTCCAACCAAGATGCCTACCATACTCATCTGTCCTGCCACTTAGATTCCTCCCTAACCTCCACAGTTCCTCCTTCAAACTAGCCAGTTGTCTACAGACCATAGGCTCCCTCATCCTCAAAGCCCAGTCCAGGATCATGGTGGACCCACACCCTGTACACCCCACCACCCTTCCAAAGATGTCCGCCCTATTGACATGTGGCACCTGCCCCATTTTGCCCCCATCTTGTTACGGGCTCTTACTCCCAGTTTTTGTACCTACAACAACTGTTAGGGCCCTATTTACTCAAAGTCCTGTTCCCCCCACACTAGTGCCCCTACTGCCCCCTTGCCAACCGGGTTAATTTGGTCTCAAATCTCATCCGTTAGATACTGTATTACAGTGGCAATCCTAAAGCCTCCTTGTCCGTTTTTCACCCCTCAGCTACCATACTTTTTGTTCTCAGCCCTCATAGTTTCACTTAGCCCAGTTAGAAATCTTATTGCACTCCAAGTATTATTCAGCTCAGTTAGAGAAATAAACAGAACAAATAAATATGTATTATTACAGCAATCCTAACAGTATAGCTCAGTACTTCATTCAGTTAGAGAAATAAACAGAACAACTAAATCTGTATTATTACAGCAATCCTAAAAGTATCCAATCATTGCTTTGTCTCCACCCCAGAGACCCTGCTGTAATATAGAACCACACAGGACCCTGGGAGGTTGTGTGGGCAACTCTAAAGTCCCAACATCTCCGTTGAGCTCACTCACTCACTCCCCCCCACTCACTCGTTCTGTTTCTCCCGGCGCTGCATGCTGCCCTTTTGTACTGGGTTTCAGCCTGCATTGGCACTTTTTTCTGCCCACAAAGAAATCCACAGCAGTCCTGACAGAGTTCCGTTGAGCTCACTCACTCACTCCTCCTCTCACTCGCTCGTTCTGTTTCTCCCAGTGCTGAAGGCTGCCCTTTTGTACTGGGCTCCTGCCTGTGTTGGTGCCTTTTTCTGCCCACAAAGAAATCCACAGCCGTCCTGACAAAGCTCTGTTGAGCTCACTTACTCCCCCTGTCTCACTCATTCATTCTGTTTCTCCCGGCGCTGCAGGCTGCCCTTTTGTATTGGGCTCCTGCCTGCGTTGGCACCTTTTTCTGCTCACAAAGAAATCTGCAGCAGTCCCAACAGAGCTCCGTTGAGCTTGCTCACTTCCCCCTCTCATGCACTCATTCTGTTTCTCCCAGCGCTGCAGGCTGCCCTTTTGTACCAGGCTTCTGCCTGCATTGGTGCCTTTTTCTGTCCACAGAGAAATCCGCAGCGGTCCCGACAGAGCTCTGTTGAGCTCGCTCACTCCCCCTCTCTCACTCGCTCCTTCTGCTTCTCCCGGCGCTGCAGGCTGCCCTTTGGTACTGGGCTTCTGCCTGTGTTGGCACCTTTTTCTGCCCACAAAGAAATCTGCAGCAGTTCTGACAGAGCTCCATTGAACTCGCTCACTCCCCCTCTCATTCACTTGTTCTTAATCTGTCCCAAACACTGATTTCCCACTGAAACAGCGCTATTCTGTGCCGGAAGTGTGAAAACACATTTTGGTCAGGAAGTGAAAAATGACAGCTGTGCAGTTCATAAGGAAGTGTGAAAAAATGCCAGTGTTGAAAATGTGGCTTGAAAATATTGCAAATTTGCGAAGTTACAAGGGTGCATGGAAACTGCGCAATGCACGCTTGTAACACAGTCATTTTATGGACTTTCATCACCAAATTTTCAACATGGGCATTTTAGGACCTCTGCTCATGAACAGTGTCACTGTCATTTTTTTAATCTGTCCCAAAAACTGATTAACAGATTTCCACAGCGACCATTCTATTCTGCGAGGGAAGTGAGAAAACACATTTTGGCCAGGATGTGTAAAATGACAGCTGTATTGTTCACAAGGAGGTATCTAAAAATGGCAGTGTTGAAAATCTGAAGTGAAAATATTACAAATTCGCTAAGTTATGAGTGTGCATGGAAACTGCAAAACGCACGCTCGTAAAACGGTAATTTTTGGGATTTTTTTCACCAAATTTGCAACATAGGCTTTTTGACAGCCCACCTAATGAACAGTGGCACTGTTGTTTTGTTAGTCAGACCCGAAAGGTGATTATGCGCAGTGACCGCAAAATCACCTTTCAGGACGGAATACCGCCATGACAGTGACAGAATTCATGAGGAGGGGTCCCAATAACCCCATGTTGAAAATGTGGTGCCAAAATTCCCAAAAATGCCTGAGATATGCACCAAAGTCGAAAAAACCCTGTTTATGCCATTATACAGCTTACAGGCATTTCTTCAGTTCGCGGTCAGCTTTGAAGAGTGCAGACGTGTTCCCAGTCCACAAAAGATCATCATGCCAAGCTCCAGAGGTAAGTATGGGGTGAGGGAGTGTGAGGAGGTGGGGTACACAGAGGGTGGGCGCGGGTTGGGGAGGGTCACGGACACGTGGAGGGACCTTTTTCTCATTTTACAGGTAAATAACAAAACAAAAGACAACACGAGTAGGTTTTCTTTTTTCACAGGTGTGTTTGGTACACTGGGGTGTGCTCTCAGTGTGCCATCTGCATTTGTGGGAAGGGGGACCAAAGCCAACAGAGATTTGGCCCCCTGTCAGCACAGAAACAGGTGGGGTGGCACATGATGCTGAGGGGGATTGGGCACCCCCTCGGCACACAACAGAAATTGGGGGGGTGGGGACATTATGCCGATGGGGAGTGGGTTCCCTCTTCAGCAAATGAAGTGGGTTGGGGGCATGCCGACAGGGGGATTGGGCACCCCCGTCAGCTTTCATGGGGCTCTGAGGTGGCCGCATATAGCCACCATGTTCCTGGTAATGTTACACCAGGTAAGGTACTGCCCTTCAATGACGGGTCGCTCCTTCATTGCAGCGGAATTGCTGATGCTGCAATGACGAGGCGGACCCTCATTGCAGCAGCCAAATTGTTTCAAGTTGGTGGCACTTCTGCAGAACCAGTGTCATCAGGACACTGGGCCTGCATTGGGTGCACACTGCCATGCCCACAAATGCAGTGTTGGCATTGGCCGCTACACTGCCGCACCTCCACAACCCTCTTCTCTCCTAAGCTGCTGCATAATGTTTCTTGTGCATGCACGCAAGCAAGCATAAAAAGAACTCTGACAACTAACTGTAACTGAGTGTAAATTGAGCTCTAAAGATCTTTTATAAAAACCCTTGTAATTGTAAATTAAACCCACTCATCACATATGGAAATGTGCTCAGACTTTCAACACACCTACGCACACAGACTCCTTGAAAAAAGTGCTGCAGCACCTCTTCCTCAGAATCACTATGTTTAACAGTGAAGTTTTTTCTCTAAAGTACACTTCACCCACTCCTTACTGTTGATATCACTGATTATTTTCCACGGTCAGTCCCAGCACCAGATACCAACATCCTGCAGCTCTATTGACAAATTGGCAAATTGAAGTCACTCATGCTGATATCGCCAATCATTCTCCATGCTCACCCCAGTACTGGGTGGCTGCATCCTGCAGCTCCATGGACACTGGCACGAGAGCTTCTCAAAAGAAAAAAAAAACTCATCAAAAAGAACAAGCATTTGTCAATGCCGAATGTTGTCGCACTGGCATTGGCAGTGGTGGAGGTGGAGAGGCATAGCGCTGTGAGTTTGTTAATGTGTCCCAAAAGGTGATTTTGCACAGCAAGTACGCCACTGTACGGCAGAGCTGCAGAAACGTGTTTTGGGCAGGCTGTGGAAAATTACAGCTGGACTGTTGATAATGAGGTGTGCACAAATGCCAGGGATGAAAATGTGGCATGAAAATATTGCAGATTGATGAAGTTACAAAGATGCATGGAAACTGTGCAATGCACGCTTGCAACACAGTCATTGTCTGGACTTTCGCCACCAAATTTTCAACATAGGCATTTTAGGACCTCTGCTGATGAATAATGTCATCGCTATTTCCTCAGTGTCCTCGAAGTGATTTCACACAGCCACTGCGGTAATTCTGCAATCGGATGTGTAAACCTTTTCAGCCAGCTGTACTGTTCATAAGGAGGTATGGAAAAATGCCAATGATGAACAGCTGGAATGAAAGTATTACAGATTCACAAAGCCACGAGCGTGTGTGCAAACTGCACAACATGCGCTCGTAAAACACTCATTATATTGACTTTCATCCGTAAATTTTCAACATAGGCATTTTAGGACATCTGCTAATGAACAGTGTCACTGACATTTTCATAATGTGTGTCGAACATAGGCTTTCCACAGCAACCACGCTATTGTGCGCCAGAACTTCGAAAACAGATTTTGGTCAGGATGTGAATAATGACAGCTGTACTGTTCATTAGGAGGTATAGAACAATGGCACTGTTGAAAATGTGGAGTGAAAATATTATAAGTTTGTGAACTTACGAGCATGCATGCAAACTGCACAATGCACGCTCGTAACACAGTCATTTTATGGGGTATTGTCACCAGTTTTCAACACAGGCATTTTAGGACCTCTGCTCATGAACAATGTCACTGTCATTTTCATAATGTGTCCCGAACAGTGATTTCGCACAGTGACAGTGCTATTCTGCGCTGGAAGTGCGAAAACACATTTCAGCAAGGATGTGAAAAATGACAGTTGTACGGTTCACAAGAAGGTGTGGTAAAATGCCAATGTTGAGAATGTGGCATGAAAATATTGCAAATGCGCTAACTTATGAGCGTGCGTGGCGCAGTTGCTACGCATGCTCGTAAAACAGTCATTTTATGGAGTATTGTCACCACATTTTCTACTCAGGCATTTTAGGACCTTTGCTCATGAACAGTGTCACTGTCATTTTCATAATGTGTCCCGAACAGTGATTTCGCACAGTGACAGTGCTATTCTGCACCGGAAGTGCGAAAACACATTTCAGCTAGGATGTGAAAAATGACAGCTGTACAGTTCACAAGAAGGTGTGGTAAAACGCCAATATTGAGAATCTGGCATGAAAATAGTGCAAATGCGCTAACTTAAGAGCGTGCATTGCGCAGTTTACTATGCACGCTTGTAAAACAGTAATTTTTGGGATTTTTCCCACCAAACTTGCAACATAGGCTTTTTGAGAGCCCCTCTCATGAACAGTGGCACTGTCATTTTGTTACTCAGTCCCAAAAGGTGATTCCACACAGTGACTGTGAAATCACCTTTCGGGACGGAATGATGCCATGACAGTGCAAGAATTCATGAGAAGGGGTCCCAAAAACTCCATGTTGAAAATTTGGGGCCAAAAATCGCAAAAATGCCCGAGATATGCATTAAAGTTGAAAAAACCCTATTCGTTCCATTATACAGCTTACTGGCATTTCTTCAGTTCATGGTCAGCTTTGAAGAGTGTGGACATGTTCCCGGTCCACTCAAGATCGCCACGCCGACTCTGCAGGTAAGTATGGGTGGGGGTGAGGGAGGCAGGGTGCGCAGAGGGTGGGTGCAGATGGGGAGGGGCTTAGAGACTATGAGAGACTGTTTTCATTTTACAGGAAAAACAAAACAAAAAACCATCGTAGGACGGTTGATATTTTTGTAGGGATTACACGCTGGGGTGGGCCCCTCAGCGCTACCTAACTGTTTGGAGGGGGCGCCTGAAGTTGACGGGATTAAGCACCTTGTCGCACACAACACGGGGGGTTAGTGAGGAACTAATGCCAACGGGGATTGGGCCCCCAGTCAGCACACAAAGAAAGCGGGGGGTGAGCTAAGGGGATTGGCACCCTTTGGCATTCAACAATTGGGGGGGGGTTATGCCAATGGGGAGTGAGCTCCCCCATCGGCAGACAAAGAAAGCAGGGGGGGTTAACTGACAGGGGGATTGGGCATGCCCAAAGTCGGCAGTAGTTGGGTGGCTGCCCATTCGCCGACCATGCTCATAATGTCAGCGAGCACGTAGGAAGGGTCCGCTGCATATGACGAGCTTTGTTCAGATCGCAGCAGACCTTTTCTTAGATGTGCTCACCACATTATGTATGCATGGTGTGGCGCCGGCATGCAGGCTGATTGGGGAATGAGGGACACACCTATGGGTGTGTGCCCTGCATTCGCCCAACAGCAACCCCGCCTCCAAAGCTGCACTGTCCCACGATGTTGTCTGCGCAAGCACGCCAACATAAAAATACTAGCTACAAACAAACTGGAGCTTCCTATAAATCTGTGTGTGTACACTTCATGCGAGGGAAGACAATGACAGCAACCTTCTATGTTCTACTTAGCAACCCAGCATTATTGTTTTTATGAAGGAAAGATACTACTGTAAAAATCTGTTAAACTGAAAAATAACTGTTTAATATTTTTCTTTAAAGTTGTACTTAATGCCAATTGCATAATCAGAATAATCCACTCCAGGATGTGGGTTATGCTGGGATTTACTCACTTCTTGTGTGGATTTGGCCAAACCACACCAGGTGTGGGTAAACCCCTGCATAACCCACACCCTGCTTTGAATTATTGCTTAAGCAGCCAACATTTTAAGTCTTTTTCAGACTTTGACCAGATGGATCCATTGTCCCTATCCAAATAAGTAGAATCATCTATCTTTCAACATGTCAGTGGAAGGGAAATGTTTTCCTCTTCAAGCTGGCACCGATGCAAGACACAAAAGTGAGCCACGTGACTCTGGCAGACTGCCACAGTTGTAACAAATGTGTTTCTTGCTTATTGCAGACTGCTTCTATCTTAGTTACTTTACAAACTTTTCACGTTGGTTTGGAGCTCAGTGTGAACTTCCTGTATTCTGGTTAAGGTTTAATGTTTCCGGTTCATGTTTATTGACACTCATGTTTGGCACTGGCATGGGAGAGCAATATTACATATATCTTTTGGTCATTACTACCTTACTGCACACCAAAGGGTGGTCACCATTTGATAGGAATTACAGTGTCAGGGGATGCAAGGGGTGCCCAGCAATCACCCACCTTCCTGTGGTTTGTTTAATGCATCCTGGTATGGTACTGAGGGAATGGGAGCAGGAAGCTGTCCACCACAAAGTGCAGGTTGCTGTATGTTAATACTGTGTGCTTGCTAATCTGATACATGACTAATAGTGGTCCTTGCTTCATTTTCTCCTCTACTGGCATCTTGTTGGGGTTTTGTCTCCTTGGAATCTGGATGGGTTATAACCTATAACCCTGATTTGAGAACTTTGTGTTCTGAGAATTTCCACTGTGCTGGTTTTAGAATCAAATAGTGGGTAACACATGCATGAGTCCTGCTGTCTGAGTGGTCCCATTTGGCCGGACACCTCAAGAACTTACTGGAATTAGGAAGAAAACTGGTAGGTTGTAAGGAGAGGATCTCCTTTGCGTGCCATAGTTGGTTACCTAGGCACAGGAAGACTTGGTTTTAGTACTTTCATTTGTTTGCATTCCGTAGTTGTTATTTTGTTCACTGTTTGATGTGAGTGTTGTTTCCATCTCTCTGTTATATATTTAAGTAAGTGCTGTACTGGGGGAAGGGGAGTTATGTGGATGGATGGATTGATCACTCTATTAAATGGATGGAAATCTGGGTACAGACCCATTTACTGGCCTCATTAGTGAGCTTGTGTGTATTCTATTTTTTTAATACATTTCTCAGAATTTTAAAGGCATGCAAACTAATGAGAAAATATACCAGCTGCTGAGGCACTTAAAGAAACTAAAGACACAAATCACATTTTTACAAAAAATCCATATGAAAACTGATCAGACATTTCTTTTTCACACGGAGGGTAGGGCAGCATATGATGCTGGCACTGGAACTAATAACGGGGGATAGACATTCTTTTTTTCAGGGACATGCGGTTCAAGTTATTACAGGAAACTGTGGATGTTGTTGGCAGGTTTATATTCCTGAGAGATACTTTGTGGCAAAGTGAGATAGTGCTGGGGTCTGTATTTGGTCCTAATGTCAATGATTTGTGTTTTTTTTAGTGACTTCATATACATGCCTCTTGAGCACATCTACCCTTGTTGCTGGTGGGGGACTGTAACATCACTATGCAACCTAATCTAGATCACTCTGGTGTCCCTTGATGAGGGCTAACACTGGCACAGAGGGCCATCAGGGAGGTGGTGGATGCTTTAGGTGTGGTGAGCTCCTTCCATATGCCTTACTCTACCAGAAGGAATTATACCTTCTATTCCATCCCTCACCACTCCTTTTCTAGGCTGGATTACTACATTGTGAATCACAAATGTATTCATGTAGTCAAATGCTGTGAAATACAAGCTAAAGTAAATTCACATCATTCTCTGTTGAGGCTTAAGCATTGTTTTGCTCTAGCAACTGACCAGGATAGCTGATGGAGAATTGACACCTAATTATTATAGATAAGGATTTGGTTAGAACACTTAAGGAGCACATAACTGATTTCTGGTTCATAATTGTGATACTGTTAAGAACCTCAGCCCCTTGTGGGTAGCCGTAAAATGGGGAAACAAGGGAAAATAATTTGACTGGCGTCTAAGGGCAAGAAACAAAGGGAAAGAAGGGCACCAGAGCTCCCACAGAACGTGAGGAAATTAAAGAAAACACTAAGTGCTAGTGCCCCAATGGATGTATGGCTGTAACAAAGGGCAGCATATGCTGAGCTTAATAAAGAGCAGGCAGAAATGGCTATATTTAAATCAATGTTAAATATTTTGTCCAAGGTGAGAAGACTGATGAACTGATGGCTTTATGCCTTAAGAAACAAGAGGCTTCTAGGGTTGGGATACGGCTTGCGTGACAGATGACTCTGATTAGTAAACTCAGGAGAACTGCTGAAATATTTAGAGTTCTATCAGGAGCTGTACAGCTCTAGTACAACCCCACTCTCTAGACAAGAGATAGAACCATTTTTGGAGAAAGTACAGCTCCCACAACTGCATTGTCCACAACACCAAATGTTGCAGAAGGAGGTAACTCTCGACAAAGTAATATAGGCCATTAATGATCTGAAACTTGAAAAAGCCCAAGGTCCAGTTGGTTTTACCCCAATTTTTTGTAAATATTTTGCAAGGGCAGTAGTCCCCAAACTTATTGAACTCAGTGGTACCCTTGTGGCATTATCCTGATTGTATCATTCCAGGCTGTGCCTGGAAACAGTCAAAAAAGGTGTGTTTTATATTAACTGTATCACATCATCATCCTGGAGTGCCAGTTCTTTTTCTTTTGTGCCTGGAAACAGGTAGCTGTTTACCTAGTGCACTTATGTGGTTACAAAAAAATGAAATCAATAAATAAAAATAAATAAAAGTCTAATAATTTACATCAAAAGGGTATTACTGGGAGATTACTTACAGAAGCACTGGTTATTCTAATTCTGAAGTCCAGGAAAAATCATACCCAGGCTAGGAATCATAGACCGATTTTCCTCATAAACCTTTATATGAAAATATTGGCAAAGGTACAGTATTAGCATCTCGATTGAACAAACTCTTGGACTGTCTTACTGGGCCAGAACAGGTCTGCTTTATGCCTAGTAGGGTTTCCTTGGACCACCTTTGGAAACTGGCTCATTTTGATGGCTATATCTGGGGAACCAGATACCGCTGCAGTTTTGGTTTTCCTGGATGTGAAAAACACTTTTGATCTGGTGTCCTGACCCTATTTATTTCAGGTACTGCACAAATATGGTATCGCTGAATCCTTTATTGTATGGATCAAAGTCTTATATTCTCATCCTTTTTCACAGATTTACTGTAATGGGGTTTAGGCTGCACCTGTTAGTCTGTATAAAGGGAAAATGTAGGGATGCCTGCTTTCTCAGCTTTCATTTCATCTGTTTCTAGAACCCATGGCATATCACATTATTAATAACCCTGACATTCCTGATATGCAGATTGGAAACTGACAATTTAAACTGTCAATTTATGTTGATGATATCCTGTTACATATTACATACCCCTGCACTCTGCCTTTAGGACCTTACCTGATTTTGGCAAAATATCAGATTATAAATTGAACCTGGAAAAAAAAAGTGAAGGTATGCCTTTAAATTATGGTGCTACTAAAGCAGATATTATTAATCTGAAACTCAAGTTGAAAGCTGGTCAGCTTAAATACCTGGGCATTCTGGCACATAACCCCCCCCACCCCCCACAAGACAAAAACATTAAACCTAGATCCATTGTTTAGGTAGTTTCAACAAGATTTAAACAGATGATCAAGGCTTCCACTGTCTCTCAGGGAAATATTAATATTCAGAAAACAAACGTTTTGCCACTGATTCTATATTCCCCAGGGATATTCAATCAGTGCTACCCCTTTCCTGGTTTAAGTAGATACACAGCGTAATCTCTAATTGTATTTGGGCTGGAAAGGCAGTTAACAGGCCTGAAATAAATTAGCAGCACTTAAAAGCCTGAGTGGACTTGAGCTCCCTAGCCTTTTTATCTTTTACTTGGCCTTGCACTGTGAAAATTATCTGTGTTGGTGTGGGGAAACATCACCATCTGAGGGATCTTCTTATTTACCACAGTGGCTCTGTATTGAAAGGCAACTTTGTCTACTGGAAAATAAACTAGCCACATCACTTTTACATACACACTAACTAGAAAATCTCTCTTTGTATTACAAAACACACCCTTAGTTTCAAATAAAGTGCATTATCAGTTATGTTGACTTCTTTAACTGGACTCATACAGTATAAAGATGCAGTAAAGCCCTTGATGCATCATTCACATTTTAGATGGATATAGGTACTGTAGTTAGAAGACTGAATAGTTGTTGTTTGAAGAGGAACATTATCCACTGTATAACACCTTTGAAAACAGGCATGCCACAACAAGTAGAACCTGATTTTCCTTTTTACAGATGGCAGATGTAATCTTGAAACACATGAATGGGACCCCATGGTCTACCATACATGGAGAGAAGATACTGTCATTAGTCTGCTGGGCTATACTGCCTCATCCAATCTCTGATTTATATAGTCAACCATGTGACCTAATGGCAGACATACCAGATGGCAGACATACCAGATGGCAGTATACGATCCTCAAACCAGAAAGTGTATATGGCTGGCAAAATATTTGGCGCAACTTGTATAAATATATTAAGTGTGACAGATATTTATTTATTTATTTATGAGTTTTACCAGGAAGGCATACTGAGCAACATGCTTGATTCCAGATGCGACCTGATATCACCCGATGCAGCTTAAAATCATACACAATATATAGTATAGCGTATGGCTCCCAATGCACAACAAGGCTATTCTCCAACTGAGTGGTTACTATGCTGACTGTTAACCCTGAGAGCGCAGTTCAAGAAGTCATACAGTCGGCATAGTAACCACGAGGTTGGAGATTAGCCTTGTTGTGCATTGGGAGTCATACATTTTTCTATATGGTGTATGGTGAAAAACTTGCACTTTTAGGACAAGAAAAAATAGTAATAAATGACAGTTTCAACATCATGCAGCATTTAAAACACATTTGTAAGTGTTACACACATTTCAAGTTGCTATCAGGGTGGGGATTTGAGGCTGTGATGCAGTAGGCATCCATCCTTTGGCAGCGCAGCCTTCGATTGGCTGCCCATCAAGTGTGGGAGGGCTTTTAAAAAAAAATATGGCAAACAAATTCCTTGCTTAGCAAGAAGTGATGACTGTAAGGAGACTCTCCTGTTTATAAATAATATTTGGCTATCTGGTTGATCCTGCTTTTTTAATAAAAGTAAAATATCTGATTGATACTGCAGTTCTTGGGTGTTTAACTGTGCAGGTTTGGGTGATCATGTTACCACCGCCACACTGTTATCTGGTTGAGCCTGCAGTTTCTGCTGCAGTTGGTGTTGTGTGATGTCCATAGTGTAGCAGAATGAAAAGTCATTCTGTTGCACTACAGATGTCACTACTGCAGCAGAACAACAGTTTACACCTAACTGATTTTGGTGGAGAACAACGTTCCACTATGTACTATATATCTGTGGTGGACAACCTAAAATAACCCGAGGGCTACATATTCCTTAAACCCTCTTGAGGGCTGCATGACCACGCAAGACCTGGACCAGACCCATTTCAGCACAAAATTAATCAAAAGTGACAAATTAGAATGCAAAAAAAAAAAACTTTATTTAATGGACTGGTAATATTAAAAGTTTAACACAGTATTAAATAGAGTTAAAACTCAGTTTATTTCTCTTTTGTGCAGTGTAGTGCAGTCCCGTTGTGGTGGCAGAAATGTTGTCAGGGGCCGCAGCTTAATCCACCGAGGGCAACATGCAGCCCGCAGGCCACAGGTTGCCCACAACTGCTATATATACTTTACACCACAGCAACTGCTCAGGATTGGAAAATTTACTTCATATGAATGCACCCAATATGGGGATAATGTCAGGTTACATTATATCACATATTATGGTCCTGCTGCAAATTGCAGCCTTCATAGGAAGCAATTCAAACTTAGATGGACCCTCTTCTGGGGCGCAACAATGCCTCCTCCCCCGAAGCATGCCTGCTAGAGAACTATGAAGTGGGTGCTGGGTGGGCACAAAAATATAATATTGTTCTTATATCTACATGTGAAAAAAAGGTTATCTTGCATCATTGGATGGACCAAGAAGTGTCTACCTTTAAAGAATGGCATTCTGAGTTGTTGTTTACCTTAAAAGCTAATAAAATGAGGGCTAGCAGAAAAACTGTAAATATTGCACATATTTATGCTGCTCCTTTAATTTATGTGCATTGGGTGTCTGTAGTAAAGTGGTTATATTGTTTTAGAGAATGATTGTATGGCACTGGCTTACTTATGGGAATGTATTAACTGATTTATGTTCTTTGTAGCGTGCATGGTGTATCAGCTTTTCAGAGTTTAACTGTGGGTTGGTGATCTTGGTTGGGAGGGGTTCTGCTTTTGTCTCTCTGTATTTTACATGCTCTCTGTGTTTGTGAACTGTTTTATACATTTCAATAAAGCATATTGAATTTAAAAAAGAACTGCTAATGGTATCCTGGCTAATATAAGTAGGTATTCTGTGAGCTGATTAGGGAACATGCTACTGCTTCTACACAAGAGTTATGTGAGATCCTATCTGGAGTATTAAGCCGGGTGTAGTTAATGGATTGCAGAGGGGAGTTGGATGAACAGGATAGTGTGCAAAGGAGAGCACCCATGATTATCCTAGGGCTACATTATAAGGGCTACAAAAACAAGCTGGAGAAGTTAGGAATGTTTTCCAAACAACATAAAAGATTGAAACGGGATATAACAATATATAATTATTGATGAGCATTTCTATTGCTCAGAAAGCCGAGTTATAATTTTGCATTACAACCAGAATCTTTTAGCCACAGGCTGTCAGTCAAGTCTGCTCTAGTAACGATGCGTATCACAACTGCCACCTGTCTAAATGAATGAAATTGAAGAAGAATCATTTTGCTGTTTGTCTATGTTCATGAGTTCAGCTAGTAAAACAAACAAGTTCAAAGCATGATCTTTCTTGTTTTTATTTCTTCTTAGCTCAACACCTAAACAGATAATTTAATAAAAATGCTTGTCAATAATTTAAGTAATAAGACACAACATGGTGTGGGTTATTGGGGATTTACCCACACCTTGTGTAGTGTATCACGAGGCACAGCTGAGTGACTTAACCACTCAAGAAGTGGGTAAATCTTCCAATAACTCACACCCTGGAGTGCCTTATTGCAATTATACAATGGACCCATGTGTAAAATAAATTTTAAATGTGTTTTATTATGTTTTTTATAAATGCCATTACTCAGCCGTGGGTTATGCAGGATTTACCCATGGCCATGTGACATGTTTTGACCAATGAGGTTACAGGATTTTCACACACCATTGTATAATATAAAAATAAAAGACATGTGTGAATATACGAACATTAGAATTTTGTACATACCCTTGGCATGGGATGCTTTTATAAACCCCTCAAACTTCACCGTTGGGGTTTATATAGCAACACACATCGCAGCTGTGTATAAAATTATGGGTACACACAACCACCCATGTATTATCAATGTATTAAGACAAATCAGCCTTCTCCTATTGCCTTTCCTCCCTCCCTCTGGACCCTACTCCCCTCCTCTCTCAATCTCCCTTCCCCTTCTCCTTTAGGCATCAGCTAAAACTTTTCCTGCTCTCTCTCCTGCTTTTGTCATTCCCCTGCCTGATCCTTCCCTGTTTCAATATGATAAATCATTTGTCTGATCCTATTTAATTGTTTTACTGTGTTACTCTATTTTTACTTTATTTTGTACTGGTCTTCAGTCGTGTATGCTTTTATTCCCTGTTCCCTCCCTCCTGGGCCACAGCTAGAAAGGAGCATTGGCTCAGTCAGCCTCTCTCAGTTACCAATTTTCAGAAAAAAAAAAAGTAAAAATGATGCTCTGTATAAAACTGTGACAGGATATAGTAAAATAAACCTAGAGGATTTTTGAGAGTTAAAGAGCTAGTAAAACCAAAAACAGCAGACATGACAACGTTACAAATTTTAAGGAGAAGTCAGTTACAACTTTTTATTTCTGAAGAATTTTTCTTTTTCTGTTTGCTCATTCAAAAGTTTACTGTGTGACATTATTAAGCTAGATGTCTGGAACAGCACTCTGCCTGGAAGCTGACATATCTTATTCTGGTTCCCTCATTACATCATCAGCACTATGACCTCACTGACTGTGACATCATAGGCGATTGTCCTGGCAGCTACTGAGTGGCTCTTCTTGAGTAGTTCCTGTGATCTCATTAGAAATGAGCATTGCTCAATGGAGTTACTCCCTTTCATTGAATATGAATAAAAGTATACTACTACTAGTTATGATGTCACAGTGAGTAAGGTCACAAATGCTGATGATGTAGTGGGGGAAGATAGAACTAGATATGTCAGCTGTGCCAGGCAGAATGCTGTTCTACAGATCACACCTACTAACATCAGGTAAAACATCTTCTAATTACCCAAAGGGAAAAGAAAAAGCACCTCAGATATAAAAGGTAATAGCTGATTGCTTTTAAAAACACATATTAATCTTAGGCAGTACACTAGTTCTTTAATAGATCAGACTCAGGTGAGTGGGTTCAGGGTGAAAATGGAGAAGTTCAGGTTATCAAGTAGAAATTGAAAACTCTTTTGTACGGAGCTGGTCACAGCAAAGCTCTCAAACTCTCTGTCAGAGCTGCTGAAATGCTAAAAGCACTGCACCCTTTAAAGTGGGACATGATGCATACTTGAAGTAGTGGGAAATCATTGGTTACAACCATTGAGTGAATGGTGGAAAAGACACGATTAGCTTTGTCTCCTGTGAAAGCCATAAGACTTGACAGCCCACACCCCGAAGTGTCTTATTGCGCTTTTAAAATGGGGTTCAGTGCTAAAAAACTATAAAAAGAATAGCATTTTTTAAAACAATGTTAAAATTGGTTTGTAAACCACTTTAACTGAATTTTAAATTAAGTAGTCCCTTTAGATAGAACGGTCTAATAGAAAATAGAAACGTGTTGCGTCATTAGAGATGGTGTACCCCCACTCACACATATGTAATTTTTTTGTGTTTTCTTGCAGAATTGCAAGGGGTCTGAGAAGCACACTGTTCGTAGTTCAACTGTCAGCAGTGTGAAATGGATGGCTTTTATAGCAACGATGGCTGTAACTGTTGCCGAGACAGCGAACAAGTGAGGGGCTTCCTGGTCACGGTCTCACCCTCCCTGCAACTGCACACATTTTATTACTTTTATTTGTTATTTCTTTTTTTTTTGGGATGCAGAGCTGAACAGTTCTGGAGAAGTGAGTGTGTCTCTCTGCAACTGCTGTAGAAGGCACCTTGTACTGCACTGTTGTAGTTACGGCATTGCAGTAGGAGACAGCAGGTTGCAGACCCGATTCTTTCTGATTAGTTTTTCACTCTGAATGGTTGAAAGAATGGTTTGGAGCACAGGGGTTTGGCTTCATTGGGGATTGGGGTTCCACCTGGAGGGACACCAGCCTATACTGGCAGGATGGTCTGCATCTGTCCAGGAAAGGAACAAGTCTTTTGAGCAATCGGTTTAAATACTTCATTGGCAAGCTTTTAAACTAGTCAAGGGGGGGCAGGCACTGATAAGCAGCAGGAAAATCCCAGCCTCTCCCTAAAAACAGGGTACTAAATGAGAAAAGACTGAGGTAGAAAGGTCAGTGGGGATGCTGCAACAGAAGGTAAAGACATCAAAAATGGAGAGCAATGAGTACCAATGCTCGTAGTCTGGGTAACAAGCTTCCTGAATTAGTGGCCTTGATGGAGGAAGAACATCTGATATCGTGGCAGTCACAGAAACATGCTACACACAAACCATGACTGGGACGTAAACATACCAGGGCACACTATCTACAGGAGGGACAGGGAGGTACAAGAGGAGGAGGAGTAGCTCTTCACATAAGGGAAGGAATCAAAGCAACAGAACAAAAGGGTAAACAGGGAGGAGAAGAAGCACTGTGGGTCAATTTGGAGACAGGCAATGGCACCACAATCCGCACAGGGGTTGTATACAGACCCCCTCTCAGCGGGAGGAAATGGACAAGGAAATGATAGAAAGTATACTTAGAATGATAGAAAAAGGGGAGATATTGCTGATGGGTGATCCGAATATGCCAGATGTTAACTGGAGTGCAGTTGCAGCAGTCACTTCGAAGAGTGGGGTTATTCTAGGTGCCCTACAGGGGCATGCCTTAGACAACTAGTACTGGAACCCACTTGAGAGGGAGCAATTTTAGACCTGGTTCTCTCAAATGGAGATGGAGAGGATCACAGATGTAGAATTGGTAGCCATCTGGGAACTAGCGACCATCGAACAGTATGGTTCACAATAAACACAGCAACAGAGTCAAGCCATACAAAGGCAAAAGTACTGGACTTTAGGAGGGATGACTTTGCCAAAATAGGTGAGTGCCTAAGGAATGCACTAGCAAATGGGCAGGAAGGAGGGGTGGAAGAACAATGGGGAATAATAAAAACTGCCATCACAGAGGTAACAAGCCTTTGTGTGAAGCAAATAAACAAAACCAAACAATGTAAGAAACCACTATGGTTCTCAAAGGAGGTGGCAATGAAGGTTCAAGAGAAAAAGAAAGCATTCAGGAAGTACAAGGAATCACAGAAGGAGCAGGACAGAGAACTGTATCAGTTAAAGCAAAAGGAAGCTGGGAAGGCAGTCAGAACAGCAAAGGCCCAAACCGAGGAAAAGATAGGCAACTTAGTTAAGAAGGGGATAAAACCTTTATAGGTACATCAGGGAGCAAAGGAAGACCAAGGGAGGGATAGTGAGGTTTAATAAAGGGGGTGGGCAGAGGGTGACTGTGAAAAGGCAGAGATACTAAACAAATATTTTGCTCAGTATTTACAAATGAAGAGGGGGAGGTACCTAAAACAAACAATAGAAACACTCTGGATACAGAAGTTGATACCAGCCCATTTACAGAAGAAAGGGTTCTGAAAGAACTCTTAATACTGAAGGTGGACAAAGCAATGGGGCCTGATGGGATTCATCCCAGAATTCTAAAAGAACTAAGGGTAGAACTAGTGACACCACTGACTACCCTCTGTAACACATCATGGGAGGATGGGGTGGTACTTGAGGACTGGAGGAGGGCCGATGTGATTCCCCTTCACAAAAGTGGGAGCAAGGCAGAAGCAGGAAACTACAGACCTGTTAGTTTAACCTCAGTGACAGGGAAAATGATGGAATCACTTCTGAAGGAAAGAATTGTCGAGTATCTAGAGGCCAGTGGGGCACAGGACCCAAGGCAGCATGGATTCACAGAGGAAGGTCATGCCAGATTAATCTGATAG
This sequence comes from Neoceratodus forsteri, assembly GCA_016271365.2. Classification (NCBI taxonomy): domain Eukaryota; kingdom Metazoa; phylum Chordata; order Ceratodontiformes; family Ceratodontidae; genus Neoceratodus; species Neoceratodus forsteri. The sequence continues at coordinate 296,154,093 of CM057452.1, read as the reverse complement.
ATTTCTTTGACTGGGTGACCAAAGTAGTAGATCAGGAGTGAACATGGCCTACCTAGACTTTAGCAAGGCATTTGACACAGTCCCACAAAAAGATTAATATCCAAGTTAGCCAGCCTGGGAGTGGGTCCCAAGATGGCAGCCTGGGTAAAGAATTGGCTGGAGAATAGGACACAGAGAGTAATAGTAAATGGAGTCCACTCTGAAGAAAGGGGTTACTAGTGGGGTACCGCAGGGTTCAGGATTAGACGTGTCCTCTTCAATGTCTTTATAAGCTGTACATTGCAGAGGGACTGAGGAAAGTATGTCTCTTTGCAGATGACACAAAGATCTGCAACAGAGTTGATACACAAGGTGGGGTGGAAAGGATGAGAAGGGACTTGGCAAGGTTAGAGGAATGGTCAAATGTATAGCAGCTTAGATTCAATGCTAAGAAGCATAAGGTAATGCACCTGGGAAACAAAAACCCAGGGGAAGAGTACACAATGGGGGTGAGATACTAACAACAACAAAAATGGAAAGGGACCTGGGGGTAGTCATATCAGATGACCTAATGGTGGGCAGGCAATGTGAGAAAGCAGCAAGGAGGGCTGGGGGGGATACTGGGACGCATAGGAGAGGCATCACCAGTAGAAAACAGGAAGTTATTATCCCTCTGTACAGACAGCTGGTGAGACCCCATCTGGAGTACTGCGTGCAGTTCTGGAGACGCAATCTCTGCAAAGACATAGACAGGATGGAAGCTGTCCAAAGGAGGGCAACTAAAATGGTGCAGGGTCTGCACCGGAAGACATATGAAGAGAGACTTAAGGAGCTTAATATGTATAGCCTCGAGGAAAGGAGGGAGAGGGGGAACATGATAGAAACTTTCGAGTACCTCAAGGGAATCAACAAAGTACAAGAGGGTAGCATCTTTCAAAAAAAGAGGTGTGCAAGAACAAGGAGGAACAATTTGAAGATAGACGGGGTGGCTCAGAGGTAATTTAAGGAAGTATTTTTTCACAGAGAGGGTTGTGGATGCATGGAACAGCCTTCCGGAGGAGGTTGTGGAGTCAAAAACAGTGGTGGAATTCAAGCATGCATGGGACAGTCATAAGGCAATTCTAGGGGGTGGGGGTAGGAAGAAGTAGGCTGCTGGTTAACTAGGATCTGCAGCTTATCCATTAGGTAGGGAAATGGGCAGACTGGTTGGGCCAAGCGGTCCTTATCTGCCATCTAATTCTATGTTTCTATGTTTCTATGCTCTGCTCAATCTAAAATATTATTTTAATCGTGGCAGCCCGGCAATGTGGAGTACTGATAAGGAAGGGGGAGACCGAGGACTGGAAACCACAGGAATTGACAAGTGCAGAAATGGCAGGGTATTTGCCACGGTCCGCGACATCAACACAGTGACCTATATCGCTGTCAACAAAATTGACAGTTTGTCATCAGGTCAGTCACTGTGTTGGTGCACCTGGAACAGGTGCACACTGCCTCCTGATCCTGCACACCCTCCCCGAATCAACTCTGACTCAGAGTTGATTATAATAAGAACAGGGGATTCGGGGGCAGAGCCCCCCACATGGGGAGTTCGGGGGGCCTCACCCCCGATAGAAACACGGACCAAGAGACAATCAAGATCTATGTCAACTGCAACTTGCAGTTGACGTAAATCCCATCGCTGTAACGCCGGTCGATGAAAGTGTTGTCGAACCGGCATCGTAGAGCCAAATGGCAGAAGTCTAATGTGGCACATTGCAGAATAGAAATCTCCGTGGTAGGTATATATGGTTGTTGCTGGGGACTGGCTTCTGGGAGGCAAGGATATTGGTCTCTACTGTGTCCTGCTTGGTGTTAAAAGTGCCAGTCGCAGGGTTGTTGTGCTGTAAGGACACGGGTCCAGTCCAATCAGAACCCAGGATTTCCTTTACCCATTTTATAATCTGACATGTCATACATAATAACATAGTGACATAGTAATTTGAGGTCAGATGTGACTCAAGGCCCATCAAGATCAACCCCTAGCCACTGCATATGCAAGGACTAACATGTGATGTGTGATATTGTGTATCTTCTTTTCACAAATTCATATATCTATGAGGCTATATTCACCACCTTCCTCCTCCTCCAGCTCACAGACTCCATCCTGTCCGGCATGGATCAGGGCCAGGTCACCTCTGCCATCTTTGTCAACTAGGTCAAAGCCTTGAACACTGCCACCCACCCCCTTCTCCTGGACAAGCTTAAGGTGGCAGGGCTCTCTGCCTCCTCAGTCAGTTGGTTCTGCACTTACCTTGAGACAGGTCTCAATCGGTCCAGATTGCAGGCACCCTATCCCTCTCATCCTTATATGTGCAGACATGCCCCAAGTAACCATCCTTGGCCCAATTCCCTTTTTTCATTTTCCTGAATGACCTCCCCACTGCCTATTCCTCTACATCCATCCACATGTACGCAGATGATGCAGTGCTCTTTGCCTCTGGCACTTCTGCCCATGACCTCATAGCCCAGTTTCAACTGGACTTTACTAAACATCACTAGTTCCTGGCTAATCAACTGTCCATAAATGGTAAGAAAATTGTCTCCTTGACCTTTGGCACCAGGCAGAGGCTTGCCAGGCTCACCTCCTCACCTTCTTCCATACCCTTGATGGTGCCCTGACTGATATCTCCTCTTTTAAGTACCCTAGGGTATGGCTGGACTGTTACTCAATTTCTCAGTACATGTGGATGCCACCCACCAGAAGCTTCACCCTAATCTGGGTGACTCTGCAGGAATAAATTGAGTATCCTGCTTCTTGCCTGCTGCAAGATAATTTCAAAGATGATTATCATCACCTAGTTTACAGGGCCATTCCCAAGTCCACCCTAGCTAAATGGGACCCCCTGTTTCACTCCTGCTGCTTTGCTCTGGACAGCCCCCCTCACAACCACAACTGCTGCTGGTACTCCTCCCTCTCCCACTCTTAATGCCAGGCTTCTTGCCCACTGTACTTCCTCCATCTCCAAGTTCTGGCTTGACTCCATTCCCATATATCTTGACTCTGTCCTTTCATCCCCTCCTACCTACTCATACGCACTTCACAACACTAACTCTTGTTTCCTTTCCCTTCCTACATGATCCGTAGGTCAAGCTGCTTTCTTCTATCACTTCATTAAACTCTGGTCCTCTCTTCTCTCTCAAGTCTCTCCTTCATGATTTTCCCACACACTCCTGTCACTGCCCCAGAACCTGTCATATACTGCCATCCTCCACCTTCCAGCCATACCCTCCCTTGCTCCACTTTTGCTCTCCAAATTCACTCCTCCCTAATTTACAGTATTGTTTTGCTTTCGTACATTTACAAATGTATTCCTATTTGCACCTTACATACTAACATACTAAAATGCAAGCAGAGTAGGCCTCATGGTCTGTCGAGTCTGCTTGAGAATCAGTACCCATGACAGGCACTGTTGCTGCCTTCCCTGCCTCCCCCTGAACCCCCCACCCCCACACCCTGTCTGAAGTCCCCCCCCAGTTTTGACATTACTCAGCTTCACCCTCCTCCTATGCCTGTCCCAGCCTCTCTTAAACCCCTCCACAGAATCCACATCCACCAGTTCCTCAGGCAGTGCATTCCATGGTTCCACCACCCTCTCATTGAAGTGACGCCTCCATCTCTCTCCCCTGAGTCTCCCACCCCCAGCCTTAAATTGTGCCCCCTAGTGGCCCCCCTCTGTGGGAACACCCTATCTAGGGTTACCCTATTTACCCCTTTTAGATACTTGAAGACCTCGATCATATCCCCTCTGTCTCTCCTCTCCTCGAGGGAGTACAGGTTGAGCTCCTCAAGTCTCTCCCCATAGGACCTTTCTACTAGACCCCATATCATTCTGGTTGCCCTCCTCTGGACCCTCTCCAGGAGTGCAATATCCTTTTTTAACTGTGGATGCCAAAACTGCATGCAGTATTCAAGGTGTGGTCTAACCAGGCAATTATACAGAGGGAGAAGCACATCATAGCTTCTTGAGGCTATCCCCCTGGCAATGCAACCCAGCATTTTATTTGCCTTGGACGCAGCCCTCCTACAGTACTCAGAGTTGTTCATTTCGGCATCCACCACCATCCCCAGGTCCCTCTCCCCACTTGAAGCCTGCAGTATATCTCCTTCCGGAGTGTACACATGAGCTGGGTTCCTAAGCCCCAGGTGGATAACCCTGCATTTCACCATATTAAATTTCTGTTTCCAGGTAGGTGACCACCTCTACAAGGGCCTCCAGGTCCTCCTATAGGGCTACTCTACCCTCTTCCCCATCCACCACAGCCCCCAGCTTCTCGTCATCTGCAAAGAGGCTCATTTCACTCCTGATACCTTTTCAGATCTGAGATGTAAGTATTAAACAGGAGTGGGACCAGAACCAAACCCTGTGGGACCCCACTAATGACCCTCCTAGGAGATGTGACTTCTTCCCCTACTACCACCTTCTGAGTATGCCCAGATAGCCAGTTCCCTATCCACCTTACCATCCGTTCCTCAGCCCCATTTCCCCCAGCTTGTCTAGCAGCCCAGTATGAGGTACTGAATCAAACACCTTGCTGAAGTCTAGAAAGAGGACATCCAACGGCCATCCCTGGTCCAGTGCCTTTGTCACCCAATCATAAAAGTCCACAAGGTTAGTCTGACATGATCTGCCTGGGACAAAGCCATGCTGGTGATCATTCAGGTATCCCTCTTCCTCCAGAAACACCCCCAGCCTCCACTTTAAGATGGCCTCCATCAATTTACCCACTACCAACATCAGGCTGACAGGCCTGTAGTTCCCTGGCTCCTCTATTGAACCACCTTTGTGAATAAGCATGATGTGGGCCACCCTCCAATCCTGAGGCACCCTTCCCATCTGGAGGTATTATTATTATTTTTTATTTTTATGTTATTGTTTTTGGTTATTTAGTATTAGAAATGTGAGTGTTTTTGCTCCTAGGTGTGAATAGATAGAATGTGTAGGGAGGGTCAAAAGAAGGTCAGGCAATATTCTCCCACCAGGCTCAGGGAATTGCACCCCTTTGATTGCTCTTTTTTGCCAACAGAGATCTACAAACGCTTTCAATCCCTTGGGATTACTAGGAGGCGCAGGAAGGGGCGCAGAACTGGGCCTGGTGGGAGAATGGAAAGGGGGGATGTATTGGGGTGCTAGGGACCAGGCGACACCCTGGGGTGAAATGGTGTCAGGACAGGGGTAATCTCTGTCTTCTTCCCATACCCAAGGGCCCAGAAGTTGAGGCTGGACAGGAGTCGAGTCTTCCCCAGCATCTCATCCAACCTGGGTGGTGTTATGTAATGCGAGGTCCATTAAAAACAAGATAGCTATTATAACTGATCTTGTTGAATGGTGGACCTGGCATGCATCACCGAGACCTGGCTGGATGAAAATGTAGGCCCAGTATTGGCTTCTGCAGTTCCAGCTGGGTTCTCGGTGATTCACCACCCTAGGTTGGATCGTAGGGGTGGGGGTGTAGCCATCTTTTTTAAGACCGAACTGGGCCTTGAGCATGTTCCAATGGGGCCAGCGAGATCTTTTGAATGTGTCATGGGTGAGGGTGTAGGTTGTAGGATACTCCTCATTTACAGTCCACCAGGTGATGAGAGTTTATTCCTGCAGGAGATTGCAGACTTTGTCGTCGACATGGTGTTGGAGTCTCCCAGATGGATAATTCTAGGGAACTTCAAAGCTTGGGTTGATGATGAACTCTCGCAGTTTGGTCAAAATCTCCTCCAGCTAATGACAGTGCTGGGCATTACACAGGTAATTACCTCCTCTACCCATATAGGAGGTCAATCATTGGAACTGCTGTTCTTCCTGGGGACGGAGATCACTGACTTGGGGGTGAAACCAGTCAGTTGGTCTGATCATCACACCATAGGTTCAGTTTCAGGGTCCCCCCAAATGGACCTACCCCTTCGGAGATGGTCCAGTACCACCCTTTAAGGGGAGTTACCCTGGATGGTCTTTTAGCAGTGCTGTATCTATCAGGATTGCTGGGTGAAAGCACAAGTCCTGGGGATCTGATTCTAGCTTATAATAAGGCAGTGGGAGATGCCTTGAATTTGATTGTTCCTGCTTGTGTTCGACCATTCACTCTTCACCCAAGGTCCCCCTGGTATGATGGGGCCTTGAAAGAGCTGAAGCGGGTTGGTCGAAGGCTGGAGAGAGCATGGTGGAAGTCAGGTCTGGATGCTGACAGGCTTAGATTGATGGAACATTATAAGGGCTATCAATCAGAAATCACCTGTAAGAAGGCAAAGTTCCTGTCCGGGGAGATTTCTGCTGTGCGGAACCAACCCTCTCAGCTTTTTCAAACTGTTGACAGATTGTGCAATCCAATCTGTCTCCAGTCTGGAAGAGCTTTTTCACAATCTAAGTGTGATGAGCTAGCTCGGTTCTTCACAGATAAGGTTGCCAGCATCAGGTCCAGAATTGGCCCAGCTCTCTCCATGAGGAGTTGGGGAAGTTGATGGGAGGTGGTGAGCACCTAGTCTGTCTGGATGGGTTTCAGCTGACTGGAATTCATGGACATTGTGAAGATTGTCCAGACTTTGCGCCCAACCTGTTGTAGTTTGGATTCGGGCCCTACCTCAGTTTTAGTAGGATGTGCAGATGATATCTGCCCGATCCTAGCTGAAATTGTATGGAGATCCTTGGAGAGAGGAGTCTTTCCAGATTTCCTAAAGGAGGCGGTCATTCGACCACTCCTTAAAAAGCCCTTCTTGGATCCAAATATGCCAGCTAACTACTGACCTGTCTCTAACCTTCTGTTTGTGAGGAAGGTTATTGAGAAGGTGGTTGTGCTGCAACTGGATGATTCTCTTGTAATTCACAATGTCTATGAAGCTCTCCAGTCTAATTTTAGGAAGAGGCACAGCATGGAGACTGCCCTTGTTTGGGTATTAAATGACCTCCTAATGGAGCGAGATCGAAAGGCTCGTACCATCTTGGTCCTTCTTGATCTCTCAGCAGCTTTTGACACTGTGGAACATGAGGTGCTTTTGGAGACCCTGCGGTTCCTTTGTGGACTGTTGGGTACAGTCCTTGAATGGTTTCGATCTTTCCTCGTAGACAGGTCTCAGAGGGTGGTCATCGAAATTTATTCCTCGGATGCCCTCCCCCTGTCCTGTGGGGTGCCGCAGGGCTCCATGTTGGCATCCAAGTTGTTCACAGTGTATGTGCTGCCATTGGGAGATATCATCAGGTCATACGGCTTGTGTTTTCACTGTTATGCAGATGATATTCAGCTCTATATGTCTTTTGTGCCCGGACAAGTTGATGCGATCTCTGTGCTAAATAGTTGCCTCTCCGAAATTAAAGACTGGATGAGCTCGAGTTGATTGAGACTGAATCTGGATAAAACTGAGGTGTTGGTTGTGGATCCAGGTCACCCAGGGGCAGGTTTTGGGGCTGGGCACATGTTGGGCCTATAGCTTGATGGTGTCCAGCTCATTACTGGAGATCGGCTGTGTAACCTCGGCGTTATTTTTGATGACTGCTTGACCCTGAAGTCTCAGGTGTCAGCTGTGGATAAATCCTCATTTTACCATCTGAGGACTATCACCTGGGTGAAACACCTGATTCCACCGGGCGACCTTCCAACACTGGTCTATGCCTTCATCACCACCCGTCTTGACTACTGCAATGCCCTCTACCTAGGCTGTCTGGGGTTGATATCCACCACTTGCAGCTGGGGCAGAACGTTGCAGCCAGACTGTTGACTGGTGCCTCTAGAACCAGTCACATTACGCTTGTGCTGCGTGAACTGCACTGGCTGCCAGTTCAGTGGCGGATCACCTATAAGGTAGGTTTGCTTACCTTTAAAGCCCCACAAGAACAGGGACCTGACTACCTGAAAGATCTCCTGACTCCCTACTGCCCCAATCGCCCTCTCCGATCCGCCAATGAGGGATTGCTAGAGATTCCCAGGGTTCGTCTTAAAACATCTGGAGCTTGTGCTTTTTCATTTGCAGCACCAACCCATGTGGAATTCTCTACTTCGTTGGTTAAGAGAATGCCTGGCCATCAGCAGTTTTAAATCTATGCTGAAAACATATTTATTTTCTTTGGCCTTCCCTGATTAACTGATTAATTAGTTGACTGTTTTAAATAGTTTATAATATTATTTGTTTTTTCTGTGATTTTAAATTATGTAAAGTGCCTTGATTTTGAAAGGTGCTATATGAATAAAGTTTGCTTTGCTTTGCTTTAAAAAGGTCCACCAGGGGTGCAGTCAGGACATCCGCCAATTCCCTTAGCACCCTGAGATGAATTTATCCTTACCCGGATTGTTTTGTTTTTCTCTGCACATTAATTTATTATACATTTGTATTTTTATTTTGTCTGTTCTCCCCAACCCCTTCCCCCAGGATTCATCTGGGAACAAGCTGCTACCAGCTCAGTATGTCTTTCCTGGTAACACTTTTGAAATAAATAAATATCTTCCTGAGGGGAAGATGGATAGGGCATACTTCTAACATAGTATATTATCTTTTATTAGCCTGGTCTATTAGAGAATTTAGACTTCTGGGAACTCTAGTCCTGCAACAGCTGTGAGTCCAAGCATTGGGCTCTATGTGGAGCTAGAAACCACATGAACATAGGTAACTCTAGAGTAGTAATAGCAAAATGCAGTATGCATTAAACTACTTTCCCTGCTTACAGATTTCATAGAAGTTGAAGTTGACGGCAGATAAGGACCGCAAGGCCCATCCAGTCTGCCCATTTCTTTTTCTACCTTATAAATGTGCCATCGGCCTTTGCTCTGTCAGTGACCTATCTATTCATAGTCATTTGTATTGCTCCCTTATGCCTATCCCATGCCTGTTTGAAGCCCTGCACTGTATCTATAGCCACCACTTCTTGTGGTAAGCTATCCATGCATCTACCACTTCTTTCTGTGAAAAAGAATTTCTCACATTCCCCCTTAATCGGCCTCCTCTAATCTCATGCTGTGTCCTCTTTGTCCTGCAATTTTTCTTATTTAAACATATGCTAGACTCTTTCACCTTGTTTATGCCCTCTAAGGTGTTTAAATGTCTCGATCATATCACCCTCTCTCCTCCTTGCTCAAGGGTATACATATTGAGTCCTGCTAATCTGTCCTCATATGTCTTCTGATGCAGTCCCTGCACCATTTTGCTGCCCTTCTGGACTGCCTCAATTTGGTTAATGTCCTTGTGAAGGTGTGGCTCCAACACTGCACGTGAGGCACTCCAGATGGGCCTAACTACGTCCTGTACAGAGGGATTATTACTCCCCACGACTTGTGATACTCCCCTACTAATACACCCAACACCCCTAGCCTTACCTACTGCTTTAGAGGTCTGCTTGATGATTTTAGGTCATCAGTGATGATGATGCCCAAGTCTCTTTCTTCCTTTGTGACTGCTAGCAACTCCTCCCAGCCTATAAGTGGCTTCAGGGTTTCTTCCCTATGTGCATGATTTTGCACTTCTTTGCATTAAATCCCAGTTGCCACTCTTCTGACCATTTTGCTAGTTTATCCAGATCTCTTCATTCTGCCCACCCCATCTGGATCATCTACTCTGTTGCAGATCTTGGTGTCATCTGCAAACAGACAAGCCCTTACCTCTAGTCCATCTGCGTAGGTCACTAATGAAGATGTTGAATAGGACTGGCCCCAGGACTGATCCCTGAGGTACCCTAATTTGTGACTTGCATCTCTTCTGACTGTATACCATTTACCACCACTCTCTGTTTTCTGCCAGTCAACCAGTTTACAACGAAGTTGACCAACTCTGACCCACTCTTAGCCTACCTAGCTTATTTATCAATCTTCTATGTGGAACAGTGTCAAAGCTTTGCTGAAGTCAAGGTAGGCGTATCAACTGCTCCCCTTGTCCACCACTCTGGTTACCCAGTCAAAGAAATCTATGAGATTAGTTTGACAGGACCTTCCTTTGTAAACCCATGCTGTCTTGGATCCTGTGCCCTATGGATTCCAGGTGTTGCAATTATCCTTTCCTTAAGGAGTGCCTCCATAATCTTGCCCACTACTGAGGTAAGACTGACTGGTCTGTAGTTCCCCGCCTCCCTGCTACCACTCTTGTGGAGCGGGATCACATGAGCCCTTCTCCAGTCTTCTGGGACCTCTCCTGTGCTCAGAGACTCACTAAACAATTCTGCAATGGCTCTCTAGTTCCTCCTTTAGCTCCTTAAGTACCCTGGGATGTATGCCATCAGGTCCCATTGCCTTATCCACCCTGAGTTTAGCAAGCTCTTGTAGGACCTTTCTAGAAGGAGTAGTGAACACCTCCCTCCCCTGTGTCCATGATGCTGAGCTGTGGGCCCTGCCCTACCTTCTCTTCAGTAAATACTGAGCAAAGTATCTATTTAGGATAGATGCCTTACAGGGTCCTCCTCCTCACATGCTCCCTTTTTCTCCATTAAGCTTAGCACTCCCCCTCTGGACTTTCTCCTTTCACTAATGTATCTATAGAAAGTCTTGTCACCTTCTTTTACTGTTCGTCTAGTGTTTCCTCAGTTTGGGACTTTGCCTGCCTTACTGCCTTACCTGCTTCCCTTAGGCAGTTTGGCATGCTCCTCATCTTCATCCCGCTGTGTTCCTATATTTTCTGAAGGCCAGCCTTTTGCTCTGACCTTTCTGCTACTGTATTTGAGAACCAAAGTGGTTTCCTTCTTCTTTGCACTTCCTTTTCTGTCTAACACAATGGGATGTTGCTTCAAGTATTGTATCCTTAATGCTTGCCCACTTTGCCTGTACCTCCTCACCTGTGTTTCTTTTGCCAGGGCTAGCTTAACTCTGTTGGCCATCTTATCAAAGTCAGCTCCTCTGAAGTCCCATATTTTGCCCTGAATGGGATGATTTAGATGTAGTAGCCAAATTGAACCATACCATGTGATGGTCACTGGACCCCAGGTGACCTTCTACCTGGAGATCTGTGATCCTTCTTTGTTAGTCAGTACTAGATCTAGGATAGCCCTGTCTCTTGTGGGTTGCTGTACCAGTTGTTTGAGGCCCTCCCTGCAGGGAATCCACTATGAGTCTAGTTCTGGCAGATGTTCCTGCTGGTATTGACCAATCTATATCTGGCATGTTGAAGTCTCCCATTATCAGAACCTCCCCTTTAGCTGTCATGTTTTGTATATCTTCTAACAGTAATGTGTCTATGTCCTCCCCCTGGTCTGGGGGCCTGTAGACAACCCCAGTTCTTATGGCTGTCCCATTTCCTGCTTTCAGGGTGACCCACAGTTCTTCTGGCTCCTTATGTGTATTCTGAATTTCTGTTGCTTTGATATTTTCATTAACATACAGGGCCACTCCTCCCCCCCCCCTTTTTGCACCTCGGTCTCTTCTGAACAATACATAGCCAGGTACTGAAGTCTCCTAAGGTGGTTACTGGTAAACCACGTCTCACTAATTGCTACTATGTCCAGTTTAGCCTCTGACATTATTGCCTGCAGGTCTGGGATCTTATTTCCCAGGCTGTGAGCATTTGTACATGATTTTCCATTGGCCAGATTTTGGTGTGTTAGTTGTTGGGTGAAGTTTGGCATTACCCCTGTGCATCGTATGGGGAGACAAACCTTTTTCTTACCTGGTGATGCAAATGAATGGCAAACACGCTGAATTCCTGTTTGACCACTAGCTGAGGGGAGGGTGTTCTTCCATTCATTTATGGGGTGCTGCACCCTCTCCCATTTGCTAGTTTAAATATTCTGCAAAGACGCCAAACTTCTGCCCTAATGCACTGACTCCTCTTAGTCAGATGCAGTCCATCAAATTTAAAGAACTTTGGCCCCAGAACTGTTGCCAGTTCCCTCACAAATCTGGTGTCCTTTTTCCTGGCACCAGTCCTTGAGCCACGTGTTTAGCTCCCCTATCTCTCCTTTCTTCTGACCTTCCGTCCATCTGTTCCCTCTCTCCCAGACTGGCAGGATCTCAGAGAAGGAGATGCCGGACTGAAATAGATGATAGTTTGTCACCCAGCTTAGTCAGGTGTTCCTGGTCTCCACAACTGACCGGCTGGCGAGATCATTAGTCCCTATGTGTACTAGGACATCAATGTTTTCCATGTTTGTAACACTTACAAACAGTACAAGTCCTTGGAGATTAAAGTCTGCCATGTCTATAGCTTTTGAAATATGCTAAGCGAATGTACTGAAGGAGATAAGTTTATGTTAATCACAGCTGTACTTTAGCTGCAGGAACTCATCACAGCTTCTAATGAGGCTCTAATCATAGGAATAATGTTATCAGGGATGGATTCGTGTGCATGTAAGCACCACTGCAAATTGATTTACTACTTTCATTTTATTCTTGGAATTAGAAAAAAAGACAAATATGCTATGGCTTTCCGATCCTGATATTGATCCATGTGAAATTTACAGTATCAATCACTTAGGGCCAGGAGAGACTTGATATTAGGCTGGACACTATAGATTAACTACTGTAGAATAATGTCAATGTGATGGTTCAAAGGGAGTGCTTGGGGGTCGTTTCTGATTAATGAGACACTCAAGTTTTATGTCTAAGGTTGCAGCTTCCATGTGCTGGCAATATGCAGCAAGCTCTGGGATTGGAATGGGACAGATTTATTGACTTCATGTGCCCTGTGATCTTATCCAGTGTGATAGTTATGACATAAGGCCAGTGCAAGGTGACATATTGTTTTAATTACTAAATATTTCTTGAAACATCAAATCCAAAATGAGATGAACATTTACCCATAACTGGGATTTTAAAATGTCAACAGTGGTCTGGACAATAAAGGAATAGCAGATGAAAAACATATCTAGTTATCTATCTATCTGTCTGTCTGTCTGTTGGCATCTCAGTCTATATCTTATGAAATGGATAGCTTTGTATTGTGCAGTAAGCGCACTAGTCATTAGTTACTGCTAATGTTCCTGCTATTTCTGTGGGGCATATCTCTTCCACATTGAATGCTTACTTGCTATTATGATCCTCTCCCTCTAGTGATAATAACTGTTATTATTTTGATCATGTTACTGTTCCGGACCTTGTGCTGTATTTACTTTTTGATGATTTTGCATTCCCGAGTTGTAATTGTTACATCTACTGTTGGTTGCTCTATTTATTTATTTATTCATTATTTATTTCAAAAGTTTTACCAGGAAAGACCTACTGGACTGGTAAGAATTCATTTCCAATGCATCTGGGGGAAGGGGATGGAGAAACAATGCAAACCAACAATACAGTAATAAGGTGCAAGAAAATAAATAGCACCCTGTGGTACAACACAGCAACATCCCTCACTTCGATTGTCAAGTGCTTTGGGATGCTGACTGCACGAAAGGCAAACTAAAACACTATGGTTCCCATATTCAGCCAGACTTGTATGTGCCGTACTAAGTTAGTGCAGTGCAAAAAACAGTGTACAGGCATATAAACCCAGATATTCAAACAGAGCACTATGCATTGCCCAAGAAATAAAGTGGCTGAATATTGCACCAAAGTGCTACAGTGAAGGGAGACTGTGCACTCTAAGGGTAGTGCAGAGTGTCAAAAATACACTCAGCAGGTCAGGCCGTCTGCTCCCACAGTGCCAACCTAACATATTAACATACTAAAATGCCAGCAGAATAGGTCTAATGGTCTTTTGCATCTGCTTGTTTGGTCAGCCTCCACCCTGGGAGCTGACCTTGCTGCCCCCCTCACCTTCCCTGGCTTCTCCCTTCCCAGTTCTGGATATTCTCGCTGCATTGGATTTTGCTTCCAGAACCCTTCCCCTATACCTGTGCCACCCCCTCTTGAACCCCTCCACCGTCTCTGTCTCCACCAGCCCCCTAGGCAGCGCATTCCATGGCTTCACCACCCTCTCAGTGTAGTAGCAACTCCTCCTTTCTCCCCTGAATCTTCCTCCCTCCTGCTTCCACCCATGCCCTCTAGTGGCTCCCTCCTCCTTCCTTCGAAACCTCCGAGCTCAGTAATGTGAACAGGTAACAGAACAGGGTAATCCTCTTGTCTGCTAGTGGGTCTGAATCACCTTTGATCTCAAGTTCTGGGAGGATTCGAACTGTGAACCTTATGCTAGCATACCCAAATGTACAGGTTCAGATAATCTGCTGTTCAGGAGGATGCCAGATATCTTTCACCTAAGGGCACCTAACCAGGTATCCAACATGAACCCTTAAAACTCTATAAAAGACCTTAGGTATATTCTTATCTTTTCCCTGTTTGGTAACACCATCAAGCTTATGAACAGTATTGTCAGTCTTAACCCTCTATACGTCACATGCAAAAGAAAGAACTTCGAAGACACACTCAGGCAGTCTTTTCAAATGAAAGATTTACTTAAAAATGGATAAAAATATGTAAAATGTAAATACAGAACCACATATCACAAAACATACAATCACTTAGAAGAAAAGCAAAGAGAACTATAGACAAACTCCTACCAACATACAGTTAGACTTTTTCTATCTAAATGTAATACCTCTAAACAGTGCTTAAGTTATAGATCTTGTTTCTTAAGTGTCCAAAAAGTTATGTCACACAGATCAGACAGAGTATTTAGTTTAAACTGTGTCTGTCACACACACCCCTTCCATGATGTCATCTAGCTCCTCCTTTCAGAATAAAAAAAAATATACAAACCAGGATGTCCTATTAGGAGGTATATTAAATTCTGTGAGTTCAGCAAAAATAATTTCCCAAATTATGACACTCTTTAATCAAGCCTTTCCTTTGATATTGTGTGGTTTCCTGCTTTCCCAAGGGATCAAAATATTTTATAACCTTTTAGCACCAGGATTAGATAACATGTTTTTTTTCCTCTAAGACATCTTAAAAGTTTACGATACCTATATCCTGGTAGCTGGGTCAGTTCTAATTAAGTCTCTCTGGTCTTTTAATTACCTCCTGGTTTCAGGTTAGTATATCCTGTAGCTGAAACCTTGTGGGGGGGGCACCCATCCCACAGGCTGTCTCATGAGAGACACTCACGTACCACATTCTATATACAAATATCATAGAACAATCATAACCAGCTGGCCAAGCATCACAATCCTCCCCACCCAGACTGAATTTGTGGGCTCTATCCCCTGCATGGAATGAGCTTCATAAATCAGTTCACTCCTCATACAGACATGACAAGTCATCTGTGTTCTGATTGGTTGCTCCAGCCCTATGTAAGATTGTCATGTCATACCCTTGCAAGGCAAGACTCCCTCTTAATAGTCTACCATTAGTTTTTTCCATTTGGGTCAGCCAAACCAGGGGGTTGTGGTCC
This sequence comes from Neoceratodus forsteri, assembly GCA_016271365.2. Lineage (NCBI taxonomy): Eukaryota > Metazoa > Chordata > Ceratodontiformes > Ceratodontidae > Neoceratodus > Neoceratodus forsteri. The sequence continues at coordinate 296,138,852 of CM057452.1, read as the reverse complement.
GCTTGTACCCCAAAATACTGCCCATATAAGTATGGCTCTAACTTCTTTAGGGCCCACACTATGGCAATACACTCTTTTTCCACAGTGGAGTAAGCCTGCTCCCTGGGAAGTAACTTTTTTCTCAGGTACACTATGGGGTGATCTTTCCCTTGGCTGGATGTCTGACTCAGTACTGCCCCAATACCCATGTCTGAGGTGTCAGTCTGTGCTATAAAGGGTCTGCTATAGTCAGGACTTGTCAACACAGGAGCACTGCACAGTGCCTCCTTCAGTCTGGTAAAGGCTTTTTCACAGGCTAGTTCCAGGTAATTTTCTTAGGCATCCTTTTCTTTACCAGGTCAGATAGGGGAGTAGCCAGGGCACTGTAATTGGGTACAAATTTCCTATAGTACCCTGCTGTCCCAAGAAAACTCCTGGGCTGCTTCTGTGTTTCAGGTCTGGGCCATGCCTTGATCACCTCTATTTTTACTTGGTTAGGACGGAGCTGTCCCCAGCCTACAACATGCCTGAGGTATGCCACTTCAGCCATGACCACCTGGCATGTCTCAGCTTTGACAGTGAGCCCAGCCCTCTTTATCCTTCCCAGCACTTCTCTAAAGTGGGGCAGGTGTTCCTCTCAGCTGGCACTAAAGATGGCAATGTCATCCAGGTATGCCACGGCGTACTCCTCAGCACCATTTAACACCTGGTTCACCAACCTTTGGAAAGTGGTTGAGGCATTCTTCATTCTGAAAGGCATTACTTTAAGTTCAAATAAGCCTATTGGAGTGATGAAGGCCGACCTCTCCCTAGCTCTGTCGGTTAACTCAACCTGCCAATACCCCTTTGTCAGGTCAATAGTCGTAAGGTATGTCACCCGTCCCAACTTATCCAGGAGTTCGTCTATCTGGGACATCAGGTAGGCATCTGATTTTGTGACTGCATTCAGTCCATGATAGTCCACACAGAAATGAGTAGAGTCACCTGGCTTGGGCACAAGGACTATGGGTGAGGCCCAAGGGCTGTGGGATTTCTGGATTACCCCTAAATCCAGCATTTCCTCCACCTCCCTCCTAATGTCATTTTGGACAGCCTCTGACACCCAATATTCTATCTGCCATATGGGTGGCTATGTCCCTGCCTCCACATCGTGTGTTGCTAAGGGTGTTAGTCAAGGCTTGGCGCTAAACAGTGGGGCAAAGTCTGGTAAAACCTCCCTTACTTCCTGGATCTTCTCTGGGGCCAGCTGGGGAGACAATTTAACTGCCTCCACAGAGGACTCCTGCTTGCTTTCTTCCAGCAAGTCCAGAAGGGTCTCCTTCATCTGTCCCCTCTCCAGGACTACATACTGCGAACACCATGTCAGCCCTATTAGCATATGGCTTCATCATGTTGACATGGTACATTCTTTCTGTTGGTCTTCTGTCAGATAACTCTATGATATAGTTCATGTCATTTACCTTCTAACTACTTTGTACGGTCCTGCCCACTCAGCCTGCAGCTCGTCTTTCCAGACCGGAATAAGGACCATGACTTCCTGACCCACCGTGTACGAGTGAACTCTGGCTCTGCGGTCGGACCACTCTTTCTGTTTCTGTTGGGCAGCTGCCAGGTTGCTCTGGGCTGTCCCCATAAGCTCCTTCAGCCTTTCCCTAAACCTAAGGATGTAATCCACTATGGGAGTTCCCTGGGGGGTGTGCTTACCTTCCTAGTCCTCCCGGATCAAGTCTAGGGGCCCACATATCCGGCGTCCATATAAGAGTTTGAAGAAAGAAAATCCTGTCAACTCTTGGGGCACCTCCTTGTATGCAAACAACAGGTGGGGGAAGGTATTTCTCCCAGTCTCTCTCATGCTGTTCAGCAAATGCTTGGAGCGTTGACTTCAGGGTACCATTAAATTTTTCCACAAGCCCATTGGCTTGTGGGTGATAAGGTGTCGTGCATCTCTGCACCACCCCACACTTCTCCCACAAACATTTCATCAGATCCGACATGAAGGAACCCCCTTGATTGGTGATAACCTCCTGCAGAAACTCAACATGGGAGAAAATCCCAAGCAAGGCATCTGCCACTTTGTCAGTCCTCAGTGAGGATAGGGTGACTGCCTCAGGGCACCGGGTGACATAATCCACCACAGTCAGGATGAACCTGTTCCTGGAGGAGCTGGGGGTATTTAAAGGCCCCACAATATCCATTCCCACCCTCTGAAATGACTCCTCCACTATGGGCAATGGAATTAGGGCAGCTTGGGTTTTCTTACCTGCCTTCCCTATTTCTTGGCACCGGTGACAAGACCTGCAATACTCCTTCACCTGCTGGGAGAAGTTGGGCCAATAGAAATTCTGGGGCCAACCACTGCATAGTGCGTGTGATTCCCAGATGACCAGACAGGGAAATATCATGTGCAATCTTGAGCAACTGCTCACGATACCCCTTGGGAATGACAAGTTGCCTGCCTATCATGCCTCTCTCTGTCTGCATAGCCTGAGTATACATCAGTCCATTCCCAATAAACCTTATGTTTACCATCACCTCCTTGTGCTCATCGGAGTCTGCCCAAGCCCTCAGCTTCTCTAGAGTGGGGTAACTTCTCTAAGCAGCTGCAAACTCCTTACACATTCCCAAGGCATGGGACAGGTCCCCTTCAGTCTCTAAACTAGGATCCCTAGCACTAGCGTTAGGGCACTCAGGATCACTGTGATCCCTAGCCCTCTGACAATGGGTCACCCCTCCTTCTTCGGAGTAACCCTCTGTAGCTGTGTGGTTAACTCCTACTGGGGAAATTTCTAACCCCATTTTCATTAGTCTCCATATCAGGAGACACAGGCTGGGGAACCAGCCTCCCAGTGATTTCCACACTGGCTTCTGTGGGGTCCAGGGAAGTACAATTTTCCCTTCCCGCTTGGCTATGGGTAACTGCACATACCATCCTCTGTTTGAGATTGTTGCCAAGGATGATATCAACTGCTAATGTTTTGGCTACAGCCACCTGTTGCGCAGTTCACCCTGTTTCACCCTAGTCTAGGAGAACACTAGCAAGTGGCAATGTTTTCTCCTCACCAGTGAAGTCTTGTACAGTGACATATCTATTGGGTATAAGCTGACCAGGCTCTATCAGATCCCCTTTTACCAGCATCAGGGATGCCCTTGTGTCCCTCAACCCTTGTGTCTGTATCCCATTAACTGTGACTGGGTGCATGTGTTCCTTCATGTTCACAGGCATGCTTCCAGGGACACACAAACAACCCACTTCTTTCCTAGCCCCAGTGTTGTGTATTGCTCATCCTTTTGGGACACTGTCTGGCAATATACCCAGTTTCTTTACAGACCCAACATTCATTTCTTTTTTCAGATAAATCTTTTCTTTGAAACCTGGTGCTAACTGTTTTTTGGTAGAGGCAGTGAGGGTTTTAGCTGCCCTGAAGGTGCACTTTTCCCTTTCTGTGCTGCCACACCCACCTTATTCACTCTCAGAGCAGGTCTGTTCTTGCCATAGCGGTTCAAGACTTCAGCAGCCTCTTGCACTGTTTTGGGATCTCAGTCCTCCAGCCAGGTTTTCAGCACTGCTGGGCATGCTCAAAAAAACAGTTCTAACAAAATAGCATTTTTAATTTTATCTACAGAATTTGCTTCAATTCCTTCCCACCAATATTTTAAAAACTGACGTTGTTCTGTGGCTAACTCCTCATAGCTCATATCAGGGCTTTCCTGAGCTTACGAAATTTAGCTCTATATGCTTCAGCAGTTAAATCAAACTTTTTTTAAAGTGAAGCTTTACGTTTGCTGTAATGATTACTGTCCTTATTGTCCTTTTGACCCAATGCATCAAGAGCTTTCCCGATAAGTAGCGGGGATGGCTGAAAGCTCCAGGACCCTCTAGGAATTTTAGGCTGAATACAAACTTTTTCAAAGGAATTTAAAAAAGCATCCATATCCTCCCTCTCTTTAAATTCAGCTATCAATTTGGAATTCAATTTTTAACCCAGTCCTGTAGTTCCAGTTAAACCCAAGCCACTTACCTGCTCTGGTGCTGGTGGTTGGAGTCATAGCTTCTCCAGTTCATGTCGTCTCTGGCCTTTACACTACTCACGGTCCGCCTCTTGCTGTACATGCTCCTTCTTCTCCTCTGCAGCTCATCTCTCACACTGTGCTTCTCTCTGTTCTCACTCCTTCTTCTCCTCTGTGGCTCGCTGATGCTCATGCTCTTCATGGTCAGCCTCTCGCTGTTCTCACTCCCTCTTCTCTCAGAACTCCAGCTCCATTCTGTGCAACTCAATCTGTAGCCAGAGTGCTTCTGGCTCCAGAATGCTGGTGACCTTCCCCTGATGCTGTGGCACTTCGCTGGCACTAGTCCTGCTGTCATCCTCACTGGATCTGGACACTGCACTGGCCACTGGCCCCTCCATGCTCAAGGTTTGGTCTTTTATAGTCACAGTCAGTGACTCGATGCTCTGGGCATCTGCTGCCATCAGGGCATCCATGAGGTTCTGCTTGGTGGCTCTCCCCTCATACAGGACCCCTCTGTCCAGGCACAACTGCCTCAAGTAGTCTACAGTGTGCCTGCTGTAGTTGGAAGCCATCTTCTTCCCTAACTACGGCTACTCTAACTTGCACTTTAGAAAAAATTAAACGAGTAGGAACTTAACTGTAAGCAAAATGATATAGTTCTGTTTCCTTTTTTAAAATAAATCACTGCCTTTTTTTTTTACGAGTGAGCTGTACAGTATTAAGCTGACACACTGAACAGTTAAAGCTTGTGTTACCAATATCTACACCCTGCCAACCAATCTGTCACAAACGCACTCAGCAGGTCAGGCCCTCTGCTCCCACAGTGCCAACCTCCGAGCTCAGTAATGTGAACAGGTAACAGAACAGGGTAACCCTCCTGTTTGCTAGTGGGTCTGAATCACCTTTGGTCTCAAGTTCTGGGAGGATTCTAACTGTGAACCTTATGCTAGCATACCCAAATGTACAGGTTCAGATAAGCTGCTTTTCAGGGGGATGCCAGATATCTTTCGCCTAAGGGCACCTAACCGGGTATCCAACATAAACCCTTAAAACGCTATAAAAGATCTTAGTTATATTCTTACCTTTTCCCTGTTTGGTAACACCATCAAGCTTATGAACAGTTTTGTCAGTCTTAACCCTCCATACATCACATGCGAAAGAACTTCGAAGACACACCCAGGCAGTCTTTTCAAATGAAAGATTTACTTAAAAATGGATAAAAATATGTAAAATGTAAATACAGAACAACATATCACAAAGCATACAATCACTTAAAAGAAAAGTAAAGACAACTACAGACAAACTCCTAGCAACATACAGTTAGACTTTTTCTATCTAAATGTAGTACCTCTAAACAGTGCTTAAGTTATAGATCTTGTTTCTTAAGTGTCCAAAAAGTTATGTCACACAGATCAGACAGAGTATTTAGTTTAAACTGTGTCTGTCTCACACACCCCTTCCATGATGTCATCTAGCTCCTTCTTTCAGAATATAAAAAATATACAAACTAGGATGTCCTATCTGGAGGTATATTAAATACTGTGAATTTGGCATAAACTAATTTCCCAAGTTATGACACTCTTTAAACAAGCCTTTCCTTTGATCTTGCGTAGTTTCCTGCTTTCTCAAGGGATCAAAATATTTTATAACCTTTTAGCACCAGGATGAGATAATATGTATTTTTTCCTCTAAGATGTCCTAAAAGTTTATGAGCCCTATATCCTGGTAGCTGGGTCAGTTCTAATTAGGTCTCTCTGCTCTTTTAATTACCTCTTGGTTTCAGGTTAGTATATCCTGTAGCTGAAACCTTGGGGGGGGGGAGTTGTGGCACCCATCCCACTGGCTGTCTCATGAGAGACACTCACATACCACATTCTATATACAAATATCGTAGAACAATCATAACCAGCTGGCCAAGCGTTATACAGAGTGCAGCCATACGGTCACTGAGTATGGCACAACACAAGAGTAGACACATGTGCAGCACTAATCGCAATGAATGTGGCATAGCAATGCCCACCCCACTGTGCAGACAGCATATCCCAGCATAAATGGACCATCAAAGAGAATCAGACAGCACATCAGCAAAGGTATCAAAAAAGGTTTGCTAACATAAAAGCAATAGAAAAATACAAACAAAACCAACATCAACCAGAACTCAAGCAAAAACAAAAGCACAACAAAGGCAACAGCCACATAAACAAAACAGCTCAACCCAAAACTCAGGGGAATTGAAATAGAATGTCCAGACACATTTGAAAATCACTGGCCCCCACAGGAGGCTGCTGTCCTAAGGTGGGGATCTGTGGAGACCCAGACAGGCCTGTTACCATGGCGATGGTGCAGTCCACAGCCTACATACCCTGATCTGGCACCAACTACACTGTCAGCAGCCAGACCCACAGTATTCAGAGCAGAGGGATCTGTCTCCACAGAAGTTGGCCTCTTCTATCTGATTCAAGTCCCACAGGTGCCACCCTGCTGGTACTGGAGGCACCTATGAAAGGAAGGAAAAATGTATCACCAGGCTGTACCACCATAGATTTTAAACATGACTGACAGGACATACCAAACAGCTGTACTCCCAGACCAGACATGGGAAGATGTGCCAGGTACAGGTAGACAGATCAAGTTAGCTGTGATGGTAGCATGCATGGATCATCCCAGAGACCAGCATCTGTTCCTGTAGAGCTGAGAAAGACACAAGGATAGAGGGGGCCATTCCTCAACAAAGCCTGTCACAGGCATGCAGGACATGCACAAACATGGCAGGAAGGGCAGAGGTGAAGACACAGCACTAACAGGTGTACCACAGCAGACTATAACCAGCAACTACTGGACCCACTGATCCAAGTATAATGGGCACCCAGCCAGCACACAGCATACCATGCATCCTAAACTCAGAGCCACATGTGTGCATGTACAGGACACAGGACCTGCAGTCATCACTTTTGACTTTCAATAGAGCCAGGGCACAAACATTCACAACAATGGTGCACCCACACCGCACAACTGTATGAGGACAAGATACTGTAGAGGGCTGCAGCATTTGTGAATATAAACCATACACAGCATCTAGAGGGTGAAGACCACCACGATGTTGACAGGTGGCCAACAACAGTGGAGTATGATGGGGCATGGTGTGAGCACAGGCCCACATGGGACATACAGCATAAGTAACATGAAGCACCGAAAATAACAGGTTGGGGAACACATGTGTGCAAGTGGAGGGGGGTTGCCCAGTAGGTGATCTGCACAGGTGTCATAAATACAGACGTATACTGTATCACAGTGCAGACCAAATCAGTTTGAGAAACCATGCTGTGGTACCCAAACACAGATGGCACTGTGAACAGGAAAGATGTCAGCTGGCTGCTTGTGACTGTCTATGTGTACTGTATGTCTCTACACAGAGGTGTACCAGTAACATGGTAGCCAGGGAAAAGCATCAGCAGTTGGGTACACACAGCAATGCCAACTCTGTCTGCACTGCAACCCAGGAGACAGCCGGTGATAGCATGAAACACAACATTGTGAAGGTGCTGGCCATATTAGCATAACAGCAGGGGTGTAGCCAGAAGCACTCAACATGACGGCCAGTGGATGGCACAGCAGTGACTATACATATGCCCTGCTGCAAGCAGCATGCAAATGGCCACCCTCTACATGCAACCCCTGCCACATGATGGGTCAATATAAGCAATATGCTGCATATCATAAACATGCACCTCAGTAAGTGACACCAAGGCTGCAAGGTGGAAGACACGCAACAGCCCTGTACACTCTACAATGCACAGTACATTCACTGTCCTGAAACAGATGGTCTCCTGTCTTGGCCTGCAGATTGTGACTGCTCCACTTCCCAGTGGCAGTGTTGGTTGCTGCTTGAACCAAACAACAAAATGCAGCTTCATAAATATACAAATAACCAAAATTTCAGTTGAGTTCAGTTAAAGTTCAGGATAAAGTACATCTGAAGACAATTAATATGGTTCAAAAAAATCTAGACCATTTATTTGCAGATATAAACGCATACAGGCATACAAAATAGCAATGAATAAGAAGCCTTGCAGCCTGCTTGACTACAAAGAGCGTGACCAGCAGTCACACCTCCAATTTTCATTTAGCGCAGCACACCTATCATTTAGTTGCTGCTGGACCCTGCTGCTCCCTCTGCTCATTCGTGGCTCCTGCAATGGTTCTACCTGGTTCAGTATGATCCTGTCCTGGTCCTGGACTCTCTGGAGTGCAACATAGTGGACATCAGAACCCACTAGAGAGTAGAAACCATTACTGTACATGACCGAGGCAGAGTGTCATATGGTGCCCTACAAAATGCATAGCACTGCAGCCATGCACATCTGCAGAAACACAATGTGGTTCAGTGACAAATATATGCAACATAATACTTGAACATTGCAGTTACACACAGGCCACTGGTATTACAGCCATAATGACCAGGAAGCAGCATGTTGTATTCCAGTGGTATAACACAGTCAACTAGTACAGTTGGAGGGTTGCCAGACAGTCACATTGCCAGGCCATCTACAGACCATATACATCCACCACCAAGCATCACCACCATGCATGCATCACACAGCCCAGTAAACAGGAACAACAGGGCATCATCCAAAGCCATGTGTTTTATCATAGCAGCATGGTGACAGGGGCATCCACTCAGTGCCACCTGGACAACAAAATGCTAGTATGGGAATGCACATGACACATTTGTTAAGATGGGCAGTGCACAGGCATGTGTGCATTAGGGGTGGTACATCTAGAGCAGTTCATTGGCTGGTACACACATGAGACATGGGATGCTACACACCTGCTGGGGCAGTTGCATTGCCAGTATATGGGAGCAATATAACATGAGTGTGTGCCAGTCCAGTATGCCCACATGGCCATTGTATGTGAAACACACACACCGTAAGGCATCTGTGACCAAGGTGTGACACATGGCAACGATGCCACTTCTGTGTGCCTCAGTAAAAGATGCAGGCTACACACCACCAGCCATGACACATACATGCCACATAGCTATGCATATAGTAATAATGCCAGACAGTACCCATACCACAAGTACAGAGTTGTATAGAGGGTGCAGTCTCCAGTGGGTGGTCATGCCAGGCCCCATAGGAATATAGACCCATAGCCACTTTGACACATGTGTAAGGGGGCATGCACCCCTTCCATGTGACACCCTGAGAAGTCACAGATGCAGTCCAGCACCTAGCAGGTAAAGGCATACACCCATAGTTTGCCAATTTCATCAAAAGAGGCTGTATTATATAGTGACAGTTGGTGCAACATGTGCATCTGCTAACAGTTCATGTAGGTTTAAGGGTGGCTGAATCCAATTGTGGTGATCACCCTGCAGGGGACTATGGCTACCAACTGCATACAAGGAATAAGTTGATGAACAGACATCCAGACAAGATAAAAACCTAGAAGCAAAGAGAAGACCAATTAAAAAAAAATAATCAGTGATCACTCATAACAACTTTATGCACGGCCTGACCGGTGGCACTGACGGTTGAGGCGCTGGACGCCACACCTCGTGCCACATCGGTGACCTGGGTTCGGGAATGAGTTTGGGCCACAGAGAGCTGACAGGGGAGGGACAGGATTGAGTGTCTGGAGGACTGCTCTCCTGCCCCTGGAGGGATGGAGGGAGGTGGGACTCATCCTGGGGAGCTGGGGACTCCTAGCATTGGCTGGGAACACAGCAACCTGAGTCCAGGAAGTCTAAGGGGGATTTTCTGTGGCAGTGAACCTGTAGGCTTGCACAGGAGAGTGCGTGTCCCTGTGAGGATGCATTGCACATCCGAGCCAATGGGGTGGGACCTAAGTAGATATCCCCGTCCTCAGGGATAGGTGACGGCACCATGTCCTTCAGCTGCAGTTCACTGACTAGACCCACTCCTCTCGTCTTCTGGGCTGAGTCCAGCCTGGTCTGAATTGAAAGATAGAGCACCCTGGGAGGATAGGGCGGCTCTACCTCGGGGGCTCAGAGCCAGTGGGGATAGCCAGGCTGGTGCCAGGAGTCAGAGGGGTTTCAGGTCCAGAGGTAGAGCTGCAAGGATCAGTGGATGGCTGAGAGAGTTCCCCGGGTGCCGGTGCAATAAATAGAGTTAAAAAAAAAACTTTATGCAAGCAGAACTGAATCAGGAAAGATTGCTGCTACCAAACAGCAGGGAGAATACTGAGCAAGAGAAGTGAAAGAGAAGACTCTTCATTCAGTCATTTCTCTTTTTATCTGGGAAACCCAAAAAGTAGAGTAGCATACAACAAATTAAGTAGAACAAAAGAAAATGGAGGCCTACAAATCCCAGATTTGTAGCTTTATTATCTAGCATGTAGGGCACTACAGTTCTCTGCTTAGACATATTTGAAAGAGAAAAAGGACTGTATACCCGATTGGCTTATCACTTAATCAGATCTATTTAATAAACATAATTATACAATTGCAAAGAAAAATGTTAGCCTCTGATTGGTCAAGCTGGCACTGGAGCTGTGATGTTATCCTGGCATAACATCATGGCTCTAGTGCCAGCACACTTACGACCACACTGAAAACAAACAAAAAAACATCATTCCGCTGCCTACGAGCAGCTTCAGCTCTACTCGCTTTCCAACTCAGCCGAGTACTGATAATTTACGTTCTCCACCCACCATCAACACACTGACTGCCTCTTACAAAGCACACTCCCACTTTCCCTCACAGTCGTTTGATAGTTCTCTCCCAGTACAACACAACTGTACTGAGAAAACTAAAACAGCAATGAGCTCAAAATAACTGAGCGAGATGATGCAACCTGCTAACCATGTCACATTCAAACTGAAGAAAAAAAAACCTTACATTTGAAAGCGTGACGGAGACCTGACGGCTTCACATTATAAATCAAGTAGAAAAGTAATACTTACTCTACTTTTTCTCAGCAAGCTGCTACACATTTCAAACTTATGTACAGTGTTTCTTCCATTTCAAGCTGATTAAAATACTGAGCGACCCAACAACTGTCCGAGAAACCAGAAGCAGGTTGCCACCCCATCCCCACGCCGCACAAAAATTAATTTTACCCCTCAGGCTGAAACAGCTGAAGCCAGCCACACTGGCAACAACCTAGAAATGTCATAAAAATGTTAATTTAATATATTTTTCTAACTACACAGTAAGAAATAAAAATGGGGGTGTGGCAGAACAAGTAAGGAAAAACAACAGCTCCACCTATTGGACAATACAAGTAATTGCACTATTTTTTCTGTAAGTGACCCTACCCTTTCAAAAAATAACAGAAAAATGCAGCCTAAATAAAAGTTGTAATAATTGTTTTCACTTTTTTTTAAAACAAGCTATTGTATAATAGGAATAATGCACTCCAGCGTGTGTGTCGTGCTAGGATAACATCACTTCTGGGGTGATTAGTCGCACTTGGCCTGCGGCCTCATGCCTAATCACCCCAGGCGTGATGTTATCCTAGCACGACACACACCCTGTCATGCATTATTCCTTTATTTACACATATCAACTGCAATTTTGGCTAAACACAGTACAGCCCTTAAAAATAAAAGAGTAAAATTATACCATCAGACAAATCTTCCAATGGTTCAGCTTTTTCTCCATGAATTTAGACAGAGTCTTTCTTCAGCCTTTATGGTATAACTCCAACTTTAAACATAACCATTTATGAATGGTATTTATAACATGCAGCCTCATGCCTCACAATACACCCAGGGTGTCGTCAATCCCCAATAATAGCACACCCTGTCATGGGATATTACTTACTTAACAGCTCAGAGATGTAGTACAAGAACACACTCTCTCTTGGGTTTTGATGTGATAAAAGAGAGGTTTACCTTAGAGGGTGAAGGCTATCATTTCTACAAATTATTGGGGAAAAGCTTGGAGGCTACATTTGACATAGTGGATAATATTTGTGATACCACAGAAAACATTGAGAATCTTTCAGCTAAAACCCTTGATTTCAAACTTTTATAATTTTTTTAGTCAATAAAACTTGAGGAACTGCTACAGAAAACAGCAGATGGTAGTCACAACAAATAAATAAAAACACAGATAACCCAGCCCAGCCAGGTAAGGAAAAAGGTCCCACTGCCCATATGACACACAGGGGAGACGCCGGACCTTGCCCAACAACTAACACACTGAAATCTGGCCAATGGAAAATACTGTACACAAATGCTTGCAGTCTGGGAAACAAGATCCCAGACCTGCAAGCAAAAATGATAGAGGCTAAACTGGGCATAGTAGCCATAAGTGGGACATGGTTCACCAGTAACCACACTTGGGAGACTTCAGTACCTGGCTATGTACTGTTCAGAAGAGTCCAAGGTTCAAAAAGGGGGGGTGGAGTGGCCCTTTATGTCAAAGATAATATCAAAGCTAAAGAAATTCAGAATGCACATAAGGAGCCAGAAGAACTGTGGGTCACCCTGGAAACAGGAAATGGGACTGCCATATGAACTGGGGTTGTCTACCAGCTTCCAGACCAAGGGGAGGACACATTACTGTTAGAAGATATACGAAACATAACTGCTAAAGGGGAGGTTCTGATAATGGGAGACTTCAACATGCCAGATACAGATTAGTCAATACCAGCAGGAATATCTGCCAGAACTAGACACATAGTGGATTCACTGCAGGGGAGGGCCTCAAACAACTGGTAGAACAACCCACAAGAGACAGGACTATCCTAGATCTAGTAGTGACTAACAGGGAAAGAATCACAGATCTCCAAGTAGAAGGTCACCTGGGGTCCAGTGACCATCACATGGTATGGTTCAATTTGGCCACTTGAACTAAATCATCCCATTCCAAGGCAAAAATACAGGACTTCAGAGGAGCTGACTTTGATAAGATGGCCAACAGAATTAAGCTAGTCCTGGCAAGAAGAAATACAGGTGAGGGAGTACAGGCAAAGTGGGCAAGCATTAAGGGTGCAATGCTTGAAGCAACATCCCATTATGTTAGAGAGAAAAGCAAGAGCAAAAGAAGAAGGAAACCACGTTGGTTCTCAAGAACAGTAGCAGAAAAGGTCAGAACCAACAGGGTAGCCTTCAGGAAATATAAGGAAATGCAGCAGGACGAAGATAGGGAGGTATTCCAAACTTCCCTAAGGGAAGCAAGGAAGGCAGCAAGGCAAACAAAGGCCCAAACCAAGGAAACACTAGCACAAACAGTAAAAGAAGGTGAAAAGACATTTTATAGATACTTTAGTGAAAGGAGAAAGTCCAGAGGGGGTACTACTAAGATCAAAGGGGATAATGGGGAGTGTGAGGAGGAGGTCCAAGGAAAAGCATCTATCCTAAATAGATACTTCTGCTCAGTATTTACTGAGGAAAAGGTAGGACAGAGCCCACAGCTCAGCACCATGGACATGGGGAAGGGAGGTGTGCACTAGTCCCTTCACAAAAGAAAGGGTCCTACAAGAGCTTGCTAAGCTCAGGGTGGACAAGGCAATGGGACCTGAGGGCATACATCACAGGGTACTAAAGGAGCTAAGGGTGGAACTAGCAGAGCCATTATCAGAACTGTTTAGTGAGTCTCTGAGCACAGGAGAGGTCCCAGAAGACTGGAGAAGGGCTCATGTAATCCCACTCCACAAGAGTGGTAGCAGGGAGGAGGCAGGTGACTACAGACCAGTCAGTCTTACCTCAGCAGTTGGCAAGATTATGGAGGCACTCTTTAAGGAAAGGATAGTGCAACACCTGGAATCCATAGGAGCACAGGGTCCAAGACAGCATGGGTTTACAAAAGGAAGGTCCTGTCAAACTAATCTCATAGATTTCTTTGACTGGGTAACCAGAGTGGTAGACCAAGGGGGAGCAGTTGATGTCACCTACCTTGACTTCAGCACAGCTTTCGATACTGTTCCACATAGAAGATCGATTAATAAGCTGGGTATGCTCAGGCTGGGTCAGAAATTGGTCAACTGGGTGGTGAATTGGTTGGCAGACAGAAATCAGAGAGTGGTGGTAAACGGTATACAGTCAGAGGAGATGCAAGTCACAAGTCGGGTACCTCAGGGATCAGTACTGGGGCCCGTCCTCTTCAATATCTTCATCAGTGTTATTGCAGATGGACTAGAGGGTAAGGTTTGTCTGTTTCCAGATGACACCAAGATCTGCAACAGAGTAGATGATCCAGATAGGGTGGGCAGAATGAGAATAGATTGGGATAAACTGGCAAAATGGTCGTAAGAGTAGCAACTGGGATTTAACGCAAAGAAGTGCAAAATCATGCACATAGGGAAGAGAAACCCTGAAGCCACCTATAGGTTGGGAGGGGAGTTGCTGGCAATCACAAGGGAAGAAAGAGACTTAGGCATCATCATCACAGATGACTTGAAATCAACCAAGCAGACCACTAAAGCAGTAGGTAAGGCTAGAGGGATGATGGGGTGTATTAGTAGGGGTATCACAAGTTGTAAGAGGGAGGCAATAATCCCTCTTTACAAGACACTGGTTAGGCCCCATCTGGAGTACTGCATGCAGTACTGGAGGCCACACCTGCACAAGGGCATTAACACAATGGAGGCAGTCCAGAGAAGGGGAACCAAAATAGTACAGGGACTGCATCAGAAAACATATGAGGATAGATTAACAGAGCTCAATATGTATACCCTAGACAGAGTAGGGAGAGAGGTGATGTGTTTGAAACATAAAAACATCTTAAGGGCATTAACAAGGTGAAAGAGTCTAACATGTTTCAATATAAGAAAAATAGCAGGGCAAGAGGACACAGCATGAGATTAGAGGGAGGCCGATTAAGGGGTAATGTGAGGAAGTCCTTTTTCACAGAAATGGTAGTGGATGTATGGAATAGCCTACCTCAGGAAGTGTTGGATATGAATACAGTGCAGGGCTTCAAACAGACATGGGACGTGCATAAGTGAGCAATAAAGATGAGTATGAATGGATAGGCCATTGGCAGAGTACAGGCCTATGGCACATTCATAAGATAGAAAAATTGGGCAGACTGGATGGGCCTTGCGGTTGTTATCTGCCATCAACTTCTATGTTTCTATGTAAAAATGCTACTAAGTATTTCTGTTCAGTCAACATCAAACTTATCCAATTTAAGCCCCTAAAACCTCTGTTTGAACCATAAAAACATTTATAAAATGGATATAAGACCAAATAGTAATTTATTTATTTAGCTTTTGTTTACCGGGTAAGTACACTAGACAAGTATTATGCCTATTTTCATGAACGACCCAGGAGAATACAACATGAGGAACAACAGTCAAGGAGACATGGCAAAGAGAGTACAGTTTTTTGTCACAGTAAACAAACATGTGGGAAATACATCATTTGACGTTAGGGGAAACATATAGCAGTAAGCACATTTCAGATTATACACTCTAGACTAGCTAGTTCAACTGACAGATATATACAGGTCATCATACGTAGGAGTGGAGCATAGCTCAAGGACTGGATTGGCCATAATATAACTTATAACATTGTTGTATACACCACCTAGGCTAGTTGGATTGCGGACAGGTATATACAGCTCATCACATTTTTCTAAATATGCACATGTTAGACAGGAACACTTGGTAGTACAAGTTTCTACCAAGTGACCAAGGTGCAATATGTCATGGTTAGCCTATGACCGTGGAGCAATAATGGGTGTAAAATGCCCAAGCCTTTTAGGCAGGAGTAGTCAGAAGTCATTGATACAGTGGGAAAATATCTCCAGGAATTCAATGGAGACACCCTGGGAGGTCAGACAAAACAATTTGACACTTTACTCTAGGGAGGTTTGGGGCAGTCACACTCTGATGCTAGTTTTGGAAACCCATGAGGCTAAAAACTCAGATAGGAGAGACGCTCCCGGATATCCACAGGCAGCGAATTCCAGAGTCTGGGCACTTATGGCAAAGTCCCGATCCCCCATGAGGGTCCGGGTAGGAGGAACTTTGAGCATCCCTAATGTGAGAGACCTAAGTTGGTAGGGGGTGGGATTCAGTTTAGGTAGAAGCCGGGCCAGCCCCTGGGGAGTGCTAGTTCTGATCACTTTCCCAGAGAGGCATCCCAAACCAAAATCAAGGTATCTGACTGATGAGAGCCAGCAGAGTTTCTCATATAGCTCACAATGGTGGGTGAGTCGGGGGGCAGCCAAGGCAAAATGACATATGTTATTGTAAGCAGTATACCACCAGGTGAGATGTGTCTTGGAGGCTTGAGCAAATGGGGTGCAGCCCATGGCTGAGGGAGGAGGAGCACACCCTTCAGCTAGGGCAAGCCTGGCTGCAATAGGTTATACTTGGCCCTATAGGCCAGACCCAGTTTGCAGTTGCCGCCCTGCAGATGTTAAGGATATGATTACCCATGTCAAGTTGGGGGTCAAGTGTTACCCCCAGATATTTGATGGAGCTCACTATGGGTAGTGAGGATCCATCTGCGCTGGTGACGTGTAAGCAGGCTGATGAGGCTTTGATTTTAGTCACTGAGCCAAAGAGCATAGCCTGTGTCTTTTTCAGGTTCAGGACCAGCTTGTGACTAGTAACCCATGACAATACCCTGTTAAAGTCATCGGTCAGGTTCTGATTTATGGTAGTGGCATTCTGGGAGTGAGCCAGGATTACCAGATCATCTGCATACATGGTGGCGCTACAGCTGGTAGTAACCATGGGTAGTTGATTGATGAAGAGGGAGAAGAGGAGGGGACCCAGTACCGAGCCTTGAGGCACTCCAGAGGTCACTGGTAGGGCTCATAGAGGACTTTATTGAAGTAGGTATGCTGCTTTCTGCCATGTAGATAACCCATTAGCCATTTCATGGCATGGGAGAAGAGGCCAAGTGACCACAACTGTGCACCAAGCAGTTTGTGGTCAATGAGGTCAAAGGCTTTGGACAGGTCGATAAATATTTCACCAGAGAGTTTGCCCTGGTTCATGACTGTCCGGATACTTGATGTAACCGAGATTAAGGCTGTGGTGGTGCTGTGTCCCTTACGAAAGCCGTGCTGGGCTGGGGACAGAAGTTCATGAGAGTGGATATATTCTGAAAGCTGCTCAGCCACTACCTTTTCAAGGAGCTTGCTAAGGGTTGGGAGAATGGCAATCGGTGGATAATTGTCAGGAAGTTTGGGATTTCCTTGCTTCAGTACAGGGACAATCCTCGCCTCTTTCCAGATGTCTGGGATGGTCCCCTGACCAAGGGATAGGTTGAAGATAAAGGCTACTGGTAATACAATGTGTGCAGCACCAAGCTTAAGGAGTTTAGGCTCCAGGTTGTCTAGGCCAGGACTGGAGTACTGGGAGAGGCCAGCTAGGCGTTTCTGCAAGTCCTGAACTGATACAGCCCTGAGGTGGAACATTTGACGAGGAGGGTGACCCTCCAGCAGAGTGGAGGGAAGGGGGTGGAACCGAGCCTCATCAGGTGAGAAGAGGGCTGTGAAGGCAGAGGTCAAGTGATTATTTAGGGAGTTGGAAATAGTGTGGGGATTATTGCAGGATACTCCATTTATGACCATGTCCGTAACCTCTGGATGGGAGGATCCGCTGACAAGGATTTAATATCTCTCAGAACCTCCTGGGATTACTGGCAGAGCTTAGTAGGCGGACTTGCAAAGTCACTCTTTGCTGCCCTGATGGCCTTTTGCACTTGTTCCTGAGGTGTCTGTACCTTTGAATAATCATGGGATCACTGGTACCTTTGGAACGAGCCCAACAGTTATCTCTCTCCTGCATCTGGGCTAGGAGATTCCCATTTAACCAGAGGGTAGCAGACCCCCCTCACCCTATGGGTGACCTTGGGAGCATGCTTGTCTTGCAAGGCCCCAAAGGTGGAGAGGAAGTAAGAGGTTGCTGCTGAGGGGTCAGTGGCACCATACATTCCAGACCAGTCAGTAACTCTTAGGTTATCCAGGAACTCCTCAGTATCAAATCTAGAGTAGTTTCTGACATGCATAATTTTGTGTGGAATTTTGAGGGTGGGAATTTTTCATACACAGAAAACCGGAGAGTGGTCAGAGATGGAGTCAGATAATGTACCCACTGATGAGATCCTGTCAGGATGGTTAGACATGATCCAGTCCAGTAAGGTGCTGGAGGAGCCATTTGCTGTCCACCTAGTTGGTTCCTGGATGAGCTGGGTCAGGGCAAGGTTAGCAAGCAGAGGCTCAAACTGCTTAACATTCCCACTATCCCAGTTAAGATTTACATCCCCCAGGATTATGAGTTCGTTATCCCCGACTCTGGGACCAATTTTGTCCATGAGGTGAGTTAATCCAGGTAGCCCACCTCTTGGAAGATTATAGGTGCACACCAGGTGCAGTTTCTTTGCATCCCCAAGTAGCAGTAGCACCTGTAGCAACTCACAGGGGGACACGTTTGAATCCTGGTGGGCAATTTGGGAGATTTTTAAGTGGCTCTTATGGTAGATTAGTATGCCACCCCTCCTCTTGCCCCCAGTTCTGTCCTGTCAGGTGAATTCATACCCAGTGAGTTCACAGGCAGATTCAGGGACAGAGGGTTTCAGCCAGGTCTCCGTCATTCCTAGGATGTCGGGTTTGTAGAGTGCAACCCATGCTAATAGCTCATCACGATTAGGTAGCAGGCTCCTAATGTTAAGATGAGCTATTTTTAGCCCCTTACCCATGCCCCATATGGAAGGGATTTTGTGGGTCAGATTTAATGGGCCAGGGTTGGTTTCAATATCACCGGCTAGTAGTAGTGCAAGTAGGAGGAGCCAGGGGGAGATACCACCTCCTATGCGCTTGACAACCTGGGAGTTTTTTAGCATGGGTACGCTTTACCCTGCTTGTATACATAAGTCACCAAAGATCTAGACAGCAAGTAACACTGCAGTGTGCTTCGGAGATCACAAGGATATTGGAGAAGGTGTAGTCGGGGACCTCATAGGTGGACGACCATCCCCAGTTGTCACCCAGTGTTATTGGGGGGGAGGTGACCATATGCAACAAGGAGAGTCCCACTATAAGACCTACAAGGCCTATATCCCTGCGGATGACAGCCAGCACCCTCTCTACCTTTAATATTTGAGTATCTCTATCCTCACTAGATGGATGGGAGGGGAACCACATCCACATCTTGGCTGGAGGCATAGCACTAGCCTGTGAGATAATTATCAGTCAGCTAACAAGAACTGCTGTGAAGCAAGAAGAGATGGTTGTCACAAATGTGCTTTGGCAGAGGCCTGTGCTATCTGTTTTGGAATTTATCCAAAAAATATAGAACATGTGACAAGGAATTAAAGACTTTCTTTAAGGGCTGCCCCTTTTAAATAACCTGAAAGCATGTCTAATCGGTCACTTTAAAAAAATCACTTCTGCGGGACAAAGAGTCAAAACACATAATTACAATTATTGTCGCTACAGTAAAAAAAGCAAAAAAAAAAAAAACAAACAGCTGTCCTAAAGGTCTGGATTGAGAGCCGATGCCCCACTTTAAATTAGTGGAAACAAGAACTAATTGAAACCCTTAGGACTGAAAGACTGGCACACTGGGGTTAAATGGGGATCTCTATACAAATTCCTTCTAAACAGGGACAGAGAAACTGAAGGATCCCTGAATCCTTAATCAGCATTCCACTTAAATTGTCTGCTAAACAGATTTCTCTTATTTGTCAGATCAGTGTAAAGGTAAACCCAGTTCCCTATTGCTCACAAATATGTGAGTTACAAGTAAGGGATCCAGAGCCACAAAAGCCCTCAGAAATTGGTCGGACCTGACACCTCTTGCTATACTTTTCAAGCCACCATTTTTGAAAAGAAGAGACCACCCCCCGTACCATAATCAAGAGGCCTGATATGTCATGACTCTTGTTCAAGTTTTGAAATACACTGAAATAAGTACGACGTGAATGAAAAATATGAGAAAAATCCAGAAAAGTGGAAATTTTACTAAATATGATCTAGTATCTTCAATATTGATCAGATTGATCTAAACTTTGTACCAGTTATGCACACTGAGGTTATTCACATAAAACAAGTCTCATGGTCTTCATGTCTTTACAGTATGGACCAGTATATGCAATTATTGTAGAAAATATTTCCAAAATTGCTGATTTTTCAGCTACATTTTTGAACAGACTTCATGGTATTTCCTCTGACAAAGTAATCATTGCATTTATATTATATTATACTATATTTCTATCTTGTACAATGTTTCAGGTTTCATTTAAAAAAAACCTGACTCAAATATAATGATTTATGACTCAGATATTCCATTTTATGTACTCATGCCTCCAAACTGACATGGTCACCATCCTACCCAGCATTTGCCAGTTTTGGTCATATATGCATTTCTAGTTTGATTTTGGTATAGTTTGAAATGCTGTATAGGAGTTTTATGATGTTAATAATCTGCCTATTTAGGGAATGCTCTTTAAGTAATCAATGTTATGCTTTGTGCCAAGTATTTATAATGTGTATTTTTGTATTTTATATAGGGTGTTTATGATATTAGTAATCTGCCTATTTAGGGAATGCTCTTAATGTAATCAATTTGATGCTTTGTGCCAAGTATTTATAACGTGTATTTTTGTATTTCAGATTTATGACTGATCAGCCATGGAGTCAGCATTCCAAGTCATCATTAAAAGGCGGTGACCAAGCACAAATTACTCCCGCTGCCTCATTTGTCAGCAAGATGCAAAACACAGCTCTTTACAAAGACTTACAGAACTTGGATATCCCACCTTCTTATATGCAATTCAGAACCGTGCTTATTATGTCACTTTCCAACTGGAAAAAGACATGTTATGTAAAGATTAATTCCTAGCAATGATCCCAGTAATGCATTCAAGTTATCACAATGCATATACAGTTCCCTCCACTTATATTGCCCATGGTTAATTTGGGCAGCCGGTTACATCATGCAAAATGTCAAAACCATTTGTCACTTCCATAGATTCTTTAATTAAATCCCCTGTTTATTGTGATTGTGTGCTGCCTGCTATATCGGGTGGTTTTTGATGATGATTGGAGTGCTGATTACCTTGTTAACTGCCAGCTAGCTTGATTTCAGTCACCTCCAATTAGCAGCTATTAGCACCTACTATAAGTTACCCGCTCAGCCCAGTTAACACTGTTTTTTATACACTCTGTAGTGTTTTATGTGCATAGCAGTCATGGCGGGGAAGAGAAATGCAGTGTTTCTGAGCAAGAAAATAAAGTTGCTCACCCAAATTTCAGAGCTACCCAAAATGAGCCAGTAGGACCTGGCTCAGCACCTAAGCCTTCCAAAATTGACAGTGGCAGACCTTCTCAGACAACGGGAACAGCTGTTCGATGAATGGCACAAGAACTCTAATCCTGATCAAAAATGGAAAAGAGAAGGGAAGGATGGTGAGGTGGAGGAGGCTGTTTTGTGTTGGTTCACCAACACCCATGGAAAAGAAACACTGATAAGTGGATCATTGCTTGTGCAAAAGGCTAAGCAGTTAGACATGGCACTGGGGAGAGAGGATTTTACCCCATCGGAAGGGTGGCTCCAATGCTGGAAATCAAGGAACAACATAGGCTTCTGTCGGGCACATGGCAAAAAGCTAAATTCAGATTCCAGC
Source organism: Neoceratodus forsteri (assembly GCA_016271365.2). NCBI lineage: Eukaryota > Metazoa > Chordata > Ceratodontiformes > Ceratodontidae > Neoceratodus > Neoceratodus forsteri. Next base: position 296,117,306 of record CM057452.1, on the reverse strand, counting down.
AGCACAGAGCAGTTGTTGAAGAATGTTTAGCCAGGGCTTCTTGAGGGGTACAAGGCGAAAGACATGTTCAACTGTGATGAGACTGGTTTATTTTATCGCTGTGTTGGTCTCGGAACTGTCACCTTCAAGAGTGACCCAGTGCTTGGGCAGAAGTAACAGAAAGAGAGACTGTCTGTCATGCTGTGCTGCAATATGGATGGCACAAAAAAGTTGGAGCCCTTGATTGTGGGGAAAAGTAAAACCCCACACTGCTTCCATGGGGTGCACCATCTGCCAGTCATTTACAGGTCTAAACACTCATCCTGGATGACTGGAGAGATTTTCTCCAAGTGGTTGTTGGCATGGGACTGACTGGAGGTTGTGGGGTCGAAAAATCATTCTCACATAGAACAATTTTTCTGGACATCAGCAAGTTGTTGGCTTGCGAAACATAACTCTTGTTTTTTCCCTGCCAATAAAACCTGCCTGCTTCAACCTCTGGACATGGGGATAATTTATTGTATGAAGCAGCACTATGTCTGGTCCATGAGGGAGAACGTCATTGATGAAATAGATTCCAACCCTGACATAAGTGCTGCAGACTGTACGAAAAAAATAAATGTGCTTGATGCCATATGGTTGCTGAAACATTCTTGGGATCTTGCCAGCCAGCAAACCATACAAAACTGCTTCTGTAAGACTGGCTTTAAAACTGAAGCAGAGGACACAGCACCAGAACCTGAAATCAGTTACTCCCTACTTGAAACGACAGCTCCCGATGGTCTAACTGAGGAGAAATTTCATGACCTTTGCCAGCTTGGTGCGAATGACAGTCCACCAGAACCAGAGAATGACACTGCAGCAGTGATTGGTTCTATGGCCAGTGATGTAACCAATGACACCAAAGAAGACCCGGATGAGGAGGAAGCTGAGGTTACTGTAACACCATCCAACATTCGTTCTGCTATAATAATATTGCGACGGGCAATGGAGCAGCATGAAACCCTTCTGCCAGACTGGGAGCTACTTCAGAAGGTGGAGACCACTTGGCGACCTTACTGCCAACAGAAGACAGTGCAGACACAGATCACAGAGTATTTCCACAGCCAGAAGTAGTATCAGTGCTTAGCTGTGCCACTACACTACACTATGACTGCATTTTAAAAGTTTACTAGTTCATTTTGTTGTGTAACACTAAATAAAGTTCAAAAAAGCAATGCACAATAATTTTTCTAGGTGAATTTGTCTGTCTGAGTGGAGGGTACTGTGCAATGTAGTGTATTGACATAATAAATATACAGTCCTATACATATTTTTTATTTTTAGTTTATTTATTAGGCAATCAGAATTACAACCCTTTGAGTCAAGGACTCTTTTGCAAAGGCTCAATGTCAGGATACCGATAGCAAGGCAATAAGGCATACTGCAGTTCAGTACAGCATCCATCTGCTGTAATGGGCAAATTGCAGTTACACAAACATGCCTGTTATAAGTGGCGGGGACTGTACCAACAAAAAACTGTTCAAAAAAGCTGCAGAGTTTCTGAACAGGACAGTGAACAACCAGGTCCATCTCACGTGGTCACACGATCTTCAATCAGCAGCTTATTTGATTACAAGAGTAAATGTTTTGTATGTGAAAAGCAGTGGGATAAGAGGGGGAACAGGAAATTGTTGATGATTGCAACTGTTGATCATCAAAATTCCATGTGGGGAAAAAATGAAAGAACTCAATGACAGTACCATGTTACATAAGTTGCAAGAGTTTTGGGAATGAATGCCTAGATCTGATAGCACATGATTTTTGATACCATAGATCATGTCTTAACTATATAAATAGAAGAACAGTCATGGAAGGTGATGGCATCTATGCCGAGGGGTTCTGTTGGCTAATTACTCAAATTGATAGGCCAATGTTTGACAATGGAAGTGTCTTCTATATTGCTAAATTTTGTGACAGATATCGTCAGTGGTTAGAAGATCATGGTGAAGATGATGCAGCATCCTACAGTTCAGCAAGTCTGAAAATACACCTACTGATATACTGCACTGATCCCAGTGGCTGTAGGGTAAGCATAGTTCCTCAGAAAGGTACATCAAGTCTCTTGTGTTCAGCACAGTTGAATGTTGGACAGTTGCTTTCTGAAGTCACCAAGTTAAAGCAAACTATGGAAGAATCAGAATATACAGAAGAAAGTGAAGATGACCCAGATGATACCAAGACTCAAATGGAAGAAAATATGTTCAGTTACAATGCAGCAAAATTAATGAAGTCTGAATTGAAAGAGTTTGGTATTGAAGAACGTCAAAGGATTACATCAGCAAAAGAGTGCACATTACAAGACCAAGACACATGTGAAACAAACCTGAATGTGTCTTTTGAAGCAGCTTCAAGACGTATAGGTACTACTCTCTACAATCACGTGGCTCGGATGCTTACTGATGCTACTCCAGAAGTAGGCAATGATGAGAGAGTTCAGCTAAACTCAAAACAACATGAGCGTGTACTGAATCTTGGATAAGACATAAGCACAGCCATTGCTGGTGTTCCAACACCAAAACATGCTGGTACTGCCCTACACATACTAAAGGCCACCCTGAGTAAGGAGACCATAACCATGCTAAATAGATTTGGAAATAGCATTAGCTATCAAGATACCCAACATTATATTGCTATCATGGCAGCAGCTGCTGATGAGCAAGAAACTCAAGATGGGGTTTTCATACCCATGAATCTGAAGTCAGGTCAATTCACACAGTGTTCAATTGACAAGCTAGACTTCTATGTGTGTACAAAGGATGGTAAAACTACACATGGAACTTTGCATGTAATATATCAGTATGCTGATGAAGTTGAGGATCAACAGTCAATGGCTGTTAGGATACCCCTAGTTAAATAACACGAGTCTTCTCACACATATTTTCAACAATTGCAAGCAGGGGAAGTGTAACCTCACCCCCAAAGACTGCCAGAAGAGTTTTTCACTTGCTTGCATGGCAATAGCACCACAGTAGACCAGAGAACCACTTCATCCTGCAGACTGGCTTTGGCATTTAGTGAATATGGGTCCCACACTTTATTTAGATGTCATAGAACAATCAAAACCTGTTACATGGTCCTCCTTTTATGGATTAGTTACCCAACAGGAAGTACAGGTGACTGTGATTGGGTATGGGCCTTTCTTTCCAGTACCTCCTGTAAACCCTGATGTGGTCAAAGCATCAGTTCAGTATTGTATGAAGACCATTCAGAAAATTCTGCATAATTACCTGTGATGAAGCAGTCTATGAGATTGCTCTTGACCTTCAGAAAAAGAAGCAGGAGAAGTATGGCATATGGGTGGTTTCCACATTGCACTGAATTTCATGGGGTCAATTGGGTATTTAATGAAAAGAACTGGAATAGAGGATCTCCTTGTTGGAGCCAATGTTCGCCTCCATGAAACTGCCAACAAAATCATGTCAGGCAAAGACTATTATGCTATCTGAGAGCCCATAGACTAGTTCATGCTGCCATGTATGAGCTACACTTGAATGCATTTGAAAGTTGGCTCACTGGTGAATATGACAAAGACATGGAGTGCATGGCATTGCTCTCAGAAAGTGCTCTCAGAAAAAGTTCAAAGACTGAGAGATGCCAAGGATACACCAAATGCAAATGATTCATATGTCCAAACAACTAGGCACAATACAAAAGCCTTGATAGTCATACATTTGATGACTTGCAGGAGAAGTATATAGATACACTACTTTGAATAAAGCCAGAGAGTTGCAGCTTCATCAACATTGTAGGAGATAGGTATGATGTTAGTCCCTCAGTAAGCTTGAAAAGTGAAGAGTAAGAAAAATGGGAAAAATGTCATCGTGCAATGAGCAGAGCATATGAACCTTGTGAATCCCTGCCAATCCCCTATTGGAAAGACTTCATTGCCAACTCCCAAAACAAGGCCAGTCTCCTTGATTTCTTAGGAGGTGCTTTGGTAAAGCACAACACTCAGCTACCAGAGGGATGTACATTGATTCTTGGTGGATTGTTCAAGGACTAAGGTCATTCTATTCCTCTCTCAAAAGATGGCGTGATAGTAATTCCTGAATTGTCATGCACAAAATGTGAAGAAGCAGATACAAGAATAATCTCTCATATCGCATATTGTGTAAACACACTTGGATATTGGAGAGTATTAGTGGCAGCCATGGACACTGATGTGATCATAATGCGCATCAACTGTAGCATTCAGATGGCTGGTCTAGAAGAGCTATGGGTTCAGAAGATGGGCGTGTGCCTGCCATGCCATTCAGTAGCAGCTTCTCTTACCACTATGTCCAACACAGATGCATCACAACTCACATCAGTCGTTCTTAGTGCTTACATCTTAAGTGGCTGTGATACTATCAGCTAACCCTTCAGAAGAGGGAAGAAGCATGCTCTAAATGTTGCCTTTAAAAATGTAGCCAACCTTTGTGCATTAGCAGATTATGACAAACCTGAAGTAAGTCTAGATGTTAATAATGAGGTCATTTCAGGAGCATGTGAGTTCTTCATGAAATACTATCACACAGATGAGTTCAGTGGTGACCTGGATGCACTCGGAGCTCACCTGTATGTGACAACAAAGGATGACCTACAGACTCTGCCACCAACAGAAGGTTTTATTTATTTAGTAATCAGAATTACAACCTTTGAGCTAAAAACTCATTTACAAAGGATCATCGTCACAAGAGTAGGGTACATAAGTTTGGAGTAGGTAGCAGCTTAATAGGCATGCCTTTAGACTTCACATGCTGAATGCTCTGCACCAGGTAGTGATCAGTAAAAGAGCTCATGAGTCAAATCCAGTGATTCCTGATCCTACATTGTTTGGGTGAACTCTTCAAGGAGGCAGGCTAGTCCCACATATGATGACAAAGGACTCAAAGCCAAAAGTGGCCGTGCAAACCAAGTACTGCAAATGCAAAAGAAACAAATGCCAACAAGGCTGAATTTGTGCTAGGGCAAATGACAAATGTGTTATTGCATGTATGTGTAATGCTGACCCCATGAAATGTAATTGAGTTCAAATGAGTCTGACTTCGGAAGACAATGACAGTGATAGTGGTTAAGTGACATTGAAGGTCACATCTCTATGAGTCTGGTGAAAGTCATGAACTTAATGATTAGTATAGTGATGGTCTCATGTAATTGAATAAGTAGCCATTATCAATGTAGTACTAAACAGGAAATGTTACAGTCTTAGATCATTGACTATTAAGTTTTATATATGCAATTAACTAAATCTTAATTAATCATAATTATTTTGTTAATTCTAAACTATACTCTTTGTATTGTATTGGAAGGGAAGGGAAGGTTAAACAGTGTTCCCTTCCCCACTTCCCTTCCCCATTGAATTGGATTTGTAACTTTAACACTGTTTAGTGTGATGCACCCATGTTTTGATTCTTTCCTTATGTCAATGACACAAAATAAAAAGTTTTTATCTGTGCATAAATAAATGTTTTGTTACCCATATATCTACAAATTTTGACTAGGTTCATTTGGGGGTATGAGTACACAATGGAATATCTCAGTCATAAATCATATTTGAGTCACATTTCTTTTAAATGAAAGCAGAAACACTGTAGAAAATAGAAATATGGTATAATGTAATATAAATGCAATGATTAGTTTGTTAGAAGAAACACCATGAAGTCTATTCAAAAATTTAGCCAAAATATCAGCAATTTTGGAAATATTTTCCTACAGTAATTGCATATACTGGTCCATACTGTAAAGACATGATGGGAAGACTTGTTTTATGTGAATAGCCTCAAGTTGTATAACTGGTACACATTTTAGACAGATCTGATCATTATTAAAGGTTCTAAATCATATATGGTAACATTTCTACTTTTCCAGATTTTTCTCATATTTTCGTTCATGTCATACTTATTTCAGTGTATTCCACAACTTGTACAAGAGTTGTGACAGAGCAGGCCTCTTGATTATGGTACCGGGGGTCTCTTCTTTCCCAAAAATTGTGGCCTACAAAGTATAGCAATAGGTGTCAGGTCCAACGCCATTCAGGAACGCTGCATCCCTGACTATACCCTACTGTCACCTAAGCAGTGTTTAGGCTTAAACTCTGTAAATATTTCTTACTAGAACCTTCCCCATTCTATTACACAATGGACGAAGGGAGATCCGGAACTGATCTACCCCAGATTTTAACCTTTACTCACTGTGATTTCTTTCTTTCTATTACTATCTTCTGATCCTTGTAACTGTTGTAGTGTACATTCTCACAAACATCTAAAACACCTCAATTCCATCTCTTTCAGGTTTGTGAGCAATGTCACTTACAAATTCAGCTTTCACAGCATATCTTCCTATATTGCCCTTTTCTGTTACTTTAATATGCATTGTACTATATAGGGCTCAGAATATAGTGTTTGTTATACTGATAACCCAGTGCTTGATATTCACTGTGTGGCCTATACCCTAAAGAGTGAAAATTGTTTCCTCAAACATCATAATGCCGGCATACAGCTATGCACCCCAAATGTCAAAAAAATATGTGCTATGTGCAAATGTGTGCACAGGGAGGACCGAGCTATGGGCATGGCCTATGGACACGCATAGTCCTGCGTGGAGGGACTACCACCCAAGCGTCCCTCCACATGCAGTCCTGCATGAAGGGATTGCCAGGTGCATGTACAGGGAGGTGAATACCATGATGTATGAGGGAGAACAGGCAGAAGCAAGGGATGGCAGTGCTGCTCCCAGGGTACCTAGCCTAATGCCATGGACCAATGGCATAGGACAGGGATGCACTGAAATGTGCGGAAGTCACCAAGCACACGGTGGTACCTGGTTATAGTCCATGAATTTCACAGGTGGGCAGGTGGCAGTCATGGTGGCAGATATTCATGTGAGTTATGTTGTCCTATATGGTGCAGAGTCCCTGAATGAACCTGATGATACCAAGCCCTGCCTTTGGCTTGACATTCAGGCCACCGTAAAGGTAGCCAGTCCAGAGGCACGGACACTGTCGGCCATTAAGCACAAGTGGTGTGGCCTCCAGTCAGCTGTCAAGTGGAAGTTGGCAGCTGTAAAATGGGCACAGTTAGGCAGAGGTGGTGGCCTATCCACACAGGTCTTCAGTCTAACCCCTGTTAAGAGGATGGTGGCTGACACCCTTACCCAAGTCACTCTGCATGGGGAGGAGGAGGAGGAGGAGGGTATGGATATAGTGCCAGGTATGGAGCACATTGCAGGGACAAAGGCTGGGAAGTCCTGGACACCATGATAATGTTAATCTCCCTGTTTTGCACCCTGCATTGTCTGAGACATTGCCCAGCCCCCAGGAGGAGGCTGCATCCACTGTGGAGAATGACACGCAGCCTGAGACATGCACAAGTGGGGTAGGTATGTGTACCTCAGTGTGCCAAGTAGAATACAATGAAACCGCATGGCAGTGAAGCTGCATGTAACAACACCCTTTTCTCTCACCTGCAGGTACATGTAGGAGACAGTGGTCATGGTGGATGAGGTGTTCTCAGCAGAGGACACATACACAAAAACTGGGGAGGAAACATAGGTGGACATGCAGGACATGGATACAGCAACCACAGTCAGCCATCCCACAGCAGCCCCCCGCCCTGCACCAGCCCGCTTTCACAACATAGTCAGCCACCCTGTGGCATACTACTGAGTACAGAGTGCACATGACACAGTCACACATGCATGGCCCTTATGCCCTGCCACCACATGCACACAACCCCGGGAAACAGGGATGCCCCACTCCACCGCACAATGGTCATGCGACAGTGGGGACGAGGGTCCCTCAAACTGCCTGCCCAACCAGACAAGGAGGGGTCGTCCATACATGGCATACTACATATGTATGACCCAGAGGTGTGCCAGCTGGAAACTGCACTTTTGCCTACTGTTATGTCTATTCATTAAATGTATTGCATATTTGCCTGTATACATGTTCCAGGACCTCCTTGTGAATGAGCTTGCTCAATGGAGTTTTTCTGCAATAAACTTGAACTTGAACTTAAATGAATTGCCTGCATGCCCAATGGGAGAACACAGAGGCCCTGAAGGGTTTCACTGTGGAGGAGAGGGGTGTGTGTTAAGGCATTGACTGCATCGATGACCTACTGGAGTGGCTGGCTGACTGAACACCTGCTGGCCATCCTTGTCACACTCGTCCCTTCTGTCCCCCATGCCACACCTGGATGCCCCATCCAGCCAGCTGCCACCAGTCTTCCTGGCAACGTGGCACACTCAGATGCCCCCCCTCCAGCAAGCACCCACCAGCCCCTCCATCCCATGGCACAGCTATAAGCCAGTGGCCAGCCATCACCCACCACTCCACTTATTCCAGAGGCCCTGGGGAGAGCCAACCATAGCATATTCAGATGTACAGCCTGCAAGACGGCTACATAGGCAAGGCAAAAGTCAACACCAAGCATTTGAGCACGTGGTCAACAACATGGCTAAGAAGGCAACAGGTTAACAGGAAGTGAGTCATGTCAGTGGTACCACACCACTACCACAAGGTGAAAGTCTAAAACATACTGCACACCTTCAAGGATAACTGTACACAACCAAATAACCCCCTGTACACAGCAACATAACCCCCCTGTGCATAGCCACAACCCCCCCATACCACTTCCATATAATCTCCTAGTGTGTAACCACAAACACTTCCTGTACCACTGCCACATAAACCCTCCATACACAGCTACAAACACCACCTGAACAGTTCCGGCTGATAACATCATCGCCTGCAAAATAAAGCAGAACACAACAACGCAAACATAACATCGCGGTCGGAAAGACCGCCTGGCCACAACATCGTGGTACAGATTACTGCGGGCCGCCACTCTGCCTCGCATTGCCAGAGTCCCACGGTGCCATCAGGATATGTACGGACAACAGGGCACAATGACCAATGGCTTAATCCCGGTGCCTACAAGTAGCCTTTTGTGCATGGCCATGTTGTGCAGCACGGTGCATGCACTGTTCAATCTGCATGCCATCCCAGGGGCAAGCATCATTGTGCTACCTGTGTGATCCAGGCACCAGAACCTCATCTTCAAAAGCCTTATATTCCTCTTGATCATGGAACGGGTCTTCCTGTAGGTCTCATTGTATGCTTCCTCCTCTGTGCCAGTCACCACCAGAAATGGAGTTATCAGGTATGGCCATAGTGGGTATCTGCTGTCACCAATACAGTGGTAAAAACATCCATTTTAACACCTTGCAGTACCTGTGTTGTACCTGCTGTGTATCTGTACTCACCTATCCGCGATCCATTGGCACCCCCTTGTGCCATGAGAAGGGAACACAGCCTGGAACCATTGAAAATGTACGAGTCATGACATGACCCTGGGTACTTGGCACACATGTTGGTGATGATACCACCCACATCACATACTATCTGGCAGTTTATGCTGTGGAATCCCTTGCAGTAACTGTAGGCCGTGTTGTCCATGGTCAGAGCTAGGATTGCAACATGTGTATAATCTATTGCCCCAAGTACGCTGTCTATGCCATACATGGCATAGAATGTCTCCTTAATGTCCATATGTCGCCCTCTGCAGTGGGGAATGCTATGCTGTCACAAACACACTTCGCAGGTCAGGCCCTCTGCTCCCACAGTGCCAACCTCAGAGTGCAATAGTGTGAACAGGTAACAGACAGAGTAACCCTCCTGTCTGCTTTGGGTCCAAATCACCTGTTAGCCTCTGGTTCTGGGGAGATTCAAACTGTGAACCTTATGCTAGCATACCCAATTACAGGCTCAGATATGTACCCTCTTTGGGACTGCAGTACAATCTTTTCCCAGGGCCACCCAGCCAGGTCTTCAAAATGAACCCTTAAAACTCTATAAGAGACCTTAGGTATATTCTTACCTTTTTACACAAGCTCAGTAACATGCTCAAGCTTTTTAACAGTTGTCAGACTTAACCCCATGTACATCACATGCAAAAAGAAACTGAGAAGACACTCAGGCAGTATTTCAAAGAAATGGTTATTTACTAAAAATATGATAAAAAGGTAAAATGAAACACAGAACAATATATCATACAGCGTACAATCATGTAAAATAAAAAGGAAGTTACAGACAAAACACTCCTACCACAAATACTTAATTTCTTTCTAAGTATTACCTTTCTAAGTGCATTTAAGTTAGAGAGAACTTACTGTCAGAGTCCAAGATGATATGACACATTCCCCAGATACTATGTTACATTTCTAACCCTATCTTCCCGCCTCCTTTTGGTGAGTTAACTAACTCCTTCTTTTAGAATTAATTCTAACATAATTTTTACCAGGAGGTATTTTTAATTAATGGTAACATCAGAAAAAAATTCCTAAATATGACATCATTTAATCTAACATTTCTCTTTGAACTTAACAATCCTACCATTTGTCACTATTTCTCGGGTGCAAGTTAAAACTTGAGAGGAACCTGCCAAATTACTCTTCATCCTGTTACATCATAAACTTTATGTTTGGTTTCAACTTCAAAAGCCTGGGTAGGTCATAAAAAGGTAATAAAATGCCCTTCTGTAAGTCTTAATTAACTGGTTCCCCTAGTCAGTTTAATTACATCCTGTAGTTCCAGCTGCTAACCTTTAAAGTTACAGGCCAAGTCTGCAAACTTGTGTGAGACAATTTCATACACAGACCAGTTATTTATTTTACAGATATCATACAATAATCATAAGCAAGGGAGCAGAGCATCACACTCATGCACATGCAGTAGCATGGCATCTGTGACTTGGTGCAGGGCCCTGCATATGGATGAATGACTGATACCAGTGACATCCCCAGCAACCCTACGGAAGGACACTGTAGCATTGTATGACAGTGCATACAGCTCCTACATTTCCACAGACATTGCCTGTGATCTTTGTGTGTGTGGTGGCAAATGTGCACAGATCACGTCACACAGCCCTGCAATTGTGGTGTGATCCTGGTGGAATATTTCAAGGCAATGTGTGTATCACAGTTACCTGGCCACCAGCTGTGGGCTGAATATATGTGGCTTGAAGTGTGCCCTCATAGCCCTTTGTTGCTCCCTCTCGCCCTCCATCATAAGGACATTTAGAATGTGGCTTGGGCATATCCTGTGGACCCATTGTGGATGCCCCATGGTGTGTAATGTCCACAATCCCTTAATCCACACACAAGCACTGTCTCTTCTGCTGCTCAGACATACACTGCTGACAGGATCTCCTTTAAATTTGTGGTGACCTAGCACAACAGCGAGGTGATGCAGTGTAATCGGGTGTTACAGGGTAACTGTACACTAGGAGAGACAGTACAGTGAAGGCAGCTGTTCCACAACCACAGACCACAACCGCACCAGAGGTAGGACACATAGAGGTATACCCCCACAAGCTGTGGAGGGTGTCCTTCATATCCTATCAGGATGACCCAGAAGGGGAAGGAGCAGTGACAGGTAACCAAGGCTGTAGAGGTAAGTGTACATCCATCTGTTATACTTGTATGCAATGTTCATTTCCCAGTTTCCATAGTTCTGTGTTTGATTCTACTCTGTCATGTTGTAGTATCATTGCTGATTACCCCTGTACACTTAAGATTGCATTGGATATTCCAGTGAAAGAGGTTCTCGAAGCACTGAAATCCCTTAATAAAAGCATGTCACAGGGCCCAGATGATTTGTGCCTACTTTTTGTTAAATGAATTGACCTTAGAACTGGCTGATCCAATTACTGAGATATTCAGAAGGTCATTGGAGAGAGGTGAGATAACAGATGATTTTAGGAAGGCCATTGTGTTGCCTATCTTCAAGAAGGGTAGCATGGCACAGAAGTAAAATTATAGACCTGTGAGTCTTATGTCTGTGCTGGAGAAAATTATGGAGGCCATACTGAGAAAATGTATTGAAGGGCATTTGCGTCAGGTGGCTTTATGGGACAGTAACCAGCACAGCTTCAGAGTGGGTAGATCCTGCCAGACAAACCTGATAAGGTTTTTTGAGAGGGTGAGGGGGTCACTGGACAAGGGCAGGCCTGTTGATGTGGCGTGCCTGGAATTTACAAAAGCTTTTGACATAGTCCCCTATGTGGAATTGATTAATTGCACAGTTAACTATGATCTAGATAACATAATTGTTATACTGATTCAAAATGGCTGAAGTGCAGGTCACAGAGATTTAGGTTAAATGGAGTTGACTCAGATGAAAGTGATGTTCCGAGTGGGGTTTCCCAGGGGTTGGTACTGGGGTCTATGTTGTTTAATACATATGTCATTAGTATGAACACTACAATGGGTGGGTGGATAAGTAAGAAGGACCAGCAGAATCACCACAATCGGAGGAGGCTGAATTGGCAGTGCCAACGGGGGGCAGGAGTACTGGGGCCCCAGCGAGGGCTTTCTGGACTGGTGACTGGTGGCTGGCTATTGAGGCAGGAGTCAGCCACACCAGCAACACTTTGGGAGAAGCAGCAGCAGCTGCAAGAGCACGGTGGTCTGCAACCCCGGGCACACATCAACTATTCCAAGGAGGAGCTGTAGTGACTGTAGCAACTGGATTTGTGGGGAAGTACAGTATAGAGGAGCTGTATTGGGACCACAACCCTTCCCGGCAACAAGGAGCAGACCAGGGCAATGGATGGCAACCCTTCCCGGCCACAAGGAGAGGGCCAGGGCAATGGATGGTGGTCTTTTTCCTGGCCGTGGGGAGTGGGCCAGGGCCGGTGCAAAGAAGCAGGGTAGGACGTGAGGACTGTGGCTCCACTATGGAGGAAGAGGGGGTCAGTGGCATCCAGCGGAGGTTCTCGGATCCTGCGGTGACCAATTGGGGGATGGACTACAAAAGCAAATCAGTGAGTGGGGCTGGCACACCAATCAGGATCAAGGGAAAACTATTTCAAGGGTTGCTCAAGCCAAAGTGGGCCAGCAGGATCACTGCAATTGGAGGAGGCTGCATTGGTGGTGCTAGCAGGGGGCAGGAGCACTCAGGCCCCAATGAGGGTTTTCTGGACTGTCGACCAGCTATTGAGGCAGGAGTCAGCTGCAGCAGTGGTGCTTTGGAAGAAGGAACAGCTGCCAGGGCTCTGTGGTCTGCAAGCCTGGGCACACATCAACTACTCCTCGGAGGAGCTGTAGTGACTGGAGCAGCTGGATTCGTGGGGAAGCACAGCACAGAGGAGCTGTATTGTGTCCATTCTACCTTCCCCGGCCCTTACCTCTATTAAATGGGCTAAGAGGGAGGAGCCAGCTAAAGGGGAGGAGACTCAGGGGAGGGCTCGAGGTAGGGGGAGGGCTGTGGAAGGGCAAAGAGCTCCGGTGCAGACGATGTCATGGAAGGGCAAAGAGCTCTGGTTCAGATGGTTCCCTTTTTTCTTGGACAGAGTGTTTAGAGCTATTATTTTGGTAGGTTGTTTATGCCCAACTGGTGTTCACTTAGAGGCACATCTTCAGTGCTGCAGCTCTGGTGGGTAGCTTGTCCAGCAGGCTTTTGGGAGGGGTGTTTGATGAGGGGGCTCCAGCATGACTGGGACAAGTGAGATGAGATGATCAGCATGGAGGGACAATTGAAATGGGGAATCAAGAGGGTGGCATGATCCCCTAACTATTACTAGGGTGGGCATTTTTGGAAGGGTGGTATGGTGTTGGGTGTGGGTCTGCCATGGTGCTCGCACTGGCTTTGGAGGATGGGGGGATGCATGGTGTGCCATCAGTTGGCACAACTTAAGGAGGAGGTCAGGAGGTTAGGTTGGATGATAGGAGTTGCAAGTAAGAGGGGCAGTGTGGGGGAAGAAGCTCTGCTGAGGGAGGAAGTTGGGGGGAGGGCTGTGACACAGGAGTTCCATGAGAACCACCAGGAATGGGGGGGAGACATCTGGGGAAGGACGGTATTGGCATAAGCTATCACACAAGGGAGGGATTGGAGAGGCATTATTGGTTTGTGGGGTACTCCAGTGGGCCTTGATAGGACTGGTCCATAGCAGGTTACGGGCCAAGGGACCAGACGATTGGTTAAGAGAAAAGGGTCCAGGCATTTGTCAAAGGTAGTGGTTGGGGGTAGGGTGCCAGTGGGTGACAGCAAGGTAGTAAACCTTGAGCACAACAGCAGATTTACACCACTAGTACAATTGAATGACGGTGAGGGGGATAGTTCAGGAGCAGAGGAAGCTCCAGGGAGGGACAGGATTAAGGGACAAGGCAAGCAGCCCTATAGTAGGAATCTGCAGTGTTACTTCCTTGCACAGGACTCAATGGGGGCTAGGGGGATACTCCCTTGCACAGAGACCCAACAGGGGTGGAGAGAGTGATGCATAAGGAATGTGAGAGTGCAGCTAGAAGCCAGGGCAATGGGGGTAACATCGGTGGGGGGGCATGGACTAGAATTTCCCCAAAAAGGAGGGAGGGAGACTGAGAGGGGGAACTTGGTGGTGCTCAAGGGGACAGTATCAAACAAGGAGGTGTCCAAGGGGTCAGTATCAAACAGGGATGCTGCGAAGGGGGGAGCAGTGGGGACAGTAACAAGCATGGAGGCTGTGAGGGGGTGGGCGGTACGAAGGATGGCAATAAGAGGGGAGATACACATTCTCCTGTGAGTCTGAGGGGGGATTCATTCCTGAGGGGAATACAGGGATGGACTGTAAAGCTGTAGCAGGAAGGAAGGGAGGGAGTCGGGGTATACACATCAATGAAGAAAAGGGACTGGAACAGAGGGGGCAGGATAGCAACTGGTACTCCATTGGGGGGGTGCCCATGAAAGTGGACAAGGCACAGATGAGGAAGGGGGCATCGGAGTTTGGAGGGTGGACTAAGGAAAAGGAGGCAGTAACAGAGCTCCTGTTGGGCAATTCCATCATTAGAGGTATTAAGTGGCAGGGTCGGGGGAGAGGTCACCCTTCTGAGTCAGGGTCAAGAGTGCAAATGGCTAGACTGTCCATGAAGCCAAACACTTGACCTACGTCCTGTCAAAAGACTGCAGAGGAACCTCTGATATACTGGTGCACCTGGGCACAAATGATATTGAGGGTAACAGTGTGCTGAAGATCCAGGCTAGGTTCCGGGAACTAGCCAGGGTCTGTCATGCCACTGGGTGTTCGGTCTCCTTCTCGGAAAGCCTACCAGTACTGAGAGCCAGTGTGGGGAATAAACATAAAATTAGGGACGTTAATGAATGGCTGGGTGAGTGGTGCAAGGTCAGGGGATTCCGGTTGATCGGGGACTGGGGTGGGACATGGGAGGACAAGGGACTGTATGCTAAGGACAGGCTTCACCTCAGCTTGGGAGGGAAGGAGGTTCTGAAACAGGGATTGGCAGGGTTCATACAATCCAGGTGGGGTTTAAACTTGTGAAGGGGGATGGAAGGGGACTGTGGCAGGCCCTAGCATGTCCAACCAGGGGGACCATGTCCTCCTCCCACAAGCAAGGAGGACAGATCAAGAGTACCAGACTGCACAGACTGGGGCTCTGGCAGACAACTACCTGGGATCCCAAGCTGGGGAGAGGGGGTGTTGAAAAGTGGTCCTAATTAATACCAGGAGTATGGCAAATAAGATGCCCAAGCACCAGGCAATGCTGGCAAAGGAGAGAGTAGATGTGAGAGCTGTCACTGAAACCTGGGCTACCTCTCGGCATGACTGGGACTTGAACCTTTGTCCATCAACACCTGTAGCTAAAGATGTTGGAAACCCCATAGTTTTCTGCTTCACTGCCTTCTTGGCATGGAAATCCTTTGTATGGAATTTCCTAAAGAGCTCGAAAATGTCCACTTGAATCTGAAACCTGTCCGGAGGAGGTTGTGGCACGAGAGATAATCTTTTGGCAAGTGAATTATCAGCCACAGTTACCTCCCAGTCTTCTCTGTTCCTGAATTGAGCCAAACCCCTGAACATGAGTATGTTGCCCACAGGCCTTGTAGAGCATGCTTGCATTCAATATAATGTGATAACATTATATGTAAGACTGATCTCACTAAATAGTGACATGTAATCTTATCGATCTCCTATGTCACTTCTGCTGCACTCACACCAGCCAGCTTTACCCTACCAATCTCTTTTCTTTTTACAAGTTCATCTGTGATTCCTAGACAGTCTGCTCCTCAAATTATTTAGTTTCAACTGCTTCTGCCCAACTCATGGTAAATGGTGTATGCCCAGATGAGCACCCCATTATCAGTGTGTTGTTTGGCAGCACCGGGGGAGTGTGACCCATGGTTTTGCCTGCTGTTGGGTTATCATTTCCTGGTGACGGGGTTGGGCACTTGACTGCCAAACTTTTGGAGGGTGTTGTATTTTCTGGTGGTGGAGTTAGACACCTGACTGCTGGACCTTGGGGGTGTTATTATTTTCTGGCAGTTGGGTTGGGCACCTGACTGATGGACTTTGGGGGGTTTGTTATTTCTTCTGGTGGCAGGATTAGGCACCCAACCACCAGACTTTGAGGGAAGTTGTATTTTCTGACAGCAGGGTTGGACACCAAACCACCAGACCTTTTGAAAGCTGAGTCCTGTAGGAGGGGGACACTGGTGGCAGGACAGAGCACTCACTGACAGTGTTATTGACAAGCTTGGTCAGGGGGTAGGGGATACCGGGGGGGGGATTGAGCACCCACCACTGGTGCTATCTGGCTTGGGCAGAAGGGGAGGACACTGCTTCACTGATTAATGCACTCATGAATGGATGTAGCTGCACAGTGGTTGGTGTGACTGCATACTTTCATATGTGAGAAGTTCCTCCCCATCAGCCAGCAAAACAACATCAGCAGAAGCCTGGTCAACACTGGATGTTTACTCATACAACTTCTGCTGGCTCAGGCTGCTATAGCACACACCTCTCCAGCCCTATAATGCTGAAGTACCCCCAATATGTTTGCTTCGCACATGTGCACAAGTGGACATAAAAAAGAAAAGAGATTCATAATAAATGCAGTTTGCAAACTTCATCAAAAGAGGCTGTATTACATATTGACAGTTGGCGCAACACACTCATCTGCTAACTGTTCATGTAGGGTTTAAGGGTGGCTGGATTCAAGCATGGTGATCACCCCACAGGGGAATGTGGCTACCAATAGCATACAAGGGGATCAAACTATGAATGGATATCCAGGCAAGATAAAAATGTAGATGCAACCAGAAGAACAATATGAAATCAAAGGGGCTGACAGTGGATGCCAGGAACACTTGACTGACTGAGGGGAGCCAGAGGACACCAGAGAATGCTTGAGCAGAAGGGGGTGCTGAATGCTAGAAAATGCTTGACTGGGGCAGGGGCAACACTGGACATGGGGAATGCTTGACTGAGGTAAGGCAGGGGAAATTACTGGACACTAGGGAATGCTTGACTGGGGTAGGTGACACTGACCTCAGAGACTGTTTGACTGTGGTGGAGGAAGGGACCCCTGAACACCAGAAAATACTTTAACCAAACCCAAAAGCGCATGTTAAAAAGGTTTGTAAAAGGAGAAGGGAAGGATTGGGACCAGTACTTGCCTTACCTACTTTTTGCTTAGAGAGAAATGCCACAGGCATCAACAGGGTTTTCACCATTGAAATCTGTATGGTAGGCTGCCAAGATGGCCATTGGATGTCATAAAAGAAACATGGGAAGATAACCCCACTCAGAAACAATCTATAATGTTTATTATGTGTGCCCTAAGAAAGAAGCTGGCAAAATATGTTGAAATTGCCCATAGTAATAAGGAAGAGGCCCCAAACCAGCAGAAGGTATACTATGACCATAGGGTAAAAGAAAAGGTTTTTGAGCCAGGTGAAAAGGTTTTGCTACTGTTACCCACAACAGAAAATAAACTGTTAATGAAGTGGCAAGGGCCTTATTTATTTATTTGTATTTCGGATTACACCTTTGAGCCATGGGCTCTTTTACAAAGGTTTCACATCAAGGCAATAAGGTACAAAACATAACATGATCATTACAATGGAACTTACAAAAAAAAAGACAAGGTTACAATAATAGCAGTCAAAGTCATTATCTAGGAATTGTGTTGTGAGTTAATTATACAGAACAAGTCATTGGCGGCTCAGTGAAGCTTTGTTAGGAGTGGATTAGTGGGAAAAGAGAAAGAAGAGAGGTGGTGAAGGTTTGGTATGGGAGAGAGAGAGAGGGAGGAAGGGAGGAGGGGAGAAATAGGGAAGACATTGCATTACAGAGTGCTTAGACATACTGGCACTGTTAACTACGAGACTGAGACCCCTTACAGGAAAAATCCTACTAAGATATACCATGCTAACCTCCTAAAGAAATGGGTTGAAAAAATGCCAAAAGCTGCTATGCTAGTTTTACCAGAAACTGATAAAGAAGATATTGATGTAGCTTATGATAGACTTGAACAAACTATAACTGCTGATGCTGTAAAGGTGAATGTTTCCTTAAACTCAGAACAAACTGCAGAAATTTGTAATATGCTAAAGACATTTAACAGTACTTTTACCACAGTACCAGGCCAAGGAAAAGGGGTTGAGCATGTTATAGGGACGAGGAATGTTTGCCCTATTAGACAAAAGATGTACAGGTTACCAGAGCGGTTAAAAGCTGACGTGGTTAAGGAAATGCAAAAAATGAAAGAATTAGGTATCATAGAGGAATCAAGGAGTGCTTGGTCATCTCCAATGGTAATTGCAAACAAAAAAGAAGGGGGTGTTAGAATCTGCCTAGATTTTAGGAAACTTAATCAAGTGTCAGAATTTGACAGTTATCCTATGCCCAGAATAGATGATTTGGTGGACAGACTGAGGAGTGCAAAGTATATCAGTACTGTCAGTCTCACCAAGGGTTACCGGCAAATCCCTTTAGCTAAAGAATCCAGAGACAAAACTGCATTTGCCTCTCCTGTTGGATTCTATCAGTTCACCACAATGCCCTTTGGTTTACATGGTGCCCCAATTACATTTCAGCAGTACATGAATGAAATTGTATCACCTCATACTGGTTATTGTGCTGCGTACCTGGATGATGTCGTGGTGTACAATCCAGACTGGAAAAGCCACCTGAAACACCTACGAGCAGTTATTCAAGCTATCTGACTATCAGTCCTACCAAATGTGCATTGGGCATGCAGGAAACCAGATATTTGGGCTATGTGTTGGGAAATGGAGATGTTAAGCCAGACATTTCTAAAATAGACACTGTAGCTAACAGCCCTATTCCTAAAACAAAGAAATATGTCAGGTCATTTTTAGGGCTGGCTGGTTATTATCAGAGATTTGTTCCCAACTTTGTTGAATTAGCTACTCCCTCACTGAACTTATGAAAAAATGGTACCCCAAAAAATATGAAATGGACCCCAGAATGTGATGAAGCTTTTCAAGCCATTAAGCCCCTGTTTTAAGAAGCCCAGATTTTGAGAAACCATTTTTGTTACAAACAGATGCATCAGAGGTACATCTAGGTGCAGTCCTGAGTCAAAATATAGATGGGACGGAACATCCTATTCTGTATATAAATAAGAAGTTGCATGACAAAGAGAAAAGGTACTCCATCATTGAAAAGGAATGTTTAGCAGCAAAGTGGGCCATGGAATCCCTTAAGTTTTATTTACTAGGAACTGACTTTGTACTTATAACAGATCACAATCCCCTCTGATGGCTTAACCAAATGAAAGATAAAAATTCCAGAATCACAGGGTGGTACCTGGCACAACAGCCATTTAAATTCAAGGTGATGCACAAATCTGGTAAAGAGAACAGCAATGTTGATTTTCTGTCAAGATATGGATCAGGAATTGAGGGTTCTGAAGGTTGATAAACCATTGTATGAGTTTGAACTTTACTGTTTGCTGTACTGTTATAGAAACAAGCATACATCAATGCTGAATATTTGCTTGCTGATATTAGCATTGGACGTGCAGGAGTTAGACAGATGCAGAATATGAATGGCAGTGAAGTACTGAACTCACACCAGCCCGACCTCCAGCCTGCAGAGATGGACAGGCATTGGGGTGTGCCTTTGGGTTGTCGGCAATAATGCTCATGGCATTTCACCTCACCCTGTCCTGCAGACACCGATGAGTGTTGAGGTGTGCCTTGTGGTGTGCAGCTTTATAGTCACCCCATTTCATAAGGACATAAGCTGAAATGGGTGCAGTATAGGAGAATGGGGTGAACTCTGGGGCCGAAGAGTCCAAGGCACACCTCGATGCCTGTCACTAGCTTCAGGGTGGGGGTGGGAGTTGAATGGCATGAGCATCACAGCTGGCAACCCAAAAGCACACCCCTGATGCCTGTCAGTCTGTACAGGGTGGGACGTTATGGTTAGAAACCCTAACGTCCCAGGCATTTGTTGATATTTGCACTACAAATTTTCTACATGGCCTTTTTGTGATCCCCTCCTCATGAAAGCATTTGGGACCTCTGCTCATAAACAGTGGCACTGTGATTTTGTTAATCTGTCCTGAACGTTGATTTCCCACAGTGACCATACCATTCTGCGCCAGATGTGTGACAACACAGTTTGGGCAGGATGTGAAAAATTACAGCTGTACCATTCATAGGGAGGTGTGAAGAGATGGCAATGTTGAAAATCTGGAGTGAAAATATTAAAAATGCTCGAGTGTCCGAGCGTACGTGGCAATTGCACAATGCATGCTTGTAACACAGTCATTTAGTGGAATTATTTCACCAAATTTTCAACATAGGCATTTTGTGACCTCTGCTCATGAACAGTATCACTATGATTTTCTTAATCTGTCCCAAACATTGATTTCCCACAGCGATCGTGCCATTGTGCGTCAGATGTGTGAAAACACATTTTGGGCAGGATGTGAAAAATGACAGCTTTACTGTTTATAAGAAGGTGTGCAAAATTGACAATGCAGAAAATCTTGAGTCAAAATATTAAAAATTCTCAAAGTTACAAGTGTGCATGGAAACTGCACAATGCAAGCTCGTAATATAGTCATTTTATGGAGTTTTGTCACCAAATTTTCAACATAGGCATTTTGGGACCTCTGCTCATGAACAGGGTCACTGTAATTTTGTTAATCTGTCCCAAACACTGATTTCCCACAGCAACCTTGCTATCGTGCGCCGGAAGTGCGAAAACACATTTCAGCTAGGATGTGAAAAATGATGACTATACTGTTCATAAGGAGGTGTGAAACAATTCTAATGTTGAAAATCTGGAGTGAAACTATTACAAATTTGTGAAGGTACGAGTGTGTGTGGAAACTGCACAATGCAAGCTTGTAACAGTCATTTTTTGGAATTTTTTCACCGAATTTGCAACATAGGCTTTTTGGGAGCCTACCTCATAAACAGTGACACTGTCATTTCATTAATCAGTCTCGAAAGGTGATTCCACGCATAGTCCAGGACTGAATAACCAGATGATAGTCACTGAATTCATGAGATGATGTCCCAAGAACCCCATGTTGAAAGTTTGGTGCCAAAATTTGGAAAAATGGCTGATATATCTACCTAAGTTGACCCCCCCCCATTTATGCAATTGTATAGCTTACCAGCATTTTTTCAGTTCATGGTTGGCTTTGAAGAGTGCAGACATGTTCCCGCTCCACCAAAGATAATCACGCTGGGCTCTGGAGGTAAGTATGGGGTGAGTGGGTGCGGGGAGGTTGGGTGCGCAGAGGGTGGGTGTGGGTTAGGGGAGGGGGCTCCAGAGACAACGAGTGACAGTTTTCTGTTTTTACAGGGTTTAAAAAAAAAGACCTCATGGGTCAGTTTTTCTATTACAGGGACCCCAACATGCCACCTGGGAGTTTGTTGGGGGGGCTGTAGCCAATGGGGTTCGGCACCCTGTTGGCACATACAGAGTGTTTGAGGACACATAAGCTGAATAGGATTGGGCACCCCCTCAGCACACAACAAATGGGGGGACATTATGCAGATGGGATTGGGCTCCCCATCAGCAAATTAACTTGGGAGAAGGCATGCTGACAGGGGGATTGGGCACCCCGTCAGCTTTCATGAGGACTGTGAGAGGCAGCCAACAACAGCCATCACCATGTTTATTGAAATGGGACACCAGACAAGGCAAGCTGTGATTCACCACTGGAATCAGGGACCGCCCCTCCAGCAAAAACAGCTGACTGTTAAATGACGGGACGCTCCTTGATTGCAGCATTGAGTTTCTTTCAAGTTGGTGGCACACTACAATACTGTTGTCATCAACAGCATGCTCCTCTACTTGTGCCACAGAGACCAGCCCCAAAATGGACTGCTGGCATTGGCCACAACACTGCCACACCTCCACAACTTGCTACTACAACAAGCTTCCGCAATATGTTTCTTGCGCATGTGCACAGACAAGCATAAAAAGGATACTGCACCTGCTTAATTTCTGAAAGTTAGCAGCAAATGTTATTACAGAATTAATAGAAAGTTTTGGAAACCTGTTTGATAAAACAGATTCCCTCTTAAGGAGAGGGGTGTATGTGACAGGGTAGAATAGGACCCTGTCCCAGTTGTTATTGAGAGTTTGAATGCAGGGATCTATTCTTTCCTTCCTGTCTCTTGTCTGTCTGGTTGTGCAACCAAATTTTCCTGTGAGACCTAGGATTTGATGACCCCTTTTCTTTCCTTGCATATATAGTGATATAAAATATATGCAAATCATTATGTGGAAATGTAACTGATATTGGGATCCCTCTGTTTGGAAATTATTTATTTATTTATTTATCGAGAGTATCAGATTACAACCTTTGTGTCAAGGACTCATTTCCAAAGGCTCCACGTCAGATACAATACACAACAACAGGTATTCAACATACATTAAAACAGTGATAGTACGGAAGGAGACTACAGACATGGAATTGGCAATACATTAAGTTAACAGTATAACAGTGAGGTTGTAGCTAAGATAGCAACAGGGGTAAGAGCAGTGCTGCTAGCTCTATACAGTAGGGAAGCTATACAAGTCCTGAGTGAGGGCTGCGACTGTAAGTGAGCAGACCAAATGGCAAAAATGATGTGGTCTGTATGCTAGTAGGTAGTGTATGCAGCTGGGGAAACCGACTTTGTCATTGACACACAAAAGCAGCAGAGAGAGGAGTATATATAATAACCTGGCATGTCATCATCCATAGGCAGGTTACTTTACTTATAGGGGACAGTAACAGTGACAGGATGAGATTATGTGGTTTTTGAGGGCTGTTTTGAAAGGGCCTAATCTAGGAATCGATGTGATGGCCCGGGGGAGCTCATTGTACCAGGATGGTGCTCTGTGGGAGAAGGACTGTTGTGCAAGGGTGGTTGTGACCCTAGGAACAGCCCATGTAAGCTTATCTGCTGTGCAGATGTTTGCTGAGGTATGGGAAGCGTGGAGGGAGGCAGAGACTCCAGAGGGAGTGAGGCCTAGTTGGATTTTCTTTGTAAAGAGACATGTTTGGTAGCATACTCTTTCGTCTATGGTGAGGATTTTAGTTAGTTCATACAGGGTACAGCTGTGGGTATGCTTATCCACTCCAGCAAGGAGTCTACAGGTTTTATCAATGGCTAGGTGGATTTTATTTAGTGCAGTGCGGTCTGCGGCCGATTAGATAGGTAGCCCATAGTCTACAAGGGTGAGGACAGAGGAGGTGATGGTAAAGTGTAGGGCCTCTGGCAATAGGTAGGCTTTGTGCCGGTACAAAAGACCTGTGAGCATATTTATGGCAGAGGAAAGGTTACTAATTTGGGTATGGAATGATAGATTAGGATCGAAGGTAATGCCTAGATATTTATATGTGTGGACCTGTTCCAGTGGGAGATGGGTTTTGGAAACTACTGTTAGCTGGGCATTATAGTCCTTACATTGGCGATGGGAGAAGAGCATTTTTTTGTCTTTTTTATGTTGACGATGAGTCTGTGGTCAGTGAACCAGTTTTTAGCGTGGTTGAAGGCAAGTTGTAGGGTGGCTTGAAGATTTGTGGGGTCAGGGTGGGAGGCATACTTTACCACATCATCTGCATATAGTAGTAGATTACATGGACAGGATTTAGGCAGGGTATTAAGGAAGATGCTGAAAAGCAGTGGACCAGGATGGAGCCCTGTGGGACCCCCGAGCGGACAGGTAGGGTGGGTGAAAGGGTGCTATTTATCTTCACACTTTGGTACCTATCTGTGAGGTAGCTAGTGAACCAAGCTAAGGGTCCAGGGGATAGGCCAGAGCTGCAGAGAGTATTTAAGAGCAGGGGGTGGGAGACAGCATTGAATGCTTTTGACAGGTCTATGAATACGGATTCTGTTAGCATCTTCTTATCGAGGGCATTGTGCAGTGAGTTGGAGAACTCTATGAGGGCAGTAGTTGTGCTGTGACCAGTTCTAAAGCCATGTTGTTCCCTACATAGGATGTCGTGCTCAGACAGGTAGTCTGTGAGTTGTGTGGCAATGATTTTTTCCAGGGCTTTTGAGAGGGGAGGGAGTATGGAGATCAGTCTGTAATTATTAGGTAAAGTGGGGTCCCCACTCTTTAGTATTGGTGTGATGGTGGTTACCTTCCAGATGGTTGGAAATTGACCTAGTCATAGGGAGAGGTTAAGGAGATCATTCAGTGGGGGGAGCACATAGTCCAGTACCAAGTTCAGGATTTTCATATCAAAGGAGTCTTTAAAGTAGTTTTAACCCCCTAAGACTTGTTTAAGGTAAGATTTTGCTTCACTCATAGTAATAACCCTGAGGTGGGGGGGGGTAGATATTGCTGGGTTCAGTGGTCATAGGTGTGGGGTTGATGAAGTTGTTAAGGAGAACTGTGCTCAGGTCAGAAAAGGCTTCATTTAGACTGCTGGCTATCATGAGTGGGTCAGAGGTGATGTGATTGTTGATCATTAGTTGGGAAGGGGGAGGCATCCAGGAATTTCCATTCAGCTCCTTTAGGTTGTCCCAAAACAACCTAGCATTCCCCCAGGATGAGTCCAGGGTGGATCTGTAGTAGCTGGATTTGGCCATTCTGATAGCCCAGGTACACTTGTTTCGAGCCGTTTTATAGGCTATCCTATCCGCCTGCACACTAGAGGCAACAGGTTTGTACCAGAGGTTGTCACAGTTCTTAATTTGTTGGATCAATGCAGGTGTGACCCAGGAGGCATTTTGATTTTTTGTTTGGACCTTTGTGAGTGGGGGAAATGCATCACAAGCTTTGTTGAAGGTGTGGATGAAATACTCAAAGGCTACATCTAGTGAAATGGTGCATCTGATGGGGGACCAGTCACATGGTGCCAGGTATTGCCTAAGTTTACTGAGGCCACCTGGTTGGAAATGGTGCCAGGCAAAGCTAGCTGGTTGGGGTAGTTGCTGTTGACATGACCAGGTGAAGAGGATGGGGGAGTGATCACTTTGTGAGTCTGGAAGTACAGTTAGGCCTGAGATTCTGTTAGGATGATTGGTGAGTAGCAGGTCTAGTAGGGTACCAGCACCATTTCTGGGCTTGACTCTGGTAGGCTGGTTAACTAGCTGGGCTAGGTCTAGTGCTGAGAGGCTGTCTTTTAGCGGGGAGGCAGAGGTTGATAGCCAGTTCACGTTAAAGTCCCCCAGGATAATGTGCTCTGATTTGGGTGGGAAGCTGGAGATGTAGTTGGCCAGGGATTGCAGAGCTGAGGCTTGATTATGTGGTGGGATGTACACCACCGTAACACATATAGGGGCTCTGGTTGGGTCTGGTATGAGCTTTAGTGTCATAGCCTGGGCCCTGTTGTCCAGAGAGGGTGTTGGTAGGCTTTGGCAAAGTAGCGAGTCTCGTACATAGAGCGCACACTCCCCTCCCCATTTTACATGTCTGTTGGCTCTATAGGGGGTGAGGCCATGGAGTGCAATGGCAGAGTCTGGGATTTTGTTTGACAGCTAGGTCTCAGTAAGGGCTAGTACATCTGGCTGGTGCAGCTCCATCCAGCATTGTAGCTGAGCTATTTTTTTGGTAGGCTACAGATATTCATGGCAGCTATGATTAGCCCATGGCCTGAGGTGCCAGGATTGGCTGTAAGGGGGCCTGGTTAGGGTGAACGTTGCCTGACATAAGTAGTAGTAAGGTGATAATTCTGAATAGGGCCAGTGCTCTAAGTTTGCAGATGTTGGTATGATGTTTTTCAGTTAGTGTGCTGCCGGAGCATGGGATGGCCATGGAGATGAGGGTGGGGTAGGAGAATAGGGATAAGGGGTGTGACATTGAGAGGAGATTGGTGGATGAAGAGAGGGGAGGGGGTGCAGTGGGGTAACAGTGACAGGGTGAGTTGGTGCGAAGCGGTGTTGGTTGTGTATCATAGGGTCGCCAGGGGTGTGGGTTACAGTCGAGGGGCTGGGATGTCCCTGGATGAGGAAGAACAAGTTGAGAAAAAGGATACTCATTCTAGTGATGTGGCGCTTCTGCTGGGGGAGTTGTCTGGGTTAGAGGGACAGTGGGAGAGAGAGAGAGAGAGAGAGAGAGAGCAGAGAAAGTCAAACAATGTTGCCTCAAGTGGTGAGGTGCTATAAGCTGCTAATGGGAAAGTGGGCTAATTGATTTAGAATCAGCTTGAACCCTATTGGTTTAGAATCAGCCTGAACCCTATTGGCTATTGGTTCCCCTATATAAGTGCATGCCGACCAAGGGTGGCGGTGGGGGCGGTGGGGAGCCGACGCACAGCGTCAGTGGGGCAAACAGCAGTTCAGAAGTGCGCCACAGTCCTGAGGCTGGCTGCACTGGCACTCCAAGGTCCATACCTGTGTCTCAGATTTGGGAGTGGGGAAGGGTGCCTACAAGCTGGCCCTCACGATCCTCGCTGGGATCCTCAATGTGTGTCTGTGGAGAAGCAGGTAAAAGAACAGGGCTTTAAATGGTGATGCAGGGGAAGGAGTTCAGCGACAGAATTATAGGTTAGCAGTCACAAGTCAACTATCGGGATATCCTAAGAGTGGTTTCTGTTAAGAAACTGCTATACAGATTCTTTTCCAGGCAGTAGATTCACTAAACAATCCCTTAGAGCTAGCGGTATACAGGTATTTTAAGGCTACTTCTCATAAGGCATTATTACATTTAGCATCATTTTAACATTCCCTTTAAAGGGTTCTGAAGATTCTAAGTAAAAAGGGGTTCTAAAAAATAAAGGTACAGATTTTTTTTACAGATTATCAGGCTGTACTACTGGTACAATAAGCACAAGGTGGCCTGAAATAAACTATCTTTTGCTCTGCCAACCAGAATCATTTACATTAAAAAAGGCACCAAAGCAGGTAAACACAGCAGCAGCAGTTCAAACAGCAGTTTAGAAGTGTGCCACAGTCCTGAGGCTGGCTACACCGGCGCTCCGAGGTCTGTACCTGTGTCTCAGATTCGGGGGTTGGGGGAGGCACCTATAAGCTGGCCCTCTCGACCCTCACTGGGATCCTCGATGTGTGTCTGTGTCTCAGATTCGGTGGTGGGGCAGGGTGCCTACAAGCTGGACCTCGTGACCCTCCCTGGGATCCTCGATGTGTGTCTGTGTCTCAGATTCGGGGGTGGGGGAGGGCACCTACAAGCTATAGTGTTACTGTTGAAATGTATATAAGTATAGTTTGAGATGATTGCAAAAAGCTATTGGAAACTCAAGAGGTTACCTGAGTGCAATTTTTAAGCCTTTTGCAGAAGAGCTGTGGAAAAGGGGCCTCAGCTCTGGGACACTGTATTCCTGCTTGCATCTGCCTGACACTTACAAGAACATTGGAAATTTACCAGAACACTTTAGAAAAAAAACAGGATGCTTGTTAAGAATGGGAGTTGCAAGGACTTATAAAAAGACAGAGGTACAATTGCTTCCAAAGAGGGACACAAAGATTGAAGGAAAACTCAGATGGACGTTTTCTGTTTATTTCGCCTTTGTAAATAATTATACTGAACAATTTTATTTTTTATGTTACTGCTGGTACTAATAAACACTTTTAGCGAATTCTACAACTGCTCCTGGTTTTTCCTATGCTTCCTGACCTGTGCCTTGACAGGGTAACTTTGTGGGAGGTGGAACTGAATACCACAGAGTGCTTCACTGAAATGGGTTGAAGGAATGGGGACCACTGAACACAAGGGAAATCCATGACTGGGATGGGATGAGGGAGTAGGACCACTATATACCAGGGACTTCTTGACTGGGACAGCATGAGGGAGAGGCACTGGACAGCAGGGAGTATTGACTGTGAGAGGTGAAGTGGGTGGGACCACTAGACACCAGATACTTCTGGACTGGGACAGAGTAGGAGGGCACAGGACACTGAGTGCTTGACTGTGAATAATGAGGTGAGTGGAACCACTGAAAACCAGGGGCTTCTTGACTGGGGCATAATGAAGAGGGCACTGGACACCAGGAGTGCTTGACAGTGGATGTGGTGAGGAGGGGGCATATTACATCATGGAGTGCTTGACACTGACAGGGTAATGGCAGGTTGGGCCACTGGAAACTACAGAATGCTTGACATGGTATCAGAATATGTCCATGTTATCATATCCATCTGGAAAAGGAAGGAAAAGTATTTGGTTTCATAGAACACCTTTCATACATACTACAGTATATCCTGAAGTGCTTTGCAATCCGGAGAAAAGAGCAAAGCGGGTGTTTCTGCCATTAGGCACACAGAGGTACTCAAGCACAAGCAGCACAATGATAGACTAGAGAGAAACTAAAGATTATCACCAGCAGAAGGAGGGAGGTGGTGTTGCAACTGTATAGATGGTTGGGGAGACGCCACCTGGATTGCTGTGTCCAGTTCTGGAGACCACATCTCAAGATTGACATCTGCAGGGTGGAGGCTGTCCAGAAGAGGGCAACTAAAATGGTGCAGGGGCTAATTCAGAACCCTATGAAAAGTGAGTAATAGATCTCAATATGCACACCCTGAAAGAGAGGAGGGAGAGTAGGGGCAAGAAAGAGACCTATAAATACCTCACTGATTTGAACAAGGTACAATCGGGGAGTATTTTTCAGTGGAGAAGGTGCACAAGAACAAGGGGACATACAATACGGCTGGAAGAGGGAATATTTAGCAGGGATGTAAGGAGGTACTTCACTGAGAGCGTGGTGGATGCCTGGAACAGTCTTCCAGTGGAGGTAGTGGGGGCAAAAACAGTGGTGGGCTTCAAGCATGCATGAGATAGGTACATGGGAATCTTAGTTGGGAAGGGGGGGACGGGTAGCCAGAGACCAGATAATGTCAGTGGACATAGTAGAGGCAGAAAAATGATGGACAGACTGGTTGGGCCAAGTGGTCCTTATCTGACGACAAATTCTATTTTTCTATATTCACAGAGAGAGAGGGACTGAATTTCTCAGGGTCAGACAGTCAGTAGCTCTGCTAGGTTTTGAACATGTGTCTCCTGCATCTCATGCCTGTGCTCTAACCACTAGACCACACTGCCTCACAAACAAACATCACTATGTGGGGTCTCGGGTGACCAAGGTTTAGTACCTGAGCATCTCTACCTATAATGGTTTTTGCTCTTTGCTCACTCCCTGGTCTGGCCTGGTCTGCCAGGGTCTGGAAAGTTTGTAAAGAAACTGGGAATCTGTAGCTAAAGAACAATATTAACAAAGTTAATAGTTGTGTAGCATTTTATAGCAGACTGTCCTAAAGTGCTGACTGAGACCACGTCAGCCAAAATCTAGTCAGATGAAATCAATAAAAGTGAATACACGTAGTAATAGCCCATGGGCTCTGTAAAATAATTAAGTTTTTATAACACTGCAAGAAGACTGACAGAGTGTACACTTATTCCAAGGGCAAGGCATTGTGTAAGAGGGGAGAATCATGAAAAAATCCTGGCTAATGGTGCTTGGACTTGAACACATGAACTGTAGAAGAAAAGAGTGGCAAGGACATGGCTACATCATGTATCTTTAACTTGTATGTCCACTGAGGAACATAATTCAGTGTTTTGCTAGCCCATGCAGTAGTCCTTCCTAATGTAAGCAATCCCAGTAGCTGGACACTTCTAACCCTCAGAGCTATGACCAGTATTGTTCTAACTTTGGCCATTTTTTAGTGGCATGCTATGCCATCTTACTCAATTTCCTCCAGCGTTTCTCCATTAGGTGTGCCCTGTTTTCCACCCATGAAGTCCCCCATGGGAGAGGAGGTCATGTCAGACAAATCTGATAGATTTAATTGACTGGATGACCAGGGAAATAGATCAGGATGGGGCAGTGGACATGGTTTACTTCGATGTCAGTAAGCATTCCACATAGGAGGCTCATAAGGAAACTGGGCAGCTTAGGGGTGGGTCCAAAGGTGATAAACAAGGTAACAAATTGGTTAAGGGAATGGTGGCAGAGGGTGGTGGTAAACAGAGTTCACTGCGGGGAAGGGAGTGTGACCAGTGGGGTGTCACAGGGCTCACTACTGGGACAAGTCCTCTTTAATGTCTTTATAAGTGATGTTGCAGATGAGCTGGAAGAGAAGATCTGCCTCCATGCAGATGACACCAAGAACTGCAATAGGGTGGACACTCTAGAGGGGGTGGTAAACGTGAGAAGAGACCTAAGAAAACTTGGAGCGGTCAAGGATATGGCAGCTAGGTTTCCATGCAAAAAAGTACAAAATCATGCACTTAAATACAGAAACCAAGAGGCGAAGTACAATATGGGAGAAGAGGTACAGACAGTCACCAAACAGGAAAGGGATCTATATGTGAACATGCCTGATGATGTCAAGGTGAGGAGGCAGTATGTTGAGGCAGTGAGTACAGCTAGTGGGATGTTGCAGTGCAAAGAGAGGAGTATCATCAGCAGAAGGAGGGAGGTTGTGTTGCCACTGTATAGATTGCTGGTGAGACCCCACTTGGAGTAGTGTGTCCTGTTCTGGAGACCACATCTCCAGAAGGACATAGAGTAGAGGCAGACCACAGGAGGGCAACTAAAATGGTGCAGGGCCTGCATCAGAAGCCCTATGAGGAGAGACTGAAGGACCTCAATATGTCTCCCAGACGAAGCCTTGTTTGGCAAAGTGCTGAAGCACTTAGATTACGGTAGAGTCTCTGCCTATACTGACTCTATTGTTATTTTGGAAATTTAGGCATTAAAAGCATTTAAGTGGCACAATTTTGGTTGTTTTGTTTAATTTACTTCACTGGAGCAACAGGGTCCTGGCTCTGGGGTGCGAGCATTTCCTGTTTTCTTACTAGCGAATTTCATGCTGCGGCCGTTTACTCACACTCTGCCCTGGCCTTGAGTGCAGCACCTTTCTGTTTATTGTTCCTCAATATGTACACCCTGAAAGAATAAAGAGTGGGGGGTATAATAGAGACCTTTAAATACTTCACGAGAGTATGTAAGGTACAGGAGGGGAGTATTTTTCAGAGGAAAAGATGTACAAGAACAAAGGGACATGCAAAGAAGCTAGAAGGAGTAAATTCATGAGAGATGTGAGAAGGTACTTCTTCATTGAGGTAGTATAGCGTAGTGGTTAAGGGAACTGAGCTGCAAACCTGAAGACCTGGGTTTGAATCCATCAGCCCCACTTGCATTCTGTGTGACTCTGAGCAAGTCACTTAACTTCCTTATGCTCCCAGGTCACATCTGGAAACAAGCTCCAGCTTAGTGTGCCTTTCCTGGTTAAACAATTTCCCCCCCTTTTCTTTCACTGAAAGTGTGTTGGATGCCTGGAACAATCTTCCAGCATAGGTGGTGGTGGTGGCAAAAACAGTGGTGGGCTTCAAGCATGCATGGAATAAACACAAGGGAATCTCAGTGGGAAGCAAGGGGGGAAGAGATCAAGTAAGGTCTGTGGTGATAGCACAGGTGGGGGGGGTGGACAGACTTGGTGGGCCAAGCAGTCATTATCTGCCATCAAATTCTATGTTTCTAAGTCATCCTCACACACATTTATTTGCCAACACATGCCACCATGCTTCTTGGTGCTGCCCAATTCAGTAACCCTATACTTTCCTGGGAAACTGAAGCCAGCTGTGGGTTGGCACCATGTGGGCATGGGTTGTGGGTAACCCAACTGGATGTGGGGGTAGGTGAAAATTTCATCTGTCACTGGGACCCTTTTCTAC
This sequence comes from Neoceratodus forsteri, assembly GCA_016271365.2. Classification (NCBI taxonomy): domain Eukaryota; kingdom Metazoa; phylum Chordata; order Ceratodontiformes; family Ceratodontidae; genus Neoceratodus; species Neoceratodus forsteri. Next base: position 296,085,402 of record CM057452.1, on the reverse strand, counting down.
CTTTCGAATGCTGCCCAGCAGAGATACAGATAAGACAACCAGTACGTAATTCCTAATACAAAAGATCCCCTCATTCATCCCATCAGGAATGATATTACCAGCCTCCCTGGGTCAGCAGTGGGCAGTTGTATGTAGGTAACAGAACCCCTCCTTTCCGTGGAAATAGGGCATCCTTTGGAATGCTACTACACCTTCTAGGATACAAGCCCAGGTTGCCAGCATGTCTCATGGCACCAATGTCCCTGGGCTGTCAGGCCAGCCAAAACCTTGGCCATTTAAAACTTTTGGGCCTCAGCCACACGAGCTGGTGCAAAGTAGGCTTTATTCCCACTTTTGCCAGCTATTGCTTTGCAACCCAATTGAGCCGCAGTCAACAGGCGACATCCCCAACTCCGACAATAGTCATTGTAGTCAACTGAAAATTGAGAAAGAGGCCACAAGGCCACAAACAGATAACAATCCCACGGGCAGATGATAACAGGAGCACATCATTGCACCAGGCACCACAGCCACCTTATGGCTTACAAGCCTTGTATAGCTGGAGTTGGAACAACCAGGGATTGCAGAATGCTAAAATTGGGGCAGCAACCACTAGACCACAGGGACCCAACACAACTTTGGAAGCAAGTAAGGGGGTTCACTGAACCACCTTGGAAGTATGACCCTGGCCCACAGGGGAGGGGGAACCACTTGATGAGTAAGGCCTATGAAACATGGGTAGGTGGAGGGCACTTCTGGATGAGTTGCCTATTTACCAGGCACCACAACCATGGCTCACCATAGCATAGCAGCATTCACCTGCTGCAGTGCCTTACTGAGACATGGTTACAGACGCTCATCTGGGTGTTAGTGGGTGAAGACCTTGAGTGCTGCTCAACATCTGGCATGCTCATTTGCATTGTACCACTACTGTAGAAGGGGCTCCACCCTCTGCAACAGCACCCCCCAAACACACACACACACACACACACACACACACACACACATATTTGTATATAGCTGTTTTGGATGGTAGCACAACTCCCCCCTTTTGTACTGCTCCCTTCTGCAACTGACAATCAGGACCCTCATCTGGCTATACCTACACAAAGCTAACAGAAGTGATGCACTTCTGGTGAGCCAGCATGCCATAATTTCAGACTGTTATGTCTGAAGAGATTTTAGTTGGAAGTGTGACCAGGCTCTCACCCCTGACTGGCTAAGTGCAGTTACTAAAGAGTTAAAGCATGAAACTAGAGCCCTGACATCTGGAATAGTACAGGTTCCCTCCCTACAGCAGTGCTGGACTGCTGAGTCACAGCTGGGGTCACTGTGCATGCCTGGCACATTTGTATTCAGAGGCTGGGCTACTGTTAGAAACATAGAAACATAGAAGCTGTCATCAGAAAAGGACCCCTCAGCCCATCTAGTCTTCCCTAAGAATATCCTGCCTAATATATCACTGCAGACCCTACTGGATCTGCAACCTAACCCCCCCAGCCCTGTTTCTAAGGTTCCCCTATGTCTATCCCATGCATACTTGAATCCTGCTGTCATTTTGGTACCTACAACCTCTGCTGGCAGTCTGTTCCAGGTGTCCACCACCCTTTCCATGAAGAAGTACTTCCTCACATCAACTCTGAGCCTCCCCCTTCCAGCTTCATATCATGCCCCCTTGTCCTTGAGCATCTCTTTCTATGTAAAATGCCAACCTCCTGTACTTTACTGATACCCTGAGGAATTTGAACATTTCTATCATGTCTGCCCTTTCCCTTTTATGCTCTAGAGAGTACATATTTAATTCCTTGAGGCTTTCCTCATACGGCTTCTGATGAAGGCCATGCACCATTTTGGTTCCACTCCTCTGTACCGCTTTCACCCAATCTAGGTCCTTTCTGGGATGGGGCCTCCAGAACGGGACGCAGTACTCCAGGTGGGACCTCACTATTGAGCTATGCAGGGGCAACACCACCACCCTCTTTCTGCTTGTGATGCCCCTCCCTATGCACCCCAGCATTCTACTAGCCCTTCCTACTGCCTTATCACACTGTCTTGCCACCTTCAGGTCCTCGGAGATGATGACCCCCAGGTCCTTTTCCTGTTTTTTTGTTGTCACCCCCACCCCCACCCCCGATTGGTACATTGCCCTTGGGTTCCTGTGCCCAATGTGCATAATTTTGCACTTTTTGCCATTGAGGCCTAGGTGCAATACCCTTGGTCATTTTTCCAGTTTTTTCAGGTCATTCCTCATTCTGTCTACTCCTCCTCCCCTCCGGTGTTTGTTTGTTTGTTGTTTGTTGAATTTTGTTGACCCGGTAAGCCCACTGGGCCTAGAAGTCCCTTTTTCAGGGGCGACCGTGGGGGGGGTGAGGGGGAATACAGATGGTAAGCAACTGAAATTGAACCAGATTAAGCTGTTGGTGGTATTTTTAGTGAATGAGGGAAATTTGGCCAGGACACTGGGGAAATTCCCCTACTCACCTGAGGGGGAACCTATGGCCACCACTATGGCTAGTCCTGACTTGCAGATGGAGCAGATGGATGTGCAAGCAGTGGAGGAGACAGGGGTCTCTAATATGGAAGAAGAATTAGAATTTGAAGACATTGTGGAAAATATAGTTCATTCTGAGGATGGGGGAGACACCCCTGTGAAATGTTTTTCGGTGGAGGATCTTACAAAATTAAATGATTCTGAGGAGAAAGCTGGGGCAAACAAAGAAAGTGAGAATGCAGGGCCATCATTGCGACTTCTGATTCAAGCAGAAGAATTGCAGCATGCACAAAAAAAAAATCAAATTGCAAAAATTGGCAGGCCTGTGAGACTCCGGGCTACCTGTCATGGGAGCAGAGAAAACTGTCAGGAAACCTGATGATGTGGAATGATCAAAGGCCCAGCCAAAAACAGGTGAGTCATTTGTTGATTTAAAAATACTGACAGCAGCAACTGGGGAAAGTAAGCTGTCTGGCAGTTCAGACACGAGTGAAAGTGTGTGCCTAAAGCCAAACCCCAGTAATCAAACAAATACGGTGAAAACTTCATTGGAAAAGCAAAATGTTGGGGCAAATGTTCTTTTACCTTCAGTATCTGGAAGCAGTCATAAAGGGTTCGGCCCATCTGCCACTCGCCATATAAATTTGAAAGCTGGAACACTCTCTAAAGTATCTGGGTTTGTGGCAACCCCTTTAAATGTTTGCAGTAATACGTATAAAGAAATAAAATTCCAATCCAATGCCCCAGAGTCTCAATCTACGGCTACTCAGTTTTCCTTTACTGCTTCAACTATATGGAAAATGGGTCATAAGGACTTTCAGAAAGATAAAAGGTCGGCAATGACTTTAGCAAATAGACATATTGTAAAACTTACTGCAGGGGATCAAGGTAAACAGAATCTAGATGTTGTTCCTTCTCCTGCGGAGGATTCTGTCTGGCCTCCTAGTAAAGCATTACAAGATTCTGGTTGGAAACAAAACCAGGAAGGGACTTGGATAGCCGATCCAGAGTGGGATGGACAATCACCATTTACCCCAGCTTCCCCAACTTGGGTCCCCGGGGAAAACATTTTGAAAACAGATTTATCCACCATTACCAGTAGAAATGCTGCGGGTACAGTTCAAACCAAATCACAAGATGTCCAAATTACGACAGGAAATGGGCCGATCCAAAGCTTCAGTGGTGGTAGTAGAACCTGGGACCACTGGTTTAGAACATTCTATTCTTGAAAACACCGTAATTAAGCCAGGATATGCCACAGAATACTACTAAAGAACAAACTGGACATACTCAGCCCTTATTATCTGACTTGTTTGCTAATACTAGGAAAGAGGCAGCTCCTAGAAGGAATGCAGTTAGAATCAGATATAAGAGTGGTGTGGAGGAAAGACCAGATAGTCACTTTGTGGGGAAAATATTTTTAAAAGATTCATTGAAGTTTCCCCCCACGAGGTGTTTGCATTCATTAACATCTCGGGAGAGGACAACTTCGATGTTAGCTTCCGTTCGGCCCATTTCTTAGACTTATTTTGGGAAAGGTATACACAGGTCAAGTACTCTCTTATCTGGTCCCCCTTTGTGGTTATCCCTCTGTCTAAACCACTGGTCACATTTGTCACTGTGATGTTCAGAAATGAGGGGGTGCATGTTGCAGATATTTCATATTGGTTATCACAAAAATGTGAACTTTTGGGAGATCCAGAGGAAATTTTGGATACCGAATTATTTTTGACGGGTTGGAAATATAAAGTCAAATTGCAAACCACAGACACTGGAATTTTGCATATCCCTAACTCATTTATGTTAGGAAGAGACAGAGGCGTGTGTTTCAATGCCAGTCAGACCAGCACTTGTTATAACTGTGGTTCCAAGACTCATATTTCTAGTTCATGTGACAAGCCAAGATGTGGTAACTGTGGGGAGGTGGGCCACATATCTTTCCAGTGTGCATCCCACACAAGATGTGACTTATGCGAAGATTTTGGACATGCTTTTGGTGAGTGTCCTTAGTCTTCAAAAAATGCTGCTAGCAATGTCAGCCCTGAATTATATATACAACAGGCACAGGACATGGCTAATCTGCAGGAAAAATCACTTCCAAAGACTTCTGATTTGGAGTTTCATCCCGCCACTGAGATAGTGGACTCATGTAAAATAACAGAACAAAATAAGGATGTGGAGGTATGTCTCCCCTCAGAACCCCAGGATCCCTTGGTGGGTCCTGGTCCAGACATTATGACACCCGTTTGTTATGATGATTCCGGGCAAATGGTTGCCCCTTCACCATTGCCAATGTCTCTACAGCAGAGATGCAGATCTTCTAGAAATTTGAAAATGGTCTCAGTCCCCAACCGCATCTTCCCATTTGAGGGTGAAAATCCCTATGCATTTGTAACCCCAGAATGGGGCAACTCTGACATGGGTCAAGAGGAAGGTAACAGTCTTTCTAAAGAAACTGGAATGGAGGTCCAGAAATCTGATTCAGCAGGGCATAAAGGGAAAAGGAAAAAAAAGAAAAAGAAACTGATGGAGTTACAGGATCTCTAACATTCTTTACTTCTGGATGCTTTATGAATTGGTACATTACATGTACATAGTATACTTAATTCAGGGAAACGTCTGGTTGTTTTTGATTTTATCAATCCAAATTAGAAATTGTTTTTTTACAAGAAACTTGGGACTTCTCTTTGGATAATATTAGATGTTATCAAGGGAATTGGGTTGGGGTCCCTCATATTGGTCCTTCGGACAGGACAGTGCAGATGGATTAGGTATTTTATTTAATTATTTTTCTTTTCACCTGTCAAAACTGGTGGATATTATGCCTGGTAGAGCTTTAATGATAGATGGTAAATGGAATAATAAAACATATTGTTTGATAAATGTTTATGGACCTAAGCTAAAAGCTGGGAGAGTAGTATTATTCAATGCCATCAAACCATATTTAGTTATCTCTAATCACATGATTTTTTGTGGAGATTTTAGTTGTGAAATACCATCTCACACACGAAAGATTAAACCAAACTCAAACATTTACTGAGATTCTAATGCCTTGTCAGAATTAGTAGCCTCAACTGACTTAATAGATTGTGGGAGATTCCAAGGAAAAGGGCATGATTTTATATATAAAACAGGGAAATATGTATCAAAAATCGATTATGTTTTTGTGTCCAAAAATTTTACATCAGTAAATATGACAGCATATCCTGTGGAATTCTCAGATCATATAGCATTATTGGTTGACTCCTCCAAAATATCGACATCAAAACCATCCCTTTCTAGATGGAAGTTGAACATGAATACTTTGGAGGACACTTGGGTCCAACAAGGTATACGGGATATTATTACAGCAAGATGTTCAGTGTGTTTTTTATATTCTGATATAGGCCAAATGGCAGCTAGACACAAAAGAGGATTTTCAAAATTGGCTTAAATACCATGGGAAGCGCAAAGAAAATACTAAATTTTTAAAATACCTTTTGTTACATCAACAGCTTTTTAAATTATTTTCTTGGTCTAATACCTCAAAATTTGACTATTCGGCACAAATCAAAAAAATCCAAGACCAAATGCTGACTTATCAATATAACCAATCAAAAAATTTAAAAGTCTCATTTCAAAATGGTATTAAGAAATCCCCGGAGGGTAACCCCATCAGGCTTGTAAATCTTTTAAGAATAACACTGAGATGGGTTCTTTATTTGATTCCCAAGGGAAGTTATGTCATTCAGAGATGGATTTATGTAGGATCATTAAAACCCATTATGTCTCATTTGAGCCAGATATATCTCCTACAGATCAGGATATTACTACATTTTTGACACAACTCCATGTTCCACTTCCTACAACTCCCTTGCAACCAGACAGTGGACATTTTTAAATTGGCTTATAAGAGGTTGAATCTGCTATTTCTAGTATTTCACCAGGTAAATCTCCTGGTTTAGATGGCCTACCTATAGAATTTTATAAATGGTTTACAAAGGAACTATCAGGCTGTTTAGAATTAGTGTTTAATTATTTTTTCCAGTTAAATGTAATCCCTTCTCCTGTTTTAGATGGAATTTTAATCTATCTCTATAAATCCGGAGATAGACAGTTAATTTCAAATTGGAGGCCTACTACTATCCTAAATACTGATTATAAAATCTTGGCACATATTTTAAATAATAGATTAAAGACTATTGCTATGGAGGCGATCTCTCCTGTACAGTATTGTTGACTACCATCCCAGAAAATACAATGTGCCCTCATGGTCATCAGAGATGTGATAGATTTCTTATCTCTATCAGGACAATATGGTACCATTATCTCAACTGATCAAGAAAAAGCATTTGATCGTGTCTCCCAGTCTTATTTATTTTTGGTATTACAACATTATGGTATTCCAGAATCTTTAATATCCTATATTAAATTATTATATTCTTACACAACAGTATTTCCTATAATAAGAAGGTCTATAACCTATGGGTTTCAGACTCATACAGAGGTACCTCAAGGATGCCCACTGAGTCCATTACTATATATTTTTTCATTGGACCCTCTTTTACGAATATTGTCAGATGTCCCAATATGGCAAGGCATTATAGGTATGGGAATTGGAAAGGAGCTATTTTTACAAGCTTATACAGATGATGTATGCCTTTTTTTTTACAAATATTATGCAATTTTCCATCTTTTTAGAGAAAATGACAGAATTTACGAAAGTCTCAAATTCTAAAATGAATATACATAAAAGTAGAAGATTGTATGTTGGGATAGGTTATCCAGATCCTATAGAAATAGCAGGTCTTGAAATCCTGGGAATTATGTTTGTGCTACAAAACTTGGTCTCCTTAAATTGGGAAAATTCTTTTATGAAATTATAATATAAAGTTCATAGATGGAAAAATTGGAATTTATCAAAACTGAAACGAATTCATATTATTAAACAATTTTTAATTCCAGGATTGCTATATATTGCAATGCTGTTTCCTCCACCTCAGGCATTAGAAACTAAATTGAATAGTCTGTTTTTTCAAATGCTGTGCGGAAGTAGACTTAACCCCATCCATAGATGTTTTGCATGCCTCCTGGTCTGAAAAGGGGGATTGGGAATGATAGATCCTATCATTTTTTTTCACACCCTATTTCTTTCACAAACCGTTAGGTGTGCTTTAAACCCAGAAAATGCTGCCCATATGGTTTGGAGTAGGTTGAATTTATGTTGTTATTTCAAGGCATGGGAAATAGTACCTCCAAGATTAGGAACCCATTTACATGTCACGGATTACTTTAAATCAGCAGCCTCTAAAATTTATAGATGGAATTTGACAAAGCTCCAAATTATGTCCCTGTCTGGGCATAACTTATATCAGTTAGTAGTGGGAAATTGTTACCCTCTCTATCCTAGTTTTAAACATTGTACACCAGATAAGAATAAGTATGTTATTATCCAACTAACTAACCCTAGGATCCCCCCCCCCCCAGATATGGGAACATCTCTGGCTGTCTGTTTATTTCAGAATACAGATTAGGGGCAATGTAAAACATAAAGCATTAGAGGAAAGGAATTGTCCTTACCCTGATTGTATAAACATAGAGGAATCTATGGATCATTATTTATTAACCTGTTCCTATTCTAGTGCATTATGGTAGTTTCTAGCAGCTAAATGGAATTTACCTTGGCTCAGAAGTATGACTTATGAATTGTTTATTTTGGGCCAGTATGCTTCATTAGGACCCAGTTTTCACAATGATACACTGATGTCTGTTTTATGTTGTTTAAAGTTTTTTGTGTGGCAAGCTAGATGTAGATTGGTGTTGAATCAGAGTAGAATGTCATATAATGCTGTTCAGATTTTAGTTTGGCAAGCAATGAGGAGTGCATATGATAAAGATGTATTATTTTCAACACCTCAACAGGTTCAAAATTGGTGGAAAGGGTTCTTATTTTTTATAAAATATAAGTGAATATTTCTAAAATGTAATATATTCCAAGGTTTGGAACTGAAAAAATGATATTTACAGCACTAAAATCAAAAAAAAAAAAAAGTGGGTTAAGGAGGAAAAGAGGGTCAGTATGGTCTTTTTTGTGTGGGTTTTTTTATTGCCTCTGTACCAAATGCATCCTCTGTATACCTTAACTGTATGTTACCATTTATTATGTATGATGATGAATTTAATAAAACTACTCTTTTCGAGAAGTGCCATGGGATCTTTAACATCCACCTGAACTACCACCAATCCAAGCAGATGGGACCTCGGTTTAACATCTCATCCGAAAGACAGCACCTCAGAAGCACCACTCCCCTCTCATGCAGCACTACAGTGTCAGTACTGGGATATTAACCCAAGTGCCAGATGTGGGAACTGAACCCATAGCCCTCTGATTTCCCAGCCTCAGAGGTGAGTGTGCTACCTACTGAGCCACTGACACTGGTGTGTCCACTCTGTTGCAGATTTTTGTGATGTCTACGAACAGGCATACTTTCCCTTCCAACCCTTCTGTTATGTCACTAATGAAGACATTGAAGATGACTGGTCCCTGAACTGACCCCTGTGGTACCCATCTGGTTACCTCTCCTTCCTCTAAGTGTACCCCATTAACCAGCACCCTTTGTTTTCAGTTACTCAGCCAATTTTGTACCCATTGGCTATCTTTGCCCTCACTCCCAGACTGCTCAGCTTGTTTACCAGTCTTCTGTGTGGAATGGTGTTGAAAGCCTTATGGAAATCAAGGTAGGCCACATCTACCACCCCTCCCTAATCCACTTCCCTGGTCACCCAGTCAATGAAATCAATCAAGTTAGTCTGGCAAGCTCTCCCCCTGTGAACCCATGCTGCCTTGGATCCTGCAACCCACTGGCTGCAAGGTATTCCATAATGCTGCCTTTTAGTAGTGTTTCCACAAGTTCCACAAGTTTACCCACCACCGACATCAGGCTAATCGGTCTATAGCTCTCTGCCTCCACCTCCTTATTCCCACTCTTGTGAAGCAGAACCACATCTGCCCTCCTTCATTTTCTCAGTACCACTCCTGTAACCAGTGATTGGTTGAACACGTCTGTCAGAGGTGCAGTGAGCTCCTCCCAAAGTTCCTCCAGTATCCTGGGATGCACCCTGTCAGGTCCCATTGCTTTATCCACCTTTAGTTTCTCTAGTTCCTTGAAGACTCTCTCCTCCATAAATGGGTTAGCGTCCACCCCCTTCCATTTCTGCCCTTTATCTGTATCTATGGCCCATCTTTCACCCCTTCTTTCATGAATAGTGAACAAAAGTACAGGTACTTGTTCAATATGTCTGGTCCTCTTCCACACACTCCCCCCTTCCCCTTTTTAAGTCTTACTAAAACAGCAGTATAAGAGTAGTGCAAGAGGCAGTATAATGTAGTGGTTAAGGGCACTGAGCTGCAAACCTGGAGACCTGGGCTTGAATCCCATCAGACTCCACTTGTGTACTGTGTGACCCTGAACAAATCACTTAACTTCCTTGTGCTCCCAGGTCACACCTGGAAACAAGCTCTGGCTTAGTGTGCCTTTTGTTAAACAATTTCCTTTTTCCCTTTACTATGCCTGCTTTGTTCTTCCTCTTTTCACTTATATACTTAAATAATGTTTTATCCCCCTTTTTTACTGACTTGGTCATGTTCTCCTCTGTTTGTGCCTTAGCATTCCTAACTGCCTTTGCTGACTCCCTTAATTTCTCCTGATAATCCTCTCTGTCCTCTTTCTTCTGTCTTGTCTTGTACTTTCTGAATGCTAGCCTATTTGCCTTTACTTTTCCTGCCACCTTCCTGGAGAACTATAATGGTCTGTTTTTTTCCTGTTCTTCATAATCTGCCTGACACAGAGGTTTGTTGCCTTCTTGATGGCTTTCCTTATTTCCGCCCACTTCTCTGCCAGTCCCTCCAGTTTCCCAATCCCTGCCAGTGCTTTCCTGAGGCAGTCTCCCATGTTCTTGAAATCAGCCCTCCTGATGTCCAGGGCCTTTGTTTTTGTGTGGTTTGATTCTGGCACAGTTCTAACCCCGAACCACACTGTGCGATGATCACATGTACCCAGATGGCTCCACACTGTAATATCAGTGACACTGTCCCCCTTTGACAGCACGAGATCCAGTATGGCACCCCCATGGGTGGGATCACTGACTAGTTGCCTCAGGAATGCCCCCTGCACAGATTCTAGGATTTCTCTACTTCTGCCTGTTGTTGCAGCTGGGATGCTCCAATTGATATCTAGCATATTGAAATCCCCCAGCAGCAAAACCTGTCCTTTGTTAGCCATCCCTTGAATTTCACTCATCATTTCTTTATCTACTTCCTCCCCCTGTGCTGGAGGTCTATAGATCACCCCTGTTCAAATAACTGCCACTTTTCTTATCTCCAGGGTAACGCACAGTACCACTGCTTCTCCCTGCTCCCTTTGTATTCCTACTGCCTTTATGCTCTCCTTCACTTAAAGAGCCACCCCTCCTCCCCTTTTACCCTCCCTGTCCTTCCTGTATAGAGCATACCCTGGTAAGACTGCATCCCAGTCCTAGTTATCATTGCACCAGGTCTCTATAATTACAACTGTGTCCAGGTCTGCTGCCACCATGGTGGCCTCTGGGTTTGCAACTTTGTTGGTCAGACTTTGAGCATTTGCACACATGACTCTCCAGATTTTACTGTCAGCTCCCTTCTTTTTGCCAAGTTGCCCTCCTTTATTTCTTTTCCTCACTCCTCCTTCATCTCCTACCTGTTCTACTCCCTGTATTTGGACTTTTTGGTTTTCCCCCTGCCCTTGGGATTCTTACTGCTGATCATGTTAATTTGTGAGGGTTGACAGTCCTTGCCCTTCTGCCTTAGTCTCCCCCCCCCCCCTTGGCTAGTTTAAATGCCTTCCAATGTAGCATTTAAACTTTTCACTGAGGATCCCAGTTCCCCTCCTGGATGGATGCAGGCCATCACCTCTGAGCAGGCCTCTATATCCTTCCAGGTGGAGCCCCAGCTCCAATGAATCTGAATCTCTCCTCTTCGCACCATTTCTTCAACCATGTGTTAAAGTTCCTGGAATAGAGACTCCTGTTCTCTCCCTTGTCATGGACAGCTAGCACCTTTGAGAACGTGATGGATTTTGCCACTTATCCCAGACCACTCTCTAATCCCCTGAACTCTTCCTGAACAGCTTCTGCTCCTTCCCAGCCAAGTCATTTATCCCCAAGTGGACAATGATGTCCAGCTCTCCCTCCCTGCTTTCCCAGCAATCCTTAGGATCCACCTACCATCCCTTCTAGCTGTTGCACCTGCAAGTTACCTTACCTCTATCCTCCTCCCTTTCTGTCCACAACTGAATTCCCCTCATGATTGAGTCCTCCACAAGAATTTGCTTCTTCCTCCTCCTCCTCTGGGGTCCCCTGTTCCTCCCCCTTTGGGTCTCCATTCTGGAGGACCTCCACACCCATTCTGGCCACTGTCTTGGGTGCCTCAGTGGGACAGTCCCACCCTGCCAGTGTGGTGTAGGAGTTCTGTAGTGGTATGGGATGCAGGATGTGTCTACAGTCCACCACTTACCCTCCCTGAGCCCACTGTTGTCCAGCCACTCCTCCTCCTTGGCACCTTTTGAGGCAGCGGTTGTGGACTAGGTGGTCTCTGGATGGAGATGGAGGTCCTCCTAACCTGAGCCACCTAAGCCTTGAGTCTGGCAACCTCCTCCTCCCTCAGTCCAGAGAGGTTCATGCAGATGAGGCAGCACCATAGTATCTAAAAGGTCCACTTGAAGATTGCTGCCTTGCAGCCACTGCACTGCACCACTCCCAGCATAGCTGTCACCTTTCCTAGTCCTAACCCTCTTACTATACCCAGATGCAATAATTACCTTATAAACACACAATACCTTTCCTAGCTATGCACTGACTATTATCATTTTCCTTACTCCTACCTCAGGTAATTCCCCAGATGTACTAGTTACCTAGCAATCCAGCTACCTTCAGAGATTTACCCTTTGCTGCACTGTTTAGTCCCAACCTTAGCTTAGTGGCTTTTATTTTATTAAACCTCACAGCCCTTGGATGCTAATTCCACTAATCAGTTGTAATTACTTCCCCATTGCAGCTGCGCAGCCTATATCTGTATGCCCTGGTAGTTTCTGCCCTTCCTGTTGTGAAGCAGGTAGCTTCTGTATCCCTTAGCCTAAATTCTACAAAGAAAGTACAACCCCGGGGGGTGGGCAGCATACTCCTGTGCAGCTAATCCATCTGAAAACAATCAACTGTGGTTAAACAGCCTCCCCAAACATGATATGCTCCCTTGCGTTCTCTTCTATAACAACAAAGAAACACTTAGTACTTCCTCTGTGGTCCCTGCAAAAAAACAAACAGAAACCCCAATCAGTCTTCCTGTTCTATTTTACTGCACACTCTGCTTACTAGATGGCAGTTTCCCTGTGGGACAAACCCCTTAAGAAACACTGTCAACTATAATAATTCCAACACAAAAAAAATCTGTTGAGCCCTATGACTTGATTCAGCTAAAAGTTGGACTGTGGGGAGAGCATAGGCTGCGCTGCATTTTAAATCTCCCAGCTCTGTTTCAAATCTGGTGCCTTAATTCTCTCCCTTGGGATTGGCTGTCCCTACTCCAGTGTTCTATCTATCTGCTATCTGCTGCTGCTGCCACCCTCAGACTCTTGCTGCTGCATGGAGGAAAAAATAAAAAATAAAAACACAAATGTATTTATTCTTCCTCAATGGTCCCGCCAAAAAAAAAAAAAACATAAACCCCACTCAGCTGTCCTGTTCTGTTGTTACAGCCTTTGCAGCTAATCCATCTGAAAACAATCAACTGTGGTTAAAACAGCCTCCCCAAACAAGATATGTTCACTTGCCTTCCCTTCTATAAGAACAAAGAAACACTTAGTACTTCCTCTGTGATCCCTGCAAAAAAACAAACAGAAACCCCAATCATCCTTCCTGCTCCATTTTACTGCACGCTCAGCTTCCTAGATTGCAGTTTCCCTGTAGGACAAAAAAAAAAAAGAAACGCTGACCCCTGTAATAATTCCAACACAAAACCATATGTTGAGCCCTCCAGCTTGATTTAGCTGTTGGTTGCTGCTTGCCTCTCCAACCCTATTAAAAGGGGGTTTCACCATGCCGCGCCAACATGGATTGCAGTGATCATCAGAACAGCAATGGCACAACACCACCAATTGGAATTGTGCCGTCGCTAGGGTAGTAACATGGATTGCAGTGATCATCAGAACAGCAATGGCACAACATCACCAACTGGAATTATGCCGTCACTGGGGTAGTGTGTTTTCTGTGAGGGGAATTTGCCCCCATACCCCTTATGTGGGGGGCTCTGCCCCAACACCCCCGCACCCCCGCATTTAAGATAACCAACTCTGAATCAGAGTTGGTTTGGGAATGGGACAAACACCCTGGAGGCAGCAGCACTGGGAACCTAGCAGACCATCAATGTGAACTGTCGAAAATGTCACTGTGATCATCTTTGTTATTTTCCCGTCACTGGTGTGACATGATACCATAAAAGGGGAGTGGTGGGAATATAGTCAGAGTTCTTTTCTGAGTTGCAGAGCTGGCCCAGTACAGCTTGGAGAGGTGTACAGATCTGGCCTACAAGAGAAGCGAGAGACTCAAGCAACTTCTCTCCTCCTAACAGGAAAGCCCAGGTGAAATGAAGTTCATCAATTCATGAACTTTGATGAAAATTCATGAATGGTCCATTAACATCCATGAAACTTCACCAACTGTTTTTCAACTCAGTTCACAGGCAAAGATCATGAACTGCTCATGAAAAACAAAATTCATGAAGTTGCTGCAACTTTAAAGGACTACGATGAGCCAAGACAACAACCTGCATATCAGGATGCCCAGCTTCCCATTGTAAGAGTTATGAAGCCTCACCAAATTAGAATGTTTTCTGTCTAGGAGTGGAAAATATATGTTCTACAAGGCAATTAACTATCTGAAGATCCAAAAAGAGTAACTTTTAAACTCACCACATTTTAAATGAGTGAGACATTCTACTTATACAAATAGCAATCAGATCTTTATGTTTTTGAAAAAACGTGTAATACATAGTAAGTTACACATTCTAGAATGTTTGGTAAAAAAAAACATTACTGTAAGTGTGTTCTTGTCATTAACTGCTTCATAAAACAGTTAAGTAGTGAACAGGTCTGTTGCGGCTTGGTATGTATCACAAAAAGCTATTGAGATTGTGGGCTAGACCAGGGTTGCCTGATGAATTCAATAACGTTGTAAGACATAGAGAATAATGCATATGTAGGGAGTTGATATGGAGTTTTTTCACACACCCAAGTTGTGTGATAATATGTAAACCTCGAGAGCGAAGCTTGAGAGGTTTTACTATTATCCACACTGGTTAAAAGAATACCATTCCCTACATATGTTCTATTTTATAATAACTGGCACTAAAAAAATTCCATAGAGACTTACCACTCTGAGGAGGCAGGGCCAAAATGCTCATCTTCCTTGCCCTAGTAGAGCACGCCCACGCTATTCAAGGACTGACATCACATAACGTGCTAGTGTGGGGGCATGCCTACTAGTAAGGAAGTTTGAGCATTTTGGCCGCGGGTCTCCGTGTTGGTTTTACGAGTGATACTACAAGAAATATCTGAAATAAATAAATGCTGCACACATACAGATCTCTAAACCGGAGGGTAAGCTACAGCATTCATTTAAAATGATTACGCTTTCTCATTTGGATCTGTAAGTTATGGAGATTATGCTATGAGTTTGAATCTGATTACTCTGGAATGCGAGTGCTGCTGGCTTCTTGGCATGAGACTGTAAAAGTCGTATCAACCCACTTTTTTCGTATCAACCTGCGGGTTGATACGACTTTTTACAGTACTCGAAAATGGGTTGATAACAGGGATCACCAGTTTTTATACTGTATTTCGGGTGACTAAAAATACTGATGGACTTTTCCCATAAAAGTTCGGTGGAAGCGGTTCATGACCATCCATGGATCTTTATGTTCAAGAACGTTTGTGAACACAGGAGTACCGTTTAATGTTCATGCACAATTCCTGAACATTCATGAAGAATTTGATAGATGCTTCATAAAAGTTCATGAGCTTAATTCATGAATATTCATGACCAGCTCATAATCATTTCAATTGGGAAAGGTGCTTTCCTACCAGACACAGCAAGTACAGTGGAGCGTATGCAATGCTGCAGAAAAGTACAGCAGAGTTCCTGCAGGAAGCAAGGCAATTTCAGTTGCAGTTAATCCTTTTTGTCATATAGTATCTTGTGTCACTGTGTTGCATCCTGGCACTTCTCCACTGTAAGCTGAGAAAGATGAAGAAACAGGAGAAAAAGATCCACTTGACTTGGAATATGAGTCCTGAGAATGTAAGAGTAAAGAATAGGAGTACAGAGAATGGAAAGCCCAGAGTCCCTATACAGTAGTATGACTACACATAAAGGGGAATGTAGTTGGGAAAATGGAGGTATTCCATAAAAGGAGTTGCCTGGAGGTTAGTGTGAACCCACTGCAGGTTTCAAGATGGTGAAGGAAGGTTGCCTAGGTTACATGTGCTGAACCATAGGGTATCCAGAAAAAATCCCCTGTTAGCAGTTATATTAGCAGTTAAAGGAGTTCTACAGGAAGATATGAAGTCCTGACTGCCGCACAGATCGGGGCCATTTTCTCTCGTTATTTCCAGCGAGATCCCAGGGGATTGAGGAGCACCATACTTAAAATGCCAATTCCACCAGATGTTTGCTCAAATTTTATGAGTAGTTAGGTAAATAGACTATTAATTTTACCATGGTGCCTGCAGGGGGCATCAACGAGCTGAAGCCCCGATCTGTGCAGCGGTCGGGACTTCACCTCTGCTGGTAGTTTTCCTTTAATGAGATAACTCCAATTTCGGGGGTCACACATAGGTGCTGAGTACGGCCTACCAAAGTATGTGTCTGTGCCCTAGGAGGTTCAATGAAGTTTCTCCCACAGTAAAGCTAAAGCTGAGGGTAGGTTGCAGGGAAGCCTTGGGAGAGATAACCATGTAAAATCAGGCCTCCCAGGGAAGACAGTAACTGCCACCCCCACATAGCACCAGAGGGTGGGAGGCTAAATTAATTTAGTGCTAGACCCCCTTTCATTTTTGGGCAGCCTTGAAGATGTGTTTTAGGTGATGGGGATTAGTGCTGTTTATTTTTTTATTGAAATTTGTTGACTGGGTAGGCCCACTGAGATTAGGTCCCTTTTTCAGGGGTGACCCAGAATTAATTACAATACTGTAACGTAAAAGTATACATACATGGTGACCCAGATTTGTGCCCGAGCCCAGGACAACAGGAGCGGAGGCCAGTGGGAAGGGTTTGGAGCATCCCTGAGATGCTCACCTGCCCGGGGGTGCGGGGTCTGATACTGCATGGCTCTGGTGCAGCTCCTGGCGGCCTGTAGTGGTGGCACACATTTGTAGTGTGGGGGACCATGCACTGCAGATGTGCTCAGCCAGGACACCACAAGTGTGCGGCTGTACTGGGAGAGGAGGCAACATGATCAGAAAATATGGCTGCTTGGCTGACTGGATGATGGTGGCTGGCCTCCCTGTGCACCGTGTAGCCCACAGGTGTCCAAGTTGCCACCCACTGCCTGAGAGAAATGGAACGCCTGTTGGCAAGTCTCATCTCCCTGTCATGACCATGGGAGGGTGCCTTCTGACCAAGAGATACATCGGGTTGACTGGACATCAGCAGACATGGTGGGTGGCGAGATGGCAACGGGGGGAGTTCAGTGGTGGTGGGGCCTTAGCCACCCAAGGTAGTGGCCAGCAATGAGGGCTGGGGGGGAATAAAAAGAGTGAGAAAAAAAAAGAAGTATACATACATGATCAGGATGTACATAAAACAGATAAGCAAATACAATATTACACAAATGTAATGTCACAGAACAAGGACACATCCAGGGTTAGACAAGGTTCCTTAGTACATGTGCCCCTATGGCGGTACCCCTGGAATGAAGAGTCCCATACCTGAAGATCAAGATCAAGAGAAGAAGTATTGTGGGGGGATCCCACTGTAGATGACTCTGTGTTTATGTGCCCTGTTTCTGAATGGCATTGTAATGAGCTTTAGTTTTAAAAGCTTTAGTTTTAATCGCCTAGCTTGCGTGTGGAGCTAATAAATTTAAGCTGATGCTTAACTGCACCTTCCCCATGTGGACAACAGCATTTGCCCCTCTGCAACTAGTTATTGCAAGTGTTAGCAGTTTTAAGAGAACCCTTGCTAGCCTCCAATACATGGACACACTCTAGAACCTTTTCACCTGGCAAAGTTGGGTCCATAAGTATCCTCCTTCTGGAGGACTACATATGGCAGTCTTTCTTAAATTCTTAGGCATTTAAGAGGTTAAATAAATGTTGCTCTGCTAAAGTATTTATTTACCAAAATGTTCCCTGCTGGTTAAATGAGCTGGAACTTTTGGCAGTTTCAGGTGATGTGTGTTTCTGTGTGCGGGCTACAGCAGGCTATCTTCAAGTGACATGCAAATTAGCAATGATTTAGGATGCAGCTCCATACTTTCTGTTGATTTATGGAAATAATAAAATCACTGTGTCTGTGGAAATAAACTTAATGAACGTTTGCCCTAGTTGAGTTTATGTTGGTATTATATAAGTTGCAAGCCCTGGAACTGTCTAATGGTTGCTGGTTGCTTTAGGAATTACTTGAATAATAGGAAACAAACTGCGAAATGTACCTTTATCTCCCACCTCAATTAACTTAGTCCTTAGAAACATAGAAACATAGAATTTGATGGCAGTTAAGGACCACTTGGCCCACCCATTCTGCTCATTTTTCCCTACCTACTGTACAGTTTTACCACAGACCATACTTGATCTACAGCTCTTTCTGCCTCTCTCCCTTCCTTTCCACTGTGACTCCTTTGTGCCTGTCCCATGCATTCCTGAACCCCACCACTGATTTCATCCCCACCAAATCCACTGGGAGGCTGTTCCAGGGATACCCCCATCTTCCTGTGAAGAGGTACTTCCTCACATCTCTCCTGAATCTACTCGCATCCAGCTTCATAGTGTGTCCCCTTGTTCTTGAGCACCTTTTCATCTGAAAAATGCTTCTCTCCTGTACCTTATTTACCCCGGCTTATTTACCCAGCATAGAAAAGCTTAGGGAGAGACTCAAGAAGTCAGACCAATTACAGCGGGTGAAAAAGAAATAAAACGACTTCAAACAGGATTCAAAATGGATCTAAGGCATGTCTCAGACAAGTTGGAAAGGAAAACAGGGACAGGAAACTTTTTTAGTTTTCCATGGAGATGGGGGATGCAGTCTGTGCCCAGAAATTCACCCGAGAAAATAAGACGCCAATCAGTCAGAGGCAATTAAGGAACTTCACCTTTGCAAACTGAAAGAGGCCAGTAGTGCATTGAGCTGGAGGGCTAAGGTGGAGGAAGAGCTCAAAAGTAGCAGAAGAGGTTAAGAAAAATAACATAGCCTTTTTTTAGGTATGTCAGGGAGAAGAGGAAAATCAATAATCATTTCAGAGAAGGGCGACAAAAATGGTGCAGGGGTTGCACCAAAAGTCATATGACAGGAGACTGGAGGATCTCACTATGTATTCCCTGGAGGAGATGAAGAGAGAGGGCAATATGACAAAGACTTTCAAATAGCTCGAAAGTGTAAATAAGGTACAAGTGGGTAGCATCTTTAAAAAAAAAAGATGTTCAAAACAAGGGCCCATAATATGAAAATAGAGAGGGATAGACTTAGAGGTAATGTGAGAAAGTATTTTTTCACGGAAAGGGTGATGGATCCATGGAACAGCCTCCTGGCAGAGGTTGTAGGGGCAAAAACGGTAAGGGAATACAAAAAACAAATGGGATAGACATAAAGGAACTCTAGCGATAGGAAAGAGAGGTTAAGCTACAGATCATTTAGGATCTGCGGTATATGAAACAGGGAAAATGGGAAGACTAGGTGGGCCAAGTGGTCCTTATCTGCCATCAGATTCTATGTTTCTGTGTTCTATGTTTCTAATACAGGAACTGAAAGGTTGAAGAAGGGGGATATGAGTTGAGGAAGACAGGCAAAAAGCTAACATACTAAACAAATATTGCTGCTCAGCATTCACATAAAGAAGGAGGGCATGCTAAATAGAGATGCAGCGAATTTTAAATCCGCTGGTGAAGTGAATGTGAAGTGCCCACTTCACGTTGGTGGAGCACAATGCGAAATGGGCACCACAAAGTGCTCACTTCGCGTTGTCATTATTGCTTCGCGTAGCCATTATGCCTTAACGATAAGTAAGGCAAAGTAGCATGTAAATAGGCAGCCACATGACTTACAGTACTGTAAGTCACATGCTTTAGCCAAGCAGGCAGGAAGGAAGTGAGTCAGAGAAGCAGTTTCACTTTCTCATTTGCATTTGTAGAGGGAGAAGGCTTTTTGAAGAGGAGAGCAGTAGAGTGTCATAAGTGCTTCATTGCTTTTGTGCCTTAACAAAAAAACAGCTTTTTTAAAAGCTATATCTTGATTTAGATTTTGTATTGTGTTTGTGATTTTTTTTGGTAGTGAATTTTTTTTTAAGTTTTGTTTTGTTTTGTGTGTGACTGTGTGTGTCAGTGTGTGTGTGTCTGGGAGTGTGAGAGTGAGTGTGGCCTCCGGCTGAAGGCTAGGTGTCGACTCCGGTTTTATTTGTCTGTAGTTGGAGTTGGGGACTTGTGTGGTAAGGATGGACCCTGCAGAAGGAGAGTCGCTGGACCATGGGCTAGGACAGAGGAGGGGAGTGCGCACATGTGAGGGCGGTTGTGTGTTGCTGGATCACTCCTGACTCTTGTGTCTTGCTTCCCCCACTGTGGAAGCAGCAGCACCAGTGCCACCAGTGGCTGCTGCTCATCCACCTACTCCGCCACTACCACCACCACTGGTAGCAGCTGTAGAGGCTCCAGCAGCACCCCCTCCACAGCCACAGCAGGTTTCCCAGGCAAACGTAGGGGGTGCTACTGCTAGGACTGTATCTGGTCCCTCCTGCAGCTCCCCAGTGTGGGAGTTTTTTAATTGTGTGGGGGAGACAGCACAGTCATAGTGTGCCATCTCTGTGGTGTGCAGGTGCGCCGTGGCCCCCAGGGTCACATTTGGGGACCAGTGGGCAGCACACCCACATATTCAACCACTACAAGGCAGAGTGGCAGGCTGCCATGGAAGGGGCCAGGCATCCACCTGCTGGCCCTTCTGTGGCAGTGGCCGAGGGTGCTGCTGGGGTTGAAGTTGTGCTTTGCCACCGCAGCAGGAGGAGGGCCAGTGCAGCAGCTGCTCCGCCACCACCACCACAGCCACCAGCACCACCCTCTCCACCACCACCAGTGCCACTACCTGGGTTCCCATCTGCAGTGGACCCCTCCACAGTCCCTGCAACAGAGTCCAACATTGCTCTGGTGTGGGTGGCCCTGGAGGAGAATAATCAGAGGGTAGGTGCTTTGCAGCAGCAGGTTGATACAATCCAAGAACAGAAACAGCAAATACTCACAATGCTGCACCTGCTGCTGCAACACCACAGCATCCCATGCCCAGAGCAAGGGATTGTTTTGTGGCCCCCACCCCACCCTACCTACTGGGCTGTACTTTTTTGTTTTTTTGTTGTTGTTTAAAGCAGCAGTGCAACAATCTGGTGAAAATTTTGACCTATACTTTGTTATGTTATTTTACATTGCCACTTACCTCCCGACTTGTATGATAGCATTCTTTCCACTATTTGAGTCTGCTTTATTATTTTTTTTCATGTCTGAAATAATAAAAGGAGTGCTCCTTTTAATACGGTGCAGACCAGGTCTTCATTAGTATTTTCAGCTGGGTTTATCTATCTGTTGTTTCTATAGCACTTCTGTTATTACTAAAATTAACAATTATGAAGCAGGCAGTGTTCTCTGACCTTGCAGAACAATATTTGTTCAAAAAGAGCTGCAAATACTGATGAAAACTTGGTCTGAGCCATATTAAAAGGAGTGCTCCTTTTATTATTTCAGACATGAGGAAAAGTACTAAAGCAGACACAAATTGTGAAAAGAAGGGTATCATACAAGTCAGGAAGTAAGTGGCAATGTAAAATAACATAAACACAATAGGTCAAAATTTTCAATAGAGTGTTGCACTGCTGTGGGTGCCTTACTTCAAGGGGAATCTTTCTTGCTCCGTGTAGTGAAATGCACTTCTGTGAAAACTGCCCCTAATTTCATTACAGTGTGTCACATCACGGAGGAATTTACGTTCATAAAAGCCATCCAAATTCTGCCCCCCTTTCACAGCAACATTAGGACGTGATGCCAGGGAGAGTACGGGTGTGTGCTCCATTATACTGAATGTCCGATTGCCCGGCAGCTTTCCAAATGTTATAATGGTCAGTTTGTGGTGAAACATGTGGGCACGTTTCCAGTAAGAAGAGCCTTGTTAGTGGAAACATGCCCACAGTTCTCCACAAAGTGAACCTTATAACATAAAGAAACATTTGGATAGCTGCTGGACATTCCCTATAGTGGAGCATGCACCTGTGCTCCCCCTGGCATCATGTCCTAATGTTGCTGAGAAAGGGGGGGGGCAGAATTTGGGTGGCTTTTTTGAAAGGGAATTCCTCCATGACGTGACACACAGTACTGAAATTATGGGCGGTTTTCATAGAAATGTATTGCACTATGTGGAGCAATAAAGATTCCCCTGAAAGTAAGGAGCCCACATATTAGGTTATGTGCAACACCATAACTAAGTAATGTGGTGAATCTCTGTAAAGCAGCAGCATAACAATCTTTTGAGAACTCTGACCTATATTTTTTAATGCTATGTTACCACTTCTTTTACTTACATCCTGACTGGAATGATACGCGAATTTCCAGTAGTTGAGTCTGCTGTACTACCTTTTTTCATGTGTGAAATAATGAAAGTAGCATTCCTTTTAAATTGGTGCTGACCAGGTCTTTGTCATTGTTTTCCTCTGCTTTTCTCCATCACATCAGTTAGTTGTTATATATCACTTCTGTTGTAAATTAACAGTTATGCAGCAGGCAGTGTTTTATGACACCACAGAACAATATTTATTGAAAAGCAGCTGGAAATAAATACAAACCTGGTCAGAACAATGTTGAAAGGGTGTGCTAATTTATTTTTCATATATGAAAAAATGTAGTCAACTAAGAAAAGCAGACAGAAATTGTGAAAAGAAGCGTATCATTCAAGTCACAACTTGGTGGTAACTAGTGGCTGTGTGAATGTAAAGTAGCATAAAAAAGTACAGTTCAAAATTGTCATGACATTCTTACAATGCTGCTTTTAATTGATAATGTCAGTATGACATCATAAGCTGACAATCACACAACACACAAAATGCATCCGCCTTGTGTGCAGAAAATTGACAAGAGGTAGCAAAGTGAAATGGGAGCATTTCAGCACATACAAAGTCCCTCAGAATTAATGCCGCACTCAGTCATGCGTGCAGTGCTGGCACAGAGTCCCTAGATTTTTTCTGCATGCCCAAAATGCAACTGTCTTGTGTGCAGAAAATTGACAAGTGGTAGCAAAGTAAACAAGCATTTGTCAATGTCGAACGTTCGCTTGCAGGTATTTGCAGTGGTGTTTGGCATGTATGGTGCTTTACCCTAATGCTCTGTGCGATTGCTGGTATTTGCACAATAAATTGTCAGCATGACTTTTTTATTACCCCCATTGTGCGCTACATAGGCGGAAACACGTGTTGGGCAGGATGTGAAAAATGACAGCTGTACTGCTCATAAGGAAGTGTGTTAAAATGGCAATGTTGAAAATCTGGAGTGGAAATATTGAAAATTCGCAAAGCTAGGAGCGTGCGTGGGAACTGTGCAATGCACGCTCGTAAAACAGTCATTGTTAGGAATTTTTTCACCAAATTGTCAACATTGGCATTTTAAAACTTCTGCTAATGATCAGTGTCACTGTGATTGTCTTACTGTGTACCATACATTGATTTTGCACACCGACTGCGCCACTGTGCACTACATGGGCAGAAACACGTTTTGGGCAGGATGTGAAAAATGACAGCTGTATTGCTCACAAGGAAGTGTGGTAAAATGGCAATGTTGAAAATGTGGAGTGAAAATACTGAAAATTCGCAAACTTACGCGCGTACGTAGGAACTGCACAACGCACGCTCGTAAAACAGTTATTTTTAGGAATTTGTTCACCAAATTTTCAACATAGCCATTTTAAGATCTCTGCTCATGAACAGTGACACTGTGATTTTCTTAATGTGTCCCATACACTGAGTTCACACAGCGACTGTGCCATTGTGCGCTACATGGGCGGAAACATGTTTTGGGCAAGATGTGAAAAATGACAGCTGCACTGCTCATAAGGAGGTGTGGTAAAATGGCAATGTTGAAAATGTGGAGTGAAAATATTGAAAATTTGCAAACTTACGAGCGTGCATAGGAACTGCGCAATGAACACTCGTAAAACAGTTATTTCTAGGAATTTTTTCACCAAATTTTCAACACAGCCATTTTAAGACCTCTGCTCATGAACAGTGCCACTGTGATTTTCTTAATGTGTCCCATACACTGAGTTCGCACACGGACTGCGCCATTGTGCGCTACATGGGCGGAAACACGTTTTGGGCAGGATGTGAAAAATGACAGCTATACTGCTCATGAGGAGGTGTGGTAAAATAGCAATGTTGAAAATCTGGAGTGAAAATATTTGAAATTCGCAAAGTTCCGAACGTGCGTAGGAACTGTGCAACGCACACTAGTAAAACAGTCATTTTTAGGAATTTTTCACCAAATTTTCAACAACAGCCATTTTAAGACCTCTGCTCATGATCAGTGTCACTGTGATTTTCTTAATGTGTCCCATACATTGATTTCGCACACCGACTGCGCCATTGTGCACTACATGGGCGGAAACATGTTTTGGGCAGGATGTGAAAAATGACAGCTGTACTGCTCATGAGGAGGTGTGCTAAAATGCCAATGTTGAAAATCTGGAGTGGAAATATTGAAAATGCGCAAACCTATGAGCGCCGTGGGAACTGTGCAATGCTGCGTCATAAAACAGTCATTTTAGGAATTATTTCACCAAATTTCAACATTGCCATTTTAAAACCTCTGCTAATGAACAGTGTCACTGTGATTTTCTTATGTCATCCCATACATTGATTTCGCACACGACCTGCGCCATTGTGCACTACATGGGTGGAAACACATTTTGGGCAGGATGTGAAAAATGACAGCTGTACTGCTCATAAGGAGGTGTGGTAAAATGGCAATGTTGAAAATCTAGAGTGAAAATATTGAAATTCGCAAACTTACGAGCATGCGTAGGAACTGCACAACGACGCTTCGTAAAACAGTTATTTGTAGGAATTTTTTCACCAAATTTTCAACATAGCCATTTTAAGATCTCTGCTCATGAACAGTGACACTATGATTTTCTTAAAATGTCCCATACACTGAGTTCGCACACCGACTGTGCCATTGTTCGCTACATGGGCGGAAACACGGTTTGGGCATGATGTGAAAAATGACAGCTGCACTGCTCATAAGGAGGTGTGGTAAAATGGCAATGTTGAAAATCTGGACTGCAAATATTGAAAATTTGCAAACCTACAAGAGTGCGTAGGAACTGCGCAATGCACGCTCGTAAAACAGTCATTTTTTGGAATTTTTGCACCAAATTTTCAACATGGGGGTTTTGGGACCCCTTCTCATGAATGATGTCACTGTCATGGCACTATTCAGGCCCGAAGGGTGATTTCACGCAGTGACTGCGCAGTGACTGTGAAATCAACCTTGTGCTGAATAACACCATGACAGTGACATCATTCATGAAAGACCCAAAAACATTGAAATTCAGTCTCTTTCAAAAATACCGAGATATCCAATAAAGTTGAAACCCTATCTGGCCATTATACAGCTTACGGCATTTCCTCAGTTACATGTAGCCTTTGAAGAGTGCAGGCGTGTTTCCCGGTCCACGAAGATCATCAAGCTGGGTCAGAGGAGAGTATGGGGTGAGGGTGGGGTGGGGAGGCTGGGTGTGCAGTGGGTGGGTGCTGCGGGTTGTGGGGGGCTGGGAGACACACGTGGGACCGTTTTATTTACAGGTTTAAAAAAAAAAAAATGATGGGGCGTTTGCCACACTGGGGTGGGCTCCCAGCGTGGCAGAAGATGGCTGGGGGCTGAGGAGCCAACGAGGATTGGCACCCCTTCGGCAAACTATGCAGGGGGGCAGGAGCTGACGGGGATTGGGCACCCCCGTCGGCAAAAGCGAACATTTGCCATGCTGGAGTGGGCTCCCAGCGTGGCACCAAAGCTTGGGGAGGCGCGTCACGTGGCGGGGAGAGCGCAGAACGAGGGGATGGCGTGACGCGGTGCTCAGTATGGCACCGGTGCTTTGCTTTGAAGCAGGGGAACACTGCTGTCATACAGAGCTCCTGCACCCATTGGTGCAGGACCACCACGCCTGCTCAAGGGAGCAGTGCATTGGATGGGAGAGGCACACCTCCAAAGTGTGCTACTCTCCCAAAACGTTCCTTCTGCATGCGCGCAAGTGAACATAAAAAGGGAGCGTTTCAGCACATACAAAGTCCCTCAGAATAAAATGATGACCGTGAGCGAAGTGTTGCTGGTTCAATGTGTGTTGCGATTTGAGGAAATGCAATGTGATCATCTCAACTGGATGGAAGGGTGCCCTTTGTCTGTACACTAATAGTAGCCTTGGTGAGTTGATATATATATATATATATATAGAGAGAGAGAGAGATATATTTGTGTATTTTGTAGGTGAGGGTGGTTGACATGGACATGTACTCATGGTATTGTTGTTCTGCATCAGACGTCACAGATACTGTTGGTGTGCACAGGCCAGTGCTTGATGAGAACTTTTTGCATCGAAATTTGAAATGGATAACTCTCAAGCACATGAAGGTAAGTATTTTTTTTGGGGGTGGGGAGCATATTTGCAGGTTTGTCTTTAATAGTTTCTTATTTTGTTACTTCTTCATAGATTTCATCTGCATCTTGTCAAGTCTGGTTGTAAATGATGGTCATGGTCATCTAATGAAACAACTTCTGCATGTTGCATGTGTACTCCAGCTGGGGGGGGGGCAGATGTTGAAGAACTTGTTTGGATAAGACCACTTTGACAGAACAACAAAGCATCTGGAAGTTTCCTAAAAAAAAGAAATGAATGACTTCTTACTACTTAATTGTAATTTGTCCCTGGTTCTCAATCTGCTCAAGTCAAATTACATTTCAGAACCACATCTTGTCAAGTAACTCAACCTGTGTGCAGCTTTTTCAACACTGTTGTGGTCAGGGCTGCACAGCTGCAAGTTCAGAATACAGTGCATGAATGATATCTTACAGAATTGGTTTTGGTGACGTACACGTCACCTAGTTTATGAATTGTACTCAGTGGCATTTGCTGCAGTCTTTCCAAAACAATGAAACAGATTAAATAAAATTTTCATACTTACCAGAATGGATGTTCCATAGGTTCCTCTGTATGGTACAACTGCAGTACCATTCCCACAGAGTTTCAGCAAAGGAGAGATTTTTTGTTAACCTATGTAAAAAAAACGAAATAAGTGTGCAGTATGTGTTTGACCATTGTGGCTCTGAAAAGCTACAGAAAACAAAACATATAACTAAAGGAAGTGAAACAGCATAACAAACATGTGTACACATACTCACTTTATGGTTTAAATATTAAGAAGCTTTGTGACTGTGGCTGATGGATGTGGTCTCCTGTTCAATTCCCTCTGTCTTAGCATGGTAAATGTAATGGGGAAAGATTTTCTGAATGTCACTGGTGGTGGGTGTTGGTAAACTGGTGATAGCTGTGGCACATGATGACATTCTCTGTTATTATATCTTCCTGTATCTGGTGGTGGTGGCAGTGGTTAACAACATCAGTCCCGGTGGTGGTGGTGGTGGTCTGAGGGGCCGGACAGACTCATGCTCAGTGGTTGGAGTGGCTAACATCAGTCCCGGTGGTGATGGTCCGGAGGCGGACAGACTCGTGCTCAGTGGTGGCAGTGGCTAACTACATCAGTCCCGGTGGTGGTGGTCCAGGGGGTGGACAGACTCATGCTCAGTGGTGGCAGTGGCTAACATCAGTCCCGGTGGTGGTGGTCCAGGGGGTGGACAGACTCATGCTCAGTGGTGGCAGTGGCTAACTACATCAATCCTGGTGGTGGTGGTCCGGGGGGTGGACAGACTCATACTCAGTAGTGGCAGTGGCTAACAACATCAGTCCCAGTGTTGGTGGTCCAGGGGTCAGACAGACTCATGCTCAGTGGTGGCAGTGGCTAACAACATCAGTCCTGGTGGTGGGGGTCCGGGGGTCAGACATACTCATACTCAGTGGTGGCAGTGGCTAACAACATCAGTCTCGGTGGTGGTGGTCCAGGGGGGAGAACAGACTCATGCTCAGTGGTGGCAGTGGCTAACAACATCAGTCCCAGTGGTGGTGGTCTGGTGGTCAGACAGACTCATGCTCAGTGGTGGCAGTGGCTAACATTAGTCCCAGTGGTGGTGGTCTGGGGGGCAGACAGACTCATGCTCAGTGGTGGCAGTGGCTAACATCATTCCTGATGGTGGTGGTCTGGGGGGCGGACAGACTCATGCTCAGTGGTGGCAGTGGCTAACAACATCAGTCCCAGTAGTAATGGTCCGGGGGTCAGACGGACTCATGCTCAGTGGTGGCAGTGGCTAACAACATCAGTCCCAGTGGTGGTGGTCCAGGGGGGTGGACAGACTCATGCTCAGTGGTGGCAGTGGCTAACATCAGTCCTGGTGGTGGTGGTGGTGGTCCAGCGGGGTGGACAGACTCATGCTCAGTGGTGCAGTGGCTAACAACATCAGTCCTGGTGGTGGTGGTCTAGGGGTCAGACAGACTCATACTCAGAGGTGGCAGTGGTTAACAACATAATTTCTGGTGATGGTGGTGGTCTGGGGGTCAGACAGACTCATGCTCAGTGGTGGCAGTGGCTAACAACATCAGTCCTGGTGGTGGGGGTCCGGGGGGGAGAACAGACTCATGCTCAGTGGTGGCAGTGGCTAACATCAGTGCCAGTGGTGGTGGTCCGGGGATCAGACAGACTTGTGCTCAGTGGTGGCAGTGGCTAACATCAGCCCCACTGGTGGTGGTGGTCAGGGGGGCGGAGAGACCCATGCTCAGTGGTGGCAGTGGCTAACATTAGTCCCAGTGGTGGTGGTCTGGGGGGCAGACAGACTCATGCTCAGTGGTGGCAGTGGCTAACATCATTCCTGATGGTGGTGGTCTGGGGGGGCGGACAAACTCATGCTCAGTGGTGGCAGTGGCTAACAACATCAGTCCCAGTAGTAGTGGTCCGGGGGTCAGACGGACTCATGCTCAGTGGTGGCAGTGGCTAACAACATCAGTCCCGGTGGTGGTGGTCCGGGGGGGAGAACAGACTCATGCTCAGTGGTGGCAGTGGCTAACATCAGTGCCGGTGGTGGTGGTCAGGGGGGCGGAGAGACCCATGCTCAGTGGTGGCAGTGGCTAACATCAGTCCTGGTGGTGGTGGTGGTGGTCCAGCGGGGCGGACAGACTCATGCTCAGTGGTGGCAGTGGCTATCATCAGTCCTGATGGTGGTGGTCTGGGGGTCAGACAGACGCATGCTCAGTGGTGGCAGTGGCTAACAACATCAGTCCTGGTGGTGGGGGTCCGGGGGTCAGACATACTCATACTCAGTGGTGGCAGTGGCTAACAACATCAGTCCCGGTGGTGGTGGTCCGGGGGGAGAGAACAGACTCATGCTCAGTGGTGGCAGTGGCTAACATCAGTGCCGGTGGTGGTGGTCAGGGGGCGGAGAGACCCATGCTCAGTGGTGGCAGTGGCTAACAACATCAGTCCCAGTGGTGGTGGTCCAGTGGTCAGACAGACTCATGCTCAGTGGTGGCAGTGGCTAACATTAGTCCCGGTGGTGGTGGTCTGGGGGGCAGACAGACTCATGCTCAGTGGTGGCAGTGGCTAACAACATCAGTCCCAGTGGTGGTGGTCCGGGGGGGTGGACAGACTCATGCTCAGTGGTGGCAGTGGCTAACATCAGTCCTGGTGGTGGTGGTGGTGGTGGCCAGGCGGGGCGGACAGACTCATGCTCAGTGGTGGCAGTGGCTATCATCAGTCCTGGTGGTGGTGGTCTGGGGGTCAGACAGACTCATGCTCAGTGGTGGCAGTGGCTAACAACATCAGTCCTGGTGGTGGGGGTCCGGGGGTCAGACATACTCATACTCAGTGGTGGCAGTGGCTAACAACATCAGTCCCAGTGGTGGTGGTCCAGGGGGGAGAACAGACTCATGCTCAGTGGTGGCAGTGGCTAACATCAGTGCCGGTGGTGGTGGTCCGGGGGTCAGACAGACTCATGCTCAGTGGTGGCAGTGGTTGACATCAGTCCCGGTGGTGGTGGTCCGGTGGTCAGACAGACTCATGATCAGTGGTGGCAGTGGCTAACATCAGTCCCAATGGTGGTGGTCTGGGGTGGCACACCGCCTTTTAACAACCTCAGTTAAAAGTGAAAACCTGCCAACATTAACCACATCATCATACTCATAAAGAAAGCTTCCCTCACAGTCATCTATGTCTGAAGTCTGACCACTGGGAAATTCTTTCTCCATTGTGTCATCATCTACGTCAGTGGTGGGCCGTTTCAGGCAGCCACTGCCAGTACCACCAGGATGGTCCATTTCCACATCACCAAAACCACCATGACTAGGCCGGGGTACGAACACCGAGGTTGCAGTCTGTGCTAGTATGTGCCTCTCATTCATTTAAATGAATGTTAGCAAACCAACATTTGCAGGAGACAGGTTTGTCCGACGATCCCTGGCTATTGCACCTGCTGAGCCAAATACCCTCTCAACACTTACACTGGAGGGTGAGCATGTGAGGTACTTCAGTGCCACTACAGTCAGCTCTGGCCATTCACTGACCTTTCCGCTCCAGTACAAAAGAGGATCTTCAGTTATTGTCAGATGCCTGTTTTCAGACAAATGAGTCAACCATTCTCTGAGCCGCGCTAAGTCCAGTTGTAGATGCATCATCCTGTTCTCCCCTATCATTTATTTCACAAATACCCACTTGGGACAAAGCCTCCTGAAGTGGGTTGATGCCAGCCAATTAGGATGACAGACATCCTTGAACTACTGCCCCCTTCCCTTGCAGGATATGCTTGATAGTCCTACAGGTACACCTTCAGTCGGATTATGCTGCTGAGGTTTGCTGACCTTGGCACGTTACTTCTGTGCCCCATGAACTAAGCG
Source organism: Neoceratodus forsteri (assembly GCA_016271365.2). Classification (NCBI taxonomy): domain Eukaryota; kingdom Metazoa; phylum Chordata; order Ceratodontiformes; family Ceratodontidae; genus Neoceratodus; species Neoceratodus forsteri. The sequence goes on along the minus strand of CM057452.1, from coordinate 296,054,645 downwards.
CACCAGTTGACCACTGATATTTTTTACCTGTTCAGACCTTCCCTCCAGTACTGATGCAATTCCACGTTTGTATCCTGGGTCCAGCATTGTTGCTATGGCAAAGTTGTCACTACGCTGAATGCTCACAATGTGACGATTCTGGTCGAATACCGTCAGCATGTGTTGCAGCAACATACTGCTACCACTGTCTCCAGCAACATCAAGGCCATGCTGTACATTCACCAATGTCTGCCTCAGCACCCACAGCAGTGGAATTGATTGGCTAACGGAGGCAGACTCACCACTCACTGCCTGTGTGGCATGTTCAAAAGGCTGCACAATTGTTATTACAGAGTCCATGAGGCATCACTGTTCAGAATTCTTAGACGTGGAGGCCTCGGAACTGTCATGGCTAATGTGCATCACAAGATATTCTGAGATGGCTTTGTATTGTTCATACAACCTCTCTGCCATGTATAAAGTGGAGTTCCATTGGGTGACAACTTCAAGCTTCAAGCAGTGCTGAGGCAGACTGTTTTGTATCTGCGACTGCCGCAGTTGGTCACGGGCCTTTCCAGATCTTGAAAAGTGAGAGCAGATACGTCATGCAACGGTCAGCATTTCCTTTACATCTGGGTGCTGCAGAAGTTCCTGCACCACAAGATTTAAACAGTGGGCCATGCATGGAACATGAAAAAACCACAATTCGGGATACAATTCACCACATTTGACCCATTGTCACTTGCTATGAACCCAGCTCTCAGGGACAGAGGGTTTAGCCATTTGTCAGTTTCAGTCAGTACCATGTCCTATATGTTCTCACCAGTGTATGAACAGGTCACAATGTGCATAGCAATCGTTGCATGCTGTTGAATTCCTGGAAGATTGCTACCACGACAATCCACCTTACTGCACTGATTATTCACACTACCAACATCACAAACAATCCCTGGCACCTGCGCCCAGTGTGCAGTTATACACAAATATGAACTCCCTGCTGTTTTGCCACTTGTCCACATATCCATACTTACATGGATGAATGGAGAGGAGGAATGTTGAAGGGCATGTCTTACTGAGTCGGACACAGTGCAGAACAACTCTGGGACAGCACAGGTAGAAAAGTATGTCCTGGATGGGACTTTCCATTTTGGACAGGCACATGCAGCAAACCACTCGAACCCAGAATTCTCCACAAAGGAAAAGGGCAAAAGATCAATTGCCAGCATTTCCACAAGAACAGCATTAAGTTCATGTGACACTGTATGATTGGAGGGGTACTTCAGCTTATGTGCAAAAACACTCTGTAACGTGGGCTGACTTAAGCATTTTACATGGGGTGTGGTCACAAATGGTTGTGCTATGTGATGAATGGCATTGGCAGGGGGTGGAGTGTGGACATTTGATGAAGACGGTTGCAGAGGTGATGATGACAAACCCAGAAATGCAGTTATTTTGCCAGATTTGCCAATCGGGTTGATGTACCACTTGCACTAGACATACTGCATTCACCACCACCTCCACCAAAACTGCTACTCTCATCAGCACTGGACAACATTTCAAAGTCATTATGATCCTCCACCTCATCATGCCTGTAGTAATCCCCTGCTCTTATTACCTCAGTACTGCACACGTTTAATTTACTACTGGACTTAACAGTCATGGAAGGGGATAACATGCTCACTATGGTTGCCGGTGATGATGGTGAATGCCCCACTGTGGAATTAGCTGCCAGCTTGTGCTGGGTCCACAGTGACAAGTGCCTATTCTTAAGATGCGTATGCTGTCCTCCTGTGCCCAGATGGCTCCCCTTTTTACCTCGACTCACACGCACATGGCAAACCTGGCAGTTTGCAACTGACTCACCATTTGTATCTTGAACAAAAAAATCCCAAACAAGGGATTGTGATGCTCTGCTTTTAACATGTCCATGATGTTGCTTATTTAAGTCCGTTATTTTAAACGCTGAAGTGGGGGAGGGCACTTGATGTTTTGGCACTGCACACCTGGACAGCTACCGACCACCATGACTACCTACCATATTTATTACTGGGTCATCATCATCAACTAAAACCAGTAAATCACAAGTTTTTATGGGGTTGGGGGGGGATTTCTGCAAACAGACTCAGACACAGCCACTTTGAATTTATTTTTCTCCAGTTCCCAACTGGGGTCAATTACATCGTCATCATATTCATCAACGTCACACACATCCACGTCTTCTGCTTGGATGCTAGCATGTGGACTGCATTTTGCAACAAAAGCAACATCATCGTTATCATCACATTCATCATCAGCATCTGCACCACCATCACCTGATATTTTTTCACCACACTGTGAGTCACTGCATGGAAAATGTGTGACATTAACCTCCACAGTGGACGGAATATCACATTGTATGCTATCATTGTCATGATTATCAGAATCCTCAGGTTCAGTTATTGGGATGTTACTGGGAAGTATGACATCATCTACACTGCCATTCACTTGCATTGTTTCACACTCAATATTTTTGGATATGGTACATTGGTCGGAATTCGAACTTAATGCACCAGTACTAATACTACCACCACCACTAACCCCAGTAACGCTAACACCACTGGCTGGGAAAACATCATCTCCTCCAACTATGAGTGAAGCTACTGATTGGGCTGTAAAAAACATTGCAGGAGAAATACCTTTCCTCACATCAGCAATGCACTTCTGCGTCTAAGTACTACCACACCCACAGACTATCTTACTGCCAGCATTGCCATGGCGAGAACCAGCTTTGCTTGCACGTCTCTTTGCGGGCATTTTGGCGGATCAATCACAATATTATAACCAGATTTAGATTTTGATAGGTTCACTCTCTGATTGGGGGGACACTGAATGTGAAGCCAAAAAAACAACTGCAGCTTCAGCAATAGATAAGAGACTAGTCTGTCACACAACAAAAACTACTTCAGTAACCAGTGGTGCTGATGAGGTCACAAAAACAATCCAATCTGGTAAAAAATTCCTTTTGCCAGTGGGGGTTGGGGGGAGCACTGTCTGTAGATTTTTACGGCCGTACAAGCAGCAAAACAAAGAACAGATACCACAATCGCAGTACAAAATCAGGCAGCTGTAGTGGATAGCAGGTTCACACTGCTGTGCCTGCAATTACACTAGTCTGTGGCATAATAAAAGGTGTATTATTTGATGTCAAGCAACACTGCACACGCACTCACACATGCACACAGAACAGTTTGTCTACAATGGTGAATGAGTAATGCATAGCAAATTTAAAAGTTCAGTAATATGCCACGTATTGTAATGTAAACAACCTGAAATTATGAACTGCTGCACCAGATCCACACAACACACAATCAGCAAGAACATTTCAACAATTACTGACAATATTGCAGAGTGTACATTAACACAGTCAGTTATATAACAAAAATATAACCAAGAAACAAAGAAATCACTATGTCTCCAACTTAAATCGACCTACACCACAGATACACCCCTCCCCCAAAGCACACTTTCACTCTCTTTCACTACACATACTCAATGTTGTACATTAACATTCAAAATCCACACAAAAACAAAAATGCTCAATGATATGAGCACAGGAGGGTTTCCTACAATCGATGAACTAAAGTCTGAGCCCCCCAAAAACGCAAAAACACTTTTTTAACAGCTTTTAGAAAGTTTCAATCACAGACAGCTCTCAGAGCACACTGTCTCCTACTCCTTCCTACACAGACTACCCCGAACTGAGGCTGTGCAGATCAATATAGAGTCCAGGTGACCTAAAATCAATGAATCACTGCAAAATTCCCCTTTGATGCTTAAAAACAAAGTGAAGTGAGGCGAAGTGCATTGTTGTCAATGCACTTCGTCTTTAAATTTGGTGGAGTAGTGGTCTGGGAAGGCAGAGTAACGCAAAGTCATTGTTTCCAATGGACTTTGCATTACCCATTATAACACGAAGTACTCCGCTTCACATTGCGGAGTACTCCACGAATCTGCCTTTGCTCTGTGAATCACTTCACAGAGCGGATCAAGCCCACTTTGCCCACCACTAATGCTGGAATGCAGCTTTAAAGGTGGGAGGGAGTTTAAGATGGTGATGGGGACTGACATTGAAGACACAGTACTCAGGGGTTTGAGAGGGCTAAAGGTGAGAAAGTCACCAGAGTCTAACAGGCTTTCTCCCCCAATGCTTAAGGAGGGGGGCATACTCTGATAGCACTCTTGGCCAAATGATACATGAAAGGAGCAGTATGGCACACAGTATCTATAACATAAATATCACAGTTCGGTTGGAGGGATCTGATTTACATCCTCAGTTCCAATAGCAATCCATAGTGGAGAAATTGTCCCACTCACTGGTAAAAGGTATCAACAATTTATTAGAAAATCACACATACTGTATGCAAAGACTGTAGGACAAAAAAAAGTTTCATGCTTTTTCAAGTCACTTTGTCAGGATATTAAATTGCCTAATGTAAGCAATTATTGGAATTCAAAATCATGTTAGTTAGATCAATTATTCCTAAATATGTATATTCTTTTACAAACGCCATGTATTAGTTGGCTAATAAAGCATCTGCTAAAGCTCTACAGTTTCTTTCCATCTGTGTCTAAATAGCATACATACTGTACTTACACATTTTAGAATATATCATTCTAGCCAATGTATAACTAATGGATTCCAAGTAAGTATAAATCACATATTCAATTTTAATGTATGTTTTTCTTTCAAAATCAATAATGAACTGAAGTAGAGACTCCTTATGTTGTCATCCACACTGAAGCCCTGCATTTAATATCTCAAACTGTTTGAAATGTAAAGGAAAGGATAACAGCGGATGAATAACATAATAAATTGCAGTTCAACATTCTTGGTCTTGAGAAGAGAGGCTGTTGTAGCACTGTAGGAATACTAGGACTTTCAATCACAATGAAAAATAACACTACAGTCTTAGGCATTGTTTGAAGGAGAACTACACTGAATCTGTAAGTCATTTCCCTAGTAGACACTGTTTTTTTACATAAAGGCTTCAGTTCTGTTACTGTGTAGGGGTGGGTGAGTAACTAAGAGTATTTCCCAATTACTATGAATAACACACTCTTCCTTATTCGGATACGAATAATGAATAGTGGCATTATTTGTGCCAATTCATATTCAAAAAATATTATCAACTTAAAAAAAAAATAACAGTTCTCCACCTTCCTCCCCAGCTCAGTCACAGTAAAGACAACCCCTGTCCCCACCCTCCTGAGAATTCACAGTTTAGCTTTGATTAAAGGAAAGTCCCATTATGGGCAACCAGCACAATTTGTCCACCTCCACAGCCGGCAGCTGCCTCATATTGCCATTTTCTAATTTCATAAATTATCCCCCGACCCGGTAGCAGCACCCAAGTCCCACCTTCCTCCTCCAGCAACCCAAGTTTTATAAGATTAACTGTCCCTCCCAGGTATGAGAAGGTGACTGATACAACCTGCCCTCCTCTACAGTGGGCCACCTTCTTGTGAGTGGTGCTCCCCCACTTGCTCACATAGTAAAATAGTTGATTACGTGATCAGCTGTTTCAGTATGCGAGCAGGCATGGCAGTGCCATTCACAAGAAGACAGTTGGCCATGGAGGAAGGCAGGTTGTGTTGGTCACCTTCTCACACCTGGGGAAACAGCCAGGGTGACAGGATAGGGGAGATGATTTATTAAATTAAAAATTGGCAAGAGGAGAGGGCAGCTGGCCATGCAGATGTGCAATGGTTGTGCCAGTTATCCATCATGGGAGTTTTCTTTTATTAAAGCTTACATTGTTGGTGCTCCTCTGGTTAGATCTGTAGGTCAGCTGCCAGAGGGTGGTCGGCGGTTCGGTCAGGGCTGGGGAGGTGTCCTGGCTTGGGGGGGCTCTGTTATCAACGGATGCTTCAGAAGCCATTAGTGGAGCTTTTGGAACTGTTACAGGGCTAGTCTCTGGGGACTAGTTACTGCCTATTAGGTCCCTGGGATCAACTGCAGGTGGACGGTTGTGACCCGGCTTGTATTGGGTGGTGTACTGATCCCCAGGGGCTACTTCCCATGGTGAACTGCTGAAATTCCTGGAGTGTGAGTTTCAGAGATTCAAGGGAAAAGTTTCATCTGTGTACATTATTGGACTAAGAGCACTTGTGAAGAGCATCATACTGGTGGAGAGGAAAGACATTCAGGAAGAAGGAGTGCTCGATGGAGTTTCTAACAGGTGACTGGTCACATACAGGTCTATAAATACACTGGGCAGTGAGAGTGCAAATTATTTTTTCATTTATTAATCTGCTATACACATTGGCCAAGAAGGTGAGAGATTCTCGAACTACGTGTAATTTGGATTGGGCCTTTGGAGATGAGAGCTCCTTAGGCTCCTTTATTCTGCTATTGGGACTAAGGAAGCCCCTTGATTCAGTGACTTTAATGAAAAAAACATCTTGGACAGTTGGTTATTACTTTATGTACATTTTCCTGATCTGTTAATATTCCCTCTGTTACTTTGTTGGTGGGAGGGGTGTGGATATTATTGTTTGTTTTCTTTCAGGGGTTCATCTGTGTAGGTGTGTGTGTCAGTGTGTGTATATGTGGATGTGGGTATGAGTAGATAATTTAATTAGGTGTGCATGAAAATTAGTTATTGTAAAGTGTGGAAGTGTGTAGTTGTTTCTGAACTTTAGTATTGAAGTTGGAGTTTGTACGGGATGTGCTGGCAGAGAGTATCGGTGGTCAGACACTACTCTCCCACTTGGCTCAGGGATCTCTGCCCCTTCAACTGTCCCCCTTTAACGTCTGAAGTTTATAGTCATTGTGGAGCACTGAGGATAGTTTGAAGGGTGAGAAAATGTGGATTGGCTGGGCCTGGTGGGGTTGTGGAGGGTGGTGGGCAGATTGAGGTTGTGAGGATGAGAAGACACCCTGGGGAGAAATGGGTCCAAGAAAGGGGTCCTCCTTACCTGGTACCCATACCCAAGGGCTCCACACTTAGTGGACAAGGTGCTGGGTCTACCTCGCCAATCTGTCCTTCTCGGGTGGTGTTGTGCAATGCCAGATCCACAAAAAACAAGATGGCAATTACTGCTGATCTTGTTGGTACAACTGATCTGGCTTGCTTCCCTGAGACCTGGCTGGATGAAAATGTTGGACCAGTATTGGATTCAGCAATTTCAGCTGGGTACTCAGTGTTACACCACCCAGGAAAGGATCGTAGGGGCAGGGAAGTTGCCATTTGTTTTAAATCAGACCTGAACCTTGTAGCCTCCCTGGTGGGGGAGGATAGGTTTTTTGAATGTATTACAGTTGCAGGTGTAGGCTGCAGGATCCTTTTCATCTACTGCCTTCCTGGAAATGGGAAGGAATTCCTGAAGGAAGTTGGAGACTTCATCATCGACCTGGTGATGGAATTTCCCAGATGGATAATTCTGGGGGATTTCAATGCCTGGATCGATGATGAACTCTTGCAATTTGTACATAACTTCCTCCAACTTATGAGTTTGTTGGGCCTGACACAGGTGGTTACTTCTGCAACTAATATTCACGGTCATTCACTGGACCTGCTCTTCCTACTAGGGATGGAGGTCATTAACTTAATGGTGGAACCAGTCAGTTGGTCAGACCACCATGCTATAAGGTTCATGTTCGAGGCACCCCTAATAGACCTGCCCCTATGGAGATGGTCTGGTACCACCTGTTGATTGGTTTGACCACAGATGGTCTTATGGAGGTAGTAGACCTATCAGGTTTTGTGAGTGTATGTGAGGAGTTGGGGGAGCTGGTACTTGCCTATAATAAGGCAGTGACAGGGGCCCTCAACTCTGTAGCTCATGTCTGGGTTCGACCCTTCTCCCTTCATCACAAGTTCCCTTGGCTTGATGGGACTTTGAAGGAGGAGAGGTGAAGGGGTCGAATGTTGGAGAGCCGCTGGAGGATATCCGGCCTGTTGGATGACAAACTTAGATTGATAGCCCATTATAAAGACTATCAATCAGCAATCTCCTGTAAGAAGGCAGAGTTCCTGTCCAAGGAGATTGCTGCTGCAAGGAACAGACCAGCTCAGCTTTTCTGGACTGTCATTAGTTTGTGTAATCCAACCTGTCTTCAGCCACGGGGAACCTTTTCACAGGCAAGGTGTGATAAGTTTGCTCAGTTCTTTGCAGATAAGATTGTAACTATCAGGCCAGAGATCTGTTCAATGCCTTCCAGTGGGCATTGCGGTGATGGGCAAGTGGTTGCAAGCACCTGACTTGTCTGGTCTGACTTCAGCAAGTTGGTGGTGATGGACATCGTGCAGGTCATTCAGGGACTGTGTCCTACCTACTGTAGTTTGGACCCGGGCCAAACAAGCCTCCTTGTGGGGTGTGTTGAAATTATCAGCCCGGTCCTTGCCAGGATAATCTGATGTTCACTAGAGACAGGAGTTTTTACGGACCCCTTAAAGGTGGCAGTAGTAGTACCAATCCTTAAGGAATCATCTCTAGATCCAGACTGCCTGGCTAACTACAAACCTGTCTCTAACCTGCCCTTTGTGTGCAAGGTTATTGAGAAGGTGGTGGCCACACAACTGGATGACCATTTAACAGTGCATGATGTCTATGACTCTCTTCAATCCAGAATTAGGAAAAGGCATACAGTAGCATTGAGACCTCCCTTGTTAGGGTGCTGAATGATCTCCTGACAGCGAGGGATCGAGTGAGCCTTACCATCTTAGTTCTCCTTGATCTCTCAGTGGAATTTGACACTGTGAACCATGGGGTGTTGTTGGAGCACCTGCAGATTTTCTGTGGCCTTTCTGGTACAGTTCTCAGATGGTTTAGATCACTTCTCACAGGCAGGACATAGAGATGAGTTGAGAGATTTATTCCTCTGCACCTCCCTCTGCCCTGTGGGGTTCCTTAGGCTCCATCTTATCCCCATGTTGTTGCAGTGTATATGCTACCATTGGGGTACATTATAAGGTTGTATGGGCTGAGGTTTTATTGCTACCTAGATGATACTCAACTCTACCTGTCCTTTGCACCTGAACAGGTTTGGACGGTATCGGTCTTTAACAACTGCCTTTCTGAGATTTGGGGTTGGATGAGTGCCAATTGGCTGAGGTTGAACTCAGACAAAATGGAGGTGTTGGTAATGGAACACAGTCACCATGGTACTGTATGAGGTTGCAGGCTGGGCAATCTATTAGGCTCTGGCTCACAAAAGCACAGTTGCCTGCTTCTAATAGGCACAAAATCTGGGCGTTATGTTTGACAGTGATTTGACACTTAAATCTCAGGTGTCAGCCATTGTCAAGACCTCATTTTATCATCTGAGGAACATCTCTAGAATTAAGTGCCTGATTCCACCTGACGACATGCCAACTTTGATCCATGCCTTTGTAACCTTGCACCTTGATTACTGCAATGCCCTATACCTAGGGCTACCTGGGGTTGATATCCGTCGATTGCAGCTAGTGCAGAATGCAGCAGCCAGGCTGTTGATGGGCTTATCAAGATCATGCACATCATGCCTGTGCTCCACTATCTGCACTGGCTGCCGGTACATTGGCGGATCATCCTTACGGTCGACTTGCTGACCTACAATGACCTACATGGACAGGGTCCCAGCTACTTGCAAGATCTTCTTTGCCCTTACTGCCACCTCCATCCACTCCATTCCACCAGTGAGGGATTGCTAGAGGTTCTCAGGTTTCTTTTAAAGACATCTGGGGCCTGCACTTTTGCTTTTGCGACCCCCACCCTGTGGAATGCTCTACCACATTGGATTAGGGAGTGCCAGACCACCGATAGTTTTAAAATCAAGTTGAAAACATTTTTATTTAACCAGGCATTCCCCAATTAGATCATTTAATTCTAATGAAGTATTTTATATCATGTTTAGTACTGGTTACTGTTTAGTGATTTTATTTTTAATGATTTTATGTATTGTATAGCACTTTGATCAGTTTGGAATTGTGCTTTAAAAATAAAGATTTCCTTGCTTGTTTGCTCAGGCAAGAGCAGGGTGGGAGTGGGCTTGTTGCAGAGGGTGGGGAGGAGACAGGGGGTTGTTTTTAATGTGACTGGGTTGGGGAGGAGGTGGGGGCACTATTTTCACTCCTCCCCACAGGTACGTGAATAATGAATACAAATACTGAATTTCCCAATATTTGGGGTCCTGAATAGGAATGTTCAGCCAGATATTCAAAATAAGGTATGCCCCCATACCTATTACTGTTTTTTTATTTTTTATTTAACCAGGTATAGCATGCTAAGCTGAAAGCTTTTTTACAGGAGCGACCTGGGAGCACAAGGAGGTTAAGTGACTTACTCAGGGTCACACAGTATGTAAGTGGAAGCTGTGGGATTCAAACCCAGGTCTGGTCTGCTGGATGTCACCAGATTTGCAGCTCAGAGCCTTAGACCACTGCGCTATACTGCCTCCATTTGTATAGACTTTTTAGTTCCCCTAGTAGGTGTTTCTGATTCACACACTGCTGGTACCTTGTAAGAACCATTTTAAGAACTGTATGATATAGTTTATGTCTTTGTTCAACTCTTCCATTGCTGGCACAATGCAGCAGTGTTCTACTACAAAACTCTGTGGCTGGGAGGGACAGAAATTACATCTTATAAAATGGGCAAGAAGAATTCAGTGATCTAACTGGTCAAAAATTGTCCAGACCTGTGCAGTAATAGACTAATAACTGCATGGCTCTATAAAGTGTCTTGCAAATCTTGAATAGCTATGTTGCAAAGTTTTACTTTGCTGGCAAAGTTCAGGAAAAGTTGTTAAATTTGCCTTCGTGAATAGCTTCATGAATTGCCCACTTCACCACTTCGCATTGAGTTTTCCAGGGAAATTGTACCTTTTCAGGAGAAGTCAGATGATGTCATGGCAAAGTTTCAACTTTGCCATTGAATTTGCATGACTTCACCTGAAAGAGTGCTACCTCATCTGCCAAAAATTTCATGAAGTTGGTATTTCGCACATCACAAATGTGGAGTACACTTTAGCATTGGGCTTAAGACCTGATGCAGCCCCGTTAATAATAATAATACATTTTATTTATAAGGCACCTTATCCATAACAAAGGCGCCTAACAATTTTAATAACAAAGCAAACATCAATACAATTAATATTAAAATAGCAGTATACCATTCATCAAAAAGGAAGCTCAGTCACTGAATGTCTGGTGCCACAAAAAAGTTTTTAAAGCTTGCTTGAATCCCTCCACAGTTGTGTACTCCCGTAACCGACAGGGTAGAGAATTCCAAAGGGTAGGGGCTGTACACATAAATGTTCTCACCCCGGATGATTTCAAACACACCCTTGGAATCTCTAGCAACCCCTCATCAGCCAAAACAGAGTGATCGTCGAGGGCAGTAAGGAACCAGGAGCTCTTTCAGGTAATCCGGGCCCAGTCCATGTAGGGCTTTAAAAGTCAGCAAACCAACCATGAAGGTGATCCGCCACTGTACTGGCAGCCAGTGCAGTTCACGCAACACCAGCGAAATATGACAGGATGGAGCAGATCCCGTCTAAAGCAAGGCTGCCGCATTCTGCACCAGCTGCAGGTGGCAGATTTCCACCCCAGGAAGCCCTAGGTCAAGGGAGTTGCAATAATCTAAACGTGAGGACACAAAAGCATGGACCAGAGTAGGAAGGTCACCAGATGGAACCAGATGCTTAATCCTGGTGATATTCCTGAGATAAAAGGAAGATTTGATGTCAGCTGACAGCTGCAAATGCAGGGTCAGCCCTTCATCAAAAATTACCCCCAGGTTACACACCCGTTCAGAGGTCAGGAGTGAAATGCCACAGAGAAAACGTCCCAAGGCAAACCAACCCCCAACCCCCCATTCGTCGACCTGGGTCCACAACCAGCACCTCAGTTTTTTCCGAGTTCAACTTCAGCCAGCTGGAATCCATCCACTCTTGGATTTCTTTCAGACAGTTATTAAAGACAGAGAGAGCTCCATCCTGGTCGGGTGCAAAAGAAAGGTAGAGCTGGGTATCATCAGCATAGCAGTGAAGTCTCAGCCCATACCTTCTTACAGTGTCTCTGAGGGGTAGCATGTACACCTCGAACAACATGGGTGACAGCACTGAACCTTGAGGAACCCCACATGACAGAGAAATAGGAAAAGACCTGAGGAAAAGACCCCAGACACCACTCTCTGTGTTCTACCCATAAGCAACAATGTAAACCCCCTGAGGACTGTTCCAGACAGTCCACAGATGTGCCTCAGGTGACCAAGCAACACCCCGTGGTCCACAGTGTCAAATACTGATGACAGATCCAGAAGAACCAAAATGCAATGGCTCTTCCTCTCTCTAGCCATCAGGAGATCATTGAGCACCTGAATCAGCGCTGACTCGGTTCTATGTCTCTTCCGAAAACCGGAATGGAGCAGTTCATAGATGTCATAGATGGTGAAATGGTCCTCCAGTTGTGCTTCCACTACTTTATTAATCACCTTCCCTAAAAAAGGGAGGTAAGAGATAGGTCCATAGTTTGCATGGCAGTCTGGGTCTAAGGTAACTTTCTTCAAGAGTGGTGTCACCACCACCTCTTTCAGGGAGCTAGAAAACTCTCCAGATTCCAAGGATCACCAGACTATCCATGCAAGGACTGGACCCATGACATCAATACAACCCAAAATTGGGGAAGTTGGTCCAGGATCCAAACTACAGCATGTAGGGCGCACACCCTGGATGATCCGCATGACATCCATGAACTCCGGTCAGCTGAAGGTACTCCAGGAAGGTCGAGGTGCAGTGACCCCGTACTGATCAAAAGCAGCGCCCATAAAGTGTGCAGGTTGGAGTACCGCCCTGATGTCAGCCACCTTATTAGCAAAGAACCGAGCAAGTTTGTTGCACTGTAATTGCGAAAGCTTTCTCCAACATGTAGACAAGCTGGGTTGCACAGTCTTTCTACAGTTCGGAAAAGCTGAGCTGGTCGATTTTGAGCAGCCACAATCTCCCCGGATAGGAATTCTGCATTCTTACGCGTCATTGCAGATTGATAGGCTTGATAATGGTCCATCAATCTAAGGCGGTCAGTATCAAGGGCGGACTTCCGCCAGCAATGCTCCAACCTTCGTCCTAGTCTCCACATCTCCCTCAAAGTCCCATCAGACCAAGGGGATCTAGGGCAAAGGGATAGAGGATGAACATGGACTGGAGCAATGGAATCTAGAGCCGCCGAGACGGGCAGATTATAGGCCATCACGAGGGTCTGTGGGTCACTGCTTGCTGACGAGAGGGACGAGAGGTCAAGCACCACCGCTAGGCTATGAGAACTTATATCTTATAAAGAACAGTACTTAACCATCTCCACAGGGGTAGGCCTATGAGGGGGGTGCTAAAACTAAACCCCACGGTGTAGTGATCTGACCACCTAACTGGTTCCGCCCCCAAGTCAGATGTTTCGATCCCAAGGAGGAAGGCTAAGTCAAGGGAGTGTCCGTGTTTATGAGTAGCAGTGGTAACCACCTGTGTAAGGCCCACAGATGTCATCAACTGGAAGAAGTGCTGACCAAATTGCAAGAGTTCATCGTTGACCCAGGCATTGAAGTCACCCAGAACCATCAGTCTGGGCGACCCAAACGCTTCTCATCACCGGATGGACGATAAACAGAAGGCGATCCCGATAACCCACACCTGCTACTATGGCACACTCGAATGACTCACCTCCTTAATCTAATACACTTGTGAGGTTGTTCTGCCTTGAAACAGACCGCAACCCCCCCACCGCAGTCCAATCTTGGGCGGTGTATCACCAAGTACCCAGCTGGAGTTAAAGCCTCCAAAATGGGGCCAGAGTTCCCATCCAGCCAGGTCTCGGTGATGCTTGCCTGGTCCACTGTTTCAACAAGATCTGCAATAATTGCAGTCTTGTTCTTGATGGACCTGGCATTGCACAACACCACCCGAGTTGGCCGAACCCCCCAGGCCACCCGAACCACCTGCCCACCACTCGATAGTGCCCTTGGGTATGGAAACCAGACATGGAGACCCATGTTCTGGGTTCCATTTCACCCCAGGGTGTCTTCTGGATCTTACCACCCAGATATGATGACCCCCCCATTCACCCTCCACTGTTCGTAGTCCCCAACCCCCTCCATCTCTTACGCACAATACCCAGTGCTCTTCAGTGCTGGTAAGTTGTAAACTGAAGGGGAGGAGTGAAGAAAGGGAGGAGGGCATGGAGAGCAGAGGGTGAATAGTGCACAATTGCGGGGGCAGGCGTCCAACACATTCCATATGACTCAATAAATAAACAAAGTCTTCCTTAAACCAAATAAATACCCCCCAAACCCAACCCCCAACCAAAGCAATATTATCCTAAAATAAAAAAAAATAAACTATAAAATCAAAATAACAAGCCAAGCAAACAAAATAAATAAATAAAATAAAACTAAAACAAACCCCAAAATTACTCAACTAACCCACCCTAACACATAATAAAACACAAATAAAACACCAACCTGTCCCACATTAATTGGATAAGTCGCTCCCACACTTAGCTCAGGAACTACTGCAGTCCCCTCTCACAGGCCATGCAGAACACAAAATTATGAATTTACCCCCCCCAAGCCCTCTCATGGCTTGGGAAGCAGGGGTGTCCAGGCACTCTCACTGCCCAAATAGGAAGTCACAGTTTACTCAGACAATGTCCACAGTAAAATAAAACCACAAAACATTCATTAAAGAATAAAATAAATAAAATCAAAATATGTGGATGCTCAGGTCCTCTCACCACCAGGGAAACCACACAGAAAAATATAAGCCTTAGATCCTGAGCAAAATGAGTATAATCCAAGGTGTCAGTAATCCATAAAGTGTAGGAGCCACAGAAAAAATCCAAAATAGGGGATAATCCAGGGTGTTACTAAAGGAATAATGCCTGACAGGGTGGGAGTTATGCTGGGATAACATCCCACCTCGGGTGGTTGGGCCCGAGGCCACCGGCCGAGGGCGTCCAACACCCGAGAAGGGATGTTATCCCAGCATAACTCCCACCCTGGAGGGCATTATTCCTATTATACAATGGCTTGTTGTTTTATAATAAAAATAATTTAAAGAATGTTTTTGTTAGTGTGAACATATTTTTGTTTCTTAAGAGAAAGAGGAGATGATCATGGGGATGGGGATCGAAATCATCCAAACAATCAGCAGGGATGTTATGCCAGGATAACATCCCTGCTGTGATAGCCAACTGACCAATCAGAAACCAGGATTCTTTCTTGCCATTGTATAATCGACCGTAGAGTAGAAAAGCCACAGGAAAGTCCAAGCCAATCAAAACCAGTCGAAAATTCAGATCAGCAGCCAGCAACAGACCATGGCCCTCCAACTCCATGTAAAAGCACAGCCAGACATAATTGCAGCCCCACCATGACACCAGGGCAATGGTAATGCTGTAGCCAATCCCGCGAATCTAGGGGAACCACGGTATATCAGCTAGCTCCCTGGCTGAACAAATACCCTGACCCCCTGTGAAGCTGCAAATCCAGCCAACGATCACCCAATGGAGTAGCGCCCACTTCTGTCGCTAATCGCACCAAGCCGAAACTTCAGATCCACACAAACACAGTCCCAGGCCCAATACTCAGCTCCAACCTTAGCGCACAAGTCAGCTCACATCCAGAACCCGGAGTGTCATCCAACAATAATTACGCTTTTCACATTCCGCTTTCCACCCAGGCTATCCTTGAAACAGTCCTGCTCCCTCTCTTCAGCTCGCCACATCCTGGAAAGTTCCTCTCATCTGCTCACTCCTCTTTGGCTCCCCTCGTCCCACAAAATTTCTCTCAGCTCCTCGCTCCTCATTCCCTATGACTCCTCTCCAGCCCAAAATATCACGATTTAAGTGAGGAAGTTCTATGAGTGATAGCAGGATCATTCAGTTCAGACCACGCACAATGCGAGATACTAACAAGCAAAATAACCAAATAAAACAAATAAAAATTAAAGCAAATAAAAACAAAATAAAACAGCGAAATGCAGGGGTGAAATGCAGGAGCAGATTACAGCACACCCAGCCTGGCGGCTATCTTTGAATGAATTTGTATTCCCCCCTGTACAAGAGCTCTGAACAGATGTTGGTGTGTTATTACTGTTTTAGGAGGGGCTTGGGGGGAATGTCTGGAATTCTCAGTGGTCAAGCAGTCGGTGTGAGTCTGCTGTCCAAGACTGACTCTTTTGGCATGCTGTCTCTGTAGTATGAGAATAAACTCCTTTACATCTACATTTATTTTATGCATCGGTCTGTTATTCCTATGATCCAGAAGGTGTCCACCATAGAAGCAATAGGGCTGCGTGAACCCCTAAAAGTTCTACCTTGCGAACTTTCTGAGTAGAACCCAAAAAAGTTATACCTGGTTCTACCTGGTTCTACCAGGTAGAACCTAGTAGAATCAGGTTCTACCATGTAGAACTGGGTTCTACCATTTTTAATCAAGTTCTACCAAGTAGAACCAGGTTCTACCAAATAAAACTAGGTCTACTACATAAAAAAACAAGTTCTACTAAGTAAAACCAGGTTCTACATGGTATAACAAAGTTCTATAATATATAACGCAAAAAAAAAAACTTAAGTTTACATGGTTCTACTTAATTAAGAAATCCACAGAAGTATTATTTTTTGTTTGGGAAAGTACATGTAGTACTAAGAATGGTATAAATACAATTAAGTATTGCAAAGCTTTGGTGCCTAGGATTCTGTCTCAGTGCTTGAAAGCTTTGCAAAACTTACCATTCTTAAAGTTAGAATCTTAGTATTACATGTATATTCCCAAACATGCAAAATAAAATATGTGGATTTTTTTTAAAGTTAAGTAGAACCAGGTGGAACGGGCTTACTGCTTATATATTATAGAACCACCTGGTTACCCAGCAGATGCTTAAAAATACTAGTGTTGAAACAGATTAAACAAGCGGTAAAGGTCAGGGATGATATATGACTCATACATTATCCCTGACAACTTTAGCTTCTTTATTCTGGTTATAGGCAGCTCAAAGGGTTAACCCCCTGAGCTACACCGTGTTACAATAATTTTAAATCTTCCCCCGCTGTTAGACTCAGGAACTAATAGAGCCCAGTTCAAAATAACTGGCGCCCGTGGTACCTATAGCTTCAGCTGCTTAAGTACCAAATAAGTACATGGACAGAAGTTTACAGTACAAAATGTATTTAATCCACACAATGTGGTAAGCAAGCACACGCTGCTCAGCGCTTCTGTACATTACTTTCCTCAGTGCCCCGCCCCCGAGAAAGGAATGGTGCCGACATGCTGGGGCAGTGTGTCGTTTTGCTTTACCAGATTGTGTGGAATAAATTATGTCTGTACTTTAAATTTTGTCTGTGTAGTTATTAGTTTGGGGCTTTCTGTTATTCTGAGTAACTAGTGTTGATGTTAATAATACATTACCCACCACACTCTCCTACCCTGATCCCTATACCTCCCATAGGTAACTATGTCAATACTGTATTACTTTATTTGTCCCACCCTCCCAAACATCTGCCCCTTCCTCATCTTTACTCGGAATAATTGAAAAACCCATAACAGTATACCATCTGCAAATTGTGTTTATTTGTGATGCCAGGTCATGTGCATGGTTTGGTGTCTAACAATGGAGGGTGAATAGTATTTGTAAGAGGGATTGTCCCGGGGGTTTGGAGGGCTTGGAGTTTCTGACGGGGGCTAGGGTAAGATCAGTGATTGTTTTTTTTTATTATCATGATAGTCAGTTAGTGCAGTATGTGGGAACAGCATTTTGTAAAATCTATTTTTTTTTTATTTTCATTTTACAGGTTATAATGAAAACAGTTTCTATCTGGCAAATGGTTCCTTCAGATCAAAACATTGGATATCATTGGGTGCAACATTGAAATTGGGAATGTATTGTAAAGTTGACATTTTACAGCAAAAAAAAACATTTTTTAAATTAAATTCCCATCTGGAATTGAACCAGAAGAACAGTTATTTATTATTTATTTATTTTATTAATGTTTTTGTTTGTTAACAGCCAGTAATAAGTATTCCTTGAGTGTGTATTTTGTAATAAAAATCCAATAAAACAAATGGATGAAGACAGAGCTGTATGACAATGTGTAGTCATTTCTGGTTATTTTAGTTGAACTGCCATATGCAGTGGTCCTTCAGTTTCTGGTGCTAGTCAGATTGGGCCTCAGTGGCACATGAGAACCAGCAGTGGATGTTTGTTTCCGAAATTAATGGAACTCCAGGATGAGGAGGAGACAGAAGGACCCACCAGTGGAGGAAAGACAGCTGGAAAGGCTAGTGGCTACTAGTGGCAACAGAATCCTTCACCACCATCGTCGTCATCATCAGCGTGGCATGATGCCATCTGTGTGCTGTCACCCTGCATAAATTTGGGACAGTATATGTTTTTGAACTGAGGCAGGTTCATTTTTAAAAAAGTGAGCCTCTCTACATTCTTCGTGGAAAGACATGTTCTTTTGTCATTCAGTATTGCCCCAGCAGCACTAAAAATTCTCTCTGAATATGTGCTGGCAGGTGGGCAACTGAGGTATTCAATTGCAATCTCAGTTAAAGAAGGCCAGATCAATTTTTTCTGTTGCCAATAAAGCAATGGTTCATCACCTGCAGTGAGATGTACAATCTCCTCCATATAATCCTTAACCATTTTTGCAGCAGGGACTTCTGGTACCACTATTGCCGCCTGAGTCTTCCCAGCTGTCTTTATTAGACCAAAGTCTGACAGCATGTCCCACAGTGGTTTGTCCTTTTGTGGTGTAGCAGCAGTTCTATTTTGCATTTGATGAGCCAAAACATCAGTAGTGGTGGCAGCAGCAGCAGCAGCAGCAGCAGCAACAGCAGATTGTGCTTCCTCCCTCTCCACCAGATTTTGGTCAGAATTTGAATGTTGCCTAAACGGCACTGATGATGTACTACTTTTCTGAACTATACATGCTGACACTTTCTCAATTAACAGTTCACGATAGTGTTCCAGGTCTTTAAAGTCATGTGGTTTGAAGAATGTCTCAATTGTATCCTTAAACCGAGGGTCCAGAAGTGTGGCCAACATGTAATGTTCTGCTTTATACATATTTACAATGCACTCATCAGCCAGGAAGGTTTGTATCATTTTTCCAACAAGTGATGCACCATTGATGTCATCATTGTCAAAGAACTGTGACTCAAGATGCTGCAGACTCATTCTGATGAGTGAAATTAAGGGTAGGATCTGATTTAGTCCGGCACCATCAGAGCTCACCACTCGGGTAGCCTCCTCAAAGGGTTTAAGGATACAACAAAGATTCTCCATCAGACGCCACTGATTGGGGCTGATATTCACATCTCCTTTCCCAATGCCATGCTGGACTGCATATTGATGGATGGCTTTCTGTTGTTCAAGCATTCTCTACATCATATAGTAAGTGGAATTCCACTGGGTTGGAACTTTCTGTATCATCTGGTGGAGAGGGAGTCTGTTTTCAACCTGAATCTGCCGCAACAACTTTTGGGTTTTCACAGAATGACTAAAGTGAGTGCACACAGTGCGGGTAGCTGCAATCAAGTTCTGAACATTTCGGTCCTCACTGATGAAGTCTTTTACCACCAAGTTAATAGTGTGTGCAAAGCATGGTACGTGTGTAAACTTACCAAGTCTTACTGCTTTCACAATATTTGAAGCATTGTCAGACACTATAAATCCTGGTTGCAAGGACTTTGGAGTCAGCCACTCAGCAAATTTTCTTCGAGGCCCTCCAGAAGATGTCCCGCTTTGTGATCTTTTTCAAAACCATAAATACATAAAGCTTCTTGCCTTCGAACTGTGAAAGTCCCTTGCTTCTTACTGCTGCTGCTGTCACCAGTGCCACCACATGATGATGATGATGATGAGGAGGAGGAGGCGGAGGGAGGAAAGTTAACCCAGTGGCCAGTCACAGCCATATAGTCAGTCGTCTGACCACTGGTCCACATATCTGTCGTGATATGAACCTTTTTGCCCACTGAACCTTTCAGAGCATCAGACACGCTTTTCCGAACAGCGTCATACAAATCTGGAATGGCAACACTGGAGAAATAGGTCCGGCTGGGGACCTGATACTTTGGCACAGCGATTTCCATGAGTGCTTTAAAACCTGGGTTAGCCACAAATGAGAATGGGAGCAAGTCAATGGCTATCATCTCCCCAATTGTCTTTGTCAATTGCCTTGCCTCAGGCCTGTTGGGCTTATATTTCTGTGACCACTCAAAGCAGTCTTTCAAAGAAATTTGATGCCTGCTATGCTTGCTGCTATCTCCTGATTTTCTGGGCTGCTTCCTTTGACCTTTACCACCATGAGGGGTGGATGTTGTGGCCATGGATGGTATATGACTCTGGTTGGGCTGTGGTCATGGAGTCAGAGGGGTAAAGAAATGAGAAATAGAGGATGCTGTGCTTTGACTGGAAGGAAGACTTTCATCATCCTCCTCCACCTCCCCATCAGTTACTTCATTGCCTTGGTAAACATCCATTACCTCATCCTCCTCAGCTGAGTTCAGAAGTGTAACAACGTTTGTGTGCTCCTTTTGTGCTTTTTGATACTGATAAATGTGAGACTTGTTCATATGTCTTATCACTGTTGATGTTCCCAGTTGAGCACCCACTTTACCACGACTTAATTTTGTTTTGCATAATTTGCAAACCACATGGCTGCCAGATGATTTACCTTGTGTGAAAAATTCCCACACAATGGATTTCACAGATTTTGCTGCACTGCTGCTTATAGGGAGGATAGGTTCATTACTACCACTGCCACCACCACCACAGCCACTACTATTTCCATTACCTCTTTGAGGTCTTTCCATGCCCATCTGCATGTAATTTTGAAGATGCACAACCTCTCTGATTGGTTGAACTGCATCTCTTTCTTCCCCTCGTGAAGCCTGTCCATCTTCTGTCCTCTGTTGTTCCTCTGCATGTGTGGGTGTCTGACTCTCCAAGTTATGCCCCACTATCATTAATGTTTTTTTAGCACCACAGCCATCCTTTCGAGAACTTGTTTTTGTTCTTTTTCTGCCTCTGTATTCCTTCTTTCATCCCACTCCCCATAGCTACTACTACTTGACATACTGACTGCTGCCTTATCTACTACAAACTCAGGATCTGTTCCACTGATTTGCCCCTCACTCTCATCAGTCTTCTCCTCCTCATCATCATCATCCATCACTCTACTTACTAAAACTGGCTGCCACACTATTATAGCCCTTATGCTCATCCTCTGAGTACCATGACGGCTTACTCCTACAACGTCCTGAATTTTCTGTACTGTTGTTACTGTTGCCTGGATTGCCTGAGAAGTGCTGCTATTTTTTTTACCACTCATGGCTGCATCAAGTCAAGTACTTTTAGTCAAACACAAGGAAATTTACTTCCAAACAGGAAAATACAGCACTGCTGGCTGCGTTGAGTCAAATACTTTAAGTTGTAAGGCACAGGGATATTTTCTCCCTAACAGGTAAATACAGCACTGCTTGCTGTGTCAAGTCAAGTACTTTAAGTAGTAAGGCACAGGGATATTTTTATTTTCTCCCTAACCAGTAAATACAGCACTGCTTGCTGTGTCGAGTCAAGTACTGTAAGTAGTAAAGCACAGAGATATTTTCTCCCTAACAGGTAAATACAGCACTGTTTGCTGCGTCGAGTCAAATACTTTAAGTAGTAAGACACAAGGATATTTTCTCCCTAACTAGTAGATAACAGCACTGCTTGCTGCGTTGAGTCAAGTACTTTAAGTAAAAAGGCACAGGGATATTTTTATTTTCTCCCTAACCAGTAAATACAGCACTGCTTGCTGCGTCGAGTCAAGTACTTTAAGTGGTAAGACACAGGGATATTTTCTCCCTAACTAGATAACAGCACTGCTTGCTGCGTCAAGTCAAGTACTTTAAGTGGTAAGACACAGGGATATTTTCTCCCTAACAGATAAATACAGCACTGCTTGCTGCATCGAGTCAAGTACTTTAAGTGGTAAGACACAGGGATATTTTCTCCCTAGCTAGTAGATAACAGCACTGCTGGCTGCGTCAAGTCAAGTACTTTAAGTGGTAAGATATTTTCTCCCTAACAGGTAAAAAAAAAGATACATCCTGCCGGCCTAAAAACTAAGTATTCTTTAATTTTTTATTAATCTGCACAAAGAAAAAACAGCTTGCCTACCTAATGCCAAAAAATTAAATAAATCTGTGGCAAATGGCACCAACAGAGGAGCTGAGCACTGTATCTTACATCTCCCCACCACACACACACACACACACACACACACACTCTGCTTTGCCTTGCTGTGTAGTGTGTTGGCGCTGTTATAGTAGAAAAAAGACACATACACACACAAAACTACTTCCTTGTAAGAACTGCTGAAGTTATTTAAAAACTTTTAGTTCTGAACTTCTGAATCACCACCACGCAAACTGGATTGGATGGAGCACCTGCCCTTCACTAGAGTAGACACACAGCTCCCGAGCCCCTGCTGGATTTTTCCCTTCTCCACTCCACATGCTCTTTCCAGTTTCCACGGAGTAATGAAAAAATAAATAAAATGCCTTTGGAGGAGAAAGAAAAAGAAAGTATTGTGTTTTTTTTTTTTTTCTGCTTCACAATATCAGATACAGGCCATCCGACTGAAACAGTCGACAGTCGTACTGGTTCTTCTTCACACTGCTGCATGCTGTCTTCCGTTCTCTTCTACATGAGTCACACACCAACTGCCACTGAGAACTTAAGCTGTGAGACTTACCCAGTCAGCCACATGACTATTGTTCTGTCATAGCCAACAGTAGGAGTTGTCTCTTCAAACAGCCTTTCAGCAGCCAATCACCCACACCCTTACAAATGTTCCAGGTGGTAACTTGGGAAGGAATAAGGCTGATGTGGGGGGCGGAGGTGGAGCTGCTGAGGCTGATGTGGGGGGGCTGCTGACTTAACACACATTTGAACTTGGAGGAGTCACATGATGGGGGAAATATGCAAACTTTGGTTTGCCTGGTTCACCCCTGCAATGCCCATTATAATCTTTTATGGGTTCTGCAGGGGTGAACCGAACGAACCAGGCAAACCAAAGTTCACACCTTTCATTCATATGTTCACGCATGGACGAACTAGCGTGAACATCAGGGGTTCGACCATTTAAACAGAATGGTCAAACCGAACTTGCAGCCCTAAGAAGCAAGAGATGGGCCTGGCAGATCTTGGAAGAAGGTAAGGGTCTGCTGTGGCAGACCAATGCCAAAATGCCATACATGGTGGAGAATGCAGCCTTTCTTCTGCCCAGACCCTATCTCACTTGTCTGCATGGCTGGGTACCCCAATTCATTGTCCCAGTATGCCTGCACAGTTTACATATTGCTTGCACCACAGCCTTAGCTGCAGTAAAAAAAAAACAAAAAAAAAAACAATGAACTCTCTCCTGCTTGTGCTGCAGCCCTTCTTTAACATTGTAGGCTGTGAAAGAAAAAAAATGTGTGCTGCATATTACAAGCCTGCTAACTGAATGAACTGTAAATTACAATCATGCAAGCCTGGGCATCGCTGTGGACTGCCTATTCATTAACTCTTAAACCAGAGACATATGGCTTTGTTATTTTAACTTGAGGTGCCTTCCAATACACAGACATTTGTTTTGCCAATTCTGTCTGAAGAAAGTATTCCAGGCTTCTAAACCTTGAAGAGAGCAATAAATCTCTCAACACAAATACTTTGTATAGCCTGGGAGTCAGGCAGCCAAACCAAAGCCATCCATTTATTATGTTGTCTTGCGCATGCGCAAGCAACATTTTATGGTAGTAGGAGATTAGTAGGAGAAATGCAAAGGGTTGTCAGTTTTGGCGAATGCAGGGCATGCTTTAGAAGGTGCATCTCTCATTTGCCAATTAGCGAGCATGCTAGCGGTGACACAAGTGTTTCGCAGTGCCACCAACTTGAAATGATTTTGACGCTGCAATCAGAGCCAAGCTCATCATACAGTGGCACCAATGACACTCCTCCACTACATGCCTTGCCTGGCACAACATTTCAATAAACATGGCAGTGGCTCCATCATCCACCTCTTGTAATCCCTAGAAAGCCAACTTTGGGGGTGCCCAATCCCCCTGTTGACATGTGTAACCCCCCCAAGATTGTGTGGCACACTGGGTGCCCAACCCAGTGTGCCTCTCTGTGTTTGGAAGCTGACTGCATCAGCATTTTCCTGCCCCCGCACACCCACATTGTGAGCCACACTGGGGGCCCACCCCAGTGTGGCAAACATTATGCCCCCAAAGTCATGGGGTACACTGGGAGCCCACCCCAATGTCCCCAACATTGTTTCATACACCTGTAAAGAAAGAAAATGGTCTGTGCTGTTCGGGGTTTTTTTTGGAACCTAAAACAAAGAAAATGGTCCCTCTCTGTCTGCGGACCCCTTCCCCCAACCCACATCCACCATCTGCACTCCCCACACTCCCTCACCCCATACTTACCTCCAGAGGTCCAGTGCCATGCTCTTCAGTGGAGCAGGAACACGTGTGCACTCTCCAAAGCTGACCGTGAACTGAAGAATTGCTGGTAAGCTGTATAATGGCATCAATGGGGGTGGTTTCAACTTAGGTGGATATCTCGGCCATTTCTTTGACTTTTGACTCCAAATTTTCAACATGGGGTTTTTGGGACCCCGCCTCATGAAATCAGTCACTGCCATTTCATTATTGAGCCCTGAAGGGTGATTTTGCAGTCACTGCACGGAATCACCTTTCAGGACTGATTAACAAAATGACAGTACCACTGTTCATGAGGTGGGCTCCCAAAAAGTCAAGGTAAATTTGGTGAAAATTCCAAAAAATGGCTGTGTTACGAGTGTGCATTGAGCAGTTTCCATGCACACTCGTAACTTTGAGAATTTTTAATATTTTCTCTCCAGATTTTCAACATTGACATTTTTTCACACTTCCTTATGAGGAGTATATCTGTCATTTTTCACATCCTACCCAAAATGTGTTTTCACACATCTGGCGCAGAATGGAGCAGTCGCTGTAGGAAATCAATGTTCAGGTCAGATTAAGAAAATCACAGTGTCACTTTTCATGAGCAGAGGTCTCAAAATGTCTATGTTGAAAATTTGGTGAACGAATTCCAAAAAATGACTGTGTTATGAGCGTGCTTTGTGCAGTTTCCACGCACGTTCATAACTTCGAGAATTTTTAATATTTTTACCCCAGATTTTCAACATTGCCATTTTTTCACACCTCCTTATGAACAGTACAGCTGTCATTTTTCATATCCTGCCCAAAATGTGTTTTCATACATCTGGTACACAATGGCACAGTCTTTTTGGGGAATCAATGTTCGGGACAGATTAAGAAAATCACAGTGTCACTGTTCATCAGCAGAGGTCCCAATCAGCCAGCAGCAGGCACTGACCTCACACATCCCTAATGTGGCCGCAGAGCAAAGAAAAGGCCGCTGCAATGAGAGCAAAGCTCCATGCAGCGCGACCGACACACCTCCCAGCGTGCAGGCAAACTGCCTGTCACAATGCGAAAGCCTACTCCCCATTGGCATCATGCGGCCCCCCCAACAGTTTTTCTTTGTTGACAGGGGGCCCAACCCCCGTTCGCTTATCCCCATCCCCACTGATTGTGCCGACGTGCATTGCACAGTTTCCACGCACGCATGTAACTTCATGAATTTGTAATATTTTCACTCCAGATTTTCAACTTTGCCATTTTTTCACACCTCCTTATGAACAGTACAGCTGTCATTTTTCATATCCTGCCCAAAATGTGTTTTCATACATCTGGCACACAATGGCACAGTCTTTTTGGGAAATCAATGTTTGGGACAGATTAAGAAAATCACAGTGACACTGTTCATCAGCAGAGGTCCCAAAATGCCTATATTAATTGTTTAACAATTTTTATTATTTGATATGACACACACACATCACAGAGTAATATACCAATGCCAGGCCAAACCACAACATTTGGAGAGGCCAGGAGAATACGGATAAAATACATTGCAATACATTACAAACACATATCTATTGGTATTGACCGCAAGTGTACATAACAGGACAAAACAGTCGCCTAGTTAGGCATAATTAATAAAGGATCCGACAGAGTCCCCTGCACCTCTAGGGCTTACAGTACTTGATTACATTAAGTAAGAAGCATAACAAAATTAGAGTAGATAGTCCTGCCGGGTCAAATCCATGCCAGATATTAACCATGTGTGTGCCTGTCTTAAATCATGCGACCATATCAACTATATACAAATAGGCAATCTTTCACTAGATAAAGAACAATGTAAGGGGATGGGCTGGGGCCAAGAGGAGAGGAGGGCACCACCACCAATGAAGGTTAGATAACTAACCCAAAGATAATAGCAAGCTATGGGGCAGTTCGAGTGGGGAAATTATGACAAAATTTAGACTACAGGAAGGGTTGCCAACATTTCTCAAATTGGGCTATAGAGCCAACCTCAAAGCTGGAAATTCTTTTAAATATAGCCCCCTGGGCTAATGCCAATAAAAAATCTTGAAAGGATGGTGTCACTGAAGAGTTCCAGTTTAATAAAATGAGCCATTTGGCCACCCCCCCCACTGTAGTAACCCATGTAGCCCCAGGGTTGCATTTGGACACATTAGGCTGCGCGCATCCAAGAAGCAAAAGGGGTGGATCTGGATTTATGTCTGGGAAAATTTGTTGACACATGCCCTGAATCAATGTCCAAAAGGAATGCAGGTTAAGGCAGTCCCAAAGGACATGGAACAAGTGTGCCCCAGCCTTTCTACATCTCCAACATGTGTCCTTTGACAGAAGACCCATCTTCTGAAGTTTAGTTGGATCCCTATAGTATCTGTGACTGGTCTTATTCATAATAAGATGGGTGAGCCCATCCCAACAAGCCATATGTGCTCTGATCCAGCCATGTTGCCACTGCCAGTCAGAGATTGAGACCTGAAGGTCCCTTTTTCATTGTGCTTTAGCCCGCTGGGTAGGGTTTACAGTGGCATCTCTAAGAGCAGAATAGATCACACTAGCCCTGCCCTTATTTTTCTTCCCCCAAACAACTAGCGGGTGAGGTAGGTGCTGCCTCCCCATCTCGTGGGGCATTAGGCAAGTGAAGTATAGCATTCCTAATCTGAAGGTATCTCCAGAAGTGGGACTGGGGGAGGCCATATCTGTTTTTCAATGATTCAAAGGTATCCAGTGTGACAGTATTGGGGAATAACAAATCTTGGATCGTGGAAATGCCTTGGCCCTCCCAGTATTTCCAGTGTATTGGGGACCTCCCTATCTGTAAAGCTGGGTTGTTCCATAGGGGCATATGTCTCCACGGGGTTGAATCTTGTCCCAGTAAAGAGAGGGCTTGCTTCCAGTACAAAATGGAGACATGCATAGGGGGAGAGAAAACCTGGGGTAGTTTCTTCTTGCTAAAGAGCACCACCGCCGGTGAAGGAGCCTGATCCAATGATGTCTCTAAGGGGAGCCAAGTTGGGGAGGCCAAACCAATCCTAGTAAACCATCTAATAGTTTGTGAGGTAATGAAGGCCATATGGTATCTCTGAAACCAAGGAAGGCCCCATCCTCCTTTTCTCCAGTGTTGACGTAGTTTGAGTTTACTATACTGAGGCTGGGCCCCCTCCCATAGAAAGTTACCCACTAATGCATCTAGTTTCTGAAACCATCTTTGGGGGATAGCAACAGGTAAGTGAGCTAGTAAATATAATATCCTAGGGGCGGCCATAATTTTGATGGAGTCAATCTTTCCAGCAAGTGACAATCTTAAGCCTTCCACCTACCTATGTCCTGTCTGAGGGAGTCTAATAAAGACACGAAATTAGCGGAGAGCATTTTCCCTATATTTGAATGGAGGATAATACCCAGATATTTTATACCATTAGGGGACCAGTGAAGGCCTCTGTTTATAAAGTCAGTTCCAGGAGTCTTGGGGTTCAAGGGAAGCACCTCGGTTTTGGAGTGATTAATCTTAAGCCCTGACACCTCGGCAAAGGTAGCCAAAATTTCGAGGATACTATCAATCACTCCATGGTGATGAGCAAATCAACCACATATAAAAACATTTTGAAAGTGTTATTTCCCACTTTTAGCCCGGGGATTTTAGATGATTCTCTAAGGGCGATGGCTAGTGGCTCTATGGCCAGGACAAAAAGAAGAAGGGAGAGAGGGCACCCCTGCCTAGTTCCTTTTTGTAAAGGGAAGGATGGAGAAATAATACCATTTGTCAAGACAGAGGCCATAGGGGAGTCATATAACAATTTTACCCAGGCAATAAAACCAGGTCCAAAACCCATTTGAGAGAGAGTAAGGAACAAAAAGGGCCACTGAACAGAATCAAATGCCTTTTCAAAATCAATTGCTAAGGCTACAGAGGGCTTACTAGATAGTGTGGTGTGATGCAAAAGTGAGAGCAGCGATCTATGATGATCTGACCCTAATCGCCCTTGAATAAAGCCCGCTTGGGCAGGATGGGTCAGATCTACCATGAGGCATTCTAGCCTACTCGCAAGAAGTCTGGCCAGAATTTTAGCATCTGCGTTAATGAGGGAAATGGGAAGGTAGCTACCAGGAAGAAGTGGATCCTTCCATTTTTTTGGAAGCACTATAATAGTAGCCTCTCTCAGGGATGTGGGGAGAAGTCCAGCCTGTAATGAGTGTCGGAACATCCTAATCAAGTATGGAGCCAGGTTTGTTCCCTTGATTTTATGAAAATCAATGGGGAGGCCATCCTTTCCTGGGGCTTTCCGAGAGTTTAAGGATGTAATGGCCCTCTCCACCTCCTCCACAGTAATAGGCACCTCCAGCAGTTTTGTGTCAGAAACCGTTAAGCGAGGGATAGGGAGTTTATCCAGAAATTTTTGAATACTCAGAGGATCGAGGGGTGAGGGGCTGAATATGGTGCCTCATAAAACTGGGCCATGATCCCATTCATCCCTTTATGAGAATGGGTTGGGACCCCATGTTTATCTTTCAGCGCATGAATGGTATGGGATGCCTGTTGTTGCTTAAGTCGATAAGCCAGAAGTTTGCTGGCTTTCCCCCCATTCCCAGTAGGAGTGACGCAGCCGTCTGAGATTTAATTCCACTTGCCGGGTCAGGTGGGCATTTAGAGAAATCCTGGTACTCATCAGCTGAGCTAATAAGGACTGAGAGGGGACTGAAGATTTAGACTGAGCTTCCAGGGAGGCTAACTGCCTTTCTAGAGCCCTTTGGTCAGCTTGGCGCCGCCTTCATCTAGCAGAGGCATATGCAATGATTCTGCCTCGAAGGTTGGCCTTAAAGGCCTCCCAAAGCGTTGAATCATTCACTTCCCTATTGTCATTAATTTCCCAGTATTCTTGCACCACAGGCCCCAACCAACGAGAAAAGTCAGCATCTTCCAGTAACAAGGGGTCCAGCCGCCATCCATGTAGGAGTCGGGGGGGGCAGATCCCAATTTAATCCCTAGCTCTAAAGGGGCATGGTCTGAGACATAAATTGAATGCATATCAGTGCTGGTTACCTTTTCATATAGACCAGATGAGAGAAGCCAGAAATCAATTCTACTGGATGAGCCATGAACCTGAGAAAAGCAGGAATAATCATAAACTCCCGGGGTGCATAGTTCTCCAGGCATCCAGCAAAGTATGCTCTGACATTAATGTCTGGACCGCTTTAAGTGCTTGTCTATGGGGTTCAGGGGTTTTGTTACTTCTGTCCATAGAGAAATCCAAAACTAAATTAAAGTCTCCAACCACAATCACTGGAGCGTTGACTTCATTAAAGTCAGTAAGGGCCTGGTTGAAGGTGAAGAAGAACTGAGGGCAGTCCTGATTAGGGGCATAAAGATTGGCTAGAATCAGAGAACCCTCTGGGGTTTCTACCTCTGCCAGGATCCATCTTCCCTCTTTGTCCTGTTTATGCCGCTTCACTTTCCACACCAAGTTTTTGTGAAATAAAATGGAAACTCCCCTTTTATGGGCCTTCGCTGCACTATGAAGCTCTGTGGCAACCCATTTTCGCTTGAGCTTCTTGACCTCACAGGGTGACAGCTTTGTCTCTTGGAGAAACACCACCATAGGTTGCAATTTCTTTAAGTGGAGCAAAACCTTTTTATGTTTAATTGGTGAGTTGAGTCCCCTCATGTTCCAAGAGATAAATTTAGTCCCCATATGACCACTGAGTTAGCATGGCTGAAAGGAGGTACATAAGGAAGCTCCACTCAGGTGCACTATGCCCATTAGACCCAGACTCCCTATCTATATCCATAGTATCATATATGACACTAGATTCCAGATTGCCATGATAAAATACAGAACAACATTTTACAACAATATATCCAAGGGCAAAAACTGCCCCAACAAGAAAAAACACCAACTACTTATATATAACCAGAAAACAGCCATAACCTGAACCCAACCCCACCCACTACCCAAACCCCAAAACAGACCCTTATCAGACCAGCAACCACTGAACGTACTGACCATTAAAAAGGTCCAGATACCAGCGGAGGTCACTGAGAGTAGTGTAGCCACGGACTACACTAAACAGGGAGGACTCTTCAAAATCCGGTATCCCCTACTCCCAACCCCCATCATCAAACAAGTCCTTCTACCCAAATCTTCATTACAGGAGGAAAGAGAAAAAAAAACATTGTTGAAAGTTCACAGTAGACCCCAGCAGCCCAAAAAGGGGGCTAGGCAGCTAGATAGCCAAGGATTTGTGCCATTTAATCCATACATATATCCCATATAATCCAGATGTGAGGGGTGTGCACAAGCGGTCCCTATGAAACCCCTCAAAACCCTGATCTGAGGTGAGAGATATTATAACAGCTGCTGGGTATATTCCCCCTTTTTCCAACCTCAGTTAGCCCCCACGGGAGGGGAGACAAGGGAAACGCCTTAGTAATGACCCTTATACAGAGGGAAGCATCATGGAGGTCATATACCAGCCCAAACAGGAGGCAGCAAGCATAATATACAGAGGAGACATCAGCCCACGGCCTTCTTGACTGAAGCCGAATCGTCCATTGGCTTTAGCTCATGCAGGTTGCTTGAAGAGTGCGAAGCATCCCAGGAAGGGTCTTGTACCTCTGTCCGTGTGGTATTTCTGACACCTTTAGTCCTGGTACTACTTCCTTGGAAGGGGAAGATCAGGGGGCAAAGGAGAGACAACCAGGGAGCCTTGGTCGGCAAGTCCATCAAAGCCTGGTATTTATTATTACTCATATCTGGCTGGAAAGAGTTTTGTGTTGTAGATGAATCAGAGCTTCCACTCTGGCTTCTTGACCGGAGGCGGGGGGTTTTATCAACGTGTAGCCCCTCGAGCCTTTGTCGTCTCCTGTTTCATCGTTTACTGTTGCCACCCGGGGGGGGTTGTGGGGATGGGCGGTTAGGAGTGCTCAGGATCTTAGGGGAGCTCTGAATGGAGTGACCAATTCCTTGGGGTGATGTCTCCATCGGTGTCGACCTGCTAGGGTATGCCTGTGGGCCAGAGAGCTCACGTAGATGGCCCCAGAACAATTTAGGAGCTTGTGCCGAAAGGAAATTCTCCACAGCAGTAGGGTTATCAAAAACTCTGGGGGTCCCATTATAGATAATCCTGAGTGAAGCGGGATATCTCAGAGAATACTCTAATCCCAGTTCTGCACAGGCTCTGTGGGCAGCTGTGAAGGCCCGACGCCTATTAGTGACCTCCTGAGAATAGTCTGCAAAGATCTGTATTTTGTGCCCTTTCCATTGCAGATCCTTCTTAGTATGTGCCAGCCTGGTGATCATCTCCCGGTCCTGGAATCGAAGAAAATGGGCCAGAATTGTGCATGGGCGAGCCCCAGTTTCGGGGCGAGGAGCTAAAGTTCTGTGGGCCCTATCAATTTCAATTGGGGCCTTACCTTGCCAATCCAGCAAGCCGGGCAGTTCTTTCTGCAAAAAACTAATTGCATCAGTTCCCTCACACCCCTCTGGGAAGCAGACAAGCCGCAAATTGTTCCGGCGGCTCCGATTCTCTAAATCCTCCACCCTACCCCAGAGAACATGGATGAGACGTTCTTGTTCTTGGAGCAGGGCGCTCACTTTATGCCACCCATCCTCCACTTCAGCCAGTCTATGTTCAGTGATGCATGCCCGTTGGGACAGGTTGAAAATGTCCGCTGAGTTTTGTTTAGCTGCCACATCTAGCTTCTCCACACGTTGCAAGATCTCAGAAAATATTTGCCGAATTTCGGACAGGTCGCCTTGCCGCTGGTTGAGATCCGAGACCGAATCCATCATGGCGAGAGGTTAGGCCCTGCGACTCAGACACACACCAGAGAGTAACAGAATCAGATCCGCTGAGGGCTAGAAATCCATTTCTCACCCTGCATAGGTTACCCGGGCACAAGATATTAGTTAGTCACGCCGTTTAGGTAGAGGAACAGTGGATAAAATACAGATTTTTTTAGGGGTTTGGTGGGAGCTCAGAGATCAGCGTCCATTAGAAGCAGCTGGTAGCACCACCCTAAATGCCTATATTGAAAATTTGGTTAAAAATATCCCCCAAATAATTGCTTTACAGGCATCTGTTGCCCAGTTCCTATGCATGCTCGTGACTTCACCAATTTTCCATATTTTCACTCCAGATTTTCAACATTACCATTTTGTACACCTCCTCATGAACAGTACAGTTGTAACTTTTCACATCCAGCATGAAATGTGTTTTTGCACCTGTGGTGCCAAATGGCACAGTCGCTGTGCAAAATCACCTTTCGGCTAACAAACTGATAGTGCCACTATTCATGAGGTGGAGTCACAAAAAGTCCATGTTGAAAATTTGGAATGAAAATAACAAACAAATGCCTGGGGCATTAGGGTTTCCAACTGTAACACCCCACCTTGTACAGACTGACATGCGTCAGGGGTGTGACTTGGAATTTTTGGCTGTAATGCTCATGCCATTCCACCGCCAGCCTGCAGCCATTGATAGACATTGAGGTGTGCCTTGGACTCTTCAGCCCCAAAGTTCACCCCATTCCCCTATAATGCACCCATCTCAGCATATTTCTTTATGGAATGGGGTGAGTGTAAGGCTCAAAGACCCCCAAGGCACACCACACCACCTGGTGTCTGCAGGGTAGGGTGAGGTGAAATGGTGTGAGCGTTATGGCCGACCACCCAAAGGCACACCCCAGTGCCTGTCAGTCTCTGCAGAGTGGGGTTGGGGTTGGCATCAGTTCAGTACTTCACTGCCATTGCTATTATGCATCTTTCTAACTTCTGTACTACCAATGCCAATGCCAGCAAGACAACATTCAGCATTGACAAATGCTTGTCTTTTGAACAGACTGCAGAATAGCCATCTTGCATTCTTTCTGCTGCCCTGACATAAACCACTGCCTACAACTACAGAACAGGAAGCAACCTTTACCCCCTGTTGGCAGCCATATTGGGAATGTCAAATTAGCCAAGAAGCCTATGCTACGGGTCCAGCAGCCATCTTTGTGAGGGGCACCAGCTTGTTTAAAATGACCTCACTCTGTGGAAAGTAATGGTGGCTATGTTTCTGAGGGGCAACCCATTGAAATGAATGGACACTGCAATAAATAGCTGCATCTTGCAAAAGAAACTTTACTGAAATAACAGATGACACAGAATTGAGTTGGAATTGTTTATTGAGACATCATTTGATGGACTTTGCTTACAACTAATTGTACATTGGTCTACAAAAACTATTTTCTCCATGGCACTCCATCTGCTCCACAATGGCCCATCTCCAGCACGAAGGCAACTCCTTTTCATAATCACAACCTTCACTCGGGGATGCAAAGCATACCTTTAACCACAGTGTCTGACAATGACACCATTACACAAGCCGCAGCATCCGCAGTTCCACCCTCATCCACCTCACCGGAGTGGAGCAACAACATAGAATCCATCCTGCAGGACATCTGAGCTTCCCTCTCACTCCAAGGGGCACCAGCTATGCAAGCCATTCAAGTAGATCTTGCCTACATTAGAACTATGTAACCCCAGTCCACTGTCTATACCAGCCTACAACCAGTTTCCTTCTCAGCTTTACCTCATGAAGACGCTGTTGACTGGCTCGAGCAATTCCAAGCCGGGATTGCTTTCAATAGTTGGACTGATCCCTTGCATATTTGTAATGCCTTGTGCTTGCTTCTGAGAGGGACTGCCATTTCCTGGTTTAACACACTTCCAGAGCAAGTCAAAGGAGATACTGCTACTCTGTATATGACTTTCAGAGACCATTTTGCCCATGCACACCCCCCTTGGTTACTGGAACAATAACTGTGGGAATGCGCAATGTAACCTTCTGAGTCCCTGGAAACCTTCATAGTTGACAATGAGTCATGCTGCAAGCATCTACAGAAAACAGAAAAATATCAAATCACAGCTTTTGCCCAAAGCCTGCTTCTTCAACTCCGCACTTATGTCATTCAGCAGAAGCCAGCAACATGGATGTACACAATCCAAGTAGCACGACTTGCACAAGAGTACATTTCACTATTCCAGGCCAATAGTGCACCAACACCTCATTTGTCACAATTGGCTGCACTCACAACATGTGGCCAGCAGCAACAGGCCATGCTAGACAAGCTCATCATAACTGTTAATAGTTTACACCTGAGCTCCACTCCTTCTTCGACTACTTCTGTCAATGCTCTGCAGCCACCTTGATAGCCACCTGCACCACCTCTGCCTTCATGAGAGCTGGTGACCTGCCAGGGGTGTGGATACAGAGGACACACCGCTGCCATTTGCCGAAAGCTAAAGTACCATAATAACAGCCCAGATAACAGGAATCAAAGACTCCTAAAACAGTACAATCAGCACAATGATCACAACTACTTCCATGATCAGGGAAATGAGAGCTGCCCAACACACTAGGGGCTCCTTTTGGGCAGGGGAACACTTCAATTGACCGCCCCTCTGACTCTCACAACTCAAGCAGACAACATCCTCCAACTATCCACTCTGGCACCCTCCCAATTCCAGGGGCCAATGTCGCTGTCATTAGATCACCACTCTTATCCAACTATGTCCCCGAAACCATTGAGGATTGGTCCACGCATGCCTTGGTTGACACTGGAGCTGAAATTTCAGTTATTAACACTAGTATTTTGACCATCGAAGTGGTTCATCACTTACCTAATGTCCCTTAAGCTGACCTAAAGTACATTATCACAGCCAATGCCGCTAAGGTACCTATCACAGGCACTGGCAAGGGTTCTTCTTTTTTTTTTTTAATTTAAAGTTTATCCAGTATTATTCAAATACAGAGAGAGGATCTCCTGTTACATTCATATAACAAGTATACAAAGCTACAGTATAAACTTGGGAAAAGATCCACACACAGGCAAGGGTTCTGAATATAGTCAGCAGGTAGCATAGTCATCTTCGGAGGCTCATCCTACTTGGGCGGTGTTGTGCAACGCCAAGTCTATTAAAAACAAGACGGCTATTATAGCTGATTTTGTTGGGTCATCTGACCTGGCATGCATCTCCGAGACCTGGCTGGATGAAAATGCTGGACCAGTTTTGGTGGCAGCAGTTCCGGCTGGGTACTTGGTGATACACCGCCCGAGGGTGGATCGTAGGGGCAGGGGTGTTGCTATCTGTTTTAGATCAGAACTGGGCCTAGTGGAGGTGCCAGTGGGAACTACCAAATCCTTTGAATGTATTTTAGGTGAGGGTGTGGGGCACAGGATACTTCTCGTATACCGTCCACCAGGTGATAAGAATGTTTTCCTGTGGGAAGTCGCAGACTTCATTGTCGACCTGACATTGGGGTCCCCCAGATGGTTGGTTCTGGGGGACTTCATTGCCTGGGTCGACGATGAACTCTCGCATTTTGGTCAAGACTTCCTCCAGTTAATGATTTCAGTGGGCTTCACACAGGTTATTTCCTCCTCGACCCATATTGGTGGTCATTCATTGGATTTGGTGTTCCTTCTGGGGATGGAGATATCCGACTTGGTGGTGGAACCGGTCGGATGGCTGGACCATCACTCCATTGGGTTCAGTTTTGAGGCCGCCCCTAGTAGGTCAGCCCCTATGGAAATGGTCCGGTACCGGCCATTAAGGGGTGTTTCCCCGGATGACCTGATGGCGGTGCTGGATCTATCGGGCTTACCGAGAGATTGCATGGATCCAGAAGAGCTGGTACTTGCCTATAATAAGGTGGTGGCAGGGGCCCTGGATTCCATTGCTCCTGTCCGTGTTCGTCCTCTCACTCTTCGCCCCAGGTCTCCTTGGTTTGATGAGACTCTGAGGGAGTTGAGGAGAGTTGGACGAAGGTTGGAGAGGTGCTGGCGGAGGTCTGGTCTGGATGGTGACACACTTAGTTTGATGGACCACTATGTGGTCTATCAATCCACAATCGCTCGTAAGAAGGCCGAATTCCTGTCCAGAGAGATTGTGGCTGCACAGAATAGACTAGCTCAGCTCTTCCGGACAGTGGACAGATTGTGCAATCCAATCTGTCTTCAGCCCGGAAGAGCCTTTTCTCAAGAATGGTGTGAGGAGTTTACTCTGTTCTTTGTAGATAAGGTTGTCAAAATCAGATCGGATGTCCGCTTGACCCTCTCCAATGGGAGTTGTGATGGTCGGCAGGAGATGTTGGACACCCAGTTTGTGTGGTCTGACTTCAGCCTCCCTACAATCAATGACATTGTGATGGTCATCCAATCACTGCGTCTGACCGACTGTAATTTGGACCTGGGCCCCACACGTCTCTTAGTGGATTGTGTGGATAAAATTGGCCCAGTCCTTGCCGAGATAGTCTGGAGGTTCTTGGAGAGGGAGATTTTTCCAGATACTCTTAAGGAGGCTGTAGTTAAGCCCCTTCTTAAGAAGTCCTCCTTGGACCCGGACTGTCTGGCAATTACAGGCCTGTCTCTAACTTACCCTTTGTGGGTAAAGTTATTGAGAAGGTGGTTGCATTGCAGTTGGATGATCATCTGACCAACAACAATGTCTATGGTTCTCTCCAGTCTGGATTTAGGAAAAGGCATAGCACCGAGACAGCACTTGTTCGGGTACTAAATGACCTCCTAATAGCGAGAGATCGAAGGACCTGTTCCATCTTGGTCCTTCTTGATCTCTCTGCAGCGTTTGACACTGTGGACCATGGTGTGCTACTGGAACATTTGCAATCTATCTGTGGACTGTCTGATACAGTCCTCAGGTGGTTTCAATCTTACCTCGAGGGTAGGACTCAGAGGTTGGTATCTGTAATTTTTTCCTCGACATCAGTCTCCCTATCCTGCGGGGTACTGCAGGGTTCCATTTTGGCACCCATGCTATTTTCAGTGTATATGCTGCCATTAGGAGTGATCATTAGGTGGTACGGTTTGGGTTTTCATTGCTATGCAGATGATACCCAGCTGTACATATCCTTTGTGCCTGGCCAGGATGCTGCCATTTTGGTCTTTAACAACTGTCTTGCCGAAATCCAAGACTGGATGAATGTGAGTTGGCTGCGGCTGAACCCCGAAAAATCTGAGGTGTTGGTTGTGGACCAGGGTTGCTGGGAGGTGGGTTTATTAGCTGGATCACCCTCAGACTTATGGCTTGGGGGTATCCAGCTGACTACCTCAGACCGGGTGCGGAACCTGGGCATTGTATTTGACGACTGTCCGACTTTTAAATCTCAGGTGTCAGCGGTTGTCAAAACCTCTTTTTACCATCTGAGGAACATCACCCAGGTGAGGCATCTGGTTCCTCCAGAGGATCTTCCAACTTTGGTCCACACCTTCGTTACCTCCCGCCTTGACTACTGCAATGCCCTTTACCTTGGGCTACCGGGGTTTGAACTTCGCTGCTTGCAGCTAGTGCAGAATGCGGCAGCCAGGTTGTTGACTGGTTCTTCTAGGTCCAGTCATATAACGCCTGTGCTCCTCGGACTGCACTGGCTGTCAGTTTGCTGGTGAATCACCTTCGAGGTTGGTTTGCTGACCTATAAGGCCCTACACGATCAGGGACCTGCTTACCTGAAAGAGCTCCTTTGTCCCTACTGTCCTCCCCACTCTCTCCGATCCACTGATGAGGGATTGCTAGAGATTCCTAGGGTTCACTTAAAAACTTCAGGAGCAAGATCTTTTAGTTTCATGGCCCCGACCCTGTGGAATTCTCTACCTCATCAGGTGCGAAATTGCCCGACTGTCCAAAGCTTTAAAGGAGCTTTGAAAACCTACCTTTTTAGTAAAGCTTTTAATGATTTTTGATTATTTTAATGTTGTTTTAACTATTTATTATTTTATGTAATCTGTACAGGTGCCTTGGTTTAAGAAAGGCGCCTTGTACAAATAAAGAATGATTGAATGATTGATTGATGATTGTCTATCTCAAGCTATGCTTTGGCTCACAGCAAGCTACTGTCAAATTCTACCTAGTAGCTGAGCTACAACCATCAGTGATTCTTGGTATGGATTTCCTTAAAGCTCACAAAGCCATCCTAGACTTTACATCAAACAAACTGTCACTTGACCCTCGGAGGCAACTCACAGCTACAGAGTCCATCACTGTACCTCCTAAGACTGAAATGATTCTGATTGCCAAGATCCGAGGTGAACCTCTTCCACAAGGTGTGATTGGCATCATCAAAGGCTCCCCTGCCCTGCATTCATCAGGTCTTCTCCCAGGGAACACCTTGTCTGCTGTGCATGGTGGAACAGTCTTCCAGAAATGCTGCAACTTCACAGATGAGCCAGTAGACATTTCCAAGGGTGCCACTATTGGAAAGTTTGTTTGCTTGTCCACAGGGGACCAGCTCCATCTTATGCAAGATCCTCAGCCTGGTTCTACCAGCTTTAGTCCAGTCAGTTCTATCACAACCACCCCAGCATCACCAGCATTACCCCTCAGTACACAACTACCCTCTTCTAAACTCCTGGAATCCCCAACAGAGAGAGAACAACTTTTAAAATTCCTGGAGTGCTACCCAGATGTCTTTGTTGGTCAAGATAACAAGCTCAGATGTTGTGATATCTTACAACACACTATTGAGGAGCATCCCAGTCAGCAACCCATCTGTCAGTGAGCCTACAAGGTGGGACACAAACAGAAACAAGTCCTAGAAAACATAATCAAAGACATGCTTGACCAGGACATCATTGAAGAGTCTACAAGTCCCTGGGTGCACCAGGCCTGCTAGTGGTAAAGAAGGACTAAGGGTATCGCTTTATGGTAGACAACAGAAAGCTTAATGCTTACACAGTGCAAGATGCTCATCCCTTACCCACAACAGATGACACCTTACAGAGTTTTGGTGTGGCCAGATCAGATTACTTCACCACTCTAGACCTACAGAGTGGGTTCTACCAAGTCTCCATTAATCCAGCCTCTCGTCCATACACAGCCTGGTGCTGTCACTGGGGGCTCTTTCAATTTAAATGACTGCCTATGGGACTTTGGAGCAGTCCCGCTACATTTCAGCATGTTATGGAAGCCATACTATGCGAGTGTCTTGGAAATCTTGTTTAATTTACTTAGACGATGTTATTGTTTTCAGCAGAACTTTTTCAGAATACCTCCAACATCTCAAGGAAGTGTTTGAATGTCTCCAACAGGCCAACCTCAAGCTTTAACCAGAGAAGTGTTGTTTTGCACAGCAACAAATTCATTACCTGGGACACATTGTCAGTTCTCAAGGCATCTCTCCAGACCCAGACAATCTCCCAGCAGTCAGAAACTATCCAGAACCTAACAATCTCAAGGACCTCAGAACTTTCCTTGGCTTGTCTGGATACTACAGAAAGTTCATTTGTAACTATGCACAGATAGCAGCTTCACTTTACACCCTCACCAAAAAGAGATGTGAATATTCCTGGACTTCCAAGTGCCAAGAGGCCTTTGAAACCTTAAAAGGCAAACTGATCTCCTCTCCAGTACTGGCCTACCCAAGGTTTGACCAACCCTTCAAATTCTACTCAGATGCTAGTTCCTTTGCAGTGGGTACTGTGCTATGTCAGGTACAAAATGTAACAGAATGGGTCATCTCCTATGCTGGGCGCTCCCTTTCCATTGCTGAGCAAAACTATGGCATCACAGAAAAAGAATGTCTAGCCATGGTATTTCCATAAAGAAATGTGACTGTTATCTTCGCTACTCCTCCTTTAAAGCTTTTGTTGATCACTCAACCCTCAGAAGGTTGTTCAAAATGAAGGAGCCAGTAGGCAAGTTCGCTCGATGGATTGCCATGTTGCAATGCTACAACTCTGAAATTCAGTACAGACCAGGTTGTATTCACTCCAATGCTGATAGTGCAAACTGGAGACGGTACCCCACCGCATCATTCTCAACAGACAAAGACTCTTACTTACAAGCTCTTCCCTTCCATGCTACAGATGTGCTTTCTGTGGACACTCCTACGGCACCTCAAGTTGCCTTGCTACTACCACCTGCGTCATCAGAAAAGAACACAAATCCTCACCTGCAGCAAGCAGCCGAAGAGCTTCTCATCTCCTCTACTTCTGATCTCTCCCTGGCAACTGTTCAAAAGTAACAAAGAGCAGATCCTCAATTCACAGACATACTCTCTTACTTAGAGTCTGGAACTTTACTGCAAAAGAAGCAACATCACCAGGATGTAATTCTCCTTGCATCACAATACTTTCTCAATGACAGTGTACTTTTTCACATTTGGACCAAAGAAGGCAAGGGCCATCGCATGGATAGAACTCATGTACAGTTGATTGGGCCAGCCTCTCTAGTTAATGAAGTTCTTCTCTCCACTCATGCCTTTCCACTTTCTGGAGGTCATATAGGGAATCCACAGAACTCTCAAAAAGACAAGGCTTCACTTTTTCTGGCCTCACATGAACAAGGACGTTGTCCAATTTGTCAAATCCTGCCAGCCCTGCTCCCAAAGGAAGCCTCCTGCCAAACCAACAAAAGCACACATCATTCCAATGCCTGTAGCTACTGAACCCTTCCAAAGAGTTAGCACAGACATTCTGGGACCATTACCCTCATGATCTGACTCTGGTAACAAATACATTCTTGTTTTTGTGGACTACCTTACAAAGTATTTGGAACTGATTTCCCTGAAAGACATAACGGCCGCTACGGTAGGAAGTGCCTTCCTCAACACTGTTATTTGTCATCATGGTACCCCCTTGTATCTGCATTCTGACAGAGGCACTAACTACCTTTCAACAATTGTTCAAGAAACTCACAAACTTCTCAACATTAAGAAGACACACAAGAAGTTATCATCTGCAGTGCAATGGACAGAGTGAAATAATGATGTCTACTATTCTAAATACACTCTTCAACTACCTGCATGAAACTCACAACAATTGGGACCACTTTATTCCATTTGTGCAATTCACCTACAACACCAGCCCTTGTGTTGACATTACGGAGTACACCCCTTTTTCTTGGTCCTTGGATGCCATACAAAAACTCCCTTGGACAGGGATCTCTTGCTGCTAGAGGTTCCAAAGTCAGTTTCTTCATTCATCAGTCCTGTATTGGAACAGCTTGAACTAGCTAGACGTATGGCAAGCACCACATTGGGACAAAGAAATTTGGCATGCAGAGCATGTCAGCAACCAAATCTCAAGAGCCTTCATTTTTTGTAGGGGACATTGTCTCCCTGTATCAACCTGCCCTAGTTCTGGGCTCCACAAAGAAACTGCTCTGCCCTTGGACTGGTCCTTTCTACATCATGGAAAAGCTTTCTTCAGTTCACTTCCTTATGTGACGCAAATATGATGGAAAGCTCATACATAACAAGGTCCACATCAATCATCTGAAACATGGATACTTGAGTAACACCATTCCAGATTATCCCAGTCCACCCAGTAATGAAGCTGCACTTGATCCTGCTATCCTGTCTGAATCAGAATTTCCTCCCGATAACCTGCAACCAGTTGCTTCTGTCCCTTACACTCCTGACAATCTCCAGCCAGCTCATTTCCTCCTTCTTCTTGTTACCCTCCCCTTTCTCCACTCCCCCCCCCCGAGCCTCCACTACTTCCTGTCTGGGTCTTGGGACAATGTGGTCTGCCCCTTTAAACTGGGCAACCCCTCTTTGTCCCCAGAACCCCTCCAATAAAAGACACAGACCAGAATGTTTGTGGTTGCTCAGTTCTGCAAATAGTTTACTGGTACTCCAGTATCCAATGTTTACAATAAATGATCATTCTCATTGTTCTTTACACACCGTTCAACATATTCATAATACTTGTACATATATACATTGTATAGTTCACATTGTATGAATCACATTCTTGTTCTATTCTGCTCCCCCAGACGTACATCATGGGGGTGGTCCCTGTTGCTTCCTCTTTGTTGTCAAGGGGTACTAGCATACACACCGTGCCCCTGCTTCTGTCCTATCACCCTGTGTTTTTTTGTCATGTTTTTCCTTTTTAAACTCCTTCCTACTTTCCTATCCTACTCTTCCTATTCCACTAGCACACCTCCAGCTTGCGATGGACGGTGGGCTTCCCCCCTTTCTCCAAACACCTCCTTTTCACTTACTTTATCTTCACACGGCCTTATCTTTTACCCTTTTCCTCATCCATAGCTCAATGGCATTAGACATTTCTTGGTTAAATAGTGCCAGACCCTGGTCTGACAGATGTATCCTGTCCCCCTGGAAATATTCATCTCCCTGTTCCTGAATTGCATGGTGAATTACCGCTCCCACCAGGGCCTCGAATAACCTGCCTACCCATGCATTCTTCCTCTTCCTGGCCCTGTCCATACCCTTGTGGCTCTCCGCCCTGCGTCACACCCTCCGAGGGGTTATGTCTGACCAAACCAATGTCACCACCAGCCACCATAGCTTAATGATCTCCACATCCTTTTTTGTGTGGTAAAATATGTCCAGCCATGACTGTGTTCCCAGGTCATTGCCACCCAGGTGAATGATGATAAGGTCTGGTTTCCCATGGGCCTTCCCGACTTCCCTCAGCTCAGGCAATAACTGCGCCCACTTCATCCCCCGTTGACCTTTTCACCTCAAACGGATAATGTTGCTATTCAGATACAGCTGCTTGCCCCCTTGTCTCCTGACTGCCCATTTCTCAGCCCAGTGAATAAACGAATGTCCACAAATCCATGTCTCTAGACTCTTGGTTTTGCCTGAAAACATACGTTATTTAATGACCGCCACTGTCTTCCTCCCCACTTCCCCCCATACCTTTCGTGGGAAACAAAAGAAAAAAACATTAGTGTGAAACATTGAGTATGTATTTCTTGTAACACTCAGACTTCCATCTTCCCTTTTCCATGATTGCCCCAGCTGTGCCACCTCGTGCGGCTAGCACTGATACTGCTCCAATCCTGAACCAGTGTGAAGAGTAACTTCCACTGGTTCACCCAAAAATCTGAGGCCATTGTGCAACACTGCCATCACCTGATGTCCCGTGACTGGCTTCCCATTACCGCTGTATGAATAGGGTGGACCCTCCCGTAGGCCGCCTCCGCCACATACGGTGCAAGCCCCACTGGCAAATGGCTGTTGCTATGCTTCCGTAAATACACTCTGTTGCCCTGCCCCTGTTGGTTTGTCTTTGACCATCTTACCCTTACTACCACTGCCTCTGAGCCCCATTCTGTGTCTTCCCACTGCAGTCCACCTCCCTCGGACTTACTGCTATGGCCCACTACCTCGCTTAGCCTGAAAGCCCATCATACATCGTCAGATACAGGGCCTGAAACAGCCATGCCTCGCTACCTGAGCTAGCTATGTGGTGCAGTACCCCCACCAGCCTCACCAGTAGGCCTTCACCTATTGATTTCCTGCTGTCCTGCTTCTTGTCATTCCCCCAGGCCCACCCCTGCATCATTATGTGTGTCATGTTACTTTTCATGGGTCTTCCCATCCTTTTAAGTTACATACTTGTCCTATGGCTGCCAAATGCACCCCCATAGTGGCATGTGCCCAACCCTGCTGTCACCCCCCACTATGAATCTGGCCACTTGCTGCTGTGTTACTGCACCACTTACCTGTCTGCCGAATTGCTCGCGGAAATTTTGAAATGCCCTCCATGAGTTATAAGCTCTAAGGGTCCTTGGGGCCCAAGAGTTCCGGAACAATGTTTCAGCTACCCTAATCCAATTGTCCATACAAATGTTGGAATGGAAGTTCCCTCTGCCTCTGCTCTGGGTGCAATGGTCCAGAATTTGTCCATCTGCAAATGGGAGAGGCAGTCAGCTATCACATTTTCCACACCATCGATGTGCTTAGCCCTGAATGACATATTCAGTGTTAGTCCTAAGCACACCATCCTCCTTAAAACCCTCATCACCATCTCTGACCTGGTCCGCTTTTTGTTCAATACCTCAACCACCACCTGGTTATCGCTCCAAAACGTGACCTGCCTGTTCCTGAGCTCATTCCCCCATACTACCATTGCCACCCATATGGGGAATATTTCTGGGAACATGATGTCCTTTGTCAAGTTCCCTGTAACCCATTCTTTGGGCCATGGTTCCGCGAACCACTTACCCTGGAAGTAACCTCCCATTCCTACCCCCCTGCTGCATCCGTATAAAGCTGCAAGCCCGTGCTATATAGC
Organism: Neoceratodus forsteri; assembly: GCA_016271365.2. NCBI lineage: Eukaryota > Metazoa > Chordata > Ceratodontiformes > Ceratodontidae > Neoceratodus > Neoceratodus forsteri. Next base: position 296,010,139 of record CM057452.1, on the reverse strand, counting down.
CAATCATCCTGCCAGAATGTCTGCCCATTATATATCTGCAGAAAGTGTTCCCACACTGCCATGTCCTCTCTGGTACCTTTATTTATGTCTATCCAGTGATGAGCCTGCTTTGCCTCTCTTATCGCCCATGCGAGCTGCCATGTAAACATACATCCCGGCAAAATGGCCCTACATGCAAAGTTCAAATTCGTCATTAGCCGCTGCGCCAGCTGGAGCTGTATCCTCCTACTCCCCCCAGCTTGTCTTAACAAAACCTGCAATTTCTTGACCTTTTGCTATGGTAAGCAGTAAAGTTCTTGTACCATGTCCAACTCTAAACCCAAAACCTCTATTTTCTATAATGGGCCTTCTGTTCTGTCTTCGGCTAGTGGCACCCCCAACTCCTGGCATAACGCCTTAAAGTCTCCCAACATCCCCCCCATCTCCCCTTTTCCTTCCCCTATGAACAGGAAATTGTCGAGGTAATGCACAACTGTCTGATATCCAAAATGTGTCTGGAACAGCCATTGCAACCAGGTACTAAACATCTTGAGTGTAGCGCATGCTATTGAGCACCCCATTGGCTTGGCCTTATCAAACTAGTACCCCCCATCTACCTGGAAACCTAAAAGATCCCAATCATCCACCTGTACCAGTAATAGCCAGAATGCAGATTCTATATCTGTCTTGGCCAACCACACCTCCTGTTAAGTCCTGATAAGTCGTACTGCCTCTTTCAACGTAGCATAGGTGACCCTGCTGTCTTCTTCACTTATGGCGTCATTAACGGAGTCCCCTTCCGGGTAGGAAAGGTGGTGTATCACCCTGTACTCCCCCGGTTGTTTTTGGGGACCAATCCCAGTGAGGATACCTGCAGGTTTGGCAGCAGGGGTGCTTCAGACGGGCCTTCCACCCTTCCTGCTGATACCTCCTTTTGAATTAAGCGTGCCAGCAGTGCGCTTTTCCCTTGCATAGACTTAAGGTTCTTTGCCGTTGTCCCCTTCTGAACCCCCCTAAACTTTAAACTAAATCCTGACTGAAAACCCTCCCCCAGCTCCTTGGCTTCCACCAGATCAGGGTAGCCCACCAAATCCTCCTGAATTGCTGCCCCCTTGACTGGTGTCCGCACCATCCTGAACTTGCTCAATGAAACCTCAGTTGTCCTGGTACCGGATCTGGTAGGAGTGTCCCTTCCCTCCCCCACTTGTCTGGCCTCTGTTACCCCTCCCCCACTGCTGGCTCGAAATGCACTCTGATTGGCCTGAAAGGGCTGTTGATACCCCTGTTCCTGTCTCCCACTGCTCTTTTCCCAGTTGTATCTGCACTTTGTCGCTGGATGCTGCCCCCCACATTTTGAGCAGTCATGTCGGAATCGACAGTTAGGCCATGAACAAAATGCCAGATTATACCCCCAACAGGCCTTCAATGCTGCTCCCCCTCTCCTATCACCTTCGGCCTCCTTGTCTGTTGGCCCCGTGTAAATTTCTAACCAAAGGTCTATCTGCTGCACATCTCATTTTACGTCCCCGAAGTGTGCCATCCTTTTCCTGAATTTTTCAGCATACCTCATCCAACTATGCCCCCTTTTTTATACGCGTTCTTGATGATCAGGGAATATGTCAAAAGTGGGGTTGCCAACTCTGGCTTCTTCTCAATGGCGATGGCCATGAAGTAAGTGAAGCCTGTGGGCCAGTTGTCCCAGGTCTTCCCTTTGCCTGACTTGTCATCCTCCCCCTTGCCTAGCAACATCACAGCCGCCGCTGTATCCTTCTTCTCAAAGCTGTCTTTTTCTTCGAAGTTGTCCATGTTGTCTACATTCGCTAATGCGAAAATGTCAACATACTCCCCTTTCCATATTTTTTCCTTTCTGGCCATCGGCACATGATCAGCTAGCCTAACCCCCAGTGTTCCCACTTCTCTTCCAAGTATGGGCCCCATCCCCACCCCCCATTCCCCCCATCTGTCCCTGACCCTTTTATTTCACCTAATGCTTTCTCCAATTGTCCCAGCCCTTTCTCCCCCATGCTTTTTAGCATCTGCTCCACATATTCCTTCACACTGCTTTCTAGGGTCACCGTTGGATTACCTGTGTGGCTTGGTTGCGGGACACTGGGCCCCGGTGAGGGGTCCCCCAGTGTCGGCGTAGGCCCCAATGGTGTCAATGTTGTTCCCGGCACTAGCAGTGGGACCAGAGGTGAAAGAGGTTCTGGCTCCGGTGCAGGACAGGGGCCGGGAGGAGGTTCAGGGCTTGGGTTAATGGGAGATAGACCTCACGGAGTCACCAGTGCTGGCACCATTGGCTTGGGCCCAGGATCCGGCACCCGTGGTCACTTTGGTGCCCTCCTTTCCTTCCCCTGTCCCTTCCTTTGCTTCCCCTTTCTCTTAGTGCCTTGGCCCCCCGCATCTGGCTCTGCCACCTCCAATAGCCGGTTGGCCTTCTCCTCCAGGTCCATGACTGCTTGATAGCACTCCTCCTTGTTCGGCTTCCCTCTCCTTTGGTGCCATCTTCTTGGGTATCTACTAACCAAAGATAAACATCATATATATATATATATATATATATATATATATATATTTTTTATCCCTTGGACCCTTCCCTTTGTTGCCTTCTGCCATTGCCCCCCTTCTGTTAAACCCGGTCCAGGTTGATCACACTTTTTGTGGACAGCCTGATGCTGTATATTTTCTATTATTATTATTTTTTTTTTTTAATTAACTGCTCCATTACAGCAAGTTAATATCTGTCCTAGGGTGACCAAAAGGCTTTCTGGAGCCACCAAAATTATGTGTCGCAGACATATTATTTCTATACCCTTACTTAGAGTTTTGTCTCTTCTTGCAGGTGTTGTTTACTTTTGCAAATAGATTGGCCTCCTGGGATCTAATTTCCTTCCCAAATGAAGCTGAAACCTAGCCTTAAACTGTGTTCCATTGCTCTTGATGGACCTTTCCAGTCGCTAGCGACATGCATTCCCCCCCTCCTTTACTTGTAATGCTTTGCCCCTGGTATTTGCTAAATCCTAAATTAACCACCAATATGCTTATAAACTTGGCTATGAGGGAGTTCGGGAAGTCTGTAGTTTTAAACTCTTAACTAGTGATTCCGTTTTCCACTGCACTTGTAATGCTGAATAAACTCTGCGATATTCTGCATGCCCCTGCTGGAATATTATGTAGCTAGCTGAGGATTGTCCCTCCTGTTGTATATCCCCTGCTTGTAAGTCACTGAGCTGTTCCAAACACCACCAACCTATCTAAAAAACACCCTGTATTCTAACTATCCTGCCGCTATTTGGATATTGGTCCTTTAACCGTAAGGCCTTCCACCAGCGTGGTAATGACGTCAGACGCCATCCCACATGGTAGTCCCAGGCTTCTCGTTCACTTTCCTCTCACCAGGTTTTACCCACCCCTCTGTGCTTTTCCCCACAAACATCCAGCTCACTACATTCCAGGCGTTTTTGAACCCTCTTAAAAACATAGAAACATAGACTTTGACGGCAGATAAGGACCGCTTGGCCCATCTAGTCTGCCCATTTCCCTACCTACAGGATAGGCCGCAGATCCTAGTTAACCAACAGCCTATTTCTTCCTACCCCCCACAAGAATTGCCTTATGTCTGTCCCATGCATTCTTGAATTCTCCCACAGTTTTAGACCCCACAACCTCCTCAGGAAGGCTGTTCCATGCATCCACTACCCTCTCTGTGAAATAATACTGAACCGCCCTCCTTCTATCTTTAATTTGTGTCCCCTTGTTCTTGCAAGTCTCTTTTTCTGAAAGATGCTACCCTCTTGGACTTTGTTGATTCCACTGAGGTACTTAAAAGTTTCTATCATGTCCCCTCTCTCCCTTCTTTCCTCAAGGGTATACATATTAAGCTCCTTTAGTCTCTCCTCATATGGCTTCTCTTGCAGACCCTGCACCATTTTAGTTGCCCTCCTCTGGACTGCCTCTATCCTGTCTATGTCCTTGCGGGAGATGGGGTCTCCAGAACTGGACACAGTACTCCAGATGGGGTCTCACCAACTGTCTGTACAGAGGGATAACAACTTCTTGTTTTTGCTGATGATGCCTCTCCTATACATCCCAGCATACCCCCAGCCCTCCCTACTGCCTTCTTCTCACATTGCTTACTAACCTTAAGGTCATCTGATATGATTACCCCAGGTCCCTTCTTTTTGTTGTTGTTACTACCTCCTCACTCATTGTGTATTCTTCCCTGGTTCTTGTTTCCAGGTGCATTATTTTGCACTTCTTTGCATTGAATCCTAGCTGCCATACTTCTGACCATTCCTCCAACCTTGCCAAGTCTCTTTTCATCCTTTCCACAACTCCTTGTGTATCAACCCTGTTGCAGATCTTTGTGTCATCTGCAAAAAGGCATACTTTTCCTTCCAGTCCCTATGCAATGTCACTTATGAAGACATTAAAAAGGACTGGACCCAATACTGAACCCTGTGATACCCCACTAGTAACCCCTCTTTCTTCAGAGTGGACTCCATTTACAATTACCTTCTGTGTCCTGTTGTCCAGCCAATGTTTTACCCAGGCTACCACCCTGGGACCCACTCCCAGGCTGGTTAATTTGACTATTAATCTTTTGTGTGGGACTGTGTCAAATGCCTTGCTAAAGTCTAGGTAGCCATGTCCACAGCCCCTCCCTGGTCTACTACTTTGGTCACCCAGTCAAAGAAATCTATTAGATTTGTCTGACATGAACTTCCCGCTGTGAACCCATGCTGCCTTGGGTCCTGTGCCCCACTGGCCTCTAGGTACTCAACTGTTCTTTCCTTCAGAAGTGACTTCATCACTTTCCCTACCACAGAGGTCAGACTGACAGGTCTGTAGTTTTCTGCCTCTGTCTTGGTCCCACTTTTGTGAAGGGGAATCACATCCGCCTTCCTCCAGTCCTCGGGTACCACACTATCCTCCCGTGATTTATTAAAAAGAGTAGCCAGTGGTTTCACTAGTTCCCCCCTTAATTATTTTAGAATTCTGGGGTGAATTCCATCAGGCTCCATTGCTTTGTCCACCTTCAGTTTTAGGAGTTCTTGCAGAACCCTTTCTTCTGTGAAAGGACTGGGATCGACCCCCCTATCAAGAGTGCTTCTGTTAATTGGCTTAGGCACTCCCCCCTCCTCTTTTGTGAATACTGAGCAGAAAGAGTTGTTCAGTATCCCTGCTTTTTCACTGTCCCCCTCTGCCCACCCACTGTTCATTCTATTCAGCCTCACTATCCCTCCCTTTGTCTTCCTACGCTCGCTGATGTACCTATAAAAGGTTTTATCCCCCTTCTTAACGAGTTGGCTATCTTTTCCTCAGTTTGGGCCTTTGCTATTCTGAGTTCCCTCCCTGCTTCCTTCTGCCTTAACTGGTACAGCTCTCTGTCCTGCTCCTTCTGAGTTTCCTTATACTTACGGAATGCTATCTTTTTCTTCCTGACTTTCACAGCCACCTCTTTTGAGAACCATAGTGGCTTTTTCTTTCATTTTGATTTGTTTATTTGCTTTCCCTTTTTACTACTCCACCTGCACACCACTCTCATTGAGAGCTCTACCCTCAACTGAGATGCTTGCGTTAGGCCGCCTGGCTCGTTTTCCCCTCACCCTTCTCCCATTGTGCTTTGGGCACACAAACCAGACAGCACGCCTATGCAGATTCTCCCACAGTGCCTCTCAGTAAGCCAGACTTTTACTCACAGCCTGCCGCATCGTAGCGCTTTCACATTACCCCTGCTACACTAAAAGCACCCATTGGCTCCTGCTTTTTCGATTGTTCGCGTGAACGCTACCACAAGCTCCTCGCTAGCCAACACCTAAACCCTGCTGTTAGCCCTGCATTAACCAATTTATTCAAAGCGCTCTCACCCACTTTCACCTCTCCTCGTTCCACCGTAGGACCATACGGGAAACAAATGCTCTGTACTTTACCTCTGTGCTGTCTTGATTTACCCCTTACAGAGCTTCTTTCCAGTGCTCTGTTTTCACCACGATACTTACTGCTGCTGTTGTTATCTGATTTTATTTTTACTGTTTACTTAACTGCTGTAAAAACTATATAACTCCAAATAAAATTCAAGGCCCAACAGGCTGACTTTACAGAACTGATGTGCTTCCAAAGCAAAAATTCCTTGGAGCAAACTTGTGGCCATCTGCTCCTGTGCAGCCTCTTTTCAATCCCCATTCTAGCCCAGCCCCCAAGCCTGGACCTACCAATCCCTGCCTGCCAATTCTATTTCCAACTCTCTCTCCCTCCCCCCCTTGACCTCACCAGAGAACTCCTTCCCCCTCCCCACTCGGTGACCTAATTTCCTCCTTCTTCTTGTTACACTCCCTTTCTCCACTCCCCCCCCCTTAGCCTCCACTATTTCCTGTCTGGGTCTTGGGACAATGTGGTGTGCCCCTTTAAACTGGGCAACCTCTCTTTATCAAGGATGGTTACTGCAAAGTGTGGACACATTGAATCAGTTTCACTAAACTGACTTTGCAAACTGTTTTCAAAAATAGTTCTATTGTGTAGACAGGGCAAAATAGGTCAGTATAGATGGAGCCATAACAGAACAAGTACCAGTATTTGAAAAACAGCTTCTACTGGAAGAAAAGGACTTTCAGGTTCAATGCGGTTCTTCTCATAAAGCAGATAATAAATGAGTGTAATTGTTTTCTTTAGGTCACTGAGGGCCAGGCATAACTAGGAATAAAATAAGCAAGTACTAAAATTAAGATTAAAACAAAATATGACATTAAAGAGATGAAGGACAGCCTAACAGATGTTTTAATATTTCTTGCACTATATATTTTTAGGATACCTACAGGACTTATAAAGTTTAATCCTAAAACAGAGATGGTTGAACTATACAAAAAGGTACTGTACATACTACAGATGAATAAGCAGTATAACATGTTACATACTTTGCAACCAAATGTTTAACATGAGCTAAAAGGTATTCCTCTCTTGTTATCCTTTCCCTCACATTTTAGACAATTTGAGATACTAAATTCAGGGCTTTGGTGGGGATGCCAACATAAGAGGTCAGTACTCTGGTTTATTATTGTTTTTGGAAAAAAAAACATTTGGTTATATTAAAATCAAATATGCGATTTATACCTAGCAAGTATCCATTAGTTGTACATTAGATACATGATAAGTTCTAAAATAGAGAACTACTATAGGTATACTATTTACACACAGAGGGAAAGGGATTGTATATATTGTTTTAACTTTTTATTTATAAAATTTTATGATTTTACAGTGTGAACTGCAATACATAAAAACATAGGTATGGGATATACAGATCTCCATAGTGAAAGTACAGTTAGAGTATAGTATAGTATATCAATTATTTATTTAATAAATCTTTTGATCCATGCACTATGTGGAACTACTGGAAATAAACAATCAGGAGTAACATTTGAACTAATTACCTATGGGCTTTTCATATCAATTTAACTGAACCCAGGCTATCTGTGAAGTGTTTTGTCTACAGTAGACTTTTGTCACTCAGCCCACCACACAAAATTATATTTCTGCAAGAGGACTGATATCCTGGCTTTATAGACTTGTGAGATTTAATATGTGGTGAGAGTCACTCTGATCTACAGGAATTGTATATTTTTGACAGATAATTTATTAGCCAGCTAATATTTGGCCTGTGTGATTGACTATAAATGTTTAAGAATAATTTATCTAGTTAGCAGGATTGTTGATTTTAATAGTGTTTTGGTTACGCTTTATTTTAAGTGTCTGTTTCAATGTAACTAATCATTAATTACATGCAGCAGGGTAATTACACTTAATACCTGATGAAACATAGAAACATAGACTTTGACAGCAGAAAAGGACTGCTTGGCCCACCTAGTCTGCCCATTTCCCTACCTAATGGATAAGCTGCAGATCCTAGCTAATCAACAGCCTACTTCCTCCTACCCCCCACTAGAATTGCCTTATGTCTGTCCCAAGCATTCTTGAATTCCCCCACTGTTTGTGACTCCACAACCTCCTCAGGAAGGCCATTCCATGCATCCACAGACCTCTCTGTGAAAAAAAAACTTCCTCACGTTACCTCTGAGCTGTTCCCCCTCTATCTTCAAATTGTGCCCCCTTGTTCTTGCACATCTCTTTTTTGGAAAGATGCTACCCTCTTGGACTTTGTTGATTCCCTTGAGGTACTTGAAAGTTTCTATCATGTCCTCCCTCTCCCTCCTTTCCTCAAGGGTATACATTTTAAGCTCCTTTAGTCTCTCTTCATATGTCTTCTGGTGCAGACTCTGCACCATTTTGGTTGTCCTCCTCTAGACAGCTTCCATCCTGTCTATGTCCCCTGAGAGATGGGGTCTCCAGAACAGCAAAGTACTCCAGATGGGGTCTCATCAACTGTCTGTACAGAGGGATAACAACTTCCGTTTTATTTATTTATTTATTTATTTATTTAGTTTTTTGACCAGGTAAGTGCACTAGACAAATCCTGCCTATTTTCAGACACGACCCGGGGGAGGGGGATACAGATGAATGCCAACTGATCTTGAACCAGATTAAGCTGTTGGTGGTATTTTGAGTGAATGAGGGAAATTTGGCCAGGACACCGGGGAAATTCCCCTACTGTTTGCCAGTAGGGGGACCCTTTTGGCCATCGAAGGATGGCTGACTCAGTTGAGGTGCTGCCGCTTGAGGGGAAGGATGTGCAGCAGGTTGAGGGCCAAGTCTCCTCTGCAGTTCCAATGCAGTTCCCGATGGAAGTTTCAACTGTAAATTCTGAGCTTGCACAGCCCATGGAATCCACCATTTCATCTGCATTGCCTGTATTGACTCATTTAGATACCGCTGTTCTGCCTACCGAAGAATCTATTTTGCTGACCGACAATTCCTTGAATACGGAATTGAAACACCTTTTATTGCTGGAAGAACAACACTACTTGTTAAAGAAGAAGGAACTTTTACACCGCTTCCACTTACAAGGTTTGTCTTCCACAACTGCAGTTCCGGGAGCTCCTTGTTGACACTAAGCAGTCGGTCGCTATGGATGCAGCCCACAGTGAGGCTCCGACTGCTTCGGGCGTTGTTTTCCACCGTGCTGGCCAGGATCAAGCAGCCGCAACAGTGTTTTCCTTTACTGCTGGGCAAAAAGCTTCTCGCCAAGACCGCGTCACCAGACATGGGAGTCCTAGTAAACTTCGCTGGGCAGATACTCCAGTGGGTGAGGGTGATACTTGGACAGTGGAAGAATCATTAAAAGCGGCTGGCTGGGTGCGTTCCCCAGATACAGGTTCCTGGATTTCAGGCTTTGCACCCATAAAGATTCCGGGAGTTCACCTTTTCCTCTTCTCCTTCTCCTAATCCCACTTTAGGGTCTGTGAGTACTGTTCCTGAGCCTCTGGATACTGTGTTAACTGATGGGCCCCCTAATCCTGGTTCACCTAACCCCAGTCCACGGCAAGATTCCTCTTTAATTTCTGCAGAACTTCAACATTCTCCTCTTCACCTATCCTCGGACTTTGACCTTTCTCAAACCCCTGATTTTCAACAATGAGGAGTCACAGGGGCTAGTTCTCCACAATGTGAGGTGGAGGCTACAGCTCTTAGTGATACTTCTGTTTTTTCAGACATCCCTAGATCCATTCCTGCTGAACTACGGAATGCTACTGTGGGCTCTCTAAGGTAGCCCATCAGCCCCCTCCGGTTGCCCCTCCTAAACCTTATGCTTCCCTTTTTTCTAATTCTGTTTCTTCTGCAAAACATCATAATGCAGTTCGCATGATTTATAAAGGAGGTTTAGATGTGTTTCCAGATAGGGTTTATGTGGGTCATCAGTTATTGAAGTACAGTTTGAATTTTCAAGTTTCTGAACTGTATGCCCTTATTCATGTATCAGGTGAGTCTGTTTTTGATGTCAGCTTTAAACTAGGTAGTGGCCTTGAAAAATTTTGGACTCATTATCATTGAGAAAAAGCCACCCCCTTGTGGGCCCCTTTTGAAGTTCTTCCTCTTACTAGGCCTGCACACAAAACCATTACAGTTCTCTTTCGAAATGAAGGAGTCAGTGTTACTGATTTACTGTTTTGGTTGAAGCAGCGTTGTACTGTGTCTGGCCATCCAGAGGCTATATTTAATTCCAAGGGAATTTGGACGAGTGGTTGGAAGATTAGGGTGCTACTGCATTCTGAAGTGGGGAATCCCCGCCATCTTCCTAATAGTTTTTTTCTAGGTAGGGATCGAGGTGTTTTATTCTACCCAGGCCAACCTAGGACTTGTTATAAATGTGGACACATTAGTAGTGCGTGTGACCAGCTTAAATGTTCCCTATGCCACAAAACTGGTCATCTTAGTGGTCAATGTTTCAACTCAGTTTGTTGTAACCTTTGTGGGGAAGAAGGCCATGTTTATATGACTTGTCCTAAGGCAGCTCATAGGACATCCTTTTCTGCAGATAGAGATGAACAGCGTCTTTTGATTTCACTGGCTCAGAAGAAGGTTACTAAGGCAGCTGGTATACAGTTAGTAAAGGAAGTTCCTTCTTCTGTATTGTCTGTTTCCTCGGTTCCAGATCCCCCGAGGTATGTGTAGTTGGTCCTGTTCCTGATGTACAGGAGCTTTCCTCTCCTTAGTAGTAATTTCTGAACCTCCCCCGTTTATCTATGGACTCAGTGCCCATCGGGGTTTTGCAATTCTATCTGACTCTATGCCTACTGAAATCGAGGGCCCTCCTGCACGGAGACTCTCGATTCGGAAATGGTCCACTGGAGCTTTGGCCATCCCTAAAATGCCCAAAACCTCACTTCATGATACTTCTAATAGATTTTCGATCTTTTTGAATGCTGATCATTCCAACACTGACTCAGTTTGTTCTTCTTCGGATTCTGTTCTGCCTAAGGACACTGCTGAATCCTTCCTGACTGATGAGGGTGGTACTTTTTCCCAACCCTCACATCGGAAGGGCAAATCTCGGAAAAAAAACATTGATTTCATTTCTTCTACTATTTTCTTTCCCAAATGCCTTTATCCCCCCCAATCTTAATCTTGACGACTAACGTCAATAGTATTAAAAATATAATTACACGAACCATGGTGTTTTCTTTTACCAGTCTTTTTCTCCTGGTATCTTTCTTTTACAAGATACTAGGCTTCACTCTACTCTTGATCTTTCTCTTTCCACTAAAGGGTGGCTTTCAAGGATTTCTTTCTGGTCCATTGGCCCAGACCGTTGTACAGGTGTTGGTATACTTTTCCATCATATTCAACCTACTGTGGTTCTGGTGTTTGACCTCGTACCTGGTAGAGTTTTGCTATTAGACTTCATTTTGAACACCGTTTTTTTTAGAATTATTAACACTTATGCACCACAGACTAAGGCAGAGCGTACGCTTCTTTTTCAACAAATCAGTCCATTCTTGCATATTGCCCATTATGTGATTTGGGGAGGGTATTTTAATTGTGGTTTAAGTAAGTGGGATAGAGGTTTGGTCACCACAACGACAAAACTTTTTGGTGATATGGCTGCTCTGAAAAAAGCTGTTTGTGATGCACATCTCAAGGATGCTGTTTTTTCCCATACAGGAGTGCGGGAACGTACATTTTTTAAGGGATCATTATCTACCCGTATTGATTTTTAATTTTTGTCTGTCTCTCTGATTCTTCAGTCAGTTTCTGTTGAACCAACCCCCTATTCTGACCATCGTCTGGTGCAGATTTCTTTGGGCGTAGCAGTTCTCCTATGGGTCCTGGATATTGGAAATTAAATTCTAAACTTTTGCAGAGGCCGGATTTCCTTCAACTCATCTCTACCTTTTTGGCTTGTAGGAAATCATTATATCCCTTATATGATGATCCAGTGGTCTGGTGGATGGAAACTAAATCGGATTTACGTTCCCTACTAATTTCCCATAGTAGATATTTTCGGAAGGGTTCATATTTTTCGCATTTTCAGGACAGAAAACAGCTCCAACATTTGTATTCACTTTCACAGCTTGCCAGACATAATTTCTCAGCCCAGACTGCTCATTTTCAAGAGAAGATGAAGCAATATCATTTAACTTTGTCTATAGACCTTCAGTCCCGACAACAACATGAAACACAAGGACCATTTTTTCATACTTGTCCTTTAATTAGCCATCGGGAAAGAGTACAGTCTAAATCAATCCCTGCTCTTTATGACCTGCAGGGTGTGGTTCAAAATGATCAAGGTAGTGTTTTACGTATTGCATCTGATTATGCTGCTTCTTTATTTTCTGTGACCTAAGCGCATTATATAGATTTTTTTTCTCTTTTTAGTAATATTCGGGTTCCTCAAGCTCTGCAAGACCAACTTTTAGGTTTAATAGCTCCTTTTACCGCTCAGGAAGTTGAATTGCCATTCAATCCTTATCCAAAGGTAAAGCCCCTGGTCTAGATGGCCTTACTACTGATCTTTATCATCTTTTAAATGGTAAACTTTTGGATGAACCAACTTCGGTTTATAATACTATTTTGCAGACTCAAACTGTCCCTTTTGACATGTCTACAGGAATTCTTATTTTTCTTTTTAAAGACAAAGGTGATAAATTAGATTTATCTAATTGGAGGCCTATTAGCCTACTGAATACTGATTTTAAAATTCTTTCCAAACTATTGAACACAAGGTTGTTAACAGTGGCAAAGTTCTTGATTTCTCCGGCTCAATCTTGTACTGTGCCGGGGAATTCGATTACAGATCAACTGCTTTTATTGAGGGACATATTCTCTTATGATTCGGTTTCACCATTGGCTGGATATGTACTTTCTCTAGACCAGAGGCAAGCTTTTGATAATGTGGCACATGTCTTTTTATGGCAAGTACTAAGTCATTATGGCATCCCCGCTAGTTTTGTAGCCTGGATCCAAGCCCTTTATCATACTGCAACTGTCCATCCTTGTATTAATGTTTTTTTAGGCCCTCATGTTTCTATTAAGGAAGGTGTTAGACACGGGTGTCCGATCAGTCCTCTTTTGTATGTCTTTAGTATAGATCCGTTAATACAGCTTCTCAATTCCTCACCAGGTATTGACCCAATCAAGATATCTACTTTTATAGTTCCTTATACAGCCTTGGCTTATGCAGACGATGTAGTTCTTTTAGTAGGGAATGCCCAATCTGCTGCATTGGCATTAACTATTTGTACCACTTATGGTACTGTCTCAGGTACCAGTTTGAACTTACTGAAATGTATTGGGGAACCTCTGGGGGGTCAGCTAGTTCCTCAGGGTAACATAGCTGGTCTTCCTTACACGTTAGGCTCTTTAAAAATCTTAGGTATTGAGTTTGGGTCACCCCAAATGGATATTGATAACTGGGACAAAAAATTGCTCCTTGGATCTCATATGGTTCAGAACTAGAACAGGACTAAAATGAGTTATTGTAAACGTGTTTATTTGATACGTACTTATTTGGTACCTCTTTTTTTATTTCTTAGTTCTGTTTTTCCTGTTCCCAAGGTAAGGGAAGTTACAATATATAGTTTATTTTTCCAGTCCTTCTGGGACAGTTGTCTAAATCCAATCAAGAGAAATGTATTGTCTTTATCTCGTAAACAAGGAGGTCAGCAAATGATTAACCCTGTCTTGTTTTTTTTCTGTCAATTTTTATATGCTAATATGAAACCGTTATTTATTTGCCCAGATAAATATTGGTGTGATCTCTTTATTCACTCCATATCACCCTGGTTTGCAGCATGGGACTTAGGTAACCTGCATCGTATTGATAAAGGAGCCAAGTCTCCTCAGTATTTAAAAGAAGTCTTTGTTAAGTTAAGGGCTTGCAGGATCACGAGTAGACAAGTGATCTCACACTCAAAAAAGCAGTTATATGCTGTTGTTATGGAGAATCATTTTTGTACATTGGATGTCTTTCCCAAACGTCCGGAACTGATTAAAGAAGTCTTATTTATTTCTCTGAATGAGAAAAGAATCCCAAAAAAATATAATGATCATCACTGGCTTAATTGTCATGAGAAATTGAATGTTAAGGCTAATCAAAAGCATAAGAGGGTGGAGGAACGCATTTGTTCTAGACCTAGGTGCATTACCCAACCTGAAGCCCTGCTGCATTTATATTTTACTTGTTCTTATATTGTTGATTTTTGGGAATTCCTTTATGACAAGTCTAATTTTACCTTTTTTCTACATCTGACATATCCTTCACTTCTATATGGTAGCTACCCCCAAAATTGGGATATCTGGGATAAGAGCACATTGACTGTTATTTTTACTATTATCAAATGGTTTATTTGGCATTCTAGATGTTTGTTCACTCTTCAACAGCATGAACTTTCTTATCATGATATGTATGGTAATATTTTTAAATCCATACAAGGTGTCTATTTCTCTGAAACTAAGAGTCTCACTAAGACCCATTTGATGGCCCTCTGGAAGAACTTGCCCTGGATTACAGACAATGACTTTCTGATTACGTAATACTAATGTTGAAATCTGTTTATATTGTATCCTTTTGTTTCCTTGGTCTGCTTCTTCAGTGACCTGTTTGTATTTTAGGATGCTGTTAGTATTTTTTGATTTGTACTGTAAGATTTCCTTAATAAAATCTTCCCCTACTCTTTTTGATAAGTGCCATGGGATCTTTAACATCCACCTGAACTACCACCAATTCAGGCAGATGGGACCTCAGTTTAATGTCTCATCCGAAAGACAGAAAACTTCTTGCTATAACTACCTTTTGAGGAGTGTGATACTGTCTGTCCAATGCAGAGTGCTCTGCAAGGGACTCAACAGCGCCACACCAATTTCTACTGGTGATGCCTCTCCCTATGCATCCCAGTATCCCCCCCAGCCCTCCTTACTGCCTTCTCACTTTACTTGCCCACCTTTAGGTCATCTGATATAACTACCCTCAGGTTCCTTTCCATTTTTGTTGTTGTTAGTATCTCACCCCTCATTGTGTACTCTTCCCCTGGGATTTTGTTTCCCAGGTGCATTACTTTGCACTTCTTTGCACTGAATCTAAGCTGCCATACTTTTGGCAAGTTGATGAAGTGATTGGAAAAACAGAGAATTTTTCTTTTTGTCCTACACCCCTTACATATCTGTAATTTTTTGTGGGGGTAACCAGGAAAGGCTCACTAGGCACAAATACCTGTTTTCAGGGGTGACCCAGGAGCACTGTGGAGGTTAAGTGAGTTGCTCAGAGTCACACAGTATGCAAGTGGAGGTTATGGGACACAAACCCAGGTCTACTGGATGTGCCAAGCTCATTCACAGCTCATTACTCTAACCTCCAAGCTATACTGCCAGCCCCATTTTCTGACAACATATTCATACATTTTACACATGAGTGGGTCATGTTTAAGTTCACCGTGTATTCATGCACAGAAAACTTCTTGCTATAACTACCTTTTGAGGGGTGTGACACTGTCTGTCCAATGCAGAGTGCTCTGCAAGAGACTCAACAGTGCCACACCAATCATTAAGCAGGTGAATTTGTGATGCTGTTTTTATTTTCATGGGTGGAAACAACCTCTACTTGTGAAGAAAAAGCCACACCAATCACATGGAGGCTTTTTGTTTGATGTGTAATGTAGTGAGCTATGCCCCTGCCAGCCATATGTACAAATATATGATGTTGTGTTTTATGTGATTTCTGTGTATATTTAAATACCAATGTGATGAGAATGGATTGTTCTTCTTTAAAATGGCTGATATTCATGTGACCTGGAGAATTACAGGCTTTTAGTAGCAGGAAGCCTTAAATTACACTTCTAGGAGTGGAGATGCCTTCTGGCTTAATTGAAGGAAGTCAAGGTAATAAAACTCATAAAGGATATGGAGAGAAGCTATTTCCCTGTTTTAAAGTTCAAAGCCCAGGATGTGTTAAACAGGATTTGGGGAAATAGCCATTCTTTTTTTTTTTTGTAATTCTCCTGGCTCCCTTGGCTTTCAGAGGAGGCCTCATACCTCCTCCTACTCCATCTGCCAGGGTGATCCCCACAGCATCCCATCCCCTAGTGTCATCCACTCGTAGGGCCAGGGGTGTTTCATTTTCCCCCTGTTTTTCTCCAAATTCCCCTGAGATGCCTGCTCTTAGGACTTATGTCCAGGCTATCCGACATGCTGATGCATGCCGACAGCCATGCATGGAACAGCGTCCCCCCTCCCCAACTCCAGTAGAGCCATCAGTGCCCTGAAAGCCTGTGTATCGACTGGCTTTAGGGGCATTGGGTGCTAGAAGCACCCCTGGTTTCCCACCCCAGAGGGAGGAGAGCTTCCATTGGGACACTCAATCCACCCTCCCCCCTCTGACCCCCAGCAACCAGAGTCCATTCCTGAACCCGTAAATAGCCATTCTTGACAGGATACTGTGAATTAGCTTGCAGGGTGTTATACTGAGACATCAAAGTTTCAACTCTGAAGCCATGTTCATATTATATGTGCCAGAAAGTTGTGATGTCAGAACCTTAAAACATTTGGGAAAGTGCAAGAGTGACATCTACTGGCCTAAAAGGTTAAGACCAAACTAGGACTTTTGACAGGCTATATAAAGAGCTTGAAAAACAGGGTCTCACTCTTATTTTCCCGGAGCATCTTCAAGGACAATTTTCATCTGAACTTTCTCCTGACATACCAGAAGCAAGACTGCCAGTACAAAGGAAACTGAATTTTTATTTACTTTCATTGGACTTTAGCTTACTATGAACTTAAGATAGACTTTAGATAACAGTTATAGTGTGTTTTCCATGTATATTTTCCTCTTTTGTTTCTGTTATTCTGTGACCAAATTAGTGCCTCTTTTAGTTGTAACTGTATGATTCTTAATTAAGTATTTCAGTAAAAAACATTTGTTTAAAAAAAAAATCTACCTGAGCGAGATTTTTCTATATTGTGTGTGTGATTTAGGGATGTTTATCAATAATCTTTGACTAAACTGTTATTGCCAAAGGGATGCCACCATAAACTGCCAAATTGAACAAGGGTCTATAACAGGGAAAATCTGGATAAAAGATAGGGAGAATACAACAGTCTCAAAGAAGATTCTGTGTTGATTTGAACCAGCTTACTGCACACCCATGGGAGAAGGCAGAATCAGGGTTAAAAAGCTACCCTAAAGAGGTTGTAAGGAATTCACTGGGGAGGAGAAAACTTTGCCACTTGCTAGCATTCTCTTGGACTGGGGTGAAACAGGTGAGATGGTGCAAAAAGTGGCAGTGGCACACAACCTCTCCCTGGGTGTGATTATAGGGAACAATCTCCAGGAGGGGGTGGTGTGTGAGGTTACCTGCAGTCAGATGTCAAAGACCAATTGTAGTTCCCTAAACCCCGTAGAAGCCCCTGTGGAAAACAATGGGAGGCTGGTTCCATAGCCTGTGTTTCCTGACATGGAGAGTAGTGAAAGGGAGGTAGGACTTCCCCAGGTAGCCATTCACAAGACAGCTACAGAAGATTGCTCCGAGGAGTGAGGGGTAACAAATGGTCAAAAGTTTACTGATGGTAGAGACCCTGAATGCCCTGACACTAGAGCTATGGACCCCAGTTTTGGAATTGAAGTGGAGGTACTGGATCGATTCACTGTATGCTTAACAGTGAAGTCAAAACTGTGCACCACATATAGCGTGGTACACTAGCGTGACATGGTACAAAACCCCGCAAGACACAAATGTTGCACTCGGTTTTGTACCCATTTGCACATGGCTGGTGGGAGGAGTAATGCAGAGGTCAAAACCTCTGTTGGGAAGGGGGTCCGACGAGCAGCCATCGTGGCTTAGAGGGATGACCCGTGGCAGTGCAGGGTGACTATGCGTCTGTGGACTGGGGCTCAAATCCTGGTCCCAGACTTTTGCAGATCGCATTGTGACTTTTTATTTCCCCCCTCTGGTGTTTCTCCACATCCCTGTGTTGGCCCCCCAGAGATGATTATATTAATAGGGGGATTGATGGGCACAGCCCCCCATAACAGGGGTGTGGGGGCAAAGCCCTCCTGCAGAAAACAAAGAAGTCTGTTGCGTTGTGCTTTGTGACTTTGCTGTCAGCATACTGTTCCAGCTCCGGCAGAGTACCCATTGTATTTACAGCATGGTACATTGCTGCACTGTTTTTGTGTACACCGACATGACCCCATACCGAAGGGAACATGTCTCTTGCCTTGGGAAAATGTGAAGATTTTGCAGCTGCTCAGTGTACTGACCTTAATTTGGACAGGCTGAGGGTTTGTGCAGAATCTGACGGGACACAGGGAGGTGACATAAGACAGGGTATTTTGGGACAATAGACTGTTGTATATGCTGGATGTGAGGACAGAGGAAGGGATGATGGGCAGGCAGGTTGTCGTTCCCCAGGGGTACTGTAAGTGGTTGCTCAAGATCGCTTATGATATTCCCATGTCCAGACATCTGGGAATTGTGCTCACCATGCAGCAATGGGCTCAGAATTTCTATTGGCCCAACTTCACCAAGCAGGTGAAGCAATATTGTAGGTCTTGTCACTGGGGCCAACAAAGAGGGAAGGCAGGCAGTTAAACCAAAGCTGTCCTAAATTCCTTGCCCATTGTAGAGGAGCAATTCCAGAGGATAGGAATGGATATTTTGGGATGTTTGAGTACCCCAAGCCTCACAGGGAAGAAATTTATCCTGATGGTGGTCAGTTATGCCACCCGATACTCAAAGGTGGTCACCCTCTCCTTACTTACAACAAACAAAGTGGCAGACACCTTGCTAAGGATTTTCTGTCATGTCGGGTTTCCCCAGGAGGTTATCACTGATCAAGGGGATACCTTCATGTCGGACCTGATGAAGTGTGATGCACACCTTATCACCCACAAGCCAGCGGGCTTGTGGAAAGGTTTAATGGTACTCTAAATGTGATGCTCCAAGTGTTTACTGAACAGAATGAGAGTTACTGGGAGAAATACCTTCCCCATCTGTTGTTTGCATACAGGGAGGTGCCCCAAGAGTCAACAGGGTTTTCCCCCTTTGAACTCTTATATGTATGTAGGGTGCATGGGCCCCTGGACTTGATCTGGGAGGACTGGGAAGGCAAGCACACCACCCAGGTAACTCCTGTAGAGCAGAATGTCCTTAAGTTTAGGGAAAAGCTGAAGGAGCTTATGGAAGTGGTCCAAAGCAACCTGCCAGCTGCTCAACAGAAGCAAAAGGTCTGGTATGGCCATGGAGCCAGAGCTTGCTTGTACAGTGTAGGTCGGGAAGTCTAGGTCCTAATCCCAGTTCAGAAGGGCAAGATGCAGTCTGAGTGGATGGGACCATACAAGGAAGTCCAACAGGTAAATGACATAAATTATATCGTGGAATTGCCTGAAAGGAGACATAGCCAGAGGATGTGCCATGTCAACATGATGAATCCATATGCAAATAGGGCTGACATGGTATTTGCAGTGTGTAGTCCTGGGGAGGGGACAAATGAGGAAAATCCCTTCCTGGACTTGCTAGAGGAAAGCAAGCAAGAGTCCTCTGTGGAGACAATCAAGCTGTCAGCCCAGTTGACCCTGGAACAGTCCCAGAAAGTGAGGGAGGTTTTAGAGGACTTTGCCCCTTTGTTTATGGCTAAGCTTGGATGAACCCCCTTAGTGACACACAATGTAGACACAGGGATGCAAGTGCCCATATGGAGGACAGTCTACTGAGTGTTGGAGGCCATCCTAAAGGACATTAGGAAGGAGGTTGTGGAAATGTTGGATTTAGGGGTAATCCAGAAATTTCACAGTCCCTGGGCCTCGCCTGTAGTCCTCGTTCCCAAGCCAGCTGGCTCTACTCGCTTCTGTGTGGACTATCATGGACTCAATGCAGTCACGAAGTCAGATACCCACCTAATGTTCTGTGTGGACTATCATGGACTCAACGCAGTCACGAAGTCAGATACCCTCCTAATACCACAGACGGATGAATTACTGGACAAGTTTGAAGGGGCAACATACCTTACCACCATTGACTTAACAAAAGGGTATTGGCAGGTGGAGTTAACTGGCAGAGCCAGGGAGAGGTCAGCCTTCATCACTCCACTAGGGTTATTCAAGTTCTGGGTAATGCCTTTTGGAATGAAGAACACCCCTGCCACCTTCCAAAGGTTGGTCAACCAGGTGTTACATGGTACTGAAGAGTACACAGTGGCTTATCTGGATGATATTGCCATCTACAGTACCAGTTGGAAGGAACACCTTTCCCACCTGAAGAAAGTGTTGGGCAGGATACAGAAGGCAGAGCTCACTGTCAAGGCTGAAAAGTGCCAGGTGGCTATGGCAGAGGTGGCATACCTGGGCCACGTATAGGGGTGGGGGCAGCTTTATCCTAATAAAGCAAAGATTGAGGCAATACAGGTGTGGCCTATGCCTGAAACCCAGAAGCAGGTTAGGAGCTTCCTAGGGACTGCAGTGTACTATTGAAAGTTTGTACCAAATTACAGTATCCTGGCAGCTCCCCTATATGGCCTGCTTAAGAAAAGAATGTCCAAAAAGGTACATCGGGAGCCAGCCAGTGAATGAGCTTTCACATGGTTAAATGAGGCACTGTGCAGTGCCCCTGTGTTGGTTAGTCCAGATTACTCTAAGCAATTTGTAATCCAGACAGATGCCTCAGATGTGGGAATTGGAGCAGTCCTCAGCCAGGCATCTAATCAGGGAAAGGATCACCAGCTACTGCTAGAGAGCAGTAAGCAGGCATCATGACTAATCCCCTTCTCCAGAGAGAGGAAAGCAATCCTCTGGACACTCAGTCCTTTGTTCCCCTGCCGAACCCCAGTGGCCCAGGCTCATTCTGGAACCAGAGTTTTCAGCGTAGTGCAAGGTGTGGCATCCAGTGCCTCAACCCTCAGCACCATTGGGCTGGCCAATTTTTCAATATTTTTGCACCAAATTTTCAACATGGGTTTTTGGGCACCCACCTCATGAACACTGGCACTGTCATTTCGTTACTTGGTCCCAAAAGGTGATTTCGCAGTTGCTGTGCGGAATCACATTTTGGGACCAAGTAATGAAATAACAGTGCCAGTGTTCATGAGGTGGTGTCCCAAAAAGCCCATGTTGAAAATTTGGTGCAAAAACATCAAAACACCCCGAGTTACACTCAGTCATTGAAATTTTTCTATGCATGCTCATAACTTTGGCAGTTTTAAATATTTTCACTCCAAATTCACAACATTGCCAATTTTTACACCCCTTCATGAAAAGTATAGCTGTCATTCTTCACATCCTGCCCAAAATGTGTTTTCGCACCTGTGGCGCAGAATGGCATGGTCACTGTGTGAAATCACCTTTCAGGGTGAATGAATGAAAAGACAGTGGCACTCTTCATGAGGTGGGGTCCAAAAAAAAGCCATGTTGAAGATTTAACATAGAAACACAGAAACATAGAATTTGACGGCAGATAAGGACCACTTGGCCCACCTAGTCTGCCCATTTCCCTACCTGATGGATAAGCTGCAGATTCTAGTTAATCAACAGCTATTTCCTCCTACCCCCCACTAGAATTGTCTTATGTCCGTCCCATGCATTCCTGAATTCTCCCACTGTTCCTGATTCCACAACCTCCTCAGGAAGGCTGTTCCATGCATCCACAACCCTCTCTGTGAAAAAATACTTTCTAAGATTACCTCTGAGCTGTCCCCCTCTATCTTCCAATTGTGCCCCCTTGTTCTTGCACATCTCTTTTTCTGAAAGATGCCACCCTCTTGTAATTTGTTAATTCCCTTGAGATACTTGAAAGTTTCTATCATGTCCCCCTCTCCCTCCTTTCCTTAAGGGTATACATATTAAGCTGCTTTAGTCTCTCTTCATACGTCTTCTGGTACAGACCATGCACCACTTTGGTTGACCTCCTCTGGACAGCCTCCACTCTGTCTATGTCTTTGCGGAGATGGGGTCTCCAGAATTACACGTAGTACTCCAGATGAGGTCTCATGAACTGTCTATAAAGAGAGATAACAACTTCCTTTTTTCTACTGTTGATGCCTCTCCCAGTGCATCCCAGTATCCCCCCAGCCCTTCTTACTGCCTTCTCACATTACTTGCCCACCTTTAGGCCATCTGATATAATTACTCTTAGGTCTCTTTCAATTTTTGTTTCCCAGATGCATTACCTTGCACTTCTTTGCATTGACTCTGAGCTGCATTATATATTTGACTGTTCCTCCAACCTTGCCAAGTCCCTTTTCATCCCTTCCACCTCACCTTGTGTATCAACCCTGTTGCAGATCTTTGTGTCATCTGCAAAGAGACATACTTTTTCTTCCAGGTGCTCTCCAATGTCACTTATAAAGACATTTAATAGGACCAGTTCCAGTACCGAACCCTGAGGTACCCTGCTATTTACTGTCGTCTTTTCACTGTGGACCCCTTTTACTATTACCCTTTGCGTCCTGTTTTCCAGCCAATTTTTTATCCAGGCTACCACCTTAGGACCCACTCCAAGGCTGGCTAACTTGTATAATAATCTTTTGTATGGGACTGTGCCAAATGCCTTCCTAAAATCTAGGTAGGCCATATCCACAGCCCCTCCCTGGTCTACTACTTTGGTCACCCAGTCAAACAAATCTATTAGGTTCATCTGATGTGACCTTCCTGCTGTGAAACCATGCTGCCTTGGGTCCTGTGCCCCACTGGCCTCTAGGTACTCAACAGTTCTTTCCTTCGGAAGTGATTCCATCATTTTCCCTACCACTGAGGTCAAACTAACTGGTTTGTAGTTTCCTACCTCTGCCCTACTCCCACTTTTGTGAAGTGGAATCACATCTGCCCTCCGCAACTCCTCAGGTACTACCCCATCCTCCCATGATTTGTTAAAGAGAGTAGTCAGTGGTGTTACTAGTTCTACTATTAGTTCTTTAAGAATTCTGGGGTGAATCCCATTAGGTCCCATTTCTTTGTCCACCCTCAATTTCAAGAGTTCTTTCAAAACTCTTTCTTCTGTGAATGGACTGGTATTGACCCCCCTATTCAGAGTGTTTCTCTTGTTTGGTTTAGGTACCTCCCCCTCCTCTTCTGTTGTGAATACTGAGCAGAAATATTCGTTCAGAATCCCTGCTTTTTCACTGTCACCCACTGCCCACATTCCCTACCCTTTATTAAGTCTCTGTAGAAATTTAGCAGTCCCAGAAATCCCAAATAAAAGTTTATTTGTTTTCCTGGCTTCAGTGTGGCTGTGTGTATAAAGCAAGGGTAGGCTGGCAAAATAAATCTTCAACTTGTGCCATCTAGAGGAGTGAGAGGGAGCGAGACAGACAGATTGCAGGGGGGAGGGGGTGGATGAGAAATTTAACAGTCCCAGAACTCCCAAATAAAATTAGCTTTTTACCTGGCTTCAGTGTGGCTGTGGGTACAGGGCAATGGCAGCTTGGCAAAATAAATCTTTAACTTGTGCCATCCAGAGGAGAGAGAGAGAGATTGCAGGGGAGGGCATGAGAAATTTAACAATCCCAATTTTAACAGTCCTAAAATTCTCAAATAAAAGTTTATTTTTCCAGGCTTCAGTGTGGCTGTGGGTACAGGGCAAGGGCAGCCTGGCAAAATAAATCTTTGACTTGTGCCATCCAGCGGGGAGAGAGACAGGGGCTATGGGGGGGGCATAACAAATTTAACAGTCCCAGAAATCCCAAATAAAAGTTTCTTTTTTTCCTGGCTTCAGTGTGGCTATGTGTACAGGGCAAGGGCAGGTTAGCAAAATGAATCCTTGACTTGTGCCATCCAGAGGGAAGATAAAGAAAGAGAGAGAGAGAGAGAGAGAGAGTTTGCATTAGCAGTACCAGAAATCCCAAATAAAAGTTGCTTTTTTCCTGGATTCAGTGTGGCTATGGGTACAGGGCAAGGGCAAGCTGGCAAAATAAATATTTCACTTCTGACATCCAGTTGAGAGAGAGAGAGACAGACAGAGAAAGACATTGAGGGGAGGGGGGCATGAGATATTTAACAGTCCCAGAAATCCCAAATAAAAGTTTCTTTGTTTTCCTGGCTTCAGTGTGGCTGTGTGTACAGGGCAAGAGCAGGCTGGCAAAATAAATCTTTGACTCGTGCCTTCCAGAGGACAGAAAGACAAACAAATTGCAGGGGGGCCCACAAGAAATTTACCAGTCCCAGAAATCCCAAATGAAAGTTTCTTTTTTCTCCTGGCTTCTTTGACTTGTGCTATCCAGAGGACAGAGACAGAGAGAGATTGGGGGGCATAAAAATTTAACAGTCCCAGAATTCCTAAATAAAGGTTTTTTTTTCCTGGCTTCAAAGTGGCTGTGTGTACAGGGCAAGGATAGGCTAGCAAAATACATTTTAACTTGTGCATCCAGAGGAGAAAGAAAGAGAGAGAGAAAAGATTATGTGTGTGTTGGGGGGATGAGAAATTTAACAGTCCTAGTTTTAACAGTCCCAGAAATCCCAAATAAAAGTTTTTTTTTTGCCTGGCTTCCATTTGGCTGTGGGTACAGAGCAAGGGCAGTCTGGCAAAATATGTCTTTGGCTTGTGCCATCCAGAGGGGGGAGAAAGAGAGGAATTATGGTAGGAGATGGGGTCATGACAAATTTAACAGTCCCAGAAATCCCAAATAAAAGTTTCTTTTTTTCCTGGCATCAGTGTGGCTGTGTGTACAGGGCAGGGGCAGGCTAGTAAAATAAATATTTGACTTGTGCCACCCGGGGGGGAGGGGGAGAGAGAGAGAGAGAGAGATTGCATTAACAGTCCCAGAAATCCCAGATTAAAGTAGCTTTTTTCCCTGGATTCAGTGTGGCTATGGGTACCGGGCAAGATCAGGATGGCAAATCTTTCACTTGTGACATCTAGAGGAGAGTGAGAGAGAGAGAGAAAGAGAAAGAGAGATGAGAGAGGCATTGCGGGGGCACGAGACATTTAACAGTCCCAGAAATCCCCAATAAAAGTTTATTTTTTTGCCTGGCCTCAGTCTCGCTCTGTGTACAGGGCAAGGGCAGGCTGGCAAAATAAATGTTTGACATGTGCCATCCAGAGCAGAGAGAAACAGACTATGGGGGGGTCAGGAGAGCATGAGAAATTTAACAGACCCAGAAATCTGAAATAAAGTTTATTTTTTTTCCCTGAGTTCACTGTGGCTTTGTCTACAGGGAACGGGCAGGCTAGCAAAATAAATATTTGACTTCTGCCATCCAGAGGAGAGAGAGACAGAGGAAGATGTCAGGGGAGGGGGCTTTATCTGCTAACAGTTAGTTGTTCTATTATTTTTTCAAGCCTTGTGTATAAGAGAGAGTGGCACAACAGGAGAGAAATGCTATCTCATCTACCTTTTTTAACATTAGCCCTTCACTCCTCTTTCTCTAGCTCAATCTGTCAGTTAGGTTGGCTGTCAGTTGTGTTGGTATTATTATGTGTGCTGAGGACTGAGCAATGTTCTGGAGCAGGGATGTGTTTAGGATGAGCAGTGATGTAGCGAAGAGGGCCTACCTTGGGGTCTAAATGTGGTTGTGGGATTCAGAATCCTGATTACAGCAACCAGTGCTGGGAGAACATAAGAAACACTGCATGTACAACAGCAAAACACATCATGTACAACTGCAATCCCAACGGCAAACATTCAGCATTGACAAATGCTTGTCTCTACTACGTATTGCGATAGTACCCTTGGTAGACATGTTCAACTGCCCACTCTGTTGTATTTTCATTTACTCCAGGGCTGCTGGAAAGAAGCCTCTCCTCCAAGTCTAGCCATGGTGGGCCATAGGTGGTGTCCCCATTGAGGAGTTAGCTGGGTTGCGCTGCCCGATAATAGTCACTGAAATTAGGCACTGCCCCCTGATAGGGAGCTACAGGATAAATCTCTTTATTCAAGATGGTTTACTATGCCATACAAATCTGTGCACTATAGTGTTTAATTGGGAGAAGAACCTTTGTGGTAGTGTGATAGGGAGTGATTGAAATATATATGAATATTTAAGCAGGGTACACATTTTTGAGAATGCTCACCCTTCCTACCATATAACTGAGAGTGGCAGGGGTTCCCACCTCTCACATTCTGACTTAATGCTAGCCAGCAGAGGAGGAAAGTTCAGCCTATACAAATGAGATAACCTTAAGAGTATTTTCACTCCCAGATATTTTATTGATTCCACAACCTGAAGTCCCATGCAGTTGTTCACTACGCTCCCTCTTTTCTGCCTACCTATTGGGAGAATTTCACTCTTTGACCAGTTTATTTTATGTCCTGATAGAGTTCTGTACTCAGCAAGCAGAGTGTGCAAGGTTAGGAGACCCTTTGCAGGTCACTACAGATACAGCAGAAGATCATCAGCAAAGACAGCAACCTTGTGCTCCCTCCCCCTGCCAGCATCCAGCTATCCCTTGATGGTTCCTTATAGCTGCTGCCAAGGGTTCAAGTGACAGAACATACAGGATCAGGGAAAGAGGACACCCCTACACAGAAACATAGAATTTGATGGCAGATAAGGACAGCTTGGCCCACCCAGACTGCCCATTTCCCTACCTAATGGATAAGCTGCAGATCCTAGTTAACCAACAGCCTACTTCTTCCAACCCCCAACCCCTAGAATTGCCTTATGACTGTCCCATGCATTCTTGAATTCCACCACTGTTTTTGACTCCACAACCTCCTCAGGAAGGCTGTTCCACAACCCTCTTCATGAAAAAATACTTCCTCACATTATCTCTGAACAGTCCCTCCTCTATCTTCAAATTGTGCTCTCTGCCTAGTGCCCCTGGATAAGTTAAAGGCATCAGCCAGTCCTCCATTAATCTGTATCTTAGTGGATGGGTCCTTACACAGAGCTCCAGTCCAGCCTACTATCCGCTTTTTCATGCTGAACTGCCTAAGAGTATCCAGCATGTACCCCCACTCCACACAGTTGAAAGCCTTTTCAACATCCAGAGCAATGACCAGTGCACCATGTCTCTCTGTTTTTTTTTGCCCATTTATGAATGATACTAAGGATGTGCCTGATGTTATGCTTCCCCTTTCTCCCTTTGACAAAACCGTCTTCATCTAGGTAGATACAGGATGGAAGATACTTTTTTAGCCTTGCCACAATGACCCTGGTAGCTACCTTATAATCTGCCGTCAGTAGGGAGACTGGCTGGTATGAAGAACAGTGAGCAGGGTCCTTGGCTGGTTTGGGTAGTACTACAAACTCTCCTCTATCATGTTATGCAGGGGTTCAGTCAGGGGTTCCATGAAGCGTTTCATAAAAATCAGTTGGCAGTCCAGCCGGTCCCAAAGCCTTGCCTCCCTGGAGAGCTTTAATAGCATCATGGACCTCTTGCCTAGAGAGTGGTTGTTCCAAGCTCTCTATTTATTTATGACTTTGGTAACTGGGTAGGTGTGGTAGGTGAGAGCTTCAAGAGAGCAATCGGAGCTTTGCTAAAGAAGTCCTGATATTGATTAGTTATAGGTGTGGCTTCTATTGTATACAAATCTTTGTAAAATTTGTTGAAGGTATCATCCACCTCCCTGTGGCTTGTCACCACCCCCAGATCCAAGTAGTGGATCTGGGAGATAAAATGTTCACTCTCCCTGTGCCAGAGTTGCCTGGTGAGCAGCTCCCTCATCACCATCAAAGTACTGGCAAGCCTGGATAAGAAGGATGGCCCTGTCTATCACCACAGTACTTAAGGTACCAAACTTCCACTTGAGCTTTTGTAGCAGGTTGGGTTGTAAAGTCTCAGGGGAGGATCAGCCATATGAACAATTCCAACCTCTGTGATTTTCAGCTCAAGCTTTTCTAATTTGAAAGTCTCTCCTTTCTGTTAATATTTGGCATATTAAATGGGCTGACCCCTGACATATGCCTTTAGGCCTCCCACCTGGTTATATGAAATGTGTCACCTTGTTTATTATGGGTGAGAAACTCTGTTATAGCATCTGCCATAGCATTGACAAACTGTTGGTCCTTATGAAGCCTGGATCCAGCCTCCAGGACCAAGATGGGGGAACTCAGGTGAGATAGGCCAACCCCGGCCTGAAGTGTGGAGTGATCTGGTTTGAGTGCCGAATGGTGGGACACAGAGCCCACTTGAGGGATGAAGACTGAGGAACATAGCAGAAGGTCCAATCTGGCATGTAACCTATGGGAATGAGCATAAAAACTGTATTCCCTCCTTGTAGGATTTTTTGGCATCAGCTGTTAACCAGAGAGAGAACATGCTTATGAATCCTCTTGCGTTTCTGGATTTGGTAACTGGGGCTGGATTAGACTTATCAAGTATAGTGTCAAAGACACAATTCACATTGGCTCCCACCACTCATAGGCCTAAGAACTGTTTCATCTCCAAAGTAAGTCTCTGGAAAAAAGTGCCATCTTCCATATTGGGTCCATATATTGCTCCAACCGATAAACAATTCCCATTGTTCAAAGATATCTGTGCTAAGGCGTACCTCCACTGGGGGTATGAGCCAGACAGCTATACCCTGAGCACAAGAGGCGAAGCAAGAGGTGAGTCAGGCACCCCTCCATCCACCACACATATGTGTAGCCTCAGCTGCTGTCATGTGAGTTTCCTGGAGTGGTTAAATATCACAATTTTTATTTAATAATCATTAGTCACAGTACTGTTAAAGTTGCCTGCCAACATTTTGAAACATTGACAGGCAACTTTAACAGTACTGTGACCAATGGTTATTAAATAAAAATTGTGAACATTGAAGAATATACAGTATGTGGTGAGTGAGTCCATTTCTCCAGAAACAGTAGTAGTGACTTAAACAGACTTTGTCTGTAGCAGACTCATCCCTGTGGATTCTTTGTGCTGCAGATGGTGGGCCATACTGGGTTGCTGTGTAGTAAAATATCAGTCTTGAGCTTCTTAAACCAGCTCCTGACCTTCCTCCACTTGACAACATGCTTTTGCCCATTAACATGCCAAGTGACAAAGTTTAAGTAGTTAGCCATCATGAAAACCATGCGTTTTGGGCTGCAGACACCACATTGCACTAGTGCTGTACCATGAGAATGTAAGACTGTACATTTCGTAAACATTATTATAATACCTTGCATTTTTTGCCACTAAAAACTGCAACTTGCTCTCCATCTCCTTGAAGGATTGAATTCCCCCAAACTTCCCCTAGGTTTGAAAAATAATCAGTATACCAAATCCTTCCAACTGTAAAAATTCCCACACTCCTCCTCCACATCCTCAATTGGTAGAGACCAGTGCCCCACCTTCCCAGTGAAAGAGGATCCCCAGCATGAAGTGAAAATATAAACATCAGATTTACCAGTGACAGATTGCCCCACAATCCCTCTGCACAGCCCCAATCACAAGCAAGAACCAAAACTCAAAAAAACGTAAATTTTGTGACCCCCCCCCCCCGAGATTAAGATAACAGGAACTTGATCCAGAAGCCCTCAAATGGTAATTGGGTTATGTGATGCAACAGCACCTAACTGTAAAAATTATTTCAGTGAGCTTCTGGTAATTTTGATTTTTTACTGCTATCTCTCTTTAGCCCTTCAAGGTCTGGGTTGAGGACACGAGGCACAATCTTTATTTCTGTGAATTTTCTCCAACTAATAGTACAATTATTAGTAACATACCAGAGGATCTTTATATTTGTATGTGATACCCTGCAAACAAACCTCTTTTAATCTGATTGCCTATCATTTATACTGCCTCCACCCCTTCCCCATATCTATTCCAGGTCCCTCAAGACCCACACCCCTACCACTAACCTGCTCCTGTGGCAGCGCATTACCACCAGGATTTCACAATGTGAGCCATACAGGTCCTTTGAGCATATTCCAGAAACCTGGTCCTCACCCCCCAGGACCCCCAACTCCCACCCTAAGAAAGCAGCGATGTCAGCCGGCCCCATCCAACTGGACTTTCAGTCATTTGCCCAGCCCACCCCTCCAAACATCACACATTCAAACAGGACTGCTTGAAGCTTTCAGCTCATGTGGCCTTTACTCCTATTGGCTTGGTGGAAGGGCGTTGACCACAAGCACTCTGATGTGATGCTCAGAACCTTGGTAAATTTCCCTGTTGACCGATGGCGTACTTAGGAATCATCTGATGGAGCCATACTGCTGCCAAGTATTACACCAGGGCTCACCTGCGATTCTAAACAGTGGGAAAGGAAGAAGTGTAGGAAATTCATGTCTCAGGCACAAAGACGATACTTGCCTTCAAGTGCTGACCTCTCCTTCTCCCTCTCCACCCCCCCCCCGCCAATCCCATTTCCCTCTCACTCGATTCTCTGGCTTATCAGGAGGTCTAAAAGCTAATTGAAGCTCAAACCCTGGGGATTCCCCAATCTTTCTAGAGTGTCACATGACTCCCTACTTCACTTATATCTGATGGGGGCACGTGGTGGTTGGAGTGGAGAGCAAGGTAAGAATATAAGAGCTGTAGGGAGGATGGGCAGGCCACAGACTTTCTGTCATTCAGTTTATGGAGCTAAAATGTTTAAAAACAGGCATTTAAATGTTATAATAAAAGCAAGGCAGCAACATAATTAAGCTAATGCACTGGGGTCCTAGGGTCAAGTGAGCTGAACTGAGAGGCGACAGACAGGGGAGCAGAGGTTTACAGGCCTACCAGAAAGTTTTTTTTAAAGAGAATCAACTAAAGGTTAGTTAATGGTTTTAAATCTCTCTTTTACTTTTTTGGCTTTATACTTGTGCTGTAGGGGTGAGGAGGTTTTAAAAATGTCTTAAAAAATGTATTTTTGTATGTTAGAGCAAGTACTGTATTTTACAGTACTTACATGGCTGCCAGAATTTTTCAAACATTTATGACAGACATAGATATGTGGACTATGCTGTGTACAGCTTGCCCAAAAGAGTGCCACCTTTATAGTTGCTTTGCTATAAGGGCATGGCCTGACCAATCAGGATGTAGAAAACTCTCTATCCATTTTATAATAGCTTATATTTATAGATTCTATTACATCAAACAGTCATCCAAGTAAGTAGCATTTAATTGCACTTGCACATTAGTAGTTTTTTGTAATAGCCTGTGTCTATCCCACATCTCCTAGGTGCTTCATAGGTAATTTTGGCTTGCACTTAATTCACGCTGGATAGAAATTAGTTGTACCAATTGCCACAGCATGTTTATCTCGTGCCAGTCAGTTTCCAGCAGGGCACTTATAGAGGTGAATTTTGGCAAGGCAACATGGGCCCCATCTTCTAAAAGTTTGCAACTGGCACTAACAGGTTGTACCAGCACAATCGAAATTGTGTGCTCGATTGCAATATTCAGCTTTTTGCACTGCGGCTGTTAGGGCCATGAGTGCCTGACCCCAAATTAATGTATGCAGTGCTGGAAAGGGGGGGGGGGGGGCAGTGATGTGCATATGTGGTACTGTGCTATATTCAATGGTTTAACCCTATGCTAGTAGTATTTAGTCTGACTTAGCACAGCACAAAATAAGGGCTATAAAAAGCAGGTCTTTACCTGGGGCAAACACAGGTTTGCAGAGAGGCACTGAGGCACGCAGACACCCAACACCAAAATGGCACACATTGTGTACCTGATGCAGGCTGTCATGGAGCATGAGAAGCGATCAATGTCCCCATGGACCCCAGCACAAGTCCCAGAGATGCTATTCTGCAAACAGACAGTACCGTCCAGGAGTCACATTTGACGTCTTCAGTGATGTATAAATCATGGGTAATACCAGCTGAACGGGCCCATGCTCAAGCAGCTGTGTGAGCTGCTGCATGACCAGCTCTGGACAGACACCCAATGCATCCATGGAATGTCCATAGAGCTCAAGGTTACAGTAGCACTGTGTTTCTTGGCCACAGAAATGTTCTTGATGCTGGACGGTGACACCACCAGTATCACACAGTCTGATGGTCTATACTGGGGAGATCATCATATTCCCTACCACATCAAAAAGGCAAACAGCAACCATGCAGTAATTCCATCAAGTCGTGCAGCTACCGGCCATACTGGGTGCCATTGACTGCACCCATGTTGCCATCCATGCACCCACAAGTGCTGGGGTGGAGGCCCATGTGAATGGAAAGGCATCCATGTGCTGAAAGTATGCTGTGGAGGAGCAACTCAGTAACCTCTGTTATGCCTGACTATATATATATTTTTTTACATTATCATCTTTATTCGCCACGTCATGCTCGGTGACCCCCACTCCTTCAGGCTCAACAAGTCCCCTCAAGCCCCACTGTACTTTCTCGAGTCTCTCTTAACTCCTCGCATTGAAGCCAGTCCCTGGGATATCCCAGCCGTATCCCTTCACCAGGCGGGTCCCCCTCCTCCGAGGGGGAAGGCACCGGGGAGGACAGCTCCAGCACACACTCTTAGGGCCCAGGGATGCTGCCAAGGAGAAGGAGGCCCCAGAAAGGCACCGGAGGTGTTGAGT
The DNA here is from genome assembly GCA_016271365.2 of Neoceratodus forsteri. Classification (NCBI taxonomy): domain Eukaryota; kingdom Metazoa; phylum Chordata; order Ceratodontiformes; family Ceratodontidae; genus Neoceratodus; species Neoceratodus forsteri. The sequence goes on along the minus strand of CM057452.1, from coordinate 295,977,904 downwards.
ACAGAGAGCAGTCATCCGGTGGCCAGCGAGCGGTATTTCCGCTTTTCTAGGTTCCCCTTCATGTCACTCATGTAGTGCTTCCAGTCTCCACTGGGGGTTGCTACCAAGCGAGGCCATCCCCAAACCCACCCCAGGATAGGAGAGCAGTCCAAAGATGCTCAATCCTTATCCTCCCCTGCTGACCCCTAGCATTCCGAGTCCATTCCTGAACCCGGGTTGCCAGCATGGGTCGAGGTAAGGCACCAGTGCCTCAACACTCTACGCCACGGGCTGGACCATGTCTGACTATATTTTAATTACAGGTGTGCCATATTTGCCTGGGAGAGAATACGCTCTTTCTACATTTTGTAACAGTGTCTTTCTTGTCTTTTTGTTTATCCATAATCCTTTTGTTCTTGTTCCCATCCAATGGTTGTCCACCTGCATGGACGTATAATAGGAATGGCAGTGAAGTACTGAAGTGACGCCAACCCCACCCCCACCCTGCAGAGAGTGACAGGCATTGGGTGTGAGCGTTTCAGTCGTCAGCTATAACGCTCATGCCATTGTACCTAACCCTACCCTGTAGACACTGACAAGTGTCATGGTGTGCTTTGGGGTCTTTGGGCATTATACGTAACCCATTCCATAAGAAAGTACAGTGAGGTGGGTGCAGTATAGGAGAATGGGGTGACCTTTGTGGCCGAACAGTGCAGGGCACACCACGATGCCTGTCACTAGCTGCAGGGTGGGGGTGGGGGTGGGGATGGAATGGCATAAGCATTACAGCCGATGATCCCAAGTCACACCCCTGATGCCTGTCAGTCTCTACAGGGTGGGGTGGTGGGATGCTACAGTTGGAAACCCTAACACCGTAGGCGTGTGTTGGTATTTTCACTCCAAATTTTCAACATGGGCTGTTTGTGAGGCCACCTCATGAAAAGTGGCACAATCAGTTTGTTACCTGAAAGGTGGTTTTGCACAGCGGCTATGCCATGTGGTGACACAGGAATGAAAACACATTTTGGCAGGATGTGGAAAATTACAACTGTATTGTTCATGAGGAGGTGTAAAAAATGGCAATGTTGAAAATCTGGAGAGAAAATACGAAAAATTGGTGAAGTCATGAGCATGCATAGAAACTGCGCAACACACATCCGTAACCCAATTATTTTTGGGAGTTTGTTAGCCACATTTTCAACATAGGCATTTTGGGACTTCCCCTCATGAACAGTGGTGTTGTGATTTTGTTACTCTTTCCCAAAAGTTGATTTCCCACTGCATCCACGCCATTGTGCGCTACATGTGCGGAAACACATTTTGGGCAGGATGTGAAAAATGACAGCTGTACTCTTCATAAGGAGGTATGAAAAAATGCCAGTGTTGAAAATTTGGCATGAAAATATTGCAAATTTGCGGAGTTACAAGGGTGCGTGGAAACTGCGCAACGCATGCTTGTAACACAGTCATTTTATGGATGTTCGGCACCAAATTTTCAACATTGGCATTTTAGGACCTCTGCTCATGAACAGTGCCACTGTCATTTCTCAAACTGTCCCAAAAACTGATTGCGCTCAGCGACCATGCTATTCTGCGCCAGACATGCGAAAACACATTTTGGTCAGGATATGTAAAATGACAGCTGTACTGTTCATAAGGAGGTATGGAAAAATGGCAATTTTGAAAATCTGGAGTGAAAATATTACAAATTCACGAAGTTACGTACGTGCGTGGAAAGTGCGCAACGCACGTCGGCACAATCAATGGGGACGGGGATAAATGCCGATGAGGATTGAGCCCCCTGTCAGCAAAGAAAAACTGTTGGGAGGCCGCATGATGCTGATGGGGAGTGGGCTCCCCCGTTGGCATTGTGACAGGTGGTTTGCCTGCACGTTGGGAGGCATGTTGTGGTCACACTGCATGAGATCTTTGCTCTCATTACAGTGGGCCTTTTCTTTGCTCTTGTGGCCACATTAGGGATGCGTGAGGTCAGTGCCTGCTGCTGGCTGATTGGGGAATGAGGGACGCATCTTCTGATGCGTGCCCTGCATTTGGCCAACAGTGACCGCGCCTCCAAATCTCTTTACTACCATAAGACATTGGCTCTGCGCCAAGCATGAGCCAACATAAAAGGAGGGTTGCAATGGGAGGGAGGATGGGTAGAGGGGAAGGGGGGGAGGATAATGATGGGAGGTGGAGGGGGCACTCGAGCAGACTAGATAGACCTTTGTGGCCTGCATCTGCTGGCAAATATTTGTATGTTATAACTATTTTAAAACATCTGATGCATACTGGCTTCACCTTAGCTGGGTGAACACTAATAATTAAATTAAATAGCCTGTTTTGTTGAGACACTTACTGCCATTACTTATAATATAGGTTAATATAGAAACATAGAATTTGACAGCAGATAATGACTGCTTGGCCCAGCCAGTCTGTTCATTTTCCTTATCTACCATAGCACCGCAGACCACTTTAACCCCTTTCCCCTGCCACAAGGTTCCCTTATGCCTATCCCATGCCTTCTTTTTGTTTTATACTTCCGTTATTATGGTAGGCCCCAAGGGGCTTAATACATCATGTGTAAACATACAGATCATACATCTGTTACATAGGTGCATAAGATAAATATTGTTGACATCACAGTGTGTACCTACACGGCAGCTTTTTGCTGAATAAAAGCATAGGATGATCTAGTTAGAGTAAACTACGAGATCTCAGAGATCTACCAAATAATACTGCAAGTGTTCTTATCTATTACAATTCGATGGAGATATTAGCAGACTATTTAGTGCACTGAATAAAGCAATACAAAAATATGCTTGTTTTCTTATTTTTTATGAATTCTTGATGAGAGAGAGAGAGAGAGAGAGAGAGAGAGAGAGAGAGAGAAGGAAAGGGACCCCAATAATGCCTGGCTAAGTATCTAAGTGCAAGTTAGGCTCATACACGAGCCATCTGGTCCGCCTGTTTTGGTATAAGTGGGTTTGTTGGCGAAGGTCGAATGTAATCCTCTCCATTAAGTGAATATTGTCTACTATATCCCTCCAGTCTGCTATGGGGGGGGGCTCTCTGTGCCCATTTCTTAGTAATGGCCTTTAAGGCTGCCATTGTAAGAACTGACCATAGGTATGTTGCCACTCTTCCCCATATCTCCTTTGGTCTAAGACCTAAAACCAGATATCTAGGGCCTGGGGGGACTGAAACTGGAAAATTTCCTTAAGATGATGTTCTATGTCTGTCCAGTACTCCTTAAGTATCTGACATGTCCAAAAAATATGAGCATGTGAAGCAGGTGCGAACCCACATCCCCTCCAACAGTTCAAACCAGCTGTTGATGCATAGTGCACCACCTGTGCAGGAACTCGGAAGTACCTAGATCTCACATTCCAGCCATATTATCCCATGCCTTCTTGAATCCCATTACAATTTTTGCCCCTACCACCTCCTCTGGGAGGCTGTTCCATGTATCCATCACTCTTTTTGTGAAGAAGTATTTTCTTACATCTCCCCTGAGTCTACCCCCTTCCAGCTTTATAGCATGGCCCCTACTTCTTGAACATCTTTTGCTGTGAAAAAGGCTTTCTTCTTGAACCTTATTTATACCCATGAGGTATTTGCAAATCTCTATCATATCCTATCTCTCTCTTCTTTCCTCTAGGGTGCACATATTGAAGTCCTTCAGTTTCTTCCCATATGGCTTTTGATGCAGACCCTTCACCATTTTAGTTGAGCCCATCTGGATTGTCTCTACTCTGTCTATGTCCTTCCTGAGATGTGGTCTCCAGAACTGGACACAGTACTATAGGTGAGATATCACCAGTGATTCATACAGTGGTATCACCTCCTCCCTCTTTCTGCCAGTGATACCCCTCCCTATGCACCCCAACATCCCAATGGCTCTCACCACTGCCTTGTCACACTGTTTGACCACCTTTAGATCAACAGATATGATTACCCCTAGGTCTCTTTCCTGTTTGGTGGTTGCCGGTACCCCTCCCCCCATTTTATACTCCATTCCTTTGTTCCTGCTCCCCAGGTGCATTATTTTGTACTTCTGCACATTGAAATTCAGTAACCACACTCTTGACTACTCCTCAAGTTTTTCCTAGATCCGTCTTCATTTTTTCCACCCCCCGGAGTATCTACCCTATTACAGATCTTGGTGTCATCTGCAAACAGACATACCTTCCCTTCTAGTCCCTCTGCAATGTCACTAATAAAGACATTAAGGAGTACTGGTCCCAATAATGATCCTTGTTGCACCCGCTGGTCGCCCTCCCTTCCTCAGAGTGAACTCAGTTTACCAATACCCTCTGTCTCTTATCCCCCAACCGTTTAATAAAGGTTTAATTTAGTAGTCTGTGCTAAAGTTGTACCTTATTGCAGCACCCTGTCTGGGTGAGCACTACAAGTTCATTTAGGCATCTGTTTCAATACTAAAAGTATTTATAGATATGGGTTACAGAGGGGGAGACAGTCTGTTGTGGCAGCTGTGGAGTGCTCTTCTCTAGGAATATGCTCTGGAGGAGTGGTTACTGCCCCACCTGCAGGACTATGGCAGAGATCCATGCTCAGCTGGTGCCAGCAAGGGTAGAAATCTCTCAGCAGCATCACCAGCTCAACTGGAGACCACCCCTCCCCCTCCACTTCCCCAGAGGCCCACTGGCCCAGGTGTTGGAAAATGGAGGAGACAGAATACAGTGTTAGCTACAAAGAGGTCATCTAGTCCAGCAGCATCCAGACAGCAAATCCTGTGGCACCCTTAGAGGAGGCTCAAGTAGCAGACTCAGCTGGGGGAGGCTCTGGGTCAGTCAGTGGTGAGGGGCAGGTCAGCAAGGTGGCACCCAAGGGGATGAGCAGAAGCAAGTCTGCAAGGAGAGTCTTGCTGGTTGGGGACTTTATGATTAGGGATCACAGCAGTGCAGGAAGAGTTTGTGGAGTTGGGGAGGGGCTTTAGACAAGTAGCACACACGGTAATCTTCTCGGAAGTGCTGCCTGTCTATGACATGGATGAGGCTAGGGTGCTCTACACCATGGGATTCAATCAGTGGTTGAAAAACTGGTGCAGAGCTCAGGGATTTGGCTTCATTGGGGACTGGGGGTCCACCTGGAGTGATGCAGGCCTATACTGGCATGATGGTCTGCATCTTTCCAGGAAGGGAACCAGGATCCTAGGTGATAGGTTTAAATGCTTCATTGGCAAGCTTTTAAACTAGCCAAGGTGGGAGGCACTGTAAAGGAGCAGGGAAATCCTAGCTCCCCCCCCCAAAAAAAATCAGGGTAGTCAGTGAGGTAAACACCAAGACAGAGATGTCAATAGGGAGAAGGGCAGGGGTAAATGGAGAAAATGACAAAGGCAATAAGGACAGGGATTGGGCAAAAAGTGGTAAGGCCATCATGAAATGGAGGGTATTGAGTACCAATGCACGTAGTCTGGGAAACAAGCTTCCTGAACTTGGGGCCTTGATGGAAGAGGGATGCCTGGATATCATAGCAGTCATAGAAACATGGTAGACAGAGAATCATGATTGGGATGTTAATATTCCAGGGTACACAACCTACAGGAGAGACAGGGAGGGTAGAAGTGGGGGAGGAGTAGCTCTCTATGCAAGGGAAGGGATACAAGCAACAGAACAAAAGAGTAAACAGGGAGGAGAGGAGGCACTGTGGGTCACTTTAGAGACTGGAAATGGCACCACAATCCACACAGGGGTTGTATACAGACCGTCATGTCAGGGAGAGGGAATGGACAAGGATATGGTAGAAGACATCCTTCGGATGGCAGAGAAAGGGGAGATACTGTTGATGGGGGACCTGAATATGCCAGATGTTAACTGGAGTACCTGTGCTGCAGCCACATCTAAGAGCAGGGCCATTCTCGATGCCGTACAGGTGGCATGCCTCAGATGGCTAGTTTTGGAACCAACTCATGAGGGAGCAATCTTAGACCTTGTACTCTCAAATAGGGACAGTGAGAGGATCTCAGATCTAGAAGTGGGTAGCCATCTGGGAACAAGTGACTACCAAATAGTGTGGTTCACGATAAACTCAACTGCAGAGTCAGGTGTAACTCCCCTGCAAATGGGGGTTCCCAAAAGACTTCCAGGAGCTTGCTTGAACGCTCCAAGCCTGAATGGTGTTTGGCGTTTAAGCCATTTATCAGTGAGTGTTTTTAGAGCCTCTGGTACTGTCTCTTTAAGAGCTGTCTGCTTGCAGACATAATTAGTTTGTATGGGGGGACTGTGTGCTTCTCTGTTTGAGTACCACTCGAGCTGCTGCCAATTCACTCCATTTTGCAGTCACTAGGAGTGCAAAGGAACCTATCTGAAAGATGTAACTGTTTGCCAGAAATCATTTACAGTAATAATGAAATTACAGTTTGTCTAACCTGCTTTCTTTGCAGTCAGAACTGTGTCTGCCTAGTTCCCCATTCTGGTTTTGAACTGCTGAACTGGACCAATCAGTGTGGGTAAGCTAGCTCTAAAATGGTGCCTTGGACGAATCAGAACTTGGACTCATAATCTGAGCCAGCCACAAGAGGATTGTATGGGCAGTGACTCTGGGAGATGTAGTTTAGACTTCGGCGCCTTTTTGGACCAACAGCAGCAGTCTATTGTGAGTGACAGCAAATCCAGTCAAGAACTGGGAGGAACTCAAAGGAAGTGCCCGGTTTTGTCTGTTGGAGTTTCAGTTTAGCTCTGGAGTGAAGGGGAAAGAAACCCTGTGCTCCTTCAGTGCACAGTTTCAGTCAAAAAACGTGTGTAAGGCCCAGAGTTCCGGTCTGCAGCTTGTGTAACTGCTTGTTAGGACTGAATCCGTCCTGTGAAAAGAATCAAAGGATCTCTGAAGAGTAGAAACCAGGCTCACCCTGTAGAAGACTGGAGAAATTGTTGAATTGCACTCGGTCTGTCAGGAACTGAATCTGCTGTGTGTTCTCCTGGTATTGTGCAGTAATTGTGATCGGGATAGAGAAGCAGCCTGCCTGGTATAGTACTTTCTTTTTACCATATAAATGTGTGAAGAGTCTCGTGGAGCTCAAGAGTAGCCCTGCTGACGTTGAAGAACCCTATCTTGTTTGGAGGTCGTGAGTACTAATTCAGGGTCGCTCCCTGTTGAATTGCCACATTAAATCCAAATGGAATCACTGTACTGCTGACTGTTTAAACTAATTTTTCTTTTCACTGTGTGAAAGGGCCCTACCAGCTGCCATGGTTTGACTAGCCACTAGGGCTTGGGTACCCAGGGACAGTAACTGGTAGGGATAGGCCTGTGCACAGAGCCACAGGTAGATAGTAAAGTGATAAGCTAATTAACCTGATTTCCCTGTCCTTGTTATATCCCCTAAATAAATCAGAGCTGCTTGTTTCAGCAAAGTTATACTGCCTGAGGTATTTGTCTATGTTAAAGTACTGTACTGTGATTGTTGCACTGTATCTTATTTCACAGGAGGTCCCAGTGCGGAACTAGTCCTGGGGGTAAGTGTATACTGTGAAGGTAATTCTGATATATTGTGTGGGCCACTAGTGGGAAGAAAGGGGTTGCAGTGTCCCAGAGGGCTGTGACCAAGTAAGTTTAACTATTGCAAACCCTGACCTCTGGGTGGAGGCACCGCCATTGGATCCAGGCCCCTTAACCTGTTAGTGGCAAATCAGGCAGGGTAGTAGCCCCTGGGATAGCGCCATCTAGGGGTTACATCTTGAGGCTCACCGCTGGGATTGTGTGTCCTCTAGTGGCCATATTTACTAACCACTGTTAAGAAAAATGGTACCGACAGAAGTGGCTGTGCACCAGCTGGTGGAGTGGTGTACTGGGGAGGAGATTGACCCCCAAAATGCTATGCTTATCCTGGACATCCCCTGGGTATCAATACGGACACTGTACAGGGAGTACTTTCCAAGGTGGAAGGTTTACAAAACCCTGTGGTGGTGGGTTGGCATGCTAATCTGCTCACCCACACTTTTCTGGCCCTAGTAGAGTTTAAGGATCCCATAGATAGCTCCAAAGTGCCACAGACCATTACCCCAGAGGGAGCCCTCACTGCTTGGAGAGTGATAACTAAGGACAGTAAAGACCCGGGGGGGAATGAGCCCCCACCACTATCTGAAACTTTTGAGGAGAAATTTGCTAAATGGTTGCTGGGAGAAGGGAAAACTGTGGAGGACTTGAAGAAACTATTCTTGCCACCTGGGGGTGTTCCTCCCCCAACACCCTGTCCTGCTCCAGTGCCCGTAATGGTGGCTGAACCAATGCAGACTCCTATTTCTGCACCTGCCATTAGTCACGACTCTTACCGAAGGTTGAGGATCTTCTCTGGCACCCTCCCCACCCCCCAAGGGGAGGATGACTGAGAGACCTGGATAGACTATGTTGCCCCCCAAGTGCTAGAATGGCAATGCTCGGAAGCCGAAAAGCGAAAGAGGGTTAGTGAGAGCCTCTGAGGTCCTGCCCTGGCTACTATCCGTGCTAAACGGGCCAGTAACCCTGAAGCGACTGCACAGGCCTATCTTGAGGCCTTGAGAATGTGTATGGGAGCCCAGATTCTGATGAGGACCTATGGTGGAGAGTAAGAAATGCACAACAGTACCAAGGGGAGTTGTTGTCTGTGTATGTATCTCGGCTGGAAAAATTGTTGCAAGAATGCCTCAGAAAGGGTAGTTTGCCAGCGATTGAACTGGACCGAACCAGGCTGGACAGGATCCTTAAGTCTGCCCCCTTCTCAGAACTGCTGTTGCTTCAGTTAAGCCTGGCAAATCGACTGGAATCCCCACCCTCCTATGATGAGTTAATGAGAGAAATTCGAGGAGTTGAGAAAAGGCGACTCGGGAGGGACCTGCACCAATAGCTGCAGCTATGACCCAAGTGACTGAGGGTGGCCCATCAAGTGAAGTTCTAGGGCAGAGGTTGGCAGTCAATGAGTGCTCTGATAAGGAAAAAGATATGCCACAATGGGGGAACTGTTGAGAGAGATCCGGAATTCAAAAACAGTCCTTTATGAAGGCCACGCCTGCAAACGGGCCCCGACCTATATCCGACTGCATCTGCTATGGGGGTGGGATACCCACCCATGTATCTCCTGCTGATAACAGCTCGAACTCGATTCCTTGACCATGGAAGTGGAGAAACTGACGAGATGTCTCCAAATGCTTATCACGCCGCAGACAGAGATGGCACCAAGGTTTCCAGTTAGTAATACCCCCGCCCTGGCTCCCAGTGTGGCGCCTCGGCCAGCTCAAACTCCAGAAAGTATGTTTTGCTATAATTGTGGGAAGGATGGGCACATGAAAAGGGAATGCCGGTCCCCAAAAGACACTGACAAAGTTGCATATAGGCTACAAGGAGAGCTTCAGAGAACAAATCAGTGGTTAAGAGGTGCACGAAATGATCCCAGTGAGGGCACCAAAAATGCTAACTCACGTCCTTTTGTGGCAAGGTCAGTTGCCCAGGCCCCCACTATCGCCTCTCCAGACTGGTCCAGAATAGTGGGTCCCTCCATGGAGACCACTGTAAAGGTGAATGGAGTGTCTACAAGAGCTGTATTAGACAGTGGTCTAGTGACAATTATGTTCCAGGATTGGTATCAGAAGCATTTGTCAGACGTACCCTTACAACCATTAGAAGGACTGATGATGGGGGTTAAGTGAGAAGGCCTACCCCTATTCCGGGTATATCTGAATTTGGCTGTCTTTCTCCACCTCCGTGGCTGGAGTGGCAGAACAAGTAGAGACTCTAGCTTTAGTGTGTCCCCCCACTGGACTGTATGATGGTGTCCCTTTATTGATTGGAACAAATGCTCATATATTCGGAAGGCTGGCACAGTTGTGTTCTGAAAAACAGGGGTCAAAAACTAGTAGAGCTTTAAGAGTTCCAGCTTTAATTAAGAAGGCCTATGAGGCACAGAGAGATGCTGAAAAAATAGAACCAGAGGAACCGGTCGGAATTGTATGGAAGAAGGATCCTGAGTCTCTGATCCTGGTGCCAAATGCCCAGTGTACCTTACAGGGAGAGGTCCGTATCAGAAAGGATGTTAAGAATAAAATATTAATGTTGGATGCACCAGTCGATGGAAAATTGCCAGAGGGACTGCAGGTCAAGCCTAGTATTTTGCCGGCTAGAGCCCATGCTTATGCCAGAAGGGTAATGGTCCAAGTTCATAATGTGTCTGAAAGAGACATTCGAGTAAAAAGAGGTTGCATCCTGGCTAATGTGCATTGTGCAGACACTGCAGTGCTACTCAGCAGCAAGAGTTCGAGGAAGAATGACAGAGTAACGCCTGACTTGTTTGATTTCGGCGACTCCCCATTGCCAGCTGAATGGAAAGTGAGGATCAGTGAGAAGCTTGCCCAAGAGACCAGGTGTTTTCTTTAAAGGAATGGGACGTGGGATGCGTGCAAGGAGCTGAGCACAATATCCGGCTGCATGACGAAGACCATTTCGTGAGAGGTCTCGACACCTGGCACCTGCTGGCATAGATGATGTGAGACGGCATCTGCAAGAGATGTTAGCTGCTGGTGTAATACAAGAATCCAGAAGCCCTATGCTTCCCCATTGTGGTAGTGAGGAAAAGAATGGGACAGTAAGGATGTGTGTGGATTATCGCACTTAAACCGCGGACTATCCCTGATCAGTACACAATGCCCCGCATTCAGGATGCTTTGGACTGCCTAAACGGAGCAAGTGGTTCTCTCTGTGTTGGATCTCCGCAGTGGGTACTACCAGATCCCGATGGCCCCAGAGGACCATGAGAAGACAGCCTTTATCTGTCCACTTGGCTTCTATGAATTCATGAGGATGCCTCAAGGGATTTCAGGTGTCCCAGCACTTTTCAACGATTGATGGAGCGTGCAGTGGGGGACATGAACTTACTAGAGTGCCTGGTATACCTAGATGATGTTATTGTGTTTGGCAGCTCACTGGAGGAACATGAGAGCAGATTATTTAACGTATTGGACCAACTGGAGGACTTTGGCCTTAAACTGTCCATTGATAAGTGTCAATTCTTTCAAACATCAGTAAAGTATGTGGGACACATAGTATCCACCAAGGGAATAGAGACCGACCCAAGTAAAGTTGAGGCCTTGACCACCTGGCCACAGCCCAAAATCTAAAAGAACTGCAAAGATTCCTGGGATTCTGTGTATTATCGGCACTTCATCAAGGACTATTCAAGAGTGATCCGCCCTTTACTTAACCTTACTCAAGGGTATCCCCCAACCCACAAAAAATACCAAAAGTCAGCGTCCCTCAAGATTGAAAGAGTGTATTTTCATCTGAGTGAAGTATTTGGGACCCGCTGGACTCCTGATTGTGAGACTCCTTTTCATGAGATTATATATCAACTTACCCATGCTCCAGTGCTGGCCTATGCCGATCCAAGAAAACCTTACTTCCTGCACACTGATGCTAGCTTGCAAGGGTTGGGGGCTGTGTTGTACCAAGAGCACGAGAATGGCCTGAGACCAGTGGCCTTTGCCAGTAGAAGCCTGACCCCATCCGAAAAGAACTATCCTGTACATAAGTTAGAGTTCCTAGCTTTGAAGTGGGCTATTGTTGACCAATTCCATGAGTACTTGTATGGGGCTAAAATACTAGTAAAAACTGACAATAATCCTTTGACCTATGTGCAGACCTCAGCTAGTTGGATGCCACTGGCCATAGGTGGCTTTCTGCATTATCTACATATGACTATGCTCTCAAATACCGAGCAGGTCTGAACCACATAGATGCTGATGCTCTCTCCCGGAGGCCTTTTCCCAGAATGATTGGGTCCGATTACAGAACCTGACATTCGGGCACTCTGCCGAAGTTTGACAGGGAGGAACAATGTCCACGGATGCAGTGGACTGCATGGTGGATTGCTTGGGACCCTCTGAGAATTGCATACCTGCTGCTTATTGCCACTTTCTGCAATACACATTGGTGCACTGCCTCAGCTGGACAATGACAGTATTCGCGGGCTCAATCCCGCAATCCCATGATCAAAGCAGCTTTAGAAGCCTCTATGCAGGAAAAGATGTGTCCAAATTACGCTCCACTGATTTGAGAACTGCACTGTTATACAAAGAAGGTCCTAAGTTGAAACTGATCAATAAACTGTTATACAGAGAAACAGTAGACAGAGGGGGACAAGTAGACAAACAACAACTAGTGCTGCCCACTGCCTTTCGAGACTCAGTACTGATGTCCTTGCACAACCACATGGGGCACCTTGGTATAGACAGAACAATTGACTTGGTGAGATCCAGATTCTATTGGCCTAAGATGGGGCTGATGTGAGTAACACATTCAAACTTGTAGTCGCTAGCTTACAGAGGAAAGCTTTTGCCCCAGAGGGCTGCCCTTGTTAACATCACCACCAGTGCACCCATGGAGCTGGTCTGTATTGATTTTCTGAGTTTGGAGTCAGATCAAAGGAATATCAGTAATGTGCTGGTGGTCACTGACCATTTCACGAGATATGCCCAAGCTTTCCCCACCAAAGACCAGAAAGCATCCACTGTGGCCAAAGTACTTGTAGAAAACTTTTTTGTTCACTATGGGGCTCCACAAAGAATCCATTCTGATCAAGTTAGAGACTTTGAGAGTCGTCTGATCAAAGAGATGCTTTCTCAGTGGGGAGTGCGAAAGTCCAGAACCACTCCTTACCACCCCCAGAGGGACCCACAGCCTGAACGTTTCAACCGCACTTTGCTAGATATGCTAGGCACCCTGCACCCAAAGGACAAGCCTAGATGGAGCCAACAAATTAGCACCCTGGTACATGCTTATAACTGCACCAAAAGTGATGCCACTGGGTTCTCCCCTACCGCCTGATGTTTGGAGAAGCTCGACTACCGGTAGATGTGTGTTTTAGGGCCTCTCACAGTGGGGTTCAAGCTGACAACTATTTACAGTATGTGCAAAGTTAAAGGCCCAGCTAACTCATGCGTACCAACTGGCTCAAACCATGGCTGCCAAAAAGAAATCTGGCTAACAAAGAAAGGTATGATAAAAAGGTGAAAGCACAGGAACTCCAGGAGGGAGATCGGGTATTGCTAAGAAATCTGGGACTGCATGGCAAACACAAGATTGCTGACAGATGGCACCATCTCCCTCACATTGTAGTGGGCAAACTAGATGATCTGCCAGTGTACAAAGTAAGGCCTGAGAATAATTCAAAAGATGTAAAAACAATGCATAGAAATCATTTACTGCCCATTGGACAAATCTTGATTGAGTCTGAGCCCCCAGAAGATGCCCCCTCTGGACCAGTGACTAGAGCTGCTGCTAAGAAAAGATCAAAAAGCCTGCACCTACAGAAGCAAAGTTAAAGTGTTCCCTCCACAAGTCCCAGTTGAGCATGACTGTCAGTCCATATCAGAAGAAAGTGAGAGTGACTTTGAATACTATCCTTCTTACGAACTGAGTCAATTGTTTCGGGCAATCCCCTAGTCAATACTGAGACGGTTGGGCCTTCTGGACTGTCTAAGCCCCAGCTTCGTCCCTGGAGCCAATGCTCCCAGAAAGTGAGGTGCAAAGCATCAGATCAGATGAAATGGAATCATTGTGCATGGTTGAGCTGTTTGAGCTTTCAGGGGAGGAAAATGATGGATTGGGGCAGACTGGTGATACACCAAAACAAGAAGAGTATTTTGAGTGCCCTGACAGTCCACTGCCAGTGTCCGAAAGCTCTCCATGCAAGCCAAATGTTGTGGACTCAGAAACTGTAACTCCTGGAGCTGAAAATGCCCCAAGTTCTAGCCTCTCTACCCCCATGGAGACTCCCCTGACAAGTGAGGACAATGCTGAAAATGAGGCTCAGACTGCAGAGACTGTAACAGTTCCCCCTAGAAAGACTGGTCAAGCTGTAAAGCCTGTGGTGCACCTCAGTTATGATTCCCTTGGGAGGCCTGTGGATTTGCCTCTCAATGTTGTCCATAAAGGAGTGTATGTGTCCCCGAGCTCATTGCCCAAACTGAGCATCAGTGCTAACTCCAAGTTACTTGTGTTGCCCTTTAGCATGGTGCCCTGCCCTTTCCAGTCCCTAAGGTAACTGATAGGAAGGGCCCTCTTCAGGTTTCATGTACAAGAGGTAATAACTTGAGATATGGTACAATGTGTGTAATACTATGTAAAGAGTGACGTACTGCAATGTTTCAGAAATGTGTTCTTGGTAAAATGATATATTGACTGATGATTACATGTGAGCCTAATGCAAATGTATATGGTTGCAGTTAAAACTTATGGTACTTGCTTGACGCGGACGTCAAGCTTTCCCAGGCTAGGAAGGGTGTAACCTCTGCAAATTGGGGTTCCTAAAAGACTTCCAGGAGCTTGCTTGAATGCTCCAAGCCTGAATGGTGTTTGGCGTTTAAGCCATTTATCAGTGAGTGTTTTTGAGCCTCTGATACTGTCTTTAAGAGCTGTCTGCTTGCAGACATAATTATTTTGTATGGGGGACTGTGTGCTTCTCTTTGAGTACCACTCGAGCTGCTGCTAATTCACTCCATTTTTGCAGTCACTAGGAATGCAAAGGAACCTATCTGAAAGATGTAACTGTTTGCCAGAAATCATTTACAGTAATAATGAAATTACAGTTTGTCTAACCTGCTTTCTTTGCAGTCAGAACTGTGTCTGCCTAGTTCCCCATTCTGGTTTTGAACTGCTGAACTGGACCAATCAGTGTGTGGTAAGCTAGCTCTAAAATGGTGCCTTGGACGAATCAGAACTTGGACTCATAATCTGAGCCAGCCACAAGAGGATTGTATGGGCAGTGACTCTGGGAGATGTAGTTTAGACTTCGGCGCCTTTTTGGACCAACAGCAGCAGTCTATTGTGAGTGACAGCCAATCCAGTCAAGAACTGGGAGGAACTCAAAGGAAGTGCCCGGTTTTGTCTGTTGGAGTTTCAGTTTAGCTCTGGAGTGAAGGGGAAAGAAACCCTGTGCTCCTTCAGTGCACAGTTTCAGTCAAAAACGTGTGTAAGGCCCAGAGTTCCGTCTGCAGCTTGTGTAACTGCTTGTTAGGACTGAATCCGTCCTGTGAAAAGAATCAAAGGATCTCTGAAGAGTAGAAACCAGGCTCACCCTGTAGAAGACTGAGAAATTGTTGAATTGCACTCGGTCTGTCAGGAACTGAATCTGCTGTGTGTTCTCCGGTATTGTGCAGTAATTGCGATCGGGATAGAGAAGCAGCCTGCCTGGTATAGTACTTTCTTTTTACCATATAAATGTGTGAAGAGTCTCGTGGAGCTCAAGAGTAGCCCTGCTGACGTTGAAGGACCCTATCTTGTTTGGAGGTCGTGAGTACTAATTCAGGGTCGCTCCTGTTGAATTGCCACATTAAATCCAAATGGAATCACTGTACTGCTGACTGTTTAAACTAATTTTCTTTTCACTGTGTGAAAGGGCCCTACCAGCTGCCACGGTTTGGACTAGCCACTAGGCTTGGGTACCCAGGGACAGTAACTGGTAGGGATAGGCCTGTGCACAGAGCCATAGGTAGATAGTAAAAGTGATAAGCTAATTAACCTGATTTCCCTGTCCTTGTTATATCCCCAAATAAATCAGAGCTGCTTGTTTCAGCAAAGTTATACTGCCTGAGGTATTTGTCTATGTTAAAGTACTGTACTGTGATTGTTGCACTGTATCTTATTTCACAGGAGGTCCCAGTGCGGAACTAGTCCTGGGGGTAAGTGTATACTGTGAAGGTAATTCTGATATATTGTGTGGGCCACTAGTGGGAAGAAAGGGGGGTTGCAGTGTCCCAGAGGGCTGTGACCAAGTAAGTTTAACTATTGCAAACCCTGACCTCTGGGTGGAGGCACCCGCCATTGGATTCAGGCCCCTCAACCTGTTAGTGGCAAATCAGGCAGGGGTAGTAGCCCCTGGGATAGCGCCATCTAGGGGTTACACAAGCCATACAAAAGTGATGGTACTGGACTTCAGGAGGGCTGACTTTGGCAAGATGGCAGAGTGCCTTAGAAAAGCACTAGCAAACAGGCTAGAAGGAGGGGTGGAGCAACAATGGAGAAACATCAGAACTGCCATCATAGAGACAGCAAGCCTTTGTGTGTGAAGAAAATAAACAAATCAAAATGAAAGAAAAAGCCACTATGGTTTTTAAAAGAGGTGGCTGGGAAGGTTAGGGAGTAAAAGATAGCATTTAGGAAATATAAAGCTTGCCGCCTGGTCACGGGATGTGACAGGTTAACTCACACATGTGAGCTTTATAAACATACTGGCTGGCTAAACTTCCTAGTCAGGCTTATGTATCATACCTGCCTCCTTGCAAAAAAGATACAACTTAAGCAAGCCCCAATCGGCCTCCACCCACTTATCCACATAGCCCCTCACAGGAGGGCACAAAGACACTCAGCTAACTTCACCCTTCTAGTTCCCCACTGTAGAACATCTCTTAGACAAAGATCCTTCCGCTATCGTGCTCCTCTGTGGCTGAACAGCCTAACATCCTCCATCTCCCTGGCCCATAGTCTCAACCTATTTAAATCAGGTCTCAAAACCATACTCCTTGACTCAACAACCTGTGACTGTATATAAATCCCCACAGCCTGTATGATCTCCACCCCCCTCTCAGTACCTCATTCCGGAGACATACTGTACACAGGTACCTACTCTCTCAGTAGGTATCCTGTAGCTATAGGATAGTTTCTCGTTAGTCTCCCTCCTATGTCTCTCCTCGGTTCCCAATCCCACTGTTGAGATATTACGACTCTGGGTCCTTCAAGACCCTCTGGAACTGTATCCTATCTTAACTCTGACCCGGGACCTTCTTTATGCTCCCTGTTGATGTAACCCTCAAATTATGTATAAGCCAGGACTTTATGACCTTGTATTATTACATGTATGTGTACTTTTTTGTGTCCTCTGTACTTTTACTTTTATCTGACGTGGAGCCTTTGCAAACCAGTCTATGACTCAGAGGATTGTAATTCTGATTCTATTCAATAAATAAAATAAGGAAACAGAAGGAGCAGGACAGAGAGCTGTACCAGTTATGGTAGAAGGAAACAGGGAGGGAAGACAGAATAGCAAAGGCCCAAACTGAGGAAAAGATTGCCAACTCAGTTAAGAAGGGGGATAAAATATTTTACAGGTACATCAGGGAGTGTAGAAAGACAAAGGGAGAGATAGTGAGGCTGAATAGAAAGGATGGTGGGTGGGCAGACAGGGACAGTGAAAAAGCAGGGATACTGAATGAATACTTCTGCTCAGTATTCACAAAAGAGGAGGAGGGGGAGGTGCCTAATCCAATTAACAGAAGCACTCTGGATAGGTGGGTCAATCCCAGTCCTTTCACAGAAGAAAGGGTTCTGAAAGAACTCCTAAAACTGAAGGTGGACAAAGCAATGGGCCCTGATGGAATTCACCCCAGAATTTTAAAAGAATTAAGGGGAGAACTAGTGACACCACTCACTACCCTTATTAACAAGTCATGGGAGGATGGTGTGGTACCTGAGGACTGGAGGAAGGTGCATGTGTCCCTAAAAATCAAGTCAGTGAGAGCAAGCCAGCAAAGCCACACTCTCTTCCATGGCGCTTGGCATCATAAGACCGTTCCTCAGTGGGCGTTTGCTGGCTTGCTCTCATTGACTTAATTTTTAGTTATTTTTTGTGCAATAAATTTTATTTCATTTCACATTTTGTATTCAAGCTGCCTCCTTGAGTGCGCAAATTTGTAGAGTTCAGTGTTAATGTGGAGTGACTCCCCTAGTTTACGCACCAGCCTTCCTTGCATTCACCTTTCTGCCCAGTGGATTTTGCAATATTTGTAAGTGACAAGGTTCAGAAAGGGCTCATGGCCCTAAAAACAGATAAGGCCCCAGAACCAGATGGGCTACATCCAAGCATATTCAGGGAACTGGCAGCAGAAATGGCCAAAGCCCTGTTAGGACTATCAATAGCTCATTATGAAAGGGGGGGTTGTTCCAAAGGAATGGAAAGTGACAGACATTATTTTACTCCATAAGAAAGTTGGCGGGGGCAAGGAACAAGCAGGGATTTACAGGTCTGTCAGTCTCACCTCCACTGAAGGGAAGCTGATGGAGTCACTGGGCAAGGAAGACCTCATGGACTACCTGGACAGCAACTGTCTCCATGACAGTAAACAGCACAGGTTTATGGCAAGAAGGTCCTGTCAAACATACATTACCGTTTTCATTGACTGGGTAACAAGGGAATTGGATAGGGGCCACACCATGGATTTGCTGCATTTTGACTTCAGCAAGGCTTTTGACTCTGTGCCTCATAGATGCTTGTGGAAGATGATGGAGGATCTGTGCATGGCTAAGGACATAATTAACTGGGTAGGAAACTGGCTAAAGGGTAGGAAACAGAGGATTGTAGTCAATGGGGTCAAATCAGAAGAGAGGGAGGTCACAAGTGGGGTGCTACAGGGATTGGTTCTGGGCTCACTCCTCTTCAATATGTTCATCAGAGACGTTGGAGAAGGCACATTTCCTTGAATTCCTATAAAATAGTATAATTGGTTAATAATGGAAACCAAGGAAAAGAAAAAAAAACTGCTGCAGGTGCTAATTCCTTAAAAAACAAAAAGCCTATAAAAAAGATAAAAAAATGGATGCAGGAGGAGAAGAAGAAGATAAAAAAAAAAAAAAAATTACATTCTTGGTTCTGGCAATAAAGCTGACCTGGTATGTAGGGGAGAGAGAGCTTTTAAGGAGCCAAGGTGCCCCACTCCACCAATAGTCTCTTCTCCAATTAAACCAGTTACGCTATCCCCACCGCCATCAGCTAACCCCTTGTTAGAACAAATTAAATTATTAGAAGATGGTGCAGACAAAAGCACAAAATATACAGAGTCACAAAAATACAGATCACTACTGCGAAATCAATAGATGATTATATTGTAGTCTACAAAAACAGGCTGCAAAGTTCTGGTGGAAGCACTAATTACTAAACAAGCATTTGTCAATGCCGAATGTTGTCTTGCTGGCATTGGCATTGGTAGTTCAGGAGTTAGAGAGATGCATAATAGGAATGGCAGTGAAGTATATAACTGACGTCCATCCCACCCCCACCCTGCAGAGAGTGACAGGCATTAAGGTGTGCCTTTGGGTCATTGGCTATAATGCTCATGCCATTTCAATTCACCCTACCCTGCAGATTCTGACAAGTGTCACGTTGTGCCTTGGGGTCATTGGACCTTATGCTCACCACATTCTATAAGTAAATATGTTGAGATGGGTGCAGTATAAGAGAATGGGGTGAATTTTGGAGCCGAAGGGTCCAAGACACATCTTGATGACTGTCACTGTCTGCAGGGTGGGGGTTGGGGTGGAATGGCATGAGTTTTACAGCTGACAATCCAAAGGCACACCCCTAACACCTGTCAGTCTCTACAGGGTGGGACATTATTGTTAGAAACCCTAATGCCTCGGGCGTTTGTGGTATTTGCACTCCAGATTTTCAACATGGGCTTTTTGAAACCCCGTCTCATGAAAGCATTTGGGACCTACGCTCATGAACAGTGGCACTCTGATTCTGTTAATCTGTCCCTAACTTTGATTTCCCACAGCGACCACGCCATTCTGCGCCATATGTATGAAAACACAGTTCGGGCAGGCTGTGAAAAATGGCAGTTGTACCATTCATAAGGAGGTGTTAAGAAATTGCAATGTTGGAAATATGGAGTGAAAATACTAAAAATTCTTGAAGTTACCAGTGTGTGTGGAAACTGCGCAACACATGATCATAACACAATAATTTTGTGGAATTCTTTCACCAAATTTTCAACATAGGCATTTTGGGATCTCTGCTCATGAACAGTGTCACTATGATTTTCTTAATTTATCGCGAACATTGATTTCCCACAGCTACCACGCCATTGTGCGCCAGATGTGCGAAAACACATTTCGGGCAGGATGTGAAAAATGACTGCTGTACTGTTCATAAGGAGGTGTGCAAACATTGCTATGTTGAAAATCTGGAGTGAAAATATTAAACATTCTCAAACTTATAAGTATGCATGGAAACTGCTCAATGCACACTTGTAACACAGTCATTTTTTGGAATTTTTTCACTAAATTTGCAACACAGGCTTTTTGGGAACCCACCTCATGAACACTGACACTGTCATTTTGTTAATAGGTCCCAAAAGGTGATTCCATGCAGTGACAGGGAAATCACCTTTCAGGACTGATTAACAAAATGACAGTGACTGAGTTCATGAGATGGGGTCCCAAGAACCCCATGTTGAAACTTTGGAGCCAAAAGTCACAAAAATGGCTGAGATATCCACCTAAGTTGCCCCCCCCCCCATTGATGCCATTATACAGCTTATCAGCATTTCTTCAGTTCATGGTCAGCTCTGAAGAGTGCAGACGTGTTCCTGATCACGAATCATCGCTGGGCTCGGAGGTAAGTATGGGGTGGGAGTGCACCTGAGATGAGGTGCACAGAGGGTGGGTGCAGTTGAAAGGGCTACAACAGACAGCGAGGGACCATTTTCTTGTTTGGGAGTACTGGAGCTGACAGGGATTGGGCACCTCATCTGCAAAGAAAACGTGTCTGTGTTTGGGGGGGTGGTATGATGCCAAGGGGGATTGGGCACCCTCTCAGCAGACAAATTACAGAAGGGGGACATTATGCCGATGAGGATTGGGCTTCCCCATCAGCAAACCAATTGAACTGGGGAGGGAGCATGCCGACAGAGGGATTGGGCACCCCCAAAGTTGGCTTGTTGGGGATTGTGAAAGGTGGAGGATGACAGCCACCACCATGTTTATTGAAATATTACATCAGGTGAAGCACGCCTTGCAGTGACGGGGACCTCCCTCACTGCAGCAGCAAAATTGTTTCAGGTTGGTGGCATGCTTCTGCAGTGCTGTCAAAGACAACATGTTATTTCATTCGTGCCACAGAGACCAGCCTGAAAAAGCAGTGGCGCCACTGGCCACAACATGACTGCACATCCAAAACCTGCTGCTCCACACCAAGCTGCCACAACATGTTGTTTGCACTGTGTGCACAAGACAACATAAAAAGAGTGTAAACAGGTTAATGATATTAAATCACAGAAAGTAAAAGTGGCTGAGAGGAAAGCTGAGTCTATTACAGAAACTGCAAGTTAGAAAAATCCCAGTGTGTAAGAGAAGCTTCCTGGATGAGTTTGAAGCATTCTTAACTCCTTATGCTAATAGAGTATTATTAGAGCCACCAACACAGTACCCCCCACAATGATTTCTATCTTTATTGGAGTGAATCAAATCCCAAGCATAGGGGTAATGTTGAAGTACAACCTACAGATGCTGCTATGGGGGCTCTGCCTCATGTGTTACTATAGTAGATGGATTAGAGGAAATTAAAAACAAATTAGTCAGAAATATATGAACATATGACAAAGCTAGTAGAATAAGGCCATTAGATTTGATTAAATTCCCTGGAAAGCTGGGCTCACACATGGAAATTAAATTTCAATATCACCAAGTGCAAGGTGTTACATCTTGGGCGGGGGAACCCTAAACACAGGTACACCCTGGGAGGGGAGGTGCTGGAGGCCTCAATAGGGGAAAAAGACCTAGGGGTCATGGTGGATGCATGTATGAATAACTCTGAGCAGTGCAGGAGAGCAGCTAGCAAGGCAAACAGGATGTTGGGATGCATCTAAGGGGATCACCTCTAGGAGCAAGGAAGTGATTCTGCCGCTGTAGAATGGACTGTTAGACCACACCTTGAGTACTGTGTACAGTACTGGAGACCACACTTGAAGAGGGACATACAGCTCCTGGACAGGGTGCAGAGGAGGCAACTAAGATGATATGAGGGCTAGGGGATTTGACATATGAGGACAGACTTGAGGAGCTCTGCCTGTTTTCATTGGAGGAGAGGAGAGTCAGGGGGCACATGATTGAGGTCTTCAAGTACCTCAAGGGAATAAATAGGGTAAACATGGAAGGGATCTTTAGACTAAAGCAGGGAGGTATCACCAGAGGGCATGGTTTGAAGTTGGAAGGTGGAAGGGTGAGGGGGGAAAAGAGGAGGAGGAGGTTTTTCACTGAGAGGGTGGTGGACCCTTGGATGCACTGCCTGGCGAGCTGGTTCAGAGATCCACAGTAGAGGGCTTCAAGATGGGGTGGGACAGACACAGAAAGTGGATGTATCAGATGATAGCCAGTCGGGGGTGGGGATGGATGATAGGGGTTTCTGGAACACAGGGGGGCCTCGGCACCCAACTAGGGATCTGAGGTTTGAGCAGACTCGATAGACCGTAAGGCCTAATCTGCTGGCAAATAGTATGTTAGTATGTTAAATTGTCTATTTTAGCTTTATAAATATGATGCTTGTATATGATACCTGTTTCCTCTACTATGTACTTGTTGCCCTGATTGCTTTATTGACACCCTTTACCCTTCCCCCAGAATGCATCTGGAAATGAGCTCTTCTTCAGCTCAGTATGTCTTTCCTAGTGAAACCTTTGAAATAAAAAGAGAATAAGTAAGTAAATTAGGTCTATCAAGTCTACTCTTACTTCAAGGTCCTTAGCATCAGCTACTAATCCTGACCTCCTCCCCTTTGTCTGCTCTCATCTTAACATTAGCTATCCCAACCCTTCTTGAAGCTGCCCACTGTTTTTAACAAAACCACCTCCTCAGGAAGGTCATGCCAGCTTGCCATCACCACCTTCATGAAAAAGTGCCTCCTAACCTTTCTCCTAATCCTCCACCCCTCAAACTAGAGACTGTGTCCCCACGTGTTTCGATTCCCACTAAGCCTGAAAATACCTTCCATCTTCATCCTATTTCTTTCTCTCAAACACTTGAAAGTTTCAATCATTTCCTCTCTCTCTCTCTCTCTCTCTCGTCTCCTCTAGGGAGTATATGTTCAAAGCCCCCAACCTCTCCGATATGTTCTGCTGCCCCCTAATCATCTAGGTAGCCCTTCTCTAGATCATTCCCATCAGGTCTGTGCTATTTTTAAGGCATGTGCACCAGTACTGCACATGCCATACTCCAGGTGTGGCCTCACCAATGACCTGTACAAAGGAAATATCACCTCTTCCTGCCTACTGCTGATCCCCCTGGCAATGCAGCCCAACGTTTTATTTGCTTTAGCTGCTGCTTTCCTATATTGTGTGGAATGCATCAGGTCACTAGTAATCTTCAGCACCAGGTCCTTCTCTGCCATGAATGCAGCTACCTGCCCCCCCCCACACACACACACACTGGCTGTATTCAGTTCTTGGGTTCTTGGCTCCAATGTGCTTAACCTTGCTCTTCTTTGATTTGTAGCCAAGTTGCCAAATCATGGACCATTTCTCCAACATTTCCAGTTCTTCCCTTAGGTCCTGTACCCCCTTCTTCTGTGTCCATCTACACACAGAGCTTGGTGTCATATGTAAATAGGCACATTTTGCCCTTAATGCTATCCTCAGTATAACTGATGAAGACACTGAAAAGTACCAGTCCTGTGGCACCCCACTGGTGATCTCCCTGGTGCTGGAGAGCTCCCCTCTCACCACCATTCTCTGGGTCCTGCCCCTCAACCAGTTTTACACCCCCCTGGTCAGCTTCTCACCAACCCCCAAATCCACCAACTTCCTGATCCACCTTTTGTGGAGTACTGATTCAGAGGTCTTGTTGAAGTCCAGGTAAATGATGTCCAATGCTTGGCTCTCCATCCACTGATTTAGTGACCCAGTCAAAGATGTCAATCAGATGTGTCTAACATTATCTCCCTCCCATAAACCCATGTTGCCACTCATCCTGGAGGCCATTCTCTCACAGATATTTTATTAACCTTTCCATAAGTATGGTCTCTATGAGCTTGCACATGGCTGAGGTCAGACTGACTAGTCTATACAGTAGTTCCACGGGGTTGTCCTTGGGTCCACTGTTATGGAGGGGCAATACATGTGTCATTCTGTAGTCCAATGGTACCACTTCTGACTCTGTTGAACTACTGAACAGGCTAGCCAAGAAACCTACAAGCTCCTCCAACAGCTCATTCTGTACCATTGGGTGTATGCCATCTGGACTTGGGGACTGATCTACCCATGCCAGGAACCCTATTCTCACCCTATCCACTTCTAACAAACTATCTGTGCACTCTCCCCGTCCCTCATCTCATCTCCTTCCCCTTAGTGGCACTGGTCCAACTCTCTCCCTGGTGAAGACCAAACAGAAGTACCTGTTCAGTACATCAGCCTTGCCCCATTCTCCTCTGCCCACCATCCCCTTTCCTGAGCCTAACAATCCCATCTTTCTTGTCCCATTTCTCACTAATATGGCAAAAAAATACCTTTTCATCCATTATAATTCCCTAAACTAGCTGCAGTTGCTTCTGAGCTTTAGCCTGCTGGACTATATCCTACCTGCTACATTAGTCTTCTTTCAGATGGCCCTCCTGGTCCTACCCCCTATGGGTCCTCCTACTCTTCTAGTAGGCTGACCTCTTAATACCTTACTGTTTGGGCAGCCCCTGGTGCCAAACCATCTGGGTGTTTTGGCCCTTGCACTTTTTCCCCTTTAGCCTATTGCACTCCCTTGTGGCTACCATAATTCCCTCTTTGAAGATGGGCCACCTTTGGGCTACCCCATGTCTTCTTAGATGTTTGCTAGGTCATTCCTTAGCATCTTTTTGAAGTCCACTGTTATAAAATCCAGGATTTTAGTCTTAATGGGAGCCTTTTCCCTGCCCATGTCCAACTGGAACCACACTGTGCTATGGTCGCTGCTACCCAGGGTTTCCTAGACCTTCATATACTGGACATGATCCCCGTTAGTCAGCACCAGATCATGGATTGCCACTTCCCTGGTGGATTCTGTGATTCCCTGTGTCAGGAATCCTTTTTGCTGTGCATCTAATATTACCTGACTCCTGGTGCAGGTTGGGGCCAGTACCCTGCGATTTCCCTTGGGCAGGTTAAAGTCTACCACTATTACCACCTATCTCTGCCCTGCTGCAGACTTTATTTGTGATTTCATTCCTTGTCTCTTTCCTCTTCCTGGTTTGGTGGCTATGTAAACTATCCCCAACCTTACCTTCTTCCCTCTACTCAACAGTAATTGAATCCACATTGTTTCCACCTTCTCCTCTTCCTTCATATAATGTATAACCTCATTAATGGAAAACCACCATCACCCCTCCCCTTTTTCCTCCATTCCTGTTTCTCCAGCATAATTTAAACCCAGGGACTGAGAGGTCCCAATCATGGTTAGGTGCAGCCCATGTCTATGTAAACACTATGATGCCCGCTCCCTACTCCTCTAACAACTCCTGCAGGTTCCCCATCTTGTTTTTGAGACTTTGTGCATTTAGGGACACCACGTTCTACCTTGAGTTTGAACCTTCATCTATTCCCACCCACCTGTCTTTCTCCTGACTCCCCTTTGTCCGAAACCCCCCACACCCTGTTGCTAACCCTCTTGCTCCTGTTCTACCACTAATCCCTCAGGTCCCCTCTAATGATATGGGTTGAGGTCTGCTGACCTCCTCCTCTCAGAGACATGGGGTCTGTAGGCCCACTAGCCCCCTGATCAGTAGATTAAATTAAGTTTTTAGTTTATATACCCTCCCAATTTCTCCCTGAGGACTCGCAACTCCACTTTACTGAGGTGTAGTTTGTCTCATGCGAAAAGTGTTTTATCTGACCAGATCTCCCCCCTGCCCCCAATAAAGCTGTACCATTCTTCCTTGCACCAGTCCCTCAGCCAGTCAGTGAGCTCCTCGTCCTTTTCTTTCTGACCATGCTGGTTCTCGCTACTGGCAACACATTCAAGAATGCAAGAGAACTGTCTACCTCTGTGCAGGTTTTCCCAACCACCTTGAACCTTCCTTGTACTACCCCCAGCTTCTCCCTAGCTAGGTTATTGGTACTTAGGTATACATCCATGTGTGTTTTCCCCCAATGCCTTTCATCAACTTCCCAGTATTTTGACACACCCTCACTGCCATCATCCCAGGCATGCAAACCACCTTCCTCCCCATATTTGGGTCCCCTTCTTTCCCCAGTGAATACTCTTAACTATTGAGTCCCCTAGGAGTAGCACCCTTACAACAACCAATTAATAATGAAAATGATTATCCAGTTATGACAGGTGCTGTTAGGGAATGCATTAAGTAAATCTGACAATCAACCAAATATTTTTTTTTTATTTTTATTTAGTTTTTGTTTATTGGGCAAGTGCACTAGCCATAGCAATGACTATTTTCAGGCATGACCCAGGATGGTACAGAATGACAAATACAGTCAAAGACATTACAAAATCAGTTTGACATATTTGACAATATATTACAGAAAGTGAAGATACTGACAAAGTAGGTGCATTTACAGTATAGCAAGAGATATGCAAACAAACAGTTCAAATTATGAGGCTACAACATATAACTGAATTGAGAAAAAAGAACGATTAGTAAATATAAAAGTATTCAATAGGTAATGAAACATGGGGATTGAAGGGAGGAATAAGAGTAGGGGAGATAGCTGTAAAGAGGCCAGAAATGGGGTTTAGGATGAGGCAAGATGAGGAGGTAGGTCAAAACAGGTGGGTAAAAAAGTGCTTGGCGTATGGCATGGTAAAATAAGAGGCAGGAAAGGTAATGCTAGATGGGTAACTGTGAGCTAGGGTGGTTTGAAACAGGAGCACTTGCAAGAAGTGCTGAGATGGTTACACAACCCTGTCTTAAAGGACACGTGGGAAGTGGATTGGTGTAGGAGTAGCGGGAGGGTGTTCCAGTATAGGGGGCATGACAGGCAAAAGCGTATGCTCCTTTGGAGGTGTTATGTCTGGGGATGACCACGGAGGCATTGTCAGCAGACCGCAGCCCATAACAAGGTGTCAGTTTTAAAAGAGGTCAGCCAAGGGTTTGGGAATTTGTTGTCGGATAATATTGTCAATAACAGAGCCATAAGCATAAAGCCTAGCCTTAGAGGGTGGAAGCCATCCAAGATCTGAATATAGAAGACAGCGGCATTTCAGTCGACGAGAGGAGGATGCATATTGACATATGTTGTTATATGTGACATCCTATTTCTGAAAACTAGATTTGCATGCAGAGGTAAGCATAGCAACACCATAAGTAAGTGTGAGCAGGAGTATGCCTCAGGCAATGACTAGCCTAGCTGAGGGCATGAGTGCAAAGCTGGTTCAGTAGGGTATACCCAGTTTGGAGTTGAAAAGCTTGCAGGTCTGTTGGATGTGGAGGTCAAAATTTAGTGATGGGTCAAGTGTGACACCCAGATATTTAAAAGAGTTTACCACCTCAACTGTTAAACCATTCATGGAGGAGACTTTGAAATTTGGGCGGGAAAGTTTGAGTTTTGCCAGTGATCCAAAGATCATAGCTTGGGTTTTGACCTCGTTTAGAACCAGCTTGTGACTAGAAACCCACTGTTGGATTTGCTGTAAATCAAGAGAGAGTTGCAGATTTATGTCATTGATGCTCTTTGCACTAGTATAAAGAACAATGTCATCAGCATATGTCCTAAGGAGGCTAGAGGTGATGTTATTTATGAAGATGGAAAAAAGTAGAGGTCCAAGAATGTAAACTTGTGGCACCCCAGTGTTTATAGTGGTCTTGTCAGAGAAACATAGAAACACAGAATGTCGACGGCAGATAAGGACCGCAAGGCCCATCCAGTCTGCCCATTTCTTTTTCTACCTTATAAATGTGCCATCGTCCTTTGCTGTCAGTGGCCTATCTATTCAAACTCATCTGTATTGTTCCCTTATGCCTATCCCATGCCTGTTTGAAGCCCTGCACTGTATTCATAACCACCAGTTTCTGAGTGGGCCGTTCCATGCATCCACCACACTTTCTGTGAAAAAGAACTTCCTCACATTACCCCTTAATCAGCCTCCCTCTAATCTCATGCTGTGTCCTCTTGTCCTGCTATTTTTCTTATATTGAAACATGTTAGACTCTTTCACCTTATTAACGCCCTTAAGGTGTTTGAATGTTTCGATCATATCGCCTCTCTCCCTCCTTTGCTCTAGGGTATACATATTGAGCTCTGTTAATCTGTTCTCATACGTCTTCTGATGCAATCCCTGCACCATTTTGGTTGCCCTTCTCTGGACTGCCTCAATTTGGTTAATTTCCTTGTGAAGGTGTGGGCTCCAGTACTGCACACAGTACTCCAGATGGGGCCTAACCAGTGTCTTGTAAAGAGGGATTATTACCTCCCTCTTACGACTTGTGATACCCCTACTAATGCACCCTAACATTCCTCTAGCCTTACCTACTGCTTTAGAGATCTGCTTGGTTGATTTCAGGTCATCGGTGATGATGATGCCCAGGTCTCTTTCTTCCTTTGTGACTGCCAGCAACTTCCCTCCCAGCCTATAGGTGGCTTCAGGGTTTCTCTTCCCTATGTGCATGATCTTGCACTTCCTTGCGTTAAATCCCAGTTGCCACTCTTCCTACCATTTTGCTAGTTCATCCAGATCTCTTCTCATTCTTCCCACCCCATCTGGATCATCTACTCAGTTGCAGATCTTGGTGTCATCTGCAAACAGACAAGCCTTACCCTCTAGTCCATCTGCAATGTCACTGATGAAGAAATTGAAGAGGACTGGCCCCAGGACGGATCCCTGAGGTACTCCACTTGTGACTTGCATCTCTTCTGACTACATACCATTTACCACTACTCTCTGTTTTCTGCCCGTCAACCAGTTTGCCACCCAGTTGACCAACTTCTGACCCACCCCGAGCCTACCCAGCTTGTTTATCAATCTTCTATGTGGAACAGTGTTGAAAGCTTTGCTGAAGTCAAGGTAGGCAATATCAGCTGCTCCCCCTTGGTCCATCAGTCTGGTTACCCAGTCAAAGAAATCTATGAGACTAGTTTGACAGGACCTTCCTTTTGTAAACCCATGCTGTCTTGGATCCTGTGCCCCTATGGATTCCAGGTGCTGCACTATCCTTTTCTTAAGGAGTGCCTCCTTAATCTTGCCCACTACTGAGGTAAGACTGACTGGTCTGTAGTTCCCTGCCTCCTCCCTGCTACCACTCTTGTGGAGCAGGATCACATGAGCCCTTCTCCAGTCTTCTGGGACCTCTCCTGTGCTCAGAGACTCACTAAACAGTTCTGCTAATGGCTCTGCTAGTTCCACCCTTAGCTCCTTTAGTACCCTGGGATGTATGCCATCAGGTCCCATTGCCTTGTTCACCCTGAGCTTAGCGAGCTCTTGTAGGACCCTTTCTTTTGTGAAGGGAGTAGTGCTCACCTCCCCCCCCAGTGTCCATGGTGCTGAGCTGCAGGCCCTGCCCTACATTCTCTTCAGTAAATACTGAGCAAAAGTATCTATTTAGGATAGATGCTTTTACAGGGTTCTCCTCCTCACACACCCCCTTTTCTCCTTTGAGCTTAGCAATACCCCCTCTGGACTTTCTCCTTTCATTAATGTAGCTATAGAAAGTCTTGTCACCTTCTTTTACTGTTTGTGCTAGTGTTTCCTCAGTTTGGGACTTTGCCTGCCTTACTACCTTCCCTGTTTCCCTTAGGGAAGTTTGGTATGCCTCCCTACCTTCATCCAGCTGTGTTCCCTTATATTTCCTGAAGGCCAGCCTTTTGGCTCTGACCTTTTCTGCTACTGTATTTGAGAACCAAAGTGGTTTCCTTCTTCTTTTGCACTTCCTTTTCTGTCTATCACAATGGGATATTGCTTCAAGTATTGCATCCTTAATGCTTGCACACTTTGCCTGTACCCCCTCACCTGTGTTTCTTTTTGCCAGGGCTAGCTGAACTCTGTTGGCCATCTTATCAAAGTCAGCTTCTCTGAAGTCCTATATTTTTGCCTTGGAGAGGGTAGAGTTGTATTTCACAGTTTCAGTCCTGTCAGCCAGGTAGCTATCAAACCACCTTACGACATTAGCAGAGAAACCTAGTGATCTCAGGGAGGTTAGAAGAATGGAGTGATCAGCTAGGTCAAACACCTTGGTAATGTTGATGAAAATGGCCCCTGTGAGAAGACCAGAGTCCATAGCCACTAGGGTATCAGACGTGAATTTGAGAAGGGCAGTAGTAGTGCTATGGCCCTTGCGAAAGCTATGCTGGGCAGAGGTAAGTAGTTCATGTTTCTGGAGAAAATCTATAGTTTGGGCGGCAACCAGTTTCTACAGGATTTTATTGAGGACTTAAAGAATGGCTATGGGCCTGTAGTTAGATGGGTCTTTGCGATCTCCTTTTTTGAAAACAGGGGTAATCCTAGCTACTTTCCATATACCAGGGATGAAGCTCTGACACAAGAAGAGCGTGACTATCTTGGCAAGGGGAGCAGCAATGTAAGGGGCATCTAGCTTTAGGAGCTTGGGTTCAAGATTATCAGATCCTGCAGCAGTGTGGTCAGAGATCTTGCTCAGTAACCTAAGCACATTATTTCTAGAAACTGCCTTAAAGAAGAAATGATGACCATTGACCTCTGGGGGAGAGGATATGTTCGGCTGGGCGGAGAAAGAAGAGGCATAACTAGTTAAGTCAGAGAATTTGTTATTGAAAGAGTTGGCAATGGTTCTAGGATTATTGCAGTAAACACCATTAAGTGACATGACATTTGGGGTAGAAGCCTGATTTGAACCAAGAAAGAACTTAATATGGGACCAACATTTTTAGAGTCACCATAGGAATTGGTTAATAGATCTTTGCAGTAGGAGCTCTTTGCATTTTTGATATCCTTGTTGCAGGAGTTACGCAGTGCCCTGTAAGTATATTGGTCAGAGGATAACCCTGTTCTTTTGAAATGGAGCCAGCTTTTGTCCCTTTGTTTTATTTTAGATAGTAGGACAGAATTAAGCCAGCATGTTTGCCTGTTTTTTACACAGTGGGTCACAAGTTTGCAGTGTTTTTCCTGGAGCGATAGGATGTGGGTCAGGAATATATTAAAAGCAGACTGAGCATTATTGTTAAAGATAAGGGAGGAACAATCCGTGGCTGCAATGTCTTGTAAAAAAAATTGCGGGTCAAAATTCACATAGTTACGGAAGTCAATTAAGCAGGGTCCACCCAGAGTGGGTTTGGTTTTGCCC
Organism: Neoceratodus forsteri; assembly: GCA_016271365.2. Classification (NCBI taxonomy): domain Eukaryota; kingdom Metazoa; phylum Chordata; order Ceratodontiformes; family Ceratodontidae; genus Neoceratodus; species Neoceratodus forsteri. Next base: position 295,946,940 of record CM057452.1, on the reverse strand, counting down.
CATACACAATAGGTTGAGGAGAGATCAGTGATGATGTCAGGTAGTACGCCAGTAGCCACCACGTTTTCAGGGTGATTAGTCATTATCCAGTCTAGTAGAGTGTTCATATTAGAGTGAGGAGTGATTCTTGTGGGTTCCTATATCAGCTCGTGCAGATTATAACTCTGCAGTTTGGTCATTGTTGTTGACTGGGCACTGCCTAGCCAGTTAATGTTAAGGTCCCCTAGTATAAGGACCTCATGTCTTCCAGCGAGGCATGAGATTTGCTCCATCAACTCATCAAGTCCTTTCATGGCATTGAACGGGGGATTATAGGCGCATACAGTGGGTAAAATTTTTTTGTGTTGAGGGTGAGGAGGACATGAAGTGCCTCACAGTGGGCCAGTTTATAGGATTTGACAGGAATGACGTGAAGATGATCTTTAAAATAGACAGCTGTACCACCCCCCTCTTTTGGTTGCCATTCTATTGAGTCTCAATAGACTGTATGATGGAAGAGGGCATAGAGAGTCAGGCATGGATTGTTTTAGCCAGGTTTCAGAGAGGCATATGGTATCTGGCTTATAGACTGAGGTCCAGGATTCAAGTTCAGCTAGATTGTGTGTGAGGCTCCTTATATTGTGGTGAGCAACAATAAGACCTTTTGCGTTACTACTTGAGTCAGGTATAGTATTTATGGTCCTGGATTTGGTTTCACATCACCAGAGAACAGGACAGAGAGTAGGAGGAGGTACCAGAGTTTGTGACACAAAAAGGGGCATAGGGAATGTAGATATAGGTGACATTTATTTTGGGCATATGCAACCATGTGGATCCATGCTCTATGTAGTAACACTGGAGTGGGATCACGGTGGTAGGAGGGAAGCAGTAGGATGTTAGAGTAGTAGTAATCATGAGGCATGTAATTAGGGAAAGCAGATCCAGCTTGGGGCACTGTAAGCATAGACAGGTAGAGAAGTGGCAATGTGGACATAAGGAGAAATAATATCATGTGCTGGTTCATTTTTAAAGATGTCTTATGGAAGAGACAGAGGACAAATGAAACCTGATGCCAACCAGGGGAAATGAACAGGTGATAGTGACTTGACCTGCCCGAAGTCACTAGTGATTGGAAATGGTAGTACCTTTAGTGAGGGTCACAGTTAAGATAGTTGTCAAAAGACTGAAACAGAAAAATTAGGCAATAGTAGAAAAAGTAGAGTACCAGCAAATAAAGCAAAAATCAGTAGCCTGCTAGAGATTGGTCATGGAAGCAAGCTCCAAATTAAACAAAAAATGTTTTAACAAGCAGGTCGGTCACCTTCCTAAGTATCTTAGCAGGAGGAGTGCAGCATGGTATACCAATGTTACTGGCAGAAGTTTTGAAAAAGCTGGTTAGAAATCAGCTTGTGACAGGAGAAACTAAGAAGGGTGAGTTGTGTTCTAGTAGTACTAAGAGCTAAGTGACCAGGAGCTGAAATCAGGCCAAAAACGGGAGTGTGAAAAATCCACAGAAAATAGGTTATTTGGTGCCTGCAGGTTAGACAAAGATTGACCAACAGGAGAGAGGGGCGCCGAAAGCAGGAGAAGCTAATTGTGTATTTAATGGAGGACTGGGGAGGGGAGGGGGTGGGAGAAAAATCAAGTACAACAAAAGACACAATTATAGTCAAAGCAGGAATGCTAAGACTTGCAGAAAACCATAGTCAAAAAGGCGCTCCAATCAGGGGAGGTCACTGGAATCAGCTTAGAAATCAAAGGGGCGATGGAGAAAAATAAAAAAAATACAAGAAAATACTAATAAACAAATTATCAAAGAGGTTACTGAGTAGACAGGAAATAAGGAACTGGAAGAAATCAAAAAACTACAAAAAAAAAAGAAAACAAAGCAGCAAGTACCAGAATCCACAAAAGGGGGAAATGGATAGATAGCAGATTCAATCCAAAGACAGAAAAGAGTAATATCAAGGGGGCACATGCATGCCAGAAAGAACTCTGTATATGGTACGTATTGTGTATATTGATGTATGTATTATGTGTATCCCTACTCCTTCTCCCTAGGATGCATCTGGAATTGAGCAGTAGTCTGCTCATTATGCCTTCCTGGTAAAACTTTTAAATAAATAAATAAGAAAGGATCCACCAGATGAATATGGAGTTTGAGGAGGTTGTAAACCTATTTGTTAACAGTAAAACAAAAATGCATAAACTTGTTCAGGACACTGGACAATGCAAAGATGAGGAGGGTGTAAGAGAAGAATACCTCCAAAGGTGTTTGAAGAGAGTTGGAAAAAGAGAAGAGTGATGTTTTAGATGTGGAGGCAGATACATTTAATAGTGAAATAAGGGAAAGACTAACTGACTCAGGATTTCTTCTTCCCACAATCTATATCAAAGGTATTCTGGCACCAAAATATGAGAATGAGATAGCCTTGAAAGTTCAGACTTATAATTTATGCAAAGGAATCTGAAGAAACAAATGTATCTTGTCTGACATTGCCTGAGTTTACTGGTATAAAACCATGGAAAACAAAGGATAGATTTCTATGGTAGTCCATAACAAAGAAGCTTAAAAAAAGTTCTAAGTGCAACAAAAGATTTTAATAACCTGGGGTTGTCTGTATGCTCCATACTATCCAGAATTAATCAATTAAATCTTAGTAAGTCTCCAGTTCCAATCCAAAAATTCCTGCAAGGTCACGTAAGAAATTGCTGCATCAGAGGGCACTTTAACCCATAGACTCAAGGGTTAAATAAAAGAAAAGAATCACTGACTACCTTCATCCAGTATAAAAAGTGCATGTTTTAAACTTAGATGATAATATTTTAGTACAAGAGGATCATAGAAGTGTTAGAAGGTGATTTCAAAAGAGTCAGAGGATCAATAATAGCATTATGATACTAGAGGAAAATAAAGACGAAGGTTCAAGTGTAAAGAAGATGGTAGGAAACATAGAGTCTGATGGTACAGTAGTCTCTGACATTATTGATCTACAGATGAGTAATAGGCTTAGTGTGTTACATTTAGAAGAGACAAACGGACAATAATAGTGGAGACTCTCAACCTACTTTTCCCCCTCTTAGGTAGTCAGTTTTGAAATTTGTGTTTTGAATAATGCTGGGCTCCAAGGAAAATTTGAAGATACTGGATGCCTTAATTATTCAAAAAAAATTTAATGAAGAACTGCTGTGGGCGTGGTCTGGCCACCAGGAAGATGGCAGCCTAGAAAGTGAGCTCTTGCCTAAACAGTGATCATCCGTGCTCGATCACCGAGATTCCATGGAGTCCTGACATGAAAAATGACTTTATGAATGGGTAACATCCTACTCTCTGGGCGGCGTATGTTTTAAACGGACTTCGGGCTGATTTTGTCCTAACATTTGGCGCTGTGCTTATGAGTCCTCCTCGATCTCTGGTAGGCCGTGTAGGCTCCGACCCCAACCCCAGATACACTGCTACGGATGTCGGTAATCGCAGCCAGGCACAGCTGAGTATTTAACAGGAGGATGTACTTCTTTGGGGTATAGCCTTGCTTTCCACCCTGTAGGGCAACTGTGAGCTCCCTGACTCCCACCATTACTCCAAACGTAGCACCTCTAAGTGGAAACATGCCTCTGGCTGTAGGAGAATCCTTGCAACACATCACACACTTGTTGGAGGCCCTAATTTCTAGGGTGGATGGTCTAAGCTTTTCCCTCTCAAGCACAGTCACGGAGGTCAAGCAACTTCAAGACAAGGTTAATGTGCTAGAACAAAAAGCAGAAACTTGTGAAGACCAGCAGTCACAAATATGGCACAAATTGCAGCAACATGAAGAGCACCTTGCAGCACTTTGGAGCAGGGCAGAGGACCATGAAAATAGAAATCACCGCAATAATCTGCAGATTATTGGTATGCCTGAGGGGGTGAAGGGGCAAGCCATGGAGAAATTTCTGAACTACAATATCCCACTTACCCTGGGGGAGAGATGGCAAGTTCCCATTGAAGTTGAAAGGGCCCACAGAGTGGCCATCCGCTATAACAAACAACCTGATCATCCCTACCCTATAGTGGCTTATTTGCTTCGCTACTCGACTGAAGAGAGGATTCTGAGAGCTGCTAGGGACACTGGAGAGCTGCAATTGCAAGGAACACCAATATAAATGTATAGGGATTTCGTACAAGAAACAGCAGCAAAAAGAAGAGCCTTTGTACCTATTAACCGGTTTCTCTATCAAAATGACTTTCGTTTCCATTTCAAGAACCTTACCAGATTCTTTGTCAGCAAAGGGGGACATGAGATCATTGTGGATCATCCAGCGGAGTTGGAACGATAGTTAGCTTAGATCTGGCCTGGCCTGCACTTTCAAACTAGCACACCCAGAATGCTTCGGGAGCCTCATGTGACTCTGCCTCCTCCTAGGAACCTTTCTGCTGGTTGAGACATCCCTAGGGGCACAATAGCAACCGGACATGTGCACCCATCTGGCAATCCCGTTATAGAAGAGGCAGTAAACAACTGAATCAGCTTAACATGATGTCCCTACCACAAAGATCAGATGCTGCTTTTTCTAATTCCCGACAGCCAGTGAGAAGTTGCCCTCAACAGTTGCCTAGCAAGGATCCTCCTGCAAAAATTCCAAGGGATGACCCCCCCCCCCGCTACTCCTGAATCAAGAGACCTGGAAATTTCTCTGAGCTCTGAAATGGAGACTGAGCTTACAGAGGACTGGGCAGACTTTCCTGATTCTATGTTAATCAAAGTGGTAGAAGACCCCCTTCTGGTGAAACCTGGCCTCCTCTCATATGCACCGGCTGCAGAGAAGGTCTCTGCTGACCCTGGAACGCTCCCTCGGGGTTCACCCAAGCTGACTGAAGGACTGAATACTTGAATTGGCTCATAACTCAAGATGAGCGTTGCTTAATGCTGTGCCTTTTATCAATAGTTTACCCCTCCCATGGTCTCCCCTCTCCTTCCTGTCTTTTAACTCCACAGCTGTATGCGGCACAGATGATGCAGTGTGCGCTGAAACAAGTAGCGCCCTGTGCTGCTATTAATCTTCCCACATTCCTTGTCTTAAGCACAGTGAATGCTGCCTTTTATTGCCTCTGCATTTGACTTAAGGGTATCCTGCCATCCTCTCAGGATATGTGGCTCTTCCAGTATCCTGCTGGCTAACCCATGAAGGATGTTTATCCCCCCCCCCCCCCCCTTTACACTTAGGTTACAAGATCATTCAGTTGTTTTTATTTTAGAAGTGCTGAGTGCGTAGTTTTATAGAGGGTAGAGTAGTAACCAGAGGGCGGATGTCCCCGCCCCCCTTCCCCCATGCCATCCTCCCCCTGCCAATCTACATATGGGCACACTGTTCTAGTTGCCTTAAATGTTGAGCAGGCTACAGGCAGTATCTATACCCTCCTCCCCCCCATGGAGTCAGAGCGACCGACCATGGATGGTGACCTGGCTTGGGCTAACTCGGTTTGAGTGACCACATACTTTATTCACAACCCCGTACCGAGAGCAGGAGCTAGCATAGCCGAAGGGTGATATTATAACCCTCTCGCGCAGTGATCTCCACTCTCATAGCTTAGATACACCTGGTGTCCGTTTTGGGGACACCTGTTTGTTTATTAACAAGTCAGTTGCCTGTTGGTTCAATGCTTTTTTTAACTAATTGAAATTGTTTTTCTTCTTTCTCCTTCTTATCGTAGCAGTAAGCCACAGTCCTGAAGATCAAGGTCTTTGGTAATTTCCTGGCAATGCTTCCACCCCTGTTTATCCTACTCTCAGGTTGGACCGTGTTGTTTTGTGCAGGGTACAGTGCTACGCCACTAAATACTACTAAAAGGTCCGCCCCCCCAAGACATTGCAGCAAGTACACATTTTCTCTACTCCCTAAGGGAAATAATGAACCCTATCCCAGACCCATAGATGGGTGTCCTGGAATGTAAAAGGGTTCAACCACCCAATTAAAAGAACAAAGGTTCTGCAGCACTTAAGGTATCTGAGGGCAGAAGTAGCTCTACTCCAAGAAACACATCTCCTAGCTAAATCCACCTCATGGTTGAAGAAATCTTGAGTAGAAGAAGTGACGGCTAGTTCTGCCCCTACAAAATCCAAGGGGGTAGCCATATTGTTGAGACGCTCCTCGGCTTGGAAAATTGACAGTGTAAAGAAAGATAGGTATTGTGGCTATCCTTACCAGAAGGAGCTTTGATTTTGGGTAATCTTTATGCCACTAATAGTGAGCACGCAGATTTTTTCCCAACAGCGAGTCAGGCAATCTCGGAACTCCAAATAGATGGGCCCCCCCTTCCCATTATATTGGGAGGGGATTTCAGTCTAGTGCAGGACATTTTCCGGGACAAGTCAACACCTACCCCACCTGCCAAATCCAAAAGCAAGACAATCCCTTGCTGAGTTGCAGGAAGAGTGGGCCCTAGTAGATGCTTGGCGGAAGGAGCATCCCACCAATAGAGATTATGCATTCTTTTCTACCCCATACCACATGCATAGCCATATTGACTACTGGTTGATGAATGACATTGCAGGGGGAGGGGTCACCAACACAAGGATTGACTCAATAGTGATAACGGATCATTCCCCGATTTGGCTCTTATACATCCCCTCTAAGCAACCTACCCATAAAGTCCGATGGCGCTGTAACCCACTGCTTTTTAAAGATCCAGACTTTGGGTGTATGCTGTCTTCTGCCACGAAAGAGTATTTCTCTCTAAACTCAGACTGTGGAGTTTCTCTGAGCATGGTCTGGGATGCATTTAAGGTGGTTTTGTGGGGGCGCATCATCATCTTTTCTACAGCAAGGGACAAGGCACGAAAGGCTAATCTCACTTCTATGCAGGCTGAGCTAGCCACTTTGGAACGGAGGTTCAAAGCCACCTCACAGACCAGTGTAAATAAAGACCTACACTGCAGAATACTTAATCTCAAATACCAGATCAATGTAATACTACATCAGAAAGCTGAGTGGCACCTACTACGTTCCAAGCAAGAGTTCTGGGCCAATGGTGAAAGATCTGTGAAGCTCTTGGCCTACCTCCTATGTAAGCAGCAGGCAGCTACGCGGATACACTCCCTCTGGACCCTATCAGGTTCAGTAGCCACTACCCCAAGGGATGTGAACCAAACAATGCGGCTCTTTTATGACTCCCTGTACCAATCTCGTTCTACCATGAAACCTGCTGAGCTGGGGCAGAAGTTAATGGAGTTCTGTCGCCAAGCACAACTCCCCTCCCTATCTCCCAAGCAAGTGATTCTATTGGAGGCACCTATATCCTGCGATGAGTTAAAGCTTGCATTAGCTAGCATGGCATGTGGGAAAGCCCCTGGTCTGGACGGTATGTCAGTGGAGCTCTACCAGGCATTAGGCTCTCATATCTTCCTTCCCCTCTTCAACTGGCCCTCCAAGACTCACATAAAAAGCATATCCTCCCACCAACTATGAGGGATGCTATTATTACTCTTCTTCTGAAAAAATTGTCCGACCCATTGGACTGTGCGAATTTCCGGCCAATATCCTTACTGTCGGTTGATACTAAAATTCTTGCAAAAGTGCTCACCGCCAGATTGAGTTCGGTGCTCCCTTCTGTCATCCATCCTGCACAAGCTGGTTTCCTGAAGGGGAAAACGGGTTGATAACACATGCCTTCAATTCAGCCTTAAATGGATGGCTTCCAAAGCCCCTCACCCCACGGCTGCCTTGGCAATAGACTTTGCTAAAGCATTCGATTCCTTAGAATGGGTTTTTGTACATGAAACCCTAAATGTGTTCAGGTTTGGGACATATTTTAAACAGTGGGTACACACTCTGTACACTTCCCCTATGGCATGTATCCTTACAAATAGTGATATTCCTCCCCCTTTCTCTCTCCATAGAGGTACCAGGCAGGGTTGTCCGCTCTCCCCTCTCCTGTTTCTCATTGCCTTGGACCTGCTGATATGGGCTATCATCTCAGACCCTCGGCTACAAGGCATTGAACGTAAGGGGCATACATATGTCACCATGGCATATGCAGATGACCTCCTTTTGACTCTAACCAATCCTCACTAAGCAATTCCTGAGATACTTCTTCTATTGTAAGAGTTCACCACACTGTCAGGTCTTCAGATAAACCAAAAAAAGACTATTTTGGCTCCTCTAAACTCCCTATCTACAAAAGATTGTATACAAGGTACCAAGCTTACCTGGGCAGAACACAGCTTTAGCTACTTAGGGATCCAAATTCCCTTTAAATGGACAGCCCTGGAAAAGGTTAACTTCTCTCCACTGTGCACCCAGCTGACCGTAGAAGTGGAAAGATGGTGCAGACTTAACCTGCCCCTTCCAGGAAGGGTAGCTGCAATTCATATGTTGCTCTTGCCACGGGTTTTGTCTCTTTTGAATAACTTACCCATTCCCTTTCCAGTTCTTGGATAAGTTAGCATCCAACTTTATCTGGAACTATAAACCACCAAGGTGGAGCAGGCAAAAAACTAGAGCACATTGGGCTAGAGGTGGCCTTAATGTACCCTGGTTCCATGGCTATCATCTAGCATGCCTGGCGGCCCTGGCCACCAGATGGTTTGTGTCGTACAACCTGGCAACCCCCTTTGGGTTCATTTGGAATCTGATCTGGCATGTCCTTATACACTATATAATCTCCTAACCTCTCACTCAAAAATTGATCCACAACTCCCCCCTATAATCACCTATATTGCCCGAGCTTGGAAACTGTTATTCTCTAATTCTCAAACACCCAAGACAGATGGTACCCCCGATACAATTTGCCCTCATATGGCACAACACTCTAATTCAGATTGATGGAGAGAGAATCTGCTGGTCGAACTGGCAGCAACAAGGTATTCAGACAATCCAAGACCTGGCTGTTACCGGTACTAAACATTTGCTATCATTCAAGCAGTTGCAAATCAAATATGCCCTGCCAAACAAAGATTGTTGGCACTATTTGCAGATCTGCAATGCCCTAACTCCCCTCCTTAAAAGAAGTACAGACAGCAAGCAGTGGCAATGGCTTACTGACCCCCATTCGATGTACACTCGAAAGGGCCTGATGGGTCATTTTTAGAGTACCTGGAGATACTCACAACTTAGTCCCACACAGAACTGTAGAGTACAATGGAAAAAACTCCTGGGGGTATCAGTCTCGGAAGCGCAATGGTTGACCTACTGTAAAAGCATTCATTACTCATACAAAGATTCCAATAGCCGCTTTATTCAACTTAAAATATTGTTGCTGTGGTATCGCACTCCAGAGTTATTGTATAAGAGGGGCTTACTTAATCACAGCCTATGCTGGTGCTGTGCACAACCAAAGGCTCACATCAAACATGTACTCTGGTACTGTCCCTCCCTTACTCTTTTTTGGGCTATGGTGGCTAAAGACCTATCTCAGGTGTTGAAGGTTATGGTCACTCTAACTGCCCCCTTGGTACTTCTGGGGGATACAAGCCAACTGGCAGCCCTTTCTAAACCCCTGCAGTATTGGGTCCTCTCTTCCATACTAGAAGCCAAGCACCTTTTGCTCATGCACTGGAAACAGCCCATAATACCAAGCAGGACTATGTGACCCGTGGCTGTTGCACGCCTTTCTTTGTTTGAGCGGCTCTCTTCCTTGCAGGGATCCGACATGCATTTATTTTATGCTAAATGGGGACCCTATCTCCAGTCTGACTTTTTGAAAATTCCAACTCAGCCGGGTAACCCCCATGAATAACCAGGGCCTGTTGAGATCTTTGTTCCTTCCCCGATCTGGTTATGATGCAATGGGGACCTTTTAAGGCGGGATGAAAGCACTGCTCTTCATTGTTTAATATGGTAGGATGCACACAATGTACACCTATGATCTGCATCGTACATACTTGTATGTTTTAGAGAATAGATCATCATCGTCATAGTCTTATGGAACATATATATGCCACTTGAGTATTTACACTTTGTGTCTTCGACCTGATTGTATCTCTGTACTTACTACAATACTGTGATCTGTGTTATGTATGATTAAGGAAATACTTAATTAAAAACATTATACGATAAAAAAAAGAATAATTTAATATCATATTGCTGCAAGAAACCTGGATTTGAGATATAGAATCTTGTTTATCTACAAAGTTATCAGAGTTGGATAATCAAGGCAGAAAACCTTGCACATGTGGTAGAGCATCTGGGGGATTGGCAGTATTATGTAGCTAGTAAAACTGGCCTTACTGGAAATCAGGGGCCTGATATTCAAATATGGGAAAAGCAGAGCACAAAGTTTTGCATAAGCTTGCCCATTGCCCAGGACCCTGAGGAGGCTATATTCAGTTGGATAGCTCACCCATTCTACATGACTGAATACAGGGGCATGCTGGTGCAGAACTAAGTCCAGGAGCACTGGCCCTATATGCAACACTCAGTGCAAGGAAGAGCTGTCCCAGACCCAATTGCACTGGCAGCTATAGCACAATATTCAGAAATCCTCATACAAATGATTTCCTTGGGCATGCAAGGTGTTAAGGGGCCATTAACATGCCCATTATAGGCTAATTTGCAAGGGAAGCAGCTGTAAGTTTGTGCAGCATAACCCGATCCTAACAGCCCAGTTCTGCAAGAAGCAGGAAGTCCCTGGCCTCCAGTGCTCTGCCCACCTGCCAGTTGTCATTCTGTATAGTATAAAAGATAACTCTGGTGTCCAGAGGTTCCCCATCCCACCGATCGCTGGCCAGCCATTTAATAAAGATGTCCCTGGTGCCTAGGGGTCCCTGTGTCCTTTCAATCACCTTCCGGTCATGTAATAAATATAGTCTTGGTGCCCATTTGTCCCCCCTCCCTCTGATCACCATCCTGTACCTATCAATAATATTCCCTGGTGTCTAGTGGACAGCCCTGCTCTCCAGTCGCCTGCCCATAACATACAAAATATATCCCAGGTACATAGTGGTCCCCCCCCTCTCTGATTGCCAGCCCCAGTAGTTAAAGAATAGTTCATAGTGCCTAGTAGCCCCCTAACCCTCTGATCACCAGCCCTGCTAATAAATAACTTTATCCCTGGTGCCTAGTGGTCCCCCGCCCTCCAGTCACCAGCCTTGGGTCAAGTATAAGGTTGTCCCTGGTGCCTAGTGGTTCCCCTCTGATCCCCAGTCCCGGTAATTAAAGAATAGTCTCTGGTGCCTCTCCCTCTGATCACTAGCCCCCATAAATACATAAAAGTCCCTGATGCCTAGCATGCCCCCTGCCCTCTGATCAACATCCCTGTACCATTCCAGAAGAAAACTGTGGTAAAACATGTGCAGAACATACAGAAAAATCACATGAAATAGCTCCCAGTCCCTGTTGTTTAGAGTCAACCCCCAACACACACCCAGAGATCCCCATTCCTGTACCACAGAAAATGCTCTATGGTGTCTAGCAACCTCACCCATTGTGGGCGCTGACCACCCATTGTACACAGGACATGTGCTCCCTTTTCAATTCAGAAGATGTGTGCCCTGTACTGTACATAGGACACACGCTGTCTGCTATCCATATGGCAGACCACCAAGAAGGTGAGAGGAGGGCTGTGCCTGTCACTGTATGGGCTTCCATGGCACTAGCTTAAGGTAAGGGGGGGTTGGTGGGGGGATTGGTCAGTGACCATGGTCGGGTGGGCCTCAAGATGCCAGGGAGTGTTTTCTGTGAAATGGGGATGATGATCGGTGGGTGCCACTAAACACCAGGGAGTGGGAGTTATTTCATTTGGTTTTCATGTATATACTGCATGTGTTTTACTGCAGTTATCTTCTGGAATGGCACAAGGCTGGCGATCGGAGATGGGGCCCAGTAGGCACTTTTATGTACCTACCAGGGTTGGTGATTGGAGGGAGGTCAGCTGGGCACCAGGGACTATTTTTTAATTACCAGGGCTAGTGATCAGAGGGAAAGGGGAACCACTAGCCACTGGAGAATTTCATTGCAACTGTCAGGCTAATGATTGAAGTGTGCAGGGACCACTAGGCATTAGGGACTTACAGTGACATATCAAGACTGGTAATTGGAGGGTGTGAGGGGGGCCACAGGACTCAAGGGACATAATTTTTTTAATGAGGCCAGGGTTCAGAGGGTGAGGGGTGCACTGTCCACCAGAGGGCAGGTGTGCTCCCCCACCACCAACTTAGCTGTTGGCTTCATTTTCTCTAGCAGTCACTAGGATTGCCTGGAGTAAGTCAGGGTTTTGATCAGCAGTATTTGTGCTGCTCAAATTGACCATGTTAACCCCTTTTGTGCATCACAAATGTGCTGAAAATCAGGTTGCACTGGCATTTCTGTCCCAGACCTTTCATTTGCCCACCTGCATACCTTATTTTTTGCACATGTGCTAATGCTGTTAGTGCCTGCAACTGTCACTTTTGAATATTTCACTCTGGCACAAAACCCATTTGTCACAGACAACATGTTTTTTCTCTGTATTGAATTGTTAAAGAGAAATGACATCAAGTTCCTCCTTCCCCCCATACCCAGCAACTCTTTAATAGAAAACATATTTGCTGATGTGAACTCATTCATAGTCTTTGTACAGTCCTTTCATCAAGGTATTTATCATTTAATCACAAAGGATCTTAATGCTAGAACAGGTTCAGCACCTGAGAACTGCTCTAATAATTGGACAATAGATGATGCTTTTCAATTACCAATACATACAGGTATATCCATGGACACAAAATAAATAAATATGATATTCATTTGCTGAATCTACTGAGAGGCAATACTTTTTTAAATTATATTTTTATTGCATTTTTTAAAAATACATTGCCTAAAATGCAGTGTCAGTGCCAGTGGCTCAGTAGGTAGCACACTCGCCTCTGAGGCTGGGAGATCCGAGGGCTGTGGGTTCAGGTCCCACATCTGGCACTTGTGTTAATATCCCAATAATGACACTGTAGTGCAGGATGAGGGAGTGCTGCACTTCTGAGGTGCCGTCTTTCAGATGAGACTTTAAACCGAGGTCCCATCTGCCTGGATTGGTGGTACTTCAGGTGGATGCTAAAGATCCCATGGCACTTATCAAAAAAGAGTAGGGGAAATTTTTATTAATAAACAGTAACAGACTACAACAAGATATTACAATACAGCTCAAAATCAAATATTACAACAGAATTAAAAAAGGAAACAAAGTATTAGCAACAAAAAAAATTGTAACAAAAGAGAATCAAACTATCCCACTCATCCAACATTATGCCATAATCGATTGCAAACAATGAGACCCAAAGTCCGAGATTCATATGCATAAATCCTAACCAGGTCACTTGCTATTTGGAAAAATAGACCCTGCATATGAAGAACTTTATTTTGTAGGATTCTCTGGCATCTTGCTTGCCAGGTTGACCACTTAATACAGGCTAAAATAACAAAAATTGTACTCCTCTGCCATTTATGCCATTCCCTAGGTATCTGACCCAAGACTAAGAGATCATATGTCATATTGCAGAATAGAGGTTCATTCCACCAATTCACCAAGGATCGTCAAAAATCTTTCACATGAACACAATCAAAAAAAAGAGTGTTGAATGGTTTCTAAGAGGCCTTGACAAGTTTATTCCAGACAACTCCTCTCAGACAGTTGTTTATGTTTTTGGTTATTCTTAACATTTAGCTTTTGATGACCACAAAGCCAATTCATATCCTGCATTTTTCGTGGTATCCTGGGTTCTACAATACTGGCTAATAATAAATCAGCATTAATATGGTCAGAAATCTGAAACAAAGGTTCTTCAATATAACAAGCATCCACAATAAATTTATAAAAGGATTTTTTGTTATGAGAAATAAACCAGCTAAGTTCAATTTTCCACAGTCTAATATACTTTAAGGTATCCCGGACATAAGAGGGGAGCAGTTTTATTTATTTTTTATTTTATTTATTTATTTATTGGAGAAATCAGTTTTACTACCTTTGAGTCATGGACTTCAGTTTACAAAAGGTACCTAGATAGGTAAGGGGGAGACAACAATTAAGTGAGTTTGAGACAGGGGTGAACATACGGGTGAAAGTACATAAACACACTTGGAAATTACAGGCAGCAGCTATACTGGTACAAACATATGTAAAGGTACACGCATTGTAACAAAGTAAATAGATACATCACATAACTAACAGCTAGTTTCTCAGAAGCATGCCACTTACCCCTACCCCAGGCAGTCAAAAATGGAGCACCCCACAACTGCACACAAAAATTACTCTTCCCTGTAGTATCTAATAACATAGGTCTTACTGAACTATAAAAATAATTCCCAAAGAGATACACCAGTAGCAGTATCATATTAAGGCCTCCCAATTTCCATGATCTATAAGTATGTGCTCTTTTAACAGGATTAAATCCACTACCCCAGAGCAATTGAAAAAAAGACTCATCATCCTAGTCTGCATACTAAAGGGCAGTAGGAACACATGGAAAACATATAAAAAAATGGGTGCAATATAAGCCCGGAGAAGAAGAACCCTTTTCTTTCTCGTCATTTTTCAAGATCACCATCTAAGCACTTTCTGAGATACCAAATCATAAACTGTATCCCAATTGTATTGCTTAGCATCCTGTTTACCAAAATAAAGACCTAATAATTTCACATTTTCACTAGTAACCAGAAAATCAAAGTCAGTTACAGGCTCATCTCCTCCCAACACTAGTATCTTACTTTTAACATGATTAACCTTTATACCAGTAACAATCCATAACACTCTTCTACTGGAATTCAAATCTGCTACTGAAAATATGCAATCATCTGCATATGCTAAAACATTTGTAAATATGAAACCCATTGTTGTTGTTGTGATGGGCAAAACCTGGTCATCCCCTGCGATCAATCATAACACTGGATACAGTCCAAAAACATATAACAAGGGACTCAGAGGGCATCCTTGTCATACACCAAGTTGCAAAGAGACAGGCAGTCCCAAATGACCATTTACTAAAGGAGTAACCATTGCATCAGAATATAATGTTTTCAACAAATCAAGCAGTAGGGGTGGTATACCATAATGATGCAAAACATCCCATATGTGCACTTGCTGGATCGCATCAAATGCTGTCTCCTGATCTAAAGATAACCGATAACCTGTCAAATTCCACTGCAATCCCTGGTCAACACGTTTTCAGAAATAGACTAGATTACTTACAATATTTCTACCAGGGACAGCACAAGTCCAAGAGGGAATTAACAACTTCTGAGCAACTTTAGGTACTGTAATCAAACTGACAAAATATTAGCCAAAACGTTGTAATCTGATGTTAAAAAATCTAGGGGCCTGCAATTTTTCAAAATAGTAGGATCTCCTTTTTTATAAAGGAAAATCATGATTCCCATTTTGCACAGTACATCCAAGTCAGTGCTCAGTCCAAATAGCTTCATAAAGAAGTTGCAACTAGGGAAGTTTAAATCAATATAAAACTTGTAAAATTCATGAGGTATCCCATCAATACCAGGTGAAGTTCAAACCGATAACTTATTAACTGCCTCCTTTATCTCAGTAACAGAAAATGTAGCCTCTAATCCCTCTATGTCTTCTGGCGATAAGGGAGGAACATCAAGATGTTGAAAAAACAAAATCTGCAGACCCAGAATCAATATCCTGAAACGTGTTTTGTACATACATCTGAACTACTTGGAGTATATTCCTAATATCTGTTACAACAGTACCCATATCATCCAATAAAGCTGACATAACAAACTGTTTAGAATCTTGAGAGGGTAAATCATAAGGATTCACTTTAGAACGTGTACCCTTAAGCAGATATTTTTGCTGAAAATAATTCCTAACTTCCTGTAGTTTAAGGAAATCAAACATTTTACCTTTAAGGTCCAAAAGCCTCTGCTGTACTGTACCATCTGAAGGTATTACCTGGGTTAGTAACTTTAAGTACTGAGCCCTGTAACTGAGGTAGGATAAATATCAATCTGTAGCTTTTGCTTTAGATAACTGAGTAAAAAACTATTTTAAATCCTGTTTAGCATCTTCACACCATTCAATTGGGCTATCGTATAAGTAACAAGGATCAGAGCGAAGTTCAAGGAACAATCGTACTTGTGCCCACATGAGTTCTTCTTGTAAAAAAGCTATATTCAATTTCCAGTAAGCACGGCCCATCAGAAGCTTTTGGTGATGCCCAATTAACACTTTAACCACCACATGATCAGAAGTCTCCAGAGGTAAAACAGAGACCCCTGATACTGTAATCCGATCAGAAAAAAAAAAAAATCTATTCGGGAAGATGAAGTACCCTTATAGAATGTGTGTCTAGGAGAGATGTGTAAGATATCGTAGACATCCTGCAAATTATTCTGTTTTACTATCTGAAGTAACATATTAGTATCACAAAAATGTTTTTGTCACTTTCACCCCCAATCTCGAGGAGCTAAGCCACAGTTAAAGTCACTTCCCCACAGCACTAATTTCGAAGTATAAAAAATAAGGACTAATGCATTTGAAAAGCGAAGATCTATCCACTTTTTTTTGAGGGGCATAGATGTTAATTACACGATAAACACAGCCATAATTAACTAAGTCAAGAAGCATAGCTCTACCAGGTGAAATATCTAGAACTTGTAAAATTGTAACAGCAACATCAGAAAATTAGAAACCCAAGCCAGTACATTGATCATCTCCTAAGGACCATAGGGAGACACCCCATCTCCAATCTTTTTCAGCTGCTTTTAGGTCTAATAAGGAATGGAACCTCATATCTTGCAATAAAATGACATTCCCATGACCCTACCGCAAACTAGCAAAGGTAACCCTCCTCTTTAATTGTGTCTTAATGCTATTAACATTAATAGTAAAAAAAAAGTAATATTGCCAAACATGAAAGCGTAAAAGAGAGGGAATCACTACAGAGACAAGCAGACCACCATTTAAGAAAAAGATGAAACAAAAAAACTTCATTTCCTTTTTTTCTATTTTTTTGGCTTCAGTTGATCACTGATACCTGCATCTGGTACAGTTTCTGCTTGTGAGGAGGCCACTGAGGAAATATCAGAATCTATACCATCCTCTTTCCCATCCTGGTCAAATAACATGGCATAGGAATTGTGAATTGGAACTGAGGAAGGGTCTACAGAAGCCTGTTGCACTTCCAACACAGCTTTAGCTGATTTAGAGTGAGTCACCCTTTGGAAAGGAGTATCCTGTAGCAGAACCAGAGGAGGCATGTTAGCCTGATCAGCATCAGTTCCAGGAGGTTGGTCAGAATCCACCACCAAGTCAACTAGATCAGCATCTCCAGGTGGAGACATTGAAGTGAGGGGCTCCTGATGAAGAGGGGTGGCACAGGAAGTTACCTCCACTACAACCTCCTCCGAGTCTATGGCTTCCAACTGTGAAAGTTCCATATCTGAATGTGTACTATCAGCAGCATTCACAGGCTCCTCAAACGATGGCTTATCCACTCTCTGAAGACTTGGAGTGGACGGATGTTATTCCTGAAGCCGATCATGCATCCTCTGCTTTTCTTTTTGTGCATTAGCAGCGAAGGCATCCTGCTCTGCATGAATAGTAGAATCAGCATTATTATGGGAAGCCCATGAATAATTGTGAAAGGTATGGCCTTGTTCATCACATAGGTTACATGTCAAAGGTCTTCTGCAGTGTACACCAATGTGTCCCAAGTCCCCACAAAGGCCACATTTCTGTAGGTCACAAACATTACTGAGATGACCTACATTACTACACTTATAACAGGCTCTGGGCTGATCTGGGTAAAAAAATCACCCCTCTATCCCTTCCTCAAAAGAAACAATTGGGGAGATGCTTCGTAAGACCTTGTTCTAAATGCAAATCTACCAGATAAAGCTACCCCCCAGTCCAAAGGTGTTCTTCATCCAATATAGGCTCAGGTTAATCATTCACCATACAATGCTGTTGTAACCAGTAGGTTATATCTGCAACATTCACCCCCTCATTTTGGAACAACACAGTTATCTTCTTTGTCACAGGTTTAGTCAAAGTAATAGCCATAAAAGATTTCCACAAAGATGTGTGGTTAAGAGCTTGAAACTGTTTCCAAAATCTTCCAGACCTACAGGATGTTTGAAACTAACATCAAATACTGAGTCACCCAGCATGTAAATTAATGCATATATTTCATAAGCATAGAATTTCATGCTGCCTTTAAGGAGTTCACGCCCAACAAAATGCCTATTGGGAACCTCAGACAAAGGCCCTCTAAATTTTAGACACACTGCATTGCGTCCCATTGCAGGTTTGGAAAGTAACCCAAAAGTAGCAGGAAACAGCTGTTCAGATATCCCATCATGCCAGACAGTAGTGGGGGTTGTTGTATAGGAGTAGGCCTTAAGGTAGCTTGGACAGAGGGGGAAGCCATCTGTGGTGCATCAACTGCTAGATAGCCACCAGCAAGGGGAGAACGGGGTTAGTGATGACAGGAAGTTCTCCTTCCAAACACTTAATATTGTTTAGGATGGAATCCTTAGACAGTTCTGGAGCTAGTGGGGCCCCTATTAAAGGGGTAGTCTGTCCAGGAGGGAGCAGAGAATCAGAAACAGTCAGAGAAGCAGAGGCATGCTGTTCTGAGTCAGAAGCAGGACCTACATCAACCCCAGAAATTCCATAGAACAAGGAGTGCCAGAAAAGTTAGCATCCCATCCTGTGCCATCTGGACTTTTAACCCAGCCTGCAGCTTCTAATGCCATTGTAACCCATGCAGCAGGAGCCTGAACAATGCTATCTGAGAGTTCCACCTTCTTGGAGACAACAGAAACAGAAGGGGAACATGCTGCAACATGTGGTTGTGTCGTAGTATTATTATCATGACCAAAAACACCATCACTTTTCAGTCCAACCGCGTTAGGAGAGAGTCCAAGTTGAAAGCATTCAGCCCCAGAAGGGTTATCACCCAAGGCCCCTGGTGCAGCAATGCTTTCCCTGATAACAACAGCTGGGGAAGTTCCAGGAACATAATTAGGCACCCAAAAACAATTTGGTCCCATAATAGTCATAGTACCTGTATCCACAGTACTTACGATCTCAGGCAATGTCGCCGTACATAGCGGGGAATCCATTCAAAAGAGGGGAATAGTTTCCTGCACAGTATGAGTCTCAATCGATCCTACAGCCACATCATTCAGTACAGCAGGAGTCTGGGTAACATCCGGTTCCTGCACGGCTGTTGAGACAGCTGACGTTTGCTCTAGGTCTCACAATAAATGGTTCCAGGTAAGCAGGAACTGTTTCTCTTCCTCCACAAGTTGTTGATGTATATGCTCAGCAGCACAGGCTCCAGGCAAGAAAATTGCCATTGCAGGTACAGTCGGTAATTCTACCAGAACACTTAAAGTTGAGATTCAGAAACTCATTCACTAGCCAAAGCATCTCCCTCCATACGGTCATCAGCCATGATGATCACTAAGAAGAAGGGGGGCCAAGGCGGTGATCAGCACCTCAGCCTCCCACACATCTATCCTCTTGGCCAGCTGCAAGCAGACTGCAGGATTCAAGGCACTCACAGTGCCCTCTGACAAAAAGTAGGGGAATTTTTAATAAGAGAAAACTTCATAAACAAAATAGGGGAAAATGCAATAAGAAATCAGAAAATAAAAAAAGAAGAAATACAAAAATTCAAGATCCATAAAACAAAAAATCCATACATTCCCTAGTAATATCCTAAAACCCCAAAACACCTAAATCAAACCCAAAATTCCAAAAACAGAAAATCCCACTCAGAAATCCTTTAATATCCAGAAACAAAAACAGCTATCCCATCAGTCCCCCTCATCCCAGTACATAATGGAAAAACTCAAATGGTTCATGAAGTACTCAGTAGGTTTCTACTGATCAGTCAAAACCTGTAAAAATGGGAGAGAACCCCAACTTTTCCATCAATCCTGTATCAGGGAGCTAGAAAAGATATGTCTTTCCTTTTTAAATAACATAGTGATTTTAAGCTCTATTTTATTTTGTTGCAGCACAAATTGACATCTAGTTTGTCAAATGTCCCATTTAATAATGGCCAAAATCACACGAGTCGTCCCTAAATGAAATCTATTCCAAAGAATATTATCATACTGTCCATACACCAAAGTATTATAATTCATAGCCCCTAAGTAGGGACATTCCAAGAACAAGCCAACACAGGACATAAACCAGTAATATATGGGCATTGTAAAAAAAGATGTAACATTGTTTCCACCTCTAATCCACAACCCTCCCTCAGACAAGATCTGTCCTGAACACTTTTGTGAAAATTATTTCCTCTGACATTTAGTCTGGAATGGCAGCTAAGCAATACAGAATCCCATACTTTAGGAGGGAGTCTGGTTTCTGTCACTTGGTGAAGAACATCAGTTAATACTACAGTGTCTGGTAAAACCAGACAGGGTTCTTTAAAACAGATCTCCTGTAACAGTTTATGGTAGTCCAATTTCCTAGTAGTGTGCAAAAGGTCAAAGGTATGCCAAATTTTCAATTTCTTACAAATTTCCAATACATAGGGAGAGAAACCCTGTGAGATGCTTCAAAATATCCCCCATTGCAGGGTTTCCCATGTCTGCAAAAATAAAAGCATCTATTTTTTAACAAGGGAACCCAAGGTAGTTGACTAAATAGTAAAATGGGAACAAAATTTGCATAAAGAAATACAGTAAAAATAAAACTCACAGGATTGACCATGTTCAAACACCATCACACACAGGCCATTAGGTACAATTTCATTTTATGGGATTAAGCCAACTCCCCCATAATCACTGAAAAGACACACCATACATCTTTACCTCTAATTTGATGGGCAGTGGATATAAATAACTAACATTCAAAGATATAGGCAAAAGAAAAGCTTTATACATAAACACTCTTTTCTTTTTTGTCATTGGAAAGCTTTTCCATCTTGCAACTTTCTCCTCTGCTCGGGCCAAGGCAATTTCCCAATTGTAACAGGCCAGGTCAGGAGCCCTAAACCAGTGCCCCAAAATTTTAATAGGTAACTTAGATATACCAATACCCCCTATGGCTTGTGGAGCAACTCCTGAAATACGGATTCCCACAGCTTTACTATTTTGTTTATTAATCCTTGAACCAGAGATAACAGAGAAGGAGTCTACAACCTTCATGGCCCGCTCCCCTGATACTTGGTCAGCTACTAGTATAGTAGTGTCATCCATATAAGCAAAACCAATTGGAACTAAACCATCCCCTGAACCCTGAAATAGTGAAATCCCTGGTACTGTGTTTAATGTTCTCAGTAAAGGATCCAAAGAAAAAACATAAAGAAGCGGACTCAAAGGACAGCCTTGCCTGACTCCCCGCTGAATCAGAACAGACTTCCCCAGTCTGCCATTCACCAAGGGCCGAGATGAGGCATGTCTGTAAATAACTTGAAGCTAGTCTATAAACTCAACTGGAATGCCGAAATGCTTTAAAACCCAAAACAAATAGGCATGGGAACCTCATCAAAAGCTTTAGCTTGATCAAAGGAGAGTAAATACCCAGAGCCACTTAACCCATCAAAAGCTTCCTTCAGTAACTTAGAAATATCTCCCATACCCTTTGGGGAATGGCACAAGTCTGACATGGGGAAATTACTTCCTGAGCTACCCAGGATAGACATTTACATAATATTTTACACAGAATTTTCCAGTCAACATTTAACAAACTAATAGGCCTCCAATTTCTTAGATCCAATCTTTCCCCTTTTTAATAGAGAAAAATCAAAATACTATCTTCCAAAGCCGTAGGAAAAGGAATCAAACCAGATAAAATGTCATTATAAACTTTCACCAAACATGGGCTCAAGAGGCCTATTTCTTTCCTATAGAATTCCCCTTGTAAACCATCCAGACCAGGAGAAGAACCGGACAGTAATCCACCAATAATCTCCTCAATTTCTTTTTGTGAAATGGGAGAGGTTAGTAGAGCTCTATCTGCCTCCAAAAGGTCAGGTATCTGTAATGTACTAAAAAACTCATCAATCCCAGCTGTAGGAGGAGAGTTGTCACAAAAGGAAGTTTCCATAAACCGATGAACCACTCCCTCAATATCGGCACCAGAATTTACAATCTGACCTGTATCAGTTCTCAAGGCTTCCATATATTTAGAGTCCACCCTTTCAGCACAAAAGTCATACAAGTTGACACCCTGGCTTTTCCTTGTGTGCCAAACTTCTGCTCTAAAAACAGAGAATGGGCCCTATCATACTGAAAATTACACATCTCAGTTTTAATCATAGTAATGTCCTCTGTGAGGTCTTCTCCAGTCTCCACAGCCCGAGAAAGTAGCCTCTGTAGCCTATCTCTGAACTGCAGGTAGCTTAGATATTTAGTACTAGCTGCCCATTTCACTAATGAGCTGCATAAAATTTTTAAATCTCGTTTTGAGTCATGCCACCATAAAAGAAAATTTTCATATAAGTCAAAAACAGAAAATCTAGCCTCCAACTCACTATGAATGAGAGCCCATTTATCTGTGTTTGATAAAAGAGTCAAATTCAACCTCCAAACCAGATTTGGGCCAGGTATTTTTACAGGGGTTCCAACAAACACTGTAATCAATCTGTGGTCAGAGGTCTCAACTGGGGAAACTGAAAAAGTTTGCACAGGGACCCAATGAGATGCAAACCACAAGTCAGTTCTTAAGTGACCCTAGAGTAAGTATGCTCGGGTAAACTAGAAAAAAACAGGCGCACAATCTCTAAGCTTGGACTGTATATACATTTTGCACAAAAAATTAGAATCAGAATATAGTTTTTGCGTTCTACCTGTTTTGTCAGATAAAGATAGTATACTATTAAAATCACCTCCCAAAAAAACAGATCTTGTAGTATACAAAAAAGGTAGAACTTTTTGTAAGAAGGTAACCAGTTGAAATTTTATCTGAAAATTATAGACATTTATAATATGCAATTCATGTGCCCCCAGCCAGGCATCAAGAATGCACACCTGTCCAGGAACCAAGTCAATAATACGGGAGACATAGAGGTCAGGGTTCAGGATTAAAAACCCCACCCCTGAACATGATTCCTCCCCCAAGGACCAAAAAGAAGTACCCCTGAACCAGTCATTTGATGCCTGGTAGGTCTCTCTAGTGGTATGTAACCAGGTGTCCTGAAGTAAACAAATATCAAGTTAGTGACTGGAAATGATAGAGAAAGTGGTAAGTCTTCTTTTATGGTTCTTTATACTATTGACATTTAAGGATCCCAAGGAAAGGTGCCACTCTATGTCCAGGTGTTAGATACATCCAGCGTAGTGGAAACCAGAGATTTCGAATTTTAGTTCCAAATCTTTTGGACTTCCTCTTCTTCCACCCCCTCTCTTGGCATCTACAGAGGGAAATTCAGAATCTGTCACGTGCTCTATCTGTGAAGAACTCTGTGAAGAGGAATCCGAGACTTCATCCTTCTCATCCCACTGTTTCCTTTTAGCAAGAGGATGAAATCTATTGGACATGAGGAGACCAACCTCACTCCCATCCATAGTATCTTTGCCCAGTTTTTGGGACACACTGCGTGTAATATGCCTATTTTTTTGAAATTCCCAATCTGTGGAGTGGAGAGGCGGTATAGTGGGATCTTGCCTAGAAGGCCCAGTACTTCAACAGAGCTAAGGTGAGACTCTGTATTCTCAGGAGGAATGGGCACTACCAGATCTGCAACTGCCTCTGGGGCTGTGGCACCTGGGGAAACTACCTGCTGCAATGTTAGTTTGACTGGGATAGTGGAGGGTGAGAGCACACGCCCTGTAGGGGAAGACTCAACAGCAGTAACATTTACAGAGGGTGAGGGGGGCCGGGAGTGGGATACATCTATAGGGCAATCATCTCCTACAAGCCTCTGTGGTTCCACTTCTATATTCTCTGTAGATTCATCCCCTCCCACATTATGTAAAGCCCAGGGACAGTCTCTAAAAGTGTGGGCGGTGTCTTCACAAAGATTACAGATAACAGGGGTTTGGCAGTTAAATGCCACATGGCCGATCCCTCCACAAAGGGAACATTTCATTTTGTCGCAGGCATTGCTCAGATGAGTATGAGCCCCACATCTGAAACAGGATAGAGGCTGTCCAGCACAAAAAATAAAGCCTCGGTCCCTCCTCAGGTAGAAGCAACTCGGCAGGTGTCGTATAATGCCCCGGATTTTAGGAAGTTTGACCCGAATCCTCCAACCCCAGGTCATATATCCTCAGAGTCAATGATAGGGTCCGGGGGACCTAAAACAGAACATTTTGCCCTCAACCAGAATAAAATATCTGATATTGTCACTCCTTCATTTTGAAATAACACAGTCACTGTTCTGTAAGCAGGCTTAGTTAAAGGAATAGCAGCAAAGACCTTCCATTCAGGGTTGCTGCAAACACATTGATAACATTCCCAGAAGAGCTCCCAACCCTCAGCAGTTTTAAAGCTGATATCAAAATTTGGATCACCTGAGGTGTGAATTAGGGCATAAATGCCTTGGGCAGAGAAACCCATACTGTCCTTCAAAAGCATGGGGTGCAACCTTCAGGGTGCAACTCCAAGCCTCCTTTATATTTTAACCGTACTGTGTTTCAGTATTTAGCAGGCTCAGGAGGAGCATGAAACAGTCCTGCATATGTTCTGCAGGACGAGTTCCGATCGTAGTCAGGATTAACCCCTGTAGTACTCATAGAGGGTCATGGAGGGACAGGATGGTCTTAGCCAGGCTCAGGGATATCAGACACTGGATTCAGGTCAATAGGATTTTTAGGGGCATGCAGCTTCTCAAAAGTACAGTCTAGAGGAGAAACCACCATAGAATCTTGCTGCTGTGGAAAAAGAACCAACGAGTCAGATAGCTCTAAAGAGGAGGGAAGTTCCATAGGGTCAGATAGAGCAGTCCCCAGTCATTGTGGGCACACCCACAGCTGATTTGGGCCAGATCTAACCCACCTAGCAGCCTGTAAGGCCTCTGCAATGGTATGCCCCATAACCAACATGTTATCATCAAAATTAGAGCCTTCCCCAGATAAGTCAATGCTCCGAGAAACTGGAGCGAGCAGTGCATTGCCAGCCAAATGATCAGACAGCCTCTGAGGTGTGTCTATTCTAGAAGCACTGTCTACCCCAAAGCCCACTCCTTTTGGCACATTTAAAGACAGATCCTGAGCATCAGAAATGACTAAAGTCTATCAGTTCCCCAAGATGTCATACGGGAATCTTCCTTGTCCGTGGAGGCTGGTATCTCAACAATCACCAGGTCCAGGGTTGCAGCAGACCCAGTGCCACACTCCACTGTGCAAACAGTAGACAAACTTACAGCCACTGGGGATAGCATAGCTCCAATAGGTCATACTCCTGTCCTTGGATCCAAGAATCAACTTTGATGCTCGCAGCACCCTTCTTCACCAGGAAGCACCAGCAAATATGCACTCCGTGATCGGAACTGTTGACAGCCCGGGAAGTCCACTCTCAGCAGCAAGTCTGCTGAAATAACTTGTGTCTCAGAGGAAGCCACACGAGCTGGAGAAGCAATCAAGTGGTGCTCAGTAGGAGTGATAATGCTGACAATTTCAGACATAGACAGGTCAAAGTCAGGTTTCTCAGTAGCAATTTCCACATCCATCGTCTCAGAGATGGAGGAAGCCTCACACACATAAGGGACTGAGGAGGAGGCCAGCTCCTCAGCTCCGAGGACCATCTCACCTCCACCAGGATCCATGGGAGCCACAATCTTGGCCAGAAACCAGGATGACAAAGGGTTCCCCACAGGAGAGTAGTGGAAATTTTTATTCAATATTCAAAAACAGAATACAGGGAAATACATCATCACATAAATAAATAACAAAAAGGAAGAAAAAAAAAACATCTGCACTATCAATTCCACATTGATTTACCCCTCTTTCCTACTCAAACCTTGTAAAATGCAGAGATCAAACTATCACACTATTTATACTTGTTCCATTTATCAAAAAACACCCTTCCACCAATACAAAACCCCCTACCCCACCCAGTCCACATTTTTCCATAATTTCTCAAATACATCTTGTCCTATGATACGCTTTTCATATGCATAAATACTGTCCAATTCATGTTGGATTTGAAAAAAAAACATCTTGCTGTTGAACTACTTTACCTTGTAAAACCCTTAGGCATCTCGCCTGCCAGATGAACCATTTAATACATACCAACAAAATATGGATTGTACTGTTTGACCATTTTTCCCAGGAAGTCAGGATTTGTCTTAAAACCAAAACATCATAATCGGTTAATAAAAATAACTTTTCCCCCCATAAGTCAGACAGCAAAGACCAAAAATCCTGTACATGTAGACATTCAAAAAAAAGATGCTGCGTTGTCTCCACAACCCCAGCACAAGTTATGTTTCCACACCCTCTCTCCTCCAAACGTTTATGCTTCTGATTTCCTTTTACCTATAGCTTCAGATGGCCACAAAGCCAAGCAAAGTCTTGCATTTTTAAAGGTATTTTTTGGTTTAACATACTTCCCAACAATAAAGTAGTATCTATGCAAGGTGAGACTTGGAACATTGGGTCCTCGTGATACCAAGTATCCACAATGAATTTATAAAAAAACCTTCTTTCCTTTACCCATACACAATGCTAGGCTTATTTTCCAGGTTCTAATATAATAGATTGTGGTTTGAACATAACTAGGGAGTCTCCATTCTACAGGGTGCCATTTTCCCCTACCCCATGCTTCAAAAAAGGATTTACCCCAAAGCTGCATACAAACTTTGCCAATCCCTTCTGTCTGTAAAATCAAAGGAAAAATAGAGCTAAAAAAAATTAGCAAATAAATAAACCAAAGGCTGTAACATATTTAAGCCTCCTTCTTTCACTGCCTTATATGTATGGCATCTTTTAACAGGATTCAACCTGCTTCCCCATAAAAATAAAACAAAAAAAACCCATAACCTTTGTATGTATACTTTTAGGTAAGGGGAGTACATGAGAGATATATTAAAAAATGGGCACTATATAGGCTCTTAAGAGGTACACCCTCTTTTTCTGTGACATTCTCCAGGATAACCATGCTTGTACTTAAGAACTTGCTTTATCATACACCTCATTCCAGTTTTTAATTTCAGAGTCCTTAGTACCAAAATACATTCCTAAAATTTTTACGTGACCTTTAGTCATTGGAATGGGGAAATCATCAAGCTCTATACTATCTCCTAGTATCATTCCAATTCTTTTAGTCATATTGATCTTTATACCAGTTGTATCAAAGGCTTCCTGTGTCATTGGCAAAAATGTTTCACCTGATTCCCTATCAGCTATTGCAAAAACACAATCATCCGCATACACTGAAAACTTTTGAAAAACATACCCATCCTTATTTACAATGGCTTTAATGTCTCTGGCTTTTCCAATCCTCCTTAATAAGGGGTCCAAACCAAATAGATACATTAAAGGACTTAAAGGACACCCTTGTTTTACTCCATTTTTTAAATATATCGGAACTCCAAAAATCCCATTTACCAGAGGTACCACTTGTGCCTCTTTATATAAGACCTTCACTATTTCTATAAATCCAAGAGGGAGTCAATAATGATGCAACACCTCCCAAAGGTATTCCTGCTGAATTGAGTCAAAAGCTGTTTCTTGATCTATTGCTAATAAATATCCATTTAACAATTTCGCTAGACTTTGTTCTGTAATTTCCCTAATAAATACCAGATTTTGCACTATATTCCTACCTGGGATTGTGCAAGTCTGCTCCTGAGCTATTAGTTTCTGAGCTACCTTTGCCAATCTTTTCGTAAGAATTTTTGCCAGTATTTTATAATCAGCATTTAATAAAGTTAAAGGCCTCCAGTTTTTTAATTCATATGGGTCCCCTTTCTTAAAGAGAAAGAACATCATACCTAAATGCATTGAAGGGGCTAGTCTTTTTTCTTCCAAAATGGCATTGCAAAGGACTTCTAAACAGGGAACCACTAACTCAATGTAAACTTTATAAAAATCGTTCCGTATCCCATCCCGTCCAGGAGCCGTTTTGGTGGATAATTGCCCAATAGCCTCCTGAATTTCTAATCTTGAAATGGAAGCATTCAAACCCTCTTCCTCTTCTTTAGATAACCCTGGCACTACAATATCTGCAAGAAAATTGTGCATTTCCTTCTTTTTTTCTGAAAGGTATCTATCATTTGCTGCTGTATAAGAAGCATTATATCATGGTTATGATCTTTTAAATTCCCTTGACTATCTCTAAGACCTATCATGGTCACTGTTCGTTTCCCTCCCTCATATGGATTTACTTCCTCTTTTGTCCCTTACGTTCTGTATTTTTGTTGAATTGCCAATTTTTCCACTGAATCGTGTAAATGCTGTGCCATCTGGCTTTTAATCTTCTGAATCCTTTCCCTATTCCCCCATGAATTTAGAAGTTGTAAATACTTTGCCCTTTGCCCTAAATAAACAATATGACTGTCTTTTGCCTGCTTTTTTGTATAGGCTCCATACTAATCCTGTAGATCCCTTTTAATATCCTCCCACCATTCTATAGGACTGTTGTACAAAAAACACATTTCCTTTTTTTCTAGAAACAGTTGTATTATGGATTTTTCTGTTGCATCATCCTGAAGTTTAGAAATGTTCATTTTCCAGCAATCCCTCCCTACCATTAATTTCTGTTTTTCCCCTAATTTTAGGACAACACTCAAATGATCTGAAGTCTCCAAGGGTATCACCTCTACCCATTGACAAGTCAGTCTTGCTGATGTTAGCCAAAAATCTATTCTCGTGGACAAATTTCCTTTAAAAAAGGTGTGCTTTGGTACCTGTTGTATAAATAAATAGACATCCAAAATGTTATTTCTATGCATTACCGCTAATAGCGTATTAGTGTCACAAAAAACCTTTTGCGTCACCCTTCCCCAATCTCTATATGAGAGCCCACAATTAAAATCCCTTCCCCACAATATCAGTTTTGATGTATTTAAATAAGGCTCTATTTGTCTGAATAATTCAGACCTTTCTGCTTTCTTCTGTGGTGCATATATATTAATGATTTGAAAAACTTCTTTTTGTAAAATTACATCCACCACCATAGACTTTCCTGGCCTTATATCATACACATGTAATACCTGAACACATCCTTTAAAGAGCACTCCTATCCCAAAACACTGTTCCTCTCCTACTGACCAAAATGAAACACCCCACCTCCAGTCCCGCTGTGCACTCTGTATTTCTTGTAGAGAATTTAGTCTAGTATCTTGTAATAAGATAACTTGCCCACTTTTAATACTAAGACTTAAAAAAGTATTCTGCCTCCTCTCATATGCCTTAATACTGTTCACACTTATTGTGCAAAGGGAAATAGCCATAACCACTTTAAACAGAGGGTTTAGATAAAATTCCTGATGCTTCTTCATTTCTTTTTCCTTTTTTTTGTTTCCGCTTTTCCAAAGGACCTACCTCTGAAACCCCAACTGCCTGAGAAGAGGCTATGGAAGAAAGGTTAGATTCACAGCCATCCTCCTCCACCCCCTCCTCAAAAAATAAAGCATATGAATTTTGTACTGGTACTTCCTCCAAAGTTTTTTTTTTGTTGAGAACTAGTCGTTATTAGCTTTCCTGCCTTAGATCTTGTTACCCTCTGAAAGTTTGTTTTACTCTGCACTGGGGGGGGGCATAGAAACACCTTCATCCTCCACATCTTTCACCTGAACTGTCTCTTCCGCTACTTCTATCCCCTCCTCTTCATGAAAAACCCCACCAGCATCTTGCATCTCTTTTATAATCTGTTCTCCTTGATGCTTATCATCCCTACCTTCCTTAGTCACAATATCCCCTATTTTCTTTAACTCCCTTTGCGGTAATGGAGTTTTGTCAGGAACCTTTGACAACAATTCCACTATTCTCATTTTCTCTTTCTGTGCTGTGGCAACATATAAATCCTGTTCCACTCTAACAGTACTATCAACATTATTGTGTGAAGCCCATGTACAAGTACGGAAGGAGTGCCCCTGCTCCTCACACAAGTTACATCTCAGTGGTTGTCGACAATGAGCCCCAACATGCCCCAAATAGCCACATAAACCACATTTTTGTTTAATATAACCCATTTTGTTTTGCTTTTAGACCACATGCTGATGCAGCGCCTTGTTTTTGTTTTTTAACAATTTGTATGCTACATTTGCTGCAACCCACTATGCCTAATCTGAAATCTCTTCTGAATTCTCTACGATGCTCCTTCATTTCATCTATGTCTGCATTCCCTTCTCATATTTCTAAGCCTTCTCTTGAATTATTTTCTGCCATTTGCTCTAAGACTAAACTCTGCAGTCACTTACAGTTTCTTTCCAAATGCTGCCACCTGGGTACACTAACTTGTTTTTTTTTCTCTTTTAGATATTTCCTGAAGAAGACCTAAGGTCAAAACGTAGATTTTTTACTCTATTTTCTATTTTCAGCGTGCATTTAATATAACCCATTTTGTTTTGCTTTTAGACCACATGCTGACGCAGCAGCTTGTTTTGGTTTTTCACATGTTTGTTTGTCACATGTATTGCTTAAATGCCCCACATCTCCACATTTGAAACAAGCCCTTGGCTGCCCAGGGTAGAAGATCACCCCCCTATGTCATCCTAAAAAAAACCAGTTAGGTAGGTGCTTAGTCTGACCATTTTCTAATTTCAAGATCACTTGATACTTCCATCTCCTTTCCATAACTGTTCTTCATCTAAAATAGGCTCAGAAAAACCTTTAGTCATACAGTGCTGCTGCAACCAATATGTAATATCTGCAACATTAACTCCATGATTACGAAAGAGAACTGTAATTTTTTTTGTCAAGGGTTTTGTTAATGGTATAGCTAAAAAAGGCCTCTATAATGGAAAGAGTTTCATCAGCCGGTATTTTTTCCAGAAACGTTCCAAACCTGTGGGGTGTTTAAAGCTGATATCAAATATTACATCTCCTGGCACATGTATTACAGCGTAAATTTCATATGCATAGTACTTCATGCTCTCTTTCAATAAAACTCTACCCACAAATTTCCTATCTGGAATGGCATCAACATCACCCCTGTATTTCAGTCTAACAGCATTCCTTCTTTCTGCTGGTTCCATCAACTGACCCCTATCAGCTGGAAATAAATGTTCTGCCACTTTCCCATGCCATATTTTATCTACATCAGCTTCCAGAGGAACTGGATCAGCTATATCCATAGAATTAGCTCCCTGGTGTACTACTGTTTGGCATATCGTATTGTCTTCCATTGAAACAGCTAAGCCTTCTGATTCTTGATCCTTTATGATCTGTAACAAGGGATGAGGGTCATTTTTTTGAGGCAATATTTCCTCTTCTGTAGGGGAGAGTTGTCCCAGAGCTATTGAGAGGGTTGCTGCAACCTCATGTAGAGGAACAGAAAGGAGGGGGGGGGCTTCTAAACCAGCAGAGAAATAAAAAAAAAACATTGCTATCTGTATTAGCATCCCACCCATTCCCTGTAGAATTTCTTTTCCAGCCTGCAGCTAGCAGGGCTGTTGTAATCTAGTCTTCTGAGGTTGACTTTCTTACAATTGTTTTGGCCCCTGACTGGGCCCAGCCACACCTTGCTTCTGTAGCCCTTCATTATTCTCCCCTTCTTCAAAAAAAGTCATTTTGATCCACCTATCAAGGACCCTTTCAAAATGTTTGCAGCTTTTCCCCAGTTTTGGTTAGAAACAAGAGAAATTCTACCCGAGTCTGCCAGTTGTGCTGTCTTGACGCTCATTTCCCTCTCCCCTACACCCACAATGTTTGCAGTCTGTAACAAAGTCCTGACATTCTCAGCCTCCTGATCTGCCCCCTGTAAACCAGTAGTGCTATCCAGAGAAGCGCTATTGCAACTCTCTGTCACGCCTCTTGTCATTTCTCCATCTTCCTTGACTGTTTCCATGTTGCTATTCTGTCGTTCCACTTCCTGTACTGCTGCAAACTCAGGCTAATGCTCCTTCGCTTCCTGTAATCGTAGCCTTGCTGCCTGGAAGCAGCTTTCCACCTCTGTAACTTGCAACACCAAAAAATGCTCATTTTCCAAGTTGTCTTGCTCATTTTCTTGTAGCTGCATCTGAAATTGGGAAACCTCATGCCCGATAAAACCACCGCATTCTCTGCTACTTCCATTGCCGAAAGTGCATCTTTTTCTTCCAGTAGCTCCACATAGGTCTGCATTACGAAAATCTCCAAGAGCCAAGGAGGAGACCCACTCCTTGGCCTCCCGCACGTCCTCCTCAGTTAAAGCTCTAGATGCCACTGACCAGCGACTCTGATCAGCCACACAGCGCCTCTGCCTCCAACAGAGTAGGGGAATTTCCCCGGTGTCCAGGCCAAATTTCCCTCATTCATTAAAAATACCACCAACAGCTTAATCTGGGTCAGTTTCAGTTGCTTACCATCTGTATCCCCCCTCCCCCCAGTTGCTCCTGAAAAAGGGACTTCTTGGCCCAGTGGGCTTACTGGGTCAACAACAATTCAATAAATTAAATAAAATGCTGAATCCAAGAAAATCAGTTAAGGCATTCCACAATATCTCAGTCTAGATACAGATGTGACTATTTCCTTAGTGTACCTCCTTGGGGGGGGGGGGTAAACACATAAAATACATTTTACAAATTTGAAAACACATCACATGGAGCACAACTGCAGCCAGTGCAATTAATCATACCCAACATCAATGAAAAATAAATCCACATGTACTTCAGTCAGCCTATATGGCTTAGTAAATATGAAGCTCTACACTGTTTTAAACTCAATCAGAGCATCTCATAAACTATTATAAAATGGATAAAACATTTCCAGGGTTTTGACATTTACCTGTACTCTTATCCAGCCATAACTGGCCAACCAGCATTTATTATGCCTACAGGGACATTGCACAAAATAAATCTTGTGCCACCCTTTACTACACAGTGGCATCAGCTGCCATATTGCATTTACTCACTTATACCATATGTACCACCTTCACAGTTACTTGAAAAAAAAGAAATTCCAGTCATACGATACAGCATTGTAGGTCACCCAACACCCCAACCCCCAGCAGCTATATGTCCTGTTCAAAAGCACTTACTTTTACCTTTCTTACATTTTCTGTTCAAAACAAAATAGTAGTCACACTGCTCCTGTTCCTGTTATCCACACCACTCTTCCTGGTTAACCATATATAATCTCCATTCTTCCCTTTTCCCATTGCAGTTAGATAATTGTGGGCAACATATTAAAGCATGTGGCACAACCCAAAAAAACACAATGATTGGGAAGCTGTTCACTCAATACTGTACCATAACACTGAGATCGTCAAAGCCCTAAGCAGAAAGCGTTAACTACAGCAGCTGAAGAGGGACACATTCGCTCATGACCAAGTCAGCAGGTCACTCGCTCCTGATGAAACAGGTGGTGCTTTAACAGTAACAGATGAACAAAACAATGTAAAAAAGAAAAAGTGCACAAAAAATGCATTGTCTTTCTGCTTAATGGGTAGCTGACAAACAAATCAATTTAAATGGAAAAAGTGCACAAAAAGAGCTTTGCATCTGTTTGTCTGCTTAAGGGAAGGGGGACAGAGACTCATGAGACATGTTCATAGACACTGAAACCTGCTACATTATTACTCCATGCCAAAGACAACATGAACATATGGAAAAAAAAAGAAAAAACATCCATTTTCTTCTTTGTGTGTGGGGGGGAGGGGGATAGAGACAGACAGACTTCACCTCCATGATATGTTAAAATAGACTTAAAAGCATTGACTAGTTGTCAGTTAGTTGTGGTGTGCATCTGGGGTCCATTTTAGGACCCTTGTTATTTTCTATTTTTATTAATCAACTTACCAGGCTTTGCAAGTTGAGTAAATCATGACTTTATGCAGCTGATCTTGTTATTTGTGTTCAGTCAAATTTTGTATCTGAATTTTCTGTCTCTGGAAAATGATTTTGGTGATGTTTGCTCCTGGCTCACATCTAATGCTATGGTTTTGAATTCAGCCAAAACATAAGTCATGTTATTTGGTACACAATCTATGCTGGTGGATACCCCGGAACTGAAGATATCTGATTTTCGTGGTGGTCTGTTTGAACAGGTGTCTCAATTTAAATATTTGGGCACACTTTTGGATCCCAGCTTGACTTTCTTGCCTCAGGTTCAGTCAGTGGTTAAGAATGTAAACCAGATATTAGGGATATTATATAAATTTAAATCATTTTTTTCACAAGAAACTAGATTAGCAATTGCCACTGGATCTCTTCTCCCACATTTTGATTATATTTCTTACCTATACTATAACATAGGTGCAAAAAAAACACTAGCACTAACTGTGGTCTATAATAATATTTGCAGATTTATATTAGGAGCCCCCAATAGGACGCATCAGTGTAATCTTTATTCTCAGCTTGGGTGGTTCTGCCCGAGTTGAAGAATAGAATATTTTATTGGCTGCCTGATGTACAAATGTTCTCACTTTGGTTCCCTTTTTCCTCTTTTTGATCTTGTTGAAGGAGACAACTGCTTCCTAGCCTGAGGCCAGCTGATGGCTAGAGATGCAGCGAATTTAAAATCCGCCTGCGAAGTGAATGTGAAGTGGCCACTTCACGTTGGCGCTTCGCTATGCAGAGTGCCCCATGGGAAATGCTCACTTTGCCTAGTTATTATTACTTCGCTTTGCCATTCCACTTTAAATGTGAAGTAAGTTGGAGTGAAAACAATATTGGCAGCACCCCACCCACACAGTCACTAGAATTAATGTGCATCCCCAAAGTGCTACTGTCTTGTGTCTAGAAACTCCCCGGTGCTGATGAAGTGAAATAAGAGCATAACAAGAAATGCAAAGTCTCCCAGAATTAATGGCACACACAGTCATGCATGCAGTGATCACAGAGTCACCAGAATTAATGTGCATCCCCAAAATGCTTCTGTCTTGTGTCCAGACTCCAGAAAATTCCCCAGTGCTGATGAAATGCTACTGTCTTGTGTCCAGAAAATTCCCCAGTGCTGATGAAGTGAAATGAGAGTGTAACAAGAAATGCAGTCTCCCAGAATTAATGGTGCACTGCAAATGCAAACAGATTAAGATTGTGCTGCACACTCAAGGGATGCATATGAAAAGGCACAAAAACACCTAACTAGTGCACACAAGCCACAAATCCAAATCTGGAAAGGAATACATTTTGCCAGTTGGGGAATTAGTGCACAGCAGTAACAATCCACTACCAATAAAGATACCAGAAAGCAATATAAAAAATGCATGCAGGTGTGGTGCATAGCAGGTTCACACTGCTGAAATTGCTCTATGGCACAATAAAAGGTGTCTGATTTAATGACATGTATCGCACACACACTCACACTCACACATACACTACAAGTAATGTGTAGCAAAACTGAAAACCTTTAGTAATATAACCAAATGTTTTAAACAGACAAATTATACACTGCTGCACCACAACAATCAGCAAAAAAGTCAAGAATTACTGAAAATATTACTGTGTGCACATTAACACAGTTATACAAAAAAAAATAACCAAAACAGAAAGACTGCCTTTTTCTCCCACTTAATGTACCTACACCACAAATACGTCCCTCCCCTAAAGCACACTTCACAGTACACAGACTGACTGTTCTAAATTAACATTCAAAATCCACACACAACAATAATCACTTGATGATATGATCACAGAAGGGCTTCCTACTAAATTCTGAGCAAAATAAATGGCTCAAAAAGGCATTTTAAACATCGTTTAGAGGTTTTGAATCGCAGAGCTCTGAGAGCAGACTGCTTCCAGCTGCAATTACACACACACTACCAAGGCCAGAACTAAGGCTGTGCAGAACAATCTAGAGCCCATGTGACCTGCAATCCCATGAATCACTGCAGAATTTCATTTAGAGCTCAATTACAAGGCGAAGTGAGGTGAATTACATTGATTTCAAATGTACTTTGCCTTAAAATTGGTGGAGAAGTGGTTTGGGGAAGACGGAATAATCCAAAGTCATTGGTTTCAATGGACTTTGTGTTCCTCATTATGAAGTGCAGTACTCTGCTTCACATTGTGTAGTACTCCGTGGGTTCCGCGTTACTCTGTGAATCACTTCGTGCAGCGAATTGGGGCCACTTCACTCACCACTACTTATAGTACTGTAACTCACAAGCTATATAGGAAGGAATGCAAATGCCTATGGCTGTACTTCCCCTATGAGCTGCAGCACAAAACTCCCCGACTTAAAAACATGTATTAATGAGTACAATGGTGGGGTGGTAAGGCCTGGAGAGAGACTACAAAACAGGCTTACAATACATCCAAGTAACTAAAAAAAAATTAATGTTGTGATTCATGACGTGATCATGAATCATGATTTGTGACTGCATTTGTGACCGTGATAATGAAGAATGTGATTTGGTGTCAATGGTGTGAGAGATAACCAATATGAAACTGTATTGGGAACGTGGATGCCTGCAGCTGTACTTCCCTGATGAGCTGTATCTTAAAACTCCCCGACTTAAAAACATGTATCAATGAGTACAGTGGTGGGGTGGTGAAACCTAGAGAGATACTACAAAACAGGCTTACAATACAAAGGCACAGCACCTAACCAGCATTCACCATCAGAAATTTAAATCTGGAAAAGAATACCTTTGCCAGTTGGGGCAGGCTGCGGGGTGCACCAGTGGATAGCAGGTTCACATTGCTGAAAATACTATGTGGTAAAATAAAAGATATCTGGTTTGATGACACATGTCACACACATACTCACACACACACACTAAGTAATGTGTAGCAAATTGAAAACTTCAGTAATATAACCACATATTTTAAACAAACTAAAATTATGCACTGATGCACCACAACAATCAGCAAAAAAAATGGCAAGAATTCTTGAAAATATTACTGTGTGTACATTAACACAGTTATTAGAAAAATATCACCAAAACAAAAATACCTGTCTTTTTCCCCAAGTTAATCTACCTACACCACAGATATGCCCCTCCCCAAAGCACACTTCCACTGTCTCTCAGTACACAGACTGAATGTTGTACAACCATTCAAAATCCACACACAAACAATAAACGCTCAATGATATGTGCACAGGAGGGTTTCCTACAATCGATGAACTAAAGTTTCAGCATAAAAAGAATTAAAAAAGGCTTTTTTAACAGTTTTTAGAAGGTATGAATTGCAGAGACCTCTCAGAGCAGACTGTCTCCTACAGCTTCCTACGCACTCTACCCCGAACTGAGGCTATGCTGAACAATCTAGAGCCCATGTGACCTGAAATCCTATGAATCACTGCAAACTTCGCCTTTGGAGCTTAAAAACAAGGCAAAGTGATGCGAAGTACATTGTTTTCAATGTACTTCACCTTAAGAATTGGTGGAGTAGTGGTTTGGGAAGGCAGAGTAACATGAAGCCATTGTTTTTAGTGGACTTCACGTTACCCATTATAACGCGAAGTACTCCGATTTGCATCCGTGTCCTTTGAGCTTAGCAATACTCCCTTTGGACTTTCTCCTTTCACTAATGTTATAATTATATATTGCTCCCAAGCATCAACTTAGATTTAGTTCTAGAGATTTTTCTATAGCAGCACCACTACATTGGAATTCACTTGCTCTCGATGTTAGGATTGCTCCCTCAGTTTCAACTTTTAAATTTAGTTTGAAAAATGATTTATTATTTAGATCTGTTCGCAATTGCAATTTGCAATGTTGTATTGTTGTTTGATTGTATTTGTATATTTTGTATGTTTTTGTCTGAAAAGGGACCTTTGGTCCAGTGCCTTAACCCGGTTACCAAAGAATAAATGAAAAATTAAATGAAAAAGGAACTATTTTCTTCAAAACTTAACAAACAGCTAAACAGATAGATAAATAGAATTTCACTTTTAAAACAGTACTAACCTGTTGACTCTATATCAGAAATGTTCCACCCATTGTATAAGTTGAATCAGACACTCCAAGGTGTGGCTTATTGGCTGATGAGAGCACTTACCAGGTGCCGAAGGCACTCGGTGCAAGCCCCTTGTGCCTCATTACACAGCTGGGGCATGCATTTATCAGCCCATAAATCACACCTCATTGTGTCTTATTCCTTGCCTAATTTGTTTCCATTGAATTGCTAACTTCACGGGTATCCCTGATAGCCAAGACAAACTGTGAACTTTCAACTTTTAAACAGTGATAAAGATTTACATTTAAAGGGAAAGTCCTGTCTGCCTGTCACAGGGTGTGGGAATAGGATAAGACAATTTCAGGCAGACCACAAATCAGGTGCATAAAAATGTACATGGTTGCATTTATCATTTTATTATTATACAATGGCAAGCAAGAATCCTGGTCTCTGATTGGTCAGTCTGGGACTGGACCCATGATGTTATCCCAGAACAACATCACTGGTCTAGTCTCAGCAATGTGAACCCATTAGGGTGACCATCAGGATGACCATTAGTTACTCTTTTTTTGCATCTTCTCTTAAGAAACAAAAATATTCTTCCACACTAACAAAAACATTCTTTAAAATTATTTTTTTTATTCTGTATTACAACAAGCCATTGTATAATAACAATAATGCCCTCCAGGGTTTGTGTTGTGCTGGGATAATGTCACACCTCAGGTATTGGATGCACTCGGCCTGCGGTCTCATGCCCCACCACCTGAAGTGTGATGTTATCCCAGCACAACTCACACCCTGTCGGGCATTATTGCTTAACTAGAGAAGATAAAACAAATGAATTATACAGAAAATAAGAAATAAAGGGTTAGTCAAAATAAATCAAATGACAACTGTTTCTAACCACCTGAAGTGTGATGTTATCCCAGCACAACTCACACCCTGTTGGGCATTATTGCTTAACTAGAGAAGATAAAACAAATGAATTATACAGAAAATAAGAATTAAAGGGTTAGTCAAAATAAATCAAATGACAACTGTTTCTCTCCAGCAGTGTCTAAGGCTTTTCTTCAGCCTAGCATGAATTAAACAGTGTGAAAGCACACACTACCAGGAGGTCTTCCACATTCCTCAGTCAATATCCAACTGACCACCCTATCTATCCTATCTCAGCACTGAGGTAGGGGTTTTTATAAACTCACTAGAAGTTGGAAAATTTTCCACTGCCTTTTGAGTAACAGCAGACATAACATAAAACTAACCTCTAGGGGCCACTGTTGCCCATAGAGAACAGTTCAATTGGCACCTGGAGACCAGCACAGAACATGCAGTTCTTTTTTTCTTTTGTTTACAACATTGGAAAAGGTCAGACCCCAGGTCAGAACATTCTGTACTCTCCTAAACTCTCCTGCAGGGTACTATTACCCCATGCTATCTGTTGCAAAATATATCTTAGAAGGGGGCTGCTAACATCTAGAAAAAGAAGGCACAAGTTTTTGTTATCCTTAAGACTGCCCACTCATTTTGTAACTGTACTCTTAGTTCTGTTTTATGGCCAAAGACCTGAGAAGAAAACAATATATAACTTCAATATGCTTGGAGAATTTGGCTGGTTTCTAGTTTGTTTTTAGGTTAATATGCACAGAAAGCTTTATAAGCACATCAGCATGTTGGACATTATATAAAACAATAGAACTGCTTGGGGAAGGGGTTTCAGTTTATCCCAGGGGTGTCCACTATGATAGGGCTCACCCTGTCACATTGCCTTTTATTCTGTTTACCTGTGTAATTTTTAGACATGAAAAAAGAATGTGTCTATTGCACCCTACTCATTTCATCAAGATTTAAATGTAAATGAAGGTACTTAAATCTGATGTGAAAACTTGCTTGACTATGTTGCAAAGATCATGACCTGACTTGTATAAGGCATCCTATGATCTTATGATGTTTTAGTGCTAAAGGCTGCAGTAGTTATACTGTATTAGTCAGTGCTGTTGCTGCCCTCTGCAGTCCCTATGTTCTTGCCTTATGCTGGCCATGACATTTTTCAAGGCATAGAAAGTGCCCAGCCGCTTTCTGTAGTTTAACATGTCCTTGAGTTAGAAAAAATGCTTTTAGGGAATACAAGGACTTCACAAGACATGCAATATAACTGAATGAGAGTATAACTTCTGCTGACTTGTGCAGGTACACATAATCAGCTCCCATGATGCCTTGCATGAGTGGGGCCATGACCTTTGCAGTGGAACCAGATGCAATACTGAATGGCCAAACTGGCTGCACAGACATCTTTGCACCCTGACTAGGCAGCCCTGCGCCATCTTGGCCATGTGGTGAGCTCACTATGCATTTGTAATGCTTGACTCCCATAAATGCAAAACCATATGAATACAATTGTCCAAGCTCAGAAAAACAGATTTGTGCACTGTTCTATGAGGACTGAATAGTGCAGAGAATGACATATAAGTAGCACTGTTAACACAATAAAAACAACATACTATTAGCCTCACAGAGCATAACTATGTCAGATTCTTTCCCTCCCCTCGACATTCCCTTCAATAAAATATAGATTGTTAGCATTGATCACAAGTATTCAAGTCTCTGGGATGGAAAGCCCGATATTTTAAACAGAGCAGGAGAGTCAATTTGGTTTCCACTCGGCAGAGTTCAGTACCAGTCAGTGCATAATGTATCACCACTTTGCAGAGAAGTTCCGTTTAACTGAGTAATCATTCAATCTCAGAAGTCTCTTGTCTGTTATCTGCCTCTGTAGCTGCTGGGATTTTTTTGTACAAGTACCCCCAGCTGTCTTTGTATCTGTAAAACTATACTGTTTGTTGCTTAAGCAAAATGAAGGCATATTGGGAAACCCATTCTGTAGCCAATCCCTGGTGTTTTCAGCATACATGTGACCCAATTGAAAGATTTGCAGCACTGGTGGGTCACAAATGAATAGACAGGAAAAGCAGGATTCTGCACTCACCCAGTGCTACTTGCTACTGGTTCTTGACTGCTTGCATTATTTGGTCCCTTGCACCCATGGTGGCAGTCACCATGATTATTATATGGGGTCCCTTTTCAGATGCCATGGCATACTGAGGGGAAATCTGGTAGGTTATGATCACCAGTACTGCATACCCAAGTCCTAAATCCTCCAGCAACCACCATTCCAAATAATCTCCTAGGCTGTCCCCTTCAGTCCCCCTGGATACACCCAGAATATGGATATTAGCCAAGGGAACTACATTTTCCAACTGTGCAAGCCATGACCACATGACATGACTGATTGCACTTTAATGGTTGTGGTTGAAATGGCCAGGGTTTGAGTAGCTTCCTTTTCACTCTCCTAAGATTTGTTAAGTACCCTATCCATATTTTAACCTACTATAGCCAGTCTGCCTAAATACTGGTCTAGTTTTGTGTCCAGAGGCTTAACCAAAAGAGTGAATTGATATATAGCCACTATGGAAAATCAAGCATGGCGGTTGATTCTACTTGCTTGCCTCCCAACGCTAATGTCAGGCTTGATCCCATCGATGGTCCCACTGAGAAAGATTCTGTTTTTGCCATGTTCTTCGGTCTCACCAGCATGAGTTTGTTGCCTGTTTGATCTGCAGGTAATTCCCCGTTGAACTAATATTTTGGATGGTAAAACTTAATTTTATTGCTATTATTTGCTTGATGAAGTTGAAGCCCACAGAGAAGTATGCTTCTTACTAGACTCCTGACTCCACCACCTGACAGACAATAAAGATACCAAATGGAAGATTTGCTGGTAACAAGAGGGGCAATTTCACATACCCATCATTATTTAGTGATGAAGTGTGGTTATGAAATCATCTATATTTTTCATTTCACTTGATGAAGAAGTTAGAAATTACTGACTAGTGGGTCACTGACCTCTTAACACTTAAAATTACACTTAATGTAGGGTTGGAAGGAACGCATAAAAGAAAATGCAGTAACAAGGCAGGATGCTGACAACAATATGAATATATTAAATAAAAAAAAAACAGTAAAATGGAAACCCTCTGTACAAAACAAAGGTCTCTGAGTTACTTGCTTCTCAGGAATTGAACAATTTTACAAAACAGTGTTTATTAATTAATATGCAAGACATTCAGAGCTCTACTACTGTCTTAACTTACTCCACCTTTGAAAATTTGGTCTTTAAGGCTGTGGATAGGTTACCTTCTAGTACCAATGCCCATTTAAAAATGGGAACATGCCGGCCCAGTGGTGCTGAGAGTTAAGGTGCTGGATGCCACACCTCACACCACGACAGTGACCTGGGTCACTGGGGGTCGGCAGGGGGAAGGAGGATTGAGTGTACCAATGGACACTCTCCTCCTTCAGGTTACCAAGGATGCTTCATGCACAAGATGTCCTTGAGGGTTGGTGGGAGCACTGACTTTTTTGGGGCATTGTTGACTCCTGGGGCACTGGAATTGGGGAGGGGAGGACACTGTTAGGCACTTGGCAGGTGTAGTGCATAAGCAGGTAACCTGTCCCAGCTGGCGTCCTCAGGGGGATGTAAGGGGACCACAAGAAAAAAGGAAAACAATCCTTGGCAGTCCTAGATGATGACCGCTCCAAGCCATCCAGCCACAGATCCATGGGCAGACCCCACTGTGCAGGTGCTCCATTAAGGTAGAGGAAGGTAGGAGTTGCTGGGGCACTCTAGGGGCAGACTCTGCATCTGGGGCATGAATGGTATGAGCGGCCTGAAGGAGTGGAACAATGAGAGCAGATTAGGAGGGGATAAAAAGAAAGTAAAAAAAAATGGACATACAATCAAAAGTCAAATGGTTAGATAAGAACTGCAAGGATGTGAGATGGGCGTTAAATAAGTAAGGTAGAAGGGTAAAAAAACTCAATGCAACGTGAGGCTAGATTGCTCTTTGTATTATGAGAAGAGGTTATAAAGTATTAGTAGATAAGAAGAAATACGATTAGAGTAAGGATTGTGGCATAAGTTACAGACCTTGATTCAGTCTAAGAACAAAACAAAATTTTGGAAACTGGCAGCCCTTGGCACAGAAAACAGAAAAAACATAGATGTTATTTTT
Organism: Neoceratodus forsteri; assembly: GCA_016271365.2. Classification (NCBI taxonomy): domain Eukaryota; kingdom Metazoa; phylum Chordata; order Ceratodontiformes; family Ceratodontidae; genus Neoceratodus; species Neoceratodus forsteri. The sequence goes on along the minus strand of CM057452.1, from coordinate 295,904,093 downwards.
AGCCCTAAAGTTTGGATACCTTACTTTAAAGAAATGTTTTCTTATAATGCCACAATTTCATATCTGCCTATGTTGAATAGTAGCAGTTCCCTAGGCTGTCCTTTACCAGTTGGAAAATTAATTTCCCAGAATGTAAACAAACAAAATTGGGCATTCACCACCTCCAGGACTTCAAAAATTGACATTGTCACTCCAGCTTCACTTATAATCCAGGGTGCCTCATTTTATTAATAAAGTGCAGGATAAAATAACCAGAAGACACCAGAAAGTCACCTGATGTGTTTTGGATCTGTACTAAGATTGTTTGTCAAAAGCAAATCTAAGTGAAGTTTGAGTGGTGTGTCAATTTTTTAAATACTGGGGGTGATGAGTGTCCAATTGTTTACTACTGTTACACACTAATATTGAAAGTACCACTGTCCCTATGTGCACTTTTCAGTTCTACTGTACTAACTTCCCAGAATACAGACAGCTAGCTTGATTTCACCTACAAGAGGTGGAGGATGCAATCAAGTGTCAAAAAAAGAACAAAGCGCCAGGATGCAATGCCCTAGCAGCCGAAATATACCAGGCAGATGTGAAATTGCGGTAGAAATTATTGACCCCAATTTTCCTTATATAGCAAAATCAGGATCTATCCCCAATTCTTGGAAGGTTGGGTTAATCATTCCATTACATAAAAAAAGGCTCAAAAAATATACTATAAAATTACAGACCAATCACTTTACTTCCTGTAGCTTTCAAAATCTTTTGTAGACTGGTGCTAGATAGACTCCAGCAGTTGTTAGAAAACACCGGTATTATACATTGTCCCGGATTCCCCTTTCCCCCACAAATGACAAACTCTTTATATGCTGTTGTGCATCCATATGTGTGCGTATATATGTGGTGCTACCATAGCTAGGGTTGAGGAGCCATTTACATGTTAAACCCAAAATTTTGCACCTTAATAACTTTGCAATTGTTTGACGGATTTGCCTAAAATTTGGAATACACATTCAAGACCCATACGCCTTGGGATCTGCCAAGTTTTGTACCAGTTGGATACACAGCTGTGGAGTTATTAAGCATGATCTGCGTGTGCATTTACGCTTTTTCTGGAATTCTACGGTCTCGCCTACAGGTCACACGGTTTGCGCGACCAGCCCAAAATCTTCAGGGAACATGTGGCCTGGGTCCCCGATGTGCCTTTTGAAGATTTCATGAACAAATATTAAACTGTTCAAAAGTTATGACAGTCTGAACTTCTGTTTTTTTCCCATAGGATAACATTACGGCGTTCGTTGCACCTTTGAGGGCCCGTATCTCGAAAATGGTGCAAGATACTGAGTTTTTGTCAAAAAATTATAGCCACCTCATGGGGGCTATGTATAAAACTAGCCAGGAAAGTAATAATACATATGAATTTTAAATTTTTTTTGTATGTTGTAAGGTTACTGAGATATAAGCAATTTACTATTTCTAGGTGTTTCTTTAACAGAGGAAATGTGCAATTTTCAGTCTTCACTTATGGCCTGTAAATTACTCTTAAACAAATCTAAGACAAAGGTGATGGTTTTTGGTACCCCACCTAGACCGAGATCTGAGGTTGGTACTTTGGAAGTTAAATCTCTTGATGGATTACTGTTTGACTATGTTGATACATTTCAATATCTTGGGGTATTACTAGATTCTCATCTAAGTTATGAATCTCATTTTTTGAGGGTTACTTCAAGAATACATTGTAGATTAGGTTCTTTGTACAAAATCCGTTCATTTCTTATTCCTGAGTCTAGGCTGGTTATTTCAAATTGCTGCACTTCCTATTGTGAACTATGCAGCTATGATTACTGACACTGCTTCTGACAGTGATTTCAAAGAAATCCACTTTACTTCACTTGATAGCTAAGTTTGCTTTAAATTGTTCTAAGTCATCTCATCATTGTGTGATTTTGAAAGAAATGGGCTGGTTACCGGTTTCATTAAATTTCCAATACTGTGTGGCCAAGTTCATATATAAAGTCATGGACTGTGGAATTCCACATAGTATTTCAAAGTTTTTGAGACCATATATTGATGGTCATTATTCTAGACATAGGTCAGACAGCAGGTTTCTCGAGATTCTTTTTATGAAATCTAAAAGTGGACAAAGATCCTTTGCTTATATTGCTCCATTTATTTGGAATGAAATTCTCAAGATATTAGGTGGTTGTGTTCTGTCAAAAAGTTTGCCGATGCATTAAGGATGTATTTTGAATCTCAATTTAATTGTAACTGTTTTTTATGAATTTTTTTTTTTATGAATTTTATACGTAACAAAGACATTTTTGTCTGCAATTTGCTGCATTGTATATGTATGTTTGATTATGTATTGTTTGTATGCAATATATGTGGGTCGCACCTGTAAAAGGAATTTGTTTCCAGTGTGCTTACCCATTAAGCGAATAAACAAACAAACAAACAAACTATTACAACTACTGATTTTTGTGTTCCAAGAGTCATTATTTTGCATACATTCTTTCTACTCACTGTCTTTCTCTATACAGCTTTTGGGGAAAACCAGCCTGTGAGCTTACATTACTCTTACCATTACGGTTTCTGCTTGCGGTTCCGTACCCGTTTCACTTACCGTTCAAGTTTACTCCACCATGTGCATTACCCTTTGTGTTTTCATTTGCGATTGCGTATCCATTGTTTTTAACATTTCTGTCTACAGTACTGTTCCTCTTTTTGTTTCGCTTTGCGTCACCATGTCATTACGATTTGCGTTTGCGGGCACAATGTTACAATGCGACAAGACATCACCCACGCGCTCCCGCCTCTGCATTACCTTCACTATTTCTCATTATCATTCTCAAAAAGAAGAGAAATTAGAAGCAAAAAACTCCATTTAATACATCAGTTAGGGTTGTTCCACAGTGACAAAAGCGAGGAAATTCGATGTTAGGGTTGAAACCCCCTTTGCACCCCTCCAGCTCACCCCCAACTGGAATCGGGTGTGCATTGGGGTCATCGGTCCTGTCACCCCATTCTCCTATTCCTCAGCTTCTTTCCACATGTGATGGGTGACACTTAGGTCAGTGACCCCAATGCTAACCCCTGATTCCAGTTGGGGGTGGGCTGAGGGTGCAAAGGGTTTCAACCCTAACATCGAATTTCCTCGCTTTGTCGCTGTGGAACAACCCTAACTGATGCATTAAACAGAGTTTTTGCCTCTAATATATATATATATATATATATATATATATATATATATATTTATAGGTAGCATCTTTCAAAAAGGGTGTGCAAGAACAAGAGGCACAATTTGAAGATGGGGGGCAGCTCAGAAGTAATTTAAGGAAGTATTTTTTCACAGAGAGGGTTGTGGATGCATGGAACAGCCTTCCGGAGGAGGTTGTGGAGTCAAAAACAGTGGTGGAATTCAAGCATGCATGGGACAGTCATAAGGCAATTCTAGGGGGTGGGGGTAGGAAGAAGTAGGCTGCTGGTTAACTAGGATCTGCAGCTTATCCAGTAGGTAGGTAAATGGGCAGACTGGGTGGGCCAAGCGGTCCTTATCTGCCGTCAAAGTCTATGTTTCTATACAGGTATATATATATATATATATATATGTATATATATATACACACACACACATCAATCTCTGATCATCCCTCTTTCTTTCTCTTCTTGCTCCACCAGGTGAAAACCTGGGTGCCTTCTTCTTCTCTTTTGTGGTAGGTAACAGTGAGAACTGAGACCGCTTTTTCTCCTTCAGTTCCTTCTTCTTGTCATCGTATTCCTTTTTCCCTTCCCCTTCCCCTCCTTCCCCCCTCTTTTCCCCTTCCCCTTTTTCTGCCATCCACCTCTGGAAGTCCCACACATCCTACCAGACTTCACTGCCATCCACCTCTGGCAGGCCCAACCTGTTCCCTTCTTTATATACCTACTCCGCTCTCTTTTTGATGGATGAGTGGGAGGCAACAAAAACTTCAGCAAAATGTGGCTGAGCCACCACCGTGCTGATCTTTAAATACCCCTTCTAACCCCTCCCTTTCCTGTCTACCTGCCCATTGTTCTGCTCCCCCAGTCCCTCCCCTTAGAGCCTCCCTTCTCTCTGAGCACACCAACCTGTCTCACAGGGTAGGGGTGCACCAGAACAATTTGGTCTGCCCCAAGAAAGGGCCAAACTCTGTTGCCCAGGATTCTCCCATTTCCCCCACAAATGACAAACTCTTTATATGCTGTTGTGCTCAGATTGGCAATTAATTTATTAGAGATCATATTTCATTTACAATTCCAATCATCATTTATTATTGTATCTTCCATAATTGCATCCTTATGCATCCATATATATACATATCAATCTCTGATCATCCCTCTTTCTTTCTCTTCTTGCTCCCCCAGGTGAAAACCTGGGTACCTTCTTCTTCTCTTTTGTGGTAGGTAATGTTGAGAATTGAGACACTTTTTCTCATTCAGTTCCTTCTTCTTCTCATCATATTACTTTTTCCTCCCCCCCCTTCCCCCTCTTTTTCCCCTTAGCCAGTCTCCAACTTGCGTTGGATGGCTGGCCTTCCATTTTGTTAGGTAACCCCCCCTTCTCTTTTTTCCTTATTTTCCTTCTTGTCTCCTCCATGCCTCTATGAACCCCATCATTTCTGTGTTAAACATGTCTATTGCTAAATCGGACAAGTGCACCCCATCCGCTCTATAAAAATCCTCCACCCACTCTTCTACCCCTCGCAATATCATGTTCCCCCATTTTCCTTAACATAGTCCCTACTCTTCTGTTCATCTTTCTCCTGGCTCTGTTTATTACCACATGACTGTGTTCATGTCTCCATACATTCCTTGGTATCATGTCGGACCAAGTTATCGTCACCCCTGGCCACCACTGCAGTATTCTCTCAAAGTCCTTTTTTACTTGCATATATGTGTCTACCCATGGTTTTCTCCTATATCATTCCCTCCCAAATGCACTATAATTAAATCTGGGGTGGGTCTCCATTCTTTCATCTCCTTCAAGGTGGGTAGGAGCTGTCCCCATCTCATCTCTCATATGCCACGCCAAGTCAACCTACATTTCCTTATGTCCTGGTACAGTTGCTTTCCCCCAGTCTTTTTCTCTGCTCTCTTTTCTGTCCAATATATGTAGGAATGCCCACAGATCCATACTTCTGTGCTTCTCCCTCTACCTATAGGATTTAAGCAAAATAAACATCTTAAACATATTTTCACCCCTTGTATTCATTGCCCCCTCTATTTAACAACCCCCCCTCCCCTCCCATATTACCCGTTCTCTCCTTTTTTGGTTCCATCCTGCAAAACAACACACAGCTGACATGTTAATCTCCACCTTTCAATGTCCGAATATATCTTTTGTAGCTGGCAGACTGCCATCGCCCTTTTTCCAACATGTTAACCACTGTTTCACCTGGCGCCGCCCATTGTGAGGCAGCCTTTATTCGAAATGAATGAGATGAATAATTGTCTGGGTTCTCACCCAGGTATTCCATACCTTTTTTATGTATGGCCATTTCTTGGTAGCTTGTCACACTCTTCCCATCCCCATGTACAAATAAACTCCCTTTCTTAATGCCCCACTCTGTAGTGTAAGCCCACAAAGCTCTTACTGGGCACATGGTGCCCTCTATGTGATGCCTGATGGTTACGGTACAACCGTTCCCTTCTTGGTCAGTTTTTGATCTCTTAATTCTCATCTGTATTTCATCCCTCCCCCATCCTATGTCTTCCCACTCCAATCCCCAATCTTCCTCCTTTCCTCCATGTCCTACTGCCTCACTCACTCTCAAGGCCCCTGCAAACATTACCAAGTAGACAGTGTGGAATAACTCTGCTTCGTCCTTAGATCTGCATATTGCTGGTAATACTCCTTTTAGCTTTGCCAGTCAGTGTTCCGTTACTGGCTGCCTGCAATCCTTTGGTCTTTGCTTTATCCTACCCCATCCTTGCATCATCCTCCTAATCAACATTGTCTTGGTCAGGTACTTCCATTTTTTTTGACTGCAAATTAAACTAATCCCCACCAAGTATACCCCCATAGTGGTGTGAGTTGTTCCCTTCTGCTATTGGTCCACTGAGAACTTTCCTAATTGCCCTTCTGTAAGGGGCCTACTTACTTCGATGTGATGGGTTTCCCTGAATGTTTGTATTGCCCGCCAAGCCCCTTTGTAGGCCCTCAAGGTTTTTGGTGCCCATGAGCTGCGAAACAGCATTTCGGCTCCCTCTTGCCAACATCCCAGGTGTTCATTGGTATGGGTGTTTTCCGCTCCTCTGCTGTTGGGGACAGCATCCGGAAATGATCCAGCTGCAGACGGGAAAGGCTATCAGCCAGGGTGTTTTCTACCCCTTCTATGTGCTTAGCCCTAAAAGACATATTCAACTGCAGTGATCTTAATAACAGCTGCCTTAACACCCTCATGACCATCTCGGACCTGGCTCCCTTGTTGTTTAACACATCTACCACTGCTTTTTTATCACACCAAAATGTAACCTTCTGGTCCTCAACTCTTCCCTCCCATTCTAATGTGCTTGCCCAGATGGGCATGATCTCTGACTGTGTTATGTGCTTTACTTTCTTCTTTTTCACCCAACTTTCCGGCCATGGTTCTGAGAACTATTTTCCCCTCATATAGCCGTCCATTCCCACACCACCTGCCGCATTAGTATATAGTTCCAGATCTGAATTGTAAACCCAATCCTCTTGCCAAAAGGAACACCCATTGTAGCTGTTAAGGAATTCTTCCCAAACTTTGAAATCCTCCTTTACTCCCTTTGTTATGTCCACCCACTGATGTGGCCTGGTTATTCCTGCCGTAACCCTCGCTAGCCACTTTGTGAAAGGCCTCCCTGGACCAATTGCCCAACAAGAAAAGTTGAGATGGCCCATAACCTGCTGCACCTGTCTCAATTGCACCCGCCTCCTGCTTGTGTGTAACTGAATGAGTTCCTTTAGTTTGCTCACCTTGTCACTTGGCAATCTAAACAATTCTCTACATGTGTCTATTTCTATGCCCAAGAACTCCAATACTTTCCCAGGGCCTTCTGTTTTCTCTGGTGCCAATGGTACCCCCAATTCAACACACAGCTCCTGGAATCTGGCCAGCATCCCCTCTGTCTCCTCTCTACCACTGCCAATTAACAAGAAGTCATCTAAATAATGTAAAACTGTCCTGTGCCCTGTTTATTCTTGAAATATCCATTGTGGACAGGTGCTAAATGCTTTGAATGTAGCACAGGCTACAGAACAGCCCAATGGGCATGGTTTTATCAAAATAATACCGGTCCCCTACCTTGAAGCCCAATAAGTCCCAGTCCTCCCTCCTAACTGGGAGCAATTGGAAAGCAGACTCTATGTTCGTGTTAGCCATCCAAGCATCGGGAGTTGCTCTTATTATCTGCACCGCCGCCTCCTCCAGTGTGGCATAGGAAACCTTACTGTATTCCTCCTTTACAAAATCATTCACTGATTCCCCTTCTGGATATGACAGGTGGTGAATCACCCTGTACTCTCCTTTCTGTTTCTTGGGAACCAAGCCCAGTGGGGAAATTCTCATGTTCCTTAATGGGGGGGGGGGTTGAAAATGGCCCTTCTATCCTGCCCACAGCTTTTTCTTTCTTTCTCTATCTTTTTCTTCAAAATGTTCTCCTTCCCTTTTACTGACCCTAAATTGTTAGCCTCTCTTGCCACTCAGGGGCCATCGCAATGTAATGGAAAACCTGTTCTAAAGCCTTTGCGCAAGGCTTCAGCCCCCTTTTTGTCTGGATACATCTGCAACCATTTTTCCCATGCCTCTACCCTTATGGGGGTTTTCGCACTTTTAAAGTGCTCGGCCCCTCTCCCCCACTCTATCTCCCTGCACTCTTTCCTGCTTTCATCATCTTGTTCAGTAAGCCTGGCCCCCCTACCCATTATATCCTCTGCCTCTTGAACCCCTGTGCCATGATTGCCCCCATATACCTGTCCCTCTCGAAAGGGCTGCTGACCAGGGCCCTGGTTCCCCCACCGTCTGAGCCCCTTGAGTCCATGTTGTCCTGCATCTGCTCGCTGGGTGATTCCACCGCATCTTGAGCATGCATGTTGGAACTGGCATTGGGGCCATGAACAAAATGCTCTATTGTATCTGCAACAACATTTTTGAGGAACCCCGCCTCTCTTACCTACTTCCTTCTGGCGTGGACTGGTCGGTCACATTGTCTGTCCACAGATCCCGCTGCTTGGTGTCCCACCTCACATCCCCATATGTTGCCATTCTTTGTTGAAAGAACTCATAGTATACCCACCCCACTCCCCCTTTTGCCTTGGCCCTCCTTATTATCAATGAGTATGTTATAAGTGGGATTCCCAATTCTGGTTTCCCCTCCAGCACTATTGCTGAGTATGTGGCAAAACCCACTAACCATCCATCCTATGTTTTTCCCTTTGTAAATTTGTCCTCCTCTTCCTTCCCCAGTAGCACTACAGCAGTTGCCATCTCACTCTTCCCAAACTTTCTGATTCCTTATGTTTTGCAACCATCTCCCTGTACACTAAAGCGAATATGTCTACATATTCCCCTTTCCATATATTTTCTTTCATAGCTAGTGGCACATGCTCCCCTATTCTCATCCCCAGGGCTCCAATGTCTCTTGTCCCTTTTCCTATATTGTCAGTTGTCTTCCCAACCCCTCCCATTGTCTCTTTTTCAGACCTGATCTCGGCTAAGGCCAATTCCATCTGCCCCAGACTCCCTGCCCCACGGGCCGAAATAATTTGGCCTATGTAATCCTTAATGCTTTCTTCCATGGTGCCTAATACTTTACCTGTAGCCTTATCCATCCTCTGTGGTCTGTTGTCCTCAGGATGCCCTGGTCTGGTCTCCTGCAGCTGGGTGCTTGGTTGAGGCTGAAGAACCAGTGGGCAGTGGGTACTTGGTCTAGGCTCCGGTAGCGGGACCACCACCTGATCCTGAGGGGGCACTAACGCTTCTGATACTTGGGGCAACGGTGGGACAGGACTGGCTGCTTGGGGAGGCACCTCCTGCAGAGGCTGCACCCTTCTTGGGCTGTGTGACCTCCCCGACTGCCTCTTTCCCCTGCCCCCTTTCCTTTTTCCCACTTTCCTGTTTTCCCCAGATCTCCCCGGCTCCTCACCTTCCACCATCTGCCACATCTTGTTGGCCTTTTCCACTAGATCCACTATTGCCTTGTAGGCATCCTCCTTTGTTGGCCTGTTCCACTTTGGTGCCATCTGTCTTCCTTGGGAACCTGTACAATTACTGTGAAAAGAACTGAAAGAAATGGGCTTGTTACTGTTCCATATTGTTAGAGCCTCACCTCGTCTTACCCAGGATAAGTTCCTCCCTGCTAATATATATATATTTTATTTTTGGCTATCTTCTGACATGCTCCTTCCTCTCCTTGCCTGTCTCCCATGAGTATAGTGAACTAAATCCTTGTCTTGTAACCCTTCCATGTGCACCATCATCCACTTTCATCCCCCTTGTCATTCACCCAGCATCCCCCCCCCCCGTTGTTCCCGTTTTTGATCATGTTGCAGTCCCTTGATTATCCACTGTGGCCTGTTTATGTTCTCTCCCTATTCCGTGCTCTCTCTCTCACCTTGCTGATGCTCCTCCTGCCGAGCCTTTGCCTGTTCTTCTGCTGTTCCAGGCTCTCCCCTTAATCATTGCCCGCAGGCTCGGCGGCCTGTTCCTTGCCTCATGTGCTCCCACCCTCCCACTGCCTACACTCACCTCCTTGTGCTATAGACCCAGCGGCCTTCCACATATCTGCCCCCAAAATGGTATGTTTTCATTCCATTGGACCCTTACTGTAGTGTGTGACATCACGCCACGTGGCCGTAGCTTGTTCCAACTACCTGAGGCCTGCTTGCAGACCTGCTTCCTCTTCCAAGTGCTTTATCCCCCTGATTCCTTGAAAAACCTTATTATTCCTTCTTAAATTTGCCTTTTCAGCCCACTGTCTAACCGCCAAAGCTTTTTGGCCTCTATCCCCTCGTTGCTCCATTCTAACATCTCGCGGAAACAAGGACCTATTGCTGCATCCCCCGCCCTGACGCATGGCCCCATCCAGTGCCTTTCCTTTCAGCCTTTTTCCCTTAACAACATTTCCGTTATAAAACCATGCATTAAACACCCACATTCCCCCAAAATTGCCAAGGATAACCTCCCAATGCTTAACGCCTGTTTCTTGTCTCAGAGGACTCTAATGGTATCACTTCCCACTCAAGCAAGGCCCCATTGCGGCATCTGATTTCATGCTGCATGGCCTTACTCGCTCGCTCTACCCTTGTAGCTCCAGCTGGCCATCTCACCGCTTGCACTGTCCTCTCCTCTCATTGCTGGCCTGACCAACAAACAACCCCTTCCCTCTTTTTCCTCTTTTGCATTGTCCTAAGCCAATGCTGGGCCTCATTCCCTAGCTCGAGCATCTGTGTCCCCAAGAGAAATTTGGTTTACCACTTGGAGCTTTTACCCTAGGCTACCCAGTCTACACAGGCTTGTCATGCTCGCACTCTACCCCCGTCTTTCATCCGCCTGCCCCTTCCCAGGCCAAATATCCCTGTTCTGTTCTCTCTCTCTCTCTCTCTCCCCCCTCCAGTGTCTGTCCATCCCTCTCCCAGCAGGACTATCCATATCTCATTTCCAACAATGTTTACAACTACTCTGGAATAGCCATCTCTCTTCACCGTACTGTCTTACCAAAATTAATCTGGATTTTTGTTCTGTGTTCTATCACTGTATATTCTGTCCCAGTAAAGCCCTGTATCCAACTCACCAAAAAACAACTTTTTTTTTGCTTACCTTCTGTTGTCTCACCACCAACCTTTGTTCAACTGCCAATCTGATGTGCTGTAGTTTCTGTAGTTAGCCCAACAAAAACATCAGCAAAAAGTGACTGAGCCACCGCCGTGCTGATCCTTAAAAATCCCTTCTAATCCCTCCCCTTCCTGTCTACCTGCTCATTGTTCTGCTCCCCCCATTCCCTCCCCTTAGAGCCTCCCTCCTCTCTGAGCACACCAACCTGTCTCACTGGGTAGGGGTGCACCAGGACAATTTGGTCTGCCCCAAAAAGAAGGGGGCAAACTCTATTATCTGTGAACCAAGGTGGTTTTAAAAAAGGTGGTGGTATATCGGATCTAATTTTTACTTTACATTATGTACTAGAAACATATGTAAAAATTAAAAAGAGAAGGGTTTATGTGGCATTTGTAGAAATTAAAGCCATGTTTGGCTCAGTTAAAAGGCACGTACTGTGGCAATTGTTATTCAGTCTAAAAATATAACATATTCCGTTAAATGTCCTGAAAAAATCCTACATCACAATACCATGGCATGTGTAAGGATTCAAAAGGATGGTGCAACTACTCAACCCTTCAAAGTGGAAATGGGTGTTAAACAAGGATACATTCTGGTGCCAGGTTTATTCATCATTTATATCAACAGAATACTTATAGATCTAGATAACATGGATATCTTCCCATCATCTGTGAATGATCTTCCATTCAGAATCCTATTATATGCAGAAGATGCATTTATTCTATCTGAAACACTGCTAGGTCTTAGAAGAGCTATAAGTTCAGTAATTAATACCTTAGCACTTTTGTAACTTTAACTAAATGTAGGAAAAAACAAAGATAATGATTTTTGAATGTGCTAAAGTAAGAGCTAATCCCTGGAAAACAGAGAACTGTTCATTTCAAGAAATATCTGTTATCCAGATGCATGGTTCAATAAACAGTTAAATTGGAAAACACATATTTCTTAAATAAAGAATTCAGCCATAAAGTAATCTTTAGCTATTCAGGGATTTGCAAATACATTTGGAAAAAAAATAATTTTCTAATTTGAAACATTGCATTGAGACCAAATTTAATTCACAAATTCTTTATGGATGTGAATCCTAGGGTGTATGTTGTAAAACTCTACATTCAGATTTAGATATAAGTCAGAATATGTTTTTAAGAATAATACTTGGTTATCCAAAACTTACGTCAAGTGCTGTTGTTCATGGGGAATCTGGATGTTTGGCCTTTTAACCAAGAATTCTAATGAGAACTGTAGCCTTTTGGGTAAGAATTGCAAAAATGTCACAGGATTGGTTACCAAATAATTGCTGGCTTGATGCAATTAATAGCTGCAATACTGTTGATTGGTTTGGAAAAGTTGAATTTGTATTTGGCAAAACTAAGCCTGGAGAATAATTTTGTGTTACTCCTCAAAGAGGATAACACACAGGAGCACTTTATAAATGAGGCAAAAATGAGAATTAGAGATAACACCATGCAAAGTGACCTAACTGCAATTCACAATCAGTGGGCTTACCCCTTGTACAAAGCAAATAAAAAATGGTTAGGTAAAGGATTACATCTTTCTTACTGTGAAAATGATAAGCATAGAAATGCCATTATTAAATTAAGAATGGAACTTTTGGAGAAAGTTGATGGGCATTACACTGAGCAATGGTTTAAAATGAATTGTAAATATTACCCAGATATTTTGTTAACCATTCCACATATTTTAGTGGAACACCATTACTGCCAAATAAAAGAAAAATATAGTTGCACCCTGTTACTAGGAAAATGAATGCAACAGCCATTGGAAATTGCACAGATAATGAATGGAAAACTCAGTTGTTTGCCCTAGGTTGTTTTGTAACTAAAGCTCTTCTGCCTTAAATTATAAACCAAACAACCCATTTTAGGTCATAGACATTCTGGTTCTGATGTATAACTTACCCCTTTAAAGGGGTGCAATTATTACTCTTTGCTGGAATGTGGTGTAATTTTTGCTTGGTGATTCATGCTGTTTTGCACATCTCCCGCTACTAGTCATACATTCTGTTATAGAAATTGACGAAATTTTATGCACATCATTTTAAAATTAATGTGTATGACTTATGTAATATTTAATGGCCCAGATATTCAAAGCTTTGCACAGGGCGCAAACCATTTGCACAGGTTTAGTGCGAGATTAGCATGGGTCTGCAATATTCAAAAGGCCGAATAGTGTGCGCAAAATACATTAGTGCCAGGCAAAACCATAATATATGCAAGGGGCAAACTGAACATGAATGCAGACACAATGCTATATTCAGTGACTAGCGCCGCACTAAGTTGTTTAGCGTGACCCTTACCGCAGCACAAATTACCACCTAGGGAAAGCTGGTCTTAACCCCTGGCAATCCAGTTTTGCGTGACATTGTGGCTTTGCGTGGTGTTAGCGCGGCTGTTGTGTGGCTTTGCGCGACCCTAAAGTATGACTATGACACATAGAAAAGGCCAGACATGGAGGAAACATTTTGCTCACTGATGGCACCACAATGATGCCAACATATGCCACTATTTCCAGCCATGCCAGGCAGTATATGGTGACCTGGCACCCAGGGGACACTATGGTAGTGTGGCCATACAGCACACACCTGCAGACCATGCATCTGTCGAGACCAACAGATGCCAGCGCACACACATGCACTGTGGGCATGATGGGTGTAGAGGGGAGAATGTACGGGTGGCCAGGACTCACCACAGACTGGGTGAAACCACAAGGCTGGGACACTGCATGCAGTGCACATGGGCCAGTATTAGGAATACCCCATTACCAGTATGCCTGTCCAATAGTGCATGCCCCCCCAGTCACATAAGCACAGCTGCACGAACACCACAGCACACACAGCTGGCCATGTATATGTCACTGTGAGCATCCCATGCCAGAGGTGTAGCATCTGTGGGTCACACGACAGTGTAACAGTAATGTCCACTGTCAGTAAACACCTGCAAGTTGGGCGTGTCACTGTGTACAGTGCAGTGGTCATCACTACCCTACACACCATAGGCATTGCTGTGTCCCTCACACTACTGGCCCCCTTGCTACTGCAGTGTCTGCTGTGCACTGTAGCATGACCTACAGTGTAACAGTTGCATGCAACACCACCGCCACTTGTGCCTATGCTATGTTGTCCCCTGGGGTGCAATATGCTATGCTGTACTACATACATGAAGCCTACAGCTATCATCATCATGCACTGCCAGACTGACCTACAGGTGGTGCTACGGGCGTACCCGGACAGCCCCTGTACCTCCAGACTGACCTACAGGTGGTGCTGTGGGACCCTGCAGTAATACTGGGCAAACTACATGCAAATCAGGGCCTAATGAGATGCTAATCTAGATGTTTGCCCAGAGATTATCTAAGAAGGCTCATTTGCTTGTCACTTTTGAATATGGCAGAGTTTAGCACCGGGCAAACATGTTTGCACTGGGCAAATGGCTTAGCTCCGCGCTAAACCTGCACAAACGTGTTAGCGCTGCACACCGTCCTTTCACATGCACTGCTGCCTTCAGTTGTACTGGGTCCATGCATTTGCTGGCACACACATTGGCCACATAGTTCACCTCTACCTAACTTCATGTCACTGTGCACTGTGTAGCTGTTGTGGTTTGCACTTCCTGGTTGCTATATTCAGAGCTGTCTTATTCCAGGGCTACATTTGCCCTGCACTCCCAACCCAGTTTGCCCAGCCTCATTTCCATGCTACATTCAGAAGCTGTTTGCCCGGGCTCGTCCTTTTGAATATAGCTTGCTTTTTGCTCTGGGCTAAGTTTGCCCACCGGGCAGTGCTAATTTAGCCCCAGGGCAAAATTTTGAATATCTGGGCTTATGTTTGGTGTGCATTACATGTATACTACAAAGTCTTTTTATTCATACTTAATACAACATGACCTTGATCTTCACCTGTGCTTCCACTCCATCAACTACCAGGTGGTGTGTGATGAAACAGGACACATCCTTAATGTCATGGCATGGTACCCCAGCAGGGTCCACAACACCTTCATCTGGCACAATTCCATCCTGTGCCATAGGTTTGAAAGTGGGGATATGTCTAGTGGGCACCTTGTTGGTGAGTACCCTCCGAAGGCCTTCCCCCAGCTGCCAATGATGTCACTTCCCAACTCTTTATCTACACAGGGGACAGTCCATATCTCCTGTGTCCCTGGATACTAACATACTAATTGCCAGCAAATTAGGCCTTATGGTCCATCGAGTCTGCTTGAACCTCAGATCCCTAGTTGGGTGCCGAGGTCCTCCACCCTCCTTGTGTTCCAGAAACCCCTATCATCCATCCCCACCCCCCAGGCCAGGCCATCATCTGATACATCCACTTTCTGTGTCTGTCCCACCCTCTCTTGAAGCCCTCCACTGTGGATCTCTAAACCAGCTCGCCAAGCAGTGCATTCCAAGGGTCCATCACCCTCTCAGTGAAAAATCTCCTCCTCTTTTCCCCCCCTCACCCTTCCACCTTCGAACTTCAAACCATGCCCTCTGGTGATACCTCCCTGCTTTAGTCTAAAGATCCCCTCCGTGTTTACCCTATTTATTCCCTTGAGGTACTTGAAGACCTTAATCATGTCTCCCCATCTCTCCTCTCCTCTAATGAAAACAGGCAGAGCTCCTCAAGTCTGTCCTCATACGTCAAAACCCTTAGTCCTCGTATCATCTTAGTTGCCCTCCTCTGTACCCTCTCCAGGAGTTGTTTGTCCCTCTTCAAGTGTGGTCTCCAGTACTGTACACAGTACTCAAGGTGTGGTCTGACCACTCCATTGTACAGTGGCAGAATCACTTCCCTGCTCCTAGAGGTGATCCCCTTTACGATGCATCCCAACATCCTGTTTGCCTTGCTAGCCACTGTCCTGCACTGCTCAGAGTTATTCATGCATGCATCCATCATGACCCCTGGTCTTTTTCCCCATTGAGGCCTCCAGTGCCTCCTCTCCCAGGGTGTACCTGTGTTTAGGGTTTCTCCACCCAAGATGTAACACCTTGCACTTGGTGATATTGAAATTTAATTTCCATGTGTGAGTCCAACTTTCCAGGGTGTCCAGGTCCCCTTGCAGGGCCAACCTCCCCTCTTCCCCCTCAACTACTGCTCCCATCTTGGAGTCATCAGTGAAGAGATTCATTTCACACCCTATACCCTCCCTGCTGTCCGATATGTATGCATTAAACGGGATCGGACCCAGGACCGAGCCCTGCGGTTCCCCACTACCGACCTCTCTAGGGGTCAAGAGCTCCCCACTGACCACTACTCTCTAGGTACATCCAGTTAGCCAGTTTTCAATCCATCTGACCATCAAAGGGCCTACTCCCAACCCCATCATTTCCTCCACCAGACCATTGAGGGGGCCGAGTCAAACGCCTTGCTGAAGTCCAAGAATAATACATCCACAGGCTTTCCCCTGTCCAGTTCTGATGTTACCCATTTGTAGAACTCCACAAGATTGGTTTGACATGATCTACCTGGCGCAAACCCATGTTGCCAACTATTCAGACCTCCCACCTCCTCCAAGTACACCCCCAATTGTTCCTTTAGTATACTCTCCATTAATTTTCCCACCACTGAGGTCAAACTGATGGGTCTATGGTTACCTGGTACTTCCCTCGACCCCCTTTATGGATTGGCACCACATGTACCTCTCGCCAATCCCTAGGTACCCTCCCTGTCTCAAGTGACCTGTTGAAGAGCTCCACCAGGGGTGCAGCCAGTATGTCATCCAGTTCCCATAATACTCTCGGATGAATGCCATCTGACCCAGGAGATTTATCTTTCTTTAGGGCCTTGAGAGCTAACCACACCCTTTCAGTAGAGATAGCATCATCCGTCCCCTCCACCTTACTGGCCTTTTAATCCTTATCCTGATGTGACACCCCTGGGGTACCTCTCCCTCCCTCCCTCTTGCTCCATTTTTGTTGCTCCCCTGATCCCACTCACTGCCGCTTCTATCCCCATCATGCCTTGTTTTGTAGATATCCCATCCCTCTCCCTTGTGAAAACAGAGTCGAAGTACTCGTTTAATACCTCTGCCTGGTCCCTCACCTCTTCCACCCACCCTCCTCCCTCCTTCTGATCTCAGATCCGACGAGATGGCCTTAGTTTTTCTCCTCTCCCCAATGTACCGGAAGAACCCTTTTCCCTCCACGTATCCCCTGTGCCAGCCGCTGCTCTTTACTGAACTTTGCCCCCCTCACCATCCAGGTGACTTTTCTAGATGCAAGATGGTACATTTCCTTTTCCCTATCCCCTCTTGTTGTTTTATATTTTCTGTAGGCCACCTTCTTTTCTCTGACCGCTACCTGCACCTCACTGGACCACCAGCATGGTTTATGTGACCTTGCTCCCTTATGTTTCACCTTAGTGCAGGTCCTGACTGCCTCATGAAGTCCCTGTTTTATGATCTCCCATCTCTTTTCCACATTTGTCATTGATGTAATCCCCTTCAAGTGATCCTTGAGTATATTTCCCATGCCCATAAAGTTTGCCTCCCTGAAGTCCACTGTCAGTGTCCTAGATCTCTCCCCCCCCTCCCCACATGCTTATTTGAAACCAGACAGTATTGTGGTCACTCCCAGTCAAGGGATCGTCTACAGCCAGGTCCCTTATCAGATCCCTTTCTGCCAGAACCACATCCAGGACATGCCCCTCCCTTGTGGGCTCCATCACATGCTGTGTTAAGAACACATCCAGGAAGCCGCCCAGCAGCCTCTGCTCCTTGGCCACCTTAGAGGACATGGTTCCCCAGTTTGTACATGGCATATTAAGGTCTCCCATCAACACCACTCCTTCCCCTTTTGGTCCACACTGGGCAATGATGTTGTCCAGCAAACCATCCTCCAGAACATCACCCATCCTGGGGGACCTATATGCTACACCCAGCTTGACCTTACCTCCTGCTGGGGTTTGTAAGGTGACCCATAAGGCCTCCACGTTTTCCTCTGCCTCTTCTACCCTAGCAGTTTCTATGTCATCTCTAATGAACATAGCCACTCCACCCCCTCTGCCCTCCTTTCTAGCCTTCCTAAGCAAAGCGTACCCACGCACGTTTAGGTCCCAGTCATGATTTTTGTTGGCCCACGTTTCCGTGACCGCCACCACATCCACCCCTCCCCCCCGAACAGCATGGCCTGGAACTCTGGCAACTTGTTTCCAAACTCCTGGCATTTACTAACACCACCCCCCACCTCTTATCCCTGATCCCCTTTGTCGAACCTCACGCAGGTTCCTTATACTTCCATCCTCCCTCTGCTCCTCTTGAAACCTCCTCCCCCAATCTGTTTCCCCCATCCCCCACTTGGGTTTGAAGGCTACTCCCCTCATCTGGAAGAGAGGGCTTCTGGTCAGCTCCTCCCTTATCCCTCCCCCTCTTATCCTATCACTTGTCCTACACCCCACATCTATTGCAGGGGACAGGTACAATATGTCACACATCATTATCAAGTTATCTAGCCAGTCATTGGCATGCTCAAGATGTGGTTCAAGTGCTTGACCATTCAGGTTGTACTCTACAGTACACCCCTCAGAAGGCCTGCGCCATATTCCTTGCCTGTTGCATACTACACAACATGGCAATGAACCATGGGATATAGTTGCTGGACCCGGAGGGACACACTGCAGAGATATAGAGCTAGTGGACCAGGAGTGCAGGAGCAGCTTGACAGGTGTGACCCCAGGATGGCCAGGAGGTCACAGGAGTATAGAGGCTGCCTCATCACAGAGCTCTTCAGACCCGGACACTGAGTACAGAGCACACAGGAGACTAATGTTTTAACATAATGTATTCAAAAATCTTAATGTGTAAAAAATAGTAGAGATTAACAGAAGTAAGTAGTAAGTAAAATTTAATTTATATATATGGTGCCCAATCCCAGGGGCTCTGAGCGCCTTATAGGTAAAAAACAAGGATAAACAGACAACATGCGAGACATATAAATACCTAATAAATTAATAAATGAATCAGTAATATTAAAATCAGCTTAAACTTTCTAAAAACACTTTCCTAAAAAGGTAGGTCTTCATGCCCCTTATAAAGGCTTTCACAGAAGGGGCCTCCCTCAAAGATTTTGGAAGAGAGTTTTGAAAGAGAGTTTCAGTGGGCCAGGCCAACCACCTCAAAGGAGCGGTCTCCTGAGGTTTTCAGCTTGGCCCTCGGAACTACTAGGAGGCCCTTGGTGGAGGAGCAGAGGGAACAATCTGGGATGGCAGGTGTAAGGAGGTCAGACAGGTAACCAGGGCTAGGTCCTGAGCTGTATAGAGCCTTACAGGTGAGCAAGCCCACTTTAAAGATCATTCTCCACCTGACAGGCAGCCAGTGCAGATCTCACAAGTACAAGATTACATTATGGGATCTAGGCAGGCCCATCAGCAACCTGGCTGCTGTGTTCTGCACTAGTTGCAGTTGGTAGAGGTTCCCTCCACTGACCCCAAAGCATAGAGCATTACAGTAGTCCAGCCTGGATGTTACAAAAGCATGCACCAGTGAAGGCAGATCTTCTGGCGGAATCAAGGGTTTAATTGGAGCATCATTCCTTAAATGGTAGAAGCCACTCAGACCACAGATGAAACAACAAGCTACTCAGGCAGGTATTATAAAGGACAATGAAAGTAAATAATATGCCATCCAGGTGAGAGGGGCATAAAGTTGATGAAAACAAGCAGCAAGCCATCCAGGTTGGGGTGTGTTTAATGGTGATGAAAGTAAATATGATGCCCTCTGGGCAGGGGGTGACACGGGGGAGATGAAAATAAATAACATGCCATTCAAGTGGAGGGTGTATAAAGGGGGATTGAAACAAATACTGTAGAAAGCCATCCAGATTCGGTGGGTGTATAAAGGGGGTGAAAGTAAATAAGATGTCATCCAGATTGGGGGTGTTCACAAGGGGATGAAAAGTAATAGGAAGCCATCCACACGGGGGGCATGAGGAGGATTAAAGTAAATAAAATGCCATCCAGGCAGGGGTGTTCTCATGGGGGGGGATAACTGCAAGCAATCCAGGCAGGGGGTGAAGGGGAACTAAAGTAAATAAGATGCTATCCAGGTGGGGAGGCTCACAAGAGGGAGGTATGAACAAAATAGCAGGCCACCCAGGTAGAGGAGAACATGGGTATTGTGAGGGAAAGCATAAGGTGGCAAATTTGGGTTAGGGCTGAGGGGAACAGGCACTTTAGGTGCAACCCACACTACCACCATGGACACGGACATAGTGGGAGCACTGTATCCGACAATGTAGAGGGGGTTAATCATCCACTCAATGAGGGATGGGTGCAGGAATGGTGTTAGCCACCCATGGCCACAGCCCTGTGGGATAATGACCTCTCTGAGAAGCAGGCCATTGCCAGGGGTGCACAGAATCTTGCCACTGTGTGCCAGTCTATGAGGGGTCCTGTTTTCCTGGATGTATTTATTTATTTATTTATGAGATTTACCAGGAAGGCATACTGAGCAATATGCTCAATTCCAGATGCGACCTGGGGGTCGAGACCCAATACATTACATAGAGTTTTTTCTTATACAGTACAGTATTAGAATACAGAAAAACTTACTCCTGGCAACCATATGGCAGGAAGTTTACAGTCAGGGATAGATTTACAATTGCAAATGTGACTAGACTACAACATTATTGTAGTGTGCCGGGTATTTGGCTGCCCACACTGCAGTTAGTGGCCTGCTCATAAGGCATCTGCCTTAGGGGTGACACTGTCCCCTACTGGAACAGCCAGTGTAGCAGCTGGCATCCACAGTACTGGAGACCATGGCTGCAGCATCCAGCACAGTGGCAGACAACCTACCCAAATCAGCCACAAAGGACTGCTCTAGTCTCCCAAAGCCAGCATCCATAGACCATCGCAGACAAGTCAAGGCTGCATTGTGCTCCATGTGGTGAAACTCTGCATGCTGCTCCTGGTCCTGCAGCATGAATTGTATTCAGGCCATTTTGGCCTGCATGCCCTCCTGGGCCTCCATGGTGGAGCGCAGCAGCTGCCTGTTGGCTGCTTCCTGCTGCCGCCATGGACTGTCATAGGGGCTTCATCCTCACTCATTGTGTGGGCCAGGGTTGAGCTTTGGTTAGTGCTGTGCAGTGTTGTGGGTCCTGGGCAGTCAGCAGTTAGCTGAGCTGGTGGGATTGGCATGGTGTGGCAGGGTGGGGGCAGGGTCCTGGTGTGGTAGAGTGGCAGCCACAATGGAACAGGGTCCTGGTGTGGCACAGTAATGGCTGTGCTGGGGGCTGTGGCTGGGCTTAGCATGGTGATGGCCATGCTGGGCAGGGGAGTGGCTGGGTCCCATTATTTGGGAGGCCAGCAGGGATGGGCACTCCCCACCCAGTCTGAGCTGGACCCTTTTCCTCCATTCCTCCATGAATGTCTTATCATAGTCATCATCCTCCTTCTCCTTGCTGCTGGAGTCAGTGTCACCCCCTCCAGGATGGTGTTCACCACCATTGAATGGGGAGAAGAGAAGAAAAGAGAGGAGAAGAGGAGAGGAGAAGAGAAGAGAGAGAGGAGAGGGAGGGGGAGGGAAGAGAAGAGAAGAGAAGAGAAGAGAAGAGAAGAGAAGAGAAGAGAAGAGAAGAGAAGAGAAGAGAAGGGAAGGGAAGGGAAGGGAAGGAAAGGGAAGGGAGCAATATTGCATAGTAGTGAACAGGCTTAGTGTATTGTGCATCACCATGTGTTCTGCCCATTCAGTGCAGTGCCCATATACCCTCAGTGCTGTACATATCACACACTTACCATTACCTGTGATCACACAGAAGATGGCACACATGTTGCACAGTAGATGATTACCCCACAGACAACCCCACCACCAGGATACCTGGATACCACCGTGTAGGCTATATCCAATGTATAAAACATCTAACAGGCAGGGTCAGTCTGGGGTACTGATGGTATACCTGCAAAGTAGATAAAGTGACCAACCTGGAAAATCAATAGGGGAGGACCTGATGAGTCGGGTCGTGAAGCAGGAACAGGCTCTTCCTCACAGGCACGAATGCCACCTCAAGCAGGTGTTATGGTAATGGGAGAGTGGAGGTTTACAGAAGGGGTGGATGGGGGCACCCGGCAAAGAGAGGCAGGAGTCCTATTCAGAGTCAAAATTAAGTCATTTATTTAATCAGCAAGAAGTTGGCAAAGGTCATAGAGACAGGGTTTCGGCAAACAACACAATGGTAAGAAATGCAATAAATAACAGTAATCATAAATGAGGAATAAATAACTACCATTAAAACTGAGGTGCACCTCTACTGTACTCTACTGCAGCTGCACTGACTCTCATTACCTTTATACTTGGCTGACAAGTACTAACACTACACTCTAAGCATGTTAACCTCTGGATAGTGCAACATCTGGAATCCATAGGAGCACAGGATCCAAGATAGCATGGGTTTACAAAAGGAAGGCCCTGTCAAGCTAATCTCATAGATTTCTTTGACTGGGTAACCAGACTGGTGGACCAAGGGGTTGGGGGGGCAGTTGATGTCGCCTACCTTGACTTCAGCAAAGCTTTCGATACTGTTCCACATAGAAGATTGGTTAATAAGCTGGGTAGGCTTGGGGTGGGTCAGAAGTTACATAGAAACATTGACTTTGACGGCAGATAAGGACCACTTGGCCCACCTAGTCTGCTCATTTCCCTACCTAGAGGATAAGCTGCAGATCCTATTTAACCAACAGCCTATTTCTTCCTACCCCCCACAAAAATTGCTTTATGTCTGTCCCATGCATTTTTGAATTCTCCCACAGTTTTAGACCCCACAACCTCCTCAGGATAGCTTTTCCATGCATCCACCACCCTCTCTGTGAAAAAATACTTCTTCACATTGACCCTGAGCTGTCCCCCCCTCTATCTTCATATTGTGTCCCCTTGTTCTTGCACATCTCTTTTTCTGAAAGATGCTACTCTCTTGGACTTTGTTGATTCCACTGAGGTACTTAAATGTTTTTATCATGTCCCCCCTCTCCCTCCTTTCCTCAAGGGTATACATATTAAGCTCCTTCAGTTTCTCCTCGTATGGCTTCTCTTGCAGATCCTGCACCATTTTAGTTGCCCTCTTCTGAACTGCCTCCATCATGTCTGTGTCCTTGCAGAGATGTGGTCTCCAGTACTGGACTCAGTACTCCAGACGGGGTCTCACCATCTGTCTGTACAGGGGGATAACAACTTCCTGTTTTCTGCTGGTGATGCCTCTCCCTATACATCCCAGTATCCCCCCAGCCCTCCCTACTGCCTTCTCACATTGCTTGCCAAACTTAAGGTCATCTGATATGATTACTCCCAGGTCCCTTTCCATTTTTGTTATTGTTACTACCTCTCCCTCCATTGTGTAATCTTCTCCTGGGTTTTTGTTTCCCAGGTGCATTAGTTTGCACTTCTTTGCATTGAATCCAAGCTGCCATACTTCTGACCATTCCTCCAACCTTGCCAAGTCCCTTCTCATCTTTTCCATGCCTCCCTGTGTATCAACCCTGTTGCAGATCTTCGTGTCATCTGCAAAGAGGCATACTTTTCCTTCCAGTCCTTCTGCAATGTCACTTATAAAAACATTAAAAAGGACTGGACTCAGTACTGAACCCTGCGGTACCCCACTAGTAACCCCTCTTTCTTCAGAGTGGACTTCATTCACAATTACCTTCTGTGTCCTGTTGTCCAGCCAATGTTTTACTCAGGCTACCACCCTGGGACCCACTCCCAGGCTGTTTAATTTGACTATTAATCTTTTGTGTGGAACTGTGTCAAATGCCTTGCTAAAGTCTAGATAGGCCATGTCCACAGCCCCTCCCTGGTCTACTACTTTGGTCACCTAGTCAAAGAAATCAATTAGATTTGTCTGACATGACCTTCCCTCTGTGAACACATGCTGCCTTGGGTCCTGTGCCCCACTGGCCTCTAGGTACTCAACAATTCTTTCCTTCAGAAGTGATTCCATCACTTTCCCTGCCACAGAGGTCAAACTGACAGGTCTGTAGTTTCCTGCCTCTTTCTTGGTCCCACTTTTGTGAAGAGGAATCACCTCTGCCTTCCTCCAGTCCTCAGGTATCACACCATCCTCCCATGATTTGTTAAAAAGGGTAGTCAGTGGTGTCACTAGTTCTCTGCTTAATTCTTTTAGAATTGTGGGGTGAATTCCATCTGGCTCCATTGCTTTGCCCACCTTCAGTTTTAGGAGTTCTTTCAGAATCCTTTCTTCTGTGAAAGGACTGGGATCGACCTGCCTATCCAGAGTGCTTCTGTTAATTGGACTAGAAACCTCCCTCACCTCCTCTTTTGTGAATACTGAATAGAAGTATTTATTCAGTATCCCTGCTTTTTCACTGTCCCTCTCGGCCCACCCACCGTCCATTCTATTCAGCCTCACTATTCCTCCCTTTGTCTTTCTATGCTCCCTGATATACCTATAAAAGGTTTTATCCCCCTTCTTAACCGAGTTGGCTATCTTTTCCTCAGTTTGGGCCTTTGCTATTCTGACTACCCTCCCTGCTTCCTTCTGCCTTAACTTGATACAGTTCTCTTTCCTGCTCCTTCTGTGTTTCCTTATACTTCCTAAATGCTATCTTTTTCTCCCTAACCTTCACATCACCTCTTTTGAGAACCATAGTGGTTTTTCCTTTCATTTTGATTTGTTTATTTGCTTCACACAATGGCTTGTTGCCTCTGTGATGGTAGTTTTGATATTTCCCCATTGTTGCTCCACCCCTCCTTCTAGCCTGTTTGCTAGTGCTTTTCTAAGGCACTCTCCCATCTTGCCAAAGTCAGCCCTCCTAAAGTACAGAACTCTCACTTTTGTATGGCTTGACTCTGTAGCTGAGTTTATCATGAACTACACTGTTTGGTGGTCACTTGTTCCCAAATGACTACCCACTTCTAGATCTGAGATCCTCTCACTGTTCCCATTTGAGAGTACGAGGTCTAAGATTTCTGCCTCACGAGTAGGTTCCAAAACTAGCTGCCTGAGGCATGCCACCTGAAGGGCATTGAGAATGGCCCTGCTTTTGGATGTGGCTGCAGCAAAGGTGCTCCAGTTAACATCTGGCATATTAAGGTCCCCCATCAACAGTATCTCCACTTTCTCTGCCATCCTAAGTATGCCTTCTATCATATCCTTGTCCTTTCCCTCCCCCTAACATGGGGGTCTGTATATAACCCCTGTGCGGATTGTGGTGCCATTTCAGTCTCTAAGGTGACCCATGGTGCCTCTTCTCCTCCTGTTTACTCTTTTGTTCAGTTGCTTTTATCCTTTCCTTACATAGAGAGCTACTCGCTCCCTCTTCTCCCCTCCCTGTCTCTCCTGTAGGTTGTGTACCCTGGTATGTTAACATCCCAGTCATGGTT
The DNA here is from genome assembly GCA_016271365.2 of Neoceratodus forsteri. Lineage (NCBI taxonomy): Eukaryota > Metazoa > Chordata > Ceratodontiformes > Ceratodontidae > Neoceratodus > Neoceratodus forsteri. The sequence continues at coordinate 295,878,946 of CM057452.1, read as the reverse complement.
CTCTGTGTACCATGTTTCTGTGACTGCTATGATATCCAAGCATCCCTCTTCCATCAAGGCCACCTGTTCAGGGAGCTTGTTGCCCAGACTACAGGCGTTGGTACTCATTATCCTCCATTTCTTGATTGCCTTGCCCCTTTTTGCCCCATCCCTGTCCTTATTGCATTTGTCACTTTCTCCATTTACCCCTGCACTTCTCCTGATCGATATCTCTATGTTGGTTTCTACCTCACTTAGTATCCTGATTTTTTGGGGGGAGGCTAGTATTTCCCTGCTCCTCTCCAGTGCCCCCCCCTTGGCTAGTTTAAGTGCTTGCCAATGAGGCATTTAAACCTATCACCTAGGTTCCTGGTTCCTCTCCTGGTTGGATGCAGACCATCATGCCAGTATAGGCCTGCATCTCTCCAGGTGGACCCCCAGTCCCCAATGAAGCCAAATCCCTTAGCTCTGCACCAGTTTTACAACCACTGAGTGAATCCCATGGTGTAGAGCACCCTAGCCTCACCCGTGCCATAGACAGCCAGCACCTCTGAGAAGGTTACCGTGCTTACTATTTGTCTAAGACCCCTCCCCATTTCCACAAATGCTTCTTGCACTGCTCTGATCTCTTTCTTAGCCAGGTCAGTTGTCCCTAGGTGGACAATGACATCCAGCTACCTCCTCTGTGCAGCTGCACCCAGCGATCCTGAGGATTCGCTCCCTGTCCCTCCAAGCCATGGCACCAGGCAGGCACCGTACCTCCCTCTCCCCTTCGTCACCCAGTTCTACCTTCCTAACAATGGAGTGCCCCACCAGGAGTTGTTTCCTTCCTCTGAGGGGTCCTATGCCACCCTCTTGTGGGTCTCCTTTATGGAGGTTCCTAGCATCCTCCTTGGTCTCCACTATGAGTGCCTCCATAGAGGAGCCACACTTTTCCAGAATGGCATGGAAATTGTGGAGAGGTACTACTGGAGGGATGCGCCACTGTTCCACCACCCTCACCCTCCCTGAGCGCAGTGTGGTCCAACCTCTCTTCTTTCCTGGCAACCTCTGTGGGCAACGGCAGTGACCCTGGTGGTCCCTGGGTGGGAGAGGAGGTCCCACAAATCCTGGCCAACTCAGCCTGGAGATGAACAACCTCCTCCCTCAGCCTAGAGGGTGCCTACAGATGGGACAAAACCGCATCCTCCAGAACATCTCCCGGAAGACAGCTGCTCCACAGCCACTGCACTGCACCACTCCTATCATGACTGATTTCTGGCCCTCTAATTGTTGTTTGGAATACTTACTCTTTCCTCTGTTTGTTTATTTCTTTTTTTTCTCTTCCTACTTACGTACTGCCTCTGTGCCCTTTTAGCTCCTGATCTTCCTGTTCTGAAACTAGAAGTTCCTATATTTCTCAGTAGTCTCCTTACTTGCTCAGAGTCAGACCTCCAGCAGCTAGGGGGGATGGAGAGCTACTTTTGCCCTTTTAGGATGGTGAGTCTTTGGTGGCTCTGTGATCACTCACTTCCTGCTCCCAAACAGGAAGTTCCTGTTGTCAGTCAAATCCTGTGCCTATAAAAGTAGAACTGCCTTTGGGTGGGGAGGGAAGGAGGGCAATAGAGAAGCTTGGTGCTCTGCTTGTTCTCTGGCAGAAGTTATCTAGGGCAGTGTTTATCAACTGGGTGGCAAACTGGTTGATGGGCAGAAAACAGAGAGTGGTGGTAAACGGTATACAGTCAGGAGAGATGCAAGTCACAAATGGGGTAGTCATATCAGATGACCTAAAGGTGGGACAACAATGTGAGAAGGCACTAAGGAGGGCTGGGGGATACTGGGAATGGATAGGGACGGGCATCACCAGTAGAAAACAGGAAGTTGTTGGTCCTCTGTACAGACAGTTTGTAAGACCACATTTGGAGTACTATATACAGTTCTGGAGACCCCATCTCCAAAAAACATAGACAGGGTGGAGGCTGTCCAGAGGAGGGCAACCAAAATGGTGCAGGGTCTGCACCAGAAGACATAAGAAGACAGACTAAAGGAGCTTAAGATGTATAGCCTCGAGGAAAGGAGGGAGAGGGGGGACATGATAGAAACTTTCAAAGCTCAAGGGAATCAATAAAGTCCAAGAGGGTAGCATCTTTCAAAAAAAGAGATGTGCAATAACAAGGGGGCACAATTTGAAGATGGGGGGTAGCTCAGAGGTAATGTGAGGAAGTATTTCTTCACAGAGAGCATTGTAGATGCATGGAACAGCCTTCCTGAGGAGGTCGTAGAGTCAAAAACAGTGGGGGAATTCAAGAATGCATGGGACAGACATAAGGTAGTTCTAGTGGGGGTAGGAGGAAGTAGGCTGTTGGTTAACTAGGATCTGCAGCTTATCAGTTAGGTAGGGAAATGGGCAGACTAGGTGGGCCATGCAGTCCTTATCTGCCATCAAATTCTATGTTTCTATGTTTCTATACCAGCAGCTCCTTCCTCCGGATGCTCTGCTTATTCTCTGGCAGAAACTATCTAGGGCAGTGTTCATCAACTGGGTGGCAAACTGGTTGATGGTCAGAAAACAGAGAGTGGTGGTAAACAGTATAAAGTCAGAAGAGATGCAAGTCACAAGTGGGGTACCTCAGGGATCAGTCCTGGGGCCAGTCCTCTTCAATATCTTCATCAGTGACATTGCAGATGGGCTGGAGGGTAAAGTTTGTATGTTGCAGATGACACCAAGATCTGCAACAGAGTAGATGATCCAGATGGGGTGGGCAGAACGAGCAGATATCTGGATAAACTATCAAAATGGTCAGAAGAGTGGCAACTGGGGTTTAATGCAAAGAAGTGCAAGATCATTCACATAAGGAAGAGAAACCCAGAAGCCACCTATAGGCTGGGAGGGGAGTTGCTGGCAGTCACAAGGGAAGAAAGAGACTTGGGCATCATCATCACTGATGGCCTGAAATCATCCAAGCAGACCACTAAAGCAGTAGGTAAGGCTAGGGGGATGTTAGGGTGTATTAGTAGGGGTATCACAAGTCGGAAGAGGGAGGTAATAATCCCTCTTTACAAGACACTGGTTTGGCCCCATCTGGAGAACTGCATGCAGTACTGGACTCCAGATCTTCACAAGGACATTAACCAAATTGAGGCAGTCCAGAGAAGGGCAACCAAAATGCTGCAGGGACTGTATCAGAAAACATATGAGGACAGATTAACGAAGCTCAATATGTATACCCTAGAGCAGAGGAGGAAGAGAGGTGATATGATCTAAACATTCAAACACCTTAAGGGCTTTAACAAGGTAAAAGAGTCTAACATGTTTCAATATAAGAAAAATAGCAGGACAAGAGGACACAGCACGAGATTAGAGGGAGGCCGATTAAGGGGTAATGTGAGGAAGTTCTTTTTCACAGAAAGGGTGGTGGATGCATGGAACGGCCTACCTCAGGAAGTGGTGGATATGTATACAGTACAGGGCTTCAAACAAGCATGGGATAGGCATAAGGGAGCAATACAAATGAGTATGAATTGATAGGCCATTGACAGAGCAAAGGCCGATGGCACATTTAAAAGGTAGAAAAAGAAATGAGCAGACTGGATGGGCCTTGTGATCCTTATCTGCCGTCAACTTCTATGTTTCTATGTTTCTATGTTACTGTAAATACATGTATTCAAGACAGGTAATCAAGATCTTCTTTGAGGATATCTCATGCAGTTGGTCACACCTTAGGAACTATAGACGTCGGGCACCAGGACCACACAGAAACATTTTTACTAGCAGTCTATCTGGGGACACTCACAGCAACGTCATCACATCGACATCCTCCTTATATAGCTGTGGGCAGCTCCACACACTCCTCAGTTCTTTTTCTGCCATTGACCATTGCACTTTGGACTCCACAGAGCACTGTCACTTCAGCTGACTGGCAGGCAGTTTTCTGGAATATTCCATTTTTTATTTACTCACCCTAGTTCTTCAATCACTTTATTTCCTAAAGTGATTCCCCTATTTCTTTTCATTGTTGCCCAGGTCTGGCAATCTTTTCCATTGCTGCAGCCGTGGACAGAAGATCCATGATAAAGATGACTGCAGGACCAGCGTTTGCTGTCTTGACACTGACCATGACATTAAGGTCTGCAAGATGTTCCATGGCTTCAATCAAGCTACCTGGCAGTGGCACCAGAAAGAACTAAAATCCTACCTAATGGAGCAGAAGATCACTGCCTTGGAAAAAAATCTTCAGGCTAGGAGCTCCTCCACTTCTCTGAGCCTATCCACAAGTTCTCATGCTGCCAAGGCCTGGGACAAGTCTTTGAGGAAGCATCACCACCAGGAGAAAGACAGGTCCTCCCAGGGAGTATTTTTGGTCTCCGCTTCCAGTACTAACCATTACGGGGTCTTCAACCTGATCAGTGATGACCCCCACTGCTGCACACACCCTCTCTGCTACAAGGTCAGTATTGGCAGCCTTTCCCACTGGAGCTCCTCTGCCTGGCATTGTTTCATCATTGGTAGGATTTCCCTACTCCTCTCAATGATTCCCACTGCCTCTCTCACCCTTTCTTCCATGGGGAAGGGGACTCTGGCATTGCAGTCCATCGGTTTCTCTTTTGCCAGTGCTGGCCCAACATTGTTGAGGTTTTCTTTACCTCTTCTGATGGATCTGCCCCACTGAATGCCACCCCCGCCTCCTCAGAGGCAGCAGTCAGGGAACACTGCTGGCCTGGGTGTAACTGGAGATGGTCATCAGGCTGCTGGCCTCTTCAGCCAATGGCCCTGGCCATTCCTGTGACATCAGGGGTGCTAGTCTCCCAGTTGGTACCTCAACCTACCCATATCCTGTCACTGCTTCAGCCCTCTCTGCCATCGCTGGGGCCTCAGTGCCCTCTGTCACTGCTACAGGGCACCCTATCTACCCCAGTAACCATTGATGTCCAGGCTCTGCTTCCCTCTGTCTGGTATTTCATGCAGATTGCTGCTCAACCTCGGGGCTCACTGCTGGCCGGGCCCGGTTGGCTAGCATCAGCACCATCACACCATGCGTCATCGTGACCAGCCTCTTCTCGGTCGTTGATGTCTTCGGTGCCTATTTCTGAGCCAGTGGATGATGATGATTATTGCCCTGACTTCCTGCTGGCTGATGATGATGAGGAGTAGGATGAGGAGGCCAGAGCCTTGGCTTCCTCTAGCACATGCATTGTTTTCTCAGCAGGGGAGGACTATTCAAAGTACACCTCACGGTCTCCCCCAGATGACCCTTCCTTCATAGCAGTGATGCGGCAACTGCAGTCTGCTATGGAGTTTCATGCTGCAGAACAGGACATTACTAAGCAGAACCTGGCTGATTACCTGGACCTTCCAGATTTCCCTTCCCTCATCATTCCTCTTATGACAAATACATATGAGGATGTCAATATGGCCACTTTGTACAGACCTAACGTGATCCCCCCATGCCCACAAAGGTGGACATGCTTTACCAGGCCCCCTCTGGGAAGCCCTTTTTTCAGGCCCCCACTGGCAGATTCTGTGGTGGTCAATGTGACCCATGATAGATTTAAGATGCCCAGGCACCTCAGCTCTCTCCCTCTGGCCAAAGAGTCCAGAAAATTGGACCTTATGGGCAAGAGGGTATTTTTCACTTTGGCTATCAGGATCATTAATTACATTGGCTATGTGCTCAAATTCCAGAATGACCTCTGGAAAGCAGTCCAGTCCCTTCCAGAGGGCCCTCCAAAACAGAAGATGCTCAAGACCCTCCAGGCGGTTGTGGATGTGGGCAAGCACTTCTTGCAGGCTGTCTATGATGCCATAGATGCCTCCACCAGAGTCTGCTTGGTGGAATTCTGCCTGAGGAGGTACTCCTGGCTCAGGGTGTCTGGTTTTACTTCTGACATCCAACAGTCCATTCTGAATGCTCCTTTCAGGGGCTACAAGTTCTTCTGGGTGGACATGAAGGATATTCTCAATGGCCTGCAGGCTTCAGGGAGAACTCTGTGGTCTGTTCACTCCCTCTACCACACCCACCAGAAGAGTGGGCAGAGGGTGTCTCTTTTGGCATGCCACTCATAGCCCTAGGTCTCGCACCAGACAGCCCAGTAAGTGTAAAGCTGGAATGGCTCTGCCTATCCCCTCCTCCACCACAGGGAAGTCCTCAAGAGGTGGAGGAGTAGCCCTGGCCATGGGCTCAGCCTTAGCCTGACTCCTTGCCTGATCCCCTCCATCTGGTTTCCCAGGATATGGAGGTGGGGGTTGATTCTCCCTCCATCTGGACTGATGGTGGGAGATCACAATTTATGCCTTGGTGCTGCAACTAACAGAACCAGGACATGTTCTAGAATTTGTTGAGTTGCCTCAAGATCTCCCACCATAGCCTTCCACTTACCCTCCTGGCCACATCCCCATGTTGCTGGAGGAGATCCATACTCTGTTGTGAAACAAGGCCATATAACCTATCCCCAAGAATCATTGGAACACAGGGTTCTACTCCCACTTCTTCCTCGTTCCCAGGTCCACTGGGGATTTGAGGCCCACCATGGACCTATGAAACCTGAAATACTAAATCCAGTACAAAAAGTCCAAGATGGTCACCCTCCCAGGCCTGTTGCCCTTGTACTGAAAGGGAGACTGGATCTGCTCCCTAGATATGCAGGACACATACCTGCACATCAAGGTCTGCCTTCCCCACAGGAAATATCTTAGGTTCCTGTTTCAAGGGAAGCAGTACCAGTTCAGAGTCTTCCCTTCTGGCTTGTCTTCAGTGCCTTGGGTCTTCACCAAATGCCTAGCTGTATGGGCAGTGGCCTTCACGAGGGAGGGACTTTATGCATTTCCCTATCTGGATGACTGGTTGCTGAAAGCTAAGTCCATAAAGCAACTGTCTTTGATCCTGGTGCATACCATGCAAATGTTCAACCATTGGGGGATCACAGTCAACTTGTCAAAGTCAGTGTTGACTCTTGGCCAGCGTCTGCAGTACATAGGAGTTATACTGGACACGGCCCAGGGCTCAGCCTTTCTGCCCCAGATAGAGGAAGTGCCTGATGGTGCAGGCCCTGGAACTCTATCACAGCTGATATGTCACAGCCAGGCCATATCTCTGGCTTCTGGGCCTGATAGCTACAGCCATTGTCACAGTTCCCTTGGCGAGGTTGCATATGCGCATCCCTCAGTGGACTTGGATACAGTTGGATCAGTGAACTGATGATCTGGAGCAGATGGTCCTTGTCTCTTCACTGGTAAAGAAAGTTATCCTGTGGTGGATGGAACTCAGCCATTTGCTCATAGGGGTTCTGTTCCTCATACCCTCCCCTTATCAGATCCTCACCATGGATGCCTTGGGGATGGGCTGGGGCACACATCTGGGCCCTTACCAGACTCAGAAGACATGGACTCCACTTGAGGGCTCCATCCATGTCAGTGTCTTCAAGATGAGAACTGTCCTGTATGGCCTGCAGGCCTTCCAGTACCACCTATCCCCAGACCATCTGCTAGTGCAGATGGACAGTATCAGTGTTGTGTACTACATCAACAAGCAAGGGTGCTCCCACTCTTACCCCCTGTGAAAGTAGGCAATTAGGGTTTGGTATTGGGCTCTGGACCACGATCTCGAAATGTCGGCCATCCATCTTTCAGGTATCCAAAACGTCCTGGCAGACAAGCTAAGCAGGTCGCAGTCCAGAATGCATGAATGGGAAATGCTCACGTCTGTGGTAGAAGACCTGTTCAACAGGTGGGGTCACTCATAGTTGGACCTTTTTGCACCCCTCACACAACACAGAACTGTTGCTTTTCTGCTATGTCGATCCAGGGCCTTGAGTTTTATGGCAAGACATATTGTCTGTCTATTAGATAGGGAGGCTCCTTTACATCTTTCCTCACTTTCCTCTGATTCAGATAGTGCTAACCAAGCTCCAAATGAAGGGTGCCACCCTGATTCTGGTGGCCCCCTTTTGGCCTCATCAGATTTGGTTTCCACTCTTGCAACAGTTAGCAGTGGCGCTTCCGGTGCCCCTTCCTCTGTGCCCAGGTTTGTTGTCACAGAAATGGGGAACCCTTGTCCATCTGAACCTCTAGTCACTTCACCTGTATGCCTGGTTCCTGAAGACATAGCCATTGCCAGGTTTGGTGTCTCCCTCTAAAGTGACTGATGTCCTGGTGACCACCAGACAGCCTTCCACCAGGGTGACTTATTCCATGAAATGGAAGTGCATTACTTTGTGGGCAGTTTCCCATCACCTAGACACTTTCACCTGCCTGGTGAACCAGATTCTAGAGTACTTGCTTTCCTTGTCTGATGCTGGACTGAAATACTCTTCACTAAACGTACACTTGTCCATGGTATCAGCCTTCCATGTGCCCATCGAGGGTCATACAGTATCCCAATTAAACATGGCTCATACCTTTCTGAGAGGCATCCTGCACTTGAAGCCTTCCATCCATAACCCAGTCCCAGCCTGGGATTTGTATTTTGTTTTGGAAAAACTTACTTTAGCTGCTCTTGAGCCTGCCATGACAGTGTTGTTTTTAGTTGCCACTACTTCTGCTTGTAGGATTTCTGAGCTGGAGGCACTTAATGTGTGAGCAGCCTTATTTGATTTTTCACAAAGACAGGGTGTCTTTGTATACAAACCCTAAGATTTTTTTTCAAAGGTGGTATCTGAGTTTACTTTGAATCAGACCATCCATCTACCTGTTTATTATCTAGAGCATGCCAATCCAGGGGATGCATTGCTCCATACTTCAGATGTACATAGAATTCTCAGATAGTATGTTCATCGCACAAAGTACTGCAGGAAGTCTTTGCAGCTGTTTGTTTCTTTCTTTTCCCAGGGAAAGAAGGTGTGCCAGTTTCTAAACAGTGCCTGTCCAAATGGCCGGCCAACTGTATTATTTTCTGTTATAGGAAGTACGGTAAGGAACTTCCTGGGGCTGTTAAGGACCACTATGCCAGAGGCATGGACACTTCAATTGCCTTAAAGCAATTTAACGTGACTATCTCAGTTAGCTTCATGTTTTTTTGCAGCTGGTTCCATATAGATGGGAGAATGAAACTAATGGTACCTCTGCCCTGATTAGTACATGTCCTGGGAACATCTAGGAGCACAAAGTCTGAGGTGCGCAGTGCATACACATCATGAGACTTGTTCCCTAGGGAGCAAATGTATTGAGGTAACTTGCCAGTCAGCAGTTTTAGAGTCCACTGCCCAATAAGGCACATATGCCTGGTTGATAGTGAGGTCCAGTTCAAAGAAGAGTAGAGGGTACAATGTGTGTCCTGGCTGGGGCATTTAGTATGAAACGTAATGCACGATGGTACAGGACATCAAGTTTGCGAGTGTGAGTTGGTGCACTGCAATTGTAAATGATACCCCAGTAGGCTAGGAGTGGTAGGAATTTGGTCTGGACTAGTCTTCTTCCGCAGTTGAGTGTAAATAGGGATCTGTTCTTGAAGAAGAACCTCAGGCTGACTTTTAGCTTGTTGACAAGATACTTGATATGGGAACTAAAAGTTAGTTTACTGTCTAGCCATATTCCAAGATGCTTGAATTGATCCACAACCTCAAGGGTGTCCCCGAATATAGTAGTGATAAGCGATGAGGTACTCTGAGTACTGAGAGTAGAGGGCATAAGGTTTGAAAGAAACATCACCTTTGTCTTCTTTGCTTTTAGGAGAAGTTTTGAACCAGCCAGGTTAAACTGTAGTTGATTGAAATCAGATTATAACTTGGCACTGGCTTCATGCAGTGAAGGCCTAGAGATGCAGAGGACCGTGTCATCAGCAAAAAAGTGTAGCCTGGATTGTTGAATGTTTTTGTCTAATGAGTTGATGTAAATAGTGAAGAGGAGGGGCCCTAGAATGGATCCCTGAGAGACTCCCCTCGTGAAGAACACTGTGTCCGACATGGCTCTGTCAGCCTTGATTTTTTGCAGCCTATTTGAGAGGTAACTACAGGACCATCTTACCATAGTGTCATGAAATCCCAAGGATGTTAGGCAGTACAGGAGGAGGATATGTTCCACTGTGTCAAACGTCTTGCTTAAGTCAAGGAAAATGGCACAAGTAGACTGTTGTCAATGGCAGAGAACCAGTCATTAGTTACCTTTTCCAGGGCTGAGAGTGTACTGTGATTCTGCCTGAACACTGATTGGAGTGGGTTAAGTAGGTTGAAGTTCTCCAGATATTGTTTTGTCTAAATGTGTATTAATTTTTCCATTAGCTTGAACAGGACAGGTAGAATGGAAATTGGTCTGTAGTTGTTGAGGTTGGTCTGGTCTCCAGACCTGAACAGTAGGATGATATGCGCAGTTTTCCAGTTGGAGGGAACAGTAGTCGTGGAGATGGAAAGGTTAAGTATATGCATGATGTGCGCAGTTAATAGATGACTCCCTATTTTTACAAAGAATGCTTTGATTCTGTCAGCACCTGCCCCTTTCCTGATATCCAACATGATTAGGAGTTGCTCGACTTCCTTGAATGTGACCAGGGAGAGCTGGAAGGAGGCATGTGGTGGTGAGGACTCAGGGTAGGCTGGAATGGAGGGGCTGGTGGGCAGCCCTGCAGCTAGTGAAGTGTTGAAGGCTATACCAGCTGTGGCAAAGTGGGCATTTAGAAGATCCAATATGGTGCATTGCTCAGTGACCAGTGTACCTTTAGAGGTGACTTTTGTGGGAGAGATTGGGGGGTATTTAGGCCTTCGATACTCTTGAAGGTGTACCATATTTTTGCTGAGTTGCTTTCAGCTTCCTCTAAGGATTCAACATAATAAGTGGCCTTGGCACTCCTTATTTTTATTTTTTTATTTTTTTATTTTAGTTTTTGTTGACCAGGTAAGTGCACTAGACAAATAATGCCTATTTTTAGGCATGGCCCGGGGAGGGGGATACAGATGAATGCAAACTGACCTTGAGTCAGATTAAACTGTTGGTGGTATTTTTAGTGAATGAGGGAAATTTGTCCAGGACACCAAGTAAATTCCCCTACTCTTTTCGTAAGTGCCATGGGATCTTTAACATTCACCTGAACTACCACCAATCCAGGCAGATGAGACCTCGGTTTAATGTCTCATCCGAAAGACGGCACCTCAGAAGTGCAGCACCCCTCTCATGCTGCACTACAGTGTCAGTACTGGGATATTAACACAAGTGCCAGATGTGGGAACTGAACCCACAGCCCTCTGATCTCCTGGCCTCAGAGATGAGTGTGCTACCTACTGAGCCACTGACACTGACAATATAAGCTTTATAAGCTTGGTGCTTCTATTTCTAGCTGATCTGAATTCTGCTGTCAACATCTATGTATCTATGTAAGAAGATGGAACAGCTACATAAGAGCTTACCATAACAGTAGATCTTCAAGAGAATATCTAGCAGCAGGTCATGCCATCCCACCCCTGTTCCCCCCTGCATCTGAGTTCCTCCTTTCCTGTCCTCGCTTTTCCAGGAAGGTGAGCCCTCTGCATTTCATGCTCCTTCTGGTAGGTCTATCTGGCTCTCCCTTGATTCCCTCCAGAGCACGTCTTCAGTGGATGATCTCTAGAAGAGAACTGAAGAGAGAGTGGGATCACCGACAGCTATATAGGAAAAACATTGACGTGATGAGGTTGCCATGGGTGGACCCAGATAAACTGCTACCAAAAATGTTTCCATGTGGTCCTGGTGCCTGTTGGCTATAGTTCCTAAGGAATGACCTGCTGCAAGAGATTCTCTCAAAAGATTTACTGTTACAGTAAGTTCTTACATAACTGTTCTTCACTTTAAAGTCTAGGTCAGGACATTGAGAAGAATTGGGGCACCTGGACCAGAAGGACAATGGTTGCGAAAATGGGACTGATATGTCAGTGAAGAGTCTTAATTAGCCACTGGGACTGGGAATGACTTTGACAACATATATTCATCAGCCTAAAACTCTCCTTAGGCCACCAGGACAATAAGAAACTGGATCTGTAACTGTAGAGATTAACTGGCCAAAGTCCTCCTAAGGCCATTGGAACAAGAAGAGCTCAGGTGCATGTCACAGCATGTTGGAATAAACTTCAGACAAGGCAAATCTACAGGTTTAAAACAAACTGCAGTGTGATATTTATTTTTCAAAAGTTAGAAAAATAATAAATGAAAACAAAAAAATATTTGCAAAGAAAATCACTACTTAACATCAGTAGTTTCTCACGTAATACAGTCCTGGATCTTAGAGCTCCTAAGATCCTTTCCATCTGCATCCAACAGCTTGTCTACAGTAGCACCTCTTTCCTTCACTCTCAAGACTGAACTCTACTGGACTGAACTGTACTAGACTTAACTGACGCGAACTCAGTGAAGATGTTTTATATCTTTTGGTGGGTGTCACCTAACTGAACCTTTTCTATTTACATGTCTAGACATGTCATTTCAAAACCAAGGGGGGTTTGTTTCAGGGGACTTCCTGGTTCAGTTAAAGGTACAGTGTTTATCTCCACAGATATTGACTCTCTCTATGATCTACAGTGACTAAACACCTTTATAAAGCATACCACCTTATACAGTAACAGGTTTATAGTGTGAATTTATGAAAATACGTTAAGGATTTCTTATAACTGTACTAATCATGAAATTATTATTGTTTTAAATGGCTTCTGAATCCTTTTTATTTAAAACAGCTTTATTAATGGTATGTATTCCTGTTTAAAATAGCCTTCATGTTTTTTGTACACAAAATGCACTTATGCACTTTACACAACACCTCTCCGGGTGTTTGGCATCATTCCAGAGACTGGATGGATGGAAATGGAAAAAGAATGAAAAGAAAGAACTTGTAGGAAGTTTAGCCGGGATAGTAAAGAGCTACGCAAAGTGGCCAACCTCAGGTGGGGGGAAAAGAAGAAAAGCAAAGAGGAAAGCATTGACTCTAGTGCAACAGAAGTTTTGGTAGCTAAGAAATAAGGAGATAGAAAAGTGGCCCATCAGTCACATCTGAGGGTGTGGCCTAACTCTGCCACACACCTCCCTCCTTGAGAAAACAAAAAAACAGTTCTCAAAACTATACTGTTTTTTCAAGAACCCCCTGTCAGTCATAAATATTCTACCAAAACAGTAGAATGGGGATTGGTTGAAACATTCTCTCACCCACTATGAGAGCTTCATCCCAGGGTCCCTTAATCATAAAGAAATGAAGGGTGACAAAATATCACTATACAGACATCCTTCTTAAATACATACCCTGGGGCTCAATTCACACAGATACTGCCTAGTATCCTAGGACTAAACATAACAGTTTTCACATTATGTTTTATAACTCCTTGGTCATTGCTCCATGACAGGACAGGAAATCAGCATTCTTGTGCAAGGTTCCAGATCTATGTCAAACCACAAAACTATATGGCTGAAGGGCCAAATACCACCTCATTATTCTAGCATTCTTATCCTTCAATTGATGGATCCAACATAAAGGATTATAATCAGTAACTAAGGTGAATTTGGCTCCCCACAAATAAAATCTTAAGGCTTCTATTGCCCATTTAGCTGCCAAAGCCTTATTCTCTACAGTGGTGTCATTTTGCTCCCTTTTGTGCAGTTTTCATGATATGTACAAAACTGGGTGTTGTTCCCCATCAATTGTTTGGCTCAACACTGCCCCTATTCCTGTCTCCAAGGCATCCATATGTACCTTGAAGTCCATCTCAAAATTAGGGCTCTTATACAGAGGATGAACAGAGGGTGGCTTTGATGGTTCAAAAGGCTTCATCACACTTATGGTCCCAATGTACCTTGTTGCTACACCATTTCTTTGTCCGATCGGTCAATGGTGTAGCAACCGACACAAAGTTTGGGATAAAGCATCAGTAATACTTGACTCTAACCCCATTCTAACACATTGTTTCCATTCAGGGGCCCATTCATAGGTTCCACCCCATACCTAGATCCTCCATGACTCTAGGTTCCTCATTTTATATCATACAGTATAGACATTTCTTTTATGTTATACATTTCTTGTAAACATTTCATACATTTCATTTATCCATTTCCCTTTCATATTTTTTCTGGTAGACAAGGAACCTTCTCATACTGAACATCAACCTGCCCATTCCTAACTCCAAAATCTTTAGGGTTTCCTTTCTACCCTTGTAGCATTCTGGTACCATCAACTGACTGTACTCAGCACCAGCCTTGAAAGCTATACTCATTTTAAATAACATGTTTCATACATTTTATCCCATATCACAGGGGAAAGTCCCTTCAGCCAGCATGGTGTCTTCCTGTTGCTTGTAGTCTTCAACCCAGTATGGATATGTCCTGAAACAGTCTTAGCTGGGGCCTTCATCTCATCATCCTCCAAGTAGCAGCAGCCTGGAAAAATGGGCAACAATGAGATCTCAAAAGTGGCTGGCAACAAAGGTTCCATCAGGGGGCCTCCTCCTCTAGAACCCATAGATCCTGGTCCTCTGCCACAAAATCCTCTGGTTGGGAAGCCACCATCAGCACCTGGCAGCAGTGCTCCACCTCTCTCTGGTGCTGGTCCACCTCCGGGTTCCATTGAACTCCAATCCAGGCAAAAGCTCCTCTCCAGTTTTCCTCACCTGGACTCAGGTATGCACACTGGTAACCCCTCCTCCTTCTTTGTTATTTTTGATCTATTTATGCTCCTCCAGTCAGCCGCCCCTATCCAACTGACCCCCCAGCCCCATCACCCGGAATAGCTGGTGCTTACCTTGTGCCCAGCCCAGGAGTAGAGCCTGCAGGGAGTCGGTCATTATCCTACTGCCACTGGCATTTTTGTCCTCTGGTTTTCACCCAGGGGCCCCAGGAGTAGGAGTGCATGCTCGTGGAGGTGTGCATGCACATACAGCCCCAGTTATGACCCCTTTCCCCCACCCCATGGCCTAGCACCCAGCTCCCTCTGAGTCCGTGCAACCCCTAGCCTCTACTAGGGGCCGTCATTGGCCGAGGGATGCTGCATCACCTCCCCAGAGAGGAGAGCCTGCCTGCTGGCAGCTCTATCCAGCTCCACACCCCCCCTGCTGCTGATCTCTGATGACCCGGGCTCATTCCCAAACCTGCGTCATTGGCATGCCACGAGGTAAGGTGTCCAGTGCCTCAACCCTCAGTACCAACGCACCGGCCAACCCCTCCTCCTTCAACAGATTTTTGGCATCCACAAGATCCTAGGGGTACACCATCCTGCTCTTTGCCCCTATGTCTGGATACCAGGACTGGTGTCTGGGTACTGGTCTCCCCCTTGTTTCTCTGGACAGCCAGTACTATCCCACTTCTAACACCAAGTTTTTCACAGCAGGTGGGAATAAACTTCAGACGAGGCAAATTTACAGGTTTAAAACACCATGGTGTGATATTTATTTTCAAAAGTCAGAAAAATAATAAATGAAAACAAAAAAAAAAAATGCAAAGAAAATCACTACTTAGCATCGGTAGTTTCTCACGTAATACAGTTCTGGATCGTAGAGTGCCTAAGACCCTTTTCATCTGCATTCAACAGCTTGTCTACAGTAGCACCTCTCTTCTTCACGCTCAAGACTGAACTCTACTGGACTGAACTGATGTAAACTCAGTGAAGATGTTTTATATCTTTTGGTGGGGTCATCAGACTGAGCCCTTTCTAGTTACATGTCTGGACATGTTGTTTCAAAACCAAGGGGGCTATGTTTCAGGGGCCTTCCTGGTTCAGTTAAAGGTACAGGCCCAAATATTCAAAAGGGTTGCGCATGGCATAACAGTGTTGCGCCATGCGCAACCCACTGATGTGCCCCAGCGTGATATTCAAAAGGGAAAAGTGCGCAGCACAAATCCCAATGTGCCAGAGCTCATCAGTAATGTATGCAGGCACAGGTGAGGGGCGTGCCCATGCATACTCTGCACAGTCCGATATTCAGCCCGGGATGTGCGGAATCATGCATGCGCGACCCCTACCTGTGCCAGCACAAAGTTAAGCAAAAATTAAAAAAAGAGCAAAGGCTGGCCACCCACAAGTGAGCAGCCGTGTTGCAGGGTGCAACATGGCAGCTGCCACACATGGGAGGCCACCCGAACTCCGGCTGCACCTCCATGGTGGCACCCCCCATGCCCGATCATGGGCTTAAGTAAATAAAAAACGAAGTCCTATATCCCTGGTGGTCCAGTGGACTGCTGCCTGCCTGATCACGGGTTTAAGTGTGTAAAAATAGATAACTCCTATATCCCTGGTGGTCCAGTGGACCGATGACTGCCCGATCATGGGCTTAAATGTGTAAAAATAGATAACTCCTATATCCCTGGTGGTCCAGTGGACCGGTGACTGCGCAATCGCAGGCTTAAGTAAAAAAGAAATATGATCCAATATCCCTGGTGGTCCAGTGGACTGATGACTGCCAATCGCGGGCTTCAGTATAGGAGTATTAACCCCCATATCTCTGGTGGTTCAGCGGACCCCCCTCTCCACCCGCCCACTGATCCCCACTGCCCTGCTCCCCCCTTGGTCAGCGGCAGGCGGCAGCACCTCACCCGCTTGCCACCCCGCCGCATGCCAACTGACACTGTCGGTAGGGCTGTATGCCACTGGTCCACAGCATGAGCCAATAGGCATCCAGCCCATACCGTACTACACATACCAGATATGTGAATGGATCCATTCACATATCTGGTATGTGTAGTACGGTATGGGCTGCGAGCTGTGGACCAATGGGCGTATAGCTCTACTGACAGTGTCAGTCGGTGGGCAGAGGGGCGGCAGGCGGATGGGGTGCTGCCACCCGCCGCTGACCCGGAGGGGGCAGGGCGGTGGGGATCAGTGGGTGGATGGGGAGGGGGGTCTGCTGGACCACCAGGGATATGGGGGTCAATACACCTATACTGAAGCCCACGATTGGGCAGTCATCAGTCCACTGGAACACCAGAGATATAGGAGTTATCTATTTTACACACTTGAGCCCGCGATCGGGCAGGCATCAGTCCACTGGACCACCAGGGATATGGGAGTTATCTATTTTTGCACACTGAAGCCCGCGATCGGGCGGGCAGTGTTCCACTGGACTATCAGGGATATAGAAGTTATCTATTTTTACACACTTGAGTCCGCGATCGGGCGGGCAGCGGTCCACCAGACCACCAGGGATATTGGATTGGATTCTTTTCTTTTACTTAAGCCTGCGATCGGGCAGTCAGCGGTCCACTGGACCATCAGGGATATAGGAATAGGTTTTTATTTGTACTTAAGCCTGCAATCGGGCAGACAATGGTCCAAAGGACCACCAGGGATATTGGGATCTTTTTTATTTTACAAATGCCCGTGATCGGGCTGTGGGGCACATTACCGTGCTGCAGGGGGCGTCGGTCCCCGATGGCTGCTGCCTGGCAGGGTGCCAGGCACAAGTCATCAGGGATCGGTGCACCTGCATGCAAATAGGACCTTAATGACTTGCAAATGGCCCCATGTGCAACTTGCATACATTATGCCCCATTTGCATGTCAACTTTTGAATATCACAGTTGCTGCACCTTGTGCAATGGAACTTGTGCTAGTGCATCCCCATGCTCCAATCTTGCCACTGGCGCTGGCACAGGGCCACTGCGCCGCGCATGCACACTGCAGGTGGCCAGGGTGCGATATTCAACTATGCTGAACCATGGCGCAGCTCCTTTGAATATCGCCCAGCCCACACCCCTGCACAGCCAAGTTGAGCTGCACCCAGGCTTGTGCCACAGCCTGGCACAGTTTGAATATCTGGGCCACAGTGTTTATCTCCACAGATATTGACTCTCTATATCTCTGATCAATAGTGACTAAACACTTTTATAAAGCATACCACCTTATACAGTAACAGGTTTATAGTGTGAATTTATGAAAATACCTTAAGGATATCTTATAACTGTACTAATCAAGAAATTAATATTGTTTTATATGGCTTCTGTATCCTTTTTGTTTAAAAGGGTTTTATTAACTGTATGTATTCCTGTTTAAAATAGCCTTCATGTTTTTTATACACAAAATGCACTTATGCACTTTACACAACACCTCTCTGGGTGTTTGACAGCATTCCAGGGACTGGATGGATGGAAATGGAAAAAGAATGAAAAGAGAGAGCTAGTAAGAAGTTTAGTAGGGATAGGAAAGAGCTACGCTAGATGGCCAACCTAGGGTGGGGTGGGTGGAGAAGAAAAGCAAAGAGAAAAGCATTGACTGTTGCACAGCAGAAGTTTTTGTAGCTAGGAAATAAGGAGATAGAAAAGTGGTCCATCAGTCACAGCTGAGGGTGTAGCCTAATTCTGCTACAGTGCATTTTGCAGCAGATTCATCAACCAAAGCCCTCCCTGGGCTGCCAGACAAGAAGAACTGTGGTACACTTTCTCAGAGGATGAAAGAGAGTCTTTGGACACTGGTCCATGGTACTGATCTTTGGACGATAGCTCTGGATACAGGTCTCCAGTTGATAACGGAGAATACTGATCCTGAAAAGGAAAATACCCTTCCCCCACTGCATGATGGGGATTTTCTGTAGCGAGTCAGTGCAGCTTCTATACTTGCTTTACTTCTTATCAGAGTAGGGACATCGTTTGGCAGTGCAGCGAATGGGGCATCTCCTGCATATTGCTCTAACACTAGCCAGGTTAACTGCCCCAAACTGTAAACCAGGTAGGAGATGGGTGATGCTGGCAAATGTGAAGAGACAGTCTATAGTTGTTGTGACCCCTGGGCAGTCCATAGGTAGTTGCAGAGAGTACCAAATAACTTTGCAGCTGAGACTGGCTTGCTAAGCAACAAAGTGGTTCGATGCAGGGCACATAGAAATTTCAGGTAGTATTTGGGAGGGTAACTGGGGCAACAGTCAATTGCAGCATAATGGGTAGTTACTGGATTGCTACCACAGTTTTGGATAAGGCAACAGAAGAGGATAAACAGTCTTTTTGAAGGGTACCACTGCTTTGGGGAAGTTACTAAGGGGCACCATCAATTTAAGGCAGTCACTTCAGGTATACTGCAGACTTAAGGCAGTCTTTTTAGGGTAAACTGGGCACCACACAAGTTCAGACAGTTTGTTTAAGGCAACGAGGCACACACAGGTTTAGACAGTTTATTTAGTAAAAGGTAAACAGGACACCACACAAATTCAAGCAGTTTGTTTAGGGCAAACAGGCACCACACTTGTTCAGGCAGTTAGTTGAGTAAAAGGGGAAGTGACACTTTAGCTTTGGTTCAGAAGGCAGTCTCAGTAAGTATACACTGTACCTTTAAATGCAGTTCTATAGGCAGCCTCATACATTAGGCACATTGTCACTTTAATGCAGTTCATCAGGCAGGCTGTAAACATGATCAACTGTGCAACTGATTGCCACTTAGCATTAGTTCTCATGGAGCTCACTTTGCCCCAACCCCACTGTATCTGCTCTTAAAGAGCTTTTTATTAATTTCCACTGTGGGTGCTTTACTGCTGAAGCCCACTGTTCTAGTTACTAAGAAGCACCTATACTATGGGTGACAAGGGATTTAGATCATGGTGGAGTGGTGGACATGGCCTACCTTGATTTCAGTAAAGGTTTTAACACCGATCCACATAGTTCAAGTTAGTTCAAGTTAGTTCAAGTTTATTGCAGGAAAACTCCATTGAGCAAGCTCATTCACAAGGAGGTCCTGTAAACATAGGAGACTAGTAAGCAAGCTGGGTAGCTTAGGACTGGGTCCAAAGGTGGTAAACTGGACACAAAATTGGTTAGAGGCTAGGCGACAGAGAGTGGTGGTAAATTGAGTTCACTCTGATGAAGGGAAGGTGACCAGTGGAGCACCTCTGGGTTCATTACTGGGACTGGACTTCTTTAATGTCTTTATAAGTGACATTACTGAGGAAAGTCTGCCTCTTTGCAGGGTGACACCAAATTCTACATTACAGTGGACACTCTGGGTGGTGGGGTGGAAAGCATGAGTGGAGACCTGAGAAAACATGGAGTGGTCAAGGGTATGGCAGCTGAGCTTCAATGAGAAAAAGTACTAAATAATGCACTTAGGGCACAGAAATCCAGGGGCAGAGTACAAAATGTGTAGAGTGGTATTGACAACCACCCAACAGGAAAGAGACCTTGGGTAATCATCATATCTGATGACCTAAAGGTGGCCAGGCAGTGTGACAAGGCAGTTGGAAGAACTAGTGGGATGCTGGGGTGCATAGAGAGGGGTATCACCAGCAGAAAGAGGGAGGGAGGTAATGTTGCCTCTGGATAGATTGTTGGTAAGATCTCACATAGAATACTATATCCAACTCTGGAGACCACATCTCTGGAACAACATACTGTAGATGGAGTGGCGGCAGTCTAGAGGAGGACAGCTAAAATGATGCAGGATCTGCATCCAGAACCTTATGAGGACAGACAAGAGGACCTCAAAATATACACCCTAGAACAGAGTAGGGAGGCGGAATATGATAGGGGCCTTTATATACCTCATGGGGATAAATAAGGTACAAGAGAGAAGTATTTTTCAAAAGAAAAGGTGCTCAAGAACAAGGGGACATGCAATGAATTTGGAGGGGTTAGATTTAGGAGAGATCTGAGGAAGTACTTCTTCACAGAAAGAGTGATGGATTCCTGCAACAGCCTTCTTGCAGAGGTGGTGGGGGTGAAAACAGTGATGTGGTTCAAGAATATATGGGATAAGCACAAGGGAATCATAGTGGAAAGGTAGGGGATAAGCACAAGGGAATCATAGTGGAAAGGAAGCGGGGGAGGAAGAAAGAGCTGTAGATTGGGTGCAGTCTGCAGTAATAGTGCAATTAGGGAGAAATGGGCAGACTGGCAGGGTCACGTGGTCCTTGTCTGCCATCAAATTATAGTTTCTGTGTTTCTATGAGTCTTATTGGAGGTCCCCGCCCGTGTTTCAGTGGCCGGGGAATCCTCAGTTTAAAAACTCTGCACGTTCAGCTCTCGATGCTTAGCCATCACTTCTGATGCTGAGCCGGGTATGTGGTTTTGCTCACACCTGCTTCTCCTACTCTGCACTCACCACTTCGCTCATTCCCCTGCTTGTTCTGTGTCTTTCCTCTACATTTTTCTCTTTCCCTTCTTCTGTCTCTGCTTGTTTCTCACTGCGCTCGGGGGCCCCTCCTGCTTGCCATGGCTTACTGCTCAGTGCTGCTTTCGTGGTTTACCACCCCCCCTCACTTTCTTCTCTTTCTCTCTTGTTCCCTGTACCTTTCTTTCTTTGGGGCTTCTTCTTCTTCTCCTCTATTCCCTGCTCTACTCCTCGTATATGCTTTCCATTGCTGCAGGCTGCTGCCACTTCCAGGTTGTGTGACTCCACTCCTGGTTCTCTCCTTTCTGCACCTTCTGTTCTTGCAGCCTGTGCTCACTCATCAGTGTCTGGCAGTTCCAGAACTTGGGCTCCTACTCTTTGCTCCTGTCCTCCACAGCATAATTCTGGCTCCTGCTTCTCTGGACGAAATCACCTTAAGCTTTCTGTTGGACATCACCTCAGAACTTGCATCTTTTATTGTGCTGCACTTACTTGGGGTTTGTGACCCACACTGCTGCTGTTGTGTTGGCCCCATAGTGCTGCTGTTGCATGGGCCCTCCAGCTGGGCCTACCTAGGGGATCCAGCTTACTCCTTCACCTACTACCCGGTGCCTACGTGGAGGCCACCGGATCTCATATTCAAACTCCTACTACTCCTCTGGTGCCTACGTGGAGGCTACAAGATCATACTTCAAACTCATCTGACTCATCTGGTGCCTACTTGGAGCTCTGGTGCCTACATGGAGGCTACCAGAACCTGCTATTATAAGCCAGCATCTACTTGGAGTTGCCGGCCACACTTCCTCATCTTGCATCTTCCTGCCTATGTGGAGGTCAGGATCTATCTTCATTCTTTTCCCCGCACACAGTTGGCTCATAAGTTTGACTGCCAGTACAATTCCTGTGGGAACTGCACCCTATTTTCTCGAGCCCTCCTGCTTACAATATGGTGTCTCCCACTCCTATGGAAGGACCGGCACCTGCTCCCCCTGCTCCTAGAAAATGCACTTCCAAATCAAAGCACTCTCTTAGGGACTGGACTATTCCACAATTAATTACAGAATTGAAGAAGCTTGGTGTTACCTACCCTGCCAATGCCAAGAAACAAGAACTGTATGATTTACTTTTGGAAGCCAGATCCTAGAGGGTTCCTGACGCCCCGACTCCTTCTACTTGCCTGGACTCTGACGCTTCCACCGAACTCAAGGATCTAATATCTCAGCTTGCCACCTCTGTGTTTGATATTCAATCCTGACTTACACTCCTGGAGAACAGGCAGCCTGCTCTTCCTGATGAACAACCAGCTCCACCAGCCATTCCTGTTCAGCAGCCTGAATCACCTATTATTTCTCCAGCTCCAACTACTGACATCAACTAAGATGCTCCTGTCCTGGCCGCACCTACACCACCAGTTCCTTCTGCCAGCCAGGTACCCAGTCTCCTTATCCAGGCTTGCCTGCCATTTCACCTGTTCATCTAGTTCCCAGTCATCTTCTCAAGGACATCATCGATGGGAAAGATGTTAACCTTATTTCATTGCTCATTTTTTCTCACAATTCCATAGAGAATGGAATTATATCATGCAGTGATGTCTCTGTTGTTCTGAAATCCAAGGACCCTAGATTGACCAAGAAATTAACCATCCCCAAATCTGTCTTAGGATTCAGCCTCTACAGAAATGTTCTATGATCTGCCTTTCTTTCTTGCCGGGAAGAGCTAGACACCCATTTATATTTGGTCATTGACCTAGGTGTGCACTACTGTGGTACACATTTCTTTGATTATCATAAAGCCTTTTTGGCTAAGGAGGCTGCTGCCCTTGCTCACTTTAATGTATGGATCCCTTGGGGAATTCTTGACAATAAACTGTTCTGCCATCATTTCGCAGGTCAGCAAGCCTTAACTTGCCAACTATGTGGCTCCTTCTCACATTCAGCTGCTTTATGCCCTTTAACAGTGCCTGATACTTCCTCTGCTTGACCTTTGCCTTTAGCTACTCCTTCCATTATGCGCACTATTCGCAATCCATCTACATTACCACATTCCTCTCATGACAGGTTAGGCCGCCTGTTACTTTCATCAAGGGCCGGCCATTGTGCAACAATTTCAATGCTTCAGGATGCAATCAGTACTGTTGCCATAACTTACGTGTGTAGCTATTGCAGGGAAGCTCATTCCAGATCCATCTGCCCCAAGCTGCAGCTCAAGTCCTGACAACTGCAACATCCCTCTATTCCTATCAATGTTGGGGCCCTGGCATGTTTGCTGTCCACTCATCCATCTCAACACTTGGTTAACATTCTTATTTCTGGTTTCTTGGAAGGCTTCCACACTGGCATTTTTGTGCTACCACAGGGAAACCTACAAATGCGAAAATTTGCTTGTAGCCATAAGTGAGACTGATGTAGTCAGTCAGTTGCTTCAGAAGGAACTTAACAAAGGCTTCCTCATCAGACCATTCAAGCAACCACCTTTTCCTGCTTTTCATATCAGTCCTATTGATGTCGCTACAAGAAATTTTTCAGGGAAGAAGAGGTTCATATTCGACCTGTCTGCTCCACATACTTCTTCCATTCCTAGCATTAATTCCCTCATGCCATCAAATAAATTTTCCTTAAGCTACGCACGCATAGACGATGCAATCACTGCTATCAAAAGGCTTGGTCCAGGCTCCTGTCTGGATAAAGCTGATATAATGGATGCCTTCAAACTCCTTCCTATCAGGCCCTCTCTGTGGCACCTGTATGGTATTCATTGGAAGGACTCCTACTGCTTTGCAGTGTGTGTGACATTTGGGTGCAAAAGCAGTCTAAACATTTTCAATATCTTCTTGACACTTTATGTTGGTTGTTGCTCAATCATGTAATGTCAATACTGTCATACCTTGCTCAATGACTTTCTCCTTATTTCACCACCCTCTGCTCCACCTGCAGCAGCCCTTTCTTCTCTGTGTGAGCTTTTTCATGACCTTGCAGTTCCTATTTCTGAAGAGAAGACACTGGATCCATCTACCGAGTTTCAGTTTCTTGGCATCGTACTAGAGGAGCCATGGGCTGGTAAAACTAAGAAACGGGGAAGGCATCTGTGAGGAGATTCATTCTGTGACATCATCCAACATGGACAGGTGTACCAAGCTCTGAATGGCTGCAGAAGGCTCGCTCCAGGTTCGCTTCAGGATGAACAAGTTTTGTGTCGGCATCATCTGGTAAAGCTCTGGGCAGCAGATGAAATCCCTCCTCTTATTTGCAGCTGGTTTTCCTCTTTCTCTGTGTGGCATGTCTAAATCTGTGCACAGAACCTGGGAACCCACAGGTATTTACTTGTTGGGTAAACATTCTACACTTAGCCAAAAGTCAGGTGGGAATCCTTCTCTAAGCTCTCATCAACCCCTCTTAATGCAATGGTCACCACCCCAGTCTCCTAGCCTTCCAGATCTACAAAAACTTCAGGAGCCATTGTTATCACCGACCCACACACCCATGAGTAAAATGAAAAGGCCGGTGGCAGGTAATATATTTCCTTTTTTACAAACAAATTTGAGAACTGGGAAGGCATTGAATGAATAAATGCTGCTGCCTGAAGGTGAGTCACAGGAGGGTCAAGGAACCCCTATACAAGGTGAAGGGGAGCAATCAGGTTCATCTAATGATGGTGCTAACTTAAAAGAAAATGTAGCCGACACTAATCATCAACCAGCTCATGATGTTTCATGCTCTTTAAACCTGAATGAGAATTGTAACACAGCTTTTTTGCCACAAGAGCTGTTAAATATAATAGAGGAAAAGCTTCAGGTGCTCTCTTCATTGAAAAGAGAGGTGCTGCAAACGTTAAGTGAAATTAAGAACTCAGTCTCTATCACGTCACTTTCATTAACTGAACTAAACTCTAAATTGGCTCAGTTAACTACCAGAACAGAAGAAACAGAAAAAAGGATTTCTACAGTTGAGGATACGGTTAATCCCCTCACGATAAAATATGGCCAATTTGAAAAACAGCTTCAGCTGTTACAAAGTAAAGTTGCTAAACAGGAGGATAGAGCCTGCAGAGGAAATCTCTGCTTAAATGGAATACCAAAAGGCTTTGAAGGCACCATGAAGCCCCTGCCCTTTTTTGAGAAACTGCAAACAATTGCTATGAATAAGCACTATCCTGAAGAGAAAATTCAGTTAGATAAGGCACATAGAGCAGGTAGTCAGTACACTAATTCTAATTTTCCCAGAACAGTGTTCATTAAACTGTACAAGTATCTGGAGAAAGAGATGATCCTATAGACGACCCAAACGGAAAAAGGCCTAATGTTTGAAAGTACAGAATTTAGTGTGTTCCCAGATATGTCATTTGAAACTTCTGCCAGAAGAAAGCTATTTAATCCTGTGAAAATGAAGTTATTTCAGAAGGGGATATGCTTTTCCATGTTATATCCGGCCAAACTTAGATTTATGGTTAAAGGGAAGCTGCATATCTTTGACGACCTAGACAATGCAATGGAAGCATTTATAGAAGAATATGGTAGTTCCACAACAGCACAACTATAGCTATGTATAAGCTGGCACTTTTTCCTTGAAATGAAATTTAGCACAGCAATCTATTGGTTTAAAATGGGAGGGTAACCTCTAGAATTTTTTTTTGTTAGGGCCCATATAAGCCCTGTTTTTTTTTTTTTTTTTTTGGTCACCGTCACAAAACTTATGGCTTAGAAATCTTTACTATAAAGGGATCAAGCCACCAACCTGTTTTCAGGGATTGTGATGACCTTGGTCATCATGCTTTTTGGGGGGTGGGATCTGGGTATCTGTGAAATCCCAGAATAAGGTCTTGGAGAAGGTGGGGGAGGGTTGGGGTTTCTTTCCCAAGATGCTAACTAAAGGTCCATACTTTAGCTATGAGGTAATTTTAATAAGCAGGAAATGAAAAATTAAAAACAAAAAATGTGAAACACTATATTTAAATTTAGGGGGTCTAGGCCACTTTCTAGATAATGAGTGAGTTACAGATTCTTTCTTGGAATGTTCAGGGCCTAAAAAACAGAGTAAAATCACTTAAAGTAATTAAATATATGCAGAAAAAGAAAAATCATATAGTGATGTTGCAGGAAACTCATTTTTTTCAAAATGATTCAGTTGTGCAGCCAATGGGGTAAAATAATTATTTCAAATGATCAGAATAATTCATGTGGGGGGATAGCCATTACCTTTAACAACAAGGTACCTTTTCCAAAAATTATTAAATCAGAAACTCATGAATATGGTTGATGGGAGATTACGGAGGTGTTTATCCCTAACTTTAGGGCCACACTGGCTACAATATATGCTCCCAATGTTAATTGCTCCAGTTTTTCTTACATTATCCTCCTTTTCACCTCCTTACATCATGGAAGGAGATTTTAATGTGGTACTGCATTCTCAGGGGAAAACATCTACCCTAGATAAAGCTCATTGCTCTATAAGGCTTATCATTAAAAAAAAATATGTCAGAACTTGGTTTAGTGGATCCATGGTTCATTAAATAGCCAGAAAAGATGATTTGTTTTGTATTATTCTTAAACCCAAACTTCTTACTCTTGGATATAGTTTTATTTGATATCAAACACCATTCTGCACAATATAAAACTGTTGCAATATCCTGGAATATTGATATCAGATCATTCATCTTGCATAATACAAATTAAGATTTCTGACAATATAATTAATAGAAAACCCTGGAGAATGAATCATGCAATATTAAAATTCCCACAGGTCTTACAAATGCTTACTAGAGAAATTGAGGATTTTTTTAGATAATAATACACAAGATATTACAGTATGTACAGTTTGGGAAGCTTTTAAAATCTGGAACTGAGGGAGGCTAAGAATCATTGAATTCCATAGAAATAAGATGCAGATTTCTATGCTGTTCCAATTTATGAGTGACATTTCTATTTTACAAAAAATTCATAGTCAGATGCTTGACAACACTATTCTAAACATATTAAAAAAAAACAATACAACACAATTCTTTCAGACATAATGGTACACCAGATCGATCAAACTAGATCAAATTATTTATATTTATCTGGCAAACCTTTGAAGCTCTTGGCATGGCAAACTAGGAAGGGGCAACAAAAAATTATATTCTAACTGTTAAAGATTTGCAGGGGGTGAGGGCTGAGGATCCTATTTTGATAAATACATTTTTTTAAAATTACTATCAAAAATTATACCAAACAGAAACAGAATATATTTATGTTAACCAAATTAGAGATTATTTACTACAGAACCCTCCCACCAAGGTTCCACTAAGGTTTAGAACCTTATTAGATAGCGATATTACATTGCAGGAAATTGATATAGCCATATAAGCTATGCCTGGTAGTAAGTCCCCTGGCCTGGATAGGATGGTAATAGAATTTTATAAACAATTTAAGGGGCTAATAATACCCCAGTTACAAAAACTCTATAATTCTTTCGATATATCTAAGTCTTTTCCTACAGTAAATCATTTCATGAAGCTATTATTCATGTTTTTTTAAATAAAGATCCACTGAGCTGTGTATCATATCACTCCATCTCCCTGTTAAATGTAGATTATAAAATTGTTGCTAAAATTATAGCTAAAAGATAAGAAACTATATTACCACATATAATTCATAAAGATCAAAATGGATTTATAAGGGGTAGATCTCTCAAAGAAAATATTAGATTAGCATTGAATGTGATCTTTTTGCATAAATCAGAAGATGCTGCTCTTCTAGCTATCGATGCAGAAAAAGCATTTGATAGCGTTGCATGGAAGTTTTTACAGGAGATAATGAGGAAGATGGGGTTTGGTGCACAGCTCAATGGATGGATTCAATTAATTTACAGTTAGCCTTGTGCCAGACTTAAAACTGATCATAATATATCTGAACCATTTAGACTCCACAGAGGAACAAGTAAAGGAGGCCCTCTGTCACCAGTTTTGTGTAAATTAATGATAGAACTATTAGCAACAGCTATTCGAAATGACATACAAATAAGTGGCATCAATGTAAATCATAAGATGTGTAAGATTAATTTATATGCAGATGATTTATTATTCTTTCTTACAAACCCAGAAACATAGACTAAAGAACTTATAAGGGTAACAACGCAGTCTGGACAATTATCAGGGTATAAAATTAATAGGGATGAGACTATTCTGGTGAAACTTACTAACCATATAAATATAGGGTTATCAGATGGATTAAAGTGCCAACTTGGTACTCAAATACAATATTTGAGGGTAATATTGTCCCCTGATTTACGGAATTTGATTACCCTGAATTATGGGCCACTAGTTAAGGAAATTCAGACAGATTTAGATCAATGGAAAAATCTGCCATTGATGTTAATCGGCAGAATTAACATCATAAAGATGAAAATTTTGCCAAAATTAATATTCTTGTTTCAAACTTTTCCAATTAATATTCCACAGAAATATTTTTTTTTACAACTAAAGAAAATAATCACTAAATTCATCTGGAATAATAAATCTCCTTGGAGCGCATATAACACCCTTACTAGATCTAAGAATCTAGCTGGCCTAGCACTACCTGATATGCATAAATACTTTTTAGCTGCACAGATTTCAATAATATGGGATTGGTTACATGATATATGAAATTCATTACAAACAATCCAAATAGAGAACAGTATTCATCCGTATTCTGGTATGATTCAGCTGCTATTTTCTGCATATAATAAAAAAATAAACATAATTATCTATCCACTACCATGTTAACAACAATTCTGGCCTGGGAGAAGACACATTCTATGCTTAAAGAAGAGGTTACACTAACAGAGCTCTCTCCTGTATTTTTGAATTATAACTTCTTGCCCTCCTATATCGATCAATCCTTTCAGCCATGGGAGCTACAAGGTATTAAATCTATGAAGAAGGTTTTAGTTGAAGGCAGAATGAAAATCTTTTCAACCTTCCGGCAGGAATTTAACTTACCTGTTTCCCATTATTTCCAGTATCTCCAATTAAAAGCATTTGCTCAACAACACTTTAAGAGACAGAACCAAAGCATGACCTCTTCTTTACTACAAACATTAATTAATAAAATAGGCAAATATAAATTAATGTCAGCTGTATTTCAGATACTAGTAAATTTTCCTCAACCTGATTTGCAAAAATGTATAAAAAAAAAATAGGAAGCTGAACTAGAGATAAAAATGAATGATACAGTATGGAGAAAAATTATTTCAACCTTTACTATTAAAGTTAGGGCAAGCAAACTTCAGCAGATCCAATTAAACATGTTATATAGAACATATTATACTCCATATAAGCTTCATCATTTCAATATTGCTCTATCTGATAAATGTCCAAGATGTACACACACATCAGGGACTCTCATACATAGGCTTTGTTCGTGCCCTTACTTATCAAACTTTTGGTCAAAAACTATGCAGATTATTCAGAAGACATTTCAGATAAGTCTTCCAAACATGCCACAATTTACATTATTTTTGATTCCATCCCATCAATTAAGTGTAGAACAAAAGAAATTTGTTACTATGGCCTTTATTGTGGCCAGGAAATGCATTCTTCTAAAATGGAAGGATTCTTCCCCACCGGCTGTGCAAACATGGCTGAATTTCATGATTGATATGATGCACTTGGAAAAAATCTATTATTCAAGGGATAATAAGATTCATATTTTTAATAACATATGGGCCCCGTTCGAAAATTTACTTAACTCTAGCAGTCTAGTAGATATAATCAATTAATAGAATTAAGGGATTAAAAAGAAGTATAGTTAGATGCCTGGACTCCCTTCTGGCTGTGATGAGAATGTAAACCCAACTAACTGAGCTACCTGCTTGATGAGATTTGGGCCACAGATCTTCTGAGCTTGAAAAAAATCATACTGGACATGGCTCGCATGGAAGTCAGACTGCCCCATGACAAACTGGTCAGAATCCAGGACTTGGTATTATCATTCTCTGTGAAGTCCTCCTGCATAAAGCAGGAACTACTTTCCTTATTGGGTTATCTCAATTTTGCCATGCACATAATTCCACAGGGGCGGCTCATTTATCTCCTACTTGCTCGAATTAGTTACTTCCGTACCCGCTTTACATCATCATATCACCTTGTCTGCCTCAACAAAATCTGATTTGTCTATGTGGTCCCTCTTCCTGGAACAGTGGAAAGACTGTTCCATGTTTTACAAGGATGTCTCTTCAACCTTATCCCCTTGGAATTATACTGATGCCTCACCAGTTTTTAAGTTCTCAGCGATCTACAATACATCATAGAGCTCCACCCCTTGGCCTCCCGAGTTTCTTCAACTTCCTGATTACACCAGCTCTTTACCTCTATTTGAAATATATCCCATAGTGGCTGCTGCATTTACATGGGGGCATCTGTGGTCCTTACAGGCCATCTTGGTCTTTTCTGACAACCAATTAACTGTAGATATAATTAATAAAGGCAGATCTTCTTCTTATTCTGTTATGCTGTTCCTTTGGAGATAGACCTGGCTTTCCTTGATTCATGATTTCTAGATCCATTGCTTTCATATCCCTGGACTCCTCTATACTGCCACCGATCATCTTTCTCATTTTCATTTTCAGGACTTCAGGCACCTTCAGCCTTCTGTGGATTCATATGCTAGTCCAGCTCCCCAGTTCCAGGATCTCATTATGCATTAACTGATTATCTATGCAAGGCAAAGACTATCATGTGATCTGTTTTAGCCACAAAAACTCAGTCCATGTATTCTACAGCCTAGAAATACTACACCACATTTTGCGTCATGACTGTTATGTCTCCGATACCTGTAACCATTCCTACCATTCTGGCCCTTATTACTTATTGCTATATGGCTCAAAAATTAATGCATGGCACAATCAAACATTACTTATCTGGCATCCATTTTTTCCTTCTACAGTCAAATCCAGCTTCAGAATCAATAGTCTCTAACCCAGCTGTCAAACTGCTCTTGACGGGTATCCTCAAGTCATCCATCAAAAAGCCTCCTACTTGCCAACCAATTGATGACTGCATTTTCAGACAGCTACTCAACCTACTTCGAACTAACCCATTAGATATCTTCTCTACTACCATCCTATCTGCTGCCATATGTCTGGATTTTTTATGGATTCCTCCGCCCAAGAAAAATCACAGTTCAATCTCCTTCTGCCTCTACATTCCTAATGATGTAACACTTATACAAGCACAACAACCACTACATTCTTCACTTATCTTCCTCCAAAATGGACAGATTCAAGAAAGGAGTCAATATCTCTTAGTTTCTTACTTCTAATGCTTGGTGCCCCAGCTCCATTGCTACCTACTATAAATCACACCCCACTAACCAAGAAAGAATTCATGAACTCAGCTGGACTTCTACTTCTGTGTCTTGGATATGATACATCATCTTTTTACTTTTACACTCTTTCCACATAGGGAGCCACAACATCTGCATCCAGAAAGAACATACCAGCCCACATCATCAAAAGACTGGGAAGATGGACTTCTTCTTGTTTTGAAACTTACATTCCTAATCCCGAGCACAAGTTATGTTCTGCGTTCCATTCCATTTCCTCTTAGTATGCCCAGAGGAAGGTAAGGCTGTCGGCCATGGTTCCTCAGAGGTTTCCTCTGGTAAAGAGTTTTTTTCTCTCCTGCGTGCCAGCAGGTATACTCTCCATGAGCTGGAGGAGGTGGCTATAAATCTTTTTTGGGGCCTTTAAATCTTTCAACAGCCCTTCCAAGGGTGGAAATGAGCAAGGCCAAAACAAAACTATGTTACACCAAGCATTCAGTGGCATCAAGCATCCAATGACTCATATTGCACTTATCCCCGCACAGTGAATTTCTTTCAACCTGTGGGTGATTCTTGATCCTGTCCCCTTTTTCCATGCTCCCTGAGGGGCTCTTGATAATTCAACCATGTGAGTGGTTTGTTTTCCTAGTGCCTTGCTTGGCCCACATTAGCTCCTGGCAGAGCTATGTCCCGCACTGCCTCTATGGGCAGTTTGAACGGAGTGGCAGAACCCATCCACCCACATGGCCTCAACCACATTAAGGAGTGCCACACAGTGTAGTTTGCTTTTTAAATATAAAAAAAAGTATTTTTCTGAGAGTACTGATGATGGTTGGCACTGCCTGGACGTGCTGCCACCCACATAACACTGCAACCTGGATGCAGAGGGTCAGAGGAGAGACACTGCTCCATTGTTGCTTTCATGGGGAAGGAGGTGGAAGGAAAGCCCAGAGGCAAGAGGCTGTTTTGGTTGCTCTAAGGAGGGAAGGGAAGGGAACCCACGAGGAACACCACTGCTGCTCTGATGGACTGTAACCGCCATGACCTGGAACACACAGCACAGAGGGAGTTGCCCTGACTGATGCTGCTGACTGGAGAATGGACTGGAATCAATGTACATGTTTCAAACTGCTCAGGTAATCCTTCTGGGTTGCTGTTTCACTCTCATCCACCCCCCCCCAATGGTACAGCTCAAACAACTGCAGTGGTCTCTCACACAACCTTTTTCAAGGCTCAGAGGTTCCACACTTGAACTCCGAGCTTGTGGTCCCAACTGTTTCACAGGTTTGAAATGGCCCATGCACTGGGCAGGGCCAGCAGTTCCAGAACATGACCTTTAACTCCCTCACACTTTCTGCTTGTGGTACAGGTTGGTAGGGGCAGGTAGCATGAACAAAGAGAGAAAAAATGATCTCTGTTTTAAATGGAGCACTGCTTTCAGTTTGCAGGAGGGGTACACTAAATTGCTTCGGGGGACCTGGCTGGTTGAAAAGGAGGATTGACTGTAGGTACAATGAGTACTGATGAATTTGTTAGAAGTGGGCAAAGGGCCATAATCCCCCCTAATTTTCCCCTAGCCTTCTTACTATGTGTCAGTGGAGGGCCTAGCAATATACACACTACCGTACTATGCATACTATTATCTGAGCTCCTTAATCAGCTCTCTGGCAGCCTTTTATGTTCCCTGAGAGGCCTGACCTATTCTCTTTAGGGCCTCAACTCTGAGGCAGTACACACGCATGTGTATATTCCATGTAAATGTGATACACTAGCTCCGCGTGTGTCGCCAACATATACTTGCAGTGCCATAATACTCTTCAAATAAATGATAAATGCAAAGATGGTGGAAGGCAACAAGAAACCAAACAGAGGAGGGGAACACATACATTTGTCAAGGCATCTTGTTGGGCCAGTCCAACTCTACAAACAGGTACATCATTACAGACAAGGCATGCAGCAGTGATATCCCACATGTGAGGTGTCCTGTAGACCATGCAGAATGGATATATAGGGCTATGGTAGAATATGTAAGCAGACTCAATGTATCAGCGCTAGTGATAGCCCTGTTGTGCCGCAAGCCCAATGTCCACCATGTGGCTCAGACGTGATGTCACAAGTCATGTGTCATGATGCTGTGACAACATACATGCTACTAAGTCATTCTATAGCACTGCACGTGTGCAGTGCAGTACAGCATATATGCACCATGCACATGTGCAACTCAGTTCCTGCCATGTGTGGATGGTACCCTCCCCTCTACTGGAAACAAGCACATCACTGTGCTTTTCGTTGTTAGCACAGCACTAATACCAAAATGTGCTGTGCTAATGGCAGGCAACATTCATAGAGTCAGGGACTGGAAATGGGGAGTGAACAGCACTGCATAATGTATACACACAACAAAGGTACAGTGGTGTGCAGACCCCAGTACCACCTGGCCAAGACTGGGTGAGAGGGCTGGTGCTAGGCAATAAACCACAATGGCAAACAGGAGAAGGGGGCCTTTTCACTAGAGAGACAACCACTGATTGGCCTCAGAGCTGGCCAACCTTGTGTATTTGGTGGCTGACAGGAAGGACCAGCTTCAGGAAGAAGGGACAGAGGAAGCAGGCAGGCCCAAGAGCAGAATCTGGGCATTTGTGGGGAGGTATCACCCTGGACGAATCTCTTGACCTCGACCTCCATATCTCAACTATCTGTAAGTCCGTAAATGCCAAGATAGGAAGTGCCTATCGCACCAGCTATGCCCTCACCCCTCAAGCCAGACTAGCCGTGGCTGAAGGCTTCCTTCTACCGGCTCTAGTATATGGCTCTGCAATCTACCTATCTGCATCTAAATTCTCCCTCCATAAATGGGATACCACTTACAATAGCATCTGCCGCTATGCCTCAGCTTCACCGCGTTTCAAGCACCACTGCCAACTCTATTTGGAACTAAAATGGCTTAGCCCCTCCGCCTATCATCTCCGGTCCTTTGGATTATTAATTGACTCTGTCACCAGAACAGGCCTCCCCCTATCCCTTTCCTCTGCTCTGGAATTACAACCTCTCACTTATGAACTACGATCAAATGATAAAGCCCTTCTGCATGTTCCAAGATGTAGAACAAACATGGGCACAAGCGTGTTCTCTTACACAGCTCCTAAATACTGGAATTCTATACCCTTCTCAATCTGTCAAACAAACACCCATGCTGCCTTTAAGAAACTACTCCGTGAACACCTGCATACCTTAAACCCCTGC
Source organism: Neoceratodus forsteri (assembly GCA_016271365.2). NCBI lineage: Eukaryota > Metazoa > Chordata > Ceratodontiformes > Ceratodontidae > Neoceratodus > Neoceratodus forsteri. The sequence continues at coordinate 295,844,513 of CM057452.1, read as the reverse complement.
ACTTGTTTTAACCCACCTTGAACCTTCATCCCTCCCTGCTCTCTCCTCATCTCCATCTAAACTACCTCCTTGATACTTCTTCCCCTCCTCTCTTAGTCCAAGCCTGCCCACTCTCTTACACCCTCCCTCTCCGTTCTCCCTACTTCTCTCTCTCCCTCTCCATTGTCTTGGCACTTATTGTACTGTACCTCACTGCCTATCTACTTTTGAACTTTTCCTATGTTACCCCTTCCTATCTATAATTTTATTTCACAGTACTTCTACCTTCATTATTCAGTTTGTTAATGCATTTTTATCTAATATCCAAACATTGTTTCTTACTCTGATCTGTACTGCCTTCATGTGCTGTGTCACATGTATATTGTTTGTCTGTAAACTGTTTTCTCCCGAGTCGTGCCTGAAAATAGGCATTGTTTGCCTAGTGCACTTACCCGGTTACCAAAAGCAAAATAAAATAAAAAATAAATGGCACACCTGAGTGGTCCACTAGAGGACCCATGCCAGCACTGGTTCAGTGACCTGTCCTAGAGAGAGCCCAGGTACCTGCAGCATCTCAAGACTATGGTGGACAGTGCCACTGTGCCATGGCCAGGTGAGTACAGTCGGCTATATGTAGGGATGCTAAGGTGTCTTACGTGTGGTACTCTTTCTGTGATACTGTGCTTCTGGGTTACTGTCTCCAAGTGAATATGCTCTGTACCTGTGTGTCCCTGTTGTGTTCACTCTGACTATGGTACCTGATCCACAGTATAGCCCTATACAATATAAACAATGGAAGTGTATGGGACCACTGTCCTAGTAAATGTCCCCATTGCTCTGTACAATACAGAAAGCGCTGTGGATCTCCAAGCCATGCTTTTGCCACAACATCAAGGGTGTGTGCTACCATGGGGACATGAACACTGTCTGTTTATCAGTGCTGTGTCAGGTTGGAAGAAACCCTAGCTACATGGGTTTAAAAGCGGAAGAAGCTGCCTTACTAATCTGATGTGTTTTTATGAACACATCAGCTCTCTCCTTGATAACAATACCATGTGACATAGAAACATAGGAACATAGAATTTGATGGCAGATAAGGACCGCTTGGCCCACCTAGTCTGCCCATTTTCCTACCTAACAGATAAGCTGCAGATCCTAGTTAACCAACAGCTTACTTCCTCCTACCCCCCACTAGGACTGCCTTATGCCTGTCCCATGCATTCTTGAAGTCCCCCACTGTTCTTGACTCCACGACCTCCTCAGGGAGGCTGTTCCATGCATCCACAACCCTCTCAGTGAAAAATACTTCCTCACATTACCTCTGAGCCATCCCCTCTATCTTCAAATTGTGCCCCCTTGTTCTTGCACATCTCTTTTTCTGGAAGATGCTACCCTCTTGGACTTTGTTAATTACCTTGAGGTACTTGAAAGTTTCTATCATGTCCCCTCTCTCCCTTCTTTCCTCAAGGGTATACATATTAAGCTCCTTTAGTCTTTCTTCGTATGTCTTCTGGTGCAGACCCTGCACCATTTTGGTGCCCTCCTCTGGGCAGCCTCCACTCTGTCTATGTCTTTGCGGAGATGGGGTTTCCAGAATTGCACACAGTACTCCAGATAGGGTCTCACCAACTGTCTGTACAGAGGATAACAACTTCCTGTTTTCTACTGTTGATGCCTCTTCCTATGCATCCCAGTATCCCCCAGCCTTCCTTACTGCCTTCTCCATTGCTTGCCCATCTTTAGGTCATCTGATATAATTACCCCGGTCCCTTTCTATTTTACTGTTGTCAGTATCTCACCCCATTGTGTATGCTTCCCTGGGTTTTGTTTCCCATGTGCATTACCTTGCACTTCTTTGCATTGAATCTGAGCTGCCATACATTGACCATTCCTCCAACCTTGCCAAGTCCCTTCTCATCCTTTCCACTCCATCTGGTGTATCAACCCTGTTGCAGATCTTTGTGTCATCTGCAAAGAGACATACTTTTCCTTCCAGTTCCTCTGCAATGTCACTTATAAAGACATTAAAAGGACCAGTCCAGTACTGAACTCCCGAGGTGCCCCACTAGTAACCCTCCTTTCTTCACTGTGTACTCCATTTACTACTACCCTTTGTGTCCTGTTGTCAGCCAATTTTTTATCCAGGCTACCACCTTGGGACCCACTCCAAGGCTGGCTATCTTGTGTATTAATCTTTGTGTGGGACTGTATCAAATGCCTTGCAAAATCTAGGTAGGCCATGTCCATACCCCTCCTTGATCTACTACTTTGGTCACCCAGTCAAAAAAATCTATTGGTGTCTGTCTGACAGCCTTCCCATCGTGAATCCATGCTGCCTTGGGTCCTGTGCCCCACTGGCCTCTAGGTACTCAACAATTCTTTCCTTCAGAAGTGATTCCATCATTTTCCCTACCACTGAGGTCAAACTAACTGATCTGTAGTTTCCTGCCTCTGCCCTGCTCCCACTTTTGTGAAGTGGAATCACATCTGCCCTCCTCCAGTCCTTGGTACCACCCATCCTCCCATGATTTGTTAAGAGAGAGTAGTCAGCGTGGTGTCACTAGTTCTCACGCTTAGTTCTTTTAGAATTCTTGGGTGAATCCCATCAGGCCCCATTGCTTTGTCCACCTTCAATTTTATTAGTTCTTTGAACCCTTTCTTCTGTAAATGGACTGGTATTGACCCCGTCTTCAAAGTGTTTCTCTTGTTTGGTTTAGGTAACTCCCTCTCTCTTCCTTTGTGAATACTGAGCAGAAATATTCGTTCAGTATCCCTGCTTTTCACTGTCACCCTCTATCCATTTCCCTCCCTTTATTAAGCTTCAGTATCCCTCCTTTGGTCTTTCTTCGCTCCCTAATGTACCTATAAAAGGTCTTATCTCCCTTCTTAATAGAATTGGCTATCCTTTCCTCGGTTTGGGCCTTTGCTATTCTGACTGCCTTCCCAGCCTCTTTCTGCTTTAACTGATGAAGTTCTCTGTCCTGCTCCTTCTGTTTCCCTATATTTCCTGAATGCTGTCCTTTTCTCCTTAACCTTCCCTGCCACCTCTTTTGAGAACCATAGTGGTTTTTTCCTTCGTTGTGTTTTATTGATTTGCTTTACACAAAGGCTTGTTGCCTCTGTGATGGCTGTTTTGATCACTCCCATTGTTCCTCCACCCTCCTTCTTGCCTGTTTGCTAGTGCTTTTCTGAGGCACTCTCTCATTTTCCCAAAGTCAGCCCTCCTAAAGTCCAGTACTCTTGCTTTTGTATGGCTTGATTGTATGGCTGTGTTTATCGTGAACCACACTGTTTTGTGGTCGCTTGTTCCCAGATGGCTACCCACTTCTAAATCTGAGATTCTTTCTCCATCCCCATTTGAGAGTACCAGGTCTAAGATTGCTCCCTCCTGAGTGGGTTCCAATACTAGCTGTCTGAGGCATGCCCCCTGTAGGGCATCAAGAATGACCCTGCTCTTGGATGTGCCTGCAGCAAAGGTGCTCCAGTTAACATCTGGCATATTTAGGTCCCCCATCAACAATATCTCCCCTTTTTCTGCCATTCTAAGAAAGCCTTCTATCATTTCCTTGTCCATTCCCTCCCCCTGAGATGGGGGTCTGTATACAACCCCCATGAGGATTATGGTGACATTTCCTATCTCCAGGGTGACCCAAAATGCCTCATCTGCTCCCTGTTTACTCTTTAGTTCTGTTGCTTTGATCCCTTCCTTTACATAGAGAGCTACTCCTCCTCCTCTTTTACCCTCCCTGTCCCTCCTGTAGATTGTGTATCCTGGTATGTTGACATCCCAGTCATGGTTCTCTGTGTACCATGTTTCTGTCACTGCCACAATATCCAGGCAACCCTCTTCCATCAAGGCCACTAGTTCAGGGAGCTTGTTACACAGACTATGGGCATTGGTACTCATCACCTTCCACTTTTTGATAGCCTTACCCCTTTTAGCCCCATTTCTGTCCTTACTGTCTTTGCCTTTTTTACATTTAAATATGTTCTACTCTCTAATAACTTCTGTACCTTGGTGTTTACCTCACTAATCACCATGTTTTGTGGGGGGAGGATCAGATTTCCCTGCTCCTTTTCTGTGCCTCCCCCCTTGGCTAGTTTAAATGCTTGCCAATGAAGCATTTAAATCTCTCACCTAGGATCCTGGTCCCCCCCCGGACAGATGCAGACCATCACACCAGCATAGGTCTGCATCCCTCCAATGGCTCCCAGTCCCCAATGAAGCCCAAACCTGGCTCCACACCAGTTTTCAACCACTCATTGAATTGCCTGGTGTGAGTGCTCTAACATCGCCCTTGTCATGAACCAGGCAGCACCTCCGAAGGTTACCATATGCGCTCGTGTCTGGGCCTTCCCAACTCTACAAACTCCTCTTGCACTGCTCTGATCCCATTCCTAGCCAGGTCATTTGTCCCTAGGTGGACAATGACATCCAGCTCCTCCCTCTGCAGCACCTCCCACGATCCTGAGGTCGCTTCTTGTCCCTCAAGCCGTGGCGCCAAAGGCACCTTACCTCCTCTCCCCTTCCTCCCCATTTCTACCCCTAATGATTGAGTCCACCACCAAGAGTTGTTTCCTTCCTCTGAGTCCCATGCCACCCTCCTGTGGGTCTCCTTTGTGAAGGTTCCCAGCATCCTCCTTGGTCTCCACTGCAGGTGCCTCCATAGAGGAACCACTATCCACCAGAAGAGCAAATGGATTGTGGAGAGATACAGCTGGAGGGATGCAACTCTGTTCCACCACCCTCTCCCTCCTTGAGCCCACCCTGGTCCAGCCTCTCCTCCTTCTTGGCAACCTCTGAGGTAGTGGCATTGGCCCTGGTGGTCCCTGGGTGGGGGAGGAGGTTTCACGAATCCTAGCCAGGTCAGTCTGGAGATGGGCAACCTCCTCTCTCAGACCAGAGAGGTGCCTGCAAATAGGGCAGCAAATAGTGACACCATATTTATAGACTTTAGTGAGGCATTTGATGTCATGCCACATTGGTCACTTATTGCTAAACTCTACAAGCTAAATAACAACAATAATTTAATAAAATGGATAAGCAGTTGGCTACTGGACAGGACACAAAAAGTACAAATCAACGTTTGTCTATCTAGCATGGGTAATGTCACCAATGGAGTCCCACAAGGCTCAGTTTTATTTATTTTTTTTTGTCCAAGGCTCAGTTTTAGGCCCTGCCTTTTCAGGCATTTAGTGCAGATATGACTAAATACTGTTACTCATCATCTATTAAATACGCAGATGATATTAAAATTGGGGGCCCCTGTTCCAGTCAAGGTCAAGCTTTGATTATACAACATGATTTAGACATTATCTCCACCTGGGTAAATGCATGGGGAATGAAACTTGACACTTCTAAATGCAAAGCTATGCATCTTGGCCCCCAGAATCCAAATTATTCTTACACGTTAGCAGATGCTATACTGAACACTACTTCTGATGAAAAAGATCTAGGCATTGTAATTTCACACAAGACATGACACATTCCAAGCATATACATGAGGTAATTAATATAACAAATAGAATTCTTTGGTCTATTTTACACAACATCAGATCAAGATATCCCAAAGTGATGATGCCTCTTTTTAGGGCATATGTTAGGCCACACTTAGAATATGCATCAGAACTTTGGTGCCCTAACCAGAAATCTGACTGTAATTTATTGGAGAAAGTACAAAGAAAGTTTTCTAAACATGTTTCTGGTCTTCAAAATGAATCTTATGATACAAGATTGCAATCTCTTAATCTGATGCCACTTGCCACCTGTATTTTAGGGGTGACCTATGTCTTTTTGATTTAATCCAGGACCCTTAACTCATGCCAGAACTTGGGCTTGAATTTAAGAATAACATACACAACACTAGAGGCCACCCCTTACAACTTGTTGGGAAACCTTTCAATCGCATAAGCAGAACATTTTTCTTTACTCTCAGAACTGTTGGTCCTTGGAATAGTTTACCCCCGAGATTACCGTGTGAGCTGGGTGGGTGAGGTAGTCATAAGTGAAAGTAAAAGCATATTTAAACATTGCCTTCATAAACTTATTAATTCTGGGTATCAGCTTTTTTATTATTCATTGTAATAACATAAGAGCTTCATGAAAAGGAAAAATCAGCATTTATATAGCGCTTTTCATACACAGTGTATCCCAAAGTGATTTACAAGCAATGCTAGACTGGTAGTGAAGTGACTAAATGTGTAGTGGTGGCCATATCGCACATCAACACCCACACAGCCTGGACAATTGCATGAACCAGTTTAGGGAAGGGGAATGTTGTCCAGGACACTGGGAATGTCATTTACTCTTTGGGAAGAGTGCCCTGGGTTCTTTTACTTCCACCTGGACACCCACCAAGACAACACCAGTATGGGTAGAAGGGACCTCAGTTTAATGTCTCATCTGAAGGATGGCACACCCCAGTAGAACAGCACCCCCTAATACTGCACTTGGATTCCAATGTTATAGGTGCATGTCCAACCCTGGTGTGGGATGAGAATCAATGACCTTCTGGTCATGTGCTATCAACTGAGCTATGCTGACATCATGGGTCCTGGCCTCCTTGCTCTTCAAGAACCTTATTATGAACCTTTGTATGTGACATGGGGTGTACTTGTAGTCAGAGTGGTAGGTGCACTGAACAGCAATTCACAGAGGCCACTGTCTGTTTCCTGTACACTGTCTGTGTTATGAAGCATGGGTGCTGGTAGGCTTATGCCATATAATGAATGGTATATTTTTATACTGGAGTGGGCGTGCCATTCTAGGTGATGCCATGTGTTGGGCTACACCTACAGTATGATGTCCATCCCTACTGTTGTACAAGTATTCTATCTGTGCCCCTGTTACATGTTACATGGGGCTACCTGTATTCTACTATGTAATATACATAGTCCACTACTGCTACCTTTCTTAACACTTACTTGTCTCTCTTCTTGCAATGACAATAGAAACATAGAATTTGACAATGGCTCTACAGCCTGCCTACTCAAGTGGGTCTACCCTGTATTGTCTTCAGATTACTAGTGCTCTGCCAAATAGCTCTCCTTAATCTCTGTTTACTTTTCAGTCATATGCATGAATTTAATTTTTTGTTGTGTTAGTTCTGCAAATGCTATGTTATTATATACTGTAGTACTGTGTTTACCTTTGTATATTTGTTTCCCTTCATTTTGACGTGGAATCTTTGTAAATGAGCTGTTCTTGCTCAAAGGTAACGTAATCCAAGAGTTTAATAAATAAAAAAATATGACGTGTACATGACGTGTAGCTGACATGTATGTTTATGTTGGACAGTAGTGGTGAGAATGGCTGGACAGGGACACTGCACAGGCCTTGCATACACAGTGCTAGGCCATACTTGCACATTGTAAACAGTCATGTAAATATTGTTTGTTTGTCATTGTAAATAATCATGAAAATATTATTTGTTTGTGTATATTGATACCTCTCTATTGTAAAAAAACACTTTTTGTACCAAGCATTATTTTCCATTTTGTTATAATTCTGTTGTCACCACTGTATAGTTATATTTTTTTTCTTCTGTACCCCCTCCCGCGGTTTGCACCTGGAATTGAGCTTCTGCTCGTGGTGCCTTTCCCAGTCACCAACCTATAAATAAATAAATAAATAGCTACAACACTAGTATGTAGCATTGCAGCAGGGTCTGGGCTATGGCACACCTATCTGTAAGGCGTGCCATGGGTGTGCACAATGATAAGATGTAGCCCTGCATGGTTCTATCCATCCTCACCATGAACACGTAGCTGCTATTGCACCAGTATACAGGCATGTGTACAGTTTAAGGTTTATGGTAAAGTGCCATGTGTTCTGCTTCATGCTATAGATCACATGTCTCCTTTGTCCTTCACAGACACCACAGCCTATCAGGCCCAAGCCAGAGCCAGAGAGCCAGAGTGGTCCCACCAGGACCAATGGCAATGGGATGGGATGCCTGACTGTAAATGGGCCCAGCATGGCCAGAAAGTGTCAGGACAGTCTGTGGACATGTGTCCATGTAAGTACCCTGCATTGTGTTTTACAGTCTGGGTTGCATATCTACACTATGCTGCATGTTTCTGCTCTTGGAGGAGGATGTCCATGTGTGTCTTGTTCTATTGCATGCATGTCTGTGGGGGAAGCACCTATGTGGTTGGGGACACTCACCTGGCTCTTAGGGCATTGTTCCACCGCCACTACTATGGTGTGTCAGAGACTGTGCAGTCTACATTTTTAATTGTCACTATAACAGGCATGCTATCCTGTGTGTGTGGACTGTGTCTTGATATACACTGCACTGTGTGCATTGGTAGTAATGCTTATAGCCATGAGTGGTACACCTGTCATTATCAGTCGGGTCTGTTGTGCTACATGATCTGGACTAGTTAAATTTGTATCTGTCTGGTGGAGGTAGGCATGGGTCACTCTTGTACCAGTACACTTTTGTGACATACCATGTGCAGCATACAGTGCCCATCGCAGTCTGCCCGCATCAGTGCCATCTCCAGTGGTGTATGTACTGTGTGTTGTGCCACTGCATCTCACCAGAAACAGCCCAATGTGTCATGGGGTCAATGCAGGTAGGAGTCATTGATGGGCCTTGAATGTATCTTACTGCATTTGACATTGTGATGCGTAGTCAGTAGTGTCTAACCAACAGTGATGTCCAGAGTGTGATCATGCCACTGTATAAGGACAGAGCCATGCATACATTACAACACAACAGAGTCTTCAAAGGGCCACTGCCCTGCACTAACTCTATATGAGGGGGAAAACCTCTACTTAGGGGGTGCCTCCAGGCAGCTCAGCATCTCACTTTGGTGTTGTGGTGACCATGGTACAGTGTGTCAGGTGCCCACCCTTGTACAATAGTGCTGCACTCACATGTTACCCTGCCTGCTGCATTCAATGCTACATAACAGTCCCATCCATATACAGCTGTACTGTGTGTACCGTGTGTGTGCCTAGGCCTGCCCCTACCCCCCGACTAGGATGGCCCATGAATGTCTGTTGTCCTTCACACATGCGTTGACCTGTGTGTTGGATGCCTGGTCTGCACAGTGTAGCATGTGTGGTTGCCTAGCCACTTGGGCCATTATACAACCTATCACACTCTGGCTTGGTGCTGCAGTTACATGCGCAGAGTTTCCACATCTGTTATTCCTGCCTGTGTTGGGTATCTGTTGCATACCTCAGTCATGCTCTGTTGCAGCAAGACACACTCACTGTATGTGCAGTCCTTTACTGTTCAGGTAAACAATTTCACACAAAAAAGGCTGCTCTTAGAAAGGGCATGAGGATTATAAGCTGTATGAATTGGAACTTAAAAAATCAATTGACATTCAGGATGTAAAAGAGCAGTTAAACAGAAGACGGTCCAGAGGGATTTAAGAGACTATGAAATGGGGCACATATTTGACTGACAACAGCATAAAAACAATTAAATCAGCTCCACCCCAGGTCCATTCTGAAAAATTCTAATGAGGACTTACATGACTCTGATAGTATGTGTTTTTTTAGCAATTTCCCCATAGGTAGAGACCCCCAAATGAGCCCCAGAATACAATTTCAGCAAAAGGATGGCACAAGAGAAGAACATGAAGAGGAAAATGCAGTTGGCAGAGAAGAACAGCAACAGGGAGATCAATATTGGGCCGAGGTCAAACAACTTACCAATGCCATTATGTGACCAAATCACAAGGGACACAACAATTGCAGCAGGGAGGAACACTTCCATAATGCTACAGTACCAGGGAGAAATTCAACAACAGCAGATGGAACAGAGGGGAGGACAGCGCAAGAGACAGATGGGACCACAGAGACAGTACAACCCTCAGAACAAGAGATGGAAGAATTACTAGTGGTAAACATATCAAATTAGAAACTTTCTGATGTTGAAATGAATGTTTTACAAAAAGGCTTAACATCAAGATTGTTCAAAAGAAAGATGCCAGCGCTTACTAAAGGTAACACTCATTCAAGTGTACGCTCCCAGGTCCACTTAAAGAACTTAGTAGGCTCAATATTCCTTTCTGTATTAAGTCATACGAATCAGTATAAGTTCATTTTAAAATGTGTTCACCATCCATAATGAGTCCATAATCTTCAATTAATCAAAAGGAAAGAGCGGGGACCAAATCCAACCAGCAGTTTCTTCTGCTTCTGCTACTGCAGCAGCTGAGGGACATGCCACGTCACATCCACATCATATCAACGTCACCGGATGCGTTTCGCAATTAGCTTTCTCATATACGTATGACTTCACATATATCAGTGGCAGAAGTGACAGGAATGTTTTTTTATATCATTTTTTGAATAAAAGAAATACAGAAAGGAATATTGAGCCTACTAATTTCTTTATGTGGACCTGGGAGCATACACTTGAATGAGTGTTACCTTTAGTAAGTGCTGGCATCTTTCTTGCGAACATTTATGCAGTTTTAGCCGAGCACTACTTTATCCCTGGTGCGGTCACAAATTTTCTTCTTCATTAACATCAAGATTACAGATTAGCAGACGGTATTATTGATCTATATAAATTTACAAAGAAATTAAATTTAAAGTATTTTTTTCAGAAAAAAATGGGTGAACAGTGAATGGAGGGGGAAGGAGATACTTTGAAAAATTTTACCAATATGGAAAAAGTGTTTAAAAATAACTCTACTTTCTGTCCTCCAATAGCCCCCTCAGTAACATTTTTTGAATAGGTTTGTGAAACAGCAAAAAGGGACTTATATGCAAAAAATGAGAGCGAGACCCTTTTGTTAACATTAGCAATGTGAAGAGACAAACCCTAAAAAATCTGGAACAGAATAAATCTTTAACTTTTAAGCCTGCTGATAAGAGTGGCGCCATTGTCATAATGGATACAGATAAATATTTACATGAAGTATTAAGACAGCTAAATGATGTGAACACTTATAGGGAGTTTATAGCAGGAAGGTCATGTTAGAGAAATCAAATAAATTTCTTTGATTGGGTAACCAAAGTAATAGACCAGGGAGGAGCTGTGAATATGGCCTACCTAGACTTTAGCAAGGCATTTGACACATTCCCACACAAAAGATTAATAAACAAGTTAGCCAGCCAGGGAGTGGGTCCCAGGATGGTAGCCTGGTAACAAGCTGGCTGGTCAGTAGGACCCAGAGGGTAATAGTAAACAGAGTACACTCTGAAGAAAAGGGGGTTACTAGTGGGGTACCACAGGGTTCAGTATTGGGAGCGGTCCTCTTTAATGTCTTTATAGGTGATATTGCAGAGGGGCTGGAAGGAAAAGTATGCCTCTTTGCAGATTACACAAAGATCTGCAACAGGGTTGATATACAAGAAGGGGTGCAAAGGATGAGAAGGGACTTGGCAACATTGGAGGATTGGTCAAAAATATGGCAGCTTAGATTCAATGCAAAAAATTGCAAAGTAATGCACCTGGGAAACAAAAACCCAGGAGAAGAGTACATGGGGGGGGGAGGTACTAACAACAACACAAATGGAAAGGGACCTAGGGGTAGTCATATCAGATGACCTTAAGTTAGATAAGCAGTGTGAAAAGGCAGTAAGGAGGGCTGGGAGGATACTAGGATGTATAGGGAGAGGCATCACCAGTAGAAAAAAGGAAGGAGTTGTTGCTGGAGGAGTTGGTGATACCCAATCTGGAGTACTGCATACAGCTCTGGAGACCCCATCTCTGCAGGGACATAGACAGGATGAAGGCAGTCCAGAGGAGGGCAACTAAAATGGTGCAGGGTCTGCAACAAAAGCCACATGAAGTGAGACTAAGAGTGCTTAATATGTAAATATATGAGGAAAGGAGGGAGAGGGGGGACATGATAGAAACTTTCAAGTACCTCAAGGGAATCAACAAAGTCCAAGATGGGAGCATCTTTAAGAAAAAGTCAAACTAGTCTAGTTCTATATAAACAGGCTAGAATTACATGTAAAGCTATGGTTAGACAATTAAAACAAAATTATTTCCTTGAGAGACAGAAGGACTTTTGGGGAAGGAATGTTTCTGAAACCTGGAAGTTAATTCATGAACTTACTGGGAATAAGCACACTTCCATTATTCAATGTTTACAGTCTGAGAATGGTATCATTACTGATCCATCTGAAACTGCGCAGGAACTTAATGAATATTTTTCTGACTATTCAAAGTTTCTAATTGGGAATTCATTGTGCAAGTTAGGGTACCCTAGGAGGATTTGGCCTTGAGCACCCCAATGTTCTACTTTAAATCCTTGTCACCAGGTGATGTTTTGAAATACCTCCAATCAATGAACCCTCGTCCATCTGTGGGTAAGGATGGCATAGATTTTCAACTTGTGAGGACCACTGCTGATCTTCTTTGTTTTCCCCTTTCTGCTATCTTTTATTTATTTTTATGTGGGTCTAGTTTTCCTAAGATTTGGAAAGATTCTACAATTGTTCCTATATTTAAAGTGGGTGATATTTCTGATAAATCTAATTATCGTCCTATTTCTTTATTAACTCCTCTCTCAAAAGTAATGGAAAGGGCTATTTTTGACCAAATCATGGAGTACTTGTCTAAATATAATGTCTTAACACCTGCACAGTATGGCTTTAGGCCAGGACATAGTACCACGACTGCCTTGGTGGGGTTCACGAGCATGGTTCATGAGGCCCTTGATAAGGGCCATTTTACTGGGCCCGTGTTTGTGGACCTCAGCAAGGCATTTGGTTTGGTCAATCACCCTCTTTTGTTGTCTTCTTTAGTTAATTTGGGAATTTCTAAGGATGTTGGGGATTGGCTAGGTAATTACCTGGCTGATTGTACATAGGTCACAAGGGTTAGTGGTAAATGTTCTTCTTCTTCCAAGGTTTCACTTGGTGTTCCCCAAGGTTCTATTCTGGGTGCCCTTTTGTTTAGTCTTTTTCTTAATACCTTACCTTCTGTTTGTACTTAATCTAAAAAAAATGTATATGCTGATGAGGCAGTGGTCCTCACAAGTGGACCTTTCTTTGAAAATGTACAGAAAGATTTAGCTGATGATTTCTTGGAGGTACAGAATTGGTTCCAAGCCCATGGATTGGTCTTAAATGAAAAAAAAAATCCATGTTTTTTGCAAGTACTAAAAAAAGATTGATATTGGACCCTATATTGTCACTATACACTGTATTTAGTACCTTGATTGAACAAGTTAAACAATTAAAGTACCTGGGTTTACTGATGGATGAGAACTTTTCTTATGAATCTCATGTTCTTCATATGGTAAGGGTGACTCACCAATGACTAGGGGCCTTATATAGTTTATCTCCTTTACTCACTTATACTACACGTCATCTGTTGGCTCAAAGTTTTTACTACCATTAATTGATTTTGGGGTTTTGTTTTACTATTCTGCAAGGGAGGGATTGTTACCCAAGGTGAAAGTGTTACTTAATTCAGTTGCTAGATTAGTAGTGAAATCACCATTAAGGGTCCATCATTGTAATCTTTTAGAGCAAGTGGGTTGGCTTCCTTTGGACGGTAGATATAAACTTCAATTGGGTATTTTGGCTAAAAAGGTTATACTTAATAGAGTCCCTGATTGTTTCTCTCTAATTTTTAAAAAAACAGAACTCTCGGGCAAATACCCGGTCGACAGTTAAAATGTTCTCTTTGCATTCCAAAAATGCATATTTCCCTTGGACAAAGGGCAATATCTTATATGTTACCCATTTTTCTCAATATGATACAATCAGTTTTTGACTGAATGAATCTTTCCCTTTATTCTTTTAGGCATAAGTTGAAAGAGTACTTTTTTACAGAATGTAAGTGTAAATGTTATTGAATGTTAATGTTGTGATATATCAATTTGTACCTGTCTCTATTTAAGTTGTATGTATTTATATTGTATGTAATTGTTATTTGTACACTGATCGCCCATGAAAATGGGTCTTTTCTGGCCCATGGTCCTATCAGTATAAATAAATAAAACAAACAAACAAACAGAGGTGTACAAGAACAAGGGGGCACAATTCAAAGATAGAGGGGGGTCGGCTCAGGGGTGACATGAGGAAGTACTTTACACAGAGAAGGTGGTGGACACATGGAACCGCTTTCCTGAGGAGGTTGTGGGGTCAAAAACCGTGAGGGAATTCAAGAATGCATGGGACAGACATAAGGCAGTTATAGTGAGGGGTAGGAGGAAGTAGGGTATTGGGTAAATGGAATCTGCAGCTTATTCAATAGGTAGGAAATTGTTAGACTAGGTGGACCAAGCGGTCCTTATCTGCCATCATAGTCTATGTTTCTATGTTGAGCTCCTACCCAACCAGCAGGTTTAGAAGTAGAAGAGAGGGGTTATCAATGCTGCTGATATGGATGGTCTAATTTGTAAAAATGAAAGAGATTTTTTAATAGTGGAACACCTGATACTCACGACTTTTTGTATTTTGCCAAAAATACATAAAACCCTTATTGATCCCCCCAGGTCAGTTAATAGTTGTGAGTATCGGGTGCCTGACAGAAAAACTGTAATAATTTATAGATCAACATTTGAGACCAATAGTGAGTGGGTTACAGTCGTATATAAAGGATACCACAGCTCTCTTGTATAAACTAATTGATGTCCAAATAGAAAAAGAAAGCTATTTAGAGACAATTGATGTTGCAGCTTTATACTCAAATGTGCCACATGCTGGGGGTCTGACTGCAATGTTTTTTTTTTTTTTGAGAACTGCAGTGAATATAATGCACAATATGTTGAGTTTTTAATAGAAGGTGCTGAATTGATTCGAACAACTAACTACTTCACATTTTTGGAAAAGTTCTATTTACAAATAAATGGAATTGCAGTGAGGACATCTTTTGCCCCCAGCTATGTGAATTTATAAATGGGGCAATGGGAACAGTGTTGTATATTAGATGCTGCTATAAATCCATTTCATGATAAAATTACACAGTGCTACAGATTAATTGTTGATTTGTTTTTTATTTGGAGGGGCACCGCAGAAGACTTGGCAGAATTTAAGGATTATTTACACACTACAAATCCGAACTTAAGGTTCATGGTAAACTTTGATTTGAAAAAGATTGCATATTTAGATGTGATGTTATAAGTCACCGGCAATGGTATACAAAATAAGTAGGAATCTACAGGATAGATTGCTACATTCCTTTCAGACAAAAAGTGAAGAGAATGCAAGAACAATGGTGCTAGTCCAACGAGGGTCTGTACGATGTGTGGAAGATGAAAATTCTGTAAATATATCAATAGAGTTATAAACTTCACACATCCAACAAGGTCCCAATGTTATGAGATAAAGGAACTCATCACATGTGACACAGAAGCAGTCACATACAGTATATAGCTAACTGTGTATGTGAAAAGTTTTATATAAGAAAAACTAGATGCACCTTTGAATCCAGAATTGGGGATGTGATGGAGATGGGAAGGAAGGAGTTAATGACTTGAATTTTTGGCTGGTATTTTTTTAGCAGTCTGGAGAAAAAACACATATTGGGATTCCACTGCCCAACAGCTTGGATATAAGGTGTCATCCAGGTTGTAAATCTTAGAGTGACCAAGAGGGAGGAGTGCACCTACACACATACTCACATAGAATTAAAGGGTTTGGACCATTCATATATAAACTGGATATTAAATTAATTTAAGTGGATATTTATAGGGCTTTTTAAACTGGTAGGAACAATTAAACAAATACATTGTAGGTGGTTGGTGCATTCAAAGAGGGACAAGAATTACATATTCAAGGGTGACTATAAAAAGTACAGAAAGGACTTCTGGTGACATCACCTGTTATGGCGGACTGAACCTTTCCAAGCTCTCCCAGTCCAAATCCAAATCTAGCCTCATTCTTCATACCAGACTGGCTACTCTCAGCCAAAAAGCACGACTAGACCAAATAATGGCTCATACAGCGTTAAAGATTAATGGTTACTGTTTTGGTCTTGGTTACTGTTGTATTCTCTTAAAGGCACTGGGTAAACAGGGGAAGGGTGGATTAACAGGTTATAGGTCACAAGAGAGACAGGGGGATGGAAAGGAAAGTGGTGTATTTCAGTCTTTTTATAAGGATCTTTCATTCCAATGATAGCTCATTATGACAGAACTGAATATAGCAACATATAATGTTAAGGGCTGGAACAGCCCAATTAAAAAAACTTGAATCATACAAGAGCTAAGTAGGCTAAGGGCATCTGTGGTCTTCCTGTAGGAGACCCACCTTTTGGAGAGCGAGCACCGGAAACTAAGGAGAGCATGGGTGGGGGAATTATATGGAGCAACCTTGTCAGAACACTCTCATAGGAGATGTACTACCCTACTTTTTCATAAAGATACCCCCATAAAGGTGACAGAGACAGAATTAGACCCTAGAGGACTTTTGTGAAGTTGGAAGCAATGTTTTTTGATGTGAAATGTATTTTTCTGAATGTTTATGCCCTAAATGAGGAAAGGGAGAACCAATTCTTCCTTTAGGAAATTACTCTTCAGGTCTATCACTGACCCAAATGCACTGTACATCATTGGGGGGGATTTTGATACGGTAATGTTCCCACATAAGGACAGACATGGTGCTTACTCTCCGATAGGGGGCACTGCTCCAGCAGGTTTTATGAGGGGATTATTGGGGGAGATCAGCCTGGTAGATGCGTGGAGGAAGGGTCATCCAGATAGGGAGGACTTTAAATTTTTTTCCTACCGGCATAACAATTTTTCTAGAAGAGATATGTTTTTCATACCTGGAGAAAAAAACAGCCCTACTACAAACCTGTGAAATCTTACCTATGACATGGTCGGATCACTCCCCGGTGCTATTGAAGCTCTGGGTGGTCACCTCCCTGTTTAACTCCACCTGGCATATGAATGTGGGTCTTTTAAATGATGATAAATTTAAACAAGAGTTGAAAAAGGAGATAGCTTCCTTGTGCATAATCCAAGCTCTGATACCTCCCTATCAAGTAGATGGGATGCTTTAATGGCGGCACTGTGAGAGGCAGTTATAAGATACAGCTCCCAACAAAAAAGACAATATATGCAACTCCAAAAACAATTAGAGGAGGAATATCAGGAAGCAGACTTCCATTATAAGATAACCCTGCACCCAGAGGACAAAAAAGTACTGGTTAGAAACAAAGAAAAGGCTGGAAGCACTGTTAGCTAAGCAGGGAGGCAGCCTGATGAGGAGGACAGCTCAGACATATTATGAAGGGGCAACAGAGCTGGGCATCTATTGGCCCTAGCACTCAGAAAACAAATAAGTTCTAGGGCTGTCCTCTGCATCCTTGACCCAGCAAAAGGGGATTCTTTGATTAAAGATCCCTTGGCAATTTCGGCAGCCTTTGCCAACTATTATACTAGTTTATACTCACAGGCGCTGACAGATCACATTGATAAAAAAAGTGAAGGAATTCATGAGGGAGCAGGTACTTCCAGCTCTGGGTAAAGAGGACAGGAAACTTCTAGAGGAGCCTATCACAGCACAGGAAAGATTAAATAAAGTTAAACAAATAAAGACAGGTGAATCCCATGGGCTGGACCGTTTCCCCTTGGAATGCTATAAAAGTACTGGAGACAGCCTGGTGCCTCCAATGCTGGACTGCATCCACTATGTACAAGAAGGGGGACAGGTCCCCATTTTTTGGAGGCAAACTCAGATACCAGTGTTGCTCAGAGAAGGAGGGAACCTGGATATCTGTGGATCTTATCAACCAGTGTCTTTATTAAATGTTGACAGGAAAATATTTACCAGAATCTTGGCAGACCACCTTCAGAGGGTCATAGGGAGGGTAGTCCACCCAGATCAGACAGGATTTGTGGCAGGAGATACCTGTCTGACAACATTAGAAGACTTCCGAACATTATCTCTATGTAGTGGGGCCGGGGGGGGGGTGAGTTCCAAATAGCCATCTCCATGAATGCTGAGAAATCATTTGATAGGGTTAATTGGCAGTTTCTAAAAATAACCATGGAGAAAATGAAACCTGGCTCTAAATCTTTGAACATCTTTTCTAATTTATACACTTTACCACATGCACAGGTAAAAGTTAATAGGGTTACCTCAGTAAGCTTTCTCCTGCATAGAGGTACATGTCAGGGTTATCTCCTGTCCCCACTGCTGTTTGCGCTATGTTTAGAACTGCTTGCCATGGCGGTCCACCAGGACCAGCAGATAGTGGGGGTGATGGTGGGAGGTCGGGAACAGAAAATCACTTTATATGCTGAAGATTCCATTTTTTGTCCTAGGCTCCCCTGGGTCCTCAGCCCCTAAGCTCTTAACACTCTTAGAATAATGTGGCATTCTATTGGAATATAAAATAAATTACAATAAGTCAGAGGCACTGCGACTTACTGGTACTGGTCTCCCAGGCTTCAACTCTAACTTTCCCTTCATATGGGCCAGAATAATGAAATTCATTATCTAGGGGTACAGATAAATGTAGATACTGCAAAACATTTTTAGTCAAATTATAATAAGCCCTGAATAACTATTCAGCATGATCTGGCCAGGTGGTCATTACTGTCACTAAGTACAATAGGCAGAATTGACTCAATAAAACTTAATCTCTTACCTCGACTACTATTTCTGTTTAGTAATTTCCCTATACCTATCCATCCCACATATTGGTGACAGCTGATCATGGGCATTAATAAGTATATTTGGGGAGGAAGCCACCCACGTATCTCACAGGAGATTCTTCAGTTGCCAAGGGAGTCTGGGGATTTGGCCCAAACCTGACCCACTATTACCTTGCCTGTCAGTTGCATGTGATCCCATCTTGGCTGTCCCAATGGGTAACTTTAGGATGGTACACAACAGAGGAAGCAGACTGTCTGGGCCCTCCATTATTCGCTCTGGCAATAACAGAGTGTGGAGAGCCCATCCCCTCCATGACCTGCGATCTGTGGACTCAACACACATTGAAGGTGCTACGCAAATCCCGTCGAATGCTACATTCCATAGACAACCTAGACCCCTTGTTCCTTATAAAACATCGTCCAGTATTTCTTTCACCTAGGTTGGATCTTGGTTATGGCAGTTGGGAAATCAGGGCTTAACTAAATTTGCCCAGCACTTTGAAGGGAATTTGTGCATGTCTTTCCAAAAGGTAAAAGCAAGATATGTCCTACTAGACAATGACTTTCATAGGTACCTACAGGTAAGACACTTTGCAGGGGATGTAGGTTGCGGGAAAGTCTGACCCGGATTCTTAACACATTGGAAAAATTTATAGAGGAGTTGATGGCCCTGTGAACCAGGACTCAATGCACCTCCCAACTTTATGGACTCCTGCAACCAGGGGATTCAAACTCATTAGCAAAACTGAAGACAGCCTGGGAGAGAGAGAGAGAGGTAGATGGGGACGTGGATTTCCTGGGAGGATTGGCAGGGCAGACTGAGGCTGGGATAGAAGGTGACCTCCTCTCCCACCTGGAGAGAATTTTCCTGGCGGATACTTGTTCATTTTTTAGAACACCCACAGTAACCAAACACTTCCACCCTGCTAACAATGATAACTGCTGAACAGCCTGTGGCTCAGTGGGGACTCATGTACACATCTTTTGGTATTGCCCCAAACTAGGACAGTTTTGGCAGGCTGTGAAGGAGGCCACCCAACAGGTGTCATCCCTTAATATACCTGGAGAATTTACAGAGTGGGTATTGAGCACCCCCACTACGATAAACCTTTCCCTGTTAAGCAGGACATTTTCTCTGGCCATTGAGACAGCAGCTCTGAAATGCATCACAGCACACTGGTTAAAGCAGCAGCCACCACAGTTTGAGGAATGGATACAGAGGGTTAACAGAATACAGGACTTAGAGGAAATCACTGCTAGATTACATTTAAGGGAAACACAATTCAGGGAAGATCGGTGCCCCTGGATAGCTTGGGAGGCAGCCCGAGACAAAACAGCTTTGGGATGATGAAGGGCACTTTGGGGTGCCCATCCTATCCTTCAGGTCTCTAGATACTGGGATGGAGGGGGGGGGGGAACTGTCCGCTGCCCACAACAGAGGGTCTGGAAATAGATTAACTGGGAAAACTGGGAAAATAGGACTCTGGAACCCATGTTGGCCTTCATCTTCATACGGGATTAATGAGCAACACCATCTGGATAGAAAATGGCATGAACTATCACTAAACCTACTCCCATCAGTCTCACAAAAAGACAGTTAAAGAAGAAATACTTTATTTAGTAATAAAAGATAGGTAACCCACCCTTCTTCTAAAAGGACCCAAGAAACAGTGCCGCAGGTGTAGTTTGGTTAAGACTGTTAGATTGATTTTGTAGAATAGATTTTACATCTAAATATAGAAGTTACCAAGTACTTATGAATCCAAATGATGCTTTGGAGAAGGGACAAAGACAATACAATTATGAAAATTGGAACCAAAGCTGTATCGAGCCTTTACCAAAAGTACTTTAACAAGAAGGAATAGTTGCATGTCATGGGCTTGTCAAACTCATTGCACTTGATTCTGTTTGTCTAAATAAACCTGAGTTAAAAAAAGTGCAGAAAGACAATTACAAGGGTTCTGCAATGAGACTTTTTCTGGGGATTACATCCGAGAGGTTAAGCTGTGAGCCTACTCCTATAGCTACATGGGTCCATGGGAGTTAAATAGATAAGCATAGGAATTCAGTTCTCTTCAGGGATAGCACAGGGGTATGAAGCATAGCATATCTTAGTTAATAGCGTTTTCCTTTTTGTCATCTGTTATTTAAAAACATTTATTTACTTTTCCTGTAACAGTGTTATTCTCTTGTGTTAAACATATATATATCTTGTAATGCAACTTTTTTGACCTTCTGTTAAGTAAAGAGCTATCTATTTACTCAACAGTTGTGACTGTGATTTGAATTCTAAGGTATTTTAAGGTTTCCACTGGCTGAGGCAAAACTCTGTTTAGCATCCTTCACCTGAAAGATCCACTACCAGGCTTTGATCTGTGCAATTGCATGTTTGGCCTCCTAGTTCTGTGCAAGTGGAAAAGTATGTGCTTGAGGACCCAACTGGTGTCAGTAGATACCCAATGACAGACTCCTCTCTGAAAGCTGTTACAGCCCAAAGAGAGAGGTGAGTTGTCACAAATTGATTGGCAGTGGTGGAGTGACTGAGGACTTTTTAGCATACTGAAATACAAAGTTTGTCAGTGGAACTTTTACCTTAGCAGTTACAAAACAGGATATATGAGAGAGTACACTTGTACAACTGTTTTTTTTTTTCTAGTTAGCATAGTTTAGTGTAGGTTGAACGACTGAGCTCCATGGATTATGACTCGCTTACTGTGCAACAGCTTCATGATGAATGCCAAGGAACAGGATTCAGTTTGCGAGTTTAAAACAGAAGAAGGCAGACCTCATAGCTGCCCTGCTGGCACATGACCCAAAGCAGAAGGTCCCTGGGGGTGAGTCAGGAGCTGGTGTAGAGACCCTCCAAATCAGCTTGATGCCCTGCAGCTGCAGATGTTGCTGTGAAATAAGGAGCTGGAGGCAAAAAATCTGGACCTTGAGACAAAAGAACTGGAAGCAGAATCAGAGACAAGAAGACTGGATACAGAGGTGAAAAGACTGGAAGCAGAGAAAGAACTGGAGGCCAAAAGGCAGAAGGACAGAGAAAAAGAATGTCAGGAAAGAGAAAAAGAATGGCAATATGAAGTCCAGAGACAACAGCACAAGAAGGAAATCATGACCCTGTGCAACCAGCAGAACATGAGTAATGGTTGAGTGGGTTTTCCTCATGAAGTCAAAATTAATTCTAAATTGTTCCCTCAGTTTAGAGAGGAAGATGATTTTGATCTATTTTTAAGGTAGTTTAAGAGTCTATGAGCAATTTCAATTGGCTAAGGCTTCATGGCCAACTCATCTCATACCCTTACTCATGGGGAGGGCTTTGCTGGCATTTACTAAAAAGAGTGATGAAGACTATGTTGATTATGATAAGGCTAAACATTTTTGTTAAAATGTTTTGAATTAACTTCTAAGGCTTACAGAAGGACATTTAGGGAGTTAAAGAAAAGCACAGAAGACAGTTATGTGGAATTGCAGGTCCAGCTGTGTACTTACCTTGACAGGTGGGTGGATGGGGAAAAAGCAGACACTGTGAAACTAATCAGAGATTTGTTTGAGAGGGAATAATTTCTTAAAATTATACCTGAGGATCTGCATGTGTGGATCCTAGACAGAGCATGCAGCTACTCAAAGGAAGTGGCAGCAAGTGCTGACCTGTACATGGCTAGCAGATCATACAGAGAATAAGTCTCATGGTGGGGGGGCAGCACATGGTTCTAAAGGGTCCCATGGGGCAGCCCAAATGAAACCAGCCTGCACCTGAGCCTAAAGCAGAACCCTCTGGTTCTAAAGGGACCCAAGAGACAGGACCTAGGAAATGGCATACTTGCAATCATGTGGGGCACTTGAGATATAACTGCCCTCAGAAAATGGATAAGAGGCAGATGTCTTGGGGAGGGAGGGTGATCAAAAAAACATTGGTTTGTTGGTAGGGTGTGTGCAGCCTGAAGAACCACACTCCTCCTCCAATCATATGCACCCTGTTGTAGTTAACAGAACAGTAACCCAGGGACTGAGGGACACTGACATTTACATCTCCCTGGTGAGACAGGATCTAATCCAGTTGGAGCAAATGCTGCCAGTGAAATACTCCAAGATCTGAAGAGTCACAGGGACAGCAGTCCAAATACCAATGGCTCGAGTCTTACTGAACTGGGAGGTGGGCCACAGAGAAAAGGAGGTGAGGGTCATAGAGAATCTTCCTGTAAATGTGATCGTAGGGAATGATTTTGTCCACAGAGAATCTCTGGTGTGTGTGTTACAGCCTTCAGCTGGGCAAAAGGGCAGGCTTCTGAGGGTGAAGAGGGGGAGACTCACCCAGGTCCAGCCCCTCCCTCTGCAGCAGAGGAAGTGGCTAGCATGGGGGAGGGACTGGGTAGAAGCAGCAGTCCTGAGCCCCAGTCACAAACAGAGGAGAGCACAGGACTTTCTTCTGAAGGGGAGCTGGGAAGGGTCAGATGAGAGGAGCTGGACTCTGGCAGGTGGCTGATCCTACTTTGCAAAAACTGACTGAAATAGCCAATAGGGCTGAGGGTTCTCAGGGGGGTAACAAGTCAGTTTACTGGGACAATGGGTTGCTGTACAGAGAATGTACAGTAGGGGAAGGGCTAGATGGTGAGGTGCTCCAGCAGCTGGTTGTTCCTAAGGTTCTCCATTTGGCCCTTGCCTATGTTATCCCTTTTTCAGACCACTTGGGTGTGAGGCATATGAAAATGTGGCTGACGAACAATTTCTTCTGGCCTAGTATTGGCAAGGATGTAGCAAATTACTGTAGGACTTGTCCACAGTGCCAGAGGGTGTGGAAAATGTCTGAACAAGGCCAAAGCAGCTTTGGTGCCCTTGCCCATTATTGATGAACCCTTCACCATGGATCATGAGGTGCTACTTGACCGCCTGCAGTTTTGGTGTGGCCTGTCTGGTATTGTCATCAACTGGGTCAGGTAATACCTGACAGGCAGAGTGCAGGGTGTGACAATGGGGTTAGCCTCATCTAACCCAAACCTCTGTGCTGTGGGGTACCGCAAGGTTTGGTCTTGTCACCCTTGTTGTTCACGGTGTACATGCTGCCACAGGGGGACATTATCAGGCAGTAAGGATTGGATTTTCACTGCTATGCAGATGATACCCAGCTGTTCCTGTCCTGTGCGCCCAATACTCTGGTGTCAGACTCTGTATTTAATAGCTGTCTCGATGCGATCCAGGCTTGGATGACTCAAAAATGACTTAAGCTTAACCAGATGAGAGAGGTACTTGTTGTGGATCCAGTTCATTGGGTGGAGGGCGTTATAAGGGGTTACCCCCTGACTTTGTGTTGAGGGGTGTTCCCCTTACTCCATCTAGACAGGTTAAGGATTTGGGCATGATCCTGGACCACGGTTTGATGCTTGATGCTCAGGTGTCAGCAGTCATCAGGAGCGTATTTTCTCACCTAAGGAACATTGCATGAATCTGAGCCCTGATCCCACTGGAGAATCTGACCACACTTGCACATGTTTTTGTCACTTCCAGGCTGGAATATTGTAATGCCCTGTACCTAGGGTTATCTGTCGGCAACCTCTGTAGGTTGCAGCTGGTGCAGAATGTGGCAGCAAGATTACTTACCGGGTTGAGATGGAGTGATCATATCACCCCGGTCCTCCATGGACTGCACTGGCTGCCAGTCAGGTGGAGGATTGTCTTCAAGGTTGGGCTCCTGACATATAAATCCCTACAGGAAGGGGGACCTGTCTATCTGCAAGATCGTCTTGCCCCCTATCGTCTGCCCTGGGCACTCCATTCTGCTGGGGGAGATCTTCTTGGAGTACCCAGAGTGAGGTTGTGGCATTCTGGGGATAGGGCATTTTTGGTGGTGGTACCCACTATGTGGAACTCCCTTCCTGGTTATTTAAGGGAGGCCCCCTCAGTAAAAGTCTTTAAAAAAGCATTAAAAACTTATCTGTTCCAGCAGGCTTTTAATGACTGATTTTGGTTTTAATGGGATGGCTAGAATTTTAAGTTTGTGCTAAGCTGCAGCATGTATGTATTTTGTTATTGAATTGTTTTGTACAGTGCCCAGAGTCCATGGAAATGGGCACTTTATAAATAAAATATATATATACTGTATCTATCTATCTATCTATCTATCTATCTATCTATCTATCTATCTATCTTCAAGAGGGTAGCTTTGGACATAGTGGGGCTGCCCAGCACCCCAAGTTGCACTGGCAAATAGTATATCCTGGTGGTAGTTGATTATGCTACAAGATACCCAGATGCAGTGGCCCTATCATCCATTGTGGCAGAACAGGTGGCTAATGCACTGTTGGAAATATTTAGTCAGGTGGGATTTCCCCAGGAGATACTGACAGATCAGGGTGCCAATTTCATGTTGGGTTAATGAGTAATTTGTGTGAGAAGTCTGGGACAAAGCAGGTCAAAACCTCCCCATACCATCCCCAATCTAATGGTATGGTGGAACGATTTAAGATCATGTTAAGGATTTTTGCTGACCAGCACAAAAGGGATTGGGACACATATTTGCCTCATCTCCTATTTGCATTCAGGGAAGTCACACAGGAGTTCAAAGGATTCTTACCTTTTGAGCTCCTGTTTGGCCATAGGGTGAGAGGGCCCCTAGATTTGGTTCGGGATGAATGGGAGGGTGACCATGCCTCCCAAGGGGAGTCTGTTGTAGAATATAGCCTGAACTTCAGGACCCACCCAAAGGAGCTCAGGGGGATTGCTCAGGAGCACTTGGCTACTTTGCAACAGCAGCAGAAAGTCTGGTATGACCACAGGACCTAAGTCTGAGAATACAAGGTGGGACAGCGAGTGATGACACTCATACCTGTCTGACAGAGCAAACTGCAGGCAGCATTTGAGGGGCCATTCTCCATTGTCCAAAAGGTTAGTGATGTCAATTACATGATTGAGCTACCTGGCAGGAGATGCAGACGAAAGTTACAGTATATCACGTTGACATGCTGAAACTAAGGCTGATCCACTGGTGGACCTGCTCGGGGAGGGCCGGTCAGATCCTCCATGGTCAACCTTACCATCTCCGAACAGCTGACACCAGCCCAGGTGCAGGAGATTCGGTGTCTGCTGAGAGAATTTGAGGACATGTTCACAGGGAAACAGGGGTACACCATGGTGACCAAGCACCAAGTGGATACTGGAACCCAGGTGCCCCTGAAATTGTCTCTTTACAGGGTACCCCACCAGGTTAAGCAGACTGTGAAAGAGGAACTCGAGGGGGTGCTGGAACTTGGAGTAATCCAGGAATCCAGTAGCCCCTGGGCTTCACCTGTGGTATTGATCCCCAAGAAGGATGGTACCACACGATTCTGTGTTGACTGCCTGAGGCTTAATAGTTGCATAGAGTCAGACACCAATCCCATGCCCAGAACAGACAAGACCCTGGAGCAATTGGAGGAGCAAAGTATTTGATCACAACAGAACTAACAAAGGGCTACGGGCAAGTACCTCTGACCCCTGCGGCCAGGGAGAGACCAACTTTCATCACTCTATTTGGCTTATATGAACTCTAGGTAATGCCATTTGGAATGAAGAATGCATCTGCAACCTTTCAATGGCTTGTGGATCACGTTCTGCCTGGGGCAGATGAGTTTTCACCGGCGTATATGGATGATATAATTACATATAGTCAGACCTGGGAGGAGCACATCAAGAATGTGAGGGAGGTGTTCTGCAGGCTGAATGATGAAGATCTGACAGTCAAGGTAGAAAAGTGCCAGATAGGTATGACAGAAGTGTCCTGCCTTGGGCACTGGGTGGGTAGCAGATGCATCCGCACGGAG
This sequence comes from Neoceratodus forsteri, assembly GCA_016271365.2. Classification (NCBI taxonomy): domain Eukaryota; kingdom Metazoa; phylum Chordata; order Ceratodontiformes; family Ceratodontidae; genus Neoceratodus; species Neoceratodus forsteri. The sequence continues at coordinate 295,818,198 of CM057452.1, read as the reverse complement.
CTGGCCAAGGTTGATGCCATCCTGGCCTGGCCCACTCCTACCACCAAGAAACAAGTAAAGGCATTTCTGGGGACAGCAAGGTACTACCAGAGGTTTGTCCTTCACTATGGTGATCTGGCTAAGCCCCTCACAGACCTGACCAATAAGAAAAAGCCAGATAAGGTGCAGTGGACAGAGGGCTGTGAGGCTGCTTTTCAGGAGCTGAAGAAGGCCTTAAGTGGGCCAGCTCTATTGGCCCACCCCAATTACAGTATAAAGTTCATTCTCTATATGGACACCTTACACCATGGGCTGGGTGCTGTACTAAGCCAGGTTACCCAGCAGGGAGAAGAGCACCAGGTCGTGTACCTCAGCCTGAGGCTTCTGCCCAGGGAGGAGGCCTCTGCCACAATTGAGACAGAGTGCTTTGGAGTAGTGTGTGCCCTTTGGAAGCTGCAGACTTACCTATATAGGAAAGAATTTACTGTGTTCACAGATCATAATCCCCTGATCTGGCTTCATAGGTCAAGTGGGCAAAATGGAAAACTACTACGCTGGAGCTTGGTACTGCAGGAATACAACATGACCATCCAGCCCCACAGTGCTAAACAAAATGCCAATGCGGATGGGCTATTTAGGCAGGTCTAACAGCATGGCTGGATACTTTGGGCACTTCCCAACATGCAGTTACCTGAACGATTGTATCAATTGAGGTGGCCCAGAGGACACGCCTTCATTACTTTGGGGGAAGGGGTGTGACAGAAATGGGAAGGAAGGAGTTAACGGCTTGGATTTTTGGCTGGTATTTTTTAGCAGTCTGGAAAAAAACTCACACACACTGGGATTCCACTGCCCAACAGCCTGGAGATAAGGTGTCATCCAGGTTGTAAATCTTAGCATAACCAAGAGGGAGGAGTGCACCTACACATACACTCACACAGAGTTAAAGGAATTGGACCGCTCAAATATAAACTGGATGTAAAATTCATTTAATTGAATATCTATGGGGCTGTTTAAACAGACAGGAACAATTAAACAGATACATGGTAAATGGCTGGTGTATTCAAAGTGGGACAATAATTACATATTTAAGGTAGACTATAAAGTGCAGAAAGACAGTTACAGGTAGAGAGACAGTGAATTTAAATTCCGCTGGCACTTCACATTGCCACTCCACTACACGGAATGTACAATGCAAAATGCTAACTTCGCCTTGTCATTACCACTTTGCGTTAAGACTGAATGCTAACTTGAAGTAAGGCGAAGTCATTGTTTTAAATGGACTTCATATTTCTCATTATGATTCTAAGTGATCCATTTCGTGTTCCAGATTTGGCAGCCCCCACAGACATTACATGGCTTGCTGTACTGCAAGTCACATGCTGTTTAGACAGGCAGGAAGGAAGTGCCTTGCCAATGAGATAGTTTCACTTTCTCCTGTGAAGACGGAGAGAGGGGATTGTGTCGTGAGACAGCTTGTGTGACTTGGAGATCAGAGTGAGGAGGAGATTTAAACTTTGAATTAGACCCAACAGCTTTTTTAAAAGCTACATTTTTTGTCTTTTCTGTGCATTTTCTTATGTAATCTGTTCTTTCTGTAAATTTATTTTTTTCTTACCTTTATAAGTAGTTGCTTGTCTGTGTCTGTGTGACTGTGTGTGTGTGACAGTGTGAGTATTTTCTGTCGAGTCAAGTAGTCATTGCTTGGACTGAGGGAGCGCAGTTGGAAAGATAGACCAGGGTGAAGGAATGTCTGGGGAGGGGGAAGTTCTGGGAGAGAGTGATAGGCGTCACACTGTGTGCACGCATGGGAGGCATAGCCACCGGTTCCTGTTGGACTGATCCAAAATTTTGAGTGGTCCCTCCCCAGAAGCAGGACCAGCACCTCCTCCTGAGAGGGTGGGTGCTGTACAGGAGTGGTTGGATCACATAGAGGGACATAAGTTACAGACTATGTTCATGCTGGAACTGTTGCTGGACCACGAAGAGATCCCACATTAGTTTTTTTTTCTCACACCATGTGCCCCCCCACCTTCCCTGCTGTATTATAAAATGTATTCCTCCACCATTCCCAATCCCTGTATGTAATTATGCCCTTATTTTGTTGTATTCTGTATGCATGACACTTTGTATTCTGCCCTCTTCCTTCTGTTAAGTGTGTGTGTGTGTGTGTGTGTGTGTGTGTGTGTGCATATGTGTGTGTGTGTGTGTGTGTGTGTGTGTGTGTGCGTGCATGCTGTTTTGGTGCCTCATTAATGTTTGCTTTCTGTCATGGAGTGATTGTGGAAAAGTAGGACTGAGCAGTGCAAGTATACTGTGCTAAACTGTATGTGTGCAGTCAGTCTTCTTTCCTGTGTGTGTATGTACTGCAGACACTGTCCAGCTTCTTGCAACATACATATGCTGATTGCTGTTTGACTTGTTGCTGGGTTTATGGTATAAAGAATAAAGATAAGAATACATAGTCCCAGATATTCAAAAGGGTTGCGCCATGCGCAATAGGGTTGCGCCAGCGCAAGTCTGAAAATGCGCCATTCTGCGATATTCAGCAGGAGGCAGTTGCACCACTGAAAACATGCTGAGCAACAGCGCAATGATAATGAAGGCATGCACAACCGAAGGGGGAGGAACCATGCATAAAGGGTGCAGTGTGATGTTCAAAGACTTGAGCAATGCGCAACAGTGAAAGTTACGCCACAGCGGAAATGAGCCAAAATAAAAAGGAGCAAGGAAGAGGCACAAGAATGCTACAGGGAAGCCACATGATGCAGGGGGAGAGACAGGCACAGGGAAACTGTGAGAAAGAGGGCAGGCCAGGGAAAACAAACTGCAGAAGAGAGGCACAGGGAAAGTGTGTGCAGCCACACATCCCAGAGGACAGCACAGACAGGTGTACCCGGTGCAGGGGAGGTAGCAGTCAGGACAGCGGGGGGAACATAGCAGCAGCTGCTGGGGGGGGACCACAAGCCAGGGACATGGCCAGTGCCACCTTCAACATAGAGGCCATAATGAGGGGGGTGAGAAGGCATGTGGCAGGGGGATGTGGCCATGGAAGGGCCCATCAGCGGTATGCCCCCAACAGGCAGTACCGAGCCCGCACAAGCTTTGAGCCGTATACAGATATCAAGATTGTGGGCTGGTACCGCCTGAACAAGGCAATACTGAGGTGGCTCTGTGAGCTGTGCAGTGATGTGATGCAGGCACCCACACGACGGAGCCATGCCCTGTCAGTGGAGACAAAGGTAACAGCCTGCATGTGCTTGCTCACCACGGGTACCTTCCAGAAACCAACTGGGGATGCCACAGGCATAACACAGTCGGCCATGTCACGCATCCTCACCCAATTCCTCAGCGTACTGCTGTCACATACTGCGGAGTACATCCATTTCCCCAGCACTGCGGCGGAGTGCACAGCAAACATTCAGGAGTTCTACAGGGTAGCATGTAGGCCTGGTGTGCTAGAGGCAATAGACAGCACCCATGTGGCCATACACACACCACCTGGTGATGAGGGGGCATCATACATGAACCGCAAGGGCTATTCCAGCATGAACTGCCAGGCAGTGTGCGAAGCCAGTGGGTGCATCATCAATGTCTGTGCCACGCACCCTGGGGGAGCACACGATTCATACATCTGACACCAGTCAGCACTGTGCCACCAATTTGAGGGTGCGGACATCCCCACAGGACATCTAGTGGGTGAGTATGCAAACCAAATGGACATATCGCGGGCCTGGGGGGGCATGGCCAGAGGTGCCATGGGTGTGGCCCACAGGGCCTGGGGCAGGCGGAAGCTGAACACAAAACTAACCTCCATCCTCTGCACACAGGTGACAGTGGATACCCACTCCATCCCTGGTTGCTCACACCCTACCAGCGGCCCACGACCCCATCGCAGCAACGCTACAATGAGGCACATGCCACCACATGCAATGTCATTGAGTGGGTGTTCGGGATGCTGAAGGCATGTTTCCATTGCCTGGACATCTCTGGTGGTGCCCTACAGTACAGCCCCTCAAAGGCCTGTGGAATATTCCTGGCCTGGTGCATCCTGCACAACATGGCCAAAGAATGTGGGATAGCCGTACAGGTCGAACAGGGGGACAGCAATGGGGACGATAGGGAGGCCGGTGATGATGGTGGTGGGCAGCCCCTCCCTTGGCTGATGGGACCCCCGACTGATCCGGCTGGCACAGCTGCACCGGGACACCATCACAGAGGAGCACTTCGGCTAACCCAGGTAAGTCATGGTGCCATGCGCAACCACCAGTGGCTAAGGCGCAACCCACAAACACACATGGAAGCACACCAGGGGTGCATGCTGGCAAGGGATGTGGCAGAGCACAGAAGCACACACACACAACCAGGGATGGGTAAACATCAACATGCCTCATGGTCGGATACACACACACGCACACACACACACACAATGCACCAAATGTACACAGAGGGCAGGAGGAACACTGAGCCAGAACGTCAACCCTAGTAACACACATGTCCACAGGCCACCATGTCCAATGTCTGTCCATGTGCGTGTGTCACATGCTGGGCACCATCGCACTTTGGTGTACAGTGCAATGCAGGCATCATCATGCAAACGTACCTGCTGACAGCAGCCAGGAGGGTGTGCAGGTGGACCATGTGTCCATGTGCAGGGCCAGGCACCCACCTGTGCACTGCCCACTGAAACACACAATGCATACAGGGCAGCACCAGACAGTGCCTGCGCTGGGAGACAGGACAGTCTCGTGGCACAGTGCCATGGCCGCCTCAGATGTGTGGGTGGCCCCGCCGAGACCCACCAGCACTGGCAGGCTGACTACAGGCCTCATGGGGTGGCACCGATGGTCTCCCAGGGGTTCCACTGTGTGAACACGACCATGCCCATGCAGGGGGCTGCAGCACACCGAACATGCCTGCACCAGGAGTGCTCGGGATGCCCACAGCTGAACCCAACATCAACAGGGTGGGTGTTGCACAACACCGGGAACGGGGAGTGGATAGCGCACTGCGTGGTGCGAGCGATGCATGGGAACCTGACTGTGTGCCCATTGTGGCCATGACAGCAATTAACTCATTGCCTCCACAGGCTCACTCTGAGATTACACCACTTGCCTCCTGAATCTTCTGTATACTTTTAACAGTGAATCCTGGGCCTTTCTAAGCAAAATCAAGCAATAGTCAGCATGTCGCAAACAAATGCTAATAGCTCAATAACTGTACATACTAGACACAAAGTATGAGTGGCAGAGTTATTCAGCACAAAATTGCCTTTCCAATGGTTGCATGCATGTATTAATAAGTAATTTTGTATTTTTTCTATGCTGGTCAAAACAGCAAAGTAAATATTTTTTTCACTAAAAAAGGGCAACATAAGCCATTTTTTCTTGGAAAATATGTACAATATCAACACCAAATTAAGCATACAGACATTAGATGGTGTTTTGATATTATGTTTGCTAAAAAAAAGATATATTTTTCTATAAAATGTAATTTTTCCCCATTTTAGTCAAGGTGCTTTGATGAGATTTGAGGGCAAAATCTCAACCACACACACCATATCATAAACAAATGCGTATAACTCCAAAAGTATACATGATACACACAAAGTATCAGCATGAAAGTTGATGAGCACAAAAATGCCTTTCCAACGGTGCTATGCAACCAGTTGTAATCAATACGGTTTTTATTTTATACCTGCTGAAGTGGCAAAAAAGTTAATTTTATTCAAGCGGCTTAGGTGAATCTTGATGGAAAACATGTCAGCCATACACACCATATCATAAACAAATGCAAATAACTCCTGAAGTATACATGATATACACAAAATATCAGTGACAAAGTTGTGCAGCATAAAATTATCTTTCCAACGGTGCTATGCAGTCAAATATATATTATATTCTGTTACAATATATATATATTAAAATATATAAGTGACTTCTCCAGACGTTGCAAGGGCACACTGGGAGTCAGTAGCCAACTTCTGCAGATGTCCTCAGGACACACCAGTGTTTTTTTACTGATGACTACAGGCATCTGCTAGGACACAATGAGTTAACGGCTGTACAAGCCTGTCAATGGCAGCGGTCACATCCTCCGGCAAACAGTCCATCTGTGACAGGATCCTATCGGTGTCCCTCCTGCGACGCTCCTCTGCCCACTCCAGAGCCACACACAGTGCCTCCACGGATGTTGCAAGCTGCATTTGCTGCTGGACTGATGCTTGCAGTAGGCGGGTATGCTCATCAAAGAGGTTGTCTGCCTCCTCGGCATCCTGTCCCTCAGGGTGTGCAGGGGCCTGATGTTCAGCACCCCTTGAGGGTGGGTGCTGCACACCAGGACCAGGTATGGGCAAGTCCACAGGCGGTGCACAGACATCACCGCTGAACCCTGAACCCCCAGTCCCAGTGGGCAACTGCTGCTGCTGCCCCTCTGCCCACTGTGCCCAAGGGATCAGTAGTGCTGCCACTGTGGCCGCAACAGTCCCACTGTCCTGACTAGCCACCGGTGCTGCCCCACTGGTGCTGACAGGCACAGCCTGTGACTGTGCTGACATGCTGGCCCACCCGGCAGCACCAGCCAGAGCCATGGGTGCGAGCTGACCTGCTGTGTGTCCATTCCGTGGCAAAAACTTGTCACTGCCCATGACGATCATGTCCACATCACTGGTGCCAGTCTCTGCCCCAGCCACAGCCACAGCGTGCTGACATCCTTGGATGCCAGAACACTGAGACACAGGAAGGGCTTCCCCCACACCTCTGTCAACGACATCAGTGTGGACATCCAGGCGACCCCACTGTCACAATGCTCCATGTATACCTGTGGAGGTGGATGGTCCCTCCTCCAACTCCAGCTGACTGTCCACAGTGGACAGTCCCACCACCACTGACCCATGCAGACACTCAGGATCTATAAGGGAAAGCAAAGTCGCGTTACTGCATGTGACCTACCCTGCCCCCCCATAGACTAACCATGACTTATCATGCAGTGATGGGCCACCACCCGTCTGGAAGCCACAGCCCAGAACTCCCTCTATGGCACTGCGGTGCATGCTTGCAGCAAGCTTGTCCTCTGCTGGTGTGAGCTGCACCACCTCCGGCTGTCCCCTGCCTGTTGCAGCACGCACCGCCCTGATGGCAGCCACCTTCTCCTTCACCCTCCACCTGTCAGTACCCATCTTCTTCTTACACTCCTGCATGGGGCGCTGGTGGATGCCATGCAGGTTCACGGCACATGCCACCTCCTCCCATGCAGCAGCATGGGCCGGAGGGGTGCCTCGCCGTCCACTGAGCAGTGGCTCCTGATCCAGGTAGGCCTCAAACAGTGCCTCAGTCTTGGCATCCGTGAAATTGGGCCTCCTCTTCCACCCACCATCGTTGTCCTCCTCACCCAGAACTTGCTCGGTCATTATTCAGCCTGTAAGGATGGCAGTGGTTACCTGTGACTGTGCAGTCCAAAGCATGTCCCTGAATCCACAGTCCACACTCCCAGACAGTATGCAACTCACCACTATAGTGCAGTAACCGAATATGGCCACTGCAGAACTTTGTCGCACTTTTATAGTGCAATCCATGGAAATTAGGTGAGAAGCAACTTTAATTAGATGCAAATCGCGGTGCTGCACCATCGAACGGCTGATCGGATGATTAGCATATAACGGCTGAATATCGCACTTTTGCACTTTGCTCAATTGTGTTGAATGGGCTGAGCCAATGACGCAGTTCCGTGGCATGCATAGTTCACCTCACTGTGCATGCCCAGGCTGCTCTGTCACGCTGACGATGTGCTGTGAGCGATAGTCAATGCAGGGCACGGCCACTATTTTGCCAGTGGCGCTATAGCGAAGGTCATTTCATGGCGCTGTGGCAATGGACCTCCATAGGCGCAATGGCACAACTGCCCGATAGTCCACAGTGGTGCTGGCAAACAGGCAACCAATCGCGCTATATGCATAGTCGTCCGATGGCGCTGTGTGTGGCCTTGCACCAGAGACCCTTGGCCCTGTGCCCGACCTTTGCCCCCTTGGTGCCATGCGTCAGGCATGGGTGCACCTCTATCGCATTGTTAGGTAACAGTGCAATAGGGAATGGCAGCGCTGTACCACGCACAATTTGCACGTAGGGTACCGCGCTGCAGAGCGCCATATTGCCTACTATAGTGGTTGAGATGGCATGCAGGAGAGCCCCACAATGGACTGCCATTGAGTTGGCCAACCCTGTGGCTATTGTGGAGCCACACCATGGGCCTCTGTTTGGTGAGGAGGCACTGGACAGGGCCAGGACCCAGGTCTGGCAGGAGGTGGCCACTGACCTGGAGGCAGCCACTGGACACAGGAGGACCACAAAGCAGTGCAGGCACCGCTATGGGGACCTAAGGAGGAGGAAGCCGGACCTACTAGCTCATCTGTGGTCACGTGCCAGGAGGGGCATGGTGCCACATCCAGGTGGGGGATCCGTCTATGCACTTGTATTGTCCATATGGGTAACAGTGTTGTATGTGTCCAGCACTTAGGGAGGTCTAGTCTAGGGTTGGCTGTGGCGGTGTTTACAGGGTGTGGGGTGGGTGGGTCAGGCTGGGTGGGTGAGCACACACATTGGGGCAGGGGGACTTTGCTTCAGGATTGTACTGATGTTCTTCTCTCATTGTTTCCCCCACAGGCATGGACAAGCATCACCGGATGAGGGAGGAGCACCGGAGGGAGGAGGACAGAGTGTCCAGGCAGGATGGGGACCATCACCGCTGACCTGACCAGCCCGATGAGGGTGAGTGCCGTAACTCCATGATTACTATTGCATGCTGTGTAACAGAGTGGGCAGCGGGGCATGGCCACCATCCATGGACACCACTGCCATGCATGTGACTTGTGACAGTCAGCACTGTCCAGTGGCACTGCATGTCTGGGAGTGTGTCAGTCGTGGTCCATGCATGCACCAGGCACATGGCTGTGGCACTGCCTTCACACCGCATAGCCACGTTACTGTATGGCCATGGTGGTGCTGCGCAGGACATGGGCGGTGGGTGTGTGCAGTGGTCCACATGGCTGTGGCTGCCTGGGTGGGCAGGTCTTGTGGACATGGTCACTGTGGGTGGTCGCACACCATCACAGGGGCGTGGCACATGGCTGTATGCCATGCACAATGGGTGGGCTGCGGGGGGATGGATAGTCACACCTATTAACTCTGCTCCCTTGTCCTAGGTGACCGGATGCTCCTGCAGATTCAGCAGTCCATCAATGAGCTGCTCCAGGTGGCCAGGGAGACTCTGCAGCTCCTCCAGGAAATCAACCACCATGGGGTCAGGAGGAGAAGGAGAAGCAGGCATCAGCGCCAGGAGGAGGAGGCCAAGGGCAGCTGTTAATGTCCCGACTACCACCTTCCCCCCTTTGACCCGACCTCACACCCCTTCTTCCCTCTCCCTTATGTTCACCCCTGCCCCTTACCCACCCCACCTTGTTTATGTCCTTCCCCCCATATGTACATAGTTCTGTATATAGTTTTGTTTTATATGTTTCAATAGAAATATTTTGATATGAATACTGTGGTGGTCTCTGATTTTCAGCGGGCTATAGGTGCTCAGCTACAGTGGTGTGCATGGAGTCTGGGGTGGTGCAGTCATGGGTTTATGTGTATGTCCGTGGGGAAGTGACTATGGTGTGGGAGTAGCTATCAGTCAGTATCTGTGGTGTGTGTGTTGTTCCCTGTGCAATGGATGACTGTGTGCAGTGGTCTATGGTGCTTGCTCTGTGTCCATGGTGCCCCTGTCTACCTGTCCATGGACTGTGCAGCTGACACCCTTGCATGTCTGTGACCTGCAAGGTTTGCTGCCATGTCAGTAGTGGCTGTCCATGCAGGGCAGCCACTGTACCCATCACAATGCTGAGTTGCCTCCTGTCACTGGTGTGGCGCATGTTTGCCTCAGGTGACACTGTAGCCTCTGTGGTTGTTGTCCCACCTCCATGCTGTGGCTTGTGTGTGTGTTGCAGGGGATGTGCACCACTGTCTGTGACTTGTGCTCCAGGCATATGATGGTGGCATATGGGTCCACAGTGCCTGCGCAGGGTGGCTAGCACTCCTGTGCCATGGAGGACTGCAGGCTGTGTGTACACAGTTTCCATGGGCCCACACTGGGGGCTTGGTTACCACGCTACTGCGTCCCTGTGTTATTGTCCCCTTGGGTATGGGTGGGTGTTTGTCCCTGCACTGTGTTGCTTCTGGTGTGGTGCATGCTTCCATGCACCACTGTGGGTGTCTGTGCTGGCTGTTGTGGCCAGTGGTGGGTCAGGGTGTGTCACTGGACTACTGTGCAGGGTGCTGTATCACTGGTGGTGGTGTCAGGGGCATGTCCTGTCCCATGTGGGGTACCTCTTGTGTCGACACATGGTCAGTCTCTCAGCTGTGCCTCAGGGGGATTGTACGTGGTGGCATTGTGTCTGCCGTTGTTGCATTGCCATGTGCTTCCACCCACTGCTGGGTGCTCATGGTGGAGCTGCCTTGTATGGTTCTGTGGTGCACAAGGTTGCACTGTCACAGTGGGGGTGGTGGTATGCATGGGGTTTCCTGCTGTGGTGGTCACTGCTCATGAGGGGGTGTCTGGGGGTCATGGTGCAGGGTGTGCTGTGCACTGGGGGGATGACATGGCACGGGGTGGTCCGCCCTCCTTGTGTGGCAGTCTCAGCTTGCCGGTGAGTGTGATGGGGCACCATGGCTCGGCTGTGGGTTGTATGCTTGTCTCCATGGGCCGATGGTTATTCCAGCCCTCCCCCAGTTGTGCTGTGCTTAGGGTGTGGGGGCACGATGTCAGTTCTGCTGTGTGTTCCTGTGCCCATTTGTGGCAAGAGTGGTGGGCCCCTACCTCCCTGGTTGTACAGTTACATTGCTCTGCAGCTGGGGGGCTCCCTGTTTGCGCTATGGTGTCTCTGAACTGCTCAGCTGGATATCCCTTGTTGCGCCATAGAGTTTCATATCTGCTCAGCTTTCCCTCCCTAGTTGCACTATGGCACAGGTTGTGCGATATTCAGACATTGGCTGTAGGCGCAATTTGGCTTGCTCCTGTTTTGAATATCATGTCTGTTGCGCATGGGCACAATGGACTTGTGCGTGCTCCTGTTATTACGCATTTTTTGGGCTCAGTTTGAATATCTGGGCCATAATGTATATTTTATTTGTTAGGAGACCATATGAACAAACAATTGTGCTTTTCAACAAACTATATCAAACAGACATGAAGTATTGCTGATGCACCCAAAATATTTCATGGTGTACAGACATTATAAAAAAACATGTTGTTTATTTCATTCAGTGCAAGAGATGTCCACAAACAGGTTATGTAGGAGAGACACGCCAACAGCTCCGCACTAGGATGAACTCACACAGACATACTATTACAGCAAGGAAGACTGAAAAACCAGTGGGCATCACTTCTCCCAGCCTGACCACTCAGTCTCAGATATGTCAGTAATGGTCTTAAAGGAAATCTCAAAACACACAACAGAGACGAGCTTTTGAGATTAAACTTATTTTACATCTCAATATGGTAGCAGATGGGATGAACTTGGATATTGGCTTTATGGGACACTACAGAAACTAACATCCACAGACCTTTTCTTCTCCAAACTGACATATTATAGGACTTCAGCATGTGTGAGATGTGGGATGCGTGTGTATGTATGTGTGTGGGTATGTGCTGTGAGTATGTGATATAACAGATGTGGGACTTGCTGTCACTTTGAGGTAAGTCTCTATTTAGCTATATGGAGTTATAATGTGTTACTATTTTTATTTCACACACATAAGAATTTCTCCTTACTTTTATCTTTGCCTGTGGGGGATTGATTCCATTGCACCATATTCAGATTACCCAGCCCGCTAGTGTACATACAGGAGTGTTATCTTATACTGTTATATATAATTTTTGTAACTCTGTACATATTGGGATGTGTGATCTCATTTGCTTGGGGTCCTGCACATATCTTTTACATTAGGCTAATATTGTAGTAATTTACTCAGGATTTCATGACAAGTTGTATTCCTTTGGGGAACTATTACAGTGACTGAAGTTTATATAGGTTCACTAGGAGAGATTGAGTGTGTGTGTGTGTGTGTGTGAGAGAGAGAGAGAGAAAAAAGGGGAGAGAGAGAGAGAGACAACATCTCGTTTAGCTATATCTCCCCACCACATTATTGTGATGTGGGGTGGGTTAGGTTGTATTGTTTGTATGAACAGGAGGAGATAAATTACATTTTATCTCTTTTCAGATTCCCTTGACACTTGTGGTACATGAAGTTGCTACATTCTCAGTATATATTGACATCAGTACATATCAGGCTGCATGGTCTGAATTCCTTGAGGTTCCTCGACTAGAGTTTTTAACACTAATATTATCAATTTATATTCAAATTATCATTTATATAGTCCTGAGGTTTTTGTAATTTCTTGGGCCTTTTATTTAGCTTGAGAATACAGCTGGGTGGCATGTCCAGCTATGTTTTACACATCACACAGTGTGCACTGATGTTTTTAGACAACTTTACTGGTAATTCTTGTCTTTAATGCATACATTGTAATTTCATGAGCCCTATAACTATCTTAGTTTGTTTTTAAGCTGGGTGGGGTTGCCTTTCAGTAATCACATCCTTATACTGACTGTGACACTCATGGCTTGATTTGGGAGTTATTTGCTTCAGCAGTGTTATCTTATGTCAATTAAATTTATGTGCAGTAGGATTCTTTGCATGTGTGTTGCACTACACATCTGAACCCAAGGTTCATTCGGACTGAGGGCAGTATTGTACTGTTAAACTTCTCTGACATCATCTTCTGTTTTTTTTAAATGAGTATTTTAAACCAATGGGGATTTTTTTCTGTTTTTCTCTGCATTATCTAGCTGTTATAAGTATTGTATTTTCTAAATAACTGCCATGAGCTTCTGAAGAAGGACTGGTTGGTCCGAAAGCTAGAGCACTTTGTTCTTGTTGTTACATCTATGTTGGTCCATTAAAAGGTATCAAATCATTTGCTTCTGGATCAGACATTATAAAGTCAGAAAATATATAAGGTCCAGTTCACTGCCACCACACTGTACTACCACATTCTTTCTTTTCATTATTTGTTCTGGAATATGTATTTCTAGTTTAGACTGGCAGTGTTAGTTTTGCAACAAGTGCACCATAACACAACATGGCTCCAGTGGTAGCACAGTGTGATGGTAGTGGACTGCAGGACCTGTAATGTATTACGACTTGGAAATGTATGTATGCCATAAAATATTTTGGGTGTCTCAGCAATATTTTATGCCTGTTGGGTATGGTTTGTTTGAAAGCAAGATTATTTTGTGTTATTATCTCTGCAAAGTCATGGGTGCACTGTGTGAGTGATTGAGGTGCACACTGGCCAAAGACTTCTGAAAACATATCATATCACTTTGTCTGCTGCTGTTGATGGAACAAATAAAATATACAATATATATTCTTATCTTTATTCTTTATACCATAAACACTGCAACAAGTCAGCATATATATATATATGTTTGCAAGAAGCTGAACAGTGTCTGCATACACAGGAAAGAAGATGGACTGCACATACATAGTTTAGCACAGTATAATTGCACTGCTCAGTCCTGCTTTTTGACAAATACTTCACAATAGCATGACAGAAAGTAAATATTACTGAGGCTCCAAAAATATTTACCAGACTCACCCAAATTCCCAATCCCAAAATGCAACTGTCTTGTGTCAAGAAAATTCCCCGGTGCTGACGAAGTGAAATTGTAGTGTAACAAGAATTGCAAAGTCTCCCAGAATTAATGGTACACTCAGTCATGTGCACAGTACTCACACAGAGTCCCCAGAATTTTTCTGCATCCCCAAAATGCAATTGTCTTGTGTCCAGAAAATTCACACGTGCTGACAAGTGAAATGACAGCATAACATGAAATGCAAAGTGTCCCAGAATTAATGGCGCAGTCACTCGTGCACAGTGGTCACACAGAGGCCCCAGAATTTTTCTGCATCCCAAAATGCAACTGTCTTGTGTTCAGAAAATTTGCCAGTGCTGACAAAGTGAAACTGTAGCGTAACAAGAATTGCAAAGTCTCCCAGAATTAATGGCACACTCAGTCATGCGCGCAGTACTCACACAGAGTTCCCAGAATTTTTCTGCATCCCCCAAAATGCAACTGTCTTGTGTCCAGAAAATTCACAAGTGCTGACAAAGTGAAATGATAGCATAACATGAAATGCAAAGTGTCCCAGAATTAATGGTGCAGTCACTCATGCATGCAGTACTTACACAGTGTCCACATCATTTTTCTGCATCCCCAAAATGCAACTGTCTTATGTCCAGAAAATCCACAAGTGCTGCTGCTGTTGCACTTAAATGTAATGCTGCTGTGTGTATTGACCTTACTGTGATGATGATATCATGATGCACAGTGTCTTGTTAAACCATGTGAAGGAGGGATAACATGACATGAATGACCATTCGGTGTTCTGTCACAGATGATAACAGTGAGAGAACTGTTGCTTGTTCAAAGTGTGCTGTGATGCGATCACCTCAACCGGATGGAAGGGTGCCCTTTGTGTGTACACTAATAGTAGCCTTGGTGAGTTGATATATATATATATATATATATGTATTTATTGTTTTTTTCTAGTTGGGGGGTTGACATATATATATACATGTATTCATTATATTGTTTTGTATCACAGGTAACATACTGTTGGAGTGCACATTCCCATGCCTGATGAGGAATTTTGGTGATAGAACTGGAAATGGAATACTCTCAAGCCAATGAAGGTAAGTATTTTTTTTTTTTTTTTAGGGGAGGATCATATTTGCAAGTTGGTTTCATTAATGGTTTATTTTTTGGTTACTGCTTCTCAGATTTTATATGCATCCTTCTCCAGTCTGGTAATGGTGGTCAAGGTCATCATTGATTCAAGTGATTTCTGTTTGTTGCATGTCTGCCCCAGCCTGGGGAGGAGGGGCCATGATTTTGAAGAAGTTCTTTGGATAAGGCAAGTATGACACCACATAGCATCTGGAAGTTTCCTAAAAAAAAGAAATGAAGGACTTATTACAACTTGATTGCAGCAGTAAGACATTATGTTTAAGCCATGGCTGTTCCACCACGGGTATCGGGATTAACAAAGATGGCAAGCTGTCCCACTGCAATCATCAGATCACAATTTAAATACCAGGCTGTAACAAATACACTGTGTCAGTGTCCCTGTGTCTCAACTCAAGTTACATTTTAAAACCACATCTTGTCAAGTAGCATTGACCTGGGTCAAACATTTTCAACACTGTCATGGCTACAGCTGCAAATTTGGAATACAGTGCATGATATGTTGCAGAAATATTTTTTGTGACATACATGTCACCTAGTTTATGAATCAGTCAGATTTTTTGCACTTTTATGAAAAAAAAAAGAACACATGAAATAAAATTGATATACTTACCATATGGATTGTAAATAGATATCCTATAGGCAGGGCCCTGTGTTTTCTGTGATTCTCCGGTTGCAGCAGTGGCTGCAGAAATGAGGGCTGACCGCAGAAATCAGTGCTAGCCGCAGAACTCAGAAAAAAACAGCTACATAGCTGCATAAATGCTGGTTATGCTGTGCAATCACACAAGGCAATGGCATAGCTACTGATATTTTAAGTGTGCCATAGCACATATATTCCTTAGAAGGGGCAACAAACTGATGCTACCAGCTACAAAGCCAAAAATGAGTGGGCACATGGCATCTTGACTCATGCTGGCTCTTGTTACATTACTCTGTCCAGCATGTATTGGGGAAGACTGCAGCAAGAGTAGCAGAGCTTGATTAGGTTCACATCAGTTATGATTTGCTGCTGTGTAGGTGGGGCTAGTTCAGCCATGTTATTTATCATTGTGAGGCTGCTCATGGTGCATGTAGAATCCCTGGAAGATGAATTTGGAAGGAAGAACTGGAAGGTGAGTAGAAGTCAAGAAGTGAGAAGATTCAGAGGTGCCTGTGGAGGTAGCATTGATTTTGGTGTGGTAGCAGAGATCAGAGGAGAAGCTGATTGCAGAAGCATGTGGCTGGCAGCAGTCTGAACAGAGGACTCCTGTCCCCACTGGTGGACATCAATCACAGTTTTGATTTGTGGGACGCAGATCTGTATCTGCAAGTGTGACAATTATGCCTTGGCTGATCTGAACCTGCAGCCAACTGGCGGCATCAAGTGCAATTCTTAAGGAGGGTCAAGTTGCCCAGCTGCAGTAGAGTTGTGGACCAGGGCATACTAAAACTGGAGCAGGCAGGTAAGGAAAAAAATCAGAATGGAGAGTTTGATTGCTGCTAGGCATAAGTGAAATGAGGGTCGCTGACTGAAGAACACCACAACCCCCTGAGTTGTCAGGAGAAGAGAATATGTCTAGCAAGGTTACTCTAGCTTAATAAGAATGACTTGCTTGCATCTTTTAGTGTGCCCCCCAAAAGAAAAATCAGGAGTCAACAAATCCTACAGACACTGCAAGTTACACCCTCCTTCACTGTTATAGGATGACTCCACCCAAACACACATATTTGCAGACTGCAGTCAACATGTTTGTTGCAAGGCAGTTAGGGTATGCCTAATTTAAACAAATAATAATCTAAAAGATTGTTGATCAAAATCAGAAAAAAATGGCTTTCAATTGGAGTCTTTTTAAATCTGCTTACTGTAAATATAAACCAGAAGAAATCTAAGCAGGTTTTGCCTTCTGTGTAGTTTTACCTGAGTGTGTATGTCCTCCTCCGATTATAACCTGGGAGAATGGCAAAGACCACCAATTTCCAGAAGAAGAACAGATGAGCCTTCAAATCTGGGTGGAATGGGAAAATTAATTAAAAGAGAACACTGATGCCCATGGCTGTGCCAAGTTTGGGTTATTGCAGTTTAATATTTCCTTGATTGACTGGTCCTCCATCCATTGTGCAGTTAATGTCCAGTCTGCCCTTGATAGCTTCCTTACAAAATTTAGTCAGCTGCAAGACTCCCATGCTCCATGGATCACTAGGCGCTTTCGTGGTACTCAGACTAAGTGGCTAACAAAAGATCTGCTAACCCAGATAAGGGCCAGAGATAAAGCCTGGCGTCGTTTTAAGTCCACAGGGATGGAATCTGACTACTGCCATTACCGCTCACTGAGAAATGCTTGCAAAAGGGACATCCATCTATCCAAAAGCGCTTTCTGCAGGAACCTACTAATAAGAGCCTCTGGTGACTCCAAAGAAATTCTGGACCACCATAAAAACCCTGCTGGGTTCTAATCAAAAGGCCCATACAAATGACATGCTGTTAAACGGCATTCATTGCAACAACCCGTTAACTGTAGCCAATACCTTTAATCACCATTTTTCGGATTTATCAAGCTACCTGACCTCTTTCCCAACTGGCCACACTGTTCTGCCCCAATGTGGCACCACACCTCCACCTCCGAACCCCCCTTTTAGGTTTCGGATCATTCAAAAAAGAGAAGTAGAACTTTTACTTCTTTCCATCAAAGAAAATACTAGCCCTGGAGCAGACGGTCTTGAACCCAGGCTTCTGAAAGCTGCTGCCCCCTTCATAACCTCCCCACTAACCAAAATCTTCAATATGTCCCTATGCTGTGGTATAGTCCCAAATATATGGAAAATTGCTGAAAATCACTCCTATTCCAAAAAAAAAGGAGACCCAAAGAAAATTAGGAACTATCGTGCCATTGCTATACTCTCTGTATTAAGCAAAATCTTGGAAAAATTAGTAGCCACCCAAGCAATCGAATACCTCCAAAAATATAACCTCCTTTCTAACTCTCAACATGGTTTCTGTAAAGGTCACAGTACCACCTCTGCCCTGCTGAAGCTGACTAGTGACATTTATTCCGCCATGGACCTAGGCCTTCTGACAGGAGCAATTTTCATCGACCTAACTAAAGCTTTTGACCTGGTCAACCACACACTTCTTCTTGCAAAACTTCGGTCATTTAGTTTCTCCTCAGATACCATTACCTGGTTCGAAAGCTACCTGACTGACAGACAACAAGCTGTGGTATTTAATTCAGCAATCTCAGATCATGCACCGATCCACGTGGGAGTACCCCAGGGCTCCATTCTTGGTCCTCTACTTTTTACTATCTTCATTGATGACATTCCTTTAACTGCACGGAACTGCTCTTCTCTGCTCTACGCTGACGATCTGGTCATCTACCACAGTGCAAAAACTTCAACTTCCCTAAACCATCCCCTTGCCTTGGATTTCGTGAGTATCCAGACTAGTCCTTAACTCTAGCAAATCCTACTCAATGTTGTTTGGCTCGCAGGCTAGACTCAAATCAAATCTAAACCCCCTTATCATCTCATGTGAGGACAGCTCCCCTCTACCCTCTGTCAAATCCTTTAAATATCTAGGTGTCACCCTGGATGAATCTCTTGACCTTGACCTTCATATCTCAACTATCTGTAAGTCTGTAAATGCCAAGATAGGAAATGCCTATCGCTCCAGCTATGCCCTCACCCCTCAAGCCAGACTAGCCGTGGCTCAAGGTTTCCTTATACCAGCACTAGCATATGGCTCCTCAATCTACCAATCCGCATCTAAGTCCTCCCTCCATAAATGGGACACCACTTACAACAGCATCTGTCGCTATGCCTCTGCTGCACTGCGTTTCAAGCACCACTGCCAACTCTATTTGGACCTAAATTGGCTTAGCCCCTCCGCCTATCGTCTCCAGTTCTTTGGATCATTAATTGACTCTGTCACCAGAACAGGCCTCCCCCTATCCGTCTCCTCTGCTTTGGAATTACAACCTCTCACTTATGTACTACGATCCAACGATAAAGCACTTCTGCACGTTCCAAGATGCAGAACAAACATGGGCACGCGTGCGTTTGCTTACACAGCCCCTAAATACTGGAATTCTATACCCTTTTCTATCCGTCAAACTAACACCCATGCTGCCTTTAAGAAACTACACCATGAATACCTTCACACCTTACACCCCTGCACCTGTTTTAACCCACCTTGAACCTTCATCCCTCCCTGCTCCCTCCTCATCTCCATCTAGACTACAGCCTTTATATTTCCCTCCTCTCCTAATCCAAGCTTGCCTACTCTCCTACACCATCCCTTTCCTCTCTCCCTACTTCGCTCTCCCTCTCCACTGTCTTAGCACTTATTGTACTGTATCTCACTACCCATCTACTTCTGAACTTTCTTATGTTACCCCCTACTGTCTATAATTTGATTTCACAGTACTTCCACCTTTCACTATTCATTATGTCAATATGTTTATATCTAAGACCTATACATTGTTTCCTACCCTGATTTGTACTGCCTTCATGTGCTGCGTCACATGTATATTGTTAGTCTGTAAACTGTTTTCTTACCCTGATTTGTACTGCCTTCATGTGCTGCGTCACATGTAAATTCTTTGTCTGTAAACTGTTTTCTCCCGGGTCGTGCCTGAAAATAGGCATTGTCTGCCTAGTGCACTTACCCGGTTACCAAAAGCAAAATAAATAAAATAAATATTTGTGATCAGAAGACTACATACTGTTAAATGACCTGCTGTTCCACTTTCAGCATAGCAGAGTGGTTGCACAAAGGCAGTCAAAGGGTTAACTAAGACTTAAACCCCTTGAAGGTAGGCTGTTTAATCACAATTTATCTGTTGCAGAATGGCCGCAGAATCGGCAGTTGTTCTGCTGCAGAAAGTATAAGGTCCTGCGGCAGAATGTAGATCCACTTTGCCACAGTAAACATGGGGCCCTGCCCATAGGTTCCTGTCAACTGTACTGCTGTGTACCATTGATACAGACCTTCAGCAAAGGACAGTCCTTTGTTGTTAACCTGTAAAAAACAATATAAGATGGCCGTAAGTGTTTGACCATTGTAGCTCGGAAAAGCTACAGAAAACAAAACACACAGCCAAAGGAAGTTGAATAGCATGAAAACCATTAGTACACATACTCATATTATAGTATTTATAGTATTCATAGTAAGAAGCCTTGTGCCTGTGGCTGTTGGATGTGGTCTCTTGTTAGACTCCCTCTGCCTTGGCATGGTCAAGAAATGTAATGGAAAACATTGTCACAATGGTGGTGGTGGTAATAGCTGAGGTACATGATGATATTCCCTCTCTCATCTTCCTGCATCTGGTGGTGGTGGCAGTGGCTAACAGTGGTCTTATCATGGTGGTTCAGGGCAGCACACAAAGGCATTCCCCCTGTTGGCAGTGGCTAACAGTGGTTTCATGGTGGTGGTCAAGGGGGGGACATGGTAACATTCCCTATAATGACACGGGCTAACAGCAGTCTTATGTTGGTGGTACAGGGGCCAGGATATATTGTACTATGTGTTACAAATCTGACTTGACATATGGAATTTGAGTCACTCTGAGTGGGACACTGATATAACTTTATGAAAAAGAAAACATGTATCATACAACAAATGTGACAGCTGGGGTACAAATATTGAGGTTGAAGTCTGAGCTGATATGTGCCTCTCATTCATTTTTATGAATGTCAGCAAACTGGCATTTGCAGGAGAGATGTTTGTATGACAATCCTGAACTATTGCACCTGCTGAGCTGAATACCCTCTCGACACTCACACTGGAGGGTAGGCACGCCAGGAACTTCAGTGCCACAGCGGTCAGCTATGACCATTCACTAACCTTTTCACTCCAGTATAAAAGGGGCTCATCAGTGATTGAAAAATGCCTATTTTCAGACAAATATGACTCAACCATTCGCTGTGCTGCACTAAGTCCATTGGTTGATACATCATCCTGTTCTCTGGAATCATTTATGTCACAAATCCCTACTTGTGACAAATCCTCCTAAAGTGGATCAACTCCAACCACTTTTGATGACAGACCAGTTGGAACTGCAGTTCCCTTCCCCTTACAGGATATGCTTGATACTATTCCTCCAGGTTCACCTTCAGCCTGATTATGTTGCTGAGGTTTGCTGACCCAAGTGACTTCTGTGCCCCATGACCCAAGTGCACCACTTACTCACTGACATTTTTTACCTGTTCAGGCCTGCCCTCCAACACTGAGGCAATTCCACGTTTATATCATGGGTCCAGCATTGTTGCTATTGCAAAGTTGTCACTACGCTGAATGCTCAAGATATGACAATTCTGATCGAATACTGTCAGCATGTGTTTCAGCAACACACTGCTAGCACTGTATCCAGCAACATCAAGGCTATGCTGTACATTCACTAATGTCTGCCTCAGCACCCGCAGCAGTGGAATTGATTGGCTAATGGAAGCATACTCACCACTCACTGCCTGTGTGGCATGTTCAAAAGGCCTCAAAATTGTTATTAGAGTCCATGAGGTGCCACTGTTCAGTCATCATAGATATGGAGAAAACAGAACTGTCATGGCTAGAGTGCATGACAAGATATTCTGAGATGGCTTTGTATTGTTTATGCAACCTCTCTGCCATGTATAAAGTGGAGTTCCACCGGGTGACAACTTCCAGCTTCAAGTGGTGTTGCGGGAGGCTGTTTTGGATCTGCAACTGCCAAAGTTAATCACGGGCCTTTGCAGAGCATGAAAAGTGAGAACAGATACAGCATGCAGCTGTCAGCATTTCCTTTATATCAGGGTGCTGCAGAAATTCATGCACCAAGCAGGAAAGGGATCTTGGGGTTGTCATCTCTGATGACCTCAAGGTAGGGAAACAGTGTGACAAGGCATCAGGTAAAGCAAATAGGATGCTGGGATGTATAGGCAGGGGCATCACCAGCAGGAAAAGGGAGGTCATAATTCCGCTATACAAGACACTAGTGAGGCCCCACCTGGAGTACAGTGTACAGTTCTGAGACCATACCTACGTAAGGACATAGACAGGGTAGAGAAGGTTCAGAGGAGGGCAACAAAGATGGTGCATGGGTTGCATCACAAATCCTATGAAGACAGGTTGAAGAAACTGAACATGTACTCCCTGGAGGAGAGGAGGGAGAGAGGGATATGATAGAGACATACAAGTATCTTACAGGGAGGAACAGGGTGCAGGAAAACACTATTTTAAGCGAAAAAGATGTTTCAGGACTAGAGGGCATGGGATGAAGTTGGAGGGAGGACGATTCAGAGGAAACATGAGAAAGAATTTCTTCACAGAACGGGTGGTGGACAAGTGGAACACCCTGCCAGAGGAAGTGGTGGGGGCTGAAACAATCACGGGATTTAAGAATGCATGGGATAGACATAAAGGAATTCTAGAGGTCAGGGGTAAGGGGAAATAGACTTCTAGGAAAACAAACTGAACTTACAAGCTCAAATGGGCAGACTAGGTGGGCCATAGGCCCTTATCTGCCGACACTGTCTATGTATCTATGTATCTATGTACTAGATTTAAATAGTGGGCCATGCATGGAAGCCAAACAAAACCATAATTCATGATGTATTTCACCACATTTGACCCATTGTCACTTGCTATGAACCCAGCTGTCAGGGACAGGGGGTTCAGCCACTTGTCTGTTTCAGTCAGTACCAAGTCCAACATGTTTTCACCAGTGTGTGAACAGGTCACATTACACACAGCAATCGTTACATGCTGTTGAATTCCTGGAAGATTGCTACCATGACTCTCCACCTTACTACACTGATTATTCACACTACCAACAGCACAAACAACACCCAGCACCTGCACCCAATGTGCAGTTATGCACAAACATGAACTCCCCACTGTTTTGCCATTTGTCCACCTATCCATGCTTAAATGGATGAATGGAGAGGAGGAATGTTGAAGGGCATGTCTTACAGAGTCGGACACAGTATGGTACAACTAGGGGACAGCATGGGTCGAAAAGTATGTCCTGGATGGGACTTTCCATTTTGGACAAGCACATGCAGAAAACTGCTGGGACCCAGAATTCTCCACAAAGGAGTAGGGCAAAAGAACAATTGCCAGCATTTCAGCTACAGCAGCATTAAGTTCACGTGACACTGTATGATTGGGTGAGTACTTAAGCTTATGCGCAAAAACACTCTGTAACGTGGGCTGACTTAAACGTTGTACACGGGGTGTGATGACAAATGGTTCTGCTCTCTGAATGGCAGGGGGTGAAGTGTCGACATATGATGAAGACTGCTGCACAGCTGATGATGGCAAACCCACAAATGCAGTAATTTTCCCAGATTTGCCAACTGGGGTTGATGTACCACTTGCACTAGATATACTGCATTCACCACCACCAACACCAAAACTGCTACTCTCACCAGCACTGGAAAACATTTAAAAATCATTATGCTCCTCCACTTCATCATGCCTGTAGTAATCCTCTGCTCTTATTTCATCACTACTTGATTTTACAGTCATGGAAAGGGATAACATGCTTGTTATGGTTGATGACAAGGGTGAACGTCCCACTATGGTATTATTAGCTGCCATCTTGTGCTGAGGCCACAGTGCCATGTGCCTGCTCTTAAGATGTGTATGCTGTCCCCCTTGGCCCAGATGGCTCCCCATTTTACCTCACCTCACCTCACACGTGCATGGCAAACCTGGCAGATTGCAACTGACTCATCATGTGCCTCCTGCACAAAAATCCCAAACAGGGGATTGTCATGCTCTAGTTTTAACATGTCCCTGATACTGCTTATTGGACTCTGTTTTTTAAGCCATGAAGTGGGGGGTGTGCTACATGATTTTTCAGGCAGGGCACACTTGGACCTCAACTGACCAACACGACAACCTATCATTATTGCTGGGTCATCATCATCATCACCATCAACTGAAACTGGTAAATCACAACTTTTTATTGGGGGGGGGTTAATGCAAACAGACCCAGACACAGCCACCTTGAATTTCTTTTTCTTTGGTTCCCAACTGGGGTCACTTACATCATCGTCATATTCATCAGCATCACCCACATCCACATCTTCCTGGATGCTGGCATGTGGACTGCATGTCACAACCACAGCAACATCATCATCAGCACCACCATCACTCGATATTTTTTTCACCACACTGAGAATCACTGCATGGCAAATGCATGACCTGAACTGCATGGGTGAAATGTGACATTGTGTGCTACTGTTGACATGATGATCAGAATTCTCATGTTCAGTTACTGGGCTGTTACCGGGGAGTATGACATCATCTACACTATTACTCACTGCCACTGCTTCATACTCCACTATATTTTTGGACTGGGTAAACTGGCCAGAAGTGGAACTTGAGGCAGCAATACTCATACCACCATCAGCAACTCCACTAACACCACCAGCTGGGACAACATCATCTCCTCCAAGTATGAGTGAAGCTACCGATTGCACAGTAAAAAACATTGAAGGAGAAATACCTTTCCTCACAACAGCAATGCACTTCTGCATACTACCACACCCACAGACACTCTTACTACTGGCAGTAGTGCCATGGCAAGAAACTGTTTGGCTTGCATATCTCTTTGTGGGCATTTCCGGAGATCAACAAGAATATTCTAAGCAATTGAGATTTTGGAACATTCACTCTGTTTGGGGGCCGGGGCCTGGGGGTTCGCTGGATGCGAAGCCAAAAAAACAACTGTGGCTTCAACAAGAGATACAGATGCAAAGTCACAACAACTTCAACAACACCTTAAGTAATCAGTGTTGCTCAAGTCACAAACAATCCAATCTGGAAAAGAATACCTCTTGCCGGTGGGGGGGAGCAATGACTGCAGATTACGGCAGTGCAAAACCAAGAAAAGATACCACAATGGCAGTACAAAATCACTCAGGTGCAGTGGATAGCAGGTTCACACTGCTGCACCTGCAATTACACTGTGACACAATAAAAGGTGTATTATTTGATGTCACACAATGCACACATACTCACACACATTTGTCTACAAGTAATGCGTAGCAACTTCAAAACATCAGTAATATACCACATATTTTAAACAACATGAAATGATGCACTGCTACACCAGGTCTACACACACAATCATCAAAAAAATGCCAACAATTACTGAAAATATTACTGTGTGTACATTAACACAGTAATAGAAGAAAAATATTACCAAAAAACAAAGAACTCCCTATTTCTCCAACTTAAATCTACCTACACCACAGATATGCCCTTCCCCCAAGCACACTCCCACTGTGTCTCAGTACACAGACTCAGTGTTGTACATTAACATTCAAAATCCACATATAAACAATAAACGCTCGATGATATGAGCACAGGAGGGTTTCCTACAATCGATGAACTAAAGTTTGAGCAAAAAAAGTTACTTAAAAAGGCTTTTTTAACAGCTTTTAGAAAGTTTGAATCACAGAGAGCTCTCAGAGCAGACTGTCTCCTACAGCTTCCTACACACACTACCCTGAACTGAGGCTGTACAGAACAATCTAGAGCCCATATGACTTGACATCGCATGAATCACTGCAAAATTCACCCTTGGAGCTTAAAATAAAGCAAAGTGAGGTGAAGTACATTGTTTTCATTGTACTTCGCCTTAACATTGGTGGAGTAATGGTTTGGGAAAGTGGAGTTACTCGAAGTCATTGTTTTCAACGGACTTCGTGTTACCATTTATAATGTGAAGTACTCTGCTTCGCATTGCAGAGTACTTCATGAATTTGCCTTCACTCCGCAAATCACTTCATGGAGCAAATTGAGGCCACTTCACCCACCACTAGTTTTGGGTGTTCTGCAGAGAGAGTTCTGCTGGGATTACATCCGAGAGGTTAAGCTGTGAGCATATTCCTATAGCTACATGGGTCCATGGAAGCTAAATTGATAAGCACAGGAATTTAGTTAGTTCTCTTCAGTGTAGCACAGGGGTAAGAAGAATAGCATATCTTAGTTAATAGCTTTTATCTTTTTGTAATCTGTTATTTAAAAACATTTGTTTACTTTTCCTGTAACAGTGTTATTCTCTTATGTTAAACATATATATCCAGTTATGCAACTTTTCTAACCCTCTGTTAAGTAAAGAGCTATTTATTTACTCAACAGGTGTTGCTGTGACTTTAATTATGTCTAAGCTCCGTGGTTGACAAACAAGCCTATTGAACTCTCCATGCTGTGGGAGCATCAGTGGAGTCAGAGATATCCCTGTGAGTTGGGAGCCCCTAGCCTGAGGGAAGTGCTTGAATCTGGGCCAGGAAGTCACAGTGTAATAGGCCTGGAAGTCACAGGGTAATAGATCTGGCAGTCACAGGGGTGAGGCTAGTATATCTGCCCAGGCTGACTGCACTAAATTCTGGGTAGGAATTGTTCCTCAGCCAACTGGCTGGCAACCAAGCACGTGGAAGTCCTAAGTCTATGGGAGTATCAGTGGAGTTAGAGCTATCATCTCTGTCAGTTTCGGGCTTCAAGCCCTGTGGGATGTAGTTTAAGCTGGGCCTGGAAGTCACAGGGTAATAGATCTGGAAGTCGCAAGGAGGAGGCCAGTATCTCTACTCAGGCTAACTGCTCTGAATCCTGGGTAAGAATTGTACCTCATCCCCTTGGCTGATAACCAAGTATATGGAAGTCTCCATGATCTGGGAGCATCAGTGGAGTCAGAGCTATCATCTCTGTCAGTTCCGGGCTTCAAGCCCTGTGGGATGTAGTTTAAGCTGGGCCTTAAAGTCACAGAGTAGTAGGCCTGGAAGTCACAGGGAGGAGGCTAGCATCTTTACCCATACAGACTGCACTGATTTCTGGGTATGAATTGTACCTCTGCTCCCTGGCTGACAAACAAGCCTAAGGAAGTCTCCATGCTGTGGGACCATCAGTGGAGTCAGCAATATCATCCCTGTGAGTTAGTAACTCCTAGCCTGAGGGAAGTGCTTGAATCTGGACCTGCAAGTAACTGAGTAATAGTCCTGGAAGTTACACGGTAGTAGACCTGGAAGTCACAGGGTGCAGGCAAGAATATCTACCCTGGCTCATCTTTCTCTATCTGACAAACAAACCTATGGAAGTCTCCATGCTGAGGGAGTAGCAGTGGAGTCAAAGCTATATTCCTGTGAGTTTGTGGTACCTAACCCTGGGGGACATGGTTGAAGTTGAGGCCAGAAGTCACAGGGTATTAGTCCTGGAAATATCAGGGGGAGGCCAGTATAACTTCCTAGACTGAGTGCACTGAATCCCGTGCAAGAATTATACCTCAACCTCCTGGGCTTACAACCAAGCGTTTGGAAGTCTCCACTTCGAGGAAGCATCAGAGGGGTCAGAGTTATCATCCTTGCAAGCAGGGCCCCGTGTTTATTATGATTCTGTGGTTGCAGCAGTGGCTACAGAAATCAGGGCTGATCGCAGAAATCGGTGCTGACCACAGAAATCGGGAAAACCAGCCACATGGCTGCAGAATAGCTAGCTATGCTATCTGATCACACAAGGCAAGGGCATAGTTACTGATATGTTAAGTGTGCCATGGCATACATACTCATTAGAAGGGGCAACAAACTGATGCAGTCCACTACAAGGCCGAAAAACTAGTGGCTACATGGCATGTTGACTCATGCTAGCTCTTGTTACATAACTCTGTCCAGCCAGTATTGAGGGTCGAAACTGACGCAAGAGTAGTAGAGCTTGATTACGTCCAAAGCATTTATGAGTTGCTGCTGTGCTGGTGTAGGTGTGGCTAGTGTTAGCTCAGCCTTGTTAATTTTTCATTGTGGGGCTACTCATGGTGCACTCTGAATCCCTAGAAGATGAATTTGGAAGGAAGAACTGGAAGGCAACCTGTAGTCAAGAAGTGAGAAGATTCAGTGGTGCCCGTGGAGGTGGCATTGATCTCAGTGTGGTGGTAAGGATCAGAGGAGATGCTGATTGCAGAAACATGTGGCTGGCAGCAGACTAAGCAGAGAACTCTGTCCCCACTGGTGGACATTGATCACAATTTTGATTTGTGGGCCGCAGATCTGTACCTGCAGGTGTGAAAGTAATTTCTGGGAAGATTTGAACCTGCAGCCTAAGTGGTGGCATCAAGTGCAATTCTTAAGGAGGGTCAAGTGGCCCAGCTGCAGCAGAGTTGGGGACCAGGGTATATTAGAAATGGAGCAAGCAAGTAAGCAAAAAAAATCAGAAGGGAGAGTTTTATTTATTGCTGCTATACATAAATGAAATGAGGGTCACTGACTGAAGAACACCACCACGCCCTGAGTTGCTGGGAGAAGAGAACATGCTAACCAAGGTTACTCCAGCTTAATAAGAATGACTACCTTGCAGTTTTTAGAGTGTCCCCGGAAAGAAAAATCAGGAGTCAACAAATCCTACAGACACTGCAAGTTACACCCTCCTTCACTATTACAGGAAGACAATCCCCCACCCAAGCACATAGATCTGTACACTGCACACAACATGTTTGTTGCAAGGCACTTGGGGTATTCCTAGTTTAAAGCAAGCATTTGTCAATGCCAAATGTTGATTGCATTGGTCCATTGAGCTTGCTCACTGTCCCTGTGTCACTCTCTCGTTCTGTGTGTCCCGGTGCTGCAGGCTGCTCTTTTGTACTGGGCTCCTGCCTGCATTGGCACATTTTTCTGCCCACAAAGAAATCTGCAGCTGTCCTGACAGTGCTCCATTGAGGTGGGTCACTCCCCCTCTCTCACTCGCTCTTTCTGTTTCTGCTGATGCTGCAGGCTGCCCTTTTGTACTGGGCTCCTGCCTCTGTTGGTGGCTTTTTCTGCCCACAAAGAAATCTGCAGAAGTCCTGACCCAGGTCTGTTGAGGTAGCTCACTCCCCCTCTCTCACTCAATCGTTCCGTTTCTGCCTGACTGACCTTTTGTATTGGGCTCCTTCCTGCGTTGCCGCCTTTTTCTGCCCACAAAGAAATCCAAAACAGTCACGATAGAGCTCCATTGAGCGTGCTCACTCCCCTTCTCTCACTCTCTCATTGTGTTTCTCCTGGCGCTGCAGGTTGCCCTTTTGTACTGGGCTTCTGCCTGCATTGGCACCTTTTTCTGCCCACAAAGAAATCTGCAGCTGTCCTGACAGAGCTCTGTTGAGGTCACTCACTCCGCCTGTCTCACTTGCTCATTCTGTTACTCCTGGCACTACAGGCTGCCATTTTGTAGTGGTCTTCTGCCTCTGTTGGTGCCTTTTTCTGCCCACAAAGAACTCTGCAGCAATCCCAATAGAGCTCTGTTGAGCTCCCGCACTCCCCCTCTCTCACTCGTTCATTTCTTTTCTGTCGGTGTTGCAGGCTGCCTTTTGTACTGGGCTCCTGCCTGCATTGCTGCCTTCTTCTAACCACAAAGAAATCTGCAGCAGTCACAATAGAGTTCCATTGAGATCGCTCACTCACTTCCCCTCTCTCACTCGTTTGTTCTGTTTCTCCCTTCGCTGCAGGCTGCCCTTTTGTACTGGGCACCTGCATGCATTGCTGCCTTTTTCCTGCCCACAAAGAAATCTGCAGCTGTTCCTCCACTGAGCACATGCACTCCCCCTCCCTTACTCGCTCAATCTGTGTGTCCTGCTGCTGCAGGCTGCCCTTTTGTACTGGGTTCCTGCCTGCGTTGCTGGCCTTGTCTGCCCACAAAGACATGTGCAGGAGTCCCCATACAGCTCCATTGAGGTCACTCACTCCCATTCTATTACGTGCTCATTCAGTTTCTGCCGTGGCTGCAGGCTGGCCTTTTGTACTGGGCTCCTGCCTACTTTGCCACCTTTTCCTGCCCACAAAGAAATCTGCAGTTGTCCCGACAAAGCTCCATTGAGGCCGTTCACTCCCCCTGTCTCACTCGCTCATTCTGCTTCTCCTGGCACTGTAGGCTGCCCTTTTGTACTGGGCTTCTGCCTCTGTTGGCATTTTTTTTCTGCAAACAAAGAAATCTGCAGCAGTCCCAACAGAGCTCCATTAGCTTCACACACGCCCCCTGTCTCACTTGCTCGTTCCGTTTCTGCCAGCACTGCAGGCTGCCCTTTTGTACTGGGCTCCTGCCTGCATTAAACATAGAAACATAGATTTTGATGGCAGATAAGGACCGCTTGGCCCACCCAGTCTGCCCATTTCCCTACCTAATGGATAAGCTGCAGATCCTAGTTAACCAGCAGCCTACTTCTTCCTACCCCAACCCCCTAGAATTGCCTTATAACTGTCCCATGTATGCTTGAATTCCACCACTGTTTTTGACTCCACAACCTCTTCCGGAAGGCGTTTCATGCATCCACAACCCTCTCTGTGAAAAAATACTTCCTTAAATTACCTCTGAGCTGCCCCTTCTATCTTCAAATTGTGCCCCTTGTTCTTACACACCTCTTTTTGAAAGATGCTACCTCTTGGACTTTGTTGATTCCTTGAGGTAGTTGAAAGTTTCTATCATGTCCCCCCTCCCTCCTTTCCTTGAGGCTATACATATTCAGCTCCTTAAGTCTCTTTTCATATGTCTTCCGGTGCAGACCCTGCACCATTTTAGTTGCCCTCCTCTGGACAGCCTCCATCCTGTCTATGTCTTTGCGGAGATTGGGTCTCCAGAACTGAACACAGTACTCCAGATGGGGTCTCACCAGCTGTCTGTACAGAGGGATAATAACTTCCTGTTTTCTACTGGTGATGCCTCTCCCTATGCATCCCAGTATCCCCCAACCTTCCTTGCTGCCCTCTCACATGCTTGCCCACCTTTAGGTCATCTGATATGACTACCCCCAGGTGCCTTTCCATTTTTGTTGTTGTTAGTATCTCACCCCCCATTGTGTACTCTTCCCCTGGGTTTTTGTTTCCCAGATGCATTACCTTGCACTTCTTAGCATTGAATCTAAGCTGCCATACATTTGACCATTCCTCTAACCTTGCCACGTCCCTTCTCATCCTTTCCACCCCACCTTGTGCATCAACTCTGTTGCAGATCTTTGTGTCATCTGCAAAGAGACATACTTTTCCTTCCAGTCCCTCTGCAATGTAGCTATAAAGACATTGAGAGGACATCTAATACTGAACCCTACGGTACCCCACTAGTAGCCCCCTTTCTTCAGAGTGGACTCCATTTACTATTACTCTCTGTCCTATTCTCTAGCCAATTCTTTACCCAGGCTGTCATCTTGGGACCCACTCCCAGGCTGGCTAACTTGTATATTAATCTTTTGTGTGGGACTGTGTCAAATGCCTTGCTAAAGTCTAGGTAGGCCATGTCCACAGCCCCTCCCTGATCTACTACTTTGGTCACCCAGTCAAAGAAATCTATCAGATTTGTCTGACATGACCTTCCCACTGTGAATCCATGCTGCCTTGGGTTCTGAGCCCCTCTGGCTTCTAGATACTCAACAATTCTTTCCTTCAGAAGTGATTCCATCATTTTCCCTACCACTGGGGTTAAACTAACAGGTCTGTAATTTCCTACTTCTGCCTTGCTCCCATTTTTGTGAAGGGGAATCACATCTGCCCTTCTCCAGTCCTCGGGTACCACCCCATCTTCCCATGATTTTGTTAAAGAGGGTAGTCAGTGGTGTCACTAGTTCTACCCTTAGTTCTTTTCGAATTCTGGGATGAATCCCATCAGGCCCCATTGCTTTGTCCACCTTCAGTTTTAAGAGTTCTTTCAAAACCCTTTCTTCTGTAAATGGGCTGGTATCAACTTCTGTATCCAGAGTGTTTCTACTGTTTGTTTTAGGTACCTCCCCCACTTCCTTTGTAAATACTGAGCAAAAATATTTGTTTAGTATCTCTGCCTTTTCACAGTCACCCTCTGCCACCCTCCCTCCTCTTTATTAAGCCTCACTAACCCTCCCTTGGTCTTCCTTCACTCCCTGATGTACCTATAAAAGGTTTTATCCCCCTTCTTAACTGAGTTGGCTATCTTTTCCTTGGTTAGGGCCTTTGCTGTTCTGACTGCCTTCCCAGCTTCCTTTTGCTTTAACTGATACAGTTCTCTGTCCTGCTCCTTCTGTGATTCCTTGTACTTCCTGAATGCTTTCTTTTTCTCTTGAACCTTCACTGCCACTTCCTTTGAGAACCATAGTGGTTTCTTGCATCATTTTGTTTTGTTTATTTGCTTCACACAAAGGCTTGTTACCTCTGTGATGGCAGTTTTATTATTCCCATTGTTCTTCACCCCTCCTTCGCCTTTGCTAGTGCATTCCTTAGGCACTCACCCATTTTGGCAAAGTCAGCCCTCCTAAAGTCCAGTACTTTTGCCTTTGGCTTGACTCTATTGCTGTGTTTATTGTGAACCATACTGTTCGATGGTCGCTAGTCCCCAGATGGCTACCCACTTCTACATCTGTGATCCTCTCTTCATCTCCATTTGAGAGAACCAGGTCTAAGATTGCTCCCTCTCGAGTGGGCTCCAATACTAGTTGTCTAAGGCATGCCCCCTGTAGAGCATCTAGAATAACCCCACTCTTTGAAGTGGCTGCTGCAACTGCACTCCAGTTAACATGTGGCATAT
The DNA here is from genome assembly GCA_016271365.2 of Neoceratodus forsteri. NCBI lineage: Eukaryota > Metazoa > Chordata > Ceratodontiformes > Ceratodontidae > Neoceratodus > Neoceratodus forsteri. Next base: position 295,785,904 of record CM057452.1, on the reverse strand, counting down.
TCAGATCACCCATCAGCAATATCTCCCCTTTGTCTGCCATTCTAAGTATTCTTCTATCATTTCCTTGTCCATTTCATCACCTGAGAAGGGGGTCTGTATACAACCCCTGTGCGGATTGTGGTGCCATTGCCGGTCTCCAAATTTACCCACAGTGCTTCTTCTCCTCCCTGTTTTCCCTTTTGTTCTGTTGCTTTGATTCCTTCCCTTATGTAAAGAGCTACTCCTCCTCCTCTTTTACCCTCCCTGTCCCTCCTATAGATAGTGTATCCTGGTATGTTTATGTCCCAGTCATGGTTTTGTGTGTACCATGTTTCTGTGACTGCCACAATATCCTGGTGTTCCTCCTCCATCAAGGCCACTAATTCAGGAAGCTGGTTACTCAGACTATGGGCATTGGTACTCATTGCTCTCCATTTTTTGATGGTTTTACCTTCTTTTGCAGCATCCCCCACTGACCTTTCTAGCTCGGTCTTTTTCTCATTTAGTACCCTGTTTGTAGGGAGAGGCTGGGATTTTTCTGCTGCTTATCAGTGCCTCCCCCTTGACTAGTTTAAAAGCTTGCCAATGAAGCATTTAAACCGATTGCTCAAAAGACTTGTTCCCTTCCTGGACAGATGCAGACCATCCTGCCAGTATAGGCTGGTGTCCCTCCAGGTGGAACCCCAGTCCCCAATGAAGCCAAACCCCTGTGCTCCACACCATTTTTTCAACCATTCATTAAACTGCATGGTGCAAAGTACCCTCGCCTCACTCATGCCATTGACAGGCAGCACCTCAGAGAAGGATATTGTGTGTGCTACTTGGCTTAGGCCCCTCCCCAGTTCTACAAAGTCCTTCTGCACTGCTCTAATCTCATGATTAGCCAAGTCATTTGACCCTAGGTGGACAATGACGTCCAGCTCAGACTCCCGTACAGCAGTTCTCGTGATCCTGAGGATGCGCTTCCTGTCTATCCAAGCCATGGCACCAGGCAGGCACCTTACCTCAGTTGTCCCTGCTCCCCCCAGTTCTATCCCCCTAATAATTGAGTCCCCCACCAGGAGCTGCTTCCTTTCCTTGTGGTGTCCTCTGCCTCCTTCCTGTGGGCCTCCCTTGTGACAGTTGTCCTCAGCCTCCTTAGTCTCCTCAGTGGGTGCATCCATAGGGGTGTTATGCTCCCCCAGAATGGTGTATGGATTGTGGTGTGGAACAACTGACTGGGTGTGCCTCTGTTCCACCATCCTCACCCTCCCTGAGCCCACTGTGATCCAACTGCTGTGCTTTCTTCACAACCTCTGAGGTAGTGGTGGTGGTTCTGGTGCTCCCTGGATGGGGGAGGTTCCCTTCCTACTGTCCAGTGTGGCCTGGGGGAAGGTTCCCTTACTACTGTCCAGTGTGGCCTGAAGACGGGCAACTTCCTCCCTCAGGGCAGAGAGTTGTCTGCAAATAGGGCAGCCTCTCAGTCTCCAGAAAGACTCCCAGAAAACTGTTGCTCCACAGCCATTACTTTGCACTACTCCCCACATATTTTTTTTTGTGTGTGTGTGATTGGTTTGTTATATAGAAATATATATATATATTATACAATGTGTATGCTTATATTGTCAGTGCAGAGTGCTAGAGAGGATATGACAGTGATATGCACCTTGCAGTCTTGAGGAAATTATGTCAGAACCCCAGGTATAAAGGAACTATTTCCAGGGGTGGGTGGGGTGAGGGGTGGGAAGGGGTTGGGCCTAAACTGTGCCCTCACAAAACAATCAGCTAAAAGCTCTGACTCACCACTGCGATGAGTGCCTTCCTGTCAGCAAGATGCCCTACACAACAATTTGACAGAGAAAATACCCTACTAATCAAACAGAGAAAAATCCACACATCCAAGTCAGACACAGGTAACCTCCCCAGCCCCAAAACAGGCCTGGTGGTTCGTGCTCTGAAAGCTGTCAGCCCCAAAATAAGTCAGCTGTGCTTTAAACTCTTTCTGCACTGAAAATCTTAAGAATTGTAACAAACAAATGTAAACCTAGATCCACCTCCCTCTGTTGCTTGAAAGACTGTCTTTTCCTGTTTCACACTGCAGGTTTTGCTATGACAACTCCTTAACCACAGTAACTTATTTAAAAATAGTTCAACTATCACAAACTTCTGCGCACCAGTAAATTATTTAAAAATAGTTTCTGTCCCAAAATCCTAGTAGTCAATCCAGCTACCCCCAAGGGACAACCAAAATGCAATATTTCAACACTTGTGAGGTTACTTCCAAGATAAGCAGAGTTTGCAAGCTCCTTTTTCAACTCCTCAGCCACCTGTAATTTATTTAAAAATAGTTTAACTGTCAGAAAATCCTAGTAGACAATCTAGCTACCTCCAAGGATCTACCCAAATGCAGTATTTAAATCCTTCTGAAGTTACTAACAAGATAAACAGAGTTTGCAAGCCCCTTCTTGGTTAAACACTAAATAAATATGTGAATAAAAAGCAATTACCAAAGGTAGTTAGTTTCACCTCCCACAGAATTAAGCAAAAGTGCATGTTTGTTGCAGATATCAAGTGCAATATAGAATTTCTCACACTGCTCACAGCTGAATAAAGATGTAGTGTCCTTCCAGGTCAAGAAAATGTGCATTGCCGCCCTTTTCTGCTCACAAAGATCTCTGCAGCAGTCATGATAAAGCTCCGTTGAGCTTGCTCACTCACTCCCCCTCTCTCACTCATTCGTTCTGTTTCTCCCGCCACTGCAAGCTGCCCTTTTGTACTGGGCCCCTGCATGCATTGCTGCCTTTTTCTGCCCACAAAGAAATGCGTATTAGTCTCAACAGAACTCCATTGAGCTCACTCACTCCCCCTCCCTTACTTGCTCATTCTTATTCTCCCGCTGCTGCAGGCTGGCCTTTTACACTGGGCTCCTGCCTGCATTGTTGCCTTTTCCTGACCACAAAGAAATCTGCAGCAGTCACGATACACCTCCTTTGAGCTTGCTCACTCCCCCTCTCTCACTCGCTCATTCTGTTTCTCCTGATGCTGCAGGCTGCCCTTTTGTACTGGGCTCCTGCCTCTGTCGGCATCTTTTTCTGCCCACAAAGAAATCTGCAGCAGTCATGATACAGCTCTGTTGAGCTTGCTCACTCCCCCCCCTCACACTCGCTCATTCTGTTTCTCCCACCGCAGCAGGCTGTCCTTTTGTACTCAGACCCTGCATGCATTGCTGCCTTTTCCTGCCCACAAAGAAATCTGCAGCAGTCCCAACAGAGCTCCGTTGAGCTCACTCACTCCCTCCCCTCCCTCACTTCCTCTTTCTGTGTCTCCCGGTGCTACAGGCTGCCCTTTTGTACTGGGCTCCTGCCTGTGTTGTCACCTTTTCCTGCCCACAAAGAAATCTGCAGCAGTCCCAACAGAGCTCAGTTGAGCTTGGTTGCTCCCACCCCAGTCGTTCGATCCTAATCTGTCCCAAACACTGATTTCCGACCACAACTGCGGTATTCTGCGTCAGAAGCGTGGAAACACATTTTGGCCAGGATGTGAAAAAATGACAGCTGTACTGTTCATAAGGAGGTGTGAACAAATGCCAGTGTTGAAAATCTGGCAAGAAAATATTACTAATTTGCAAACTTACAAGGGTGCATGGAACCTGCACAACACATGTTCATAACACAGTCATTTTATGGAGTTTCATCACAAAAGTTTCAACTTAGGCATTTTAGTACTTCTTCTCATGAACAGTGTCAGTGTGATTTTCTTAATATGTCCCGAACAATGATTTCCCACAGTGACTGCGCTATTGGGTGCTGGAAGAGCGGAAACACATTTCGGCCAGGATGTGAAAAATGACAGCTGCACTGTTCATAAGGAGGTGTGGCAAAATGCAATGCTGAAAATCTGAAGTGAAAATATTGCAAAGTTGCGAATGTACAAGTGTGCATGGAAATTGTGCAGTGCACATTCATAACACACTCATTTATGGACTTTCATCACCAAATTTTCAACACAGGCATTGTAGGACCTCTGCTAATGAACACTGTCACTGTCATTTTCAAAATGTGTCACGAACACGGATTTCCCACAGCGAACACGCTATTCTGCGCTGAAACTGCAAAATCACATTTCAGCCAGGATGTGAAAAATGACAGTTGTACTGTTCATAAGGAGGTGCAGAAGAATGGCAATGTTGAAATTCTGGAGTGAAAATATTAATTCGTGAAGTTATGAGCGTGCATGTAAACTGTGCAATGCATGCTCATAACACAGTCATTTTATTTAGTACCATCACCAATTTTTCAACGTAGGCATTTAAGACCTCTGCTCATGAACAGTGCCACTGTCATTTTCTTAATCTGTCCCGAACACTGATTTCCCACAGCAACCACACTATTCTGAGCTGGAAGTACGAAAACACATTTCGGCCAAGATGTGGAAAATGACAGCTGTACTGTTCACAAGGAGGTCTGAAAAAATGCCAGTGTTGAAAATCTGGTGTGAAAATATTGCAAATTCACAAAGTTACGAGTGTGCGTAGCAACTGCACAATGTACGCTTGAAAAAACAATACGTTTTTGGATTTATTCCACCAAATTTGCAGTATAGGCTTTTTGAGAGCCCACCTCATGAACACTGGCACTGTTGTTTCATTAATCAGTCCTGAAAGGGGATTCCATGCAGTGACTGCGAAATCACCTTCCGGGGCCGAATAATGCCTTGACAGTGCCAGAATTCATGAGGAGAGGGTCCCAAAAACCCCATGTTGAAAATTTAGTACCAAAATTCCAAAAAATTCCTGAGATATGCATTAAAGTTGAAAAAAACCTATTTATTCCATTATACAGCTTACTGGCATTTCCTCAGTTTGCGGTCAGCTTTGAAGAGTGCAGACGTGTTCCCGGTCCACCAAAGATCATCGCGCCAGCTTCCAGAGGTAAGTATGGGGTGGGGGGTGTGGGGAGGCAGGGTATGCAGTGGATGGGCGTGGGTTGTGGGAGGAGGCAGGGAGACCACCGAGGGACCGTTTCCTTTTTTATGGGATAAAAAAAAGACATTGCAGGACGGTTTTTGATTTTACAGGGGCATGTGGCACACTGGGTTGGGCTCCCAGTGTGCCAATGGAGTCTTTTTTGAAGGGGGCAGCTGTAGCCAATGGCACTTAACAAGACAGGGGAGTGTTACATTATGCCAAAGGGGATTGGGCACCCCCATCGGCACACAACAAAAGGGGGGGTGATATGATGCCGGCGAGGTTGTGCACCCGTCGGCAGACAACAAAAGTGGGGGGGGTTACATAATGCTGACAGGGAGTGGGCTCCCCTGTAGGCAACATAAACCTAGGGGCACTGAAGCCAACGGGGACTGGGGCCCCCGTCGGCAAACAAACACGGTGGGGGAGGACTTGCTGCCAAGGGGGATTGAGCGCCCCCTCAGCGGAGGGGGTTAATATTGTTTGTGAATACGGCAGTAAGCCACTGCCATGTTCACAAACAATATCAGTGTTCCAAGGTTCCGCCCTGCAATGACAGGTCGCTCCCTCATTGCAGCAAATGTCTGACGCTGCAATGACGAAGTGGCCCCCGATTGCAGTGGCTAAAAGTTTTACAAATTGGTGGCATGCTGGCTGAACTAGTGTCAGCAGCAGTGTGCTATGGCATTGGGGGAAGTGGGCCAAGCCTTTAAAGGCTGTGGGGGCATTGACCACAACAGTGCCATGCCTCCACAACCAGCTTCTGAAGAAAGCTGCCACAATATTCTTCTTGCACATGCGCGCAATCAACATAAAAATAACAATCTAAAAGAACTTTGATCAAACTCAGAAAAAAAATTGAAATGGCTTTCAAGCTGGAGTCTCTCTTTATATCTGCTAAATGTGAAAATAAATCAGAAGAAATCTAGGCAGGTTTTGCCCTCAGTTTAGTTTTAGTTGAATGAGCATGTCCTCATCCGAGTATAACCTAGGAGAACAGCAAAGGCCACCAATTTCCAGAAGAAGAACAAATGAGCTTTCAAATTCAGGGTGGGAGGGAGGGAAAAGTCATTAAAAGAGAACACTGATGCCCAGATGTGCCAGGTTTGGGTTACTGCAGTGTAATATTTGTAATAAGAAGACTACATACTGTTAAATGGCCTGCTGTTCCACTTTCAGTGTAGCAGAGTGGTTGCACGAAGGCAGTCAAACAGTTAACTAAGACTTAATCCCCTTAAAAGTATGCAATTTAACCACAATTTATCTGCCACAGAATGGCCACAAAATCAGCAGTTGTTCTGCTGCAGAAAGTATGAGATACTGCAGCAGAATGTAGGTCCACTTTGCAGCAGTAAGTTTTGAGCGTCTTCTCTAAGGGACATGATTGAAGCAGGGCTTGGAAGTCACATGGTAATAGCCCATGAAGCCACAGGGTAATAGGCCTGGATTTCACAGAGGGGAGGCCAGCAGCTCTCCACAGGTTGAATGCACTCAATCCAGGGTAAGAATTATACCTTAGCCTCTTGGATGACAATGAAGCCTGGGGAAGTCTCCACCATGTGAGAGAATCATGGGAGTAAGAGCTATTATCACAGTGAGTTTGGGACTCCATGCCCTGAGGGAAGTGGTTGAAGCTGAGAATGGAAGTCACATGGTAATAGGCCTGGAAGTCACAAGGTATTAGGCCTGGAAGTCACATGGGGGAGGCCAGCTTCTCTACTCTGGCAGACTGCTCTGAATCCTGGGTAAGAATTGTACTTCATCCCCATGGCAGACAACCAAGCATATGGATGTCTCCATGCTCTGGCAGCATCAGTGGAGTCAGAGCTATCATCTTGGACAGTTTGGGCCTTCACGCCCTGAGGGATGTGGTTGAAACAGGGACTGGAAGTCACAGGGTACTAGTCCAGGAAATATTACAGGAAGGCCAATATATCTTCCTAGACTGAGTAAACTGAATCCAGAGTAAGAATTGTACATCAACCCCCTGGCTCACAATAAAATGTTTGGAAGTCCCCACTTTGAGGGAGCAGCAGTGCAGGCAGAGCTATCATCCCTGTAAGTTTTTCACTTCTTCCCTGAGGGATGTGGTTTAAGCAGGGCCTTGTTAGTCAACCTGTGCCCACGTTTTATGACTAGATGGCCATTGTAATATGAAAAAAGACTGAAAAGGTGCCGCCCATAGAGTATAATGAAGCACGTCCCTACGATCTCCCTGGCATTGTGTCATAAATCTGCAGAATGCGGGGGCAGAGCATGGGCAGCACCAGAAACTGGGAAGTCCTTGGGACCCCATGTTTGTAATTTTACCAGCGCTCCAATTTTTTAACATCATCGATATTTATGGCAAGATTTACACTGGAAGCAGCCCCATGAGGTACAGTACCTGTATATCAGGTACGGGGGATGCTTCATTTAACTTGGTAAGTCTCTTTAAATATGGGCTTGGAAGTCACAGGGCAATTGACCAGGAAGTAACAGTGTAATAGTCCTGGAAGTAAGGGGGAGGAGGCTAGCCTCTCTACCCATTCAGAATGCACTGAATTATTGGTAAGAGATGTACCTCAGCTCCATGGCTGACTAATAAGCCTAAGTAACTCTCGATGATGTTGGAGTATCAGTAGAGTCAGAGATATCATTCCTGTGAGTTGGGAGCTCTTAGCTTGACGGAAGAGCTTGAATCTGAGCCTGGAAGTCACTAGGTAATCAGCTTGGACGTTACAGAATAATAGACCTGGAAGTCACAGGGGTGGGGCCAGAATATCTACCCAGGCTGACTGCAGTAAATCCTGGGTAGGAATTGTTCCTTAGCCCACTGGCTGGCAACCAAGCATATGGAAGTTACCATTCTGTGGGAGTCATCCTGTGAGTTTGGGGCTCCTAGCCCTGGGGGACATGGTTGAAGCTGGGCATGGAAGTCACACGGTAATAGGCCTGGAAGCCACAAGGTAATAGACCTAGAAGTCATATCTTGGAGGCCAGCATCTGTACTCAGGCTGACTGCTCTGAATCCTGGTAAGAATTGTACTTAATCCCCCTGGCTAACAACCAAGCATATGGAAGTTTCTATGCTCTGGGAGCATAAGTGAAGACAGAGGTATCATCGATGTCAGTTTGGGGCTTCAAGCCCTGAGGGATGTGGTTGAAACTGGGCCTGGAAGTCACAAGTTAATAGGCCTGTATTTCACAGTGGAGAGGTCAGCAGCTCTCCACAGGTTGGATGCACTCAGTCCAGTATAAGAATTGTACCTCTGTCCCTTGGGTGACTCTGAAGCCTGAGGAAGTCTCCACCATGTAGGAGCATCATGGCAGTAAGAGCTGTCATCGCAGTGTGTTTGGGACTCCTTGCACTGAGGGAAGTGGATGAAGCTGGACCTGGAAGCCACAAGGTAATTGACCGTCTCTGGTCATGTTGCCAAAATCCTGACAAAATTGCACCCCAAATTATACATTATTATAATTATACAGTTATACAGTAACCGCAGTAGCCTACCACTACTGGCTAGACAGGAACTTGTCCAGAAGACAATTCTACCTATTTCTGACTACTGCGATGCAGTCTATGTTGCTACTCCCAAGTCTTCCTTAACCAGATTGGACACTCTCTATAAGTCCTTCTGTTGCTTTGCTTTAGATGCTTCTCCACTCACCCACCACAGTAACATCTACCACTCTCCAGCACTCCTATAGCTAGAAAATTGGAGCCACCTTCATTGTGCTAAATTTGTATCCAAAGTTTGGTTTGGCTCTCTCCCCTCCAAGTTCACTTCCTCACTTTTCTCCTTCCCCCCTTCTGCCCATGCCCTGAGAATATTTGACTCTCGCCAAAAGTTAGTCCCCCAATGTCTGACCATGACAGGGCAGATGACCTTCTCTCACCAATTTCCAAAACTATGGAACTCCCCCCACAAAAAAATCCACCACTCCTCCTCCCCCTACTCCATCACCACAGCCTTACATAACTTCCTTCAGGTAAATTGTACCTGTGGCTAATCCCTCCTAAAATACTGCTCCCTCCATGTTTCCTCTCCCCTTACTCTATGCCAAATGAACAGTTACAGCTCCCTCACCCCAAGCACAGCATTCTGAATGTTAGTCTGGCCGCTGGATAGCTGATTTCTACGTAGAATCTAGTGTCTGATGATATCCGACATCAAAAGGCTGTTTTCCTGGTACATCCAACTGTCAAATGTAACCAAACATTTATACTTTTTTGTAATTGTACATCAAAGGCACTACCTGAAACAAGTGTATTTTATTGTGTTCATTATTTCCTGTGCACTTTTTCTGTTACCTCAGTTGTTAGTATCTAATGTTCGTATCTAATCCCTCAACCTTTTCCCTAGCCATCACACTCCCCTTGCAGGGTTCTCAACATCCTGAAGGGGTCCTACTGTACAGTGCCTTGGCTTACCACCTTTTCTTCCCAGGTGTTATTTCCCATCCCTCCCTCACACTATCCCTCTATAATTACATTTCCTAACCGCAGGAGGGTTTACAATCGCCTAAACTTCCCTGCCCCCTTACAGGGTTCATCACATTCTGAAGGGTTCTCTTATAGGGTCAGACCATATTTCCCCCACCCCTTGGTGTTAATCACACTTCCTCTCTCACTCCCTCTCTCTAATCCCACTCTAGTCCCCATCCCCTTGCAGGGTTCCCCGCATCCTGAAGGGTTCTCTCTGTGACACAGCTCTACACTATCTGTCATCTCATTCTCTCTCCCCTTCACCCCTTATGTCACATTAACTCTTGTTCTCTTATTACTATTGCACTTATTATTTGTTCTCACAAATTACTTATGTATGCAACACTGTTTCTAACAACTGTCTTAATTAATTGCATGCTATGTTGTTCTTTGTAACTTGAATGTAAAATGTCTCATCCTTATTCTACCCCTTCCCCACAGGTCGCACTGGGAGACGAGTAACCTGTCGCTCAATGTGCCATCCTGGTGAAACATTTTCAATAAATAAATTAACTGGCCTGTAACTGACATGGGGGAGGCAAGAATCTCTACTAAGCCTGACTGCTCTGAATCCTGGGTAAGAACTGGACCTCAGCCCCCAAGCTGACATCCAAGCATATGGAAGTCTCCATCCTCTGAGAGCATCACTTGAGTGAGAGCTATTATCTTTGTCAGTTTGCAGATTCAAGCCCTGAGGGATGTGGTTGAAGCTGGGCCTGGAAGTCGCAGGAGAATAGCCATGGAAGTCAAAGGGTAATACGGCTGAAAGGAACAGGGGGGAGGCAAACATCTATTCCCAGGCTGACTGCACTAAATCCTGGGTAAGACTTGTTTGTTGGCCTCTTTGCTGAGAACCAAGCCTATGGAAGGCTCTTCTCTGAGGGAGAATCAGTGGAGTAGGTGCTATAATCCTTGTGAGTTTGGTGCTCCTAGACCAGTGGGAAGCATTTGAAGATAGGCTTGGAAGTCACAGGGTAATAGGACTAGAAGTCACAGGGGGAGGCCAGTATCTCTATCCATACAGATTACACTGAATTCTGGCTAAGAATTGTGCCTCAGCTCCGTGCAGGGTTGCCACCTTTGGATGAGGCAAAAACCGGATCCTAAGCTCCGCCCCTAGCCCCACCCCTTTTCATGACTCATCATGCATTGTTCCTCCTAGAAGTCCATTTGTTAAATCAGTAAAAAACAATGCTTAAACAGTAGTTCAACAAACATGTGAAGATACTATACTGTACCTGTTAAAGTTATTTTCCTAGGTTCTTTCTAATTATTTACCTATGTATTTATTTATTTATACTGGTTTAGCAGATAAACATACAGTGATAAAAAAATCTAATTTACAGATATGATCTGGGGAAGACAAGGTAAATACTGTAAATAGCATACAATAGTATACATACCTTATATAATTTCCTGTTCATGTTCACAGTACTATTTAAAAGCCAAATAAGTGACTACACGTTTTCTTAAGGAAATAAAATATTTTAAAACATTTAAAATGCCTAAATTCTATTAGAGATGAAAATGTTTACCAGCAAATGAAAGTGGAGCAGAACTGGCTCTGTTACTGTTACAAAAGGTGGGGGCAACTGTGCTGTTATGCCACTTTAAGATGCAGTGGAAAAATTAGGTTAGTAGTGCTAATGGTGTTAATGGCCATACTTAACACCTCCCAGGGTGACTGTCATTCACAAACAAAGGCTACATTGACAACAGAACTTGTTTGTAACTTAAACATGTAGCTGAAACAATGAATGATATGACAACATTTATTTTAAAAGTATGTGAGCACTCAAAATGGCTAAAATACCTGACCAGCACAGAGCAAAACCGGATTACCTGATAGGGACCCTGAAAACCTGACCACCAGGAAAAAAACCTGACAGGTGGCAACCCTAGCTCCGTGGCTCACAAACAAGTCTATGGAACTCTCCATGCCGTGGGAGCATCAGTGCAGTCAGAGTTATCATTTCTGTGAGATGGTAACTCCTAGATTGAGGGAAGAGGGTGAATCTGGGCCTCAAAGACACTGGGTAATAGGCCTGGAAGTCACAGGGGGGAGGCAAGTATATCTACCCTGGCTGAAAGCATTGAATCATGGCAGGAAAAGAGGGGAAGCAAACATCTCTTCCCAGGCTGATGCCACAAAATCCTTGGTAAGACTTGTTCATTGGCCTCTTTGGTGACAGCCAAGCCTATGGAAGGCTCTTCTCTGTGGGGAATCAGTGGCATAGGTGCTATAATCCCTGCAAGTTTGGAGCTCCTAGGCTTGTGAGAAGTATTTGAAGATGGGCTTGGAAGTCACATGGGTAACTGGCATGGACGTAACAGTGTAATAATCCTGGAAGTAACAGGTGGGGGGGGAGGGCAGCATCTCTACCCAGTCAGAATGCACTGAATTCTTGGTGAGAGTTGTACCTCAGCTCCTTGGCTCACAAACAAGCCTATGGAACTTCCCATGCTGTAGGAGTATCAGTGGAGTCAGAGATATCTCTGTGAGTTGGGTGCTCCTAGCATGAGGGAAGTGCTTGAATCTGGGCCTGAAAGACACTGGGTAATAGGCCTGGAAGTCACTGGGGGGAGGCAAGTATATCAACTCTGGCTGAAAGCACTGAATTGTAGATGAGAATTGTCCCTCATCTCTCTGGCTGACAAATAAACCTGTGGAAGTCTGCATAGTGTGGGAGTACCAGTGGAGACAGAACTATCCTCCTGTGAGTTTGGGGTTCCCAGTTCTGGGTGATGTGGTTGAAGCTGGAAATGGAAGTCACAGGGTACTAGTCCTGGAAATATCAGTGGGATGCCAGTATATCTTCCTACACTGAGTGCACTGAATCCTGAGTAAGAATTGTACCTCAGCACCCTGGCTCACGTCCCAGTGTTTTTTAAGTCTCCCATCTGAGGGAGCATCAGTGGGGGCAGAGCCATCATCCCTCTAAGTTTTGAGCTCCTTTGCTGAGGGAAGTGGTTTAAGCAGGGTCTGGAAGTCACAAAGTAATAGCCCATGAAGTCACAGGGTAATAGGCCTGGAATTCGCAGTGGGGAGGCCAGCAGCTCTCCACAGGTTGGATGCACTCAATCCTGGATAAGAACTGTACCTCAGCCCCTTGAGTGACAATGAAGCCTGGGGAAGTCTTCACTATGTGAGAGCATCATGTGAGTAAGAGCTATCATCACAGTGAGTTTGAGACTCCATGCCCCGAGGGAAGTGGATGAAGTTGGGTCTGGAAGTCACCGCTACTGGATAGATGGGAACTTGTCCAGAAGATGAACCTACCTATTTTTGACTACTGCAATGCAGTCTAAAGTGCTGTTCCCAAGTCTTCCTTAACTAGACTGGACACTCTTTATAACTCCTTCTGTTGCTTTGCTTTAGATGCTCCTCCACTCACCCATCACTGTAACCTCTACTACTCTCTGGCACTCCTATCACTAGATAACCGGAGGCCACAATCATTGTGCTAAATTTGCGTCTAGAGTTTGGTTTGGTTCTCTCCCCTCCTACCTCACTTTTTCACTTTGCACTCTGACCCCTTTTGCCCATGCCCTGAGATCTTTTGACTCTCACCAAATGTTAGTCCCCCATCATCTGACCATGGCAGGGCAGATGGCCTTCTCTCATTGATTCCAAAAAACTATGGAACCCCCCCCCAAAGTCCACCACTCTTCCTCCCCCTACTCCAACTCCACAGCCTTACGTAACTTCCTCTCAGTAAATTGTACCTGTGGCTTATCCCTCCTCAAATAGTGCCCCATCCATGCTTCCTCTCCCCTTACTCTATGCCAAATAAACAGTTACAACTCACCCACCTCTTGCACAGCATTCTGATTGTCGGTCTGACCATAGCTGATCTCCAGGTAGAACCCACTGTCTAATGAAATCCAACATCAAAAGGCTGTTTTCCTGATACATCCCACTGTCAAAGGTAACCATACATTTATAGTTGCTGGTAATCATACATCAAAGACAATACCTGAAACAAGTGTATTTTATTGTGTTCATCATTGCCTGTGCACTTTTTCTCTTACCTCAGTTGTTAGTATCTAATGTTCTGTCTAATCCCTCAACTTTTTCCCTTGCCTTCACACTCCCTTTACAGGGTTCTCCAAATCGTGAAGGGGTCCTTTAGTGCCTAGGCTTGCCACCTTTTCTTCCCAGGTGTTATTTCCAACCACCTTCCTGGGAAGGTTGTGGGGTCTAGAGCAGTGGGGGAATTCAAACATGCATGGGACAGACATAAAGCAATTATGGTGGGGGGTTGCAGGAAGAAGGCTATTGGTTAAGTAGAATCTGCAGCTTATCCAATAGGTAGGGAAATGAGCAGACTGGGTGGGCCAAGTGGTCCTTATCTGCCGTCAAAGTCTATGTTTCTATGTTTTTATACTATCCCTCTATAATTACAATGCCTAACCGCAGGAGGTTTTACAATTGCCTGAACTTCCCAACCCCCTTGCAGAGTTCATCACATCCTAAAGGGTTCTTTTTTTAGGTCAGTCCTTATTTTCCTCTCCTTGGTGTTAATCACCCTTCCTCTCTCTCTCTCTCTCCCTCTCTAATCCCATTCCAGTCCCTGTCTGCTTGCAGGGTTCCCCACATCCTGAAGGGATCTCTCTGGGACACAGCTCTGCACTATGTGTCATCTCATCCTCTCTCCCCTTCACCCCTTATGTTATTTTAGTACTTGTTCTCTTATTACTATTGCACTTACTATTTGTTCTCACAAATTACTTACGTATGCAACACTGTTTGTAACAACTGCCTTAATTAAGTGTATGCTATGTTGTTCTTTGTAACTTGAATGTAAAATGTCTCATCCCTATTGTACCCCTTCCCCACAGGTCGCACCAGGAGATGAGTAACCTGTTGCTCAGTGTGCCATCCTGGTGAAACATTTTCAATAAATAAATAAATTGGCCTGTAAGTCACATAGGGGAGGCAAGCATCTCTATTAAGGCTGACTACTCTGAATCCTGGGTAAGAACTGGACCTCAACCACCAAGCTGACAACCAAGCATATGTAAGTCTCCATGCTCTGGGAGCATCAGTTGAGTCAGAGTTATCATCTCTGTCAGTTTTCAGATTCAAGCCCTGAGGGATATGGTTGAAGCTGGGCCTGGAAGTCGCTAAAGAATAGCCATGGAAGTCAAAGGAAAATAGAGCTGAAATTCACCCACTTACCTCAGGCTAGGAGCTACTGACTCACAGGAATGATAACTCTGACTGCACTGATGCTCCCACAGCATTGAGAGTTCCATAGGCATAGGCTTGTTTGTCTGTCTGTCTGTCAGGGAACTGAGGCACAATTCTTACCAAGAAGTCACTGCAGTTTGCATGGATAGAGATGCTGGTCTCCCCCCTGTGACTTCCAGGCCTATTACCCTGTGACTTTCAAACCCACCTTCAAACACTTCCCAGAGGTCTAGGAGCTCCAAACTCACAGGGATTATAGCACCTACTCCACTGATTCTCCCACAGAGAAGAGCCTTCCACAGGCTTGACTGTCAGCAAAGAGGCAAATGAACAAGTCTTACCAAGGATTTTGTGGAGTCAGCCTGGGAAGAGATGTTTGCTCCCCCCCATAGGCCTAGGAGCTTCAAATTCACAGGTATTATAGCACCTACTCCACTGATTCTCCCATAGAGAAGAGCCTTCGATAGGCTTGGATCTCCAAACTCATAGGGATTATAGCACCTGTAGAGTCAGAGCTATCTTCCTGTGAGTTTGGGGTTCTTTGTCCTGGAAGACATTGTTGAAGCCGGGACTGGTAGTCACAGGGTACTAGTCCTGGAAATATCAGGGAGAGGTGAATATATCTTCCTAGACTGCATGCACTGAATCCTTGGTAAGTGATTGTACGTCAGCCCACTGGACCCCAGCATAGTGTTTGGAAGTCTCCACTTTGAGGGAGCATCAGTGGAGTCAGAGGTATCATCCCTGTAAGTTTTGAGCTCCTCCCCTGAGGGACATGGTTGAGCAGTGCCTGGAAGTCACACTGTAGCAGCCCATGAGGTCACAGGTTAATAGGCCTGGATTTCACAGTGGGGTGGCAAGCAACTGTCCACAGTTTGGATGCATTCAATCCAGGGTAAAAATTGTACCTCAGCCCCTTGGGTGACAATGAAGCCTGGGGAAGTCTCCACCATGTAGGAGCATCATGGGAGTAAGAGCTATCATCACAGTGAGTTTGGGACTCTGAGGGAAGTGGATAAAGCTGGGCCTGGAAGTCTCAGGGCAATCAGCCTGAAAGTCACAAGGTAATTTTCCTGTAAGTCACATGGGGGTGTCAAGTATTGAGGTTTGTGGATTGAAGTCCTGAGGGATTTGGTTGAAACTGGGCCTGGAAGTTACACTACAATAGTCCTGGAAGTCAAATGGTAATAGTGCTGGAAAGAAAAGGGGGAGGCAAACACCTCTTCCCAGGCTGACTCCACAAAATCCTTGGTAAGACTTTTTCATTGGCCTCTTTGCTGAGAACCAAGTCTATGGAAGGCTCTTTTCTGTGGAAGAATTAGTGAAAAAGGTGCTATAATCCCTGTGAGTTTGGAGATCCAAGCCTATCAAATGCTCTTCTCTATGGGAGAATCAGTGGAGTAGGTGCTATAATCCCTGTGAATTTGAAGCTCCTAGGCCTATGGGAAGTGTTTGAAGAAGGGCTTGGAAGTCACAGGGTAATTGGCCTGGAAGTGACAGTGTAATAGACCTGGAAGTAACGGGGACCAGCATTTCTACCGAGTCAGAATGCACTGAATTCTTGGTAAGAGTTTTACCTCATCTCCCTGGCTGACAAACAAGCCTATGGAACTCTCCATTCTGTGAGCTTATCAGTGGAGTCAGAGGTATCATTCCTGTAAGTCAGGAGCTCCAAGCTTGAGGGAAGTGATTGACTCTGGGCCTGGAAGTCACTGGGTAATAGACCTGGAAGTCACTGGGGTGAGGCCAGTATATCTGCCCAGGCTGACTGCACTAAATCTTGGGTAGGAACTGTTCCTCAGCCCACTAGCTGACAACCAAACATACTGAAGTCATCACGCTGTGGGAGTATCAGTGGAGTCAGAGTTATCATCCTGCGAGTCTGGGGCTCCTAGCCCTAGGGGGCATGTTTGAAGCTGGGCATGGAAGTCACGCTGTAATGGGACTGGACATCACAAGGTAATAGACCTGAAAGACATAAGGGGTGGCCATCATCTCTACTCAGGCTGACTGCTCTGAATCCTCGGTAAGAATTGCACCTCATTCCCCTGGCTAACAACCAAGCATATGGAAGTCTTCATGCTCTGGGAGAATTAGTGGAGTCAGAGCTATCATCTCTGTAAGTTTCGGGCTTCAAGTTCTGATGGATGTGGCTTAAGCTGGGCTTGGAAGTCACAGGGTATTAGGCCTGGATGTCACAGCGTTGTAGGCCTCGAAGCCACAGGGAGGAGTCCAGCTTCTCTATCCATACAGACTGCACTGAATTCTGGGAAATAATTGAACCTCAGCTCCCTGGCTGACAAACAAGCCTATGGAACTCTTTATGCTGTAGGAGCATCAGTGCAGTCAGATTTATCATTACTGTGAGTTGGTAGCTCCTAGCCTGAGGGAAGTGGTTGAATCTGGGCCCACACGTCATTGGATACTAGGCCTGGAAGTCACAGGATAGTAGACCTGGAAGTGACTGGGAGAGGCCAGCATCTCTACCCAGGCAGAATGCACTATATTCTGGGTAACAGTTGTACTTTAGCTCCCTCGCTGACAATCAATAAAGCTACCACCTTTCCGAGGCCTAAAACTGGGACAGTCCATCCTGACCATGAACCCCCCCCCCCACTGTGTCACTCCCAGGGGCACCGCCGCAGAGAATGCTGCGCACAATCAATTACATTTTGCTGCTTGCTCTGGCCATGCAGCCCCACAGTAACACCAGTAGCAAGCATCCAGATTAAAACAATACATCATTCTGCTGTTGCAAGTTCCAAATCACAATGTACAGAAAGTTCATTAGAAGCAAACCTGCGTTAAATTGAGATCAGACATTCAAGCTGCATATATTGTTCCTCCTGACAGTCCCATCCAACCCATTTACACTCCCCTTATTTGCTTTGTAAACTTCACTTCAGTTACTCCCACCACCACACCAGATTGTTTTCACACACTTCCCTACAGCTGATCAGGTTTGGGTACCTTAGCTTCTACTGCCAGTCTCTTCTCTGTCTGGAGTCCTTTTCAGTTGCTGGCAGGCAAACATCCACATGTGCTAGTTTGCACTACTACCCAGTCTAATCTAACAGGAAGGAACATGCTTTACTGTGCTCCTACTGACATGCTTGCAGTGCAACACAGGCACAGGGGTTGAGGTTGCAATCTGCTGTCCAGCCACAGCAATGCCACAGTGGTGCTGAAATAACTGTCACTCAAGGATTAGCAGTCAACAAAAAAAAAAAGGAACAAAATGGGGACAAGTAAGCAAAAAAAGGGACAAAAGTGACATTTTGCTAAACTTATGGGGACACTGGGACATGTTGCCTAAAATAGGGACTGTCCTGGGAAAATAAGGACTGTTCGTAGCTTTAAATCAAGCATATGGAAGTCTCCATGCTATGCATCAGCGGAGTCAGAGCTATCCTCTCTGTCAGTTTAGGGCTTCAAGACCTGAGGGATGTGGTTGAGTCTGGGCCTGGAAGTCACAGGGTAATAGGCTTGGAAGTCACTGGGTAATAGGCCTGGAAGTTACAGGTTAGAGGCCAGCATCTCTACCCATAAAGACTGCACTGGAGTCTGGGTAAGAATTGTAATTTGGCTCCCTGGCTGACAAACAAGCCTATGAAACTCTACATACTATTGAAGCATCACTGGAGGAGTCACGTGATGCTCTAAATCTGCTAGCAGCTCTTCTCTGGCTCTCCTTCCCCTCGCTACAATGCATAGTTTATTTCTTACTATTTGAAGCCTTCTTCAGCCAGCTTATTTACCAGAACATCACCTGGGGAGCTTCTGCATTTGATTTTGTGCCATGCTGGTATAATCCTTGCATCATGTCTAAGGTGGAGATGTGACAGGCGACCCTGAAACACACCCCACCGCAGATGCCCTAAAAGCTTGCAAAATGCTCCAAGGCCCAGGCGGGTGGCTCCGGCCAAGACTCTACTACTGCATCGATGCTCTCCCCCCTGACAGAAGACAGATTACTGCAAGCTCTGGATCCCCTCACTACAGCCATACAAGAGCTTACCCTAGAGATTAAAACTGTCCGGTCTGATTTGGGAGATTTGGGCAGGCGGGTCGGCGATGTAGAAGCTCAAGCTTTTTCATCAGAGAACTGGAAGGACAGATTGGAGAAGGGTTCCGTCACCTTGCAAATAAAGGTTGCCAAGCTTGAAGCAAAATTAGAAGACCTAGATGGGCATAGTCACCAAAATAACCTTGTTATTTTTGGTTTGCCCGAGGCTGAAGAAGGTGCAACTCTAATTTTATTTGCTCAGTAATTCTTGGAACATGTAGCAGACCCTTCACCAAATGGTCCAGTATATGTAGTTGAAAGGGCACACAGATCACTGCGTCCTTAGCCTACAGTGGGTAGCTCTCCCTGGCCCTTCTTGTTGAAATTGTTAAATTTCATGGACAAGCAATTTGTCCTACAGAAAACCAAGGACTTAAAGGACATCCTCTGGGAGGGCATGAAATTACAGCTGGCATAAAATGTGCCCGCGGGCACATGGCAGAAACATGCAACATTTCACCCAGTTGTTACCAAGATAACTGTTGCAGTGATCTGCTTCGGAATGCAATATCCAGCCCCGCTTCAGATTTTCCAGCAGGATCAATAGTGCTTCTATGATACTGTGAAAGAAGCTACCTCGGATCTTCAGAAATGCCTGCCGGATTTATTCAGGAACACTTGAACTATCTACACTTAATGGTGCAGGTTGATTTCCTCTAGGATAAATACCTGAAAGGTTGTATTGAGCAAAGTTGTTCAATAGGAGACTATTTCCCTTGGTCTCTTAGGAGCTGTTGATACGAGGGGGACTAATATCCTATGCCCTCCCTGGACAGGATATGGTTTGTCAGTTTTCAGTCTCTTATTTTCAATATGATTCGTGTAACCTGCTGTTTCATTTCGAGCTCATACTCGGGAGGCAGAGACTGTAGCCTGTCAGCTCCCCTCTAACTCAGATTGCAGTTCTCCTCCGGCTCAACCCTTCCCCTGGACTAAAATCCTGATCATTGCATGGAAGTTCAGGATAGCTGGTACAAGCCCAGTAGTGGGTCAGCTTTGCATTTTCTGTTTTGACAGGTTTAAGAGACATACCATGCTGTTTAAACAAATTTTATCACATGCAGGTCTCATTACCTACACAGTTCTTATTTTTTACCTCCCTTGTTAGTTCCACTATATTTGATGTAAACTGGCATTGTAGAAGGTCTTTAATAGTTTGTTGTTATATTTACTTGTTGTACTTTATATAAGGATGTGTTTCGGGGGTGGAGGGCGACCGGAGGACTGGGGCATTACACTATGCAGGCTAAGAGTATCATGCACCAGAATGCAGAGGGGGAGGTGGGATGTGGGTTATTTACCAGATGAATGGTTCATTTTTGTTTACAGCTCAGTTTCGGGATTGGAGGGAGGAGCAGGGATATATGGGACTTATTTTCACTGGCTGTGACGTGTTACTCTTTTCTTTTCTTCGTGGGAGCTGTGGTTGAGGGAGGGGGGGAAGGGCAGGAAGGGAATAGTTGCCACCAGAGAGAACTTGCATTTATACCTTTCGGGTTACTAGACCAGGGTGTGGGTATTAGGGATTCTCCACATTTTAAATATGGCGACTTTTAGTTGTTAAACATTTTTTATTGTTGACAATAAGGCCAATCATGCACACATGGCAGAGTATACATAGAAAGAATCATACATAATATACATTCGGATTGATCAGTAGTGACAATTGACACAACAGGATGGCAATCAGTAATGACCATACAGGGTATCCTTCAAAAATGTCAGTTCACTCTGCCCTAGGCGTGTTGGGTTCCCATGTAGTTAAAATATTAACTATTTACAGCTTGGCAATCATTCTCCATGGTTAAATATATCAAAAGGATATATGGCAAGGGCTTTAAGAAATGAGAGAAAGGACAAAGGAAAGAAAGAAAAGGGGGAGGGCCTGCAAACCAAAAAAAAAGGGGGGGAAGAACCCCACCCTTTAACTGGAGTGAGGGGGACTAAACCTCAAACGGAGGAGTTATTATGACAATAGTTGGACCTTAGATACGGTTGCCAGCATTGATCATAGCGAGATAGGGAACCGTAGGCAAAACTCGAGATCCTCTCAAATGAGACCCCTTTTGCTAAGGCCGAAAGAAACTGATGAAATGTAGGACTATCAGGGGTTCTCCATCTCATCAGGATAAGACTTTTGGCCAATGCCCGGCCATGGTGATCCATTGTGCCCCTGGGCTGTACTTAGGAGTTTCAGGACTGCCACAGCCCAAAAAGAAGTAGGTTGGGACCAGACACGATATCCGGGAACAACTGCTGACACATATATTTAATGGGTCGCCAGAACTGTTGAAGGTTCGGGCAGTCCCAGAGGACATGAAGAAGATGTGCCCCTTGGTTGCCACGTCTCCAGCAATTGTCGACCGGGATAAGTCCCATCTTAACTAGTTTCGCCGGGTCTCTGTACCATCTGTGATGGGTCTTATTCATAATGAGCCTCGTGCGACCATCCTGACTAGCCAAGTGGATACGTATCCACCCATTCTCCCATTGTTGTTCTGAAATCGGGGTTTGTAGCTCTTCCCCCCATTGCTGCCTAGCGTTCTGGGTAGGATCCGGAGTAGAGTCCCTGAGTATGTGGTATATATTACTAGCAATTCTCTTGGTAAAGTTAGTCCAAGAACCAATCTGATGATTTTTCTTTTGTGAGGAATTACTAGTAGGTAACTTTGGGAGATGAGATATCGCATCTCTTAACTGAAGGTATCTCCAGAAATGAGAAGTCGGGAGTAAATACATCGCACTCAGAGACTCAAAGGAGTCCATAATAGTTGTCCCAGGGATTAGAAGATCCTGTATTGTAAATAAACCCTGTCTTACCCACAATTTCCAGTGCTGAGTAGATTCCCCTATTTTCAGAGCCTGATTGTCCCATAAAGGCATGTATTCCCATGGGGCTGGGTCATGGCCCAGCATAGTCATAGCTTGTTTCCAATATTTAACAGACAGTGATATGGGAGGAGATAGGTTCAAGGGCAATTTCTTCTTGGCATAAAAACAAACCACCGGGGAGACAGCCTGCACTAGAGTCGCTTCTAACTGAAGCCACTGCGGGGTACCCTGTCCATTTTTAGAAAACCATCTAAGAGTCTGAGCCAGCACAAAGGCCATATGGTACCGCTGTAACCAAGGGAGTCCCCAACCCCCCATTCTCCAGTGCTGCCGGAGCTTCAATTTGCTATAACGGGGGGGAGCTCCTTCCCATATAAAGTCCCCATAAGGGTCTCCAATTTCTGAAACCATTTCTGGGGTATAAAGAAGGAAAGTGGGCCAATAAATAAAGCATCCTAGGGCAGCCATCATTTTAATCGAATCAATTTTCCCAGCCAGTGAGAGTTTTAATGCCTTCCATCTTCCCATATCAACCCTGAGTGAGTCAATCAGGGCTTGAAAATTAGCCGCCAACATTTTAGATGGGTCAGGGTGCATAATGATACCTAAGTATTTAATACCTTGCGGGGACCACTTTAGCCCTAAGGCAGTAAATTCCGATCCTGAGATTAAGGAATTTAATGGTAAAATTTCCGTTTTGGACTGGTTCAACTTCAATCCTGATATCTTAGTGAACTCATTCAGGGTTCGGAAAATTGTTTGCATCCCCAATTGAGAGTGTTCAGTCGTGATGAGCAGATCATCCGCGTAGAGAAATGTCTTATAATTAACTTCCCCCACCTGGATCCCCGGTATATCCCTGGTTGACCTAAGTGCAATAGCCAGAGGTTCTATAGCTAGGACAAATAAGAGAGGAGAAAGAGGGCATCCCTGCCTCGTACCTATTTGCAATAGAAAAGGCCTAGATCTGGTGCCATTAGTCAGCACTGAGGCTAAGGGTGCAGAATACAGCAACCTTATCCAGGCAATGTAATCGAGGCCAAACCCCATGATGGACAAAGTCTGAAATATATAGGCCCATTCAACCGAATCAAAGGCCTTTTCAAAATCGAAGGCCATAGCAATTGAGGGGGTTGGTGAAAGTTTAGCCACATGCATTAGTGACCCCAACGTTCTATGATGATCAGTTCCTAAACGGCCTTTCACAAAACTCCACCTGGGAGGAACCCACCAGGTCCTGCAGGAGGGGTTCCAGTCGGGTGGAGAGAACCTTAGCCAATATCTTGGCATCTGCATTAATTAAGGAAATAGGGCGATAGCTGCCTGGGGACAATGGATCTTTCCCTTTTTTTGGAAGTACTGTGATAACAGCTTCTCTCATCGAGGGGGGTAACTGCCCAATCATTAGGGAGTGCTGAAAAACCCAGGCCAAATAAGGGGCCACATTAACTCCGGGGAGTCTGTACAGATCGATAGGCAGTCCATCTCTCCCTGGGGATTTCCGGAGATTTAAGGCGTGGATCGGCAGGTAATTTCCTCAGTTGTAGGATTCTAACAGTTTAGCCTCCCGACTAGAGATACTGGGGATGGGTAGTGAGGATAAGTGAGCTTGAATTTGAGCGGGGTCAGAGGGGTTTGGTGAAGAATATAACTTTTCATAAAATTGAGACATAATCAAATTTATCCCTGAATTAGCATGACAGAGGTTCCCAGACGAATCTGCTAATGCATATATCATCTTAGAAGCCTGTTGGCACTTGAGACGATATGCCAATAACTTGCTGGCCTTTTCTCCCCCTTCCCAAAAGGCATGGCGCATACGTCTAAGATTGAGCTCCGCCTGCCGAGATAAATATTCATTGAGAGAGATTCGGGTACTAGCTAACTGTGCCAACAGATCTGGGGGGAGGTTCAGTATCTAGAGCTTTGTACTGAGCTTCCAAGTTATATAATTTCTTCTCCAAAGCCCTCTGGGTAGCCATCCGGCTACGCCTCCTGGCTGCTGCAAAGGCTATTATCCTACCATGGATGGTGGCTTTAAAGGCCTCCCATAAGGTTGAATCAGATACCTCCCCATTATCATTATCAGTCCAGTATTCTGCTACAGCCTGACCAAACCAGTTACAAAATTTTTTATCTTCTAGCAGTAATGGGTCTAGCCGCCAGGACTGAGAGTGTTGGGAGTCTAACCCCCTCTTAAGAACTAACTCAAGTGGAGCATGATCGGATACATAGATTGGGTGAATAGAAGCCCCCAGCACTCTCTCATATATCCCTGAGGATACAAGCCAAAGGTCTATTCTGCTAGAGGAACCATAGGTTGGGAAGAAATAAGTGTTATCATGGTCACCTGGGTGCAGAGCCCTCCAGGCATCTAGTAGCCCAAGTTCAGACAAAATTTTCTTCACTGCTTCTTTGGCCTGTCGGTGGGGCTCAGGGGATTTATTGCTTCTGTCTAGGGTGTGATCCAATGTTAGATTAAAATCCCCTCCTAATAGTATTGGGGCTCTTTTTTTATTAAATTCCAGGATGGCCTGATTAACTGTATGAAAGAATTGGGGACAATCTTGGTTAGGGGCATAAATATTGGCCAAAATCAGAGGGCCTTCAAAGGTTTCGACTTTGGCAATAATCCATCTCCCTTCCTTATCCCGTATAAAGTCCTTCACCTTCCATCCCAAATTTTGGTGCAAAAGTATAGACACTCCCCTCTTACTGGTAGGGGCCACACTATGAAGCTCTTCAGTAACCCAAGCTCACTTAAGCTTGGAGGCCTCATTGGCAGAGAGTTTAGTCTCTTGTAGGAAAACTACCGTGGGAGCAAACTTTTTTAGGTGGGTTAAGACCTTCTTCCATTTAATAGGCGAGTTGAGTCCCCTCACATTCCATGATATTAACTTATACTCCATTCAAACCTAGAATAAAACATGTTAGCAAGAGTTTGCACTCCAAACCGCTAAATGGTGGGTCCGAGCGGGCCCCCCCCCTTCTTCTTCCCCTTCCAACCAACTTAGACTGAATACCCCATGACCCTTTTAGAGAGATTGCCATAGTAATATAAACACAACAACCAACTATCAACATTAAAATCTGACAAAGGTATGTATTAACATGTACTATCCCTATTAACTGCAAACAGTTCAACCCTACAAGAATACCCCAAACCACCCCCTTCCCCACACCCCCTGATCGCACCTTTGTAACCCCAAAGACCAAAGACCACTGCACATGCTGCCGGCTAAATATAAAACAAGCCCAGACACCAGTGGAAGTCGCTGGGGGGTATGTAACCCCGTGGACCCATCCTAGCCAAAAAAAGAGCTATCTTAGTAACCCCTTTAAGGAGAAAGACAAAAAAAAAATTCCACACATCCAATGCCCTAACGGAGACTTCCAGTCAAATGAGGCGGACAGTTATAGAAAAAAAAAGCGGGTCCGCCCTCATAATGGTATTAATGACTACGATATAAGTACAATGTACAGAGCCACAGAACAGGCCTTGAGCAACCCTTATTAGGTTCTGTTAAACCCAAATACCAGTCAGCACTGGCCCAGGATCCTCGGGTCTGTACCTGGAGTAAGCAGGGACAGCCAGGCAGAATGTAAAAACTGCACCGATATGGGCCGAGGAGCCACTCTGACCTGTCCTCTAATGGGAAGTCCTCATTAACTCAATGCTTAGTGGTGATCCCCAATAATAGCAATGTCTGATAATCCACTGGGTCACCTAGCATTACAGAACTCAAAAAAAAAAACAATACAGTGTGATAATCAGCCATTTGCTGTAGTTGGAACGATGCAAGTATCCATGTTGCCTGCAGTTAATTCTGAGGCCCGTCCATCAACTGGGGCCTCCGAATTCTCCCTTAACTTGTCATCTGCCCCTTCGGCCCAACTGAGTTGTTTGACTGCTGATGATTTTGAACCGGCCGATCTGGGCGACCTTGGTGGAAGGGGAAGGTCACGGGGGATATCCTCGGTAGGGAGATCCATCAGGACTTTGTACTGGTTATTACTCATATCTGGGGCGAAGGAGTCATGGGGAAGATTCGGCTCTGGGCTACAGCTCCTGCTTCTACTTCTAGAGCGAAGCCTTGGGGTTTTGTCCACATGCCCTCCTTCAATCCTTGCCCTTCTTCTATTCTTCTTTTTACTTCCTGGGGATTTTTGCGGGGTAGGCCGGGTGGGAGCCACAGTCTGTCCCCCCGAGAAAGAAGTCGAAGCTGCCACCTCCTTCAGAGAAACGGGTCCAGCGGTATCCATCGGGGCCGGCTTAGCCGGAGAAGATCTTGGGCTGTTGGATTGACGCAATTTGCCCCAGTTTAATTTAGGTGCTTGTGCAGCAATAAAGTCCTCCGCTAGCACTGGATTATCAAAAACCCGTGCTGATCCATTGATCACAATCCATAAGGATGCAGGGTATCGCAGAGAATAATCAAGGCCGAGTTCAGCACACGCCCTCCGAGCTGTTGTGAAGGCCTTCCACCTATTTGTGATCTCCAGTGAGTAGTCAGCAAATATTTGTATTTTGTGGCCACTCCAAGCTACTTCCTTCTTCTGTCGAGCTAAGTGTGTCACCCGGTCACGATCTTGAAACCGAAGGAAACGGGCTATTATAGTTCGGGACGCCTCGGGGCCTCGGGGCCAAGGATCTGTGTGCCCTGTCTAGCTCCCATGGAGAATCGTCCTGACAACCCAACAGTATAGGTAGTTCACGTTGGAGAAAGGCTATTGTGTCACTCCCTTCACAGCCTTCAGGGAACCCCACAAATCTCAGATTGTTTCGGCGACTGCGGTTCTCCAAATCCTCCACCCGGGCCCAAAGGTGCTGAATCATCTGACCATGCTCTTGCAGTTTAGCCCCAGATTTATGCCAGCCATCCTCCACCTCGGTAATCCTATGCTCGTGAACCGTGGCTCTTAGCGACAGGTCCACAATATCTTCAGTATTTTTTCTAGTAGCCACATCCACTTCCTCTATACGATGCAGGATTTCTGCAAACATTTGCCTAATTTCTACTAGGCTGCCTTCTGTTGCCATCTGGGGGGATGTTGTAGAGGCCTGCATAGTGTGCGTAGTCAATCGAGGTCGCTGCTGCACAGTTCGTGGGCCCGTCACAATTGAGTGGAAACAAGTCGGTCAAGCACGTCTGAATACACCACGCCCGCCTGATTTACCATAACCGGAAAGCCACCAGTAAGTAATAATTCCGATCTTAACAGCACAGTGCAGAACTGAACGGATTAATACAAGATTTTTGGGGTTACTGTCGGGAGCCTGTTGTTTACGCGTCCATTCGGTTCGGCTGTTGGCCACGCCCCCCAAACATGGCGACTTTTAATTTTTGTTTGTGGAATGTGAAAGGAGTACAATATTCCTCTAAACGGGCCAAGATTCTCCTACACTTAAACAAATTACAAGTTGATATAGCCTTTATACAGGAGACCCACTTGTCACCCTCTCAGACCTTGCTGTTTAGAAGGTCTTGGGCGGGCTATACCTTTGGAGCAGGTTTTGGCCCCCAAAGCAGAGGGGTGGCCATTCTTATTGCTAGAAGAATCCCGTTTCTCTTGCTCTACAAAATATTAGACCCCCAATGGACATTTTGTTTTTATTAGAGCTCTGTTAGGCCATTTAGAGGTAATTCTGGGTGCCGCATACGGACCCAATGTTGAAGACCTGAGATTTTTTGCTACTCTTATGTCAGTCTTATCTCCTTGGTGCTCCCTGCCTATGCTAATTAGGGAGACTGGAATCTAGACAAATGTAATGCCCTAGATAAGTTTAGGGGTTCTCTTCAGGCCTTCTCTCTGAGTCAAACTGATCTCCAAGAATTTATGAGATCGACTGGCCTAGTGGACCCCTGGAGAATACTTAACCTGTCCAGCCGACAGTACTCTTTTCACTCCCTCCCTCACAACTCATTCTCAAGGATTGACTATTTTCTGCTGGACTCTAGTAACTTATCTGGGTTGACGTTATGTTATTATCCTGCTAAAGTTCTTGCAGATCACCATCCAGTTTATTTACAACTTAACCTAGCTCCTTCCTTATCTAGGGATAAAATGTGGATTATTAACAACCAACTACTTAAACACCAGGATTAACTGGAGCATATCCAACAGTTTATCACTAATTTTATGACACTTAACTCTGCCTCAATGCCTAAATTCGAAGTATTGTGGGGCGCACTAAAGTGTGCACTCAAAGGAGAAATAATTGAAATTTCGTCGAGACGTAAAACACACACATCGGCAGTTCTAAACTCAAATTTCCTGAATTGAACACCTAGAGGCACATGTGTTGACGTCTTCCCTCTCACTGGATTGGGAATTGTTAGAACAACTTAGATTTAAATATAATATGTTGCTGGGAGAAAAGGCAGAACACATGATATTACACTCCAAGGTGACATATTTTGACCAGGGAGAGAAGGCGGGGAAGCTGTTGGCCCTCTGCCTCAAATCCCATGCTGCAGCTAAAGTTGTTCCTTCTATATGAGATAATGCCAGCCATCTGGTGACCTCTCCCAGGGACATAGTAGAAGCCTTTCAAGGGTTTTTTCAACAATTATATGCTCCTTCCTCCACTCCATTCAATTCGGCACAATTTGACTCTTTTCTGCAAGATCTCCAGCTTCCCAAACTGATGGAGCACCAGCAAGCAATTTTACAGGCCCCCCTGGCGCTGTCCAAAATTTCCCAAGCAATAGATTCCCTGGCTAAAGATAAGGCTCCATCCTAAATGGCTTTACCACCAATTTCTACCTGGCCTTTAAGGAGCAAGTAGCTCCCATTCTCCTTAATATGTATAATTATATTTTTAAAAAGAGCATATCCGATCTTTCACTGACATTAGCTTCCATAGTGGTTATACCCAAACCAGACCGGGACCCCCTGCTTCTTCACAATTATAGACCCATCTCACTCATTAATGTGGACCTTAAGATCCTCGCCAAGATACTAGCAGCTTGGCTTGGCTTAGTACGGCACTCACTGATAAGTCGAGAGCAGGTTCGATTTGTTAAGGGCAGATTATCATTGGACCATCTCCAAAAAATATTGTATATTTTCTCGGCATCCAGGGACTTCCATGTCCCTGCGGCACTGGTGTCCCTGGATGCCAAGAAACACCAGGGCACCCATCAGGGATACCCCTTATCCCCCTTTTTATGTAATCTATTCCTTGAGCCCCTTATTAGAAAGATTAACCTCTCCCCTTCAGTTACTGGTATTTCAATTAATAATATGGATTTCAAACTTTCTGTATATGCTGATGACATTTTCCTCCACCTCTCCTCTCCGTCCACATCATTCCCTTCAGCACTGCACATCATCTCTCAGTTTGGGGATCTATCTAACTGTAAACTTAATCTCACCAAGACTGAGCTCATGCCCCTAAATAACAGAATGTTTAGGGCAGACCTAGACCACTTAGGCCTAACATGGCGGAAAGATAAGCTTAAGTATCTAGGAATTTTTCTTAGCACCTCCCTCAGCAGATTTAAACGATATAAATTAAATGCAATTATGTCCTGCATAAAGGTTGATCTAGAGCATTGTTCTCTTCTTCCTTTTTCTCTATGGGCTAGATTAAATGTCATTAAATGAACATTCTTCCCCAGTTACTTTATCCATTACAGATGTATAACTGGGCACTACCACAATCCTGGTTTGCTCAAGTACATAGACTTCTTGTCTCTTACTTATGGTGAGGTAAGACAGTCCGTAGAGCACTTTCTAAATTAATGAGGCATAAACTGGATGGTGGTCTGCAAGATCCCAACTTCTACAGGTACAGTAGTAGCCACAGATATTGCCAGCTATTTCCTGAAATTTCTGTGATATTTCTAGAGAAATCTCCTGCCTTCTGCATTACCACAGTAGGGGAAGCAGAGAGAAACTCTTCAGAAATTTTGCAAAATGTCTAGATATAGCTGGCAATGTCCGTGGCTACAACTGTACTATTTAGCTATTCAGTTCAGTAGACTCTTCTACTGGTTCCGTCAACCAGAACAAGGCCCTTATATTCCACAATGGGTAAATATCGAACATTTCCTATGTTTCATGTCTGGTATAAACTTTAGGACCCTTCCTAAGATACTCCTCTTGGGGCCTCCCTACAAATCCACTCACAGATATGCTCTCTCCTGAAGGTTTCCCTTAACAAGGATCTCCTTCAACCTCTTGTGGACAATCCTAATTTATGTATAGCAGAAAAGGTTATATCCAAAGGCTTCTGGCCTAACATGGGGGTAGAAGCAGTCCAAGCGCTAACTTTGTACGGTAAGTTGCTCTCATTCCAGATAGCAAGAGAACAGTTTCACCGGCCTTCCTCATCCTGTTTCAAATATTTCCAAATTACCCACAGGTTTGTATAATTTTTTGGCTCTAGCCATTGGCAAAGTCCCACAAGGGTGTTAATACTCACCTTGATATCTTCTGCCCCCACTTCACATCTTGTGTCCTACTACTACCACTCCCTCCAAGCCCACATGGAGGCAAATGAGGACCCCAGAATATATGGTTAGGATCAGGTTCTTCCACCAACTACATCTCTCAGGAACTGGTCACGTATCTGGAAGCATATGTATCAGTTTATCCAATGGAACTGATACCATCTCATGCAGTTCTATATCATTCACAACCTTTATTATACCCTGGTGTGATTGCATGGGATGGGTTGCCTCCCTGGTGATATACCATATTCTTTGGACATGCCCAAAGGTCATTCCCTTCTGGAATTCCATTGGTATCCACCTGGACCCTTTGCTGGGACTTTCAGAGGCTTTCAGGCCCGAAATTTGCATCTTAGGGGACTTGTCTGGATTCTTAATAGGTAATCAGAGACCTCTTATGGCCTTGATCTCAGTCGGTGCCAAGAAGGTTATTCTGTGGCATTGGCTAGATCAAGCTACTCCCCAGTTTCTGGAATGGTACAGGGAAATCCTGTTTGCTCTGTGGGCTGAGTGCTTGGTTACAAACCTTTCTGGGTGTGTCTCTCCAGATATAAGAAGATCTGGGAACCACTGCAAACTTTGCTGACTATATAGGCCCGAACACCTTTAGTCTATACCTGTTCTTTTACTTTGCACAGTATGTTATTGAACTATACCTCTATACACTTATTGTTGGGATATTCCGCTCCTGGAAGAGGAACCCATGTCAGAGTTACTCTTCCCCTTGGTGGCAGGGAAGGGGGAGAGGGGAAGGGGATGGGGTGGTACCAGTTGGTTGGTGATTTATATAAAACTCCAGATAGCTCCTCTTATATTAGCAGAGTTCTGGTCTCAAGATTCATCTAGCTAAATTCTTCATGTGTATTAGATGGTACCTTTGGATCTGGCCTTGTATCAATAGATATGGTCATATGTGGTATTATAGCTGTATCTCAACTCTGCTTTGCTTCACAATAAAATTTAAAATTTGAAAAAAAGAGCATCACTGGGGTCAGAGTTATCATTCCTGTGAGTTGGTAGCTTCTAGCCTGATGGAAGTGGCTGAATCTGGGCCCGGAAGTCACTGTATAATATGCCTAGAAGCCAAAGGGTAGTAGACCTGGAAGATACGGGGGCAAATATATCTACCCAGTCTGACTGCACTGAATCCTGGATAAGAATTGTACCTCATCGCACTGACTGACAAACAAGCCTATGGAAGTCTCCATACTGAGGGAGTACCAGTGGTGTCAGAGCTATCTTTCTGTGAGTTTGGGGCTCCTAGTCGTGGGGGACATGGTTGAAGCTGGGGCAGGACATCACAGGGTACTAGTCCTGGAAATATCAGGGGGAGACTAGAATATCTTCCTGGCCTGAGTGCACTGAATCCTGGATAAGAATTGTACCTCAATCCACTGGCTCATAACCAACTGTTTGGAAGTCTCCACTTTGAGGGAGCATTAGTGGTGTCAGAGCTATCACTCCTGTAAGTTTTGAGTGCCTTCCCTAAGGAACGTGGTTGAAGCAGGGGCTGGAAGTCACTCGGTAATAGCCCATCAAGTCACAGGGTATTAGGCCTGGATTTCACAGTGGGGAGGCCAGCAGCTCCCTATAGGTTGAATGCTCTCAATCCAGGGTAAGAATTGTACCTCAGCCACTTGGGTTACAATGAAGCCTGGGGAAGTCTCAATCATGTGGGAGCATCATGGGAGTAAGAGCTATCATCACAGTGAGTTTGGCACTCCATGCCCTGATGGAAGTGGTTAAAGCTGGGCCTGGAAGTCACAGGGCAATAGTCCTGGAAGTCACAGGGCAATAGTCCTGGAAGTAACAGGGGGAGGCAAGGATCTCTACCCAAGCTGAATGCACTAAATCCTGGGTAAGACTTGCTCCTTGGCCCCTTTGCTGAGAACCAAGCCTATGGAAGGCTGTTCGCTGTGGGAGAATCAGTGGAGTAGGTGCTATAATCCCTGTAAGTTTGGAGCTCCTAGGCCTGTGGGAAGTGTCTGAAGCTGGGCCTGGAAGTCACAGGGTAATTGGCTTGGAAACAATGGTGTAATAGGCCTGGAAGTCACAGGGAAGAGGCCAGCATCTCTATCAAGGCAGAATGCACTGAATGCTGGGTAAGAGTTGTACTTCATCTCCCTGGCTCACAAGCAAGCCTATGGAATGCTCCATGCAGGGGGGGCATCAGTGGAGTTAGAGATATCATCCCTGTGAGTTGGGAGCTCCGAGAACGAGGGAGGTACTTGAATCTGGGCCTGGAAGTTACTGGGTAATAGGCCTGGAATTCGGTGTAATAGACCTGCAAGTCACAGGGGTGAGACCAGTATATATGAACCTCAAGAAGACAAAATCTATGATCTTTGCACACCGACAAAGTAACTCCAAAAATGATCCCCTTTGCATCATTTCCAGCACCCTCCACCCCCTGAGCAGGTATCAACATACAAATACCTGGGCATCACCTTCGACTCGGCGTTCTCCTTCCATGCCCATGTCAGTGCTTTGTCCTCTGCCATGAATGCCCGGATTGGACTCCTCTACTGTCACAAAGACTGCCTCCCCGAGTTCGCCCTACAGCTGGCTATCACTTCCTCCATCCTGTCTTTGGTTGACTATGGACTCCCCACCTATGCAGCTGCTGACCCCACTGCCCTCACCAAAGTCCAGACCTCTATCAACAAAGCCTGCAGGCTCCTGACCGGTGCCCCCAGCAGAACTCACACATGCCAGCTCTACTCCACCTCAAACATACTAAGTCTTGAAGAACGCCTACAATATCACACCTGTATACTGGCTAAAAGGGCTCTACTTGGGCTATACCCCCCAGGAGTCTCCACACCACTTCTACGGGCCTCCCACTTGTTCGCACCCGTAATACTACCAAAGCCACCTTCCAGGTGCCTAGAGCCAGGACCTCACTCACCCAAAGGTCCTTTCACCACAGAGCACCATCCTAGTATAACTCCCTCCCCACGCACATCACAAACATCTCCAAAATTGGCCCCTTCAAAACCGCCCTATGCAAATACCTCACTAGCACTCGAAGCTGTATATGCCTATCATAGGGCTTTCCGAGAGCACCTTTCAAAACCAACCTGTCCCTACAGTATTACGTATGCACTAGTTTTCTTGATTAGCCTGTTTTCAGTCTGTACACCACACACTGTATCTTGTGTGACCCACTGGGACCCCAAATGACTTATTTTTGTGTGCTCTTCTGCAACTTGCCTGTTTTTACTTGCTCTTTGAAATGCCTGCTATGTATGCTGTTTGTATCTCACCTGTACTGTTCCCCACTGTCTTGCTTCACAAATATATTGTCTCCCCTCCCTGCGATGAGGTGCCTTTGTAAATGAGTCTTTGATTCATAGGTTTGTAAATCCGATATATGAATTAAATAAAAAATAAATAAATAAATAAATATCTACCCAGGCTGACTGCACTAAATCCTGGGTAGGAATTATTCCTCAGCCTACTGTCTGACAAACAAGCATGTGGAAGTCACCATGTTGTGGGGGTATCAGTGGAGTTATAGCTGTGTGTTTGAGGCTCCTAGTCCTGGGGGACATGGTTGAAGCTTGGCATGGAAGTCACACGGTAATAGGCCTGGAAGTGACAAAGTATAGGCCTGGAAATCACATGGGGGAGGCCAGTATCTCTACTCAGGCTGAATGCTCTGAATCCTGGGTAAGAATTGTACCTCATCTCCCTGGCTGACAACCAAGCATATGGAAGTCTCCATCCTGTGGGAGCATCAGTGGAGTCAGAGCTATCATCTCTGTCAGTTTAGGGCTTCAAGCCCTGAGGGATGTGGTTGAAGCTGGACCTGGAAGTCACAGGGAAATATGCCTGGACGTCACAGGTTAATAGGCCAGGAAGTCACAGGGTAATAGGTCTGCAAATCACAAGGGGAAGGACAGCTTCTTTACCCATACAGACTGCACTGAATTTGGGTAAGAATTGCACATCGGCTCCCTGGCTGACAAACATGCATATTAAACACTCCATGCTGTGGGTGCATCAGTGGAGTAAGAGTTATTCCTGTGAGTAGGTAGCTGTTAGCCTCAGGGAAGTGGTTGAATCTGGGCCAGGAAGTCACTGGGTAATAGGCCTGGACCTCACAACATAGTAGACCTGGAAGTCACAGGGGGAGGCAAGTATATCTACCCAGGCTGACTGCATTGAATCCTGGGTAAGAATTGTACCTCATCTCCCTGGCTAACAAATAAGCCCATGGAATTCTCCATGTTGTTTGAGTGCCAGTGGAGTGTGATCTATCTCCTTGACAGTTTGGGGCTCCTAGCCCTTTGAGATGTGGTTGAAGCTGCGACTGGAAGTCACAGGGTACTAGTCCTGGACAAATCAGGGGGAGGCCAGTGTATCTTCCTTAATTGAGTGCACTGAGTTCTGCGTTAGAATTGTACCTCAACCCCCTGGCTCACAACCAAGCATTTGGAAGTCTCCACTTTGAGGGAGCATTAGTGGAGTCAGAGCTATGATCCCTGTAAGTTTTGAGCTCTTTCCCTGAGGGGCGAGGTTGAAGCAGGGCCTGGAAGTCACACGGTAATAGTTCATGAAGTCACATGGTAATAGGCCTGGATTTCTCAGTGGGGAGGCCAGCAGCTATCCACAGGTTGAATGCAGTCAATCCATGGTAAGAATTGTACCTCAGCCCCCTGAGGTGACAATGAAGCCTGGGGAAGACTCTACCATGTGGGAGCATCATGTGAATAAGCATTATCATCACAGTAAGTTTGGGACTCTATGCCCTGAGGGAAGTGGTTGAAGCTGGGCCTGGAAGTCACAGGGCAATAGTCCAGGAAGTCAAAGGGTAATAGGCCTAGAAGGAACAGGGGGGAGGCAAGCATCTCTACTAAGGCTGACTGCACTAAATCCTAGGTAAGACTTGTTCCTTGGCCCCTTTGCTGAGAACTAAGCATATGGAAGGTGGCTCACTGTGGGAGAATCAGTGGAGTAGGTGCTATAATCCCTGTGAATTTGGAGCTCTTAGGCCTGTGGGAAGTGTTTGAAGCTGGGCCTGGAAGGCACACAGTAATTGGCCTGGAAGTAACAGTGTAATAGGCCTGGAAGTCACAGGGGGAAGGCCAGCATCTCTACCCAGTCAGAATGCACTGAATTCTGGGTAAGAGTTATACCTCAGCTCCCTGGCTAACAAACAACGCTATGGAACTCTCCATGCTGTGGGAGCATCAGTGGAGTCAGGAGATATCATCCCTGTGAGTCGGGAGCTCCTAGCCTGAGGGAAGTGCTTGAATCTGGGCTTAGAAACATAGAAACATAGAAGTTGATGGCAGATAAGGACCGCAAGGCCCATCCAGTCTGCCCATTTCTTTTTCTACCTTATAAATGTGCCATCGACCTTTGCTCTGTCAATGGCCTATCTATTTATACTCATCTGTATTGCTCCCTTATGCCTATCCCATGCCTGTTTGAAGCCCTGCACTGTATTCATATCCACCACTTCCTGGGGTAGGGAATTCCATGCATCCACCACCCTTTCTGTGAAAAAGAACTTAGTCACATTACCCCTTAATCGGCCTCCCTCTAATCTTATGTTGCATCCTCTTGTCCTACTATTTTTCTTATATTGAAACATGTTAGACTCTTCCAACTTGTTAATGCCCTAAGGTGTTTGACTGTTTAGATCATATCACCTCTCTCCCTCCTTTGCTCTAAGGTATACATATTGAGCTCCGTTAATCGGTCCTCATATGTCTTCTGATGCAGTCCCTACACCATTTTGGTTGCCCTTCTCTGGACTGCCTCAGTTTGGTTAATGTCCTTGTAAAGGTGTGGCCTCTAGTACTGCACGCAGTACTCCAGATGGGGCCTAACCAGTGTCTTGTAAAGAGGGATTATTACCTCCCTCTTCTGACTTGTGATAACCCTACTAATACACCCTAACATCCCCCTAGCCTTACCTGCTGCTTTAGTGGTTTGCTTGAATGATTTCAGGTCATCGGTGACGATGATGCCTAAGTCTCTTTCTTCCCTTGTGACTGCCAGCAACTCCCCTCCTAGCCTATAGGTGGCTTCAGGGTTTCTCTTCCCTATGTGCATGACCTTGCACTTCTTTGCATTAAACCCCAGTTGCCACTCTTCCGGCCATTTTGCTAGTTTATCCAGATCTCTTCTCATTCTGCCCACCCCATCTGGATCATCTACTCTGTTGCAGATCTTGGTGTCATCTGCAAACAGACAAACCTTATCCTCCAGTCCATCTGCAATGTCACTGATGAAGATATCAAAGAGGACTTGCCCCAGAACTGATCCCTGAGGTACCCCACTTGTGACTTGCGTCTCTTCTGACTGTATACTGTTTACCACCACTCTCTGTTTTCTGCCCCTCAACCAGTTTGCCACCCAGTTGACCAACTTCTGACCCACCCCAAGCCTACCTAGCTTATTAATCAATCTTCTATGTGGAACAGTTTCGAAAGCTTTGCTGAAGTCAAGGTAGGTGACATCAACTGCTCCCCCTTGGTCCACCACTCTGATTACCCAGTCAAAGAAATGTATGAGATTAGTTTGACAGGACCTTTCTTTTGTAAATCCATGCTCTCTTGGATCCTACGCTCCTATGGATTCCAGTTGTTGCACTATCCTTTCCTTTAGGAGTGTCTCCATAATCTTGTCCACTACTGAGGTAAGACTGACTGGTCTGTAGATCCCTGCCTCCTCCCTACTACCACTCTTGTAGAGTGGGATCACATGAGCCCTTCTCCAGTCTTCTGGGATCTTTCCTATGCTCAGAGACTCACTAAACAGTTCTGATAATGGCTCTGCTAGTTCCGCCCTTAGTTCCTTTAGTACCCTGGGATGTATGCCATCAGGTCCCATTGCCTTGTCCACCCTGAGCTTATTGAGCTCTTGTAGGACCCTTTCTTTTGTGAAGGGACTAGTGCTCACCTCCTTCCCCCCTGTGTTCATGGTGTTGAGCTGTGGGCCCCACCCTACCTTCTCTTCAGTAAATACTGAGCAGAAGTATCTGTTTAGGATAGATGCTTTTACATGGTCCTCCTCCTCCTCACATGCCCCCTTGTCTCCTTGGATCTTAGCAATACCCCCTCTGTACTTTCTACTTTCACTAATATATCTATAGAAAATCTTGTCACCTTCTTTTACTGTCTGTGCTAGTGTTTCCTCAGTTTGGGACTTTGCCTGCCTTACTGCCTTCCCTGCTTCCCTTAGGGAAGTTTGGTATGCCTCCCTATCTTCATCCCGCTGTGTTCCCTTATATTTCCTGAAAGCCAGCCTTTTGGCTCTGACCTTTTCTGCTACTGTTTTTGAGAACCAAAATGGTTTCCTTCTTCTTTTGCACTTCCTTTTCTCTCTAGCACAATGGGACGTTGCTTCAAGTATTGCATCCTTAATGCTTGCCCACTTTGCCTGTACCCCCTCACCTGTATTTATTTTTGCCAGGGCTAGCCTAACTCTGTTGGCCATCTTACCAAAGTCAGTTCCTCTGAAGTCCCATATTTTTGCCTTGGAATGGGATGATTTAGTTGTAGTGGCCAAATTGAACCATACCATGTGATGGCCCCGGCCCCCAGGTGACCTTCTACCTGGAGATTTATGATCCTTTCCCTGTTAGTCAGTACTAGATATAGGATAACCCTGTCTCTTGTGGGTTGTTGTACCAGTTTTTTGAGGCCTTCCTTCTGCAGGGAATCCACCATGTGTCTAGTTCTGGCAGATGTTCCTACTGGTATTGATCAATCTGTATCTGACATGTTGAAATCTCCCATTATCAGAACCTCCCCTTTAGCTGTTATGTTTTGTATATCTTCTAACAGTAATGTGTCTATGTCCTCCCCCTGGTCTGGTGGCCTGGTGACAACCCCAGTTCTTATGGCTGTCCCATTTCCTGTTTCCAGGGTGACCCACAGTTCTTCTGGCTCCTTATGTGTATTCTGAATTTCTGTAGCTTTGATATTTTCATTGACATACAGGGCCACTTGCAGGTCTGGGATCTTGTTTCCCAGACTGCGAGCATTTGTGTACTTAATTTTCCATTGGCCAGATTTCGGTGTGTTAGTTGTTGGGTAAGGTCTGGTGTTTCCCCTGTAAGTCGTATGGGGAGCTGGACCATTTTCCTTACCTGGTGATTCCAATGAACTGCAAACATGCTGAACTCCTGTTTGACCACTAGCTGAGGGGGGAGGGGTGTTCTTCCCATTCGACGAATGGGGTGCTGCACCCCTCTCCCCATTTGCTAGTTAAAATATTCTGCAAAGACGTCAAACTTCTGCCCCAATGCACTGACTCCTTTCTTAGTCAGATGCAGTCGATCAAATTAAAAGAACTTTCACTCCCAAAACTGTTGCCAATTCTCTACAAATTTGTGTCCTTTTTCCTAGCACCAGCCCTTGAGCCTCATGTTTAGTTCCCCTATCTCCCCTTTTCTGACCTTCTGTCCATCTGCCCCCCTGTCCCAGACTGGCAGGATCTCAGAGAAGGAGATGCTGGACGAAAATGAAGATAGTTTGTCACCCAGCCTGGTCAGGTGTTCCTTGGTCTCCACATATGACTGACTGGCGAGATCATTAGTCCCTATGTGTACCAGAAGGTCAATGTTTTCTCCTGCTTCCTGAATAATTTTAGCAATGCGGTCAGTGTCTCTCCACACTGATGTACCTGGGAGACATCCGACCATTCCTCCTGGCTGGAGATAGGTATCAACTCCCCGAATCATGGAGTCTCCTATGATCAGAAGTTTTTTTGATTTCCTTCTTGCTTTTTTTGTTTTGAGTCCTGTTTTGTGTGAGTTTTGTAGTGCTGGCCCCTGTGCTGCAGTGTCCTGCTCTGCAGTGTCCTCTGCCCCTTTGTTTGATTTTGGAGATAAAGGCAGATACCTGTTTGTAGTTTTTATATGGTTTGTGGAGGGAATATGTTGGAAAGCAGTGAGTGATGAGGCACCCAATTTGCCCCTCCTAACCACCTGCCAACCTCCCGGACCAACTACCCTCTGCGGTCAAGATGCTTTTGTTGGATGTTGGGGAGATGGCGGGTGGTTCTTATAATATATATTTCCTCTTGAATGTGAAATTTGAGGCATGCAATCTCTGCCCATGCTGCCTGGAGCTGAGTCCTAAGATCTCCAATGGCCCAGCACGTAGGACAGTGTCCTAAATCCTGTAAAACTGTCCTTCTGAAAAGTGTTCGATAGTACCTGCAGTTAATGATATCCATTCCAGATAAGTTGCTGGGTTTATAACCTGGTCAGAGTAATTAGAAGGAAGAAAATGGAAGCAAATGTTTAATTTTGTGTTCAGTTTGTTTGTTTTTGTATAACTTATTATAACAAGTTAAATTACTAGTGCCCCTGTAAATGAGGTCACAGTGTGGATACCTCACTGATTCGCCCCTTCCTGCTTGCCACAGGAAATGTCACGACTGTGCTACCC
This sequence comes from Neoceratodus forsteri, assembly GCA_016271365.2. NCBI lineage: Eukaryota > Metazoa > Chordata > Ceratodontiformes > Ceratodontidae > Neoceratodus > Neoceratodus forsteri. Next base: position 295,746,548 of record CM057452.1, on the reverse strand, counting down.
TATAAAAGGAGTGTAGTGTGGGGTGGTTGGGGATGGTGGTGGGTGGCTGGGCCTTTCCCCTGCCAAAAAAGAAGAACCAAGGATGAAAGAAACAAGGAGGTAAGAGCTGAAACAATCAGTCAGCAACAAATGCAGTAACTCTAAAAGCTTATCCTAATGATAGATAAAACTGTAAAACCTGTAAAGCACCACCTGTAATAATTTCACAGAAGATATATCCTGTAAGAAACACTTTGCTACAGAGAAAAATAAAGCAGTAACAGAAGATATACCCTGCAAAAGACAATTTGAATCAGAAGATTACAGCAGTAATCTGTTAGCACACACCTTGTAATAATGCAGCAGAAGGTATACCCAGCAACAACAATTTGAATCAGAGAAAAATAAAGCAATACAATGTTAGCAACAAACAGTAACAATCCCTGTGAATACAAAATAAAAATAACAACACACAGCAAATCTGCCTAGCCAAAAAAGTCTTAATCCTTTCCCTTGATCTGGTAAGGTTCTTTGCTCTGTCCTTTCAAGCAACCTAGAAGGAAAGAGCTAAGGTAAAGCTAGGTGCCTTTGCCAGCAAACCTAGTCACTGGGTAACAGGCCTGGAAGTCACAAGGTAATAGACCTGAAAGTTATAGAGGTGAGGGCAGTATATCTACTCAGGATGACTGCAATAAATCCTGGGTAAAAATTGTTCCTCAGCCCACTGGCTGACAACCATGAATATGGAAGTCACCTTGCTGTGGGAGTATCAGTGGAGTCAGAGCTATCATCCTGTGAGTTTGGGGCTCCTAGCCCTGGGGGACACGGTTGAAGCTTGACCTGGAATTCACAGGGTAATAGGCCTGAAAGTCACAGGGTAATAGATCTGAAAGTCACAGGGAGATGCCATCATCTCTACCCATACAGACTGCACTGAATTCTGGGTTAGAATTGTACCTCGGCTCCCTGCCTGACAAACAAGTTTATGGAACTCTCCATGTTGTGGGAGCATCAGTGGAGTCAGAGTTATCATTCCTGTGAGTTGGTAGCTCCTAGCTTGCGGGAAGCGGTTAAATCTGGGCCTAGAAAACACTGGGTAATAGGCCTGGAAGTAACAGGGTAGTAGACCTGGAAGTCACAGGGGGAGGCAAGTATATCTACCCAGGCTGACTGCACTGAATCCTGGGTAAGGATTGTACCTCATCTCCCTAGCTGACAAACAAGCCTATGGAAGTCTCCATGCTGTGGGAGTACCAGTGGAGTCAGAGGTATCTTCCTATGAGTTTGGACTCCGAGCCCTAGGGGACATGATTGAAGTTGGGACTGGAAGTCACAGAGTACTAGCCCTTTAAATATCAGGGGAGGCCAGCATATCTTCCTTCACTGAGTGCACTGAGTCCTAGGTAAGATTTGTACCTCAGCCCCCTGGCTCACAACCAAGCGTTTGGAAGCTTCCACTTTGAGGGAGCATCAGTAGAGTCAGAGCTATAATCCCTGTAAGTTTTGAGCTCCTTCGCTGAGGGGTGTGGCTGAAGCAGTGCCTGGAATTCACATGGTAATAGCCCATCAAGTCACAGGGTAATAGGCCTGGATTTCACAGTGGGGAGGCCAGCAGTTCTCTACAGGTTGAATGCACTCAACCCAGGGTAAGAACTGTACCTTAGTCCCTTGGGTGACAATGATGGCTGGGGAAGTCTCCACCATGTGGGAGCAACATGGGAGTAAGAGCTATCATCACAGTGAGTTTGGGACTCCATGCCCTGAGGGAATTGGCTGAAGCTGGGCTTAGATGTCGCAGGGCAATATTCCTGGAAGTCAAAGGGTATTAGGCCTGGAAGGAACATGGGGGAGGCTAGCATCTTTACCCAGCCTGACTGCACTAAATCCTGGGTAAGACTTGTTTTTCTTGGCCCCTTTGCTGAGAACCTAGCCTATGGAAGGCTGTTCACTGTGGGAGAATCAGTGGAGTAGGTGCTATAATCCCTGTGAGTTTGGAGCTCCTAGGCCTGTGGGAAGTGTTTGAAACTGGGACTGGAAGTTACTGGGTAATTGGCCTTGAAGTAACAGTGTAACAGGCCTGGAAGTCACGGGGGGAGGCCGGCATCTCTGTCTTGGCAGAATACACTGTATTCTGAGTAAGAGTTGTAACTCAGCTCCCTGGCTGAAAAACACGCCTATGGAACTCTCCATACTGTGGGAGCATCAGTGGAGTCAGATATATCATCCATGTGAGTTTGGAGATCCTAGCTTGAGGGAAGTGCTTGAATCTGGGCCTGGAGGTCACTGGGTTATAGGCCTGGGAGTCACAGGGTAATAGATCTGGTAGTCACATGGGTGAGGCCAGTATGTCTAAACAGGCTGACTGCACTAAATCCTTGGTAGGAATTGTTTCTCATCCCCCTGGCTAACTACCAAGCATAAGGAAGTCTCCATGCTGTGGGAGCATCAGGGGAGTCAGAGCTATCATCTTTGTAAGTTTGGGGCTTCAAGCCCTGAAGGATGTAGTTGAAGCTGGGCCTGGAAGTCACAGGGTAATAGGCCTGAAAGTCACAGAGTAATAGGCCTGGTAGTCACAGGGGAGAGGCCAGCATCTCTACCCATATAGACTGCACTGAATTCTGGGTAAGAATTGTACCTCTGTCCCCTGGTTGACAAACAAGCCTATGCAACTCTCCATGCTGTGGGAGCATCAGTGGAGTCATCATCATCATTCCTTTGAGTTGGTAGTGCCCAGCCTGAGGGAAGTGGTTGAACCTGGGTCTGGAAGCCACTGGGTAATCAGCCTGGACATCACAGGGTAGTAGACCTGGATGTCACAGGGGGGAGGCAAGTATATCTACCCAGGCTTCACTGAGTCCTGGGTAAGGGCTGTACCTCATTTCCCTGGCTGACAAACAAAACTATGGAAGTCTCCATGCTGTTGGAGTACCAGTGGAGTCAGATCTATCTTCCGGTGAGTTTATGGTTCCTAGCCCTGGGGGACATAGTTGAATCATGGCAGGAGTGAGGCTAGGGTACTGCACACCATGCAGTTTAATGAATGGTTGCAAAACTGGTGCAGAGCTCAGGGCTTTGGCTTCATTGGGGACTGGGGGGGCCACCTGGAGAGATAAAGGTCTATACTGGTATGATGGTCTGCATCTGTCCATGAAGGGAACCAAGCTGCTAGGTGATAGGTTTAAATGCTTCCTTGGCAAGATTTTAAACTAGTCAAGGGGGGAGGCACTGATAAAAGGCAGGAAATTTCAAGCCTCCCCCCACAAAACATGGCAGGTAGGAAGGTAAACACTGAGGTATAGAGCTCAACACAGGGCAGGACAGTGGTAAATGGAAAAATAGACAAGGACAGTAAGAGCAGGGATGGGGGAAAAAAAGATAAAGCCAACATTAAATGGAGGGCAATGAGTACCAATGCCCGTAGTCTGGGAAACAAGCTTCCTGAGCTAGTAGCCCTGATGGAAGATGAACAGTTGGATATTGTGGCAGTCATGGAAACATGGTACACCGAGAACCATGACTGGGATGTCAACATACCAGGGTACACAATCTACAGAAGGGACAGGGAAGGTAAAAGAGGAGGTGGAGTAGCTCTATACATTAGGGAAGGGATCAAAGCTACAGAACTAAAAAGTAAAGGGGGAGGGCAAGAGGCAATCTGGGTCACCTTGGAGACAGGGAATGGCATCACAATCCGCACAGGGGTTGTATACAGACCCCCGTCTCAAGGTGAGGAAATGGACAACAAAATGATAGAGAACATTCTCAAAATGGCTGAAAAAGGGGAGATACTGTTGATGGGAAACCTGAATATGCCAGAAGTTAACTGGATAACAGGTACTGCAGTCACATCCAAGAGCAGGGTCATTCTCGATGCCCTGCAGGGGGCAGACCTTAGACAGCTAGTGTTGGAACCCACTCGGGAGGGAGCAATATTAGACCTGGTACTCTCAAATGAAGAGAGGATCACAAATTTAGAAGTTGGTAGACATCTGGGAACAAGCGACCACTGCACAGTGTGCTTCACAATGAGCACAACCATGGAGATAAGGCATACAAAAACAAGGATACTGGACTTTAGAAGAGCTGACTTTGGCAAAATGGGTGAATACCTGAAAAATGCACTAGCAAGTGACCAAAAAGGAGGGGTGGAAAACAATGGAGAAAAATCAAAACTGCCATCGTAGAGACAACTAGCCTCTGTGTGAAACAAATAAAATGAAGTGGAGTAAAAAACCACTATGGTTTTCAAATGAGGTGGCAGGGAAGGTTAAGGAGAAAAAGGTTGCATTCAAAAAGTATAAGGAATTACAGAAGGAGCATGACAGGGAACTGTCCCAGAGGGAAGTGGAGTGTACACTTCCATCTTCAGTCTTATTTCAGTCCAGACTGACAAAGCACTTTTCATCAGTGCACTGTTAATACACTGCACTGACTTTCTGCTACACTGTTGTACCACTGCTCAATCTTTCTTATGTTTTGATGCAGACTGTAAGAGCACTGCAAATAATTATTAGATTTTCATGCACACTTCTTTAGCACTGTATTTCCTTCACTAATTTTTGCTGCACACTGCAGCAGCACTGCTCAATCTTTCTTATTTTTTGATGCAGACTGTAAGAGCACAGCAAATAATTATTAGATTTTCATGCACACTTCTTCAGCACTGTATTTCCTTCACAAATTGTTGCTGCACATTGCAGTAGCACTGGCAACACTTTATAATTTTTACCACACTTCTTTAGCACTGCATTGTCTCAGCAATCTGGTTACCCTTACTGAATTTGTCACAATGACATTACAGTGGTATATCAATGGCAATACTGTGGTCAGCTGAAAAATCCACAATAGTACTACCCAGTGGTACTCTGGTATCACAGTGGTAGGTGACATATAGATTTTCCTCTGTGCATTGGTAGTGCACTGGCAGAATGGTATCCCTATGGCATTTTTTACCATTTTCTCTGTCTCTCACACATACACTGGTAATACAACGGTATCACGAAATTTTGAGATTTTTGTCAGCTCCCACAAATACTGGTACATTGGTAGCACAATGGTACTGCGTTATTTTGACATTTCAGTATTTGGTACCTCTCACAGCACCCTAGACTCATGTGGTAGCACAGTGGTACCAGTATTAATCTCATCATACTCTGTACTCTAACACATTGTTAAGATAAATTACATTATCAACCTCATGGAGAACAGCTTTCAATTCCATATTTGTATTTGTTCACTTGTCTTTATCTTACTGGTAATGGACTGTTATTGTTCACATAGACCAGAACATTCAAAGAGCATTTGCGATCGCTAAATGGGTAAGTGACTCTCAAACAACACTTTGCACCCCAAAAAACAGGGTAGGATCACAAAATGATATCTTGAATAGCATAATTAGTGAGTCTCTGACCAGCTGGTAAATGGCTTTAAAAAGCTGTTGCCTCCCTAAACCAGGTAGTATCACCTCTGCCTCCTACCACTGACCCTTTGAGCTCCCACCATCAGTAATATCACACTTCCCTTGGTGTTCAGTGGTGCTGCTGTCCATTCCATACATTGGAAACTGCCAATAACTACCTGCCCACCCAGTCCCACTGCTCGCACCATTCATGGCCCCCACCATATGTTTACGCACTCTCCCCACAGTGGCAATTGGCACAGACACTCTGCTAACCTCTGTGACCAACTGAGGACAGAACGCCAGTTTTGCTGTCATGTGCCAATTGTATAAACAGCTGTGTACAGTTAGTACATGATTGTGAACTATCATCCATTTTGTGCCTGATCAAGGAGCTGAGAGGATGGTCTGTGCCAAATATGGAAGGGTGTCAAATATATAGTAAGGCTGGGGACCAGAGGGTAGTATTTGCTGTAAGAACTAACTGGGTCATGGTGGGGACTTTGGATTTACAGGGGGCAAGGACTTTCACTCAACACACCACTGCTCACTCTATCAGACCCTGGGCTGGCTTCCCCCATCAGCCCAACAGACCTATCTCCTGGCCAGCACAGTCAATAAGGCCATCCAAAACCGAGCTACCTCTCCACAATCCCACCTTCTTTGGCCAAAAGTGTTTGTTCTAGAGCTCTGCCTCACTGCTGGCCCCATGCTTGAGTGCCCCCTAGTCTCCACCATATGGGTAAATGTGCATTCTCATCTGCAGCCCCTTTCCTTTGAAATAACCTGCCCACTCCACTTAAGCACCACTGACTCTGCAGGACTCTTCCACTCTCTCCTTGGATCTCACCTTCTGTCCTCCACTACTTGCTCCTGCCCTCCCAACTTATTATCATGCCTCTACTTCCCTTCCCTCCTTTTCCTTCTTGGTCCATACCTACACTGCCATGATGCACTTTTCCTTACTCATCTCAGATCATGCCTAATTTGTATTACAACTTGGCTACTACTGTACCTGCTATTGTCATAAATGTTATTTATCCATTGTGCTGCAAGTTTATATATATCTTCATATAAATATCCTGTATATTTTTATTACTGTCTATTGTATGCCTTGTCCCAGCCTCCTTTGTACTTGCTTTTATTCCTGTGCCATCCTCAATGGCCCAGGTCATGCCTGAAAATGGTTCTCGGACCAGTGCACCTACTTGGTAAACAAATGAATGAGTAAATAAATAAATGGAAACCACTGAACATCAGGGATAGTAACAATCTACTGTATACCTGCGGGGTGATTGTAGGATGGGGTAGGACTGGAGAACAGGTAAATTAAGAACCTGGACCTGTGGGATAATTAGGGGAGGGGGCCCAATGGAGACTGTTTCCCAGGAGGCGCTTTGGTGGTGTAACTCCCAGGATACGTTTTGCCTGGTGCTGTAATGTGGCCTGTGCTGTACTCAGCATCAGCAACATGGCTGTCACACCAACATGGGTGAACCCTTTCTCCACACCCTCCTGAGTGCCAACCCTATAACAGGTTTTGGTGGCATCTGCAAATAGACATACCTTCCCATTCATACCTTCCCATTCAGTTCTTCTGCAATTTCACTTATGAAGACACTAAAGAGGCCCACTCCTAGTACTGAGCCCCACCCTGCACCATGCTCTTAACCAACTGTTGAAAGCCGTGTGGAGAGTCCTATCTTCTCCCAAGATGTATGTAGGCAACCTTTTGGCAAAAGCCACCATGCATGCTTGAGGACCCTCCCACTATCCCTGAAATTTCCCTGTACTACCCCTACCCCGTCCCTTGCTAGATCATTTGTCCCCAAGTGGACAATGACATCTAGCTCCCTCTCATCTCCTGCTGTCTAATGATCCACTGTATCTGCTCTCATCCCTCCAAGCCAAAGTACCTCTCAGGTATTTCACCTCCCTCTCCTTTACCCCACCCTGCCAGCAAGTCTATCCCCCTAATTAAGTCCCCCACCAGCAGTTGCTTCCTACTCAGCTGGGGGCCTCTTCCTCCCTCCTTGTAACTGTGAAATGGTCCATGGACAGTGCTTTCCTTGGGGAAGGTTTCTCCTGGGGACGAACAGGTGGTTCAGCTGCAGGGAGAGTGGTTGGCTGGGTAGGGCCCATTTCAGATGCAGGGAGAGTGGTTAGTAAACAAAGCAGGTGAACTGAAACTCTGACAAACAAACTGGCACAGGGGCAGAAAACGCAAGTCCCATAGGAAAGAGCACAGTGAGGGCTACACTAGATCATTTACCGGAGAAGTCTCAGGTCAGGGAACTACAGCTGAAGAGAACATAGAGAACAGGTAGGCATCAGAATATTATGCATGGGGCAGTGGACAGACATGGACTCATGAAGGCATGCATGGGAACTATGGATGCCAATGCTGGGGGGTGCAAAGGCCAGCTTAGATAGGTGGACACTGACCTGTAGGTAGAGTGCACAACACACAGGGGACCCCTGCATCCGTGCATGCTGGACAGCAGGGAAGTGTACCATGGAGCATAGCCCCACTGCAGCACAGTAGCTGATGGGAGCCCAGGACACTGTGGACACAGAACTAGAATGTGACCATGGTGCACAGTACAGCCTTGAAGCACTGGGACTGTGGGCAGACAGTGGCACTACACTACTGGTACAAACCACCCACAGACAAGTAGCAACTGCCACAGGTGTGACCCATGGAGTGTGATGTGCAAACGAAGTGCAATCACACCCGAATGCCTGAGCTGGAACCAAAGCCGGTCATGTTGCACAGTCCTCTGGCACAATGGAGGACAGCGTGGAAGCCATGGAGGGGCCAGGGTGCTCAACTGCAACCCCAACAACATGGACAATCTGTGAGGTGGTACCATCCAGGAAGGGAAAGTCCAAGCTAAATGTGAATGGCTACCTCCTGGTCCATGAATGGACCTGCAATGAGACAGTGTACTGTTTTTTTAACATATCATATTTTTCACCTGCTGTGGCACACACTCCAGCTTGGGGCATCCAGCAACCAGCTCCACCCACCTGGAGAGCTGGGTAGCTCAAACTGCACCCAGGAGAATCAGGGATGGCCATTATGCCATCTTGCTGGAGGGCTCCCCCTCTGCCTCTACCAGCCAGGACAGCCCCATACCCTCCTCAACAGGACTCCACCAAAGTCCTCTGGGTGGCTCAGAGCATAGCCATCAAGCTGCAAGGTCATGTCCAGCCATTTTCCTTCAATTGGCCCCAGTAGCACGGATGTGCAATGACGTCCAGGAGCAATGTACCGACATCTGCCATGCTCCCCATAGTGTCACTGACATTAGTAGTGCCCCTGGGCATCCCCAGGGGGCTGCTACAGCACAGTGAAATTCCCCAGCCCACCCCAGGACTGGGAAAGCAGTCTATGGATGTTCGATCCCAGTCCTTCCCTGCTGACCCACGATGGTCTAGGCTCAATCCTGAACCCGGGTCACTGGCATGGCACAAGGTATGGCATCCAGTGCCTCAACCCTCAGCACCACCGGGACAGCCTGAGACAGAGTAACGGTGCTGCCAGCACCATAAGTCCAAGTCCTGCCTCGGCCAGGCCATCACACTGCTCCAGGATGGCCAGCACCACCTAAAGAAAAAGAATGAGCACAGTCATGCTCTGGAGGTGACAGATGCTCTACCAGCACAGGTGTTGGCTGGCATCAAGTACAAGGCACACAGCACCATGGCTAGCCCCTCATAGCTACTGCAGAGTGAGGCAACTGCAATGACCACTGAGCTGTGGCAACAGTTGCCACGCAAGAGGGCCCTGCTGCAGACTGTGAACAGGACCCACCACAAGGACCTCTCACCAGAACCAGTGACACTGGCTGACCTCACTATCCCCAAGCAGCTACAGACTGTGACTGGATGGCCATGGTACAGCAGGATCACTGGCAGCACCACCCACCAGGTCTTTCTACTCACCACAGAGGACAACATCAGGGACCTAGCACAGGCACCCTTCTGGGTGATGGATGGTATGTTCAAGACTGTGCCACACCTGTTCACTCATTGTACACCATCCATGGACCCATGGGGATGGGCCCTAACAACCTCATTATGTCACTGGTGTATACACTGATGACAACAAAGAGCCTGCAATGTTACTGCACCTTGTTCCAGGAGCTGAATAAATATGCCAGTATACAGTCCTGCACCCTCAAGCCACCTACGATCATCACTGACTTTGAGCAGGCTGCAATCAATGCCTGTAAGATGGAATTTCCACAAGCCATAAACAAGGGATGCCTGTTCCACTTTGGGCAGATTGTGTGGCGGAAGGTCCAGAGCTTTGGCCTTGCACCACAATACAGAAGTGACCCAGAATTCAGCCTGAAGATCCATGAACTCGTGGCCCTCGCCCATCTCCTGGCACAGGACACTCCAGCAGCATTCAGCCTCCTGAAGTCAACCATTCCGCCCAATGCCACCACACTCTTCTATTGTTTCGAGCAGACACATGTGCTGGGCAGGATATGCTGTACAGTGAGGGGTGACCAAGGTGCCCACTTAGATACGACCCCATGTTCCCACTCAGCTGTGGTTGGTTGCAGATCTCAATGAGCGAGGTATACCGTGGACCTAAAGCAATGTCGAGACCTGGCACTGTCATCTCCATGCCCTGCTCGGGAAGATGCATGTAGGGGTCATGACAATGCTAGCAGAACTCCACAGGGAACAGCAATGGACCTATGTCACCAGGGAAGGCATTTGTTGTGGACTGCCATGGGCACCACCCAAGAAGAGCTATGAGGAGTGGATAAGGATGATACTAGCATCCAAGGACAAGGGCAAGCTGCTGAAGTTCCTCTGTAGCATGGCACCCAACACCACCTTGTAGGGTTTCCATGGTGACTTCGCACCTGACACTCACAGTACACATCATGCACAGCCACCAGGTTGCCACTGTGGCCCCCCTACTGTTGAATAAAGTTTCACCCCCACATTTAACATGCACCCCAACCTGGTGGTGATGTCTCATCACAACACTGCTGGGTATCGCCAAGCAGCCCACTGTACACTGCCACATCTGCACTGTGTGTCGCATGTCACACAGGCCTGACTCTCTGTGAGTCCCCCCAAAATCCTTTCAGCTGTTCATGTGTGCCACACGTTGCACAGGTCTGAAGCTGTGTGAGTGCCCACCAATCCTTCCAGCTGTGCAACTGTGTGGTAACAGCATTCCTGCAATGGGCCCTTGTGGAGCCCCCCCACAACACACCTGGCAGCCTTCATGCCACAGTGGGCTCCTGTGGCACAGGCCCCCCCAAACACCTCCAGACTTTTTTCTGTGTGGTTACTGCAGGCCCATAGTGGGCTAGCATGACACGGCCACATGCACACATTGCACGATTGGTGCGATGGCATGCTGCTCTGTGTCCTGGCATCCACATGTGGTGTTGCTGTGGACATTTCCTGGTGCAGCTATCCATGCTCTCACTGTGCCACTCTGCTGTGTGCCTGCAGTGTCATGCATGCACCGACCAACAGGCATGGCACTCCAATTCCTTCATGCATGCCCAGCTGGCTGGCTGTCAACTGACATAATCATGCATGCAGGGATGCATGGACAATCCGCCATGCTGCCTGGGATGGCTGGTCAACACACTAGAGCATGCACGACTATTTGGTTCTATCCCTGTCCCACAGATGGTGAGACAGTCATCCCTACCGGGGTCTGTGATCAGGTGCAGTGTGTCTCGGAGGGTGCACCACATAGGGTGGGTGTTTTCACATCATCTGTGCTGTTCAGTAGTCTCAGGTCCTGGGACGGTGGCATGAGGTCGTGATTGGGTGCTCTGGCGTGTTTGTGAAAAATCCACTCAACAGCCAGTAGCAGCATCCCGAACTCCTCTGGCCTGACAGTGTGTCAGGCGCTGTCCTAGGTCAGGCCACTGTGTGTTGGCTGCTGGGACTGCTGGGTTGTTGTGTGTGGGATGCAGCATGTCAGACTAATAAGTGTTGGGATTATAAAAGGGTACCTAGCAGGGCAGGGTTTTCTATGTGCAAGCAGAGTGGTCAGTGGTGGGATGGGCAACTGGTATCTGGGCAAGATGGGTAGTCTGGGTGGGTCCAGCTGCAGAAAGAGTTGTTATCTAGAGGGTGCTGGTCCAGCTGTAAGGAGGGTGCTTTGTTTGATGAGACTGGGAGGTTGGTCCAGCTGCAGGGAGGTGGTCTACTGAGGTGGGGAGGCAGGTCTGGTGGGTTCCATCTGCAGGGGGATCTTGTCTGAGGGTAGGAAGGATGGCCTGGAGCAGCCAGCTACAGGGTGGGTGATAGTTGATGGGGAGAGGCTGGTTTGGGGCTTGTAGGGTGGACTAGCTGCAGGCAAGGTACATAGCTTGGGAGAGGTTTATTGGGATGTTGATATGGTTGTCCAGCTGGGTGGTCATCTGGGCAGGGGGTGTTCAAGATGTGAGTGGTCATGGGGGTGCAGGCCCAAAGGGCTCGTACTTGGGAACCTCACTGAAGTCAAATACTAAATTTAGTATTAAAGCATTCATTAATTTGCTTTCAAAGACTAATTTAGTCATTTTAATAATCTTTAATCATCATTCAAAATACAACCACTAAGAATACTAAATTCTAAGAAGTATTTCAGCAGACTAGTTGTTCAAGAGTAAGTTATTAAGTGAATGAGGATTAGAAATAGATCTGCAATGCTCTTAAAAATACAATTTTTTTTAATACAACTGAATCATAAATGAAGATTACAGTCATGGAGTAGTTTTAGGATTTAAATTAGCCAATCAAGGCTGGGTACACATCTGCATTTCAGTTCTGCTACAAGGAGACAGATAAAACAATCAGCAACACCAATGAATTTTACAGAAGGTAAGCAATAATAAAATGTGGATTTTTACCTGGAAATAATATGGTGCAAAAAAAGTTGGCAGTGTCCTTTGAAAAGTCTATTCTAAACTACTTTTCCCATAAGTCTACTCAGTCAGAGGCCTACATTTCCCAGCTCTCTTCCTGTCTGTGTCCAGTGTGATGAAACTGCAAGAGTGCTCTGTGGTCTCCATTTTTGAACTGAGGTTTCCTACAGCTAAGATTTACATGTTAAGGTAAGAGTTTATGTTTAAAAAGTATATATTTTAAATCCCTGAAATATGAAATACAGTAAAGGAATTATCACTCAGGTGTTTTTTTTTTTCAAAATGAAATGCTGTGCAAGTTTCACTATCAATGTTTTGTCTTGAAAACATTTTCTCTTCTCTGAACTTTTGGCTAAACTTTGAAATGCACATTTTATTTTCAATCACCCCCCTCCCCCTTTAAAGTGTTTAAGATGCATTGTGCCTCTAGATTACTTGTTATTTGTGGAATTTTTGCTGATTTAGTTACTTTAAAGTAGTGTTGGTGGTGGTGGGGGCAGGAGAATGAACAGAAACATAGAAACATAGAAACATAGACTTTGACAGCAGATAAGGACCGCTAGGCCCATCTAGTCTGCCCATTTCCCTACCTACAGGATAGGCCGCAGATCCTATTTAACCAACAGCCTATATCTTCCTGCCCCCACAAGAATTGCCTTATGTCTGTCCCATGCATTCTTGAATTCTCCCACAGTTTTAGACTCCACAACTTCCTCAGGAAGGCTGTTCCATGCATCCACTACCCTCTCTGTGAAATAATACTTCTACATTGCCCCTGAACCGCCTCCTTCTATCTTTTAAATTGTGTCCCTTGTTCTTGCAAGTCTCTTTTTCTGAAAGATGCTACCCTTGGACTTTGTTGATTCCCTTGAGGTACTTGAAAGTTTCTTTACTGTCCCCCTCCTCTTTTCCTCAAGGGTATACATATTAAGCTCCTTTAGTCTCTCCTCACACGGGTTTCTCTTGCAGACTCTGCACTATTTTAGTTGCCCTCCTCTGGACTGCCTCTATCCTGTCTATGTCCTTGCGGAGATGGGGTCTCCAGAACTGGACACAGTATTCCAGATGGGGTCTCACCAACTGTCTGTACAGAGGGATAACAACTTCCTGTTTTATGCTGCTGATGCCTCTCCCTATACATCCCAGTATACCCCCGGCCCTCCCTACTTTAGCATCCACCTGAACAGCAGGAAGACTGTATAACTGAGCAAATTCAGAATGCATAGAGAAAAGATCGCAACTTTTTTAATTTGAGAAAATCTGAAGTTACCCTAAAGGAAGAATTATTTACTGCAGATATTTGAGTGTGTTTGTGGGGGAACTGTTTTTTTTTGTTTAATATTTGTATTTAACAGTTGCAAATCCATTTTGTAATCTGGGGATCAGTGTATTTTTTTTTCTTTTGCTGAAGACTGCATTAATTTACATTTTATGTTTACTTTATTTCGTTTTTGTTGACTGGCTAAGTGCACTAGACAGATTCTAGCCTATTTTCAGGGGCACGACCTGGAGGAGAGGAATACAGATGAAAGCCAACTGACCTTGAACCAGATTAAGCTGTTGGTGGTATTTTAGTGACCTGGGGATATGACCAGGGCACCGGAGAAAATTTCCTGCTTTTTTCGAGAAGTGCCTATGATCTTTAACATCCACCTGAACTACCACCAGAACAGGCAGATGGGACCTTCGGTTTACCATCTCATCTTAAAGACATAACCAGAGTGCAGCCATCCCCCCATACTGCACTACAGCATCAGTATTGGATATTAACATAAGTGCCTGGTATGGGAACAAAACCCACTGCCTTCTGATCTCCAGCCTCAGAGGCTAGTGTGCTACTGCTGAGCCACTGACACTGTAAATACAATATGTTAGTGTCATATATATATATATATATATATATATATATTTTTTTTAATACTATGTTGAGAAGTATGGGGTCCACGGTTGAGGAAGGGTGATTGGGAGGTTGGTCTAGGTGTAGGGAGGTTCTGCTCTGGACGGTGGTGTGTCCAGCTTTTGAAAGGGTGTCCAGCTCTGGGGAGGCTACTCAACCTGGAGGGGAGGGAGGCTGGTCTGTGGGTGGAAATGAACCCAGGGTCTAGCTGCAGGGAGGATTGTTCATTGGGGAGGCTAGTCCAGGGCATGAAAGAGTGAGCCAGCAGCAGGGAGGGTGGCTGGTGGTGGTGGGCTAGTTCTGGTTGGGAGTGGAGGTCCAGCTGCAGGGTGGGTGGTTGGATGGTGAGGCTGGTATGGGGCTTCTGGTGGATCTAGCTGTAGGTTGAGTGGTTGGGTGGGGGACTGCTGGTCCATGGGCTTGGAGGGACAGCTTCAGATATGTGGTCTGTTTAGAGTGGAGGTTTGGGGTGGTGCTCCAGCTACATGGAGGTTGTATAGAATGTAGTTGGAGGCTGGTCCAGATGTAGGGAGGGTGGCTGGTTGGCTAAGCAGCTGACCCGAAGCCTATGTGGTGCTCTAGCTCCAGTGCTCATTATGTGAAAGGCTGGAGCTAGAAGGGTTGTCCAGTTGCATGGATGATAGTCTGGTGCCTGGAAGGGTGATCTAGCAGAGAGGAGGGTGGTTGACTATTTTGGGGGGGCGAGGCTAAAGAGATTGATCTGCCTAGGAGGGATCCAAAGTGGTAAAATTAATTAGAAACTGGTTAACATGTGTGCCCTTCAGCTTAACAGTAGTGCTATGATCTGCGGCGTAGGTGACCTTAGTTGAGGAATGAGCTTGCGTCAGGGGCTCTCTGGAGAGAGGAGGAGGATCATCTGTTATACAAGAGGCTCTCTTCTGGGGAAGGAGGACAGCCAGCTCAACTGTAGTACTGCTAACTGAGTGACCACAAGTGGCAGTGCAGGTGGGAGCAGCCCATGGGTGGGAAGACTTTTGACTGGTAGGTTGTGCCACACATGTTCAAGCATGTGTTTGTAGTATCCTTGACGCTTATGTCCTGGGGGGGTGGAAGACATGCAAATGTATCCTAGACTACTCTAGGGCAGCTGCTCCACATATTGGATTCATTATATGGTGGAGCAAGTCCTGGCAGATGCCAGAGTGATGGTGTTGTGGTAGCTGAACAGAAGGGTGGGGGGGGTGACCAGAAATGCAGGTTGGAAAATGGAGTAGTAGTTGGGGGTGGAGGTTAAGGTACAGAGGGTGATGGTTAATTGCACTATTACAGTGACAGGACAGTGAGCAGCTCTAGCTCAGTACTGGCGCAGATCCTCTTCTGTGTCTTCATATGACATTGCAGAAAAACTGGCAAAGAAGGGAATGCCTTTTGCAGACAATACCAAAATTGTAGGGTGGGCATTAAGAAGGAGCAGAGAGCATGCACATGCCTCTGGAGAAACTCAAAAAGTGGTCAAGATTGGGGCATAGTTCAATGACAAAGTGCAGAATTGTGCACCTAGGGCATAGGAAACCAGGAGCTGCTTTATAGGGTTGGTACTGATGATCACTAAGCGGGGACCTTGAGTTATTATGATCTTCAAAGAGGACTCTGCTGAAGATATTGTTCTTGCATCACTATCGGTGTTTTTGTTGACCAGAAGAGATTCATGAAAGAGGTCTTGGTTCTATAAGTTGACAGGTTCTGTCCTCATAAAATCTACAAACCGGGTCCCGCGACTTCCTGTTTTTTTTTTTCAGCCAGACAAGCTCCACTTACAACATTTCAGCAGGATGATGAGATGCCAGTATGGCTGGGGCGACTGTTATATGTGGGATGGCGCAGCATTTATTGATTTTAACCATATAGTGGCCACCTGGTATTAAAATGTGGGCACTGTTCAACTAACAAGGGCCTTGTTACTTGACTGATGCCCATGTTTCATTGCTGGTGGTCACAATCATTTAAAATCACAGAAAAGTTGCTGCCCATTACAGATAAAGACGTGAGCACCCCGTGCTCACTGGCATCTCGGCCATCCTGCTAGAGAGTGTGAGGAGCTGGGGCGGCAGCAAGCAATTGAAAGTTCTTGGGACCTGATTGTATATTGTTATGGGCGAGAACTTTTAATGACTTAAAAATTGGGGTCTATATTAACTTCATTGGGGTCCTTCTGGGCAAGGCAATCGATGGATATGGTGCAGGGGCCGACTCTGTTACCTTGGTGAGTCTCTTTATAGTTGCTGGCTGCGGACAAAGCAGTTGGTAGGACTAGAAGGATGCTGGGGCTGCATAGGAGGGGTATCTTCAGCAGGAGGAGGGAGGGAGTGGTGTTGCAAGCAATCCTCATTAGTGAGATCCAACTATGTTGCCCCATCCACTGCACCTCTCAGATCCTGTAACAGATAGAAGTCATAAACCATGGAGTGGTACAGTGTGTCCACACTGCCGCTGTGTCCATTTCGGGACCGACCACCACTCCACACTTTGGAAGCGTGGTTATCACATTGTGGCACCCTATCCCACAATGCAGTTTGTGGCTGCACTAGGGACCAGTGCCATGTCCACACTATGCCCAGTAACGCTAATATGAGTAATGGAAGATACTCGCTGTTGAAACCATCGGCGTGGTTTCAACAACGTTACGAAGGTCCTTCTGTAACGCTATAGGTGAAACGTAAACCGCTGTGGTAACGGCTTGGGCACTGTGTAACACACAGGGGGTGTGTGACAGGGCTCAAGAGTTCTGTGTCCAGGTTGAGGCTGCACCTTAGAAAGGCCATGGGTGTAGGCAGTATAAAAGGGCAACTAAATTGTATATGGCTGTGGCAAAGCCCTGGTGAGACTGGGATCACAACATATAAACCCTGAAAGAGAGGGGAGATGGAGACTTGCTGGCACTTTTATGATGAATAGGTGCGGGGGGGCTGCTCCAACAGGGGACCATGGATATGATGAAGTTTATGGTGGGGGTAAGATGGATGAGAATTACTACTCACTGAAAGGGTAGTAGACTCGAACAGACTGACAGCATTATAGTGTTGGAGGTCGGAGAAATGTGGTGGGGAGCTAAAACATGTGTGGTATATAGACATAGGGAAATCTCAGTAACAAGCAGGAAGAAGAGGGCCATAAGGGCCACAGGAGATCATTTAGAGTTTACAGAGAAGACTTCACAGGAGCCTATGGTAGTTGTGTGAGGTTGAAACCAGAGAAGTGTGACCTAGAGTGTGGGCTCATCAGCAGTGGGGTTTGCAGCAAGTAGTTTAAGGAAAAATCTGACAGTTTCTATGTGTTGGAGCTCTGGGGCAGTTGTAGCTAGGTGGAACCAGAGGGAAGAGTAAGTGGATGTTATCAGTTTTGAGGAAGCAGTGTTTAAAAAAAAAAAAGTCTGGTTTTTATTGAGGTGGTGAGACACGACAACAGAATGCAGAGGAGTGCGACAGCTGGCGCAGCTTGAGCAGCTAGTTGAAAAGGTTTGTAGAAACCAAAAACTGTTAAACAGAAATAAACGATCACTGTATGATAGTGGGAAGAACGGGAGAAGTATGACTAAATGCAGGTGCGTGGCTGAGGGATGGTCAGCCTGGAAGAAACAAAACTAAAAGCAAGATACCAGTAAGCAGTGCCAAACAACAGGGTGAGGATGGGGATGTGTGATTTAGTCCACTATGCTATAATCAAGGATGACCATACAATATATGTAATGTAAGACTTGCATGTATACACGCATGTTTGGGATAAATGGATTTATCACACCATTTATGTCCACTCCTATTGTATATTTATTTAATATTTATAGCTCATCAGGCTTTTTCTCTTAGTGCTCTGTGTTTTAATTGTGATGTCCTGACCTATGTTGTTCTTTTTTCTCCCCAAATCCTTTGTTAGCCCCCGCTTTGACATTAGCTGCTGTGCGACTGTATTGTATGCAGTGCTTGCTGCTTTATGGTCCTGTCAGGAGCCCACTGATTTCTGTTTGCCCCCACCTACAGTACTTTGTCAGGTTCAGTATTGCCTTCAGCTGCACTGTGGATTTTCTTTTGTTTTCTATCTTGTGCATTTGCCTCCCAGTCCCTTTTCACTAGGCCCTCAGGGCACCTATCTGTCACCATGCGGGTTAGCTAAGGTTCCTGCCACCACTTCTGACTGCCTACCCAGACCTCTGTCTGGGGTTTTTCACATGCCACTTGTGGCTGATGGGCAGAGGGAGGCATTTGCTCTCGTCTTTTCCCTCCCAAAATATCCCATCTTCTTCCCACATGCTGGAGCAGTTACAGTCGAGCCTGTGGGCTGAACTAGGCACAGACCTTGATGGCAGATATGACTGCTTGCCCACTCAGTCAGCCCATTTCCCTACCCAGTGGATACAAGCTGCAGATCCCATGTTATCCAACAGCTGACTTCCTCCTACTCACCAATAGAATTGGTTCATGTCTGTCCCATGTATTTTGAAGTCCCCTACTATTTTTGATCTCACAACCTCCTTAGGAAGGCCATTTCCATATGTTCACCACCCTCTGTGAAAAATACTCTCATGTTGCCCGAGCCATCCCTCTATCTTCAAATTTGGCCTCTTGTTCTGCACATCTCTTTTTCTGAAACATGTACTCTCTTGGACTCTTGTTGATTCCCTTGAGGTGCTTGAAATTTCTGTCCTGTCTCCCGGCCCTTCCTCAAGGGCATGTATATTCAGCCATCTCTCTTGTATGCTTGTGCAGACCCTTCGCTATTTTATTGCCTCCTCTGACTGGCAGTGAAAGTTCGCCATTACTGTCACTGTAGTTCTGTAGCACTAAACTGGCTGCCTAGCAACAGCCACAGCATTTCTGGTCTGCAGTTTTCTGAACAGCCTCCTGCCTGCTGATACAGTCTGGGCCCAAGGACATCCCTCTCCACATAGGGTTCCAGGGAAAGATAATATAAAAAAAAAATGCCACTGTCCATGAGGGAGTGACCCGTGATATCACCAGAGCTATACCTCTGTTATATCACCAGAGCTATACCTTTCAAACCACTGGCCTCCTGGGACAACTCAAGACTCCTGAACCACCAGTGTCCCCTTTTTTAAATAATATAGGGGCCACTAGCCCAAATGCATTCCCATCTGCTCATCTGGAATACTTCTTAAATTTATTGGCTACCTGCAGGTCACCTAGGGTACTAAGTAGGGTTTTGCCGGAACCCAAATACCACTTTATTCTCTGTTCTTAGCTGTCTACATTTTTTATTCCATCTCAGCTTCCTTATTTCTTGGCCTAGTTTGTCTTTTCCTCTGAAACTCTCTTCTTTACCCTTGTGCTATATACCATATTTGTATCTCTACTTTACATTATAACTTCCCGATACTGATCTATATTTGTCCTTTATTTCTTGTAGGTCCTTGCCAACATACCAATCAGATAAGTATCTTTGTTTAATTCTAACACTCTAATCTCTCCTCTAGCACCTCCGCCCCTTGTGTCCCTTCAGCCTCTCTGTTCTTCCCTTCAGGTCCCACCAGGATACCCCTCAACCAAGGATACCCCAACTTTGGGCTCCCCTACTCTGATGGAACAGGTAAGTCCTAATTACTTAACTGCCTTAGAATCATAGGAATCTGTGGTGACAGAAAAGGACCATTTTGGTCAGCCTGAGTCTGCCCCTTACCCCACTTTCCCAATCATCATCTTTTGTCAAGAGACACCTCACCTGCCCACTGGTCAGCTCCTTGTGTCTGTCCCATGCTCCTTGAACTTTCTGTCACCATTTTTGCTACACCACCTCTTTCTGGTAGTCAGTTCCTGACCCCACCACCTTCTTAGTGATGTAATGCCCTCACATTGCCCCTAAACCCTTCCTTCTTCAATCTTTAGTTTGCTGATCCTTAGTTCTAGCACTTATTTTCCTTGCAACAAGCATCCCACTCACCTTACTAGTCTCCAGCGGGACAGATCAGATTTCTTCCACTCTCCTCATAGGCTGCCTATGCATATGCAGTCTCCATCTGGTTGTCCTTGTCTGAACCATTTCAACTTGTTTATATCCTTGTGAGGTGAGGCCTCCAGAACTAAGCCCCATACTACAGGTGAGGCCTCACCATGGATTTATAAAGGTGCATCAGCATCTCCCTTTTTCTGTTTTTATACCCTCCGTATGCACACCAGCATTCTATTCACTTTGCCTGTATCACTGTGCTGCACTGGTTCTCCTCGCCTTAAGGTTATCTGAAATTATAATCCTGTGATCTCTGTCCTGCTGAGTTTCCTTACCCCCCGTGAAAATGGTTTGCGGGTTATTACACCATGTGCATTGTTGTGCACTTTTTGCATTAAATTTCAGCTGCTGCCTGTTTCACCCTCTAGAATCTTTAGGCCCTCCCTCACTGCCTCCATCTCCCTACCAGGGTGTTCACCCCTACGCAGATCGGATCATCTACAAATAGGCACACCTTCCCTGCAGTTCCTCCGCTTATATCTAACATACTAAAAGCCAGAAGAATAGGCTGCATGGTCTGTTGTGTCTGCTCGCAGCCAGCCTCCTCATGGGTTCTTTCTTCCCACCCAGCCCCAGAGAGGTCATCCTCTTCAGTTTAC
The DNA here is from genome assembly GCA_016271365.2 of Neoceratodus forsteri. NCBI lineage: Eukaryota > Metazoa > Chordata > Ceratodontiformes > Ceratodontidae > Neoceratodus > Neoceratodus forsteri. The sequence goes on along the minus strand of CM057452.1, from coordinate 295,725,797 downwards.
CCTTGAACCTGTCCCACTCCTCTCAAGCCCTCCACTGTGCCTCCTCCTCCACCAGACTCTGGACAGTGCATTCCAGTGGCTCCACCACCTCTCAATGAAGTAAGGCTCCTGCATCCCCCTTAATTTCCCTCCTCAGTTTCCACTATGTCACCTGGTTGTTTCCACCTTCTTTAGTCTGAACATCTCTTTGGCACTCTTGTTTTTTTCATGTTTGAAGACCCCATCATGTCCCCTCATCTCTCCTCTCCTCTCTCCAGCTTAGTACAGCCCAAGCTCTTCCAGCCTTTCCTCATAAGGCATTCCTTCCATGCTCTGAAGCATCCTGGTTGCCCTCCCTCTGACACTCTCCAGCAGTGTTGCGTTATCCTTGAGGTGAGGTTCCTGAACTGCATGCAGTACTCGTGATGTGGTCTGACCAAGGTATTATACAGAGGGAGGATCACCTCTTTGTAGACGAATCCCTAGGGCTATGCAGTATCCAGTTTGGCTGGCCACGGTTCTTCTGCAGTTTTTTAGTGTTATTCATCTTTTGAAGTTCACTCCACCCCCAGATCCCTCTCACTGGTGTGGTTGCTATGACCCTTTGGTGTATACATGGCCCGGTTTCTGACCCTGGATGCAGCACTCACATTCCTGCATTAGAACCTCAATCCCTACTCTCCTTGACCATCTCTCCAGGTATCCAGGTCCTCTGGATTGTATTCTTTCGTTCCCATCCGCTAAAGCTTCCTAGTATTAAGTAATCCCACAGCAGACTCATCCTACTCTTAACCGCTTCCTCCCATATCGTAAGACATGGGCATTGAACAGGAGGGCTCTGGCATTCCAACCTTGGGGGACCTCGACTGGTGACCTTCGTGGAGGAGGAAACTACCCACCACTACCTCTGTATTCGCCCTGTTAGCCAATTTTCACCCATCTGAGCAACTGTCCTCTCACCCCCATCCCCCAATCTGAGCAACTGTCCCCCATCCCCCAGCTTTTAATAGTAGCCCATTTTGGGGTACCGAATCAAATGCCTTACTGAAATCCAGGTATAGACGCCCTCCAGTCTATGCCGTCCAGGTCCCATAGTCATAAAAATCTATGGGGTTGGTTCACTACGATCTCCCGGATGAAACCATAATGTTTGTCATCCAGTTGCCCTAACCTTTCCAGCTGCCTCCTTGAGCCTAACCTTGATAATGCCTCCATTACTTTGCCCACCACAGACATTAGTCTGACAGGCCTATAATTCCCATCTCCTCTCTAGACCCCCATTTGTGGATAGGGCACCACTATGAGCCACCCTCCAGTCTTGAAGCACCCATCCTGTCAGCAGAGAGGTGTTAGAGTGCTGCCATTAGTGCTGCTGCTCTTGGCCACCCTTCATAACCCTCGGATGCAACCACCTGGCCTCAGTGTCTTATCGAAGCTTTTAGTGTCCGAAGGGCCTCCTTCACCCTTTCCACTGTGATTTCTCCTCCCAGCCCCCATTTAATCACCCATCCCCTTCTAGACTTGGCCCAGCCTGTACCCCAACTTTTCAGTCCTCTCAACTCCATCTGACCTCCTCAACTCTGCTGGCTCCCCTTCCTTCCCATTGGACTGGAGGGATCCCCTACCTCCCTCCGTAAATATCAAGGCAAAGTACTCATTTAGCGCCTCTGCCTGATTTCCCCTGCCTCCTGAGTCCATCCCTCCTCAGTCCTAATCATGCTGATCTGTGCTCTCCCTTTTCTCTTCTCCCTTGTGTATCTATAGAATCCCTTTTCCCCCATTCGGATATCTCTATCCAGGTATTGCTCCCTCCTCACCTTGGCTCCCCTCACCGCTGTGGTGATCCTTCCAGCCATCAACTCATACCCCTCTCCCTATCCCTCCTAGAGCGCTTAAAACATGCATAGGCAGCCTTTTTATCCCTCACTGCCTCCTGCACCTCCCTGGTCCACCAACACGGCTTGTTGGCTCTACCATGCTTACGCCTTACCTTTGTACAGGAGTCAGTAGTCTCCTGCACCCCCCTTCTTAATGACCTCCCACAAGCTGCCAGCATCCATGTCCGGCCTAATCTTGTCCAAGCTCCCCTGTAGAATCCTGCCCATGCCCACGAAGTCCATTCCCCTGAAGTCCACTGCTACTGTATTATTTTTTTTTTGAAATTTAAGTTTATTGAAGTTTCAGATAAAGATTACAAAACATAAAAAATGATTCAGACAGTAAATGTAAAAAAAAAATACACTGGTACAAACAAACCCCCCCAAACAACTACAACCCCCTACCCCCAAACCCCGCCCCAGCTTCTTCCCCACATCCCCCACCCCAAATACTGGTGTGTCTCTAAATATTGATATTAGATCAGAAGAAAAATTACTCACCTTAGTAATTGCTTTTCTTCTCATGGAGTCTTTCTATATTAGGACTTATTGCAGTTAGCCACGCACTTGAAATCCTCCTGAGAGGAGAGACAATTCCAGAGAATCTGAGTTCTGTGCTAATGAGGGCGCTTATATACCAAAGTTTATCTGGGCAGTTTCAAATGAAACTGTCAGATCTTTACGGTTAACACTAAGCAACAAGTCTGTGTGGAAGTCTCTTACACTAGCCAAATGGCTACCTACTAGTAGTAATAACAACAATATAAACAACAATAGGAACAACAATAATAATAATAAGAATGAATAATGGTATTATTAGTTTTCCTGACAAGCACTATTAGGACCCCCCCTCCCCAAAGACTCAAGTCCAGGCAGGGGCCAACAACTACTCAACACAGAAACCCTAGTTCCCTAACCCTAAATAAAAGAGGGTGAAGGGAAGAACTACAATGGCATGACACAGTGCTTGACTAATTTGCTACCCCCACCCTGTAGTAGAAGTTCTGAGAGGGGGCAGGTTGGTGTTATTATAGCAGACTCCATGAGAAGAAAAGCAATTACTAAGGTGAGTAATTTTTTTCTTCAAACACCATGAAGTCTTGCATATTAGGATTCTTATTGCAGATTACACAGCAGTACCTCCATGGAGGAGGGTCAGAACCTACTTAGGAAATAGGCTCTGAAGCAAAGCTGTGCCAAAAACGAGCATCTCTCCTGGACAGAAATCCAGGAATAATACTTGGTAAAAGTGTGAACTGTCTTCCAAGTAACAGCTCGACAGATTTCAGAATGGGAATATCTCCTCAGCAGCGCTAGATATGCAGCTGTATAATTTGTGGAGTGAGCTCCTCAGTCCTGAGGGGGGGTATTTCCCTACCTAGTCTTTTGATAACAATAGGATACAAGAGACAATCCACCTTGCAATTGTCCTCTTAGTGGCAGGTTCCCTTTGCCAACCTCGCCCCTAGGTAAGGAAGAGTTGAGGGATTCAACCTGTGACCCTTGTGCTGCTAAAATAGTAGCATAAGGCTCTTTTGATGTCCAAGCTTGCAGTCTCCTCCTCACCTGAGGAAGAATGCTCAGTGAAAAATCCTGAGAGAGATGGGTTGGTTCAGGTAGAAACCTGAAACCACTTAGGGACAAACCCTGTGTTAGTCCTAGGACTGTCTTATCCCTGTGGGGAGAGAAAATCTTCTTCCACTGCCAGGGCCTGTAGTTCACTTTTGCCTGGCAGAAGTGAAACCACCAGAAAAAACATTTTCCAAGTGAGAAGCTTGAGCTCTGCTGGGGACAGAGGTTCAAAGGGGTTTGCATTAACTGAGCAATGCAAAATCTGTGGCTCCATGCAGGAGCTGGTTCCCGAAAAAGGAGGGCTGGTGTGAAGCAACCCCTTAAAAACTTGGAAAACACAGGTTGAGAAGAAAAGGAAGCAGGCTTCCCTGCTTGCAGAAAAAAACAGAGACAGCTGCCAGAGGAACCCTTAAGGTAGCTGGCCCAAGACCTAAAGAATTTAAAATGGACCAAAAAGTCCAGAAAATGGGCAGATAAGCAGACTGTGGTATAATCTGCTTCTCAGCGCACCAGACTGAAAACCTGTTCCACTTAGAATTGTAAGTGGCCCCAGTGAAAAAGCTTCCTTGAAGCCTTTAAAATATCCGCGACACCTTGAAAAAGGTGTAAATCAGCAAATTCTAACTCCTCAAGAGCTGCCTTGAGGAAGGGAGGAATTTGAGGTTCGGATACCACACCTCCCTTGTGCAAAGGCCAGTAAGTCGTGGACTCTGGGCAAGTCTAGTGTAGGGTGGACTGTCAAGGACAGAGAGACAATGGGTACCAGGGCTGTCTGGCCCAGTTTGGAACAATCAGAATCACTTTGCAGGGCTGAGATCTGATTTTTTATTAGTACCCTGGAAAGAAAGGGGAAAAGGAGGAAAGGTGTACAAACTTCCCTTTCCAATCCAAGTGAAAGTGTCCAGGGGGCTGATCCCAGCACTGGAGGCCCTCAATAAAACAGAGAAAGTTAGTGGTTATCTGGGCTGCGAAAAGATCTATCTGAAAATGAGCCCCATCTGGCAAGGGACTGAACCCAGCACCTGAGGATTCAGAGCCCAATCGGATGGCCCTGAGAATCCTGCTGAGGGCATCTGCCAGGGCATTGTCCTTCCTGGGAGGTGAACTGCTATCAGGGAGGTGTTCAGGAGTAAGCCAGAGACCACCACTTCATTGCTTCAGTGCACAAGGCTGATGACCGAGTGCCCCCTCTCTTGTTGATGTACCACATTATTGTGGTGTTGTCTGTCCTGACTTGGAACTACACCTTGTTCTGGACAGAAGCTGAAACTCCTAAGAGCTAGAAGACAGCTCTGAGTTCCAAAAATTGATGTGGAGCAGAGATTCCCTAGGGAGACCACACTCCCTCGTGGACAGGTCGCCTAAGCGAGCTACTTCACCCTAACACAGGAGCATCCGTGGTGAGGGAATGAGGAGGACCCCTAGTTTTAGATTGCTTTGATCCTGCCACCAGTGTAAGGCCAGGATCAGGGATTGGGTCACTAGAACCAATTTGGAAAGGGAATCTCCTTTGGGACCTAATAGGCCCTCAGATGGAATCTAATGTCCCTCATCTGAATCTTGCTCCCTGCACTACAGCTGTGGAAGCAGCCATGTGCTCCTAGTAGTTGTAGCAAATGCTATGCTGGTCAAGAGACTGCAGAGTAATGGAAGATGCCAGGGCAAAGAGACTGCCTACCCTTTCAGAGGGGAGAAATGCCCTGGCTAACTTTGTGTTCAACTCTGCCCCTATGAAAGTTAGTACCTGAACTGGTTCGAGAACTGGACTTTGGTAAATTCAGCAGGAATCCCAGAAAGGTGAGGATGAGTTGCTAGGTGACTTGTGCAAGGGATTTACTTGATCTGGGAGACTGACCCACTAAGAGCCAGTCATCCAGGAAAGGGAAACAAAGCAATCCCTGCCTTTTAAAGAGCCACTACCACAGCTAGAATTTCAATACCCCTTGGCGCAGAGGTAAGGCCGATGGGGCATTGCCCTGAACTGGTAGTGGGCCTGGAGGGTAACCTGAAGTACTTCGGTGAGAAGGACCTGATCAAATATATGAAAAATAGGCATCCTTGAGGTCCAGGAAAGCTCAGTCCTCTGGCCTCAGCCTTAGAGTTAACATTTTTAACTTTGTTTTCAAAAAGTGATGCTTGTTCAGGTACCTTAAATCTGAGATGGGCCAGCCAATCTCCTGCCTTCTATAGGGTAAGAAAGTATCATGAGTACAGCCCTTGCCCCGTGGCAAGGAGGGATCTCTTCTACTGCTTTGTGGCAGTTCAGGGAGGAGAAGAAACCTCTGCTCCAAAGCAAGGGATTCCGAAGGATTTGTAGGTACCTGTCTGGCTCTCATCTTTGGAAACTGTTTGAAGCTGAGAACCAGACCTATTACTTCCAGAACCCACTTGTCCGAGTTAGAGACACCCAATTCTGGCTGAAATAAAACCAACCTGCCCACTGGTATAGGAGAATCAGCCCTGGCACCCCATCAGGGGTCCTCTAGCTTGCAATAGTCTTAGGCTAAGGGAGGGGGGATGGCTTACTTGTGCCCCTGCCTATCTCTGCTCTCTGAAGAGACTCTCTGGCGTAGCAGAGGAGGCCTGAGCCTCTACCTGGGCACTTTTGTAGGTAATCATCTCTGTTTTTCATATAGCTTCTGTTTGTTCCTCAAACAGAGAATTACCCACAACAAGAAACAAATCCATAGACTTTGACAGAGCGTATCTTGGGACAGATTAGTGCATCTGAGCCATGCCAACTCCACGGAAAGCTGCCAGAAGTGGTCATGACTCTAGAGAAAACAAGATTAACACTCTAACAGCAGTATGAACTTGAACTAGAGGCTTCAGTGCCATTAGCAGCCACCTGTTCCAACCTGGCAGGCTCATGCTGTCCCCCCTGCACACCAATGATGTTATCCTCTCACATCTAATCACTTTACAGTCCCTAGCTGTGGTGGTGAGCTCCATGCCACGGTGATTATAACTCAATTGGTTAGGTACCAATAAAGCCTACCTGAAGATCAAAATAAAGGCCCTGAACCTCACTCAACTTACAACAGAGCCCACCAGACTCAACCACAAGACAAAAAAACACTCCCTACTGGACTGAGCTCTCACCTAGCACCCACATAGGATTCTGAGTGCAGGTCTGCTTCCAGATTCCTTAAGTGATCATCACATGATTTACCTGATCAGGAAGGTACATAGCACCACTGCCCCCCCCAAGATGCTGCGCACAAGGTCCTATAACTCCCTAGACCTAGCATCTCTCCTGGTGGACCTGGGACATGTAAACTGGTCCTGCATCACCGAGGCATCCTCCATTGACACAACCTTTGATGCATTTAAAACCAGATTCCTAAAAGTATGGGACAACCATGCTCCCCTGCGAACAAAAAGAGTTAGAGGGGCTCCCATGAGGGGATCCCATGGATCACGGCTGACATAATCAGAAAATGCCACTCCAGGGACCATGCCTGGAAAGCTCATAAGAAACTGGGCACTCAGGCCTCCGTTACTACCTACAGATCCCTTCGAAATGCATGCACAAACATCATCCGCCAAGCCAAAAAGAGCTACTTCCTATCAGCCTTTAGTAAAACTTTAACCACCCAGCAGTTCTGGAAATCACTCAAATCCCTGCTCTCCCCCACCCAACCCCACCCCAACACTATTAGCTCAGGGCACCCTCATCTCCGACCCCAACTGCATAGCTGAAGTTTTTAACACCCATTTCTCCAGCTGTGCAGACAACCTTCTATCCTCCCTCCAGTACAAGCACACCCTGGCCCCCCTCCACAGCCCCCCCCCCCTCACATGGCCCCCAACAGTCCTGCCATTCTCTTTCCATCTAGTTTCCCCAGCAGAAGTCCTCCACTCCCCATGGGCACTAATCCCAGACAAAGGTAAATGCCCGATGTCCCTGGACGCCAAGATGCTATTCCTGTCAGCCCCTGCCATAGCTGCCCCCTTGCCGCCCTTCTCAACCTCTCTTTCTCACTGGGCAAGTTACCATCGGCATGGAAAATGGCCACCGTCATACCCCTTCCAAAAGGCGGTGACCCCTCCTCCCCAGACAATTATAGACCCATCTCCCTACTCCCTATCCTGGCCAAACTCCAGGAGCGACTTGTCCTGTCCCAACTGACTCATTCTGAATATCCCACTCACTGTACATATGTGGAATTTTCAGATGCATGTATGTTTTTTTTATTAGCGTACAAATTCCCTGTTAAAGTGTATAATGAATGAAACATTGGAAAGACTTTTGAAATCTGACAGTAAAATAAAATACACAAGAAAAATTTGAAATGTGTTGAAATGAGCAACATTTATAACTGTTTCCAGATTGTCTTAGTATCTGCTATTGGAATGGTTTCTCCCAGTCTTTTCTTTTAAGTATTTCAACTTTTGTGATCAGAAATGTGAATGGATCCATTCACATTTCTGGTCTGTGTAGTACAGTATGGGCTGCACGCCCATTGGTTCATGCTGTGGACCAATGGGCATACAGCCCTACCATACGGAGTCAGTCGGCGGGCGGCGGGGCGGCAACCAGGTGGGGAGCTGCCGCCCACCACTGACTGAGGGGAGCAGGACGGTGTGGCTCAGTGAGCGGGTGGGGAGGGGAGTACCGCTGGACCACCTGGGATGGATTGGTTTGTCATAATTCATTACTGACGCCCATGATCAGGCTGTGAGCGGTCCACTGGACCACCAAGGATATAGGACTATCATTGTATTACATATGCCCTCGATTGGGCTGCAAGCGGTCTACTGGACCACCAGGGATATGGGATGTTTAACATTTATGCATATGCCTGCAATCAGGCGTTGGAGTGTGTTGCCGCTTGTGCAGGGGGCATCGGACGCCGAAGACTGCAGCCTGGCAGGGCGCCAGGCGTAAGTCGCCAGGGATCAGTGCACCTGCATGCAAATGGGGCCATAATGACATGCAAATGCCCCCATTTGTGCCTTGCATGCATTATGGCTCCATTTGCATGTGCACATTAGAATATCGCGGTTGTTGCACCTAGCACAATGGCACTTGCGCTAGCACATCCCCTGCTCCACTTTGGCCACTTGCGCTGGTGCAGTGCCACTGCGCCATGTGCACTGCAGGTGGACAAAGAGCGATATTCAATGATTCTGTGCCATGGCGCAGCTCCGTTGAATATCACCCTGTTAGTGCCCATGCACATCTCAGTTGCACTGCACCCAGGCTTGCGCCACAGCCTGGCGCAGTATGAATATCCTACCAGAATATACAAAAGTTAATATTTGATATAACCTTCTGTATTTTATCAGAAATATATTTATTTTAATAATACTATAATTATCTTTTTAAATTTATAAACCATCCAAAGACATTTTGTACCCACATAAATATTCTTAATGACCTATTCAAACAATAATAATTATAATGTTATACCATTTCATTTATTTTTTTATTTATTTAATTAGTATTTCGGAAAGACCTTTGAGCATGAGCTCTTTTACAAATGTTCCACGTCAGGGTGGACAATAAGACAATACACATATTCAGTGGTTACAGAGGCCTGATCATTAGGCATTAAAGAGTGATTGCTTGAGAATTAGACAAATAGAAGAAAAACAGAGCAGCTGTAATAGATTACTAAGCTATTTCTAATTGGTTGCCCTAGGTAGCGCACCCCTGGAAACCTCCAAATCCGTTGATAGACTATGGCAGAGTAACTGCATAGGGTTTAACACTATCTCAGATGGCGAGAGGCTGGGTGACAGTGAAACAAGGGGGACTGGGTTTGAACCTACCTTCGTAGAGAGAGAGGTGGGGATAGTGAAACGGGGGGCTGTGATGGGGGAAGCAGCTCTAGAGGGCTTTGTTGAGTATGGTGTGTGTGTGTGTGTGTGTGTTGGGGGTTGGGAGGGGCAGTGCCAAGTGCGTTAAGAGAGGACTGATAGCTTACATAAGCCCTTGGCTAGGCTGGAATGGAGGCAGGGTTCTCTAGGTAGCCCTGCTGGCTACTTCCTTGGGGTAGGCCTGTCTATCAAGTGGGGCCTGAGAAGCAGGTGTATTTTGAGCAAGACATTAGGTGCTGTTTGAGGACTGCTTTGAATTGAGACAGGCTGTTGTTTGCTTGTAATTTCATCGGGAGTTCATTTATCCAAAGGGGGGCCCGTTAGGAGAAAGCACGCTTCCCTAGTGAGGTTCGGCAGAATAGTATGGACAGTGCTCCATTCTTCCTCAGTCTGGTAATGTGTATTGAGAGAGAAACCTCAAGTAGGTTTCCTTTCGAGGAGTGCATTCTTTCCCAGGAGGCAAATTTGCTATTTGATCCTGTCTTTTAGGTTAAGCCAGTTTGTATGCTCATACAGGGTGCAAGTACGAGTGTAGTGATCTGCACACAGGGTGAGGCGGCATGCCTTATTGAATGCAATTTGGACCCTTTTGAGCACTGTATCAGTAGCAGCTCCATAGACCACCAGCCCGTAGTCTATCGTGGAGAGTATGGAGCTGGAGACTGAGATTTGGAGTGTTTCCAAGGTGAGGGATTACTTATGCCTATACAGGACCCCAATCTTTGTGTTTACCACTCTGACAAGGGAGTCTACATGGTGCGTATAAGTGAGAGAGTCATCAATGGCGACTCCAAGGTACTTGAACAAGTGCACCTGCTCAATCTGCTCACCAGCCTTATTGGTGATTACGGAGGGAGCATGCCTGTGTTTGTTGTAGGGGCTGGATTGTAGCATGGCCTTGGTTTGCTTGTAATTTAGTAGCAGCTTTTGCTTACTGAACCAGTCCTCAAGTTTATTGAAAGAGTTCTGTAGTTCTGTTTGTAGGGCAACCTGAGAGGTGCTGCTGTTCAGCAGTACGGTATCGTCCGCATACAGAATAAGTTTGGTGTCAGAGGCTGTGGATAGGTCATTTACAAAGAGGCCGAAAAGCAGAGGCCCAAGAATTGATCCTTGAGGGTCCCCTAGGAGTACATCTCTGAGCTGGATAATGTTTGCCTGATTTTGACTCACTGGCTCCTGTGTGTTAGGTAGTGATTGAATCAATTCAGGGCTTTAGATGCCACACCCAATCTTTGGAGTTGGAGTACTAGTAGAAGGTGGTTGATGGTGTTGAAGGCTTCGGTGAGGTCATTGAAGATGGACCCCACCAATTTGCCTTCATCCAGATCCTTGTGCTCATAGTCAGTGTATTCCAGCAGTGCCATGGTGGTACTGTGTTTTTGCCTGAAACCATGTTGGTTTGGGCAGAGCAGATTGTACTTATTGAGGTATTCTGTCAGTTGACATGCCACAATTTTTTCCAAAGCTTTGGATAGTGGGGAGAGGACAGATATTGGCCTGTAGTTTGACACCAGCACCTTGTCACCATTCTTATGCACTGGAGTTACCAGGGCTTGCTTCCATACCTCCAGAAATTGAGCTAGAGCCAAGGATTTAATAACTAGCATTGTTATGGGCATGATAAGAACATCAAAGGTGAGCGATAGTAACTTCGTGTCTAGCCCGTCACTCCCTAATCTGGTTTTGCCTAGGACTTTCTTGACCATTGTTAGGGCCTCCTTCACCATCACCTTCTTAAAGTAGAAAGATGGGTGGTTAGTTATAAGCAGGTTGGTGCAACCTTGATCCTCCACAGGCAGAAGGTAGTCTGGAGGCTGCACTGAGCACAGGTCTGTGAAGGCCTGGTTAAAGGCATCTGCAATGGCTAGTGGATCTGAGGAGGATGAGTTATTAATGTTAAGCATCTTAGGGTGCTGCTTTTGATCTTTACCAAGGATGTTCTTGATGTTGTCCCAAAACCTCTTTTCTATCTCCCCATGCGTTGTTAAGCTGGGTCTTATAGAAATTGGCTTTTGCAAGCCTGATAAGTGTGGTGCACTGATTTCAAGCCATTTTGTAGCACTGTAGGTCATGCTTGCTGCCTGAATTTAAGGCTTTTTCCCAGTGCAGTCCTTCTCCTTTAGGAAGGAGAGGAGCTTGCCATCAATCCAGCCATTAACCTCCCCCCGAATTTTCAGTTTTGTGCATGGTACATAGATATCAAAAATGGAATTGAAGCCCTCAATGAAAAAACTAAGGGCCTGGTCCAGTGTAGATGCTTTGTTGATGGGGGACCAGTTGTAGGCAGACAGGGCCAGTTTGAGGTATCCAAGTTTGCCTTTCTGCAGAACCCTGCTCTCGATGAGGTGGGGTGGGCTTTTGGCAAGTTTAGTGGTCCATATAGAGGAGATTGGGGAGTGGTCACTCAATGCATCTGGGAGAACCCTGAGTTCAGAGAATCGAGTCGGTGAGCTAGCTAAGACCCAGTCAATGAGGGTGCTGGTACCAGTCTTGTAGTTCTGCCTGGCGGGGTGAATTATGAGTTGTGTGAGATTGCAGGAGGTGATTAGGTCTCTGGAGGGTGTCGCCTCTTTACATAACCAGTTAATATTAAAGTCACCAGTCAAGATGAGTTCTGAGCCCTCTTTGAGTACGCTAATTTCTTCCATAACAAGAGGACATAACATTTCAAATAGTCTGTATGTATTAATACCTCTTATTTGGGACTCCTCAACATTTGTTTGTTAAAACTTCCCTTTGTCTTGCCATTATTCTCAGGAACCTGAAAATATATATATTAAGTAGGAAATATCTTATGCATTATCAGTGTTTCAACTTGATACTCTAATATCAAAAAGAAAATAGAGAACTATGTTGTGCATTCACCTTCTTATAATGAACTTCAGTACCCCCACCTTGCACTGCTCCCTGATCCATTTGTGAGTGAATAAATGTTTCATCCTAATAAATCAAAGTTTAAAATGAAATGTATGTGTAGCTTCTCAAAATCAACATTATAATTAGAGTCAACACTTAACCCTTGCAGGTGCATGGACTAATATATCAGTCCAGAACCCTGATACATTCTAATTCTGTGGGCAGTCTAAGGGTTAATGTAGAACATTATCCAGAAACTGCTATAAACGCAAGAACTTATTAATTTAGTAATGGCTCCTGTTTAAACATATTGCTTCTGGTTAGAACAAAAAATATTCTCATATATGTCTGCTCACGTGGCCTTTTGACCTTATACTGTATAGTTGATTAGTTCTTAACTTTGCGTTTTCATTTTTATAAAAACAACTTATGCCTAGTACAACTGTTTAATCAAGAAAACACTCACCAGTTATAAGTTTAAACTTTCACCCACTCTGTGGATGCACTTATCTGTGGCACTGTGGGAAGAAGAGTACAAGTCTATTTTTAATTACATTGTATGCCTTATATGTTTACTTCTCTATTTTCCAAAAATAATCAAGTTCTAAAAAGTATACTGTACCTCCTATGAATCATCCTGCTTCTAGGGTCCCAACTCCTCAAGGTGGCAAAAAAATGAGTCACTGAAAACTAACCATATGTATACTCAGACACCATTGGACTGGAGCTCTCATGTTAATGTCATGATGCCACTGGTCTCTATATAATCAGCGTATTAACCCTTAGGCTGCCAACGGAATTAGAAAGTATAGGAATTTTGGACTGATATATCATTCTATGGCCCTACAAGGGTTAAGTGAATGTATTAGTTATCACAGTGAAACCTATTACTGAAATAAGAGCTATATAATCAACGGGGTCAAACATGGGCATTCTTACTGATTTGGGCATTACAGTCCCAATTACAACAAATTTCACAGCTTTTACCTAGATAGATGAAAATAGAATAAATAAAAATATGAAAACCAAGAAACACTCTGCAAGCACAAACACTACCAAGAGCATATTGAACAGACTGGAACAATTAAAGATAAAAGAATGTAAAATGGAGTGGAATTCAGTGCCACTTGTAGTATACATAAAACAGAAAAGGGCTCCGAGGGGACTGCAAATTACATTGGAGCCTAATCTGAGTTATAACTAAGGATATTATATTGGATAAGCAATGGGATTGGTTATGCAACAAAGCATCACATGAGCTAATGCCTGCAATTATTGAATCATTAACTAGAAAAGTAGATAAAGTAACATCGGAGATTAGAGAAACTGAAAGTCAGTTAACAGGCAAATCTGATACTCTGGATATAAAATTAACACTGGAGAAGATAGCTAAAGAGATAGATGATCTGGATGAAACCAGACTATGCCAAGGACAGAATGCTACGCAATTCATGTATTAAAGCTACTAGACTGGCTAACACTGATTATTTCAACTCCTCATTCCTGACTAATATTAACTCTCCATTTAAATTCTGGAGGGTAGTTCATGCCCTATTCTCTCCCCCCCATCCATTTCTCAAAATAAATAACTCCCTAGTTTCTGACCTGCCTCTTCTGACCAATGAATTTAATGCCTACTACATCTTGTGCACCACATCTCTTCTAAATTCCCTCTCCCAGTTGCTGCCTACTAATTTCAGCCCTTCACATGAGCCAGTGCCTATCTCTTCCCCTTTTTCCTTTTCTACTATCTACTATCTCCTCTAATGAAGCTGTTAGTGCCCTCCTATCCCTGAACCCCGCTAAAGGCTCCTCACCAGATGAGCTAGATCCTAAACTTCTCCACCTTTCTGCTCCTGCAATTGCTTATCCTCCTATCTCCCTAATCCTTGACCTCTCCTTTATTTCTGCCCAAGTACCCTCATCCTGGAAACATACTGTAGTCCTTCCTCTCCTCAACGGTGGTGACACGTCCACTCCTGGCAACTATCACCTCATTTCCCTCCTTCCTACCCCTGCCAAACTTCAAGAACATTTAGTTCTCTCTCAACTATCACCCTTCCTCTCCAATTCCTCCTTCTTCACCCCATCCAATCTGGTTTTCAGAAGAACCACTCAACAACCACCTCCCTCCTCAGGCTTACTGACTCCATCCTTCCGGGGATGGATGATGGCCTGATCACCTCGGCCGTCTTTGTCGACCTAGCCAAACCTCTTGACACTGTCTCCATTCCTCTGCTTCTTGATTCTTTCTCCTCAGCTGGCCTTGCTCCATCAGCCACCAACTGGTTTAAATCCTACCTCACTGGTAGGACCCAAACAGTGAGAATCCTTGATTCCATCTCCCCTCCACTCCCCATCAACACTAGTGTCCGTCACGGCTCAGTGCTTGGTCCCTTACTCTTCTCCATTTTCCTTAATGATCTTCCCACAGCCTGCTCATCCTCATCTATCCACATATATGCTGACGATACTGTCTTATACAGTTCCAGCAAAAACTCTGCTGCTGTGGAAATCAACTTACAGCATGGCTTCGACCAAGCTCTGGTTTGCTTCTCACCAGCTTTTTCTAAATGCCAAGAAGACAGTCTCAATGACTTTTAGCACCAGGCAGAGACTCTCTAGGCACCTGGCCCTATCCACCTTCCACACCCTTGATGGGACCATCCTGAAGGATACCTCCTGATTTAGATATCTGGGGGTTTGGCTGGACCAGCACCTCAACATCTCTGTGCATATCAATGCTATCCTGAAGAAACTGCACCCCAAGCTTGGTGCTCTGTGCAGGAATTGTAGTTGCATCCCACTGACTGCAAGGTGTGAAATTGTCCAGAAGATGATACTTCCCATCTTTGACTACTATGACGCAATCTATGGTGCTTCTCCCAAATCTTCCCTGACCAAGTTGGACACTCCTTCAGCTGCTTTCCTCTCAACTCCCCTTCATGCTCCCTTCACTGTGAACTCTATCACTCTCTAACCTTCATTCCACTATCTCACAGACTCATCTCAAACTGTGCCAAACTAACCTCTAAATTCTGGTTCAGAGTGCACCCCTCCTGTCTCTCATCCTCTCTCTCCACTCCACCACCCTCACCCACTCTCTCAGATCTAATGACACCCACACCTTGTCGATCACTCGCCACTCCACCGTCATCGATCAGACTGGTTTTGCCCATTGCTTCCCTAAAATCTGAAATTCCCTCCCCCATGAAATACAACACTCCTCCTCCAACTACTCCCTTACCTCTGCCCTACACAATTACCTCTCCCTCAGCTGTTCCTGCTTTAACTCTTCTTAATACCTATCCCCAGTTTCTGCCTTCCTACTCTTATCCCCCACCCGGCAAGGTTCTCAACATCCTGATGGGGGAATCAGGAAATGGCTACCCCTTCTCTTCATATTCAATTCTTGCCTCTCCCCCTCTCTTCTCCACCTGCCTTTTTGGGTCACCCGTGTTCACAACCTACCCCATCCCTTTTACTCTAACAGCACTTGTATACTACCTCGAGCCTGCTCCCGGTACACTCATGCACTATAATGGTTCTGTTGCATTATTACTGTTTTGTACATTTATATGTTCTTTTCTATGATTTTGGACATGTATTGTAATTTACCCAATGTTCCACTACTGTTTATTGTACAATACCTTGTGTTCCAACTGTTGCATAATCTTACAGTGTTGTATTGTTTGTACTACCCACATACTATTGTAACTGATAATCTTTCACAACCCTATGTAACCTCTTCCCCCCAGGTAGCACTGTACGATGAGCAACTTGTTGTTCAGTGTGCTGTCCTGGTGAAACATTTCAATAAGTAAATAAATAAAACCAAAACATAGTTTAACAGAGACCTCACAGATTATCAAGATGACAAGGTGCTCACATGGGCAAAAGGTAAAATATAAACAAAGGGGTCCCAGTTCCTTAGAGAATGTGACCCAGATTCAGACAATACTTTCTGTACATCAAACAGTAGTGACAGATTACAATACCCAATTCAAGAGTTTTTTTTTTCAAGGCAGAGGGGGCAGGGAAGATACCAGAGAGAGGGTTGAACAATATAAAGTGGGTAAAGAGCAGAACAAGTACAGGAGGGACACATGACAGCAGATACCAAAGATATCCAACTTGGCACATCAGCGTCTGGAGGAAAAAACAAATGACAGTCAAACAAAAGAGAGAGGAGAAAAAAGGAAAAAAAGAAATACAATTACAAACCCAAATGAATCTCAAGTGTACATAGAGGATAATTAATGGGCAACAGTGAACAACAATGCTGTGCTCACTTCGAGAGGTTGTCATGACAACCTTGTAAACCTCAAGAGTGAAGTGTGAGAGGTTTTCGGTTGTCTGACAATCTCGAGAAGTAAGCTCAGTGATGTTGTTTACTGTTGCCTATCCATTATCTTTTATAGTGTATGGGCAACAGTAATTTAAAAGCTGAGCTCTTCTTGTGTGTTTCTGGTTGCTGCCACGCTTTCAGACTTCGCTCCACCCCGGCAAGAAACTGATCCTCAGCCACAATCTCTCAGAGTGCATTTTTCTGTTGTTTTTGAAAAAACAACTACAGGCAATGCTTTGTAGAAGGTGACATTATAAAAAAGGGGATCTTGCATTTGTAACGCTGCCCTGTTTCGTTCAGTTCAATGTGAGCACTCACCGCCGTGGCCGATTCTCTGCTAACATGCAGGAACAAAGATATTATATCCTGTTGTACCATCGATGTGACGTACTGACAATGGTACAACAACATGACATCACATCAATGGTACAACAAGACTAGTAAATGATAGATTTTTAGGGAATACAACATTCTACCATACACTATAAACAAATAATATATAAACTATCACATAAGGAACTTATGGATCATGAGATAGAAGTACACAATAAGGGTCTTTCATTCAGCCCCCATAATACAGTGAACATTTCCAGCTTCAACCAGCTCTACAAAAAAGATGAGAACATGGCCTACGGGCAGAGACAAAAGGAATTGAAACAGGTCATAAAACTGAAATCACAGTTTCTACCCCTGTGTGCATTATAGGCTGGCACTGAATCATATATTCAGTTGGTTGAAAGTGGTTGCAAAAAAATTTTTAAAGAAAATAGGACTATCACCAGAATAAAGAAATCTAATTTGAACTCACAACAATTTGTGACCCTAAGACCCCTAGAAACTGACAATTCAGTAATAGTAAGAAGTGCAGACAAGGGTGGAGCTGTAGTCATTCTAGACTATCACATGTACAGTATAAACAGGAGTGTCCAAGATAGTTGGGAAACATGCAAACTTACAAAAAGTTAAAGACAAACTTGACTGTGGGTATTTCTAGAAAGATCACTACAATACTAGAAGAGTCTTATGATACAGGAAAAATTACAGACTGAGAAAAAGATGCCCTAGTCAATAAGAACCCTTTATAAAATGGGAAGAGAAAATTCTCCTTTCTGACTGGTTGTTGCTTGTGCATCAGATCTGTTTGATGCATAGGTAATACTAAGTACCCAAAAGCAGGACCACAATTGAAAGAAAGAGAAATCAGTGAGCCATTAGACTGTTGTTTTTTTAAATGCAGTCATTTTTTTCACTTCACTAAGGTGGCTCATCTTGGGCTTGCAGCTGATCAGGAAAACTCTGGTGCCACTTGCAAAATTTGTCTTAATTGTGAACAGTGGCCCTTCACATGGAACGGTTAAATAAAAAAAAATACTGACTGGTCCTGATGCAACAATCATGGTGCCACTTCTACAGTGTGTATGCTTCCGCTGTCTTCACTGCCAATTGCTCTCCTGACCTGCCACAGTTCCTAATATAAAATCTATTGTTTCTGTATATTTTATAGTTCCCATTTTTATGCTGACAGGTTTGCTTCTCCTGAGCAAGTCTTGGTCTGGGGCACAGAAGTACTTCCTGTCAGTCATTAGCCCAGTTTGCTTGATCACAGGAAGAGGAAGGGCCACTCCCTCCTCAAGGTCTCCTACGGTTCCATGTCAAAAGGGTAAAACAATTACGGCGACTGCAATTTGGGTGATGGCAATTTGGAGAATATTAAAATTGCAATGGTAAATTTCGACACCTACAATAAGGGTGACAATTGCATTACTGCTTTTTTGAGACCCCCCACACCCCCTCCTTACTTATATAACTAACTCCAAGGTCGTAGTACCTTGGGGGGGAAGCAATTTTCACCCTTATTGTAGGTGCCAAAATGTACCATTGCCATTTTAATTTTTGTCAAATCGCCATTACCCAAATTGCAGTCGCTGTAATTCCCTTGCCATATTGACATGCTGCCGTCGCCTAGCAGTGCTTGTAAATACCTTACACTAGATACTATACTAGGTACCTCAGACAGGTAGAAGGTATAGGCCCATATAGCCTGTCTCCCTGTTAGGGGTGCATTGGCCCCTATTATAGACCCAAGAGGAAGCTGTTGAGTGTTTTCTTAAATATCTGAAAGGTATCCATCTCAACTACAGTAAGTGATAGCCTATTAAACAGTGGGATGATTCTTTGTGTGTAGAAGTTTCTTCTTGTTTTTTTGGGTGTGGCACATTAATCTCAACTGTTTGCTGTGGCTTCTTAGCCCTACATCTCTCCTTACAGGCTTCAAGTCGAGACTAGCCATCAACTCCTTAGAATTTCTGATTTTGTACAATAATAGGAGATCACCCCTTTGCCTCCTTAACTCTAATGAATATAACCCTAAAGTTTCTGATCTTTCCTCATAGTCAAGGTTCTGCAGTCTTGAGATCATTTTAGTTAATTTCCGCTGCACCCCCTCCAACAGATTTTTATTACTTTTCAAATTAGGGCTTCACAGGGGGCTACAATAATCTAAGTGTGATCTGACAAGGTTCCTATATGAATGTAAGATACAGGATCTATGCCTTATGACTAAAGTTCCTCTGATAGCTCCTATGATTCTATTTGCTTGATTTCCAGCTTCTACACAGTGACGATCAAATGACATCTCTTTTCTTTTTTTTTATCATATAATAATTTATTGAGAGGTTTTGAATTTTTTATACAGTAAGAAGTGAACAATACAGCCAACCAATTACCAAAGTCCATACATCACAAAATAGTACAGTCCTGATAAAAAGCATCCTCTATTGGACATAATATCTCATGGAAATTAGTTACATCATAATAGTCATAGTACAGATATCTTTGAATGATAGTATTTCTAGGAAGGACAGCAACAGTGCCCCAGAGGGTAACAAAGACCAATGTTTACATCTAGGATCAAATGCATAGGCTAGGAGTGTATTAGTCTAAAGTTTAAGTAAGAAAGTTTTGGGACAGACCTTTAAATAGGGGGATTGGAAGGTGATGCTGGGAGTTTACAAAAAGTTGAACAGAGATATAGCTCCCATCTTTGACAGTAAAGGTGCAGCTTACCCCTATGGAGGTGAGACAGTCTG